>JAZFAV010000039.1:16349375-17792500 GCA_037954035.1 Rosalia funebris | reverse complement strand
TATATAGGACTACAACTATGCTAAAGCTCAAATCTGGATTTCAAAAATGACGAAAATATCCGGGTGTCTTCATTTTAAATGAGACATAGCACTTGATAATATAAATCAATATCCCTCTGAAATGAGATGTCTAAAGATTAAAATGAAGTTATTTTATACATACAACCTACACTGCATACGTAATGTATACTATTAAAGTCTCAACCGATTTTAGCCTGCTAAAAACGGAAACGATAATCGTTTCTTTCTCGTGGTAAGCTTATTATAGTTTTATTGTTCTATCCTTAATTTTGATTGGAACTCATAATGGCCGTCCCGTGAATATGCTGCAAAACGTGACACAAAAGGTAGGGTAAGGTAATTATAAACTGATTGTATTCAATCACCAGTTTTGTTCATTGTTGCCGTAGAATAAGCAATACATTGTTGCACCGCATGGGAAATAATGATTCTGCAATAATGTATTGTGATTAAATATTCTCCCGTGCTGTCGTTGCAGAATACACTCAACGAGTAAGGTATATATTAGATAAAATTGGTACAATTTTCTTTTTGGAAAAATTATTCCTATAGTTTACGATACGTTCTAGAATTGACGCGTACAATTTTTGTTGCCTTTCCTATTTGATTAAAAAAAAAACACTATGAAATAAGCCCAGAAATATTACTTCGTTCGTTTTATATTGAGGATTTTTCATATTTGACAGGGACCTTGTCATCAATGACATGCAAGGTGGGCCGTTGAGTTGTTCATATATTATAACTACTTTAACTACTTAATGTCTACATCTAATAAATTGTAATCAAAAATAGGGTGTCGCAGTTGGAACTACAGAATTTGAATTGCGCGCCATTTTTGTTTTGTCAAAGAAAGTGCGTCAACATTCAACGACTGTCATCTAAAAGGTGGTCCAACCAATACGCACGATATTAATTGTAAATAAAGCAAAACAGTTTTCAGAGAATTATCTTAAAATTTTTTATTATGATAGAAGGATCTATGACAACTATGTGTGAAACAAAATATCGGCCAAATGCTCAACACGGCTTCGGTGGCATACCTCTATCCGATGGTCTATATTTTCAATTACTCTGAGACATAATTGAGGTTCAATGTCGTTAATGTGCCGAATTATCTCATCCTATAGCTCTTGAATTGTTCTTGACTTATTGTCATACACTTTTTCTTTTAAATATTCCCAAAGAAAGAAGTCCAACAGTGTCAAATCACATGATCGTGGCGGCCAATTAACATCGCCACGACGACGTGAGATAACACGGCCATTGAATTTCTCGCGCAAAAGTGCCATTGTTTCGTTGGCTGTGTGGCAAGTGGCACCATCCTGTTGGAACCACATATCGTCCAGACCCATATCCTTAATTTCTGGCCACAAGAAGTCCGTTATCATCTCGCGATAGCGAACACCATTCACGGTAACTGCTTGGCCGACCTCATTTTCGAAGAAGTACGGCCCGATGACGCCGCCAGCCCATAAACCGCACCAAACAGTCACTCTTTGTGGATGCATCGGATTTTTAACAATCACTCGTGGACTCTCATTTGCCCAAATGCGGCAATTCTGCTTGTTAACGAATCCACTGAGGTGAAAGTGTGCCTCGTCGCTGAAGATGATTTTCTTTGTAAAGTCACCATTCACTTCTGTCTGTTCAACCAACCATTCGGCGTATTGACGACGCTTGAAATGGTCAGTAGACTTCAGCTCTTGAGTTAATTGAACCTTGTAAGCGTGTAAATTCAAATCTTTATTCAAAATTCGCATCAGTGATGTTCGTGAGATGTTCAATTGTTGGGCACGACGACGAGTCGAGGTTGACGGCTTTTCTGCTACACTATCGCGAACAACAGCAATGTTTTCCGCAGAACGAACTGGGCGAGCATGCACAGGTGTTTTCACATTTCCTACAGACCCGGTTTGCTGAAATTTGCGCACAATTGACCAAAAAAGTCACGAAGTGCACGAAATGCATTTTGATTTGAACGCCCATTTTCGTAAAAGGCTTCAACAATCTTAACGCGTTGCTCAATTGTGTACCTCTCCATGGTTGAATTTGTCAAACACTGAAACAAAGAAATGTCAAATTAAGTTGGGCAAAAAACTTGACGTTAAGGTGTGACTTACAATTAACATCGTGCATTATGGTTGGACCACCCTTTACAAGCAATATGACGTTAAGGCGCCGCGATTAACAGTTCAACAATGAATAGTTTGTGTATAACTGTTTTATGAAAGTGAGCGATAATTTACAGTTGCACTAAGAAAAATTCGCACAAAATTAGGATAAAATGAAGCACCTACAGAGTTAACAGTTCATAACTTAATCAAGAAATTTTAAGAGATGGGTTTTGTTATTGATAAAGTAACACCAAGCGCTTCCAAATCTTCGCCATTCGAATCGACAGCGCCAAGATGCGTTCACATAATCGTAAAACTGAGTCCGGAAATAACGACAACACCCACTCGAGATTCCACGGTTGACTGCGTAAGATCAGTGACCTTTTCGCCCATCTAACGCTTAGCTTGGATGCAACGTGGACCATCGCATTTCAGCACTCCAGCAAGTAACGCGGGAGTCCAATAATTTCGGGCGCCTTCACGGCCGATTTGGAACAAAAAAGTTGATGATTGTAGCGTTTAAAGTAAATAATGTATGTTTGCGGTCGATTTAAAATAATTAAAAATTGTAATAATTGAATAAATCGATTGAACTTTCAAATAACACTAATTTGCCAATTTTTTAAGGGAAATAGGGCCAGTTTTATGTGCCCGTGTTATGGAAAATTTTGCCAAATGAGTGACATGATGCCAGATGAATCCAGAAGGCCATATGAACGATATTCTTTTACATTTGTAGCTGCGTTGTTTCCATTTCATGAGAAATAAAAAAACTTCAGTTTGTCGAATGTTATTAGTTTTATTTACAAATCACACCCTATAGTTCTAAATGAGACACCCTTTATATATTATACTTTAATATCAGCATCATTAGTGAAGTTATTTAATTTTACATATTTAGAAAAAACTCATGCCATTTATAGCAGTGGGTTTTTTCCGGGACACGAGCCCAATGTTTGATCAACAATTTGGCATCGACCTATTTCAGAACTTCGTTGCCGGATGTTTATTGGGCTTTTCCCATTACCATTAAAAGGTTATTTGTAATTGTCTAAAGTTCAATTTAATATAAAGCTGGAACGTCACATATTTCGTTTTCGAGCTTTCATTAAATTCCACTTTGCCTCCCTCATTACAGAATCATTGAACTGGCAGGTTATTACCCGGGATTTGCATGTACAGGGGGATAGGTGCAACCAGCGATAGTAGGAATATATTTCTGGTATTAGACGATGGTCACAGTTATTACAGGTTTTCCGTTAATTCCTTGTTCTGGTATCTGTTTATTATTTATGGCTACTGGTGGGAAATTATGCCTGAACAGAATGAATGTAATATGGACCGATTTTATCTCTGTTTATATTGATTTTCGATCCATTGAACCATCTGTGTTTGTCAGTGCTGTGGTTGGAAGATCAGCTGTATACAAAAAGGGTAGGATAGGTTCAAGTACACTGCCCATGGCACCCCTGTATTTATAGGAAATAATAACGTTTACACATCTTTTCGTTTGATTATGAAGTGCCTGAATATCACATATGATATTAAAATTTCATAATAATGGTAGGGTAGATTCAATTTTATCTTGTAAAATAGACCTCCATATCACACCTTGCTTGCCACCGAAGGCTTGAGCAACATCGAGGAATACAGCTCAATAATATTATTTCCTTGATTCTAGAAAATTATTAATTTCATTCAGAAATCTGCGTGTTTGTTCTTCGGTTCCGTGATGTGGTCTAAATCCAAACTGGGTTCTGGAATAATATTTTTCTCTACTAGTATTCTCTTCAATTTGCACATTTAAGATTTATTGGATATAAGTATTACCTGGACAACTTTTAATTGACCTGGGAAATATCTTAACCTAAGTATATTGTTAAAAAGTATAGTAATAATATAGTAGGCCTTTTCTGGTAGTTATTATTATTATATTATATAGGTTTGGGCTTCATCAGCCACTGATCGCGTGGGTAGTTCCTTGGCGATCCCCTCTTATCCGGGTCATTATCCAAAAATGCTATCCCATAAAAGAAGCAATTTAGGTACGTCCCCCGCCTTAAGCCTTGCCTCCTCTAGGACAACAGTGGTCCCTAATATAAGATACCTCTTCTCCTCCAGTACAGGGCAGGTGTAAAGAAGATGAATCGAGGTTTCCTCATCTTCTTTACAGTATCTGCAGGCCGGGCTGTCAGTCAGCCTCAGCTTGTGCTTATATGCATTCAGGCTACTATGGTGGCCCGTTATGATTCCCACCAAGGTTCCGGCTTTGTGCCTGTTCAATTTAATGAATTCTTGGGCACATTTCTTAATCTCTGAGTATTGGATGAAGAGTTTGGTTATTCGACAACCCGTTACTCTTCTCCATCTTTTATTGTGCTGGGCTCTCTTCGGATTTAAATAATGCAAGCAATGACTCGCTTGATTTCTCTCATTGTATTACTTTTATTTCAAAATTTGTTTGGAAAGGAGGAGGGAGGCAGGAAAACTTTAGTGGAAGCAGGGACAGCATTTAAATGAGATTTAGAAAGATGATACTTAAAGACATAACGTTATAATATTTGTAATAGTTAATTATATTTTTATTTCTACATTATTTTCGTAATTGTGTACTACCAAGTATGTAAATATGAAAAAGGAATTTTTTGCTGTTGTACGAAACTTGTATTATCGTGAGATAAGAACCTTTATCAGATATCAAAACAAGAAAATGGCGTCAATGACCCGGTATGACGGTGACTACTATATATATATATATATATATATATATATATATATATATATATATATATATATATATATATATATATATATATATATATATATTATACTATATATATATATATATATATATATATATATATATATATATATATATATATATATAGAGAGAGAGAGAGAGAGAGAGAGAGATACGACAACTGAATTGACTTAAAATCGTCTTTCATCTACTTATTCAACCCTTGTTTATTGAATTGTTCTTCCAATTTCACAATATGCTGAATGAAGTATCATAAATATTACGTATTAAATTAATTTTTCAAACATCGAAAAAAAGCAATATCTGAGAGAATAGACCAATAATATGAAAAAATTACCATACTATCATACAGGTATATTGTTTTACATCTATATATTGTACAAATATATAGGTCTAGCCCTTTTGGATTCAATAATACCATATTATATTGACAAATACAAAAACCATTATATAAAATAATTATATATTTTTATATAATACCATTATATAAAAATACAAATAAAATTAAAAAGATACAAAAAAACAATTTTATTGATTGCTTAATTTCATCCAACTATTCAATATGTTAACTAGATGCAGCCTAATGTTTACTTGGGGCAATAATTTCATTTTCACTATTCTGATATATGTAGAGAAGCCACAGCTGAGCTGAAGTTATTAAAGGGAATTGTAATAATTAACCTGCAGTTTAAAATCAATTAAGGATAACAGAGAGGAGTTTGAGCCGTTCGTTTTTTTTTTTTTTTGGAAAAAATAACTAATTCCGTATATCATATTTTCCACGGCTCTTCCCTCGGGAACTGCTGATCATATGCAAATTGGAACACTGTACAACGAATATACTTTTACCGGTTTACTATTTCATTATTGGGTTATTGATTTATCATGTGCATTTGCCAGTTAAAATTATACAAAAAAATAACCCTATTATATTTCACTATGGTTGCCAGCCTTTCTGCTATAAAAATTATGACGAAATTTCCGATAAAATGGCTCGTTTGAAATATTTATGCTGCTTTAAATATAATAAATAATAAAACAAAAATGGTTAATAAAATCGTCAATTTACGTGTGATGAAAAGCGTGGACCGACTATTGCTCTATCTATTTACAGTATATCGATTTCAGTGAGTTATTATTTTGTAACTATTTTGGTATTTTATATCGAGGTGTATGGAATTATTCATAAAATTATTTATTAAATTTTTTTCCATGGCGACTAATACCTTGAATATTTGATATAAGGGATACACACGTTTGATATTTTTAACGAAATGTTTTCAATCACGTGTGACTTCCTATTATTAATATTATTCGGAAATTGTTACCGGATTTAAATAGAATGCTATATTGTTTATTGTGTTCTTGTACATATTTTTCTAAGTGACTTTTGTTACTATACTTCTACCCGAAAAATTAATGGTACTTTATATACTAGGTAGCCAGCAGTATCTCTTATAATTCATATTTGACTGATTGAATCAAAAACTTCTTACCGATGTTCCAAAATTATTTCGGTATCAGAATACGACTAGTTTGCTATCTTAGTGGGGGCGTGCGTTAATGGAAATATTTATTGAAATTTTGGTTTTGTACCGTTTATTACAAAATATCTGCGCGAATTATTTATATAAGTGTTTGAGGATAAAAATTAAATGTCTATTGGTGTCATTCGCACATGTAGCTCCAGTTCTGTTTAGACAAGTAGCTCATTGCACTCGAGTAAATTTTCGTTTCGTTATTGCTTCTTGACTTTTCATCCACCATAACAAATTTGCTGTTCATTCTCAATGTTTCTCGTATACTTTCATCTAGTTTTCGTTTCGTTTGTTCTGGAACAAGTATGTGGCCGATTGATAATTACCAATGATCGGGTAACGTTGTGGAATGAGGTACCGTCTGCGCGTGAACAATCGAGAAAGGGGATAAAACTGAATTACAAAATGAAAAACTGTGGTTATGTGTGGACGAGACGATAGATTATAAAAATTCTGCTGTTAATGTTACAGTACGTCCACTGGAACCTATTAAATCGTCATCTTTATTCTTACCAAGCAGTAAATGATTAGAAAAATGTACTTGTTAGACAATTGCGAGTGCAATGTTAAATACATTAGAAAAAAGTCAACTTGCAAGAACGTAATATTAATATTTATATCTGATGGTGTCGCAACCATGTGTTTTGTAAGCTGTTTGTTTAAAGAAGAGTGTGGTAACTTCTTCTTGCATGTTACGTGTAAACTTCATGCGTTACATATTGTGGCAGAGCTGATTAAACAATGTTAAAGTCTCCTAAAGATTTTCCAGAATTTCACAGACCATGTCTCGATATCCCAGAACCATGACAGTAGATTATTACTCGCTGGTGACATGGTTATAGCTGATATTTAATTATTTTGAGTATTTCTACGAAATAAAGGTTGTAGTGTTACACATTGATTTAAGGGGCTACGTTCACCTAAAATATTCAAAATTTTTATTATATATAATTATATATTATTATAGCATGAGGGATCAAGAATATGTTCTGAAAATTTCAAGTCGATATCTTTAAAATTTACAGAGATATGAAGCTTTCAGTTACGGGGTAGAGGACGGCTAATGCTGTTACGTGCGTCCCTCAAAGAGTGCCCTCGTCGGGTGCAGAATAATGATCGACTTAACTAATCAGCGACAACCTTAAGGTATCATTGTTTCATGCACTTTTTTCCTACTATATTGTAATAATGTACATGCACAAAGTTTCTCGTGCTGAGAAAGATGAAACAAGCACGAGAATTCATCATCCTGAAAAAAGTCCATCGTCCTTTGACTTCAAAACGGTGCTCGTCAAATCTCGAGAACCGATCAACAGATTCATTTGAAATTTTGCAGTAACGCTTTAAGCCGTTGTTAACAGAATGACGGTATTTTTCAAAAATAACCAAAATTGTTTAAAGAAATTACGATAACAACAGAGTTTCTTTACCGAATTTTCATACTTCACTTCTATGCCGGTTTTTTTAATTTTTTTAAAACAATTTTCGGAAACGGCGATCGTCAATCTATTTCGTATTCACTTAACTTCATGATAGCTTACTATCTCTGATTTCAGATGATCAGTTTTAGCAGGAGAAGGGGCACCGCAAACCGGGTCGCGAAGTAGACGCTCCACTTCTGGCGGGCATATCACTTCCGGTTTTAAATATTCTTAAATTGTGTTCTTCCCATATTATTCATTTATTGTAAGCTTTACCATGTTTACAATAAATTTGTATTGAATTAAAAAAAATGTTTGTTTATCATTAATAGTTCCCAAGACAATTAATACCGAAACCAACGAATTGATGGGGCCAAGTTCACGCTTTTAATTTTTTAGATGGAATATAACCAACCACAGTTCCCTCCTCAGTGGCCCAAGATATCTAAGGGTCAGGGACAAAAATACTTGACTGTATATTATTTGAATCTAAACTACGTTATTACAAATTGTAGACACTATTGAACAAAGTTCATGAGTAAATGTAAATTATTTAAAAAAATGTTATAAATTGCATGCGGTTATTCGAGCTTTAAGCTTTACGTGTACTGAATAGTTTCTGGGCTAATGGTTGAAATCAGTACACGCGGCATTACCGACTTGTACTAGAAATAATTATAACTAGATTAACTAGAATACAAATAGAATAATTGAGGTGGGTCTCAACAGTGTTATAGCGAAATTTGATAGTGGAGTACACTCTATAGATAAAGGGTGTCTTAGTTGCAACTATAGGATTTGAATTGCGCGCCATTTGCGTTTTGCCAAAGATAGGGCGTCGATAGTTCAACAACGAATAGTTTGTGTACAACTGTTTTATAAAACTGAACGATCATTTAGAGTTCTTTTAAGAAAAATTCGTACAAAATTGGGATAAAATGAAGCGCCTACAGAGTTAGCAGTTCGTAATTTAATCAAGTAATTTGTTGAGACGGGTTCTGTTATTGATAAGGCAACATCAGGATGTCTTCGTCGTGGCTGATCAGATGAAAATATTGCGGTAGTGAGCGAAAGTGTACGGGAGTCTCCAAACACTCAAATCAATTCGACAGTCATGCACAACAATTGAATCTGTCAAGAGCCACCACGTATCGGATCTTAGAGAAAGATCTGCATCTGTTAGTACACAAAATTCAGTTGGCGCAATAAATACAAGTTGCATACCATTTACAACGTCGTACATTTGTTAGAAGAGAATGAAGTTGCTGTTGGTTTTTACAACCATTTTTTTTTCAGCGATGAAGCACATTTTCACCTTGACGGATACGTGAGAAAACAAATTTGTCGAGTTTGGGATACTGAAAATCCACATTCTGTTCACCAAAAAAGAAATGCACCCACAAGGATGCACGTTTTGGTGTGCATTTTAGAGTGGTGGAGTAATTGAACTATACTTTTTTGAAAATGAAGCTGATAATGCTAACACAGTAAATGAGGAACGCTATCGCGACATATTAAACTATTTATATTTCTACCAAATTGATGGTTTGGATGTGGTTTCATGTGGTTTTAGCAAGACGGTGCAAAGTATCATGCAGCATTTGTAACCAAAACTCTGTTGTATACCGAATTTCCTGATCATGTTGTGTCGCGGAATGCTGACATCAATTAGTCTACAAGATCATGTGATACAATACCTCTGAACTTTTTTCTTTGAGGTTATGTCAAGGGAAAATGTATGCTACCTAGCCAACAATAATCAATGACCTCAAAGCAGGAAATAGAAGCAGTTTTATATGTCCGTGTTATGGACAATTTTGCTAAACAAATTAGATCATGCCAGATTAGGCAAGGCAACCATATGAACCATATTCTTTTCCATTTGTAGCCGTATCGCCTCCATTTTATGTCGAAGAATAAAAAAAACCTCAGTTCGTCAATTGTTATTAGTTTTATTGACAAACCACATTCTACAGTTCCAAACGAGACACCGTATATATGCCAAGGGCCTCCTTTGACCAAGATGATTTTTGATATCTCGATACTATACATTTCGTATATTTTCCGTTTGGCAATGATGTAAAACTAAACGTAGGAGGCACCTCCCAGCCCGACAAACTTTAAAATAAATTGGCGCTGTTAGCGAACAGTCCATAAAGTGAAAAATCCCCTCAGATGGGGCGCAACTTTCTGTCGAGATTAATAAACTTGAGAGAACTGTCAAAGAAAAATTAGGAAACTTTTGAAGGGTCTTAGTTTCAGTTACGTTACCTGCCCGGATTAAGGAAGACATTTTATAACCTGGCCTTTTAATTACAACCTCTCCGAGTATGCGTTTAGTTTCCCTGCCAAGTTTTTTCACTAGAATTTTATATTAGCATAAAGAATTTTAGGAGTCCCGCTAATTAAATTATCAACGGGTTTACGGCGGCTCGTAACGGGGAGATGTTTCAATTCACATTTGGAGAGCATTGCGGTTACTAAATACTGCTTCTAACGTCTTTATTATGTTAAATTAAGAGATTACCGGGAGTTTTAAGACTCGTTAGATTTATTAGCGGGAATAAATTCATATACGAATCATTTCGTATCAAATGAGTTAGATAGAAATAAAATTTTCACGATATTTTATAGTAATACAGTCCTTACGTTCAAATTCGAACGTTTCAAGTGATTTTAGAGAACAAGGGAGAGAGGATTCAGAACTCTGTATTCCTGAAAATATCCAGCACATATTATTGAAAACAGTTGGTGAAGGTGTTATTATCCATTAATGGAGAATGAAACAGTGAGTGCTACTTGATTTTGTTAAACCGTGAAGAACTATAAATATTTAACTGGTGATAGAACTGAAGATTTAATATGTGAAATATACGTCAAAATATAAACGGATTAAGCAATTTTTATTGAGGTAATCGAAAAATTGGACTAGTTATTAAACTTCTTACAGATATAAAGTGGTAAGAAGTGATAACTTTTAGTGGTAATACACTCCAGTGTAGATCTGGCTTCAAGACCAAACATCAAACTCGAATAACATCCCCAATATGGCAAGTTTAACTTGTTTTAAATGTGATAAGATAAGGAAATAGTAGATGACGAAGATAATTTAAAATGTTCAGGACTATGCTCAAGATTGTTTCTATCCCAAATGTCTTAATATTGCAGGTAGACGGTTTGATACAATTGTTTATTGTAATGGTGTTAAATGGTTTCGTGAATATTGCCTAGTTTATATTGACATTGCTGTCAGAAGGTTGCCACAGATTTTGATAATCTACAATCCTATGTCGTAAGAAAAATAGGTGATCTTAAAAATATTATTCAATCTAATAATAACGCTGTAAATGATAAATTGCCAAGAATACGTAAAACCTTTGCTGGTGCTGTTTATGAGGAAGTAGTGATCATAAAATCGAAGGCTAATCAAGAAAGTGAAAAGACTAAAGAAGCTACACAGAAAAGTTTGAAATTAGCGAACTTGGAAGTCGGAATAAAAGAACTATGGAATATTAAACAAGGTGGATTTAGAATTAAATGGAAAACTAATAATGGAAAAGAAAGTAAAAGGTGGTCCAACCAAAGCGCACGATGTTAATTATAAATAAAACAAAAAGTTTTCAGAGAATTATCTTAATATTTTTTATTATGATAGAAGGCTCTATGACAATTATGTGTGAAACAAAATATCGGCCAAATGCTCGCCACGGCTTCGGTGGCATACCTCTATCCGATGGTCCATATTTTCAATGACTCTGAGACATAATTGAGGTTCAATGTCGTTAATGTGCCGAATTATCTCATCCTTTAGCTCTTGAATTGTTCTTGGTTTATTGACGTACACTTTTTCTTTTAAATTTCCCCAAAGAAAGAAGTCCAACGGTGTCAAATTACATGATCGTGGCGGCCAATTAACACCGCCACGACGTGAGATAACACGGCCATTGAATTTCTCGCGCAAAAGTGCCATTGTTTCGTTGGCTGTGTGGCAAGTGGCACCATCCTGTTGGAACCACATATCGTCCAGGTCCATATCCTCAATTTCTGGCCACAAGAAGTCCGTTATCATCTTGCGATAGCGAACACCATTCACGGTAACTGCTTGGCCGACCTCATTTTCGAAGAAGTACGGCCCGATGACGCCGCCAGCCCATAAACCGCACCAAACAGTCACTCTTTGTGGATGCATCGGCTTTTTAACAATCACTCGTGGACTCTCATTTGCTCAAATGCGGCAATTCTGCTTGTTAATGAATCCACTGAGGTGAAAGTGTGCCTTGTCGCTGAAGATGATTTTCTTTGTAAAGTCACCATTCACTTCTGTCTGTTCAACCAACCATTCGGCGTATTGACGACGCTTGAAATGGTCAGTAGGCTTCAACTCTTGAGTCAATTGAACCTTGTAAGCGTGTAAATTCAAATCTTTATTCAAAATTCGCATCAGTGATGTTCGTGAGATGTTCAATTGTTGGGCACGACGACGAGTCGAGGTTGACGGCTCTTCTGCTACACTATCGCGAACAACAGCAATGTTTTCCGCAGAACGAACTGGGCGAGAATACACAGGTATTTTCACATTTCCTACAGACCCGGTTTGCTGAAATTTGCGAACAATTCTCCCGATTGTGGACACATTTGGTCGATTATGCTGACCAAAAAGTCACGAAGTGCACGAAATGCATTTTGATTTGAACGCCCATTTTCGTAAAAGGCTTCAACAATCTTAACGTGCTGCTCAATTGTGTGACAAAACTTGACGTTAAAGTGTGACTCACAATTAACATCGTGCATTATGGTTGGACCACCCTTTATAAAGAAAGCTACAGAAAAGAAACTGCATGAAAATTATGAAATCAACGCTCTCGATTTAAAAAATCCCTGCATTTAAAGTAGTAGATATAGAAGAAAATATAGACGGTGATGAATTACTTAACTTAATAAGAATACTTCAATTTTACATGATGAACGTGAACTATAAGTAAAAGTTAACACTTAAGTCAGTATTAACTTTTACTATATATATATATATATATATATATATATATATATATATATATATATATATATATATATATATATATATATATATAGTGCATAGTATTTTGGTGTTTTCCACAAAACACCAAAACACTATACACTAAACTCGATGCGTGTTTCGCCAACAAAGTTAGCATTACCTAGAGATGATTAAAGCTAAACTCCTAAAGACTAAAACTAAAGTGACTTTAGTTCTTATCATTTCCAGATGATGCCAACCTTGTTGGCGAAACGCGCGTCGCCATCATCGTATGTATATAGTGTTTTGGTGTTTTGTGGAAAACTCAGTTAGTGTTGTCTTCACACCAAAGGTTCCAACCTACTCTAGTATTAAAACATCTCGCTGATATCCGGAATTGTTAGTTTCAATAAGATTGTGTTCCAGCACATACATAATTCCAGGACTGTTCATGAATATTTCCAATTGGTTTTTAGAGAATGGATTGGAATGGAATGGATCTAACAGTATCCCGGCCAACACGATTGCCAGATATGACACTAGTAGATTTATTCCTGTGAGGATATATGAAACATTGCATACAGGCATAATTCTCAAAATGACCAAGAATTACAGGAATGTGTTATTGAAGTATTTAACAGCATTTCACGGTAAATGTTAACTAGAATTTTAGACTCTACTTTACGAAGATTTTATCTTTGTTCGTTGTAATCAGTATTAATTTCATTTGTTTAGTTGACTTATTATCGTCTTATGTATGTATCTGACATACCAATAAATTATACCTGTGTCTAGCCTTTAAATAAAATTTGTTATTTAATAATTTCATAAATCCTAGTAACGACTACAATTAGAAGAGACTGTATTTAAGCTCTATGTGTAATACATAGGTGAATTTATTATAAAAAAATGCATTCAAAATCTGTAAGGAAGCCTTCATTTAAAAAAATTAAGCTGATGATGGTTTCACGAACACGAAACGTAGCAGGAAGAAAATATCTTTGGTACATTAATGTTTATGAAAAAGTACAACGAGGTTGTTTTATTTTCCATATTTTTGAAAACCCAACTTAGAAAAAATTATTTTTTTCGAAATAATTCAAAAGTGAAAAATAATTTTTGAAATCAGTTAAGACTGCTTGGATAGTATCATAGTTACACAATGTCTTTCCTATTTAGTAGAATTCGTATCTCCTACCGTTTTCAAGATGCCCATGCCTGGACATTCTTGTCTTTGATAACGAAATATAAAAAATACGGTGAATAATTTTGTTATGAACAAAGTAATAAGACTACTTCAAATTTGAACTAATCTTCTTCAAAGTACTGTCTTTGGCTAGCGATGTAATTATTCCAACGTTATTTCCATGATTGGAAGCACTTCTTGAAGGCTTCTTTCTGAAAGGCTTGCAGCTGCCCCGTCGTGGCAATCTCAATGTCGGGAATGGTGTCAAAACGTTTTCCAAAATCAAAGCCCTTAGCACGGTTTTGATTTTTGGAAAGACTCAAAAGTCGCTTGGTGCTAAATCCGGAGAGTAAGGTGGATGTGGACAGACAAGAACCTTTTTTTCAACCAAAAACTCCCGGGTCAGAAGCGAGGTGTGGCACGACGCGTTGTCATGATGAAGGAGGAAGCCATTGGTCCATTTCTCTGGTCTCTTTCTCCCTACAACGTTTCGTAAGTGTTGCAGTATGCCCTTGTAGTACTTGGAGTTTACACTTTTGCGATGTTCTCGTCTGGTTTTGAGGTCGAAGAATGTCCCGACCGTTGCTCGTCTCCAGCCCACTCATTTCCTCTTTTAAATCACTCACACCACTTGTAAGCAGTCTTCAGACTCACCGAACTATCACCACACACTGATTTTTTATGAGATCCCTTGGCACTTTTTCGCAACTTAAAACAAAACTCAATGTTATTGCGTTGTTCGAAATCCATGGTGGGCGACAGACATGGTAAACACGTCCTCACATTTCCGGCTCTTGAAGCCAATATTCAAGTCACAACTTGTTCAAATTTGACACTGGATATCTCAAAGGATCAATCTACCGGACGCATTATTTCACACAGTTCCTGCCATAAAAATTCGTTAACCGTATTTTTTCATCACATCTCGTATATCAAAAAAACGTCAAAGGTGTGGGGGCGATCCTGATATTTTTAAAAAACCCCGTATATGCAACATAGAGAATTTACGAAACGACTACGTGAATGGCCCTGTATAAATTCTCATATGTGTAAGTACTTTGCCCAGGAATACAAAACGAGTATTTCCAATATCGTACCCTCTCCGCACCGATATCCCTGATCCAAAACCACCAACTCTTAATTAATATGCAGGCACAACAAAAAACAGTGATTTATGTAACAGTAACACAATACCCTTTATAATGCAGAGAACAGTTAGCAAATATTTAATTAAAACCCGTATTGAATACTCCGAACGGGAAAGGTCTCAATAGCGGCAAACAAGACGTAAGTCCGAATTTCTATTAAATTGGAATTTGTCTGGCGAGCCCTGGGAACAAAGGAAGGGCGAAATAAAACAAACACGGGCTCCGTCCCGGCCCACTCTATTTTTATTAACATCAAATTTTTGGTGTATCAATAACTTTCCATCAATTCCGGACGACTGGGCAGTCGGGTAAAGCAGGCCGAGGAAAGCTTGTCGAGGGTTCATTTTAGGAAAGTTTAGGCTTTGGTCGGACCAAATCCCGGTTGGTTCGATTAGGAGTTTATTAGAAACATCAGCTTGCATAGTCGACCTTAAAGAGAGCGTGGCAAAGTACAAAAAGAATCATACAATTAAATTGTATCTGTATTATAATGATACTGACCTTGGAATAATATATTGTAGCTGCCAGAATATTTGTTAAGAAATTTAATAAAATGTAATATATTAGTTTTCCGCACTTCACTATATGCGGAAAACTAATGTAATCGTGTAAAAATTTTTTTCTAGGTTTTAAAACTGTTTATTTTTAAATATGTTTTGATATTTTTTTGCGTTGTAAATAAACACCAATTCTAAATAATAAAATATATTTAGTACCTTACGTGTCGAAATTTTGTGTAACGAAAATTACTATAGATAACTCGAAATAGATTCGAGTTAAATAGAGCAGCTGTAGTTAGACTTATACTTACACAATGCTTTTTAAATAAGGGCATTTTATTATTATTATGAATTTAAAACAAACAGATTAGGAGAATGAGATAGTGAGTGCTACTTGATTTTGTTAAACTGTGAAGAACTATAAAGATTTAATTGTGGAAAACTTGCATTTAATAAGCGAATTATGTACCAAACTGTAGAGAAAAGTTCGAACTTTCTCTTGCATAAATAATTGGCTTCGATTAAGCAATTTTTATTGAGGTAATCAAGAAATTATACCCGCTATTAAACTTGTTATGTATATAAAGGGGTAAAAAGTGATGACCTTTTGTGGCGATACACTCCAGTACAGGTCTGGTTAAAAAAAAAAAAAAACAAATATCAAACTCGAATAACATATTCCCAATATGGTTAGTTTAGCTTGTTTTAAATGAGATAAGGAAATAGCAGACAACGAAAATAATTTAAAAGGTTCAGGACTGTGCTCAAATTATTTTCGTCACAAATGTCTTAATATGGCAGACAGTTTGATGTAATTATTAATTGTAACGGGATTAAATGGTTTTATGAATATTGCTTAGTCTATATTGATTTTGCTACTAAGATTGCGAGAGATTTTGAAAATCTACAATCTTATGTTTTAAGAGACATAGGTGATTTTAAAAATATTATTCGATATAATAATAACGATATAAATGATAATCTGCCAAGAACACGTAAAGTATTTGCTGATGCTGTTCCTGAGGAAGTAGTGATGATAAAACCGAAGGCTAATCAAGAAAGGCAGAAGACTATAGAAGCTATACAGAACAGTATTAAACTAGCAAACTTGGAAGTCGAAATAAAAGAGCTAAAGAATATTAAACAAGGGAGGAGTTATAATAAAATGTAAAACCAATAAATAAAAAGAAATTCTAAAAAAGCTACAGAAAAGAAACTGCACAAAATTTATGAAATTAAGGCTCCCGATTTAAAAAATCCTTGTATTAAAGTCGTAGACATAGAGGAAGATATGGATGGTGATGAATTACTTAAATTAATAACAAATCAAAATACTTCAATTTTATATGATGAATGTGAACTAAGGGTGGTCCAACCAGAATGCACGATGTTAATTGTGAATCACACCTTAACGTCAAGTTTTTTGCCCAACTTAATTTGACATTTCTTTGTTTCAGTGTTTGACAAATTCAACCATGGAGAGGTAAACAATTGAGCAGCGCGTTAAGATTGTTGAAGCCTTTTACGAAAATGGGCGTTCAAATCAAAATGCATTTCGTGCACTTCGTGATTTTTTTGGTCGGCATAATCGACCAAATGTGTCCACAATCGGGAGAATTGTGCGCAAATTTCAGCAAACCGGATCTGTAGGAAATGTGAAAACATCTGTGCATGCTCGCCCAGTTCGTTCTGCGGGAAACATTGCTGTTGTTCGCGATAGTGTAGCAGAAGAGTCGTCAACCTCGACTCGTCGTCGTGCCCAACAATTGAACATCTCACGAACATCACTGATGCGAATTTTGAATAAAGATTTGAATTTACACGCTTACAAGGTTCAATTGACTCAAGAGCTGAAGCTTACTGACCATTTCAAGCGTCGTCAATACGCCGAATGGTTGGTTGAACAGGCAGAAGTGAATGGTGACTTTACAAAAAAAATCATCTTCAGCGACGAGGCACACTTTCACCTCAGTGGATTCGTTAACAAGCAGAATTGCCGCATTTGGGCAAATGAGAATCCACGAAAGATTGTTGAAAAGTCGATGCATCCACAAAGAGTGACTGTTTGGTGCGGTTTATGGGCTGGTGGCGTCATCGGGCCGTACTTCTTCGAAAATGAGGTCGGCCAAGCAGTTACCATGAATGGTGCTCGCTACCGCGAAATGATAACGGACTTCTTGTGGCCAGAAATTGAGGATATGGACCTGGACGATATGTGGTTCCAACAGGATGGTGCCACTTGCCACACAGCCAACGAAACAATGGCACTTTTGCGCGAGAAATTCAATGGCCGTGTTATCTCACGTCATGGCGATGTTAATTGGCCGCCACGATCATGTGATTTGACACCGTTGGACTTCTTTCTTTGGAGATATTTAAAAGAAAAAATGTATGTCAATAAGCCGAGAACAATTCAAGGGCTAAAGGATGAGATAATTCGGCACATTAACGACATTGAACCTCAATTATGTCTCAGAGTCATTGAAAATATGGACCATCGGATAGAGGTATGCCACCGAAGCCGTGGCGAGCATTTGGCCGATATTTTGTTTCACACATAATTGTCCTATATCCTTCTATCATAATAAAAAATATTAAGATAATTCTCTGAAAACTTTTTGTTTTATTTACAATTAACATCGTGGGTTTTGGTTGGACCACCTGATACAATATTATCAAAAAATTTAAATATTGCAAAATTTCAAGGTCGTTTGGGAGGCAGAATATATGCACTGATTTCAATAAGTTTTTACCACAATACTAGGTGGTGTATTAGATAACTATTTTGCTTTATTATATATTTTGAAATTAAAACAAAAGTAGCTTTTCGTACTTAATTCAGAGCATACCAGGGCTGGATATCCGCCAATGATATGAAACGAATGTCTCCCCTGATCTGTTGTATTTACGGCATTTGTCTTCTACCCCCTTTTTCAATATACACTCCTCGTAATTGTGAGCAGCTACCACGCCACTTTGGATTGCTATAGTTATTATTATTATAAGTAATTAACTTTTCATGCCGTAGACTAATTATAGTTTCTGTGTTAGTGCGACACAGCACTAACTTTCGATTTCATGAATTTCGGACATACCTCGTATACGTGAAAACCAAGGGAACTGTCTAATGCAAACGTTTTTTTTGCCTCCCATTTATTATCCTAAGACTTATTAATGAGAGAAATTATCTTTATCTTTATGGTTCTCGGGAGCCTCGAACAAACCCAGCTTTTATCGTCATAACTTTAATGTCATTGTAACTTTATCCGGCTCGCCGTAATAATCTGATAACGTCAGTTTACGTCGGACTTCTTCCACCTGGATTAGCTCACATTCCCGATCATTTGCTTTATTGCCAGTGTTCTTACGAAACACGTTGCACACGTTAATTATTATTAGACTATCGAAGACGTCAACTGGTATGACGAACTGCCAGAACATAATAGCGGCATGCAATTACCGGGTAATTACTTCACGTTTCATGATTTCCTTTTCTTCTAAGGATTTTAACACGTGAGGTGGTTGGCACGTGACTTTAGGTTATACGTTTAAAGGGCGACATACGACTAAGAATATATAGTGCTTTCGTAAGGCAACGAATAAATTCATTAAAGATGTATGAAATAATTCTTAGAAAAAGCTCTTGGACCCGCCAAATTTTATTTTTAGTTGCGCTTTTTTTTTAAATATAATTAATATATACAGAGTGATTCGTGTAGGAGGCATGACGTCATCGATATATTTTTAATGGCAACTCCCTTTTTCATTAGGGAATGTGAAAGAATACATCTGTTACATACGCTACGGTATAATACATTAGCGCTAGTATATAGGTTAGATATAAAAAAATTCAGGAAAAGTATTGCAACATTCCAAAATTCTAAATATAATGGCAATGATTATTTAAAAAAATCAACCAAATCAAGTACTCAAATTGTGCACCGTCAGCTGCCTGATAGTAGCCAAGACGACTGATGAATTTTTTTTAACATTATCAATAACTTCAAGATATATAGTGTCACGAACGCCTCGAGCGATCCCGAACACCTGGAATATTCGGAACCTTGAGAGCGTGCGGTGTTGACTTCCAGTGCGTTCTATACTAGAAGGTTCGCCAAAGATCTTTATCTAGAAACGTCTGGAGAGACGTTCCACTGCCTATATAAGAATTGTGTCGTCTGGCCAGCAGTTAGTTGAATTTGGACCGCGATAGTGAGCGATACAGTGCGAAGAAAGTGATATACAATGCGAAAGTTAGAGTAGAAAGAAAGTTAGTTAGTTAGTTGGACTTGTGAATAGTTGAGTTGCAAATAAGTGTTCGAAATACAGAACTTTCTAGTAAATTCGTTACAATACGTTCTATTTCTTGACGAATTTTTGCTTTTACATCTTCTAAATTCTCCGGCCTAGTAACGCATAGTTTTTAAGTGTCTTCACAAAAAGTAATCTAGGGGTTGATCGAGGAAACCGTTACTCTGTGGTAGTTCACAATTCCAACGCAATTGAGTAAAACAACTACAAAGTTTTATGCCACTATATTTGCATAAAAATCGTGACTGCAGTTTCAACAATTTATGTTATTTTCAAAACGATGATTCAACTAAGAATAAGAACTTATACCACACTCTCAACTGGGTAAAAAGCATAATCAATTTTGGGACAGATATGTGGGCACTTTGAAGGTACTACTAGACAACTAAAAATTTTCCTAGATGGTATGAATAACTTACACCCCAAAATTAAATTCACGATAGAACGAGAAACAAACAAAACTATACATTTTCTAGATCTTACTATCATACACAAAAATAATCAATTCACATTTGATATTTTTCGATTTCGATTTCGAAAACTTACATATAATTATCGATATAACTATCATATTTGATACTTGCCTCCCATACTCGCATAAAACGCCGCATATAATTCAATGTTACACAGAGTTTTTTCGCTGCCTTTATCAGAAACACAGATAAAAACAGAACTCGCAACAATTCAAAATATAGCCGAAAACAGTGGTTTCCCCCACAAAAACTGTTACCAAATTAATAAACAAAATCAGTGTACTTTTAAATTAATTTATCCAAAGATTAGAGAAAATAAACAAATGCCTTATGCCACCATCACATACTGTGATACATTGTCAATAAAAATATCAAATATTCTCAAAGAACATAATATCAAAGTAGCATTTAAACCCCATCAAATTTAGTTTATAACGCCAAAGATAAAACTAATAAATATGAAAAATCTGGATTTTATAGGTTAAATTGCTAGGAGTGCAATAGCACGTATATAGGATAAACTGGACGTAAATTTCGAGCTAGGTACCTTGATCACAACAGATTCTTCAGGTTACAGAAAACATATTCTACTTTTGCTAATCGTATCTTAGAAAGTGGAAACAATTTCCCAGATATTAATAATATGAAAACACTACACTATGCCAGCAAAGGTTTAAAACTTAATTGGTTAGAAGCAATGGAGATCTATAAATACAACCAAAGTGAAAATATTAACTTGTTAAATGATCAAGTAGATGTACTATATTCTCCTCTTTTTACTGTTATACAAATTAATTAACCCTCTGTATAATGGTTCTTAATAATATTCTTGGAAATTCCCACTACTTGATGGACTGGGATTGCACCAGTTATGAAACACGTTTTCCTGTAAACTTTAATTACATGTTTATTGCCATAGCGCCTTATTCTCTTTAATTGGATAGTATACAGGGTGATTCAGCTAACCCGTTCATTAAAAGTTTATGAACTTCCCATTGGAATTCATTTTTTAAAATTTGGAATCAGGGGTTAGCGAGGACGATCTATTCAACTAAAGTATTTTTGCTTTTCTGACACTTTCCGATTATACCGGAAGTAGCTATCAACTTCCTTATTTTAAATAGAACACCCACTATATTATTACATTTTTGAATTACCCAGCTAATTTTAAGTGAACTTTATTAACAATTCCCTATACCTATCTTCAGCAGTTTTTGAGATATTTTAATTTTTTTGAAAAAATTAGGTTTTGTAGTATCCCATTGGAATGCTCGTCACTTATTCAAAACAAAAGTTATAGTAGGAAATTTTGGGTTGTAGTTAGGCGGACTATTAAGCTTTCAGGTGATATGTAGTTTGATATTTTATTATTTACAGGGTGTCCAAAAAACTTAGTTCATTCTGACAAACTTCAACTGCTCAAAAATCAATTTTCTTAAATAAAACACCCTGTATTTTATTGCTTTCTGTGATGGAAAATTAAGTTATATTTCAATCTGTATTAGGATTCCCTATACCTATCTGCTCCCGTTTTCTTGCTATCGAGGTATTTTTTATTCGATACCATATTTTTCCATATTATTAATTTACTTCTGACCAGCAGGCCTTGAAAATTAAAACAACGTGACATTTATATTAATTTTTTATCATAAACAATGGTGTAAAATTATTGAAAAAAAAATCATCATGAATAAAAAGCATATTTTAAACGATTTGGAACTTACATTAGCCTAAACAATAAAACATAATAACAATAACAACTAAATGTTAACAATTGGGTCTTATTGGTGTAACAACTGTTCTATGTGCCGTCCGTTGTGTTCTAAGCACAATAAAACTCGTTTATTAATCTCAACGGTCGTAGATTTCAATACCATTCCTTCATCTAGTTCGGTGAAGGCAGTTCTAACTCGATGTAATAAGTCATCTCTGGTATTGACGGGCGTTGAGTAGACTTTACCCTTGATATGGCCCCATAAAAAAAATCAAGGTGTGTTAGATCGGGTGATCTGGGAGTCCATAGAGCCGGACCATTACGCCCAAACCAGCGATCTTCAAACATATTTGTTAACTCATGGTAAACTTCATGGGCTGGAGCGCCATCCATTTGGTACCAACACGTATTTAGAATATTTAGTGGCAAATTTTCCAAAAAATTTGAAACCACCGTTCTAAGAATTTCTAGGTATTTACGAGAATTTAAATTTTCATCATACACTTCAAAACACACGAAATTATCCATCATCAAACAAAAACATTAAAACTAAATGTATTTTGAAAGTTACTGGTCAGAAGTAAATTAATAAAATAGAAAACTATGGTATCAAATAAAAAATACCTCGATAGCAAGAAAACGGTAGCAGATAGGTATAGGGAATCCTAATACAAATTGAAATATCACTTAATTCTCCATCACAGAAAGCAATAAGATACAGGGTGTTTCATTTAAGAAAATTGACTTTTGAGCAGTTGAAGTTTGTCAGAATGAACTAAATTTTTTGGACACCCTGTAAATAATAAAATATCAAACTACATATTACCTAAAAGCTTAATAGTCCGCCTAATTACAGCCCAAAATTTGCTACTATAACTTTTGTTTTGAATAAGTGACGAGCATTCCAATGGGATACCACAAAACCTAATTTTTTCAAAAAAATTTAAATATCTCAAAAACTGCTGAAGATAGGTATAAAAAATTGTTAAGAAAGTTCACTTAAAATCAGCAGGGTAATTCAAAAATGTAATAATATACTGGGTGTTCTATTTCAAATAAGGAAGTTGATAGCTACTTCCGGTATAATCGGAAGTATCAGAAAAGCAAAAATACTTTAGTTGAATAGATCGTCCTCGCTAACACCTGATTCCAAATTTTAAAAAATGAATTCCAATGGGAACTTTATAAACTTTTAATGAACGTGTTAGCTGAATCACCCTGTATATTATAGGAACCGAATTTTTGTATTTTATTCTTAGTTGAATCATCGTTTTGAAAATGACATAATGTGTTGAAACTTCAGTCACGATTCATGTGCAAATATAGTGGTATAAAACTTAGTAGTTGTTTTACTCAATTGTGTTGTAATCTGGATATGTCAAAACTGGCGATCTAGCTAGCCACTTAATCGGTATCTCTATGCAACAATTCGGGAACATCTCATCTAAATAAGTGCAGACAGGTGCCGCATAATGGAAAGGTCACCATCTTGTTGAAAGAAAAGTCATCAGAAGAATTTCAGAAAGTCAGGTTCCTCTACATCTAAATATAAAGTTATTAGTGCAGGAAGAAGATCGCTTCGAAGAAACTCCAGATATCTTGCACCAATTAAGTTCATGTTAAAGAAATAGATATACAAAATTCTTCCGTCGACTATGCCGCACAACATTTGCTTTCTGGGGATCTTGAGTATGACACCCCAACCCCATCATCCATCCAGGATTCTCGGTAGCTCAATAACGGTAATTTTGTCTATTGGCATGGCCATTCCAAGCAAATGTAGCATCCTCACAAAAAATGCTGCTTTTTAACGAAATTATTATCGCAAGGGGGTGGAATCATCATATTTAAGGAGATACATTAATTTTAATAGCTATTTTGATAGTTAAATAAATTATATTCCAAAAAGATATACATAATTTTTAAATTATTAATAAATCAAAGTTATCAAATAGAGTCAAAACGTCCTAATACAGACATGTCCATACTTAAATTAAAAAAAAACCTGATGGTGATCAAGGGAAGAGGAAATTGTGCTCATAGGAAGAAAAATAGTAGCAATGAAGGAGTACTTTACTTTTCCGATATCTCTTCAAACGTTAGAAAATATCTGGGGCACGGTGTATTATTATAAATATAATTTATATATAACATTACATTCCTTTCTGGTAATGAAAACAAGTGGGTACAGAATAAGCAATATAACCATTTTTGTAGAACAGTACACGCGATATATTAATTTAGCAGTGTGTATTACATTAAAGGAACAGCCATATTATTCCATCTAATTTAAGGTCATTAAATTACGGAGACTAAGGCGGAACTTTGCCAGCTCTGCTATTTACTAAGTGAATTATTGTAACATAAATAATAATGAGAGGATCCGAGAGGCGTATTACTTACCTACCACATCTCTCTCATTCGATGTTTCTTTGCAAGCGTAAACATTTTGGGTTTCTGTTTACCTTATATATATAATAACATGTCTACTTTGTAACATTAAAGTGGTTTAAATACGTTTACGTTATTTCAATTACTTCTAGAGGTTGTTTTTAGCGTCCATCAGTGCATGATACGGGGGCGTGATACTTTTAGAATATTGCAGAGTGAATTAAGTTCGAACGACGTAAGAAATTAGTCAGTGGCGATGATATTTCTATTAACTAATTGTTTTAAATTTGCGATAATTTCGGAAATAAAAGGTGTTACAAGATGTGAATTTTAAATAATACATGGTTTCCTGTCAAGTGTTCAAATCATTATTGATTTATAATCTAGATATTTGGGAATTATGTGTGGAACAACACATCCGGTAAATGGCTGTCATGGCTTTGGTGGCACACGAGTACTCTTCTGGATAAATTTAAATAACGGTTTTGTATAAGTATGGCGGTATTTCGATAATACAGCCTTCAATTTTGGTCTGAAATTCTTGGGTGGTCATGGGCTTATTGGCGGAAACCTAAGACTTTAGAAAACCCGACAGAAAAAAGTCCATAGGTGTTAAGTCACGAGATCGTGGCGATCAATCCTGGTCACCCATACGGGAGATGACAAGACCAAGAAAAAACTCGTGTAAAACCATCAATGTTTCATGAGTGGTATGGCAAATGGCATCGTCCTCTTGAAACCACAAGATTCAACGTTCTCAAAGAAAAATGGTCCAATGATTCCTTCAGATCACAATGCACACCAAACAGTGACACGTTGGGGATGCATTTATTTCCCATGGATCATTCGTGGATTCTCTGAGCCCTAAATATGGTAATTTTGTCAATTAACGAACCCATCAAGGTGAAAAGATCTCTGAAGATGATATTGTCCACAAGATCGGCATTCACTTCTTGTTGTCCAACGATCCAATTGATGAAATTTCTTCGCTGCGTATGGTTTGTTAGCAGAAGTTGTTGAGTCAATTGGACTTTGTAAGTAAGGAGATCTTTAGTGAGAATAGATGGGAGTGGAATAGGGAGAATGGAATATTTAGTGAGAATACGAAGAACAACTACTAAGATGTCCAATTCTTGTACACGATGACGAATCGAGATCCTCGGATTTTCGGCCACACTTTCGCAAATTTTCGTGATGTTTTGTGCTGAACAGCCAATACGAGCTGGTGTTGTGTGTTTTATAGAATAACTGAATCAGTAACTTCAATATTTCGATTACTCTACCCAAAATTAGATGCACTTTATAATCATCCAAATCAAAGCAACCAAACTTTCACCATTTTGATAGAAATATTTAACAATAAGGATCATCATCATCATTAGGTCATCAGTCCTAAGACTGGTTGGACGCTAACCTCCAGCTTCTCCTATCTTGTGCTAATCTACGCATTTCGCTAATTGTGCTACAACCTACATCCCTTACTATTTGCGAGCAGTAGTCTAATCTAGGCCTACCTCTGCCTTTCTTCACTCCTATTTCTGCCTCCAAAATATCGCGGACTATTCCCCCATGTCTCAGCAAGTGGCCTACCATTCTATCTCTTCTCTTCTTTATGTTTTTTTACATACTTCTTTTCTCGCCGACTTTCTCCAATACTTCTTCGTTTCTAACCCTATCAGTCCATGGTATTTTCATCATTCTTCGGTAACACCACATCTCAAAATCTTCTAATTTCTTCCTACTTGCTTCCCCTACCGTCCAGGTTTCGCAACCGTATAGTGCCGTGTTCCATTGCGATGGACAATAAGGATACATTGTTAAAATATAGCGCTCCACGTTTATTAACTCCTATTTGTCTCCTACGAGTTGTCATAATTATTGACCAATCGAATCATGACAGCAAAAATGGCGCGCAATTCAAATCTAGCACTCTTATTGTAACACTCTTTACTATTTCATGAGATAATTCACACTGTACAATTTACCCACTGCCACTTGATTGGTTCCTTACGAGCGGCATTGTGCTGACTATAACTTGTAAATAATCCTTCTGTGAAACTATGACTATCGCGTCACATAGTAGTATGAGCAGTGGCGGCGCTAGCATTATTTTGCTGTTGGGCCAAAATAGGCAGGAAATATCTAGGGTGAGCGAGAGCGTTAAATATATTATTTTATGAGCGAGTGTGATATAGTGGTGTTATAAGAGGTTGGGCGAAAGAGATTTTACCTGGGCACTCTCCCACCTGTGCCCACCCCTGTCGCCGCCACTGAGTGTAGGAGGTAGAAGTAGTTTTTTAGAAGTGGTTATATTTAGCGCTTGTATCTAATTCATTTCAATTTAAAGTGAAATATCATGGTGCATTAACTTAAAGACTTATTCCAGAAAAAATCCCCGATTTGTGGCTTATATGGTACTCGTTGTAAATAGCCCCGATAATAAAACGCTAATGGATGCATCCCCTGGTGGTTCGCCCAAAGCCACCATCGAACCAAGGCCCTTTATAATATCAGAAACAGCATTTCACCCTCATTTATTATTCCCTTTAAAATTAACGGATCTGATCGAAACTTTACGGTACAATAAAAATAATCCTAATGGAGACATAAAATATCGAAAGCCGGAAAGTATATACGGCACAAATAAAAAAAAATAAAAATAAATAACACGTGTAGCGAAATGATTCCCGCCGACGTTGCCATGGCAACAAACTCTGTCACAAGTATCTGAGATGCATCATTAGAGACGAGCTGAGTGATCTTCTTAAGAACCCTTATAATAGACCGCTTTGGGGGTGAGTGGGGAGCAAGTGTACCTGTGACTTAGCGCTTTGTGGGGACGCTATTTATTCTAATGAGGCAAATATAATTTTAAAATGGCTAAAAATTTTCGGATCTACCTTGATTAGATTATTACGTAGTTATAAGGTCGTAATAATAATTAACCCATGGATTACTGGAAACTCCCGGACAGATAGAAAACCAGTACAATAATACTTATGTTTAAGAAAGGTGACAAACAAGAACCAACCAACTACAGGGGTATCAATCTATTGGATACAACATTGAAACTCGTTACGAAAGTTATCACAAATAAAATTAATTTGGTTACAACACCAGAAGACGAACAGCAAGGATTTAGATCAGGAAGGTCTTGTGTAGGTGCAGTATTTATTCCACGACAGATAGTTGAGAAATCTGTGGAATATACTAAACGTTTTTATGCTTTATAGATCTAACAAAAGCATTTGACCGCATAAAGCTAGATAACGTAATTCACGTGTTGTACAATAGAAATCTAGGCTCGCATTAACGATAAATTAACAAAACCCATACCAGTCAACAGCGGTACTAGACAGGAAGACTCGCTTAGTCCCCTGATGTTTAATATAATAATGGATGAAATAATAAAAGAGTACGACTTGGTAAAGGATATAAAATAAGTGATATGTGCCGAAAATGAAGACGACCTCCAAAGATTATTAAATACCTTTAATCTTACGGGAAAAAAGTATAATATGATTATCTCAGCTGAAAAAACTAAGTGTACGACAACATTGAAAGAACCCCTCAGGTGCAAACTAGAATTAGACGGTCAAATAATACAACAGGAAATAAGATTCAAATACCTACGAATCGACATAACTAGTCACAGCAATATTGAAGACGAAGTAAGAGGGCAGGTGGCTAAAGCAAATAAAGTCGCGGGACGTCTCAACGACCCAATCTGGCGAAACAAACATTTACAACAAAAAACAAAGGTTCGGATTTACGAAACCACAATTAGACCTATTATGACTTACACCTCAGAGACAAGGCCAAAAAAACATCAAAAACGAAACAGCTATTGGAGAACACAGAAATGAAAATACTTCGATGCATATCACGAAAAACGTTACTAAACAGGGAAAGAGGTGAAAACATCAGGCAAGCACGCAACATAGACAACATTAATGAATGGGTCCTACAACGCAAGAGACAACGGAACCAACACATAAGCCGAATGACAAGATAGATTGGTAAAATCGCAAGAGATAAATCTCCAAGTGGTACACGCTGCAGGAACGGCCACGGAAAAGATGGAGTGACAAATTAGATCCAAGATGAGGACTAAATCGAAGAAGGCACCGGTCATAGACCTATTATGGAAGGAAGAAGAAGATTACTCGAAGAGATTACTCGAGAGGAGGTAGAAGTTTTGATTAACAAGACACTCAGTTTACAAGTTCAGCTGGGTGTAAATTCTATTAGACCAGTTATTTTTAATTTTAAAGAATTCAAATCTTAAGAATCTTTGCAATAGACTGTCTTGGGGGTGAATGGAGTAAGTCTACTTCCTCATTCGTGATTTATGGTGAACATTTTTTAATGGAACAATTATAATATAACATGTAGCTAAAAACCTTCAGATTTATTCTAAAGATGCTTGATTATAAGGTCATAATGAGAAATAAATACTCATAAATACAGACGGAAACTTTAAACAAGTAAACAATTGGTTTAGACAAAGTTGGGAAATTAGACAAGTCATTAGATTGATTGATTAGGTTGACTTTTTAAAAACCGTTTTAAACGGAAAATTTCATCGTTATTAAGGTCTAGGTGGGAAAAATACTAGTAAAAGTTGAACTGGTTTTCGTCATGGTATGGTGAAGTATCAGAATTTCCTCAGTGAAAGAAAATTCTTCAGAAAATTTATATTCCAACAAAACGTTTAAAAAAATTTCCATTTACGGAATATTCACTTCTTTTGTAATTTAGTACCGTATATGTGATTTAATTGTAAGTGCAGGCATACAGGGAAGCTCAAAAGGTACTAGTATATAAATTTACTAAAATTTGAATTATATTTGTAAAAATCACCTAAAATACTTATTTCAAATAAACGGCGGAGTCGCCAATGTCACGATACTGTCAAGGATTTAATAAGTATTTCTTTATTGTCACTGTATCATACTTTCCAACCATTATTTATATCAGCAATTAATCTAATCATTAAGAAGAAAGATTTTAAAAAATATAAATGAATTCCATACATATATGAAAGCGACATTGGCACTTATTATTTAAAATTTGACAAGAGGTTATGACATTACTTCATGTCATCCATGCGTGACAGACACATGTTTATTTCTAAATTACATGGTATCTGTCAATATCAGACAGATTGTCAGTGTGATAAGATATGAATGCTAGAATAGAAGGAACCGTTTTTGAGAGAGCCAACTTAGGGAAACAAAACAGGAGATTAAATGTCTACTAAAGACCTGGCGAATAGTATGTCCAGTATAACTGAAAACAGACTGTTAATTATGCAGGGGGTCAGTAATAATTTAATGAGAAATATATCTAGAGGTAAAAAATGGACATTTATAGAATTTTTGATGGATCTCCATGACTGATAGATTGTGCAAATCTAGAGCCTCACTTTGTATCACTCGCTCCACCTATTAGTGACGATATTATTTAAATGTAGGACAATGCACGGTCTCATACTGCCCGAGTAGTTGACAGAAACTGCGACTATTCATTATAGACTGGCCAGCCAGATGTCTAGCTCTTAAATCCATTGAGCATGGGATCATATTGAAAGAGAGACGAGCTCGGTATTTAATATGCAGTAAAATTTTACTCAGCTAAGCTTAGTCATCCAATACCAGTCAAAATATTAATAAAATGTTGATTCAGAAGAATATGTTCCCAATTATTACACATGCAATTAAAATTGTAATGGATTTGCACGTCCTGATACTTTTTGAGTTTTCCTGTTTGATAAGGACAGCGCTTGCAATTAAACCGAGTATGGGGCATTAAATTGTGGAAGGATTGAATAACGGGCCAACAAAGATTTTGTGATCGGATTTTTTTGAATTTTGGACTTAAGTACCCATACCATGAACTACAGAAATACTGTTTTTTTGTTTCCATCACGCACCAGTATCTGAAAATGTACATTGTATAATAATTTGTAGTTTTTAAAACCAAGGTTCTGTAAAATTAAATTTTGCCTCAACCATTGCAGCGCCCCTGTGTTAAATCGGTTTGAAAAGTACACCCAAGTGTATCAGATTTATCTAAACAGAGTTGGCTGGTAGGGATATTCCTGTTTTATACTATTCGGATATTTACATAGTCGCTGTAGTACGTTTTTAATGGGTGTACGTTTACTCGTGACATCGCGTCGTGTGTTTTTATTTTGTTTTAAAAACGCCTAGATGTAAAAATACACCCAAATATATTTTGTTATAAACTTAACACCTGGCTTAAAAAACGTTATTTATGCAAATTTGATTGATCCGCAAAAATTTTTTTGTCGCCACTTCATATTAAATTAGGATTAATGAAGCAATATGTGAAAGTTATAGATAAAAATGGGAATTGTTTTAAGTATACATGTGGCAAATCTATAGCTCTTTTTGAAGCAAAATTAAAGGAAAGCATTTTCATAGGACAACAAATAAGACAATTAATGCAGCACTAACAGTTGGAACAAATAATGACAGAAATTGAAGAAGAACCTTGGATATGCTTAAAAAATGTAACAGAACATATTTTAGGAAATTATAAACATCTGCAGTATGAGAAAATTGTCAAAGAATGCTGAATAAGTTTAAGCAACTTGGTTGTAATATGAGCATAAAAATTCATTTTCTGCATGCTCTTCGGGACTACTTTCCAAAAAATTTTGATGCTGTTAGTAAGGAACAAGGTGAAATGTTCCATCAAGACATAAAGGAGATGGAAATGAAGTACAAGGGTCTATGGGATGTGGCGATGATGGCAGATTACTGCTGAATGCTGAAAAGAGAACATCCAATGAATGATTACACAAGAAAAACTACGAAACGAAGTTTTTTGTTAAAAAGGGAGATTTTCAAAAAAAAAAAAATAAGAACTTAGAGACTCAAAACTATTTGTATGGGTGCTTTTTACTATGTTTTTTAATGTTCATTAAATATAATGTTTATTAAAATGTAATTTTTCCAAAGTACAGAAATAAGGAGTTTATATAAGGCATTTTCAGATGGGTTGGAGTATAAACTCCATATTTCTGTAGTTTGAATGTTACCCTCTGATAGTAAAACTTTGCATTATATCGATGATCTCGAGTTTTTACTTCGATTTAGATTATTCGAAACTACCAAGAGATGGCGTTTGGTAAGTTCTACTGCGGTGGAGCGTAGCAACGTCTACTAGATGTGAGCTTTATCTGTCGAAGGTATACTCGTTTACACTGCACTAACGAGACCCAAGATAGAAACGTCGAAACCGGTCTGCAGTTAACGATATTCTGAGATAGGTGACACTTTGCATCTTTCTTGGTGGTTTTAGAACAAACACTGTATTTTTAGTGCTAACTCTGTTAGACAAAAATACGACAAATTTTGTCATGTAATTCAGTACTCGGCGTTTGACATATAGCCAGGAGAATAGCTGTTTTGACCTAATTTGTTTAGTCCTTATTATATAAGGCATTTGCAGATGGGTTATAGTATAAACTCCTTATTTCTGTAGTTTGAATGTTACCCTCTGATAGTAAAATTTTGCATTATATTGATGTAATTTTTCCTTTAATTCTTAATTTATTCTGATTGCTCAGTTGATCAAAAATCTTACGTGAGGGGTAAAAACGGAAGGCAGACATGAAATCAGCGTAAATAACTCACTTGTCTTACCTGAACTTATATCAAAATTTGTATGTCTGTGGAATCTGTAAGAAGAAATTTATTTATAAATTTATTGAAATTATTTAAATATTAACGAAAATGTTGATTTATTAAACAAAGTTTAATTTACCTTTATTGATTAAATTTATTGGATAAACAGAAACCGAAATTCTCTGAAACTCTTTAACCACTTGAGATACTTTTTTTTAATTAAAATTTTTATTCAAATATTTTTAATTACAGTCTGCTATATTTGGTTTAATGGTTCTGTATATTTCATTCCAAGTACGTTCTAATTGGCAACACACTATTGGTTGCCTGAACTTTATAGTCACGTGGCTTGTTAAAATAGTGACGATAAAGTACGAATTTCCAGAAAGATGTTTTTGCTTGTAATTTGGCATACACATAATAGTTTCCATTAAGGGGCTACATTCACTTAAAAATATATTCTCAAAGTTTCTAGTCGTTATCTTTAAAGTTTACAGGGATATAAAGCTGTCAGTCACGAGGTAGAGGGTGGTCAATGCAGCTACTTGCGCGCCTCAATGAATGCCCTCTTTGGGTGCGGAACAATGATCAACTTAACTAATCAGCGACATATTTGAGGAATCATTGTTTCATGTATTTTTTTCGTACTACATAATATACATATACATATACATATGCACAAAATTTGTTCACGCGAAGAAAGATGAAACAAGCACGAGAATTCATCATCCTGAAAAAGGCAACGTTCTTTGAATCCGAAACGGTGACCGTCATATCTCGATAACCGATCGACAGACTCATTTGAAATTTGGCACACTCACGTTTTAAGACGTTGTTAACAGAACGACGATCACATGTTTAAAAAATATCCAAAACTGTTTAAACAAATTACGATAATAACTGAGTGTTTTTATCGAATTTGTATACTTCAGTTCTATGTGTTCTATTCAATATGTTTCGTATGCACTTAACTTCATGATAGCTTAGTATCTTTGATTTCAGATAACCAGTTTTAGCAGGAGAAGGATCACCGCAAACCGGGTCGCAAAATAGACGGTCGGCACATCTCTTCCCGTTTTAAGTATTCTTAAATTATGTTCACTTCACCATGTTTACAATAAATTTATCTTCAATTTAAAAAAAATGTTGATTTATCATTAATACACACACCGTCAAAAGTCTTGGACCCCCCGTATATTGCAGATTTCGACTATGCTTATTTCGTTTTCGTGACTAGACAACAAAGGTTAGTTATTTAGCTGTCAAACAAGATCAAATATATTGCTAGATAAAATATTATTGATTAGTTATAAATTTTTTAAAATATTCGTCAGCTTTCTTGCATATTTAACAAAAGGACTTTGATACTTTTCTTTCGTTATAATGCCAGAACGTGAGGTTTCTACATTTAATAGGGAAAGAATTATTACTTTGCGTGATGCTGGACATTCCAATCATCAGATATCCGAGATGTTAGTCATTCCTAGATATTCTGTTGTGCGAGTAAGGTATCAAGAATCAGGGACAGTGGAAAGAAGACCACGTAGTGGTCGGCCTCTAGTATCAAATGAACGGCAGGATCAGTATTTGGTCTAATATGCCCGTAGACACCGAAATGCTTCAGCTCCAGCCCTCAGGGCTCACTTTCAAGGTATGTTTCGCCTCGTTATATCGACCTGTACAGTTCGAAGAAGACTCCATCGTGCAAATTTACGTGCAAGAAGGCTTTTAATGGTACCCACTCTACTTCCACGACAATGAGCTGCCTGCTTTCGGTGGGCACGGGAACGTAGTGATTGGCTTTTGCAGCAGTGGCGATGGGTCTTATTCACAGATGAAACTAGAATTGGACGGGTATGTTATGACAATAGGCAAAGAGTCTGGAGAGAGCTAGGTCATCAAGAGAGAATTTTCCCCGTGAGGTTGCTCCCTAGAATGGTGGAACAGTAATGTTTTGGGAAGGAATAATGTTCAATAACCGTACGCCATTAACTCCCATAAATTAGAATATGACAGGTCAAGTTTATATTGAAAGTGTTATCAGGCCCATTATTTATCCCCTACGCGACGAATTAGGTGACAATCTCATCTCCATCGACGACAACGCGAGGCCACATCGCACAAGAACAATTCAAGAGGCACTTGAACAGGAATATATTACCCGATTAGATTGGCCAGCTAATCCCCCAGATATGAATCCCATCGAGAACATGTGGGATTTTGTTTCTAGAGCAATTTACAAACGCATGAACCCACCCCAACATGCGGAAGAGTTAGCTGCAGCAGCAATAAAGGAATGGAACAATATTCCTCAAGAAATTATCAACCGTTTGTTTGCTTCAATGCACAGGCGTGTCAATATGTTACTGAGAAGCAGAGTAGGCCATACTGACTATTAAGTTGTAGTTTACTTTGTTAAAAAATATGTTTTGTTAATTTTTGTCATAATAAATTTACTTAAAAATTGCAATTTTTTTTCCATTGCTTTTAAATTGACAAAATTTTTAAAAATTATTCCTGTATTACAAAAAAATACATTTAGAAAAAACATACTTTGAAAAACAAATGCAGTATTTAAAAGAAAATTATTTATTAATACCAAATATCGGGGGTCCAAGACTTTTGACGGTGTGTGTAGTTCCCAAGATTCCAATTATTAGTTATATTTTTATGTTTGTAGGTGGATGTATATGTTAACGTTATTTGTAATCCACTTTTCTGTTAACGTGGAAGAGGAATTTGATCCCGAACGCTCGAGACGCTCCGATATTCCCCGCTCTCCCCTACCGCCCACACTTCAAGTTCCGCGCACGGAAAATCAATGTTAAATATGTATATTTACCTCCGATATCATTAATCATCCAAGGGTAATTGAAAATTTATACTGCATTGGTTCTGAATGGGGCCTGATATTAACTAATTCTTGTAAAGTGTAATAAATGATTCCGGGGGCATTACCTTAAAGGTAATAAAAACTAATGAGTGTTATTAATGGAAGGCTTTTGTTGACTTTTTGAAGCCGGCTTTGAGATAGAACGCCGGATAGGGGTCAACTTTGACTGTAATGTATTCTTTAGTAATGTTTATCATAAAAAATGGATTTCCTGCAGAAATTTTAAATCTCTGGTTTCTCGAGTAAATATTCTTATTCGATTAAACTCTGCACAAGTATTTTGGATTTCCGAAATATACTTTGAATATTTTGTAATGTAACAGTGCAAGTATACATGCCTACTTCTAGCCATAGTGAGGAACAGTTAGAAGCTATTTATTCGGACATAGAGCAGGTAAAAGGATTTGTGAAGGGCCATGAAAATTTAATAATAATGGGAGATTTTAACGCAGTCGTAGGTGAGGGGAAAGAAGGAATTTGTAGGTCCTTATGGATTAGGAAACAGAAACGAGAGAGTTAGCAAACTGATAGAATTCTGTGAGAAGCACAAGATGGTAGTCGCGAATATATTGTTCAAGAATCACGTTAGGAGGCGGTACACCTGGAAAATGCCAGGAGGGATAGACATGTATCAGATAGACTACATTCTGGTTAGGAAGAGGTTTATAAATCAAGTAAAAGACTGTAAGAGTTATCCAGGAGCAGATGTAGACAGCGACCACAACCTGGTAGTCATGAAAGCTATATTAAAGTTCAAAAATCTGAAAACCCGGAAGGATAAGAAACATATAAATATAGACATATTGAGGGATCAGAATATGAAAGATAAGTTCCAGGAGAAAACAGATCAATTAATAAATAAAGCGAGTAATGACGAAATCAAGAACGCAGAAACTGAGTGGGAGGGTATCAAGAATAGTCTAGATTCCGCGGCTACGGACATTTTAAGACACGAGAGAAGGGAAGCTAGAAAGCCCTGGATAACGGACGAAATCTTAAACTTAATATAAAAGAGACGAGGCTACAAAAGCAGACAAGACGAGGAAGAACTGAAAACTTATAAGTCAATAAAGTGGGAAATCATTAGAAAGTGTAGAAAAGCGAAAGAACAATGGATAGAGGATAAATGCAAAGAAGTAGAAGATAAGCTTCAAGTAGCTAAGACCGATGAGGCTTACAAAATAATTAAGAGGAACTTCAGGGATATAGGACCAATAAGTAGAAACGTTAGGAGTCAATCGGCGGACATACTGATCGGAAGAGAGGAGAAAGCGGATAGATGAAAGCAGTACTTAGGAAATGTATACGAGGGTAAGGAATTAGGAGAGATATTAGAGGAAGGATCTAGCATCGATAGGGAAGATGTAGGAAAACCTATATTGAGAGAGGAATTTGAAATAGCACTAAGGGAGCTAAAGAACAATAAAGCGCTGGGTGTAGATAAAATACAGGCGGAAATTTTGAAATGCGCGGAACAGAAAGTAGAAAATAGGATGTTTAAACTGGTAAAATACATATACGAAACGGGCGAGATCCCGGAGGATTGTAAGAGGAACATTATCGTTACTATATCGAAAAAGAGAGGAGCCGACAAATGCGAGAATTTTAGAACGATTAGCCTAACTTCCCACGCGTTAAAAATCTTAACCAGAATAGTGTAGAAGAGGATGGAAAATAGAGCGGAGGAAATATTTGGGGAAAACCAATTCGGGTTTAGGCGAAATAGGGGAACTCGCGAAGCTATTTTGGCGTTAAGAGTAATGTTAGCACAACATTAAACAATAGAAAAAGGAAGTAACGCTTATATAGGATTTGTAGATTTAGAAAAAGGTTTTGATAATGTAAGATGGGGAAAAATGTTCGAGATACTAAAGAGCGCGGGAATGAAGTATAGAGATAGGAGAGTAGTACACAATCTACACAAGGAGCAAATTGCTGTTATAGAAGAAGAAGAGGAAATAAGGGAAATAGGTATTAGGAAAGGAGTATGACAAGTTTGTACGCTATCACCACTAATTTGTAATCTGTACACCGAAGAGGCGATTAATGTGGTAAAATATTCTGAGATTCGCGGATGATATAGCAGTATTAGCATCTAGTAAAGAGGAATTATAATCACCGTTGAATGAAATGGAGGCAGTGTTACCAGAGGAATACGGAATGTGGGTGAATAAAAACAAAACTAAAGTGTTAGTGTGCAGAGGGCGCGAGAGCAGAGCAAAAACGAAAGTACAAATTAGTAATGAAAGATTGGAAGAAGTTAAAGACTTCGGGGGTAAGTAAGCAGTTTTAAAACCTTAAAATGGACTTTTCCGCACGTAGAACATCTCTATCTCGAAAGCGAGTGGCCGAGAAAAAATAAACCAACACATAAATGCAGAATACCTGTTTTACGCGACAGTTTTACTTTTTTCAAATAGTCCATCCTCGTGCTTTCTCATGACCCATGGACAGGGTGTTGTGTGTCCTATCTACCTCAAAATCAATAGATGTCGTCTAGTAGACGTCCTTAATCAGAATCAGTCGAAACCCGAACGATCCGACAGCATTTAATTGAGTGATCGTGCTAAGAAAGAAAATCTCAAATAGTCCACCATTGTGCTTTCTCATGACCCATGAACATGGTAGAGTGTATTCTATCCACCTCAAAATCAATAGGTATCGTCTGAGAGACGTCCCCGATCAGAATCAGTCAAAACCCGATCGATCCGACATGATTTAGTTGAGTTATTGTGTTAACAAAGAAATTTCTCAAATAGTCCACCGTCGTACTTTCTCATTACCCATGGACAGCGTGGGGTGTGTCCTATCCACCTCAAAATCAATAAGTGTCGTCTGGGAGTTGTTCCCGTTCAGAATCAGTCTAAACCCGATCGATCCGAAACGATTTAGTTGATTTATCGTATTAACAATACAAATTTCTTATATAGTCCACCATCGTGCTTTCTCGTTACCCATGGACAGGGTGGAGTGTGTCCTATCCACCTCAAAATCAATAGGTGTCGTCTGGGAGACGTCTCCGGTTAGAATTAGTCAAAACCCGATCGATCCGACACGATTTAGTTGAGTTATCGTGCTAACAACAATAAATGCCGACGACATACACAGCAAACTTCTTTTTTTAAATACCATTTTTTTTGTTTTTAGGCCGAAAAACGAAAAATAGACCCAAAAAATAATTTTGCCTTTTCACTTTTTCTTTACTCGATTACATTTCTATTCCGTATATAGTGGAGTGCGGAAAATTAAAACAGAAACTCGAAGCTTCAGTTTGATTTTCATAAAATTGTTCTATGATTATTTTTCTCCGAGCTATAACCCTCTGAAAACTAGCTAAAAATTTAGGATTTTTTTATATTCCATAATTTTTGTGCCCAGTGTATTTCATACGAGGTTCTCCTGTATAGTATATCAATGTATAGATATTTTCACATTTATTTATGATGTATTTAATATATATGTAATAAAATTCGGACTAAAACTTAACTTGTTGTTAGACTCCTTAAGACCGTTCATTGTCCGGAAAAAAATAATGTTGTACTTTTCTCGACTATACACAGAAGACGTATTTACATTCATGAATATATACTGCCAGTTGGAAAGATTTACTACTATTTAAAATATACCGGAAATATTGTTTTAAATAAATATATATGTATACATTATTCGAAGACACGCTGAAATCTCATTTGCATATCCTTTTGCAGCAAGCTCTTCTATTTTTTCCATTCAGATGACTGAAAATTTGCATTTCTTTCCCTTGTTAATGTTTCTAAAACAATGGCACGAAAACAAAAGAGTTTTAATTCCTTTGTAATAACATTTCCATTTCCTTCCTTAATTCAATTCAGACGGAATTAAATTATATTTTTATAAAGAATGTTTTTAATCATTTTTTACGCTCGCCGGCCCGCTTTTTTATCTTAATTCTACAGCTAATTAGACACTTATTTCGCCGTATCCAACTTAAATGGATTTCCTAATAAGATTTGCTGCGAAATAAATTTATTGTTCCGTATTTTTTTCTTATTTCGCTAGATGCTCGATATTTCGATTCCAGCCTGCCTGCGACTACAATGAAATGCTTTTAATTTATCCGATGGAGGATAATTAAGTCAAAAAGGTCCTTACGCGGAGCTGTCCGACCTCCTTACCCAGGGATGTTCTTTTTAATTTTCGCGTAATGGATTTAGGGAGTTGGGACCGGCGTAGAAGGGACAGATGTCGGGATAAACATAATTTAGGAAGTGCCTTGTAGGTGCTGGGTTTAGTATTGGCTTAGGGGATCTGAATAAGAAAGAAATCTCCCAACAGGGTTCAAGTTATGTATATTATTTCCGTACTAAGGGACAGCGATGCGAATTGTAGGACCAATAGCCTTTAAACAGTTTAAAACAAGTTTAAAATTAAATACCAATGAAGGGGTTGTACTACAATAACAGAAGTAGTGAAGGAGTTTCTCAAGCTTTAAAATACACAAAGGCAAAGTAACAAGGGAGAATACATAAAGGTTTTATTAATAATATATTGGTAAACTATTAATAATATTGATCTAGGAAGCCGTTACTCTGTGATAGTTCATAATTCACAACGGAATTGTGTAAAACAACTACTAAGTTGTAAAAAAAAAAATATATATATATATATATATATATATATATATATATATATATATATATATATATATATATATATATATATATATATATATATATATATATATATATATTCTTAGTAGTCAGTTCTGTTGTGTATTAATAATATGTTAATGTTATCAAGAATATAAGCAATTATTAAACAAACAATGCCCATACATACCTTATCAGAAGATTAAAACTATTCACATTTTATATTTTCGTTTTCAGAAAGGACTAAAACCTTTTATTATAAAAATTGTGAGTAAACATCCGAAGGCTTCTTTCTGGTTATAATCGAGGCACATTTATTACTTGTTAACCAAGGATTATTCGCATAGGATGGTAAAATGATAACATTTAAATAGATATCTCGGTTAAATAAATGAAAATTGTACTTCAATTTGATATTTAAGAAATTAGTTGCAATATTCAATCCGACAAACGATTTTTAAACAACTGGCGGATGCGCCAATGTCACTTCAATGTGTACAGGCACAGGCGTTTGTAGTACCGGATATATGTAGTATAGTCGGAACTATAGGACTTGACTTGCGCGCCATTTGTGTTCTGTCAAAGATAGGTCAATATTTAACGACTATCATCTACAAACCATACTCATTTATATAAGTGAGCGATAATTTACAGTTACATTAAGAAAAATTCGCACAAAATTACCGCAAAATGAAGCCCCTACTGAGTTGTTAACAGTTTGTAACTTAATCGAGAAATTTTAAGAGGCGGATTCTGTTATTGATAAGGCAACATCAATACGTCTTCGTCGTGGTCGGTTAGATGAAAATATTATTGCAGTCAGAGAAAGTGCAAGGAAGTATCCAAACACACCAATTCGACGTCGTGCACGACAATTAAATCTGTCAAGAGCCACCACGCGTCGGATTTTAAAGAAAGATCCGCATCTGTCAGCATACAAAATTCAGTTGATACAACAATTAAAGTTAGAGGCCATTTACAACGTCGTACATTTATTAATTGGGTCTTAGAAAAGAAAGATGATGTTTGATTTTTGCAGCAAATGTTTTTATAAATAACATTTAAATAGATATCTCGGTAAAATAAATGAAAGTAGTACTTCATTTTGATATTTGAGAAGTTGGTTGCACTATTCGACTGGACAAACGGTTTTTTAATAATGCGCCGCTACCATTTCAATGTGTACGGGTATTTGTAGGATCTACTTGACCTTATTTAATTTTTTTTTCTATTATTTCTTCCTTTCTAATCCATAATCATCATACATAATATTTATACATCGCTGCGATGATTAATAGTTAAGATGCAAAATAGAATGACAGAGATACGTAAATAAGAAATTCATTGAGGAAGCCGTTATTCTGTGGTAGTTCATAATTCACAACGGAAATGAGTAAAAGAACTACTAAGTTTTATGCCACTGTATTTTGACAGAAACGTGACTGCAGTTTCGACAATTTTTACGTCATTTTCAAACGATTCTTAGTTGAATTATCGTTTGAAAATGATATAAAAATTGCCGAAACTGCAGTCACGTTTCTGTGAAAATATAATGGTATAAAACTTAGTCATTGTTTTACTCATTTCCGTTGTGAGATACGTAAATATTTAAATACTTTAAAGTGACATTATAACTGATGTACATCCAGTTAAATGCAGCTGTAAGACAGGGAAGTGTACACAGAGAAAGATGATTTATTAAAAAATCTTTTTTCGTTTTTTATACATTCCATTCTTCAATACACCAGGAGATAAAAAAATATTTAATGTTACTGTATTATATTTACGATAAATAGATGCTAGTCTTAGATAAAGAGAAACAAATATAAGTTTCTCTTAATATAGTCTCGTTATTAACTATATGTATGAAATTTTGAGCAATGTTTTTGGACACAGTCATTCGTCAAATATTGAAGGAGTATTGACAAACCCTGTATACTATAATATTCATGTAATCTGGGCGTATGACTAAAGAAAGAAATATTTTCGAACCAGATTAATCTGAAGATGAAGAAAAACAAACGAAAAATCGAAGATGATAAGGAATATTCTAAATAAAGGGACGTGTTGGATGGGTGACGCATGGTCTCATTCTCATGGTGCCGCGGTGGTGTTGACTTGGTATTTGGTAACAGGGTGGCAACTGGGCCAAATACTGGGCACATTGTCTGCGTGAGTTCGATTCTCACCAGAGGGAACTTGGCACTTCCCTCAGGACTGGGTGTTTGTCCGCGTTTATATGTGTAACCTTCCCCTACACAAGCCTGCCTGTAGGCTTTCTGGGGAAGGATGTCTAGTTTTCGTGTGTCCAAACTGAGATAGCCAGATCCTTTATCCATTGTCCATTGTCCGTAAATTATTGGAATTTTAAAATTTTCTCTCGAGAATATATTCCTAAAGAAAAAAATTATTGAGGAAGCCGTTACTCTGTGGTTGTTCATAATTCCAACGCAATTAAATCATTGATCATCGTTTTGAAAATGACATAAAAAGTATCGAAACGGAAGTCACGATTTTGTGTAAATATAATGGAATAAAACTTAGTAGTTCTTTTGCTCAATTACGTTGGATACGCTTAAATGTCTAATCTTTAAGAATAAGCAGAAAAATTCATTTTTTCAAAATCCTAAACCAGAATACACCCTTAAAGCCTTTATGATACATTTTTTCCGAGTTTCACATTTACAATTATTCCTCAGTATTATTGCTGGAAACAACACTATAAACCCAAGAAATTACTTTAATTGCAACGAAAATTGCTTGAACAATTCCAATAGAGCAATCTATCGGCGTCGTTCCAAATCGTCTAAACGCTGCTGTAAGTAAATTCTGAAATTGTATTGAAATCTCCGATGTAAGCTAGGTAGAATGAATGAAATATTTTGAAAGGAGAATAATCTGAAGACGAAAAAATAAAATAAATGAAACATCGAAGAATGTTTACAGTCTTCATGATTTTCCGAGTTTTCCAACATATATCCTTCAATATTATTACTGGAAATAACACTATAAACTCTGTAAATTAATTTAATTGCAACGAAAATTGCTTGCGCAACACCAACAGGCTGTTTTATCGCAACGTCGGCGTCGTTCCGCAACGCCTCGACGCTCCTGCAAATGAATATTGAAATTTTATTGGAATCTCCAATGGGATAGAACAATCTCCTATATTTAATATTGAAACTAGTCGGCAAATGGAATATTTATATATTCCGCCTGTCGAAATGTGACAATTCCATTTCCTCTTGGCACCGCACGAGATACAGATATTCGACGAGAGTATTCACGCTTCTTGTATACTGTCGTCACCGGCGGCGCTGAACGCCACCCCCATCAGCGGCCTGTCAACAGTCAACAGAACCTCCGAAGGGTGAAAAAAAAGCTTCTATTTGTCTCCGAAATAATAATGTTTTATGGAGAGGGTTTAAAATGGCGCACCCTTCATTCGGGCTTACGCAAATTTATCTGGAATTGCCGATAGATTCGAGTCTACAGTAAACAAAAAACGGAGATAAGTTCTCACAAACGCTGGGAAATTGTACGCGCCCGTCGCGCGTTTCGCAAACCACGTTGATATTGTCAGGAGTTGATAAAAGCTGATAATAAAACAAAGACGTCTTCAAATACTACATAAAAATACACAAGACATAAAATAAAAAGAAACATATTAAAAATACTTTCAAATTACCTCTTTTTTAACGGTATCAAACCCCTACTGTTTTCACAATATGTTGTTGAGTCAACTCTCGAAATCGATTTTTCATTAGTCATTTTTTTTCCATATATTGTTATAAATATGATATTTAATGTAGCCTTACAGAACATAGTCTAGAAGATTTAGGTCGGGAGACCGTGCGGGTCACTGGAATGGACTGTTGCTTACAATTCATCTGTCACTGAAGACATTTGTTAAATATTGCCTAATAGACCGAAATTATGAGGCGCAACTTCATTGTGCCGAAAAGAAAGATGTCTTCTCCGCGCAAGATGATATTATCTAAAAAATGGTTTACAACTTGGCAAAGAAGTCTAGAAATCTTACTAATATCCGTGGCATTAGTCCGATTTTTAAAGATATAGGGATGACGGTAGTTCATTCATCAAGAAATAAATTAAAAGAACTTTTAGGCAATCGAAGAGACAAAATTAACACAAATGACAGGTCGGGGATTTACGAAATCAGCTGTAACGACTGTAATCAAAGGTACGTTGGACAGACCAGACGATCTATTCAAACCAGGTTCAAAGAGCACATAGCGCATTTCAAATATTATAGAACAGATAAGTCCAGTGTTGCTCAACATACCTTTGAGAACAATCATAAGATAGATATTAGCAACTTAAGATTAATTAGGAATATAAATACTATACAGCTAGATGCATTTGAAAGTTTAGAAATTGAAAAATGTAAAAACAGTATGAATAGTGACAGAGGGCATATTCCACATAGCCCACTTTATTGGTTAGTTACTCACGGCTCGCTGGGTTGCAGCCGTGACGGTCGTAGTTCAATGAGCCGCAACTGTGACCGGTCGTAGTTCAGTGAGCCGAAACTGTGACGGTCAAGACTCACTGAGCCACAGAAATAATTTAGGTATAATTAGGATACATTGTTAACATAGGATTAGTTTTAATAATCTCCAGTTGATGCCAACTTTGTTGGCGAAACGCGCGTCGAGTCTTTTAGTGTTTTGTGAAAAACCAAGTCAGTGTTATCATAAAAATAAGGGCCAGCAACGCGATTATTTATGAAATCAATCCATGCATTGAGCTATCAAGAATTCCGCTATTTTTTTATACTAATACTTTGAATAGTGTAGCAGCGACGATTATGATGACTAAACATTTCTTCATCGCTTTTAAAAGTATTTTCAATAAGTCAACGTTTTCCTGGGGTCTAGGAAGAACCGCTCACAAAAATGGAATCACCTTTATGTGTCACCAGTTTCCAAGTATTGATGAGATGCGTATTACTTTTCCGCACTCCACTATAAACGGAAAAGTAATGTAATCGTGTAAAGAAAAAGAGAAAAAACAAAAATTTTTTTTGGTTTTATTTTTCGTTTTTCGGCTTAAAAACAAAAAAATGGTTTTTAAAAATTTTTTGCAGTGTATGTCGCTGTTGTCGTCGGCATTTCTTGTTAGCACGATAACTCAACTAAATCGTGTCGGATCGATCGCGTTTTGACTGATTTTGATCGGGGACGTCTCCCAGACGTCACCTATTGCATTTGTGGTGGATAGCATACACCACCCCCTCCCTTGGGTCTATTTGAGAATTTTTTTTTATCACGGATCGATTGGATTTTGAACAATCCTGATCGGGGACGTCTCCCAGACGACACCTATTGATTTTGAGGTGGATAGGACACACCCCCACTCTGTCCATGGGTCATGAGAAAGCACGATGGTGGACTATTTGAGAAATTTGTTTTGCTAATACGATAACTCAACTAAATCGTGTCGGATCGATCAGGTTTTGACGGATTCTGATCGGGGACGTCTCCCAGATGACACTTATTAATTTTGAGGTGGATAGGACACACCCCACCCTGTCCATGGGTCATGAGAAAGCACGACGGTGGACAATTTGAGAATTTTTTTTGTTAATACGATAACTCAACTAAGTCATGTTGGATCGATTGGGTTTTAACTAATTCGGATCAAGGACGTCTCCCAGACAACACCTATTGATTCTGAGGTGGATAGAACACACTCTATCCTGTTCATGGGTCATGAGAAAGCACAATGGTGGACTATTTGAGAAATATGTTTGTTAGCACGATCACTCAAATAAATCGTGTCGTATCGATCGGGTTTCAACTGATTCTGATTAGTGACGTGTACCAGACTACATCTATTGATTGTGAGGTGGATGGGACACACCCCACCCTGTCCATGGGTCATGAGAGAGCACGAGGGTGAACTATTTGAAAAAAAGTAAAACTGTCGCATAAAACACATATTCTGCATTTATGTGTTCGTTTATTTTTTCTCGGCCACTCATTTTCGAGATAGAGATGTTCTACGTGCGGAAAAGTCCGTTTTAAGGTTTTAAATCTGTTTATTTTTTTTTAATTTTGTATGTACTTGAATACGAGTGTATCCGATGTAATGTAGATAGTTGTCTTTACTACTATTCGGGCTTTCAGTTACAGACAATTCCAATTCAAGTTCTTCTGTTATTAAGGTAGTTGATCTTAGTTTTGGTATTTTATATGTTCCAGTTTTAAAACATTTCAGAGAAATTTGCTAGTTTTGCAATAGTTTTATTCTTATGCAGATGTTTTAAATCAAGTTATCTGCATATTTCCTTATAATTTTTATTACATAAAACTGTTACTTGAGACACGTCTTCATTACTATAGCTTTACTGAATTATCTCCATTTTTATTAAATGATGTTTTACCAAACAGGTAGGGATTTATTTTAACACTAGCTATTTTGTCAAAGTTGTAAATGACCTGTAACTTTTAGTTGTTATATTAACGAAATTTCATGTGTTGGCAGATGCAGATCTTTGTTTAAAATCCGATGCGTGGTGGCTCTTGATAGATTCACTTATTGTACACAACGTTGAATTGATGTGTTTGGATAATCCTGTACACTTTCTCTCATTGCAATACTATCTTTATCGGATAAACCATGACGAGGACGTATTAGTATTGCCTTATCAACAACATAACCCGTATCTTCAAATTACTTGATTAAATTGTGAACTGTTAACTCTGTAGGTGTTTCATTTTGTCCTAATGTTGTGCCAATTTTTCTTAATGCAACTGTAAATGATTGCTCACCTTCATAAAACAGTTGTGCACAAGCCATTCGTTGTTGAACTGCTGATCGCGGCATGTTGACGTCGTATGGTTTGTAGATGACAGTCGTTAAATATTGACACCTTATCCTTGACAGAACACAAATGGCGCGCAATTCAATCCCTATAGTTACAATTAATACCCTATATTTTTAGAAGAATCATCAGTAGATCTATATATTTTTTTTAATAAAAAAAAAATCATTGGAAAAAAGTAAAGTATGGTTTAACATAAGCACTATTCTGAGCGGCAGTTATTTAATAGCGCTTTCTATATTGAAAAGTCTGATGTTATATTTCTAAATTTAGGCAGCTTAATATTACAGATGTTTCTAAAACTCTATATTCGTGGCGGAAATTAGTATTCATTTAATGGTTACTTACACTACCGGTAATTACAGGCAAAAGTCACGTAGCCATTTCTGGCTTCTCCACACGAGTCGAATGCCACTCCCAGTTAGCGACATAAAAGTTTTATCGAATAAAACCCCCACGGCATACGTGTGTCAAAAAAAATATCCCCTAATTTGACGTATCTGTCACTCATGCCCCACCGTAGTGTATTTCGCTGTTTTACTGGCACATTTCCTTCGGAGCACTTAAGCATGGTAGGTATAAAGCGAGAGAAATATGCGTATAAAACTCGATTACGTGCGCAGGTTGTAGGAAGTGCTGGTAAGAGCGTCATCATCATCTTTATTCCGATAGTGTAGGCCCTTAAGCAGCGCCTTTTAAGTACGTTCTCAGCTATTTACCATGTAGGTATCTAGATTTTTCGCGCTTTGTGCATAGCTGTGGAATGAAATGTCGATGCTTTATTTGAAAATTTGCAGAGTGGTTCAGTTGTAATGAAGGTTTAGGTGACTTTTGTCTCAGTCTTCCAGTTTGACAGAACACCTCCAGAAGTAATTCGTAAGTATTATTTTAAACATTAAAATATTGCCATGACAATGAAGGTAACACTGACAAAAATGGGGCAACTAGAGCTCGAATTTAAGTGTTATGTCTTATGTCCTAGACTGAAACAGTTTTTGTTGGTCTGTGATCCGTTCAGGATGGTCCAAAACATTGAAGGTCTATTAAAACTAGAACAAAGAACAGCATCGTAATAATTAAATATTTCATCTTGGTAAATAGAAGGTTGAATGTCCCTGTTATTGCAAATCAATGTCAGAGAGCAAATTTTACATTAAACTTTAAATTGTACAGGCGAAAAATTTGCGAAGAAAATTTAATATATTGGTGCATCACTAGGATTCGGCAACATAACAACAATTGATACGGTAGCTATACTAGGGGTTTTTACCATAAAGAAGCGGATACATGCAATCTTTAGCATAAAAGCTGTTACCTATAGTGGTTTAGACGTTTTTGGTTTTTAAGGTGTTATTTAATGGGAATTCCAATTCCAAACATGATAAAAAATACTTCCAAAAAAGTTGAGGAAGCCATCTTAGAAAAAATAATGTTGCGGAAACTTTAGACGAAAACAAAATCTCTCCATGACAAAGCAAACCTAAATAAAACAACTAAAAACCTGAAAGAATTAATTTATAAAGAACATAATCAAAATTATAATCACTGTCTAGAAGAATTGTCTCCTACACAAGCCGCTGAATACTCCTTATGGAAAACTACTAAAAAATTCAATAAATCCCAAGAATACATTCCTCATATAAGAAAAAATTGTGGTAACTGAACAAAGGACGATAAAGAAAAAGCACATGTCTGCACAGAACACCTAATCAAAAATTTCCAACCCTCTCCATCAGAGATGACACAAGAAGAAGCAAAAATCCTTGAATGATTAGAAAAATCCCATATCATCTATACCCTTCTATAAGCATAGTAAAAGTTTCTGAAATAGATGTGATAACTGAAGAATTAAATTCAAAGAAAGCACCAGGGCATGACTTAATAACTAATGCCGTTATTAAATAATTGCCCAACAAACCTGTAATATATCTTCAACATGTCTTCAATGTAATCTCATGAAGACCATTTCCCACCTAAATAGAAAATATCACAAATTGTATTGATACCAAAAGCAGGAAGACCAGAAGAGACCACATCATATATTGCCATATAAGTATATTGCCGATCATGTCCAAAATCTTTGAGAAACTAGTGTTGAGCAGACTAAAGCCAATATTCAAGGAGAGAAATATCACACCAGCACACCAATTCGGTTTCAGGAACAACAGAATTGATGCTACAGTTGAACAGGTGCATAGAGTGGCGGAGGCGATGAAAAAGTCCGTTGAAAACAAACAATATTACTCGGCAGCCTTTTTGAATATCTCCCAAGTCTTCGATAATGTTTGACATGAGGGGCTGGATCTTCAAAATCAATGGACAATTACCACAACCTTACCATCAACTCATTAAATCCTATTTGAGCGATTGATATTTCATGGCGAAATACCATGACTAAGTCACAAACCCCGTAGCGTGAGAAAGGAATCTAGGGATGTGATAAAAATTTTATAAAGGAAAGGGGTATAGTCAGATGTATGGTAGGCCATATGAAAATGGTAAAAATAAAAAAAATATACTAACTTAAAATGATTATGCCGAGGTATACATACATCCTAATCTTTAAAATGGAGGTCAATTCTTCGGTTTTTGTTTGTCCAGCGAAAACTATTGTTTTGTGTGTTTGTCTATCACTGTTTCTTTAAATGTTGGAGACGATCTCATATCTTCTAACAAGGCACTTTCAATATTTATTAATACTAAAGTTGACAGTCTTTCTTGTTCTTGAGAATTTCGTAGATAAGTCTTTATTCTCTATAAACATGAAAATGATCTTTCCGCGGAACTGCTTGTGGCAAGAATAGTCAAATTTAAACGACACAATTTTGACGACTCTGGGAAAACAGAAGATAAAGCTCAAACACAGTGCTCTTTTTCATATCGAGATCACTATCAATCACTGAAAGTTTACTTTTTAAACGATTTGCGTCAAAGAATGTTCCATATGTATCTACTAAAGAAGAAAAACGTTCGTCAGAAAAACGTTTCACGAATGAAGTAGATTTTGTTGAATCTAGATTTAAGAATTTCAGTTTAGAAATTTTACTAACCTGTTCACTAATGTTCAAACGTCCAAAATTTCATATAACGATCGTGCATAGATGCTTTTCTTATCTTCATCAGGAATTAAATCTAAACGCATTCTTTTATTTGGTGGTTGATTTTCTAACACAAATCTGTCCATACGGTCCCAAATGTCACTAAACTCGTTTCTCATTTTTTGAATATGTGACTTGAAATCGGTGATCTTTTTATTGCAGTAACTAATATCTGATAGTTTTGTCTGTAGAATTTTAAACAGACTCTCGAAATGTGGAAATATTGCAGAAAACACTGCTAAGAAAAAATGAAAATCAAAGTCGCGCAATAAAGTTAAAAGATCTCTAACACAAATAAGGGTTTCTCGATTCCAGTCCTCATTTTCATTTTCCACAATTACCTGAAACAGTGTTTCCAAATCTTCCTTATGTTATGGCGACAGTCGCCAAGATGCGTTCACGTAATCGCATAATTGAGCCCGGAAAAATCGACAACATCCACTCCAGGTTCCACTGTTGACTGCGTAAAATCACTGACCTTTTCGCTCATCTAACGCGTAGCTTGGATATAACGTGGACCATCGCATTTCGGCATTGCAGCAAGTAACGCGGAAGTCCAATAATTTCGGCCGCCTTCAAGGCTGATTTGAAATAAAAAAAGTTGATGGTAGCGTTTAAAGCAAATAATGTATGTTTGTGGTCGGTTTAAAATAATTAAAAAATTGTAATAATTGAATAAATCGATTGAACTTTTAAATAACACTAATTTGCCAATTTCTTAAGGGATGCAACGCATCACTCGCTTCCATGTACGCTATGCCCCTGGTCACAAATCCACATCCAATACATGCAGGAGTACCTCAAGATAATATCTTGGGACCTCCACTCTACCTATTGTACATAGTTGATATTCCACCATCTCCTTCAACAACAACAGCCGATAATGATGTAGTATTATCAGTGAATCAAGATGCTAGAAATGCTTCCGAAAACTTACAAAAACCACTCAATGACCTAGATCATTGGAAAATTACACCAAATAAAAACAAATCAGTTCATGTGACCTATACCCTACAACGAGACATATGCTTCCGTGTTCAGCTCAATAATCAAATGCTTCCAGAGGCTGAATCAGCAAAGTATTTGGGTATATACCTTGATAGATGCCTTACCTGATAAAAGTACATTTCTTGAAACGTAAACCTCTTGTCTTCAAATTAACTAAACTCAATTGGACACCATATCGTATAAACTTTCACTTGAAAATAAACTTAAAGCTGTATATAAGACGATATTATATCTAATGGTGTACAATATGAGACCCACAAGTACGAAATTATCCAAAGGTTCCCAAATAAAATACTACAGACTATCGCAAATGCACTATGGCATATATCCAATGCGTCGCTACACCATCATCTACAAATTTCTTCCGTACGAGAAAAAGTGCAGTGCCAGAGTCCAAAATACCTCCAAGGGCTGGAAAAACATCCTAACCATTTGGAAATAATCATCTATTGATGAGTATTTATTAGTAAGTACAATTATATCAACTATTTTGGTAACACAATTTTCTTAAAACTATATGTGAGTCGTGATTACATTTTTTTTATGAAAGCATCCAATAAAACAAAGAAAAATTAGACAAAGGAGAAGAAAAAAGTTTCCACGCGATTACGGTCGCTAAAAGTGATAAATTTTCCTGCATTTTCCCGGAATAGGAGAGATAGACTCATAACTCTGAAATTGAGTCGTTAGGAAGTTTGGTCGTGAGCAGAGAAGGAGCATTGTGCCGGCTAATCAAACTTTTCTTTGAGGTAAGATAATAGGTGTTCAAGTGAGGACGGACACTAGGTTCCGAATACGTTGAGGTGGCAATGACGCAGACCCGGATTAATCTATTTTGGTTACCTTGTTCATAATGAGTACCGCGTCAAAGTTTCCTCGGTTTCAGTGACGTCATTCTTTATAATAAAAATGACATCAGAATAACAATTTAAAAAGAAATATTGCCATCTAATTGATTCTCAGCTTCTCATAGGTGAGACTTTGTCGTTTAGCAAGTAGATGGCCTTTGGCAACTTTCTATATGTATACTTATGCCAGATTAGTAGAAAAATCTGTCTAATATTTTCAGAGTACCAGGCATAGTCCAATATACTTGTGCTGATAATTCCTAATGAGGATGAAATTGCGATATGCAGTTCCGGGACTGCCTGATGTTCTAAACAGAGGATCAAATACATAGCAATATTTATATTTTATATATAACTTAACTAAAGTCAATGTTTGACATTGATAGTTGCAATAAAATTCAAAAAGAATGATCGTTTTTCATTTTTTAATCCACACATGTTTTGGAACTACAGAAGTGTCCCGGGTCTGCTAGATATTTTCACTAAATATTTGTTTCCTATCGTACGTTATTTCATTTTAAAAATTGAAAATGTAAACATCATAAAAAGGAAAGTTCCAGCATTTTGAAGTACAACTAATAATGATAATAATGTTTTCTATGTGTATATGAATGTAGTAAAATAGTATTAGTAGTAATTTTTGTTTCTAGTTTATTTATTCACATATATTCCTTCCTCATTACCTATTTCTTTTGATAAGTCTCCGAACGCGTCACAGTGTTTCTGGATGTTCAAGAAGTTAGTCGATTGGAAGCAGCCAATTGAGGAAAGACGTTTCTAGATTTTCTTGAGTAAGACGTAAGACGGTTGCCCTGTGTAACAAAAAGTGCCGATCACCAGTGCTAAGACGAGTGATTAAATGGGACGTTACTTTAAGAAATTATGTGTTTGTCTTATTTCAACATTGTGCTGTGTACATTTAGTTTCTGGAATATATTGTCTATCTGTAACATTCAATCCGGCCTTGTCTATTAAATGATCCCTAGACCTAAAAGAAAGCCTACATGAATATTACAAACAACATAAATAAAATTATAATATTATATGTAGTGGTGACTAATAAATAATACAAAGATAAAATGCATACTAATAATTCACAAATAAAACATAGAAATATATAACGTAAAATAATACAAGTATAAAGCAAATTTGGTACTAAATGTGTTTAAAATACATACGTACAATGTGTATAAATATGTTAAAAGATATATAAACAAACACAATATAATAACTGGTGAAATATGATTAGAATACTTTACAGATATAATTATTGTTTCTTTCTGCCGTTTCATATATATCTATTTTCTTTTGTTAAACCGTAAAAAATTTGTTTTATATATATAATTTGTAGAAGCCTAATGAGTTGTTGTGGTGAACTGTATGCAGTCCTGTTGTTTTAATTTCAGCAGGAATGCATTCAGTTTTGCGAAGATATTATATTTCAAAGATACGTTGTTAAGATATCATGTTATGAAGACATTCCAATCGTTTAACGTTTGTGGTTTTCTATGACAAAGAGACTCTTCCCTAAAATATACTACTCATTTCTTTGCTATTTGCCAAATAAGAAACTCTCTTATTTGAAACGGAACAGTCTACCTGAGCTTAGCCATAAAAAAGCCACGGTATGTTTTGAGATTTTTTATTTGGCAAATAGCGATGAAATAAACTATACGTAAACATTATGTAGCAAATATATGTAATAGCAAATTATACTACTACACATGTTCTAAATAAATATGTACAAACTATATGTATAAGAATGTTTAAAACACAATATAAAAATAATGAAATATGATTAGAATACTTCATAGATTTATTTTTTTTTATCATTTCATATATGTATACCTATTATTTTTTGTCAAGTTGTTAAAAAAATTATTTTATATACATAACTTTATTCCTTTATTATATAAGGCAAATTAGTTGATTGTGATGAATGCATGCCTTTCTGCTATTTTAATTTCGGCAGAAGAATGCATGTAGTTTTGCGAAGATATGTTACAAAAATATGTTGTAAAGATATCATGTTGTGAAGACATTATAATTGTTTTTAATGGTTGTTGTTTTCTATGACAAACAGACTTTTCGCTTAATTAGAACAATATATTACCATAATTGCATTAATTGGTTTCGAGAGAATCTTTATCGAATATAAAAATCGGGCAGCCTTACGTTTCGACTAAGTTCACTAGCTTTAGCAGTTCTTCATTCAAACATGAGGATGATAATGTTCCTCACCAATGAATTTGGGAGCTCCTATAGGGTGGGGCAAACCAACTTTCTTATTTAGATACTCAATTTAAAAAAAGTAATGCAGATATATATTTAATTCTTTGAACAGCATCAAGTACAATATTTAAATTGTATGTTTACATAATTCTAAAGATGACATCAGGCAGTTGGCGTCCATTATTCTCAATACACTGCGTTAATCGAACTCGGAAGTTTCGTTCAATTGTTTCCAGCATATCGACGGGTATGTTGGCGACAGCTTGATGAATGTTGTTCTTCAGGTGAGCCATGGTCTTAGGACGATCATTGTAAACAAGTGATTTTAGATAGCCCCATAAAATAGTCGCAGGTGGTTAAATCAGGCGACTGTGCTGGCCATTGCAGATCAGCCCTTAAGGAGATGCGTCCTGGGAAGTGTCGCCGCAAGACAGTCATTGACACACGTGCTGTGTATGCCGTGGCACCATCTTGTTGGAACCATACATCTTCTACATCTATCTCGTTAAGTGTTGGCAGGAAAAATTCCTCATCATGTGTATATAACGATCATAAGTCACCGAAACTGCCCGTTCGTTTTTTTTTTAACCATGGACCAATTATTCCAACTCGCGATAGTGTACATCAAACTGTTACACGTTGTGAATGTAGGGGACGCTGATGAAGTTGTCTGGAGTTATCAGAGCTTCAATAGCGCATGTTCTGCCTATTTACAGGTACCGAAAGATGGAAGTGAGCCTCATCACTGAAGAAATCAAGTGTGTCGTGAGGCATGCCAAGAAGCGCCTCACATGCATTTTCTCGAGTAACAAAATCGCGTGTATTAAGTTTCTGCACTACAGCCAATTCGTAGGGATGAAATTTTAGTTCTTCATGAATAATTTTTGGGATTCTTTATTTGGGTACGGTTATTATTGATGTACGGTTATTTTTTGACAGTATATTCCCTGGCAGATGGATAGCGCAACGAGGTTCAAACGAATGACCACCACATTTACCAGATTTTACCTTCTTTATTTTTGTGGAGGTACTTAAAATCGAGTACTTATTTTAATAAGCCAAATAATTTGGATGATCTGAAGTAACAAATTGGAATCGGATAAAAAATATCGGCCATAATCTGAATATTCTGGAACGATCAACACAGAGTATTTACGTGTATGCTGGACAACGTAAGATTATTAATGGAGAGTATCTTGAATAGTTAAAAAAGCTTTGCATAAAATAAACTCGTAATTGATTTATTTGTGATTTTCCCCCAAAAAAAAAAAAAAAACATCTCCTATCTGATAAACGGTACATATAAATCTCCTAATATCGGTATTCGGAAATCTTTAAAGAAATCATTTTTTATAAAAAGGGGTTGCAATTGAAAAAAAAATACTGTAATGATGTCACGACTCAAATACAAATTTTGAAAACAATACAATTTGTATATCAGTCAAAAAAGAGTTGAAATAAAAAATACTGTAATGATGCTACGATTCAAATACAAAATATGAGAAAAATACAATTTGTATATTAATCAATATCATTTTTAAGAATAATTTCACGCGTTTCAGAAATTTTTCTAAAAAATCATTTAATAACTTCTAATAACTTATTTATTCGAAACGTTATCACAACTCTGTGTGATACTTATACAATCAAATCAATTTTATTAGGTACATATTAGATTTAAATTCATTACCCACCTTCATAGTTTTGGAAACATATAACATTTCCTTCATTGAGATGAAGATCGAAATACACCACGACTGGTAGATATCATAAAAAATGTACACCATTAATAGTAGGTTACATTTTGTCGTTTGCCACGCCGCCGTTCCATTTTCTTTTAAATTGAAATAAATCGACCATCCTCCCCATTCAGAATAATGAATATTAAGAATGTTCGGGAGCGGCGAGATCTCCAGGCAATAGTCTGGCAAACATTAACGAAGTGATAAGATCTAGAAGAAATATAACCGTGTATATTATTCGGTTAGTTTAACCCGGCTTTTTATTAAACGTTCAAGTTCTGCGAAGCGTGAGAATCGAGTATGGCAAAGAGACAATGAATGGCAAGTATGTAGGAACTTTTGGTGTTAATCATACAGTGCAATGGCGTTAGTGGGTCATGTTCTCTTCTCGATTGTTTAAAATTTAATATACAGGATGCAGACCAGTTATGGAGTAAAATTAATTTTAGGATTATTTTAGAGACTTCTCATTGAATACATGGGATACATTACAACGTTTTCAAGATGTTAAAGTGTGCGCAGGTCTCATTGACGTCCGTATTGTAGTCCAATATATCTTGAAAGGGTTTTTAGACCTGAGGAATATTTAAATTTTCTCAGAGATGAAGTTGCTGTCCTGCTCTTCTTATACAGTGTTTTTCAATAGGGACACTCGAAATTTGTTAGGTTATAGCGGCCACGTTATTAAAGCAACATCTGTCAAATTTATTGTGAATTGTTCAGTAGTGTATGGAAAATCACCATGGAAGGTTATAGCTTTCAACAACGTGTACAAATTGTCATTATTTTATTTTCTAAATCAGTGCTCCGTTCGAGAAATGCCCCGCACATTACGTGATTTTTATCCTCGCCATAACCGTTCCGCTAAGTCAAATATTTGACATTTGGTGACTAAATTCGAGTCAACCGGTTTGATAAATAATCAGCCAACACCCGTACGTCACCGAAATGCAAGGTCTGCTGAAAACATGGGTGCTGTGCGTGAGAGTGTACGAGAGAATCCGAGGCAGTCAATTTCTCGTCGCTCATAAGAACTTGGCGTTCCTGCGACTTCAACTTGGCGAATTTTGCATTGGTACTTGGGTTTGCACCCGTATAAAATCCAACTGACCCAGGAACTTACCAAACATTATGTGAAAAATCTCCCTTATTTTAAATAGAATATCCTGTATATTAGAACATAACCAGATGCATCACTATAAAATCTACAAATTTTCCGTAGTATTTATTTCCTATGGCTATGTTGAATAGTTATTCTTAAATGCATTTTTATAAATGTAAACATCACATGCACCGTATATACTACAGGTAATTTTTTTCTATATCGCGTGAAAGAGTAATAATTACACAGGCCAACAAAGATTTTGTTATTTTACTTTTCTTGACTTTCTGGCTTAGTTACATACCATGAATTACAGAAACATTTGGTTTTTTGTTTTCATCACGCACCAGTATGTGTAGATATACATTGTACAATAATTTGCAGTTTTTAAAACCGGAGTTCTATAAAATTAAATTTTGCCTCAATCTTTGCGGCACCCCTGTGTTTAATCGATTTGAAGCGTACAAACAAGTGTGGAGGATTTACCGAAACAGAGTTGGCCGGTGGGCATATTCCTGTTTTATACTATTTGGGTATTTACATAGTCACTGTAGTACCTTTTTAATGTGTGTACGTTTACTCGTGGCATCGCGTTGTGTGTTTTATTTTGTTTTAAAAATGCTTAGAAGTTGTAAAAATACATCAAATATATTTTATAAACTTAACAACTGATTCAAAAAACGTTATTTATGCAAATTTTGTTGATCAGCAAATAATTCTTTTGCCGCCACTTCATATTAAATTAGGATTAATAAAGTAATATGTAAAAGCTATAAATATAAATGGGAAGCGTTTTAAGTACTTATGTGGCAAATTTTCAGCTCTTTCTGAAGAAAAATTAAGGGTAGGTATTTTCCTGGGATCACAAATAGGAAAATTCATGCAGGACCAACAGTTTGAAGAAACAATGACAGAAATTGAAAAAAACTTGTATATGCTTTAAAAATATAACAGAATTTTTTTAGGAAATTATAAACACCCATAGTATGAGGAAATTGTCAACAAAACGCTGGATAAATTTAAGCAACTTTGTTGTAATATGAGCCTAAAAATGACAATAAGAATTCTCTGCATTCTTATCTGGACTCAGGGGCGGCTGGTGTATAGGTACTGCAGAGCTGCAGAACTGACAAAAAAATTAGATATTTGTATATTTTCGCGACATAATAATTACTAACATTTATTAATAAAATAATTTGGTTAGTTGGTGCAGCTAACCAAATTATTGCGTTAAAGTCGTATAATGCCCGCCGTCCTCTATTGAGTAGTAGACCAGATGAATTATCTGGGTCTCTACGCGAGCGCGTCGCGGTACATTGAACTGGGCCACACGAGGTAGTTCTCAGCACAGCTCGGCACACCCGTCCTCCCCCTCAACTCTCGTGACAATCCACACTTGGCGCTAGTAAATGCGCGAATTTACACGGTCAGTGAGCTGTATTTTTTCCAGCTAAGGCAACATCAGTGAATGTTTACTCCTTCCTACTCCTCGGGCGGGCGTAAATCGTACCTATTTCGTATTTCGTGTTAATTTGAGATTTTAAATACTGTTTTGTGAATTTGTGTAGTGATTTATTGTACTAATTATTAATATTTATATACCGTGATAGTGACAATGGATTTAGTTTATAATTTAGTTTATGTGAAGCGATTTTTTAAATACTCTTTTCTTATGAAGAAAAAATTGATATAAAAAACAATGGTAGGCCATTGCCCGATATTGTTATTGAGACTGCAGGTGTTAGCCGCGGAAAAGCATTCAAACGTCAATTTAATAGAGACATTTATTCGAAGAACAATTGAATTTGTGGGTGCAACAAAAAAATGCGTTATTCTGTTTTCCTTGTTTACTTTTTGGCGGTGATAAAGCATGGACGGAGGTAGGGGTGACAGATTTGGTGCACTTAACTGAAAAAATAAGAAAACACGACAACTCCAAAAGCCATCTACATAATACAATGGAATTAGCTTTATTAGGAACAACTAATATTAAAGCGCAGCTAGATTCAGCTTATTGGATAAATGTGCAAAAGCATAATGGTAATGTGACAAAAGAGGGATACGTTTTGTCAAAAATTATAAACTGCATAAAGTTTTGTGGGGCCTTCGAACTGGCGCTGCGAGGACATGACGAAGCTGAAACCTCTCAAAACCCGGGGATATTTCGTGGTTTGATAAATTTTTCTGCTGAGCTTGCACTTTAAGCGAGCATCTACAAAATGCTTCAGTATTTAAATAAACCTCTAAAGAAATACAAAATGATCTTTTAGACTGTATATTAAAAGTATGTCATGAAGAAATAATTAAAGAAATTAACAAACCTTCATTTTTGGCAGTTATGGCAGACGAAACAACTGATGTATCTTCAAAAACTCAGTTAGTGGTAGTTTTAAGATATATTCTCGATGGTGAACCGATTGAACGTTTTTGTACATACCTGAAACCTACAAAATGTGACGCTGAAACTCTTTCGGAAAATATTTTAAGTGTTATGGACTCTCTAGTAGAAAATTCACCTTACAAGCCTTTTCTCTTAACCAAAGAATATGACGGCAAACTTGAATGTTCTTCAAAAAGGTATTAAATTCCAAAAATTTATCTTGTGAAAGTCTATATTTTTGTATAAACGGATTTTACATAAAGATTTTGAAGTATCAGGAAAATGCGTCACCTTGAAAATTTTCAAAATTTTCACATGCGGCGCAATTTTTTTGCGGCCCCTATGGCGCCAGTACTTTGGATGTGTTTGAAATTTGCACGCGGGCGGCCAATACCCTAGGATCGGTTCTGTGCAGAACACCCGTTTTATTTCATCATGAGCCGCCACTATCTGGACTACTTTCCAGGAAATCTTGGTGCTGTTAGTGAGGAACAAGGTGAAAGGCTCCATCAAGACATAAAAGAGATGGAAAGGAGGTACCAGGGTCGATGGAATGCTGGTAGATTACAGCTGAATGCTGAAAAGAAAACATCCAATGAATGATGGCGACAAGAAAAACTACAAAATAAAGTTATTTGTTAAAAATGGAGAGATTTTCATAGAAAAAAAGAAATTAGAGACTCAAAACAATTTTTGTTGCTGCTTTTTATTATGTTTTTTAATGTTAATTAAATATCGTGTTTATTAAAATGTAATATATCCTTTACTTTTTAATTTATTCTGATTATTCAGTTAATCAAAAACCTTACGTGAAGGGCAAATACAGAAGATAGATATGAAATCAGCGTGAATAACTCACTTAATCACTTATCAAACCCAAATCAACTTTCAAAATGTGAAAATTTAAGGCCTGTGTCATTGACGATTTGGCCAAAAAATTATTTTATTATGGTTTGGTGTAACGTAGGAATTTGAATTATCATGAGTGGCGAATATCGAGAAAATCATATAAAGCCAAATATCTCGAAAGCCATCGATATTTTCCTAGGCGTATTGACTTAGCATACACCTTATTTTTCTTGCAGACATAAAAGGGAATAATAAAAAATCCATTTGAACAAATAAGATTGGTACCCACCTTGAAAAAATTAAACGCCTTGTATAATCGGCGATATTTTTATATTGTAGGACTTAACTGCATACTAGTAGGATATTCTATATTCTGTCGTACGTATTCTGGGATGTATTCATTTTATTGCGTACGTATTTTGAAACGCCCTCTGTAAATTATAAATTAATATTTATACCCACATGTACACTCTTAGTCATTAGTAATGTTAAGAAAAGTAATTTATGCGTTATGAATATGTAATATATGCGACATATCCTTGTTCATATATATGATTCCCGTGCTATTTTTTATTTTATTATTTAAAAGAACCTATGCTGAAATTCTAGATACGCATCGTGTCGGCCTGGATCGTATTTCGTGTTTGTTCCTACGTTTGTAATGCCGTCTCAAGGTAAACAGGAAATTAAAACAACCCCCATCAAAAAAGTTTAAAATGCGAAAGAGATTTTTATTTCTGTTTCGTTATTGTGCACAGACGGTGTCCACGAAGCTATTTCCATTCTCCGTGCAGTACAGTCACTGGGTTAGAATTAATCAAAGATGAAAAAATAATTCAGCAATGGAGAGTGATATCCTGTAAAAAAGTTGACAGCCAAAATGTGCAATGACAAAATAATCAAATGTATATTCAGGATCTTGTGCCACATTTTACTACACGCAGTTCATTTGGTAGCGGAGACTATTAGAAAGAAATGGTCAGGAGTAGATCAGTGTATAGCTAACACAATGAAGCAACTTTCTTTCAAATTCCTTAAATGATTTCAGATTGTCCAGATACGTTGTCCAGGATTTACCATTACCGCCTGAACTGGTGATGGGGATGTGGCTTGATATTTTCAGACTACGAAATTCTTGTATCGTTGAATTGAAGTCGTGCAAGTCTGAAGTAATTAAACGGAGTTAAGAACTATTTTCAGATCTTCAAGTTGAAGCAGATATAGTAGAGATTTGGCATGGTTTATGTAGTTGCAGTACACATTCAACAATAAAGAAACTGCGTTATATTTAGCAGAAACACTTAATATCGCTGATAATGTAAAAATCTTTTGGACAACTTGACAGATAGTATAGGAACTGTTTTAGCCCAAAAAGTTACTCCTCTGTTAAATAAAAACTTAGATTTACAGAAACTGTGACTTATAAACTTATGCATAGATAACCAACAGCAGAATGGGAGAGAATATTTTAAATTCATAAATATGGTATTTGTTGATGTAGAAGTCATTCTTTTACTACAAACACGTATCTATGTACACCATTTCGTGAAAATTTGAGGAAATTACCAAAGGAAGTAATATTGATGGTATACTCCCTTACTTTCAGAGTGATATTTACCTTTGTCAGCTTTCAAACCGAAAATATTATTATGGAGACAAAAACTATATCTTCTAGTATGTTTTATGGCAGGAGATGCAAACATCTTGAATATGCGATAGAAGACATTGACAAAAATGATGGAAATGTTGATATTGTTATTATGCTACCCAAAAGAGATTGTCAAACAGATTTAGAAGATTTCGATGATGACAACATACAAGCTGCTAACTTTCCATCAGATGTTCCCGGGGAAATATAAATCTTTTCACATGATGGTGAAGAAGATTTGTTTGAGGCAGAAGACAATATTTCTCTGGTATAATTATATATGTAATATTAGCAACACTGGTAAACCACAAGTAAAAGAACGACGTATTGAAGAAAAAAGTCCATTGCGGACAAAAGATATAATAGACATTAGCATGACTGAAGGGAACGATTACTTAGCCAGGGAAATGTAAATGAAAACTGAATTGGCAGGAATTAATTCTGTAGAAATCTTTGAAAAATTATTCAATAGAGAAATAAAGCATTTAGTTCAAGAAATAAACCGATATGCTGCAGAAAAAATGTCGGTGTATGGCTGTGTCGTGGACACGGCCGTGGGTTTTACGTGAATGCGTATACGTAAAAGATTTTCTTTGAGCGTAATGTCTAATATCATAATAATTTTAGTAATAAGTCCATCTGATCACCATGTTTTATTTGAGATTCGTTGAGTTTAGGAAAGAAATCAAGTAAACAAATAATTTTATTACTGTATTACAACTTTATTAATGATAGGTCTGTGATACGAAAAGTACGAAATATATGGCATACAGGATACATCGACGTCTTCATTATTTTACGTTCCTGGCACCGCTTTACTCTGTCATATGGTGGTTTATGGGTATCACCGGATTGCTCTTGAGATGCCCTTTCCAGCCGTATGTATACGTTCTCTATATTTCGATTTGGCTTTTTGACGAGTATATGCTGACATTGCGATATTTACTTTAATTTTTTACTTTAACACCATATATATTCACTACAACTATTTCACACTACTGTGTGCTGCTGACGATTGAAACCAGCTGACGCTTGAAACCAAAACGAACGTCGTAGCTTCACCGAGTCAAAACTTATACTAAACTGAAATTACGTGACGCAACAAAACGATCTCAAAATGGCTACCCTTCCCCCTACGCCGCGCGCTATGCGTTACAGTCCTCACTTAACGTAATGAATTCTTTGATCCTTTATCTATCGAGTGGTGCAATTAGATTTTGGATATAGATGAGAGTTAAGTAGCTACAACACCAAACTGTATCCCCCGATTTTGTTATCATCAGTTTTTTGAATTACCTCCCAGTATGGAAGCAAATTTAAAGACGTATTCACGTCAAAAAATTACCACTCTTGTATAGTAACTGATGAAGATATTCATCGGAATTTTATTATTTATTGGATATCATCAATTGTCGAGAGAAAGATTATGCTGGGCCTTAGATGACGATGTAGGGATTACACTTATTGCTAACAGTATGAGTAGAAATCGTTACTATAAAATAAAATCTTATTTCCATCTCGCTAATAATGCAGAATTAGATAAGTCTGATAAAAGTTCAAAGTAAGACCACTCATGAATAAACTGAATACAAATTGTTTTGCAGTGGGGTATTTTCCCCGAAAAGTTATCCATTGATAAAGTTATCTATTTTTAATTTTTTTGCGAAATATTTCAAGGCATTACCTTACAAATTTTAATAAAGCAACTCTTCATTCTAGGCTTGTAGGTAGTGTCCCATCAAGTATAGTTACTGACAGTAGACGACATTTTCAAAAAAAAAAAATAGATAAACAATTGAGATGTCGCATAAGTCATTTACGAGCGTGGTGGTGTTGTACAAAATGTACCGTGACTCTATGTATAGAGAGAGACTGTTTTTTATAAAATTTTATAAACTTCTTCTTCTTCTTCTTCCTTTTGATAGGACTATGTCCTGTTTTTTCCAACTTTTTATTCGATGTCCTGTGACGATGACGTCCAGGAATCGGCCCATCTTTTTGGTGGTCTTCCTAAGGGTCTGGTCGTGTTCGGTTTCTCCTTGTATACGTCCTTGGCGAGTCTATCGTTTCCCATCCTGTCGACATGCTCTCTCCACTCTCTTCTTCTTCCTCGTGACCATCTAACAACATCTGGCATCCTATCGCATCGCTCCCGGATCTCATTGCTTCGCTGCCTGTCCCTCGGTGTGACGCCAGCGATCGCTCGTAGGGCCCTCATTTCGGTCGTTCGTAGTGCTCTTTTCGTCCGGTTGGTGTCTGCTCTCGTTTCCGCTGCGTAGGTGAGGATGGGCCTCACTGCTGTTTAGTAGATTTTGGCCTTGCTGGTTATCGATATGTGATTTGTTTTTCCAAATAGTATTATGTAGACAGCCAGACACTCTTGCTGCTTTATTTACTTGTGCTTTCACCTCGTCATATGTATTTCGGCTGCTTGAAGCTATTATCCCCAGGTATTCAAAGCTCATCACTTGCTCGATTGGTTGGTCGTTTAGTGCCAGCTTGCATCGTATCGGTTCCTTGCTTATGGTCATAGATTTGGTTTTCGGTATCGAGATGCTCATGTTGTATTTCTTTGCGGCCTGGTTTAGCTCGAATAGCATTCTTTGCAGGTTGTCCTCGTTTTCTGCTATGAGAACCGCATCGTCTGCATAGCACAATATTTTGAATTCGGTTTGTCCCATTCTGTAACCTCGTCCTACATTTTTCACTTGGTTTATGATGCGGTCCATTACCAGGTTGAAGAGTAGCGGACTCAGGCTACTCCTATCTCCTTGCCTGATAGCTATCGATATCGGCACTTCCTCTGTGGTTGAGGTGCCTAACTGTATTCTTGTACTGTTGTTGGTATTGAGTTGTTTTATTACCTGGATAATATTGTTGTTGGCTCCTCGTTCTTGCAGGATTTTTAGCACGTCCTTTAGTTGCACTCTGTCAAATGCTTGAGTTAGGTCAACAAAGCAGAGGAACGCAGGTTTGTTGAATTCTATGGACTTCTCGATGATTTGTCGCAGTATGAATATAGCGTCGATTGTTAATCTATTCTGCCTAAAGCCTTGTTGTTCTTCGATGACTCTGCTGAGTCAACTCGTGAACTCTGCCTGAGGAAGGAGTTGGGTGGACCGAGTAGCTCGATTCCGACCTCAGCCGGTCCCAAGCCCGGATAAAAGAGGAGGGTTCTGGGGTCAGGCTAGCAACCTACCTCAGGTAAAAAGATAGAATCGTTCACAGAACCAACACACATGCTTCATAAAAATTAATTGTGTAAATTGTGTGTGTATTCACTGTAGCGTACTTTTTTCTAATATATGTGTTTAACATGTTTCGGTATCTTAACGCCACTACAATCCCGTTGTACTCATTTGAGTACGCTTTCTTTTCTCTTAATTTACAAGTAAAAGAGTAACTTAATACTGAATTATGGATTTAACTACATATTTATAGCAGAAAATCAAAGAGTTTTACTATGTTTTAAAAAAGATTGACGTTGTTGTGGGCACAAATGGGTTAATGGCCATACTACATAAATTCTAGTAACGACTATAACTAGAGAAAGTATATTTTAAACTGTGTAATAAATACGTAAATTTATAATAAAAATTTTATTCAAAATCTATATCAAAAATAAAGTTGATGATGGTTCCACAAACACGAAACGTAGAAGAGGGAAAATATCATTGACACCCTAAAGTTTATTACATTACAAAGTAGAATGAAATTGTTTTGTTTGCTTTTCCATGTACTATGTCCTTACTACGTTATATATATATATATATATATATATATATATATATATATATATATATATATATATATATATATATATATATATATATATATGTATTTACATACATTTTTAATAGAGAAATATAAGTTACATATGTAGTACATATATAGGCGAATTTAGAATAAAATCCGTAATTAAGATTTAAATATAAGAATTTAAGACCTGTAAAAATAAATCAAGGTCCATATTCATAAAAATGAGTTGATAATGTTTTTATGAATAGAAAACTAGTAAAATGAGGCTGTTTGTTTTATTTGTCTTTCCATCCTTTTGATAATAATGTGAAAAAATGATAATCTGTCTTAAATAAAATTAAATTTTTTTGAAGCAACTCAAAAACTAAATAAAATTTTTGAAATTAATTAAGACCACTGTGATAGTATTCTAATTATGCAATTATTTCCCCGTTTAACAGAATTCTTATCTCCTACCACTTCCAAGATGCCCATACTGTACATTCTTACCGTAGACACAGTGTATATAATTCAGAATTTCCAGGACGCAGGAACGAAATACCTTCTCCGAGCTTACTCTCTCAAAAAGAAACCTAGAGCTAGGATGGCTGTTCTCCTTCATAATGGCATTATAGCGATACCGAGAGCTGTGTAATGCTTTGAGAGGTAAAGCGGGTGTATAGCAGGCAAGTGGATGATCTGCAAAAGAACCACTTGAGAAACACTTAAGATGGCTTGCACAAAGGAAATGATAATACAGGATTATTTTGCAACAAACTTGAGATGGCGGTTATTGATGATCTAAGAAGTAAAAGGGCGATAATTCTTCGGTGGCGGTCGATGTTATTTTGAAATACAGTGAGCTGGATTAGTAAATTAACGTTCAATATAGCGTGAATATACAAAACCTGTCAGCGGATGTATCGGAAGTTATTATTTTGCTTTTGTTTCAGGATAAACAGTATCCCATGTTTTATATAGAGAAAGTGAGTTCAACCTCTTTGTTCTCCAAGCAACCGTATTACTATAACTGTGTTCTTTTCTTATCTATATATATATATATATATATATATATATATATATATATATATATATATATATATATATATATATATATATATATATATTTGAGAAAACTTAACGAATATTTTAACTTCGCGCGTTTGACAGTTCGCGCATTTGATGAGTGTGAATTAAATTGTGTATGAATTTTTTAAAAATTGTCAGATGTCTACTACATACACATTCATCGCGTTTGACAGTTCGTGCTCGTGTACTACTCTCCTATCTCTATACTTCATTCCTGCGCTCTTTAGTATCTCTCGAACATTTTTTCCCATCTTACATTATCAGGTCGGCATCTATCGATCAAAAAATTAATTTATTCATTTCTTTGTGCACACTGCACAGTCTATTCGATCGAAACGTTTATCCAGTTTTCAGTTTGTTCAGTGAGATTTTTGAGAAGTGTTTGTCCATCGCAGTCAGTTCACCGCAATCAAGCCTTATATCAAAATTTAATTTAATATCGATTTTTGGTAAGTTTTGATAGACTAACACGTGGTATACATGGTTATACAGAAAAAATAAGGGAGTAAATTTTTTATTTTCAGTTGAATTTTGGTTCTTCAAAATGTCACCAATTAGGCGTACGAACTTAGGTAGCAGAATTCGCAATGCTGATCGCAATGTCAGCAAGTCAAACTGACAAGCAACGCGAAGTTGAACGAAATCGATGGAATCGAAATCAACAATGTAGAAATGTTGCGTTTAATCCCCATCGAGCTGCATTCAATTATAACGTGGCAATCGATTACAGTCCACAACAAATCGTTGCTATTGGACCAATGAACGTTGTGTGTCCCCATTGCAAAGCATTGAAGTTTAAAAATGAAGCGCCTGGATTGTGTTGCGCCAGTGGCCAAGTCAAATTGACGCCATTGGTACCGCCACCAGAGCCACTACATTCATTGGTTTCAGGAAATGGGCCAGATTCTATACATTTCTTGACTCATATCCAGCTATACAATAATTGCTTTCAAATGACGTCTTTTGGTGCAACAAAAGTTATTAGAGATAATTTTATGCCTACTTTCAAGGTAAGTATAATGGGAAACAATAAACTTTTACCACCACGTGGCTGGTGAAAAATACGTTGGCAGCTTTCAATTGACATGATGTAAAGTACGTTGGTAGCTCTGAATTGCTAAGAGCAACCAGAAGTGAGTGTGTTTACAGAAGTAGATGAGGGAATTGCAGTGCTGCCAACGTATTTTATCAGCTACATGGCGGTACAAACACTTCGCTATACAATTACCTATATTACATCTATTTACCCTTGCAGATTCAGGGTCAAATATATCATCGAACAGGTTCTGATAAACACTATGTTTTTGAAGTGAATACTTCTTTGGCGGCGTTCTGACAATTGACGAGAATGGAGAGTGAATTGGAAAAAATGTAACGTTTCGAGATTTCATTACACGGGAGAGAAAAAATATATAACGTAGAGAGAAGGAGAAAGAAAGCTATACATTTGGTATACCTAAAACACAGGCTTCGTTACAAGACAGAGTACACAGATATATAACATAGAAAGAAAGAGAAAGAGAGCTATTCATCATGTATATCAGTTTAGGCTATCCGCGTCTCCCTTTTGTGCGGTCCTTCGTTTTTAACGCCCACTCATACGCTCAAGTCCAAGGTCTAAGTTGCTTGAAGGGGGAATAGTTTAGGAAGCATCGTACGAGCAAGAGAGAGAGAGAGCCACGTATTCATTAAATACTAGGCGATAGAAGAAAATATAGTATGACGCGCATTCGCGCGAGTACATACAACTCTGAGGCCACACGGGAGTGGAGCAAGAGAGAGCGATATAGACTGAGTACGAAGCGATAGAATAGGTATATTAGATATATTGTCGCGCATGCGCGCGTTATAGATGTACGCGTCGAGACGCTATATATTAACAGCTGAAGCAGCACACGTGTGTACCGAATATTTATTATTGTGTTTTGTAATTATTTACGTTATTTACATCTGTGTTCTGTGATTATTTGATAATATCCTTGAACCGTTTAACTTGTCAAAATCTACAAGATATAATAATTTCATTCACCGCTCCCTACTGGTTTACAGCCACACAGGTGCAAATGCACTTGGAAGAGGCGAAGACAAAATCCCTTCGATTCTCGGGGGAGATTTAAATGTAAATTTCGGATTCAATGATTCTTTGATGTTGATTAACTTTCTTCGAGAAACATTTGGTCTGCTTATAAATAACAATCCCAAAGAATCAACAACCAAATCCGAAACAACAATAGATGCAATTTTTACACGTTATCTAGAAAATATTGAATCACGAACATATATTTCATATTTCAGTTATCACAAACCAATCATATCAGTATTACCAATCGAACCACCAGCCGATGATAGTGTAGATAATGAATAAACCGAATATTTTTTACACAAATTTTATATTGTTATATTTCTTTTGAAATTATCCCTCTCCCTTTCTCTCTCTCTCTCTCTCTCTCTCTTTCAATCTCTCACTCTTAATCTCTCTCATTCTCTATTCTAAAGAAGTATTCACTTCTATCACGTGTACTGTGCTGCACATGATGTTTTTTTAAATATTTTTTTATTTTCTATTCCAGTTTGAATTGAATATTCATAGATAAGACAGGACAACGTCTGTCGGGTCAGCTAGTTTAAAATAAAAGGTGGTCCAACTAAAACGCACGATTTTAATTGTAAATAAAACAAAAAGTTTTCAGAGAATTATCTTAATATTCTTTATTATGATAGAAGGATCTATGACAATTATGTGTGAAACAAAATATCGGCCAAATGCTCGCCACGGCTTCGGTGGCATACCTCTATCCGATGGTCCATATTTTCAATGACTCTGAGATATAATTGAGGTTCAATGTCGTTAATGTGCCGAATTATCTCATCCTTTAGCTCTTGAATTGTTCTTGGTTTTTGACGTAAACTTTTTCTTTTAAATATCCCCAAAGAAAGAAGTCCAACGGTGTCAAATCACATTATTGTGGCGGCTAATTAACATCGCCACGACGTGAGATAACACTGCCATTGAATTTCTCGCGCAAAAGTGTCATTGTTTCGTTGGCTGTGTGGCAAGTGGCACCATCCTGTTGGAACCACATATCGTCCAGGTCCATATCCACAATTTCTGGCCACAAGAAGTCCGTTATCATCTCGCGATAGCGAACACCATTCACGGTAACTGCTTGACGGCTCTTCTGCTACACTATCGCCAACAACAGCAATGTTTTCCGTAGAACGAACTGGGCGAGCATGCACAGGTGTTTTCACATTTCCTACAGACCCGGTTTGCTAAAATTTGCGCACAATTCTCCTGATTGTGGACACATTTGGTCGATTATGTTGACCAAAAAAGTCACGAACTGTACGAAGTGCATTTTGATTTAAACGCCCATTTTCGTAAAAGGCTTCAACAATCTTAACGCGCTGCTCAATTGTGTATCTCTCCATGGTTGAATTTGTCAAACACTGAAACAAAGAAATGTCAAATTAAGTTGGGCAAAAAGCTTGACGTTAAGGTGTGACTCACAATTATCATCGTGCATTATGGTTGGACCACCCTTTTTAATAATTGTCTTCATACAATTTTCCATAACTTAATTACAGGTAACTGTAAATTATTACGATGTTCAATAAGCAACGCTTCCTTGTGCTATTCAATTGTACGAGGAAAGTTCAAATATGGCGTCTCTGTTGGAACTATAGGATTTGAATTGCGCGAAATTTATGGTTCTGTCAAAAAGTATAAATATTTAACGACTGTCATCTATAAACCATGTGACGTCAACATGCCTGTCATAGCCTTCATATTCCAAGAAGTATGGTCCAAATTACTCCATCACTTCAAAATATGCACCAAACCGTGCATTTCTGTGGATGTATTTCTTTTTTGTGAACAGTACGCGGACTTTCAGCACCACAAATTCTACCCAGACCATTATGATTATTACTGTAATTGTACTCCTGTTTGGAGTAATAAACAACTGAAAACAGTTCCTCAGATTTTGTATTTTCAAAATTACAACAATTTCTTTACGTTTGAGATGTTGTCAGAATTCAACCCCGCATCCCCTCGACCATCTCTTATAAATCCGAAATCGGGGTCAATTTATTATCAGCTATCGTAAAACCACAAAATACAGGTTTCATTTGGAAGATAATATATGTATGTCCATTTCGGGGTTTCATTTCAAAATGCTCACACTTAATACTCATTATACAGGCCTACAAATTTTGACATTTTGAAAGTTGATTTGGGTTTGATAAGTGATTACAAGTCAGTGGCAGCGCGTGTACATTGATTGCATGTGTTCTGATTAAGGTTGTCACATTGGTCAAATTCAATTCCGGGATATTAAGTCAGCCCGGAGAGTATCTAAATGGCGAAAATTTTTAAAATGTTCAAGGTCACGCGTTTTCCTTCTGAACTTTAAGGAACAATCCATATATTATACAAAAATACCGACTTTCACAAGAACTATTTTTCAAATTTGATACCTTTTTGAAATAATATCTATTCACGACTTACTTACTGACGATGACGGTATAAATAAATTGGTATAAACTAAATGTATTTTATTAAATTATTAAATATTGTTTTTTATAAATTATAAACAAAAAAATCGTTTGTGAAGTTTACCAACGATTCAACGAATTTTAATTTTCCTCGCCATTTATGCTTTTTTCTTTATCTTTTTTATATCGTGGTACCATGTCTTATTACGCAATATTATTGCAGCAGTGGCTGTCATTGTTGCAGCCACATTAGTCCGTATATTCGTGTACTGGGTCACGTGCCTGATTAGCCAATAAAAACGAAGGACGCATCTAACTGTTCGCTGTGCACACATTTTGTATATGAGGTTGTATATGCAACCTTAAGGGGCGTAGCTCGCGTCGTAATAAATAATAATATAAGCTAGTAGTTTTTTCTTCTGTTTGTTGATATTTAATATGATTAAATACATAAAGTTTTACGTGTTCTGAAGCTCCGCAGCTCTTATGGTAAAACCGCCAATGAAGTGGTTTTTGATCACGTAAGGTTTTTGATAAACTGAATATTCAGCATAAATTAAAAACTAAAAGAAAAATTACATTTTAATAAACATTATATTTAATAAACATTGAAAAACGTAGTAAAAAGCAACAACACAAATAGTTTTGAGTCTCTAAATGCTTTTCTCTTTCAAAATCTCTGCCTTTCTAAGAAAAAAATTCGTCTTGTAGTTTTTCTTGTGTAATCATTCATTGGATGTTCCCTTTTCAGCATCCAGCAGTAATCTGCCACCATCACCACATCCCATCGACCCTGGTACCTTCTTTTCATCGCATTTATGTCTTGATGGAACCTTTCACCTTGTTTCTCACTAACAGTACTAATATTTTATGGAAGGCTGCTTAAACTTATCCAGCATTTTGTTGACAATTTCCTCATACTGTGGATGTTTATAATTTCCTAAAAAAATGTCTGTTACATTTTTAAAGCATATCCAAAATTATTTTTCAATTTCTGTAATTGTTTCAAAAAATAAAACCCGCCACAGATAGGATTCGACATTTGTCCCGGATCGGAACCGAACGACATACAGCTGTTTCGAACTTGTTAGTTCTCATCAGTGCCGTACACGGTACGGCGATTCAGGGCAAATGCCGAATGAACTTTATGGCGTATGCATCTTTATCGATACGATCTCTGTCAGTAACATATAAGTCGGAAATCGAGAAAGGAACCACCAAGCCGCCAAGCGGCTATCAAAGTAGTTCCCGAATAGCAAAACTATTACATAATCGCTCTAGGAAACAACTACTCCTCGGGCTAAAGCCCAGTCAGGCATTGAATTATACCCAGAAGCGATCCTCGACCCCTTTCTCGTGTTTCTGCACGATCAGATAAGGTTTCAAAAAATAAAACCCGACACAGGTAGGATTCGACATTTGTCCCGGATCGGAACCGAATGACATACAGCTTCTAGGCATTTTTAAAGCAATATAAAAACACACCACGCGATGTCACGAGTAAACGTACACACATTGAAAACGTACTACAGCGACAATGTAAATACGCGAATAGTATAAAACCGGAATATCCTCACCGGCCATCTATTTAGGTAAATTCGCCACACTTATGTGTATATTTCAAACCGATTAAACATATGGACGCAGCAAATATTGAGGCAAAATTTAATTTTATGGAACCTGAGCTTTAAAAACTACAAATTATTGTACAATGTACAGTTACAAATACTGGTGCGTGATGGAAACAAAAAGACAATGTTTCTGTAGTTCATGGTATGTCCAAGCCAAATGTCTGTGTATGTCAAAGCCAAAAGGTCTTTGTTGGCCTGCGTTACCATTTTCGTCGTTTTTATTTAGGTTTCTCTACAGTGTAACGTAATGACAGACTTTATATGTTAAATTACTGTTCATGCGGCGAGGGGGTGAGTTGTAAAAATATATATGTTGAAAATATCGAAAAATGTATGTGTTGTGGGACGTTCTAATGCTGTTTTGTTTTGCAATATATCTATGATGCATCCTTTAAGATACTTCTTCTTCTTCTTCCCTCTTCTAAAGTAGGTCTATGACCTGTTTCTCTTCGATGAATCTTCTGTTTTTACAGAGGGTAGGCAGCTAACCTGGGGCCCTCTAACCCTCCTCTTTCTTCCGGGCTTGGGACCGGCAACAGTACTACTGGGCTACTCAATCCACTCAGCAGCATTGCAGGCTGAAACGGCAACGGCACGCGTTGTTTTCAAGCGGTAACGCATCCAAGTGCTAACTGCGTCCGAGGTTGCTTGACTTCGGTGATCGGACGAGGGTCGACGTTCAACATGGGATGGTCGTTGCCCCTTTAAGATACGTATTCCTAAATATTTAACTTTCAGTGCCCTCTCAGAAATAAAAAATGAAGATTTCTTGTCTGAATAAAATAGAACCGAGATATTCAAAGTGAGTCCTTAAAAAAATCACCGTGTATATATATATATATAGTTTAAGGATATATTTTAAGGAGATTACCTTTACAATAATAAATTTAGGAAAACTGGAAAACTGGTAGTGAAACTGACTTGTTGTTTGAATTAAAATACCAAACCGACGTAAGAAAAAATTCAGTCATTCAGCTCGAACTTTGACAAAAAGATCCAACACTTTCCGTAAACACACTAGCGTGTTGCACGCCACTGGAATTCTCCCGCGAAATGCACTGTATCATCTCGAGGACTACACTTTTTAAAAGCACATTTCCAGCGCACATTTTTAAGTGGTGTTATAGCTTCTCTTATGGTTCAACTTCCGTCGTCTAAATTGCAAATTCTTAAAATTGCATTATTCTTTTAAAGGGGTGCGACGAAGTTTGTACGCTAAATTATGGAAGGATGCTTTTAAGTGCATTAGCGGAATCGAGTTAGAAGTGATTTTGTTTCATAAAAAATTTATCGGCCGCCATTACGGACGTTTTTACCTCGACGCACCGATGTTTTTCAAGCTTCCATAGTATCAGAATTCTATACAGATCAGAGTTCTAACTCGTATTTACGTACGATTTTTATTTAATAGTTTGCTAATGACAAGTGAGTTGACTTTATAATTCAGAGATATTTCAATTGGTTTGACATGAGGCCACGCGTTTATAAATACGTTTAAAAATACAATAATCTTGTCCTTTGAGGTAAGTTTGTTCCACGTTTGAATTAAGTTTGCATTTTGTTTTGTATGTATATATGTAGTACAACGGTTCAATAAACTTGAAAGTTATTGTAGAACCCCAGGACAAAGTCGTAAGAAGTCCACAGGGGCAAGATATGGGAGATATCTTATGCAATCTGCCTTAAGAAACAGGAATTCTACCCGTTTAGAGCTAAGCAGTGCCCTAGCAGCAGTTCGTAATGTAGCAATTTTTGTACAAAAGGCAGGAGAAGGCTTAACGAAAGAGGACTGGATAGTAGAAGACCAGCTATTGCACCACTACTCACCAAAGAATATAGAGCTACTAGACTGCTTTTGAAAATAATTCAAAACCTTTATGTTTGTTAGAATTTAAGTAGAAAGAAATTATAAAAGCAAATCACTCTATAAAAATAAACTAATGGGCGTTAGATCTGCAAACCGAGCAGGCTCCAAACCAGTCAAGCTACTCAATAGCATTCCGTAATATATCTAAATACATAACTGTCGTTAAATTTCGAGTTAAAAACACAGGCCCAACTATGTGATTACACAATGTTCCTGATGGTATGTCAATATTCAATTCAATTGATCTTCTCAAAAATCATAAGACAGCTGTCAAAATATAAACAAAATTTACATAAATATTTGAGAGATTCCAAAAGAGATGTTGTTCGACACTGTTGTCTCAAGATGTATATATGTCAATTTTCGTTCTTTTAGGTCTCTCAGTTTTAGAGTTAAAGGAGAAGGGACTGGAATTTAGACAAACACCGTATAATTTAGGTATATTAATGAAAATATTGGAGATTTATGTGTAAGAGAATGAACATTCGTGGAAACTATTTTAGGATGTTTTTACTCCTTTAAATGGAATTTGTTTTGCTAAGAAATGGCGTCCTACATCTTTAAATGTAGGCTATCTTGCCATAAAATATATATTTCGTATATTTTATTTATTTATTAAAACAAAGAATAGCGCAGGGTCGAGTAGCTTTTAACAAAAAAAAGCACTTTTATGCTCGGGGGTAATAAACTTAGAAACAAGGAAGAGATTTTTGAAAACATATGTATGGAGCACGGCACTATATGATTGCGAAACTTTTGAGATGTGGTGTTACCGAAGAATGATGAAAATACCATGGACTGATAGGGTTAGAAACGAAGAAGTATTGGAGAAAGTCGGCGAGAAAAGAATTATGTGGAAAAACATAAACAAGAGAAGAGATAGAATGGTAGGCCACTTGCTGAGACATGGGGGAGTAGTCCGCGATATTATGGAGGCAGAAATAGGAGTGAAGAAAGGCAAAGGTAGGCCTAGATTAGACTACTGTTCGCAAATAGTAAGGGATGTAGGTTGTAGCACAATTAGCGAAATGCGTAGGTTAGCACAAGATAGGAGAAGCTGGAGGTTAGCGTCCAACCAGTCTTAGGACTGATGACCTCATGATGATGATATTTTATTTGCGCCTTGTTAGACTCATTGTAAAATATATTAACCTTCCACCGAGCGCAGTGTGAAGCCAAACACATTCGGGCGCAATGGATCTGAGAGATCCCATAATCAAATCTTACACAATTTAGATTTTAATGAGGTGAATACCTAATTAAACGCTTATTTTAATTAATACAATACAATAATAAATACTTCACATTAGTTTTTAATCGCAATAATTAAATGTACACAAAGGAATTTAATGTTGTGAAACGTTAAATCTGGATGATTTTTATAGGAGAACCATGACATGTTTTTTTCTGTTTTAAGGATAAAACACAAACATAAATTAGTATTGAACGACATTTTGAATACAGAAAAAAAACACCTATTTTGTCATGCAAAAGTCATAAAGGCATATATATATATATATATATATATATATATATATATATATATATATATATATATATATATATATATATATATAATATTGGACGTGAATTACAAAGAAAGTTATTAGTAACTGCCTATTTTAAGCGTAAAGAATTATAAATCCTCTTCATCATTTTAGCATGTTCCAAACAAAAATAAACGTCACATGTTGGTAATGATATTTAGTATAAACCAATAATTTAACGCCCAAATGTCCCAAAAGATATTAATAATTTAAATAATAAAATAAATCTAACACAATATAAAAATTAAAATAATAACGTAATCAGGCGCAATGCATCTGACAGATCCGGTCGGCTCATACAGGGCCAGGGAATGCACTAAAGAAAATCGATCCCATATCGAGAAGTGTGGTTTGGAGCTAGGAAGTTACGAGGGAGTTCGAGTTAATATCCGTAATACACACGAAAGGGCAGAGAAAAAAGTGACTGTCGGATCTCACAGATCGGCTGCGCCCGACGAAGGGTTAAGCCAATATCACATAGCAATTCTCATATCATCTTTGTTAATTCGATTAAATTTCGAACCTCGTATCAATCAACACTACTACGTCCTACCTTTCGCCGTTATCGATTTGCCCAAATGAATATCAATATATACATACATATACATATATATCCATCAGCAATATTCGGACGCACAAATTGCTATTTGCCATGAGCCGTATTATTAAATCTGTAATAACTTCAATATGTTTATGTAGTACGTCTATTAATTCCCACCATGCTCGACGATATGAAATGGTTGGTATTTGGGCGCAAACAAATATTTGTATTATGATTATTTATATAAAACAGACGTAATAATTAAATCCATGTTTAATGAACAATGCATATTGGAATAGAGAAACGCAGCGCTTTATCAGTTTGGTTATCCCCGGAAACAAAGTCAGCAAATTTTGCAGAGAGGCTAGTCAGAGGCGTCGCCAGATGGTAGCGAGACATACATAAAAAAATGTCTAAAATTATATTTAGATATAAAAAAGCACAGATCTAAATATCCAGCTAGTAAACGTGGAGACTGTGTTTTAAGTCCAAATTAATTCCGGCTTATGATATTCTATTTTAAATTTTCAAGAACATGGTTTGTAATAATATCGATTATTGGTAATTCGGTTTCAGGCAAAAAGGAAAACCCTTCCGTTTAGAGACTCTATTACTTTAGCTGTTTTGTGTCCTAGCTCTGAGGATTATGATTTTTCGAATGTTTTCGATAATTCAGGTTCGGCAAATAGGAATACCCACCTCTTTGTAAATGCTGTTGCAATTTCTGTTATTCTGTTTGTCTGGAGATCCTAATCCCGATGATAATCCCTTTTTTAGTATTACCGTAATTTGGTTCCATAAAAAAGAACACCCTCCTCTTTATAAGAGCTATTGTAATGCCCGCTTTTGCTATTTTGTTCATCAGCAGTAAGAATCCTGATTTGTTGAATAGTACTAGTCATTTGACTCGAGGGAAAACGAACATTCTTCGCTTTGCAGTCTCTATTTCACTTTATGCATAGCTATTTTGTTACTTAATTTTAAGGATCATTATTTGTTGAATGTTATCCGTAATTTAGTATCAGGAAAAATGAACACTCTCCACTGAAAATTCTGTTGTAATTCTGCTGCTTCATGTAGTCTGATTTTCAACTCTCAGGACTCTATTTTATCAGACGTTACCGTAATTTAGTTTCAGGAAAAGGAAACACTCTCCACATTCCTTCTAAAATTTCGTTTTTCAGGCATCGGGATCCTAATTAATCAAATAAAGACAGTAATTTGATTTCATGAAAATGAACCTTTCTCACTCTGTAATTGCTGTATATCTGATATATTTCATGTTCATATATGTCGCTTCAGAATGTCTCATAGATGTTCTATGGGACTAGCATCAGGACTCATTGGTGGCCACTCCAGTGCCTCAATCCCAACATCCTCAAGGTACTGGATCACTGTTCTAGCGGTATGAGCCCGGGCATTATCATGCATTAGCACAAAGTTATCGAATCCAATGAAGCCGGTAGGCAAAAAATTCTCTTCAAGGATGTTGTGTATGTACCAGTCAGTATTGATTCTTAAGTTTACTTTGAAGAAGTTGAGTTCGACTCTCCCAACTAATGCCTCCCCAAAGCAAATGGAACCGCCACCAAAGATAATGTTTTGTACAAGACCGTTCCCCAGGCCTTTCGCATACTCGACCACGTCCATCTGGTTTCCATAATTGTATTCTTGTTTCGTCTGTGAACAAGACTTTTCCCCATTGATGCTCATTCCAGTTAGAATCGGCCCTTGCAAGTTATCACCGTCTGGTTTCGTGACGTGGGAGAAGCCTAGGAGCCCTACCAGGATATTTCGGATTTAACCCTTTAACATACAAAACTCGTTTCTTGTGGTAATCAGTAATTTTTTGTCAAAAACTGATTTCTTGTGTTTTGTTTTGGAAGACAATTGATTAAAAAAAAATATGTATGCATTTTTCTTTCAAAAATGGGTCGTTTTTATGTCAACCTATGATCGTCTGTAACCTATGATTTGATATGATGTGTATAGGGTTTTATATCAACCACAAATATGAAATAAACGACTAGGTGCATTTTCAGTTTTTATTATGACAAAAAAAGTTTTTAATGCAGCATCAACATTATGGTATGTGGTAAATTTTAGTCGGGGAAGAGTTTTGAAAGGCATTTTTTAGCATATCTAAGGAAACAAAAAAGTGTGTAAGCCTTCAAAGTGTAAATAGTTTTTCGTCTCAAGAATTTACCTAATCTAGACGTTGATCTAGTGATACCCAAAGGCGTTTTTGATGAAGAACAATGAATTTAGAGGCAGTGCATCATCAACGTCGCTATCCACACCAATATCAGAATCACACTTTTGCTCCGTGGGTATCCCGTCCAACCAGTCGTATAAATACGTTTGCGGTAAATTTGATTTTTTTTACTCAGATTTAAATCCATTATTTTTTATATTACGGATATGCTAAAAAATATACACCAATTAACTATATGGAACACTAGAAAGTAGAATACATCTGTAAAAGTAGATCAGTGTCCCCTTAAAAAAAAATGTTACGCTACTGACTATGAAGGAACAGAAATTTATGTATTGCACCTATTATAATAATATAATATGATTGGTACATGTACCTACGCATTAACAAAATGTGATTAGTAGGAACAATTTCTGCAGACACGTGCAAGACTTGTATGAAATTTACCAAACACCTATAAGTATTATGTTATATCTCGAAAGCCGTTGATAATTTAGTGAAATAATTATTATTAGACGAAAGCCATAAGTGAACTTCAACATTTAGTAAACAAATTTGGATCTATATTCACGTGTGCACAAAACAAAATGAAATAAATTGTTCAATAAATTCATAAACTCACCACAAATTTCCAACAAAAACTTATGTTTTTTACCTGTGATTTGGCAATTTGAAAATAAAAGTGTAGTCTATATTTAGTAATATTTCTTAGAAATTCATTTTTCTTATTTCCTTTGTACGCAATGAAAATCTTCAAAACACAACTTAACAATGCACAACTGCCAAACTGACACTGTGTAACAACGGTCATAGATTTTTTTTAGAAAACCACTTGTTTTGTCATGCGCAACATGTCACAAATTGTGGTTGCCTAAACATTTTATGTACTTAAAGAGCTTGCACCAATACCATTAAGACTATTATTGTACTAAAATGCACTAAAGCTTCACCGCAATGAAGTTGGTCTTTTAAATAGCCATAGAACGTTAAAGGGTTAAACCGACTTCCTTAAGTTTCCTTATTACTGTTGTAACACTTATGTACATTGACTTGTCTTGTGATCAGTAATTAATTTTTCAGATGCGTAGCTATAAGTGAGCGATTTCTCAAAGATAGAATCCTCAAATATTCGCAGTAAATTTCAGTAGGTATACTTAAAAAAACACTCCAGTGCACGGTATCTAGCAATAAAAAACACAAAAAGTTGTAAACGACAAAATAAAATAAAAATAATGACTGAAATATAATATGCAATATTTTTGTCTGTGAGCGTATGATATATTTGTGCAAATATTATATTTATCTACACTATTTCTCCAAAAATCTGCACCCATTTCAAAAACCATCGCTTTACGTACTTTTATCATAAATAAATACCTTCAATTCAATCCCAGTAATGGCAAAATACCCCTGCGGTATTGTCATATCTGAACAATCTCTATCTGAACTACGCCAAATAGAACTATATTGATCATTATTGGATTGAGGCTGTTACGTGACTGTATAAGCATACAGGATTTAATATAAAACAGGGTTAATTAACCTTATTTTATAATTTGGATAAAATCGGCCATTATCCGGGATGCACGCTAATTACATAGTAATGACCACCTTTCATATGTTAATCCAATGAAGAGCCAACCGCTGCTAGCAATACGTAAATGGGCAGCTTAACATTTATTTGAATGTATGGCAAACATTTTTGGAGCTTCTAATGTTATAAATATCGGTCAGCCCTAATCCGGATTTCATTCTTTCGCTTTGAATATGTTTCCGGGTCGTAAAGGGTATTAAAAATTTATGATATAGGATTATTTTCATTGTTGGTGTTACTATACAGCATGATGGAAACATATTAGATATGGAATATGGAAAATGGATGGAAACTATATTTCCAAAAGAGAAGTAACTGTTGCTATAAAGTCTAAAAAATGAACAAAATGTAGTTAAAAAAGGAACAAAAAGAACAATGTATTTAGTGTCATTGTTTGTAGTATAGATATTTTACATTACATTGTGAAGTTCCCCAGAGATCTGTTTCTGAGCCACTATTTTTTTATGGTCTCCATCAATGATATCCATGCAGAGCCCCATCGTCAATCATTATTATATGCTGATGATTTGAAAATATTCCATGACATTAAACATATTTTAGACATGACCTACACCCTTGTCTTGTCTTAAGGGGGTATTCTGGTGCAGAATTTGGAAAAAAATTGATTTTACATACTTTCAAACCTTTAGGAATACACCTTTATAGGTTTGGACCTTTAGGAATATACCCTCAAAGGAATTTTCAAAATTCCAATTTCTTACGGAGTTATTGCTACTTTAGTGACGCGGAAACTAACCCAGTCCTACCTGAGCGAATCGAACAATAGATAGTAGACATTTCCCGACTGAGGATGGGCCCCAACATGAAAACCCCTTTATACTCCATATATACTTAGAAATATATTAACCGAAGGTTATTGTAACGTATCTTGTTGAAATATTTTCATGTTTAGTGTTCAGTTCAGGTTAGTCTAGTTTCAATTTTCAAGCAAAATCCACGTTCAATTGAGAATGTGAAGAACGAAGTATTGGCAACTTATTATCATAGAAGTTCAACTGATGAAAATCCACAACACATTTATTGCTCACCTGGCCCATCAAGCTGGTGTAAATGGCAAAAAGAAGTGGCTGAGGGTACATTAGATGACTTTGTCCACGAAAATCCCGATTTTAATGATGAAGAATTGAAAGTAATAAATCAAGAGAAGAGGTTACCTAGCTAACAGAGCCTACTTTGGGCTAAAAAAGCACCTAACATCATGCATAGTAAGCAAAAAAGCCAAGATATTGACATATAAAACACTTATTAAACCAGTACTCTCTTAGGCGTCAGAATCATGGACTATGACAAAAAGCGATGAAATGCGGCTAGGATGCTTTGAAAGAAATGGGATGTGGCGCAGACGCTATAATTTTGAGCTATACTGCGTATACGAAGAAACTGACATCGCACGGTCCATTAAAATAAATAGGGTCAGGTGGCTTGGCCACCTAGAAAGGATGGACGATAGGCACCCCCCAAAGCAAATATTCCACCAAACACCGGCTGCACATAGGAGGAGAGGAAGGCCCAGAATCAGATTTAGGGACCAGGTCGAAGAAAATCTACGGATACTAGAAGTAGGAAATTGGAAAACCAAAGCAAAGAATAGGAAGGAATGGAAACTGATACTAGAACAGGCCAAGACCCACCCTGGGTTGTAGCGCCAAAGATGATGATGAGATTGAAAGTAATAAAGGCTTCAAAAAGCAACGATGTTTGGGCTCAGAAACCGTAAATAATAATGAATCGTTAATTTCATTGATCTGGACTTTTACACCAAAACATATACATGCAAGAGCACAGACAATTGAAATTTCAAATTACATAGCTGTGTGCATTTTTCATTAAGGCTTTTTACAAATTTTGAAAATTATGAACGTCATGGGAATTACTATTAGTCCTGAAGTCCATGCGTTAGATATCAGACGGGACGAAACTCGAATTGAGCGCTCTGAGCTACGAGCTTCTGATGCTTCTAAGAAAGAACTGTTCATCTAGCAGAAAGAACTTCGGAAAATTTACATTTTGAAATAGAAGAAGGCAAATCTTTAAACGCGTTTTTCTCGAAACTACCTTCTTTCTTCAACACAGTTGATATGATATCTCAAGTGCTAATGAACCAATTTACTTGAAATTTGGTACAAACCTTCTATAATATAACCTTTTATCGCCTCTACCAGATTTATGTGAATTTTTTTACTATTTTTAAAAAATTAAAAACTGAAAAAATAGGGGCAAAAATGACTTTTTTTCTAACAGCCATTTTGCAAAAAAAATATTTTCTCTGAGGTAGGGGCTATAACGACATTCTTACTAATTAAGAATCTTTTTTTTGTTTCAGATGACTAGAAGGGTTGGAATCGTGTCAACCAGGACGTGCTATTTTTCTATCCCCCACTTTACCAGCCTGTAACTTTTTTAGTTTAATTTTTTTTCTGAAATTTTCTTGCATATTCTTAAAATATTAACAAAAATCAGATAAAAAGATGGATAGTAAAAATGTTTTTTATCGCGCTTGAAAAAACGCCTAAAATTTGGCCACTAGACCAGAACAACCCCTTAAAATATACTAATCTTCTCCTCACTTTTATTATTGTATGATGATAATTGATAATAACGCCATTATTTTGTAGGAGGGGCAGGATTAAACTAAAGAAATAGAAATGGATTAATTACATTAAATTACGTAAAATTGGGTGGAGCTATAAGTCATACCTTACCTGTGCAACTGTGCTAATAGACCTCTCTCTTTCACGTACGTTATTTTCCTATTTCTGTTCTCTACCAATTAATGTAGACGTGCACCAAAAATTTTAAGTATGCAACACTGTATATCAAATAAATCCTTAATAGTACTTACACTTACAGAGTAAATTCATCTTATAGGGTAAACCTGGCAATCGTGCCCCACCATTCGAAGAATTGAAATAAAAAACGGTATTATTTAGAACATGTTTATTAAAGTAATTAGTCTTAACCTCTGACTCAATTTGCATAACAAAAACTAGAAAAATCTTTTAAAATGTAATTAAGATAGGTCAGATTAACGATTTCTTAAAATCTAGGGTGGGACACACTTCACGGATACATGAGTCTTATGTGCCCCAGTAAAGCCTCTCATTTTTTGTCTCTTTTCCTTTTCGTTTTTCTTCACTTTTTCCACCGTAATTGTTGCATTTCTCTGAAAAGTTTGTGCAATCTTCATGTAACCAGCCAGAACACTGCAAACACTGAATCCAGTCACTTTTCTTCTTCGTGTGGTAGTAAAACTCATGACATTCTACACAGGAGTTGTTGTTTTCATCGAAACATTCTTTACTAGATTCGCTGAGCTGTAACTCTTCTTCACTTTTGCGATGAATAAGATGACGCTTTTGAAAAATTCTTCTTATGTTTTGATGGTACGGTAATAAACTATTTCTCTTGCGACTTCTTCTTTTCCTTAGAAGAAAAAGAAGAAGAGGTTAGATTTAGATTTAAACGTTAAAAATGCAAAAAAATAAGAAGCCAATACTTTAACTTGACGTAAAAACGGATACAAACAAAATTCACATTGTCGCACGTCGTCATACCTTTTAATCATTTTTTCTCACTTAAAACAAATAACAATCGGCACTGTGTTGTTACATCGCAGCCATACTTATGTCACTCACCTGTTCGAATAAAATTAGCGCCAAATTCAAAATACAGCTGTTAGTATCGCGAGTGGAGGCACTTTATCGACTGGAGTACGCTTGCCTGATTTACTCTAACAAAAATTATACTTGTATTATACGTAGTGAAGTAATCAAGGATTGTTATTTGTAGAATAGACTTTCGAGAAAATGAATTTTTGTTGTGGAACTTTTGCTGTACGTATAGATAGTGGGATAAAATCCGTGTAGTTATTCTTCAAATGGCGGCGATTAATTAAACTCCTTCAGAGGAACTGTATGCGGTTAATTAAATAGCTCTTGTTCACGATCCAGATATAATTTTCTTCCATAATGGGTGAGTTACGTTGTACCAGGTTAATAGGTTTAGGATTTGCCGCTGGCTGTGGGGAAAATGGCTAATTCGCCATTAATGTTAAACGGAAAGCGGGAGGCTGTGCAGCAGGTAAGGAGATTTTCCTTATTTTCTTTATGCTGTTTCCTTGCATCGACAAGGTTTACCGTCTTGCGTAGACAGAAGTATTTAACTGAAATGTATACATAAAATAAAATATAGTAGTAAATTGCAGTGGCGGCTATCCAGGTGAAGTAGTTGAAGTGCCTCTTCACCAAAGAAATTGAGACTGGGATTTCTATTTTTTTTTTTTATTTTTGGGATATATAATCATGTCTTTAATATGTACATTCATATAAATTTTGTTATGAAAAACCTATTTTCATAACAAAAGTTATATACTTTTATGTCAAGCATAATATGCCGCTATGCTACTAAAACACTGTGTTTACATTGAAACGTTCTTTAAATCTTCAATAGTCCATGCGCGTGTTATCTATAATATAAATAACTCGCAATAAAATGGAGAAATGAAAATCAAGTGCCCTCAAATATGCACTGTTACAGTGGTTGCCATGGTAACGTGATGTCACTCAATAGCCTACGTCCGTTCTCCCTCCACCTAGGTGAAGAGTTTCCTGATATTTTATACGGTATCTGCATAGTGGACTTGCATCTATTTAATGTACTGAAGTGCGGTCTGTTTTTGAATTTGAGCGATTTATTGAATTTGCGTTGTTTTCATCATTTTTAGACTTGCTTTTTTGATTTTAATGTGTTTATTGACCAACTGACTGATCGTATAATTAGTGACTTTTCAACTTTTTTAGTGATAATATTAAATGAAAATAATAATTTACATTATTTATAATGAATCCAGTTGTTTCCAGACTGTTTTATCAATATTCGCCAAAAAAGAGATTAAGAAATCTGGTAAATCTTACAGCGTAAATTTCAAATCTGCTTGGTTCACAAATTATGAACGGTTATGTAGCAGATTATTCAAAAAACTATTTAGGTTTTTTTAAATTGAAAATCCTATTTATTTTTCAATTTTTAAAATCTACGTGTTTTTCCAGTTACATCAATATATACATATTATATCTTTGCTCTAGTAAGTTGCACAGTATCGCCTTTTGAAATATCGAATATCAAACAAAATCAATATCGCCATGGAAAATTTGAAACAATAATTACGAGAATTATTATAAACAGAGCTTGACGTTGACAGTTTGTCTGAGGTTTTAGTTGTTGTATTCCCCCGTTATTTTTAAAAATGGTATATTATTATTATAAAGGGTGGTCCAACCATAATGCACGATGTTAATTGTGAGTCACACCTTAACGTCAAGATTTTTGCCCAACTTAATTTTACATTTCTTTGTTTCAGTGTTTGACAAATTCAACCATGGAGAGGTACACAATTGAGCAGCGCGTTAAGATTGTTGAAGCCTTTTACGAAAATGGGCGTTCAAATCAAAATGCATTTCGTGCACTTCGTGACGTTTTTGGTCAGCATAATCGACCAAATGTGTCCACAGTCGGGAGAATTGTTCACAAATTTCAGCAAACCGGGTCTGTAGGAAATGTGAAAACACCTGTGCATTCTCGCCCAGTTCGTTCTGCGGAAAACATTGCTGTTGTTCGCGATAGTGTAGCAGAAGAGCCGCCAACCTCCAGAAATTGAGGATATGGACTGAGGAAATGAGGAAAAGCCAGAAATTGAGGATATGGACCTGGACGATATGTGGTTCCAACAGGATGGTGCCACTTGCCACACAGCCAACGAAACGATGGCACTTTTGCGCGAGAAATTCAATGGCCGTGTTATCTCACGTCGTGGCGATGTTAATTGGCCACCACGATCATGTGATTTGACACCGTTGGACTTCTTTCTTTGGGGATATTTAAAAGAAAAAGTGTACGTCAATAAGCCAAGAACAATTCAAGAGCTAGAGGATGAGATAATTCGGCACAATAACGACATTGAACCTCAATTATGTCTCAGAGTCATTCAAAATATGGACTATCGGATAGAGGTATGCCACCGAAGCCGTGGCGAGCATTTGGCCGATATTTTGATTCACACATAATTGTCATAGATCGTTCTATCGTAATAAAAAATATTAAGATAATTCTCTGAAAACTTTTTGTTTTATTTATAATTAACATCGTGCGTTTTAGTTGGACCACCTTTTATTATTAGTGAAAAAAATTACATTGTTGAATGTTACGTTTTATGCGAAATGAATGTGATGCATGCAAGACGAATACGAACGAAAATACCCTGGGGGAATCATACCACATAAAACATACTTATTAATTTATAATAAATTAAGAATTACTGAAAATTTAAAAAATAAGGATAAGAGAAATAAACCAAGATATGTTTCAACTGAGAATATGCAAGAAGCAGTTTTATTATATTTCGTGGAAAATTCGAGATACTCTATTCAAGATGTATAGAGATACATATTTACAAATTTCATGGACGTCGGTCCAAAGAATATTGAAAATCCATGAGTTTAAACCATAATGCTTTCGTTCAGTTCAAGCACTGTATGGAAATGATAATTACAGAAGACAAGAATATTGTCGTTTGATGTTGGAAAGACAAGCGGAAAATGAACTGTTTGTAAGTGCGTATTATTTTATAAATTATTACAACTAATGCTACTACTACTACTACTAGTAGAAGTAGCATTCTACTACTACTGCTAATTCCGTTACTCTATTACTAGGTACTTAAAATGATTACAGATTCTATAATGTGGACTGGTGAAGCCAGTATTTTAACACGTGGTATTTTTAATAGAAGAAATACTCATCACTGGTCATCAGAAAATCCACACCCGTTTATACCAGTTCATCGACAAGGTCGTACTTCAATCAATGTTTGGTGTGGTATGTTTTGAATCTCAATTTATTGGACCAGTATTTTTTAAAGGCGGCTTAACTGGACAAATATGTTTAGATCTTTTAGGAGGAGATATTTCTGATTTAATAATCTAATTAAATGCGCCGAATATTGTTTGGCAACAAGACGGTGCTCGAGTACATAAATCAAATGTTGTCAAGCGACAGTTAGATAATACTTTTATAGAGTGGATAAGTTCAAATGGAACTATTTTATGGCCGGCCAGAAGTCCTGACCTGACCCCACTGGATTTCTTTCTGTGGGGCACTTTGAAGGTGGGGGTATATACGGAAAGGTCAAATAATGCAGAAGAACTTCAAGAAGAAAAAATATGTCGGGAGATCAGAGACATGAACGAGACTGGTATCTTGGCTTACAAACGAAATTTGCTTGCTCTCTATATTGCACAAAATGGAGGTATTATAGAACACCTTCTATAAATTATAATTATAGTTTTTAATAAAATGTTACGTTCAATTCAGAAATATGCTTATTAATATAACTATGATAACATCAAAAATAAAATCTAATTTAAACTATCAAAATCTTGTTTATAACAATTCTCGTAATTATTGTTTCAAATTTTCCATGGCGATCTTGATTTTGTTTGATATTCGATATTTCAAAGGGCGATACTGTGCAAACTACTAGAACAAAGATATACATGTATATATTGTTGAATCGGAAAGGCACGTGGATTTCAAAAACCGAAAAATAAACAGGGTGTTCCTTTTAAAAAGACATAAGTTTGGTCTAGATCACCGAAACGCGAGATTCGATTGTTTTTATAAATGCATGCCTGCTGTAATATTTCCTACAACTTTGATATTTACCATTTTTTTCTATTTCAAAAAATAAAACAGTTAAGGGGGGTAGAATGTTATGTGGATAATCCTGTACATTTCTCTAATTTTTTCTACATTGACACAAGTTGAGTGATTACAAAACCTGTGTTTATAGCCTGCACATCATTAGTTAATAAACCACAACGTTTACTTTTTCTAAACTACATTAAATGACCGCACAATAAAAAAAATAATCCTTTCGTCTGGCAAACCTGCCGTTTTTTATAGATGCCACGAGAAATGAAGTTATTATCCGTCGTCCCCTATTTTTCTTTTAATATTTATGTAAATAACTCGACGTAAAAGTCCCTCATCCCATTTAAGGAAAGGAAAGTGAAACATAAACCTGGGCGTATCCCATTTGAATTCTTATTGTACCAGATCCCGTTTCATATCGCTTTAACATAAGAAAACACGTAGACGAAATCGCGAGGCTGTCTTCCTCCGAATTTTACATTTTAATTAAATTCCAAAATGTAACAAAAACTCCCTAATTTTTTTTCGTGTTCGGGAAAGAAGGCCGTTATCTTATGTAAATTAGATTAGTACCTCAAAGGAATATCAGATATACTTTCCACTAATTGTAAGGACATTTGCAAATAATATAGATAGTCATCAGCATACAAAATCATAAAAAACTGGAGCGTGTTTTATAATCAATATTCAATGCAATCGCGTTAAAGTTCCAACAATACAATTCTGGGTCTGATTCCGGCCAATTTTCCAAGCATTGTTAATAAGGCTGATGAAATTTTACCTGTAAATATACATCATCCTCCGCTTTCTATTAGTTTTCCTATTGTACCTTCTAGGGAACAACAATTTTCCATCAGCACTGTCGTTCCTCTAAATTACAAAAAGGCGATATTTCTCGATCTATATCAATAATTATCGGAAGTTGGTTAAACAGTTTTCTTTGAAATTATTTGACTGCACTACAGAAACATTTTACGTGAAACTAAATTGTTTTAATCAAAAAAAACACCTGAATTCAAATCAGGAGATTCTACATTTCCGATCTGGTTCAGTAAAGAGATGACAAGAAATATCAAACTTAAGAAAAAGGCTTTCAAGTAGTTCGTTAAGAAAGTCTGAACATGACTTTAATCAGTTAAATATATATGAATTCTGGCAACGAATGTATTCGATACTGATTAAAAAAAACTAAATCCATGTTCATGAAATTGATATGAAAGTTAATCTTAACAATTCATGTCAATATACATCATCTTATTAGCCTTTTATTTGTTTTCCTATTGCAGCCTCTGGGGAACAACAACTTGCTGTTCAATTTGCTGTTGTCCACAATCAACTTGCAACATCGTATTTCTTCTGGCAGAATAGTAACGAGACCGAACAGAAACTAAGACAAGAAGGTTCACTCTCCGTCGGAACTTTAATCGTGCGTTTACAAAGGCATGCCGCCACGCAGCTGTTGAACGGCGGCCTTCTTCAGTATACGGGGGATATTTCGTGTTACGACTATTTATTTCGTCCTGGGCGTTTGTTATAAAGGATGTACTATGTAGAATATACTTTGATATTGATTAAATATGGAGCCGTTTCTTAACGCAAGTATTTTGTTGAAGTAAAATAGTAGCTATGACTTACTAACTAAATTTTATTACATAAATTGTTGACATTTAATAGAGGTAAAAAAGTACATAAACTACAAATAATATTATTCAAAAGAAGAAATATTAATATTGCGATTATATTAACAACAATATCGCATTACTTATTAACTAAACTATCAAGCTAATAAACAAATATAAGGTTTTAAACACATTTTTTGATGTAGTTAGTTTGGAATTTGGTTTTTGTAATTTTTTGTTTTTTATATCTCGATTTTTTGTTTTTTATATCGGAATTTTATAGTATAATAAAGACGCACTCTAGTACAGAGGGACAAAACATTTTACGGATGTGTAACAGGTACACTTTTAAATATATCTTCTAGTTTTGCCGCAGTTGAATCGGAACAAGCTAATTTATTGCCTTAGGTCCTAAAAAGTAAACACTTAAAGCAAATTGTTTCAATTTGTCCATGCACCTACACCCTCCCGGAGCTTTATTTAACAATTGCAATTGCGGCTTTAAAAGTTCACTGTATTGTTCCGAATAATTTTCTTCTAGATATTGGTAAATATCTTCCAATGTTATTCCGGTGTCCAGTTTTCTTTTTGGCACTGAAATCACCATGCAGCTCTTTTTAAAGTTTTTATTTCTTCTTTTAAAAGCTTCTTCCTCGAGAGTTTGCGGAAAGTGACATTGTCGTCTGAGTGATCTTGTCTAAAATTATTAATAGATGGCGGAACAAATATGTGTCTATTCTAACTTAAAACAGCTCTCATCTTATTTAAATAATATAAAATATGTTTACCTTCAAGCACTATTTCTTCCATGTGTGTCATCACAGAAACACCTTTGTAGCTTTTCTTTTCGCTCTCAATACGAGTATTACCGGAAACATCTAAAATTTTTATCGAATTTTAAATGTTCTTTCTGGACAAACATTTTTATACCAATATATACATATATATTTATATACAAATATAAACAAAACAAGTTTGAAAAAAAATTATTTCCTATTTGTTAATAAATTTAATGAAAGAACGATAACGCAAACGAGTCTCCTACGAAATGAATCATTTATAATAAAACAGTCTTCAGGAAAATGTAAACTGCAAATTTTTATTTTACTATTACATAGTGGCAGAAACCGTGGGGGTTGGTATGGTGCTATGACACACACGACTGCGATGTGGAAGGCAAGAGGAAACCACCACATTATAATCCTCAGAACAGCTAGCAGAAAGCTTATCCTAAATTAATGATGGCGTCTCCTGGGACAAAAAACTCCGGAGGTAAAATAGTCCTCCGTTCGGATCTCCGGGTGAGGACTGTTCCGGGAGACGTGATCGAGTGCAATCATAATAAGAAGTGTAGCATTTCACGAGTCGGAGCGTGGAATGTCAGAAGCATGAGACAGGCAGGGAAGCTAGAAAATCTGAAGATAGAAATGGATAGGTTAGGATTAGATATAGTAGGTATAAGTGAGATGCGCTGGCCGGAAGTAGGAGATTTTTGGAGCGGTGACTATAGGGTAATACACATAGGATCGGTAAATGGAAACGCGGGAGTAGGGATCGTTATGCGGAAGAACGCAGGACAGTGTGTAGATAGCTACCTACAATACAGCGAGAGAGTAATGATGGTTAGGTTAGATTCGAAGCCAGTGGAAACAGTAATAGTGCAAGTATACATGCCTACTTCTAACCACAGCGAGGAAGAGTTAGAAGCCGTTTATTCGGACATAGAGCAGGTAATAGGATTTGTGAAGGGTCATGAAAATTTAATAATAGTAGGAGATTTTAACGCAGTCGTAGGTGAGGGGAAAGAAGGAGAATTTGTAGGGCCTTATGGATTAGGAAACAGAAACGAGAGAGGTAGCAGACTGATAGAATTCTGTGAGAAGCACAAGATGGTAGTCGCGAACACATTGTTCAAGAATCACGTTAGGAGGCGGTACACATGGAAAATGCCAGGAGGCATAGACAGGTATCAGATAGACTACATTCTGGTTAGGAAGAGATTTAGAAATCAAGTAAAAGACTGTAAGAGTTATCCAGGAGCAGATGTAGACAGCGATCACAACTTGGTAGTCATGAAAGCTAGATTAAAGTTCAAAAATCTGAAAACCCGGAAGGATAAGAAACGTATAAATGTAGACATATTGAGGGATCAGAATATGAAAGATAAGTTCCAGGAGAAAACAGATCAATTAATAAATAAAACGAGTAAGGACGAAATCAAGAACGTAGAAACTGAGTGGGAGGGTATCAAGAATAGTCTAGCTTCCGCGGCTACGGACGTTTTAGGACACGATAAAAGGGAAGCTAGGAAGCCCTGGATAACGGACGAAATCTTAAACTTAATGCAAAAGAGACGAGGCTACAAAAACAGACGAGACGAAGAAGGACTGAAAACGTATAAGGCAATAAAGTGGGAAATCATTAGAAAATGTAGAAAAGCGAAAGAACAATGGATAGAGGAGAAATGCAAAGAAGTAGAAGATAAGTTGCAAGTAGGTAAGACCGATGAGGCTTACAAAATAATTAAGAGGAACTTCAGGGATGTAGGAACAATAAGTAGAAATGTTAGGAGTCAATCGGGGGACATACTGATAGGAAGAGAGGAGAAAGCGGATAGATGGAAGCAGTACTTAGGAAATTTATACGAGGGTCAGGAATTAGGAGAGATATTAGAGGAAGAATCTAGCATCGATAGGGAAGATGTAGGAAAACCTATATTGAGAGAGGAATTTGAAATAGCACTAAGGGGGCTAAAGAATAATAGAGCGCCGGGTGTAGATAAAATACAGGCGGAAATTTTGAAATGTGCGGGACAGAAAGTAGTAAATAGGATGTTTGAACTGGTAAAATACATATACGAAACGGGCGAGATGCCGGAGGACTATAAGAGGAACATTATCGTTACTATACCGAAAAAGAGAGGAGCCGACAAATGCGAGAACTTTAGAACGATTAGCCTAATTTCCCATGCGTCAAAAATCTTAACTAGAATAGTGCAGAAGAGGATGGAAAATAGAGCGGAGGAAATACTAGGAGAAGACCAATTCGGGTTTAGGCGAAATAGGGGAACTCGCGAAGCTATTCTGGCGCTAAGAGTAATGTTAGAGAAAACAATAGAAAAAGGAAAGAACGCTTATATAGGATTTGTAGATTTAGAAAAAGCTTTTGATAACGTAAGATGGGAAAAAATGTTCGAGATACTAAAGAGCGCGGGAATGAAGTATAGAGATAGGAGAGTAGTACACAATCTATACATAGAGCAAACTGCTGTTATAGAAGTAGAAGGGGAAGAAAGGGAAGTAGGTATTAGGAAAGGAGTAAGACAAGGATGTACGCTATCACCACTAATTTTTAATCTGTACATCGAAGAGGCTATTCATGTGGTAAAAGATAGAGTAGATTTCGGGATTAAAGTACAGGGACAGAAACTAAAAATGCTGAGATTCGCGGATGATATAGCAGTATTAGCATCTAGTAAGGAGGAACTAGAATCAGCATTGAATGAAATGGAGGCAGTGTTGACAGAGGAATACGGAATGAGGGTGAATAAAAACAAAACTAAAGTGTTAGTGTGCAGAGGGCGCGAGAGCAGAGCAAAAACGAAAGTACAAATTAATAATGAAAGATTGGAGGAAGTTAAAGACTTCACTTATTTAGGAAGTAAAATAAATTGGGATGGAAGAAGCGATAAAGACATAAAACAAAGAATAGCGCAGGGTCGAGTAGCTTTTAACAAAAAGAAAGCACTTTTATGCTCGGGGGTAATAAACTTAGAAACAAGGAAGAGATTTTTGAAAACATATGTATGGAGCACGGCACTTTACGGCTGCGAAACCTGGACAGTAGGGGAAGCAAGTAGGAAGAAACTAGAAGCTTTTGAGATGTGGTGTTACCGAAGAATGATGAAAATACCATGGACTGATAGGGTTAGAAACGAAGAAGTATTGGAGAAAGTCGGCGAGAAAAGGAGTATGTGGAAAAACTTAAAGAAGAGAAGAGATAGAATGGTAGGCCACTTGCTGAGACATGGGGGAATAGTCCGCGATATTTTGGAGGCAGAAATAGGAGTGAAGAAAGGCAGAGGTAGGCCTAGATTAGACTACTGCTCGCAAATAGTAAGAGATGTAGGTTGTAGCACAATTAGCGAAATGCGTAGATTAACACAAGATAGGAGAAGCTGGAGGTTAGCGTCCAACCAGTCTTAGGACTGATGACCTAATGATGATGATGATTACATTGATCCGGTGAAAGATTGACATATCTACGGGTGCCAACAAATCCGAATGATTTTTTCCAACTCTGACATCTAAAAAGTACTTTAAAAATATCTACACGACATAAATTTAATGTATCTAGTCCAAGCTGTAACCCTATTAAATGCGAAATCAATTATCTTACTAAGCTTCATCTTTTTGACACCGAAAAAATGATACACTAGGTCGTGTTTTACTGTTACAGCCATGAGTAGAACACATAAGCTTACGGAAGAGGAACTGCTAAGGGCTTGTGTCAAGATTGAAAATGGCAAAGCGCCTGGTCCGGACCGTATCCCCCTGATATCCTGAAAGTCGTGGTGGAGCAATATCCTGCGGAGGTGCTTCGAATCATGAATTATGTCATGAGGAGCGGTGACTTCCCCGAGGGTGGAAGATGGCCAGGCTCGTTCTAATCCTCAAGGAGAACAAGCCGGTGGAGGACCCCACATCTTTCAGGCCGATATGTCTGATCGATGTGCTTGGGAAACTCTCGGAACATTTCATCCTAGAGAGACTCCTAGGGGAGCTGGAGAGAAAGCGAGGCCTGGAGGAGAACCGGTACGGGTTCAGGGCGGGGAGATCTACGGTAGATGCTGTCATGGTCATTAAAACCATTGCACAGGAAGCGTGGGAATCCAAAAATTTGTGCGCGTTGATCACTTTAGACGTGAAAAACGCGTTCAATTCGGCCTCATGGGGAAGGATCATGAGGAGGCTGCGGGAGTTAGAAATAGTACCGTATGTCGTAAACATGATCACTAGCTACCTGTCATGCAGGGACCTGATATTGCTGGCTGGGGATGGTAGCGACAGGACGACAATCTCGTGTGGAGTGCAACAGGGTTTGGTCGTGGGTCCTACCCTATGTTCGATGGGGTATTTAGACTCAGAGTGCCCGAAGGAGTGAGGGTCTTGGTAGTGATGTGATGGAAAACGTCAACCTCACTATCGAGATGATCAGGAGATGGATTGAAGATAGGGAACTGACTCTGGCTTTGGATAAAACGGAGGAGGTTCTCCTGACAAGGAGGAGAAAGCCTCCGTGCATCACGTTTCGAGTAGGGAATACAGTCGTGCCGAAGCGAGCATTATGTACCTGGGAGTGTGGATTGATAGTTCCCTGCTGTTTAGAGAAAATATCAAACAGACGCTGGAAAAGGCTGTCAAAACTGTCGTCCCTTGTGTGTGCTCTTAATCGTTTGATGCTAAACATTAAGGGCCCCAGGGCGGCAAAGAGTCTTCAGCAGGGTGATGCAGTTGACCTTACTGTATGCAGCCCCGGTGTGGGTGGATATATTGAGAAGGGACAAGTGGAGGAGAGAGTTCACCAAAGTCCAGAGAACAGCAGCGCTGGGGTTTGTAGTGCATACAGGACCGTATCGGCAGCCGCAACGCTGGTGATAGCCGGTATACCACGCCGGAATTGAACTTCTAGCAAGGGAGACACGGGAGGTGTACGGAGGCGCGGACAGAGGTGCAGCAAGGGAGAGCCTATGGGAACACTGGTAGGAGAAATGGGAGATGAAGCCCCGAGGGAGGTGAACGAGGGTGCTAATCCCGAACATAAGGCCATGGTGCGAAAGGGCACATGGCGATGTTGGGTATTATTTAACCCAGGTCCTTACTGCGCATGGCTGTTTCGCGGACTTCCTATTGGATATAGGTAAACGCGAGAGCAGAAAGTATTGTTCCTGTGAAGAGGTCGACGATGCCTGCCACACAGTGTTCAACTGCAAAAGGTGGATAGTAGAAAGGAGAGCTGCGGAGCAAAAGATAGGACATGCTATCATTGCAGCTAACATGATCCGAATCATGCTCGAGAGCAGGAAAAGATGGACAGTGCTGGAGTAGATGGTAACGGACATGAAGGAGAAAGAGAAGGAGGAAAGGGAAGTGGGGAATGAGTAAGTATCCTGATTGACATGCTGAAGAAAAGTAAAGCGAGAGCGGTTCCTCTTCGGCATTACACTGATAGGATAGCGAGGGGTTTTTAGTCGGTAGGCGTTTACGAATCCGACACTACTTGGGCAAACAATAACAGAACACCAAAGGCCAGGTGTCTTTCGAAGATTTTCCCCTCGAAAAAAAAAAAAGAGAAAAAAGATGAGTAGAACACACCGCACCATGTTTAGCTATTCAAACGCAAATTGATGATATTCACAATACGACCGGTATAATACTTCGCCGGCGGCAATCGGTTCGGTGTCGAGACTAACGGTATACATGCGCCACGTGCTGGTTAGCTAATTCTCGCTGGATGACGAGACGGAGTAAGGAGGGAATCTTAGCGGGCGGAGCATAAAGTGAAACTGCTTGTTTTAGTTTCTGTTCGGTGGTAACTAGAGTCGGTACATTTGATCAGCGGTAACGCGACGGCGTTTTACAGAAAATGTTGGCAACATATCATTTTAATTTTTTAAAGAAAAAAATGTCATAATAGTGTTCAATAGGATAAAATACACTGCGGGTAAGAATATATCTACAACTTAATACAAGACTCAACTTATATTTTGCACTAATGAAGCAACCGCAATGATGGTATTCACGGATAGGATGTGATATTCACGGTTATATTCTAGTAAAGAAGGTACGTGCCGTATTTTCTCCTGATAACAAAAAAAGGAGACGGAGATTTACCGCATTATTCATTTATCAAAACCCGAGTTCACTAACAAAAGTAGATTTAAGGCACAATTCCACGTAACCCGCAACCGGTCCGGAATATCAATAAGAACACCCCTCGGAATTACAATAAAACATGTCATCTGTAGATAGTACAGCATCCCCGGCGGCAGATATAGTCACGTACAGATAGACAGATATACCTCGGGATGAACGTACGTAACCGGGTCGTCGAAGGGCCATTTCTTTTTCTTTCCTGATAAAACGGCCTCGTTAGGGCATATTGAAAGTTGAGAAATTCTTCGGAAAGTTGCCTCGCCTCCTTGCATACGGCAGGAGAGAAAAGTGCGGTCATAAGAGGGAAGTAGTCCCGCGGGCTCGATGTTCCCATCCTAAGAGCCATCCAGCTCCATTCCCGTGCCCGCCTAAACGTATTGACTTGCGAGTTAACGCCAAAGATCCACTTTGGTCGGGGACGCCATTGGCGTGCGCAAAATAAATTATTTCCGTGCGTGTAAGAGACAGTCAGTCGGCCTATAATTGAAAATTTATATTATTATTATTATTAATCGTGAAACCCCATATTTGACTGTGGACGAATTTCAGATTCGGACTCATATATGTTCTGAAATATCTAATAGGAATACAAAGATCGTAAAGAAATATCACAATATTATAATAAATTATACAATAAAAGATTTTATGTTTTACTGTATAATTTTTCCTTGTTTCCAGAGCTTGTCCCAAACTCTGGCTCATTTGTACACTGGACATCAACCAACAATTTTGTATCAAACAAAATTTATTTATTGACCGCATGCTGCTTGCTATTCTATTTGTTTCATTAGAAATATTGAAAGTATTGTCGGAGGTGCATTGCGCTATGTACTAATAGTAAAGGTATGCGAGAACTGGGCAAAAGAAATATCTGCGGAGATGACCGATGATGCGATATCGTCCGATCAGTTACTGTGATATTTGAGAGTGGTGTGTGTTTGTACACAATTCGGGACTGTCGTAGTATTTTGCGTACGGTACTACATACAAATAGTTACAGTGCGTGACAATTTGACAATAAGTATTTTAAAATGTCTCGACCAAAACCATTTCTTGCCACAATACAGCTTTGGATAACGGAATTTCTGGGGTTGGTGTTAAATGGCGATACTGAATTACAGTGATCCCATTGTGATATTGTGATATGTGACATTGGTGTTCCGAAAAACATAAAACCGCGGTTACCGGACAGAGCAATGCTTGTGAAAGACACAACGAAGTGGTTAAATTCATGGTTGGCTGCAATATCCCGTGGATCCAACTAGATAATCTAGACTAGTTTTATAGTGTTGCCATTTAAAAAAAAACTGTGGATGATGTCATAACTCCAATAGTGGTGATGTCAAAAAATACGTCTACCAAAAAATTTTTATTTAAAAAATAAAATCGACGAGCATGTTTTTCCTACTTGTCCAAAATTTTCGATTTTACCTAATTCATTTAAACTTTTAAGTGTGTACTATATACACATATAACTCCACCTTATACTGAAGTTTCCACGAAGTTTTCCACATGATTTCTTTGATATATGTGTGTGGCAGAGCAACTTGCTTATTGAGAAATTCAATTAAAAAAGAAAAGGTAATGCAGATATATATTTAATTCTTGGAACAGCATTAAGTACAATATTTAAATTTTATGTTTACATAGTTTTAAAGATGATATCAGGCAGGTGGTGTCCCATATTCTCAATACACTGCATCAATCGAACTGGGAAGTTTCGTTCAACTCTTTCCAGCATATCGAGGGATATGTTGGCGACAGCTTGACGAATGTTGTTCTTCAGGTGAGCCAAGAAAACAAGTGCAAGGAATGCCAAGAAGCGCCTCACATGTATATTCTCGAGCAAAGAAATCCCGTGGATTAAGTTTCTGTCCACAGCCAATTTGTAGGGATGAAATTTTAGTTCTTCATGAAGGATTCGCCTCACAGAGCGAGCAGACAACCCAACAGCAGCTGTATGTTTGCGGACGGAGTGCTGAGGATATCGTAAAACAGAACGCCTTACCGTGTCATTGTTTTGGGGTGACATTGTGTTCGTGGAAGAGGAGGTTTTTTTTCTTCAGATCACTAGTTTCTCTGAAGTTGTTTACCTATAAAACAATCGACTGCCGGCCAGGAACACGACCACGGGGCGCAATATTGAAATAGGTACGGAATGCACGTTGAGTGGCGATGATTGGGCAACAGTTAAAAAAGTATGCCTCGACAGCGAGCGCGCGCTCCACCTTCGTCTATTCCATGATGCTAACTAAACCAAGCGGAGATACAACTTTACGCTCCCCCCTCTACAATGTGCCTACCCCCTCATAGGAGCAACCATCGCTTCAGGGCGCCAAATTCAAATAAGCAAGTTGCTCTGCACCAGTTGTACTATTACGGTATTTTTTGATATATTTAAAATATTTTGCTTTATTTCATTACGATATTATTTTTACTGTATTTATTCCACTTTATAGTATCACAACTCTATTTTTATTTATTTTCACAATATTATAACCCGACTGCGTCTCCAGTTTATAATATCTTTTCTTTAGACATAAAAAATCAATAAAGGCGCAAATTATTCGATATGAGAGAAACATTAGAGCTTTTATATATACTATGGGAAATTCTCAAGGGTTATCTAAAGTGAAATTCATATGAAGGTATACCACAACCGTGTTATATTTTCAAATTTTCTTAGCGGTTACGACATTACTATAAAACGATGTACTGCCTGATATAACCACGTGTCGCAATATTAAAATGGTGTTTATAGTGTTCTTTACAGACGAATTACACAGTGGCGTAGTTTTATTGAATAAATTGGGGCGCTTGCGTTGGCATTTTATGGAAGGCTTCAAGATATTCGTCTCAATTTATGGATGCAATTTTGATGAGGTTTTCAATACAGTAACGAAGATTATTTTTAAGCATATTTTGTCCAAAGGTCCTTCTTGAAAATGGGTAGAATGGAAGAAATTGACAGATTTTTTTGACGGGTAATTTAGAAGAAAATATTTTATAAGCAATGTCTACAAATAAGGGATAGGTCCAGATTTGTTAGAAGGGTATGTCCAGAAGGGTATGTCATACAGAAAATACATTAAAATGTATCTCAAAACATGTACGTTTAGAATATACTGTGCTCGCGTAAAGTAATGAATGGTAATCGTGAGTATAGGTTAGGTAAAAAAAATATCAAAAATGATTCTGTAATTTCAAAATCCTAAATTTAATGGCAATGATTATTTAAAAAATCAGTTAAATTATAGTTATTAATTATATAAGGGAATTAACAAACTTTTAATCCACGAGATGTTTTTTTTTTCGAGCGGATTAAAGGCTGTTAATTCCTGATTCAACGTTTTATCCACGACCACGGGCAAAACCGGTCAATTAGGAGATGAAAAATTCTGGTTTTGAAAAACGCCAGATTTGACAAATTTATTTTGATTAAGAATATTGATTTTGAGCTGAAAACTAGAAGGTCTTGGGGTCGTTCCTAGAACATGCGTTTGTTTATTTGTCAACAATACCGATATTATTTGCAAAATCGACATAAGAAAAAGTGACAATGCTGAGAATTTATTCATTCCGACTAAAATCCAGAAAGACGCTCAAGAAATAATATCTGTTACCAGCGAAAAGCAAAAGTGTATGCAAGAAGAAATTGGTGGAATTCGTTAACTGGCGAAAAATAGGAGCATAGTAGAAGGAGCAATTCAAGAAGAGGTGCTACTATCCTACTTTTTCAATGTGGAGAAACGGTTTGTTGTCTCTTCAATGTGGACAAAGTATTCCATGCTAAAATCAATGTTGAAATTGATATATCGAGGTATGGAAAACTTACTTTATATTTGAAAGCCGCATCAAGAAGTTATAAAGAAAAGAAGGCAAAGATACTGGAGAGAAACTAAATCAAAGAATTTTTTTAAAAAGCACCGGATGAGGAATATTTACAAGTCAAGGTAGGAAATACACGATGTCAATATTTCAATTTATACATTGAGCTTTTTATTTTGAACTCTTTACAGGTTGAAACGATCATGGGAGTCGCAGGTGCTTGTCGATGCAATGAATTAACATTCTTGGATATCAGCCATGTTCATGACAAAGGCAGTTACTAATACGCACTCATTCCGGATACGAAAACAAACATTTCAAGTAGTTTTACGATCTTGGAAGAAGCTTTTTCAGTCTATGCTGCAGAAATGTGTCGAAAATACATCAATCTGTGACCTAAAATAGCCAATGGGAGATTTTTCTTGCGATATGTGGTTGAAAAATGTACTACACAACATGTAAGTATCAACATAACTGCGAAAACCTTTTCAAAAGTGGCTTCATTTCTTGGGCTCCCTGATTTGGAAAGTTATACCGGACATGGAATGAGGCGTTCTTCGGCAACATTATTGGCCAATGCTGGGGGCAATATTACCACTGTCAAGCGTCACGATGGTTGGAAATCGACTACGGTAGCGGAAAGTTATATTGAAGAATCAATGTCCAGCAAGATGGCAATTGCTGAAAAAATCCAGGTGCTACTTAATGTCGGCGAGGTTGTGGGTCCTTCCAGTCCTTCAGAAACTCCTTATCGAGTGAATCTGAATAATCCCGGTCAGAATGACAAGATGGCTCTTGAGATAAATGTTAATATTAATAATAATTCTAAATAAAATGCTATAAAAATTTAAGCATGGTATTATGAATTTTAATCCAATAGTGTCGACGAAAGAATTTTGAGTCCGTATTTCATTGACTTGGTGCATCCTAGCCAACCTAAGTGGTGCAAGATATTTGGATTTCCTTCGAGATGACCTTATAACTGCACTAATAACTTTATATCCAGATGTAGAGGAACCTGATCTTCCGAGAAATGATTCCGAGAAATGATCTTGCGATGAGATGATGAGAATTTCTTTCAACAAGATGGTACATCTCCCCATTATGTAGCATCTATCTGCACTTATTTAAATGAGATGTTATCGAATCGTTAGATAGAGGCCCACTGACCAGTTAGATCGCCAGATTTGACACCCTTAGATTAATTCTCGTGGGAATACTTAAAAAGCAAAGGATACGTTCCTAGGAAATACAAGGTAAATTTCTTGAAGTTTTTGTCAATGTTTAAAAAAAATTTGTTAATCGTCTTGACTATTGTCAGGCAGCCAACGGTGCGTAATTTGAACATTTCATTTGGTTAATTTTTTAAATAATTATTACCATTAAATTTAGTATTTTTAAATTGCAAAATCGGTTTATTTTATTTTTTTATCTAACCCATAATCACGCAAATGTAATTATTACCGTAGCATATGTAGAAAGTTCTGCTCTTTCACATTCCATAACAAAAAGAGGAGGTTGGTATTAAAAGAATATCAATAACGTCATATTTTCTATACGAATCACCTTGTATGTATTAATTATATTTAAAAAAATGCGTAACTAAAATAAAATTTGACTGGTCCGAGAGTTTTACTTAAAAATTACACTGGAGAACAGCAATTTGGTTGTATTAGATCTGTTTTTGACTAACTTTTGACATCTGAATCCAAAAAAAAAAAATCGCAGTTCTTGTCTATCACATCAACGTTTTAAGCTACAGGATATCCTCTCTTTGTCTCAAAAGTCATATAAAATGTGCATGTAAAGGAAAATAAAGAGAAAACTTATCAAATATACTGTTAACAAAGAATAGTTTTATTCATACCGAGGCTATGTATAGTTACTGCAAGTTAAATTGTGTTCATACAAATAGTAAAATTTCTTTGCCAAACAGTAATCATACATATTAAGGTAAAAACTTTCGCTTACAGCTTTTTCTATGATGTTTATTATGTGGACATTCTCACTTGATGCTCCAGCAGTAGTCGACTATCATATGTATGTCCCATCTACCTTGACACCATGCCTCCATGGCCTTCAAATCTTGGTGGAATCGCTCTCCCTGCTCATCACTGACTGCACCAAGATTTTCAATTCGGGAAGTTAGCAAGATGGCTATGTAAAAAATCCAACTTGATGCTCATGTTGCATCCAAGCATTTTGTAGCTCTAAAAGAGTTGCTGGACAGTTTCGGTGTAATTATGTGCTCGTGTATTTCCAAGAAAGTCTTCCACAATGTTTTTGAATGACAAACAAAGATTCTTTCTTCAATCAAGCAAGTTCTGCCATTGTTCCAATGAAATGTTCATCTTTAACGAGCTTCCGAATCTGTGGACCATGAAATACACCGGCCTTTATCTTTTCAAATGACATGACAGACTAGAAAATGCTGAAATGAAATACTTGAAACAGTCTCCTTCAATCGACAAAGCTTTAACAAACTATTTCATCAGACCCAGTTTTATATGCAGAGGTGGAAATATAAAGTTCTGTCTGTCGACAAGTGGCTGATGTAGAATGTTTGGATCACCAGGTTTCAGGTCAGATCTTGGCGGCCAATTCGACTACACTCAATGCTTCTCACGAACGCTGCTGCCCCATATACACAGAAAATAGGAATACTTGGTACATCCGCGTTGCTGGCCAAGGAGGAAGCAAATCATTTTAAGGTCAACAGAGGTGATCCATTGGTGCATATAATATTGCAACAAGTCAATGTTTATGTCTTCATATTCTTCACGCAAAAAAAAAAAACTGAATGGTCTATTGGGACTGCACGAAATTAATCTCCATTGTGGAGGCGGATACACTTCAAGCTCTGCTTTGAGCTCTCGATGAACAATCGCCATTCAGTTGCGTTGTAGGCTGAAATTCCCAACTCTTACATTAAACCATGTACGTTATAGTAATATACAAATCCATCATCACTTCGAAAGTATTGCAGATACGCACTTCCTCTTGATCGAAAGTAGGATACCTTAGCTCCTATTTCAAGCAAGTTCTTGTCGTGCAGTCTCGATTCTAACTGTTTTGAAGCCTTTTTGGATAGTTCCAAATCTCGTGTAAAGTCATTCAACTCATCCTGCTCATATCGAATGTTAATGTTAGTCAATAGGAGAGCAATAGTGCTTCCTGTGGTCCTCGCTCGATCCCACGGAGAACGGTCACATTCACATAAGGTGCACAGAAAAAACTTGACGTGGTAGAAGAAAACTAACTACAATTTTGAAATCAGAATTGCCTAATTAATTCTAAAAAAGCTCAAAAATCGAACTCGACAAATTGTGTTACAAATTGTTCCCCAGTGTTACATCTTAAATTTTTAACGCAAGTTTCATTATTTTGCCTTAAGATCTTTCAAATTTGACTATTTACTTATTTAATATCGTGTATACCGTCTTGATTTTCTAATGTAAATTACTGGTTAGTGGCAAATGCGTAATGGTCTATTCATAATTGTATAAATCTATGTTTGAGTCAGAGTCGAATAAATCTTCATCGAAATCAAAGTCTAACTTAATTTTTTCCTTCCGCTTTGGAACGTTCTCGGTATTTTAGTCGATACTTCTCTTTCTATACCCTTTCAAGATGTCAGACTCAGAACGGACTAATTTACAGTTAACCCGCCCTTTCTCCTAATAATATTTTAATCTGATTTTATCCCATCCAATTAGCAGGCCTCGCGAATTCACTTTATTCAGCACATTTTTCTAATAAAATACGTTCAGTCAGCGATAAAAGTCATACAAATAATTAGGAGGGGAAATGGGAAATGTCTGAAGCCGGCAAATTGGAATTGCTGACAGTTCGCAATCACTTCTTGCGTTCGGCTCGAAGAATTGCCGACCGAATCCGCATTAATCAAGATGTTTATCGAAATATCCAATCGGATGAATTAGGCGAGTGGATCGACGCCGGTTTTTATTCCGATATAGATTAAAATTGAAAGTGGAAGTCGGCAAATGGGGATTTAGATAGGGGCAAATGTGGAGGAGCCTCGGGTTTGCGGACTTGAAATTAATTGGGTTCTGACGGACAAGGATTCAGTACTTTTAGATTATGGATTTAATTCAGTTAACGTTTGGAATAACGAAAGTCAAATTACTTACATTTGCACTGTAATCAAGAAGTTCAGGTTTTTCTTTTAACGAAGTTACGCGTACTTTCTTTGGAGAAAAAGCAATTGTAATATACCGACTGCGAGTACTACACTCATTGTCTTAGTAAATCCTAAAATTTATTTCTTATTAAACCCCTACTACATCCTGTTATCTCCAAAGAAACAAAAGAACATTGCATCAACACATTGCATGAACAAAGCCTCTTTCACAGACGAAATAAAAATACAATTATGTAAGCCATATGGACGTGGTTGAGATTATAGAAAACCGACCCACCACTCGATAGGGAGACCGGACGTACTGGACATCGCCATCGCCCAGAACGTTCACGTCGAGAACATCGACAACCTCAGAGAAGTATTCTAGGATCACGACCCCATCCTGGTTCATCTGGATAATGAGGCACCGGACACGAGAGAGGACTTCGTCACCAGGCACATGGACTGGAATAAGTTCCGGACATGTCTGAACCACCGCATTGAGGTCATCCCCCGTTGAAGATTTTGGGTCCCTCGCGCGGGACGTTGAGGCAGCAGCGATTCGGCCCACTGAAGACATGCAGGCCGCAATGAGAGACAGCACCACAGAGAAAACTGTAAGAAAAAAATGACATTTTGGCTTTGTTTCAGATCCCACCACGGACCTTATCAGTGAACGGAGAGCGGCAAAACGAAGTGCCATGCGGAGAATCAAAGCAGCTTTGGGCGAAGACAGACAAGAAGCGTGGAATAGCCACCTGATGTCCCTCGACCCGAAGGACAACAGCCTGTGGAGCACGCAGAGAGCCATCCGCCGAGCGAGATCTTCAATCCCGCCGTTATACCGAGATAGAGGGCTCGCATTTACTGACGAAGATAAAGCGGGGGCTTTCGCAGACAGTCTGGAGCTCCAGTGCTGCGAAACTAGCTGGACGACGAGGACGAGGACTGGACGGACGACGCCAGGAGGAGGGCACGCCATATCGATGACGCCGGCGATGATGGTTTCCAGTTCCGACCAGCCACGATGGAGGAGATCAAGACACCCTCCCGGGGGGCTAACGCTGGCGAAGCGATGCTGCAAAACAAGGCGACCAAAAGTAAAGAAAAAACCGGGAACAAGTCCCTGCCAGCGGGACTTATAGGCGTCAGGACCAAAGGAGGTCGAGGGGAGCAAACTGCTGCCAGTCGCGCGGGTCTTGTTTGAGGAACTACACGATGGGCGAGTAAGGAGGAGTTCCGAATCTCGCTCGGCTTTTAGGTGGCTTTCCTAAAGCCACCGTCCCCAACTAATCCTGCAGAGTATATGAAATTCCCTGCATGCAATGCCCCGCAGCTACATCGGTCAAACTAATAGATGTATATCTAACAGAGTTTACGAGCATAACTTTGCTGTTCGCAAGTCTGAATCTAACCCGACTATTCCGACTCTACCAATAGGCAGGACATACGCCTGACTTTCAAAAGGCCAAAACGATCGCTACAATAAAGACAGATCATAGTAGAATAACCCGGGAAGCCATTGAGATTGTTAAACGACCAGATTGCTTAAACAAACATGACGACAGCCAAAGATTACCCAACATCTGGAAACCACAATTTACACGTCTTCGCTTTACCGTACCACTTTCCATCAACTGACCGTAACGCTACACACGACCATAATGACCACGATGCTTCACACGCACCGTTAACCTTCCTTGACACTTCCTCCGATATAAATCCTACTCACAATAGCATCACACTACAGTTCAAACAGAGGAGTAGACAGGTTAAGGTTTGGGCAAGAACTAGTAACGATCCCTGGAGAGTAGGCAGGTTGAGACCCCGGCGACAAGCTGCATACCATTCCTAGACATAATTTCTTCCTAAAGTTCGAACCAAGGAGTAGACAGATTGAGGCCTCGGCAACAACTAATACCTTTCCTAATATTCCTTCGATCCTTAATTCCTTACTTATTGAAAATAGCTCTAAAGTGAGAGCCGAAACGTCGAAGTAACAATAATTACAGACGTGGTTCAACCCAGACCTTAGACCTTTTATTCATTCCTCCGACCGCGGAAACCATTTCGAACATATATATGTACAAGCTATATATAATATATGTACAGCTCATCAGGAATAGGAACAAGTCTCAGAACTTCGATATTTGACCGCCCACGAGGTGCGCAGTAAATAGCCTGGTCTTTACTCAGTCGCATTGACACCTATGCAGAGTGAATATGGAGCGAACGTGAATGTATACAGAGTTCTATCTGGCCGCGCGTAAAGTGCATCCCTTTTCTCCGAATGCTGCCTCACTCTTTGTTCTACGTATACACACATAATCTCACACTTTTTCCTATTCTTGACGAGCTGTATATAATTTTTGAACACTATTATATCTATTATATATTCGTCTCATCTTCTTTAGCGACTAAACTTGTTAATTAATCCTGGTATTAATTAAGAGTTGCATAAAGATGCATTCACAGATCAGTTCATAACAGTATTCACAAAATTGCTAATATTTTCTTGGTGAGCAATTATACAGACCTAGCAACTACAAATATTGAATGGATCAGCTATATGTGATAGAAAGGAACTTAGTATATCGATTATACATTTTTCAAATTATACAAAACAAATGATATTGTAAACGTTAAGTGAAATGAACTTATATAGGTCAAGAATGGGAACAGTCCTTGCAAATGTAAGCCAAAATTTTCACTGTGATTTCTCTCTGTAACATTTGTAAAAAAAATAATAAAATGTTGAAGGGTCTACCTAAAAGATCATCCGTGAGGGATTTTAAATCAACCCTGCTATACCTGTTAACAAACGCTCAGTACAAACCCCTTCCAATCGACATTTATAGCCCTCCACCTCTGCAGAATTAATGAGTGTCGATTTATAAAACAAAATTAACTTCCCGTAGCACTTACTCCTGCGTCGCGATAAATTCTAAATTATATATTGTCATAGATACTAAGACAGGCTTAGTTAGCAAATTAAAGTCGTTTGCTGGATTTGTAAGCTGCTAATTAATGTGATAGCTGCAGTAAGTAGTATACTTCGTTCGTTCCGTTATTTATAAGTCTAATCCGTTCGTTACAAATTCATACCGCGTTCTGCTTTATTATCACAGAGACAAAGGTATTAACAAGTGACTTGGGGCCACGATGGTGTTACTACAACTTGTATTTTAATAACGAAGTGTTGAGTTATGTTACCTCATCTTTTATTTAACTTTAGTATGGTGCTTAGGACTGGTGACGAGAGCTCTCGAAGTTTAACCTATGCGAAGATGAGTTTTACAAGGGAATACGTATTTTAGGTTAAGTCGGTTTTATATGTGGTGAAAATCACTTATGCAATAAAATTATGCCAGTTTTATAAAATTATGATAGGGTGAGAAGCGCATATGGCATAATATTATTTTAAGGGTTATTTTAGAGTTCGTACGTAATGACTTTTAATCTAAAAAGCTTCCAGTCTATTTTATTTATTTTTATAACATTCTAAACTTACAGATTTTATTTATTTTATAGATTTCGTATATTTTATTTAATAGTATCATCCGCATTGAATGGAACAGGCATATGCAGTTTCCATAGGAAACCAACGTGTAGGCAGGAAGTTTTGATACAAAAGTGTGTTACCATAATAGCGCAAGATTTGAATTGCGTGTCATTTTGACGATTATGATTTGACAGGTAAATAATTATGACAGGTCGATAAGAGACAGACAGGAGTAAATATGGAGCACCACAATATACACACGAGTACGTAGTGATCGTTCAGAACAGAACATCATGGCAGTTCGCGAGAGTGTGGCCGAGAGTCCAGGGACCTCGATTCGTCATCGGCACAAGAATTGGACATATCAACAGCCACTCTTCACCGTATTCTCACTAAAGATTTGTTTCTCCAAGCTTACAAAGTCCAATCGACTCAACAAATTCTGCCAACAGACCATGCGCAGTGAAGAGAGTTCACCAATTGCATCATTGAACAACAAGAAGTGAATGCTGATTTTGTAGATAAAATCATCTTGAGCGACGAGGTCTATTTTCACCTTGACGGCTTCGTTAATAGGTAAAATTGCCGTACTTGGACGAATGATTCATGAGAAATGAATGCATCCCCAACTTGTTATTGTTTGGTGTGCATTGTGGTCTGAAGGAATCATCGGACTATTTTTCTTTGAAAACGAGGCAGGTAAAGCATTCACGGTAAATGACGAACGCTATCGTGATATGATAACCTAGTTCTTTATGCCTCAGTTGAATGATATTGCTCTTGAAGACATGTGGTTTCAGTAGGACGATACCACTTGCCATATCACCCGTGAAATATTAACGGTACTCCACGAGTCTTTTGCACTCTTATTGTAATACCCTTTACAATAATAATTGTAGGATCATTTTCTATTCAGGGTGTAAAATTTAGAGTTGGTATCACATAGTTCTCGCACTTGTAGCACAATCAATAAATAAATGTTATTTAAGAAAAACCGCCCATAATGTAATGTTGAAACAAAATGTCATTTTATTCTTGCTTGCCCGGTATTAATTGTATCATATAGAATTTGTTTAAACCTTCACATACACTCTGTATGCATTAGCCCTTAAATAATTAAGTTATGTTAAAATAAATATATGTTAGGCCAACATTTAGAGGAAGTACCAAGTCTCCCAGTGAACTGATTAATTAAAAAGGTACATTAAGTGTGCACTAACGCTTTGGTCTTGTTTTAATAACATTACCACAAAGCATTCAACCGCATCCGCTTATGTTAAAAAAACACTGCCCTATGCCTGGAGACCAGTACTGGAAAAGGGTGAGCGGGGTAGTTCGAGAATGTAAGGGGATGAAATGGTTATTCGCGAAAATTTACAATTACCGATAGATGGTCCGCAAACTGTCAATGTTATTGTTATATGATCATATGTTTATGTATTTATTTGTTTGTTTATTTATTTATACATCATTCAATAGCCAAGGCCTATATATACATAAAGTCAAGTATTTTTCAAAATACTTGACTTTATGTATAGCAAAAATATAACATAGCAAAATTTAAAATAAGCCTATTTTTAAAACATTGAACATTAAATATTACGCATTATGGTATTACCTATGTCTGTACGATTCGAATTGCAAATATTTAATAAAAATTTTATATATTAGTAAAAATAAAAGTACATCAGTTTTACGAGTTGTAAGTTGTCCCGCAAAGAAGTGTTTTCTCGAGGTATAATCCGAAAAAATTCGTATGGACGAAGAGCTCAGTGGCGCCTTTGGATTTGTACTGAAATGGGCGATTCGTCCAAGACTTTCGTATTTTCTACAAATTTCCATCGATTTTTTTCGGCAAAAATATTTTTTCTCGAGAAACAATACGAAAAAATTCGCATGGACTCAGGAGAAGTTGACGGATTCAGTGACCCTTTTGGATTTGCATCGAAATCGGCGGTTCCCCTTATAGGGGCATAGATTTAAAGGATTGCTGCGACTTTCAGAAACTTTCTGCGTTTTACGATAAAACAGACAGTTTGTCGTTAAAACGGAGATTACCACCATATTCCGGTGATCGAGTTACGTGGGTATAGATATGATTTGTGCCGATTCTGAAACTTTCTTTTACTATAGTCTTTTTTTACAATTATCTCAATTTTTCGACAACAGCATCAAAGATCTCTGTTCGTAAACTTTCTTGTCCCGGTCGCCCCTATCGTCCCCCCTATTTATTGCATATTGTTTACGGACTAGTACGCGTTGTCGTTGGCGGTTTAATATTGCAAATGAGTCAGAATTAGTCGGGAGATGCACCTGGCAGAAGGTCCTTTTAAGTGAACAGAGGCTGGGTTATTAAAATTTATTATAATAAAGAAAGTGTATTTCGGCCTGTGAGGTGACTTTAATAAAAACATAAAGTCGTCTAAAGCACGCTCTCCATGTTGCCCTGCTTCTGGTCGCTTCTAGCTTAATTTAAAAATAATATTTACGTTCTTACTGCACTAGGAGGGAATCAGTGCCAACGGGGATCATTTATTCAGTTGAAATTTTTAGCGGAAAATAAAAATAATACCTGTAGGGTACAGACAATTATAAGTAAGCAATCTTAGTGCACTAGATGTGCTATAGTGAGGGGTAAATGCTATAAAAGTATATTCTACAGGTGAGAAAATATTTCCACAAGTGAAGCGTATCAATGACTCTATTATTCAAACACACTTTCGATATGATTTACAAAATATGACTCGGTTATTTATAATTGATATCCTAGGTCGACTTAACGGCAGATATACCTATATGGTTTGTATAATGATTCTTTGCGTGTGAGTCACAGGTAACAATGGTATGAATCAATCAACTGACACTTTTGAGCAGTGTCGTGTCGAAAACACATTTTAGGATAACAGTTAGTACAATACGAATCCATAGACTCCATCCGTAGAATCCATAGACTATGTACTCAGTCTGTGTACTCAGTCTATGTACTCAACATCTAATGAAGCTACTGTGTTGGCGAAACAATTGTTATGTTTAACAAATAAAAAGTGAAAATCTAACCAGCAAAGGTTTTAATTTTGTACTCTTTGATTCCATTTATAACAAATTGTAAAATAAGATACAACATCGAGAAGTTCTTGCACGAAATCTATTCCGAAGTTTATTCTGAAATATATGCTGTTTTGAAAAGTATTACCAAAATTTAGTATCATCGAGAGAGAGAGAGATATTGTTGACGTAGGTTCGGAAAATTTGTCAAATACGAGGTTTAAAAATTGCTTGTGGTTACCAGAAGAAACTCTCATTGAATTGGAACTTGATGCTATCGTTTCGTCATCCAGTGCAGTCGAGGTCAGTCGAAATTCAGTCGAAGTCAGTCCCTTCGACTGAATTTTGACTGACTTCAGTTGAATACTTGACTGACCCGATTTTTTTTGCATGCTCACGTATGGTTTGACGAGGATTGGCCTCAACTAAGGCTCGTAAATGCTCAGGAACAACTTCTTTAGGTCGACCTGACTTTGGGGCGACCGTGAGGGAAATATCACCAGATCGAAAACTCTTGAACCACTTTTGACACGTTCGATCTTGAATAACATTTTTGATGTACACAGAACTACAGTTTGCAGCAAGTTTTAGCGGCTCTTTTGCCTTTTTTAAAATCAAGTAGTCAACCCCTGATGAAGAAGGAGAATCCGTAGCTACCCCTAAAGATTGCCCATAAGAGTTACCTATTGTTATGTACGAAATAAGTCTCAGACAGGCAATTTTCTAATAAAGAAAAGTAGTCAACATCCAACATGATACCGCCTGAAGCGCTGTTTTAAATTTGTGAAAATAATGGTTGCATTGAAGTTAACTATTTGTAAGAGATCATTTAACACCATTTGATACGCTATAGTTTCTTTATAAAGTCGGCGAAATTTGAACTTAAAAGAATTCCTTACTGAAGCTTTAATAAATGCACCCAATAACAAAGCTATAAGTAGGAGATTCTATGGTGCTGGTAATATATTAAAGTGGAATAAATTTAGTTTGTGGTCTATTGATACCATATGGATCATACCATTAAAATTATATGGAATAATTGATCTTTTATCACAGATTGGAGGTTACATAAACTTCATATAAGGTTTATATAATTATTTATGATCTGAGCATGATATCACAGATGGATGATAGAATAGATGTGAGAATTGTTAAGAATCAGAAATTTTTATCTTTGTCTGAAGATCTTTATATGAAATCTTTATACAGACGGCTCCAGACTGAATGAAGATAATGCCATACGAAAAATAAACTAAAGTTATTAAAACTGATGTTTAATTGATTAAAACTACTTTTGTACAAGAGCAGTTGGCTCTTTTATCGAAGTCTTCATTCAACTCTATCCTTAGAGTTTTGCTATTTAATATTTCAAAACTTTTAAAGATCACAGTAGAAATAAGTGTAATATATTTCCAATTAGTTACCATTATTACTGATTTCTCGTAATATCTACCAACGAAAGAATATTTACGAAAATGCCACAGAAATTAATGTAACCTATTTTTATAAATCTAGTATGTAAGACTGTGGCTGGAAAATGCTTCTCACTGCCAAATACGGACATAAAATTAAGCAATCCCATTTCAAAGGAGGTCACAGCCCCCCCCCGTTCATACAAAATTCGCCGTTCTTATTGGAAATTAGTCCTTGCGTTTAATTGCTCAGTCCAATTGAATACAGAATAGAATTAGAGAATATTCTTCGACATCCAGTTTAGAAATCGCTAATGGTAGCGTCTCTAATGAATGCAAATGCTTTAGACGGCTTTAGTTTTCTTGTTACGCGATAGTAGCACTTATCACTCGAGAAAAGTCGGTTTTATTAAACGATAATAGTGTACTTTGTAAACAGAGATTGGTTTAGTTTAAAGAGCTTGGGAATTTAACATAGAGCAGTAGCTAGAGTGTAATACCATGAACAGATATATTATTTTCCTTTTCAGATACTGGATAAGAGGGAAGAGCTTCTATGTTGACTAGATATATTACAAATATTGGACGCACTCAAATCAAAGTCTAAAAAGAAACCTAAAATCTTGTGCTGCATTTAACATTGCTTTAAAATTTGACAGATATATTATTTTTGTGAGTTGTGGAAGGCTTTGTTAACGATGTAATAATTGAAAACACTGACAGCGATAGATTAAAAATGGATAAGGTTCTCTTGTCATTCTGGTGCACAGAAAAACTTTAGCTATTCATTGTAGAGGTATCATAAAGGGAAGTTACCATATCGATTCATACATGTTTCCAAGTGTTCAGGATTTAATAGTCAGCCGTAAGAAATCTTTGAATCTTATAATGCTAAGCATATATCATGGGGTTTTAGACTAATTACAATAAAAAATAGGGAACTATTTAAAACAATAAATTCCAATAGTTTAAATAGGATATCTGCTGGCTAACTAACTCAATGACCGACATATAGATCTAAAATGCCAGATTTAAATTACTTTTGTGTGTGACAAAAGGTATAGACACCAAAAAAGCAAAAATATCGGTTGTCCAAAAAGTTCATTCGGTTATTTCATAAGTATTTATTATTAATATTATAGTTATTATAAATTTTTTTAATCAATAATGTACGTTCCTCTATTTTCAATTACTTACTCCCATTTCTTAGTAAGCTTCATAATACCATTTTCATAAAAACTTTGCAGTTTACTAGGAAAAAACGTTATTAAATGATTTCTGACTTCCTGGCCATTGGAAAATGTTAAGTTTCACAAACTGCTCTCCACAGAGCGGAATAGGTGAAAATCCGAGGGTGCGAGGTCTGGATAATACGGTGGATGGGGTACTATCCAACTCTAACTCCAACAATTTCCTCCGGGTCTGCAGAGAAGTGTGAAGTCGAGCGTTGTCGTGATGGAAGACGACCTTCTTACAATTTACAAGTCCTGGGCGCGTTTCCTGCATGGCTTGGCTCAATTCTTGTAGTTGTTCGCAGTAAACGTCCGAATTTATTATTTCGTTCCTCTGGAGTAGCTCAAAATAAATTATTCCTTTGAAATCCCACCAGACCGACATCAAAACTTTCCTGGGGTCCTTCCCTACCTTTGGTGTGGATTGAGAAGGCTCACCGGACTTTCCCCGCGACCTTTTTTGACTGCCGCTGTCGTAAATTATCCACTTTTCATCCGTAGTAATCATATTCCTCAAAAACGGATCGCTATGTTGACTAGTCCTTAATATATCGCAGATATTGGATGCGATCCATTAAATTAGATTCGCTAAGTTCGTGAGGAACCCAAACATCAAGTCTATTGACAAATCAATGTTGTTTAAGGCGATTCTATACACTAAATTTGGACGTCCCGATTTTTTTCTGCAAGCTCACTCATGGTTTGACAAGTATTTGCCTCAACTAAGGCTCGCAAATGCTCAGGAACAACTTCCTTAGATTTAAATAAAAGTAAAACTAATATTGTTTGAAATTACAAGAAACTAAAGTACATTCCGCTATATTCTAAGGTGTTAATAATCATAATTACCTGCAAATAAATATTTTTTCAATGTACTTATTTACAACAATTATTATTTAAGAGACATCCAGTATAACATCCAATATAAACTATATAATTATGATTTACTGACAGTAACTTATACTTAAATTATAATTAGAATACTAATCTTCTGCTGCTTTATTGGTATATTAATTACGTGACACCGATATTAATCTTTGCTCTCTGTGTGTGCGTAATCCGTACACTCAAGGAACGAGAAGTACTCGTATGTAGAACGATTCTTGTACTGTTTCAGTTTCACTTTAATAGCGATTTCGAAGCGCCGAATTCCCGTTTCTATAAAAACCAGGGAACGCTTCCAATGAAATTCAATTATATTAGGAATTAATGAAGGCAATGATGAAGTTTTTGCATTTAACATTTAGACGCGATAATGACCTCTCCAACTTGATCAACGCCTCGAATTATTTGCATGGCTGAGTTCGGCAAACAATCTAGAGAGTAATTATATCACTCGAAAACGGCGTTCTACAACATCTTTATTTAAACTTCCTGGATCCATCACTCGAACTTTTATATTGCTTTAAAATTCACCTGTTCGAACTTTTCTTGACACTCTTCGATTCTCGCCGTCGAATGGAAAAATGGCGCGCATGGAAATGAATGTTCTTATACATCCCACAATAATATAGCATAACCAGAAAGCACAAGTTTACTATTATATTTCACGAGTCGATTAATCGGCTTGGATTGTCATTATTTCTGTTATAAATTTACCCTTCCCCTATCTTTGGAAATGGTTACTGATCTTAATAATTCTTAAATTTTAAGAATATGCAAACGAGAGAAATGTATTTCTTCAAAATTCTAGAATACTTTAGAATAGAAACAACATAATGCTAGGGGCACTATTTATATTTTAAGCCTTGGCAACACTCAGTGTTGTCAGACGCCATCTGACATTTCCAATGGAAATTTTGATATTTTGACCATAATCTTCTTCAGAACATTTTATCATTTAATTTTTTATCGCGATTTGTGTTATTTACAGTAATTTGAAAATTGTATCAGCGAAACAATGGAATTAAATCGTGAAAATCCTCGTGTGATGACTTATTACAACTTTCGACGAGGATTATCAAGACAAGAGTGCAGCGATCAACTTATTTCCACTTTTTACGATAAAGCGCCATCCTTTGCCACCGTGAAACGCTGGTATAATGAGTTTAATTGTGGCCGTTCTCCGACAGAAGTCGTAAAGATCGTCCAAAATCAGTTGTTGTGCCAGAAAACATTGATGCTGTGCAAAAACTGATAATGCAAGATCGTTATATGACATACTGTGAGATTAAGGCAACCTTAGGCATTAGTTTGACTAGCATATATAAAATATTGAATGATCATTGAACTGTCAAAAAGGTTTGTTCTCGTTGGATCCCACATAATTTGAAAAAATCTCAAAAAGATGCTCGTGTCGATTGGTGCAAACAAATGCTCAAGAAATACAATGGCGGCGCTTCAAAAGACGTATATAACGTTGTAACAGATGACGAATCATGGATCTATGCGTATGAGCCGGAAAGTAAATAGCAGTCGATTGTACGCATGGGTGTTTCAAGATGAACCAAATCCGATAAAGGTTCGCACTCGAAGCATTTCGAAACAAAACTGCCTTCTGTTTTTTCGGAAAAACTGGTCATGTGGCAACAGTGCCTTTAGAGGAACGTAAAACGGTCAATCTTGAATAGTACACAATCATTTGTTTGCCGGAAGTCTTCGGTGAAATAAGGAAAACAAACAAGCGCCGTCGAATCATTTTTCATCATGACAATGCGAACTCTCAGACATCTCGTCTAACAACCGAATGTTTGAACACTCAAAAAATCGAATTAATGGGTCATCCGCCGTACAGTCCTGATTTGGCACCTAATGACTTCTTTCGTTTCCAAACGTCAGAAATCATTGCGTGGTCATGCGTTGCGTTGATGCGTTCAAAAACCATGTTTTGGAGATATCTCAAGCGGAATGGAAAAAATGCTTTGACAAATGGTTCGAACGCATGCAAAAGTGTACAGATCATGAAGGAGAATATTTTGAAAAACGATAAAGTATCTGTCAATGACAGATTAATGTTTTTTTATTATTAGGCTCTAAATAGTGTCCCTCGTAGAACATAAATAACCCTAATACTGCATACTAACATTGTGAAGCCAACTGGAAGGCATGCAATTCACTGAAACCTTTACTGAAAAACTGAATAAAACCATATCACATTAATCACGAGACGCACGAACATAATCATCATTTTCGGATCAACTTATGTAAATGTAAACGTTATAACGGCAGGCGGGCCCGCTATCTCTCGGAGGCACTCAAAAGAAACGAAATTTCAGCGACAGAATCGTAGTGTTTCATCACACCCTTTCAAGTAAATTACTTTCTACACGATCTGCTGTATCAACACTTTTGATTATAATGCCCGTGGTCTCGTAATAAGTTTCCACCCGAGTGGGATGTCGAAGGGGACAGACAGGCGATTACTGTAGACAGGGGCGTAGGCAATTTCAGTTCATGGGGATATAAATCGACACAGATATTTAAATGGAGTCATTAGTCGGTCTGTTTTGTTGGTGATTCTTTAAACACTGTATAAAGGGTGTCTCAAAAATAAGGGTTAAAATATTTCGCTTCTTAGTACGTTTCATTTGTCGAAAATACACCAGGGCGTGCCACTTAATACTTTAAATTACATCCAAAATTATCGACTGAACTGTGATATTGTCTGCGTTCTGTTGATAAAGGCAGGACATAAGATAAAAGCGTTTTATAAGAAATTTTTTATCATTAGCAGTAACAGGAAAAGTGTTTATTTCAGAACAAAATTAAACCAGCTTTCCTTCTTAGATTTCTCGAAAAAGGCGAGTTTTCAAAAATGTTTTCTCTTTAATATTAATGTTTAATAATGTACACTGTGGTGTACATTAAGCGTAATGTCGAAAAAGTCTGTCATTATTTCTTATAATTTTTCGAAGTTTTAAGTCCTTAAACATTATATGTAGGTCACCTAGGATATCGTCTGTCACTACTGATAAACAATTGCAATCGTTTGTTAGATGAAAAATAAAATTTTCTAATTGTTTGCTAATAATACGTTTAACGTTGTTTAAACGTTAAACGTATATTCGTTGTAAACGTATAAACGTGTTGTCTAAAAGTAATTTGTAAAAGGCAATAAATTCAGTAACGCCAGTGTTTTTTTTTTTAATTAATGTCATCAAGTGACTGAAACATTTTGTCCAGTACACCTAGAGTAGAAGAAATAAATCGTTCACGCAACTTAAGAGAATATGAAGCAGTGAACAGTTGAACGGTTCAATGAACTTGGAAGTTACTGAAGAACCTTAGGACAAGGTCGTAAGAAGTCTACAGATGCAAGATATGAGTGATATCTTATGCAAGTCATCTTAAGAAACTGGCATTCTGCTAGTTTAGAGCTAAGCAGAGCCCTAATAGCAGCTCGAATTGTAGCAATTTCTGAACGAACGGTCAGGAGCAGGCTTAATGAAGGAGGACGGGACAGTAGAAAACTAGCTATTGCACCACTACTAACCATAGAATATAGAGTTACTAGACTCTGTTTTGCAAGAGAACATGTACATTGAACCATTGACAACTGGAAGCGAGTTTTGTTTTCAGACGAAACAAGAGGAAGTTTTAATTCACTATATGGACGTCAATGAGTCTGGCGGAGGCCAGAGGATAGGTTTGCTGCCTGCAATACCTCTCCAAGGATCCTATTTTTTGGTAGATCAATAATGTTCTGAGGAGGAACTTGTTTCGATGTTCGCACGGATTTGGTTCCTATACGGGGGAGATCCATGAATTTTTACGTAGAAAACACCGTAGCAGAACATATGATGTTATTTGCTCCGTTTGTCAGGAACAATTTCATCTTTATGCAGAATAACGTTCGGTCCAACGTTGCTAGAGAGGCACTGATTAGCTTCGATTTGTGAATATTCCAACTATGAACTGGCGACCAGGAAGCTCAGACATGAACCCTATAGATCATCTATGGGATGCATTAAAAATATTAACTAGGTGCCACATACCTGCCCCTATGATCCTTAGGGAACTCGAACACGTTGTTCTTGTTAAAAGGGAAAATATTTCTCAGAAAACCATTCACCACTTAGCCAATATCACTCCAAGATGAATGCAGTGATAAGAGATAGAGGAGAATATACATGCTACTGAATTCAAATTTCTTGACGATATAATTTCAGCTCCGATTTTTTTAAAGTTTTTCATTAACACCGTCAATGAAATACATATTTTGTATCACACAATTTATAAATGTAGAGGATTTGCAGAGTAGAACTTTAGAAACATGCCAAACTTGACACTCCAGCTATAGTTAGAGCAAAACTCACCAGAAACCGTATAAAATGATTTAAATACTGTCCTAGCAACGGTCTATATCAGTTTGAATACATCTTTCCATTGTAGCTAATAGAATGAATGCTATAGATATAATTTTCTTATATATCATTTGTCATAACCCATAAATTTTGCTATTTTAAAATAAAACGAAAATGGTATTACCCAATTTGTCTTGGAACAAGTATATATAAAATGTAATAATACTGAAGATGGCACATGACCAACAATAAATAATAAAATTTAATTAGGTACATAATAACATATACTTCTACTTTTATTATAAGGTCTCTAAAATTATTTTTCATTGTGCTAAAAGCTTTTGAGGTATCGCCTGTCTAAGATGCCGTACACCACCCTGTGTACAGCGTGTTCCAGAATATGTGGGCAATATCCCGGATTCGTATAAAATACATTAAAATATCGTAATAAGTTTGCATAATTCTTTTCCTACAGTTTTACAAAATAATTTTGAATGTCGGTTCAAGACGGGTCCCTTTAAGATTGTTGGACACTTCTTTCCTGGCTTTTTCAAATTTTCCTAAAATATTCGTGGCACTATTAAAATGGTAAAAAAAATCTAGTTAAAGTACCCTCACATGCTTACACATGTGGCAACTAAAACTTCGTAGTTCTTAATGGTCCCCCCGATTTACTCTTTTGAAGGTTTTATCGATCGGGAATCTTACGATTTGGAAATCTTTCCTCGTATAGCCCTTTGGTTTCTGAGTGCTCCATTGAGTACACATCAGAAACCATAGATACAAAGCACGTATCTTTTTCAACAATAGTACGTGGTCGAACGTTTCAACTTCATAAAACCATATTTAAATAAATACTTTTTATCGAAATTAGTTCATTCTATCGATATCGAACAAGAGCACCTTTTTTAGTTTGAAGTTCAAGGGAACTAAAAATATTATTGCTATGCTTTCGCCTAATACAAAGTGCAAAAGAAATGAGCATTATTGTATTAAAATAGTGCATCGCTGTCGAACTAAATAAGCCAAGTCTGTGAAAAAGGTACCATTTTAAGGAGCCCTAACTGGTATTCATCATATTAAAAAATGAAGTACATTGAAGAGTTATTCAAAGAAACCTCGAACGCGATTTCCAGCGACGTTCTTTAGAGGGCCATATCTCCGTGAGTGGTCTACAGTGGCGGCGCTAGCATTATTTTGTGGTTGGGCGAAAATAGGCAGGAAATATCTAGGGTGGGCGAGGGCGTTAAATATATTATTTTATGTGCGAATGTGATATACATAGTGGTATTATAAGAGGTTGGGCGAAAAGGATTTTCGCCCAAGGATTTTCACTCGCTCATCCGTGCCCAGCCCAGTCGCCGCCACTGGTGGTCTATAGGAAAAAATTATTGGAACTTGTCATGTTATTTTAATGTTTTCTAAGAATAATAAGAACCCGGAAGATTGCCCACATATTCTGGGACAGGCTGTATACAATCCAGTTAACATTAGATTTGATTTCATTACGATAGTTTTACGGAAACGATAGTTTTTGAACTTCAACAAGGCCTGTTCGTTCGCGAAGTTTCAGTACATTAACGCCAATATCAGCGCAAAGGGGCGCCATATCAAACGATACCATATCGCCGAGGAACTATATCAATTAACGATTTAATTTACTACTCCCCCAGCTCGCCCGAACCAACGAAAACACTAGACCCGAATTCTAAGTGTTTTGCGGGCCATATCTTGCCGCGGGGTTGGGGTGCGGTACGCCTAGGGGACTCCGGGGTCCACTCGCTCCTGTGCCGCGTCCGGACCCCATATCTCATCGCATTACCGAACTCGCCACGTGGAAAAATGGAATGTCCGTCTGCGAATGCCTCCTCCCCGAGGAAATTCGATACGTTGCAAAATGCGAATGAAAATATAATGAAATAAACTGATTCTCAGTATCGAATCAGTAGGACCTAATAAAAGCCGGTACGGGGGGTTGGAACGTCATTCTTCGTGTTCGCGAACGACTCACCCCCCTTGTCGGGTGGTATGCGAATGTAACAAGTGCTGTAGATTGAATTTGAAGCGATTAGGTTATGTCGAATCTGTTGAGGGGTGGAAGATGATCCATTGCAAATGCAGCGGGTTGGAAATTATACTTAAAATAAAACGCAGCAACCGTAAATTTTGGGGCCTATTTTATTGACATTTCAGAACATGCTGTTCTGTGGTAGTGAATCAATTACCAAACATTTAAACATATTTTTTAGTTAAAGCCCCATTCTGGTTTGCATTTCAATAGATTTAATAGAATTGAATAGAATTCCAATAGAATAGATAGTACTAATTGAGATAAAATCTAATGCCTACAGAGAAACAGCTTAAGGTCATCTTCATATGTACAAAAAAACATCCATGTGGAGATCAATACAAGTGTTCAATACAATGATTCAAAGAAATATGAACAAAAGAGGTCCGAGAACCGGCCCATGGGGAACCTCTCGATATTACGAGTATATATGCTTCACGTGATTGAAAACATCGATATTAAATATTTATAATTAACTTCACTGACTTCATCTGAAGAAATGTTGCATATTTAAGAGATCAGTTGAAAGTAAAAATAAAAATATCACAGCGCAATCAATTCTTTAATAAAGAGGCAGGGATTCAATCAGCACCAATTATTGTTCATTGCTTTTTAATCTTTTTTAGATCTTAAAAATATTTCCTCGGTTATATTTGGAACCCTAAGATAAAAAAATGTTAGGAATGTTTTATGTTGTTGTTGAGTCAATTTTCATATTATCTTGAGCCATGTTTTCATATGCTGTTAAGCCAATAAGTCTAAGAAAGTTTAGACATACAGGAATCGATTTCCTTCCCCTAAAGCCTCTGGTTGAAGAGGGTAGATTACACAAAGACAAGGACAAACACATTCATCCTCAGGGAGAGCTGCCAAACTCCCCTCATGGGGGTTCGAACACAAACACATAATGACACTCCAATACTACTCTACAAGAGAATACGACAGGTCGCTTGAGTTAAGTGCTTTAATAACATTTTAATAACAGCAATTGTAAGCAGAGTCCATAGAAAAATTCGTGAGTGGATTGAATTATCCTGTTTGAAGGTAATGCTTAGAGCAAGATCACAAATGATTGGAAGATGTTCTTGTGGTAAACCATTTACTTGAGAGCATTATAATGATTCAAGATGGCGTAGATGATTGTCAGATGTTCTGAAACTTCTGAAAAACCTTTAAGAAGAGTATGAAGAAGTTAAGGTGTATAGTAGGAAGAAAGGTATGTAGGAAGGTATAGGGTACCTCAGTTGGAACTGTAGGATTTCAATTGGGCGCTATTCGTGTTCTGTCAAAGGTAGGCCGTCAATATTTAACGACAGTCATGTGCAAATCATATGAGGACTAAATGCCGCCACAACGAACAGTTTTATGCAACTAGAACTGTTTTATGAAAGTGAACGATTATTTAGAGCTGCATCAAGAAAAATTTGCAAAAAACTAGACCAAAGTAAACCGCCTATAGAGTTAACAGTTCGTAACTTAATCAAAAAATTTGAAGAGACTCTCGGTTTTTTTATTTTTTTTATTTAAAAAGGTATCAAAGTAACCTCTAGTCCGCGGTTACTTTGACATAGCATTATTTTCGAATAGAAGTCAAAGTTATAAATAGTACCGGTTTATTTGACACCTGTTAAACAAAAAATGTATATGATTTCACGTTTTTATAATTGTTTAAAGGGCAAGACATAATAAAAAGAAGTCTTTGAATAAGAAGAATCAGACACTTATTTAAACAATTTCTTACTCATTAATAGGACTTTGGTTACAACCTTATTATCAGTCTTCTGTAAAAGTCAATCATTACAAATAATTATAACATATGAGTCTTATTATTATTATTATTATTATTATTTTTTTTTTTTTACTAAAAGCCAGTCACACCTTTCTGTGGCTCCGACTCACACAGAAGGTGCGCTGGTAATACCAGCAATCACTCCTCGCGTCCGCTCGGTTAGTAATTACTGGGCCGAGTCGTGTGCCCTGAGTAGACGTAGTGAGCCGAGAATTACGGCCTTCTGCATGCGACCGGCTAAGATTTCTGCCGAGTTTCCGCATGCCGGTATGTTCTTTAATTCAGAAAGCAGTGTATCTCTCGCTCCACCAAGAGCTCCTATAATCAGTACCTTCAATTTAACAGTATGGTCTGGATAGAGTCTACGGAGTTCGAAGATTAAATCTCGATATTTTGTCCGTTTCTCCTCCTCTTTCAAAACAATGTTACCATCACCGGATGCCGAGAACTCGATGACGAACATTGTCCTGATTTGGTGGTCGAGGAGGACTACGTCAGGCTTGTTGGCTTGTATTTGCCTGACGGTGGAAAACGAATAGTTCCAATATATTCGGCACTTCTCGTTTTCCACAACGGACTCAATATCCCCCGGAGCGTAAGGCAGCACTGGTGTCTCGTCTATCTGATACGAGTGCCTTAAATGATAATAAAGCACCCGAAACGCTGCGTTGTGTCTATGGATATAGGCCGAGACTGCATATACCGGACAAGCCGACAGTAAATGCATCAATGTCTCCGGCGCCCTACGGCAGGCCCTGCAGCTGACATCAGGGACCTCCATACCCATGACACGACTCCGATAGACGAGCGTGTTAAATACACCATCTTGGCAAGCCATGATGAATCCCTCGGTCTCTGAATTTAGCCCGGCTGACCTTAAGAAAGCAAAGGTCAGCCTTTCGGATAAGCCCAGGGCTTCCATATTCCTATAGAAGACCCCGTGCATGGGCTTATCCTTGTGAAGCTGCAGAGCTCTTAAATGCTCTGCAGCTTTTACTTGGGCTTTTAACTGAACGGGTTCCAACTCGGTGACAGAGTTGTGATTGGCCCGTTCGGTATCGAAGACTAGACCGAGATCATCGGCTGCTCTACGTGCTGCCTTAAATAAAAATGCTCCTATCCCTGCATGTTCGTGATCTCGGACCATGCAGAGAAGGGGATCCGAACTCCTGATAACTTTACAGGCTCCGTCCAGAACCATCCTGTTATGAAGACACTCCAAACTCAAGAGTCCACGACCTCCGCGATATCGTGGGAGATATATAGAGATTATTATTATTATTATTATTATTATTATTATTATTATTATTATTATTATTATTATTATTATTATTATTATTATTATTATTATTATTATTATTATTATTATTATTATTATTAACAATCTCTTAGAAACATTGAAACTTAATCAGCGTTTACAAAGATGAAAAGTAGAAAGTTAGCCTGAATCTTCACATCGCTCACACTCGTAAGTCAATTTTTTAGACCCTCTGTTAGAAATGCCACATACCCACTAGAGGCAGATGATGCAGCGTATCCAGTCTTTTGTTGAATTATAGTGATTGCAATCACATTTGTAAATTGTACACATATTAGCCTCCTCTCTATATTTCTTCATCTCACTAACTGGAATGTTTCCATCTTCAGATGAACTAGAACTGTCATAAAGTTTATTCGCCTTGTATTTTATTCTTTTCTTTGAATCGGGTACAGACCCAGCAAGTCTTTGGGAAAGTTCAGAAGTTGATGCAGTTGTTGGAATATTCTCTTTATTTTGCTCAATAATAGCTTCCTCTTCGTTTTGCATCGAAATGAATTCCTCCTCGTTTTGCTCAGAAACTGTTCCCTATTGATCTTGTCCAATAGTTGCTTCAGCTTGTGTTGCCTCAAAAGACTGAGCTTCAACATTAATCAATTGATTTCCTGGTCTGTGGAGGATTTTTTTACCTATTCTGTGGCGTATTCTGTCTGAATTGAAGCCCTTCGTTTCTTGGAGGAATTCGAGTAAGCTATTATCGAGAACTCTTCCTGATTCCCGTGTCTGCTCCGACGCAATCTTTCGCAGCACAGTTTGGGGATCAAATGGATAAAGTCTGCAAGATCTGAAGGAGCTTCGCAAATAGTTTTTTTATTGTTTTTTTGAGATGTTTTTTTAATTTTTTTTTTTTGGGGAGTTATAGCATCTATTAACTTTTTCACTAAAAATGGAAACTGCTCTATTGGTATCGACCCCTTTCTTATAGATTCTTGCCTCTATTTATCACAAACTTTAGGCCATTGTTTTTTCATGGGAGCGAATACCCCGACATCTAGGGGTTGTAGCATATGAGTTGAATCTGGTGCAAGAGTTGTGAAATAAATGTTATTAGCTAGTGCAACTTTTATGACTTCGGAAGCAAAGTTAGAGGCTACTGCCCCTCCCGCCTTCCCTGCGTTCTTGTAATGCGAAAATGAAGGGCAAACACAAAAACGTTCTGTCTTAATGTAGCCCCAAAAACTGTCAAAGTTACCCGCAAAGTCAACGTAACCCTGGTTTACGGTATGTGATCTACGATGCAACGCTACACTCAATACCACCAAGTCGGTTATTGACTAACCATCTTAATTCATTTGTGTCTTCAAATTGTATGATACTAACTCGATAAGATCCTAAGTGCCTGTGCCCTTCTTATTTACGTCAATGAGCGTCAATTCGTTCTCGCGCAAGGATCTGCGACCCCTCTTGAATTTTACATGTACACAACGTGTCTCACGCCGCCCGTCTCGACTTGGCAGTCCGAGATAAAAGATAATGCAAAGGAGGAGAGCTCTGGTTGAAAGAGAAAATTAGCAGCAGCCTGAGTGAATTCCTAACAAATTAGAATACGTGGAGCCCGGCGATGGTTCGAAGGACGTGCCTTCAGGTTCGGTACGTGTAAAAAATAACTTTACTTTTACAGTTGCCTCGCGACGTCTATTATTATTCAAATGTTTTTCGCGAGTCCTCGAAGATTTCCTACTTAAGATTTATTGCTTTATTGACGCAATGCGAAATATGCCCTTATGGAATCTTAATGCAGTGGTTAGCTTGAAGGATGGCTTGAAGGTGGTTTGCTTTTAAAAAATGCTTTTAATTTAGCGTATCTTGACAAGTCGACATCAGGGGCGTAGCGTACATGGATGAGAGTGATGCATCGCATGCCTTAAGAAATTGGCAGTTTACTATTATTTAAAAGTTCAATCGATTTATTCAATTATTACAATTTTTTAATTATTTTAAACCGACTGCAAACACACATTATTTACTTTAAACCCTACCATCAACTTTTTTATTTCAAATCGGCCGTGAAGGCGCCCGAAATTATTGGACTCCCGCGTTACTTGCTGCAGTGCTGAAATGCGATGGTCCACGTTACATCCAAGCTACACAGTCAATAGTGGAACCTCGAGTGGGTGTTGTCGTTATTTACGGACTCAGTTATGCGATTATGTGAACGCATCTTGGCGACTGTCGCCATAATATAAAGAAGATTTCGAAGCACCGTTTCGGGTAATTGTGGAAAATGAAAATGAGGAATGGGATCGAGAAACCGTTATTTGTCCTAGAGGCCTTTTAACTTTATTGAGAGACTTTAGTTTTATTTTTTTCTTAGAAGTATTTTCTTAATATTTCCACATTCCGAGAGTCTGTTTAAAGTTCTACAGACAAAAATATCAGATATTAGTTACTGCAACAAAAAGATCGCCGATTTAAAATCACATATTCAAAAAATGAGAAACAGTTTAGTGACATTTGGGACCGTATGGACAGATTTGTGTTAGAAAATCAACGACCAAGTAAAATAATGCGTTTGGATTTAATTCCTGAAGAAGATAAGAAAAGCACCTACACACGATTGTTTTATGAAATTTTGGACGTTGTTACTTTGAACATTAGTGAATGGTTTAATGAAATTTCTAAACTGAAATTCTTAAATTTAGATTCCACACAATTTACTTCATTTGTGAAACGTTTTCCTGACGAATTTTTTCCTTCTTTAGTATATACATATGGAACATTCTTTAACGCAAATCGTTTAAAAAGTGAACTTTCAGTGATTTATAGTGATCCCGGTATGAAAAAGAGCACTGTGTTTGAGCTTCACCAATATATTATGTCCCTTCAATTATCTTCTGTTTTCTCGAAGTCATCAAAATTGTATCGTTTAATTTTGACCATTCCTGCCACAAGCAGTTCCGCGGAAAGATCATTTTCATGTTTAGAGAATAAATACTTATCTGCGAAAGTTTCAAAAGCAAGAAAGACTGTCAGCTTTAGCATTAATAAATATTGAAAGTGCCTTGTTAGAAGATATTAGATCATCTCCAACATTTGAAGAAACAGTGATAGACGTTTTCGCTGGACAAACAAAAACCGAAGAATTGATCTTCAATTTAAAAATTAGGATATTTACCTCGGCATAATCATTTCGGGTTAGTATCTTTTTTATTTTTACCATTTTCATATGGCCTACCATACATCTGACTATACCTCTTCCCCTTATAAAATTTTTATACCATCCCTAAATTTGTTTCTCCTAGATCTTTCCTCACGCTACGCCCCTGGTCGACATTATAATTTAAAGAAATGGTTGTAATCACTTATGATTACATACACTTTCTTAGATTCTTCTTGTAAACGGAACATGCAGGCGATTTGTAGTGGTTCCAATATCGATCTGATCATTTAAATAACCTTAAAGGAGTCAAACTGAAACTTTATTGTTACGGAAATTTCAAAATACTAAATTTAATGGCAACAATTATTTAAAAAATCAACTAAATTAAATGTTCAAATTATACATTATTATTGGTTGTAGCCTCAGGAACCGATGTTTTTTTTATTGCTGTCAGGTAAAGCTTGAAATCGTATTTTGTTAAACAATTTTTTTGGTTTTTGGAGTTATTTCTTTAAAGAATACATTTCTTACCTTTTATTTGGCAGAAACATTGTGTTTGAAGTGTTTATTTATTGAGTAAAGTAAAACACATTTAAATTAACTGAATACATTCCGTAACAAAAAAGGGGGTTGCCATTAACATATTGATGACGTCATACATCTTACACGAATAATCCTGTAAGTATAGAATGTCTCAGTTAGAACTATAGAATTTGAATTACGCGCTATTTGTGTTCTGTCAAAGATAGGACATCAATATTTAACGACTGTCATTTACAAACCATACGACGTCGGCATGCTGTGATTATCAGTTCAATAACGGATAGTTTGTGTACAACTGTTTTATGAAAGTGAGCGATCATTTACAGTTGAATTAAGAAAAATTCGTATAAAATTAGGACAATATAAAACTCCTATAGAGTTAAAAGTTCGTAACTCAAGAAATTTATCAAAAGAGACGGATTCTGTTATTGATAAGGCAACACCAATATGTTCTCATCGTGGTCATACAGATGAAAATATTGCCGCAGTGAGCGAAAGTGTACGGGAGAATCCAAACACATCAATTCGACGTCGTGCATAGCAATTAAAACTGTCAAGAGCTAGCACGCATCGGATTTTTAAGAGAGATCTGCATGTGTCAGCATACAAAGTTTATTTAACACAACAATTAAAAGCTACAGACAATTTACAACGTCGTACATTTGTTAATTGTGTACAAAGAAAAGAAGGTGATGCTGAGTTTTGCAACAAAATGTTATTAAGTGATGAAGGACATTTTCATCTTCACGAATACGTCAGAAAACAAAATTGTCGAATTTGGGGTACTGAAAATCTACATGCTGTTCACGAAAAAGAAATGCATTTACAGAGATGCATGGTTTGATGCGCATTTTGGTATGGTGAAGGAATTGAAACATTCTTCTTTGAAAATGAAGCTGATAATACATCACAGTAAATGGGGAACACTATTGCGACATATTGGCGTAGCACAGTGTGCCAGAGGGCATTTTTAGCACGAAAAAATTAAAACTGTTCTAACTGCCTTTTGATATATGTATTCCTTAGTAGTGTCACATAGCTTAAAAAAGCCAACATTCTTGATAAAAGAGGTTATCATTTATTTTATATATATATATATATATATATATATATATATATATATATATATATATATATATATATATATATATATATTTTAATTTAGTGCCAAAATTTATTATAACTTATGAAAAATATATACACAGAGTAAAGAAATAACATCATAATAGGAAATAATAAAAAACAAAACCTTAAACAAATTTATAGTTCATTTTGTGAGCATGAATGAAGTTAGCACTTCTTCGTCCTCTTATTCTCCGGATGATGATATAAGTCTGGTTGGGACGGCTCTATGTTTGCATCAGGCTCTTTTAACAGCGCCGAAATATCGCTTTGAAGTGGATTTTTATGCGACTGTACAGTCCCAGACTCTGCCGCAAAGGAATTTCTGCTGATGATTCGGTAGCTTTTGTTTCTTCATTTGGCGGATAGCACATTATCTTCGCCTTCAAAACCTCAGCCCAAAAAGGTTAAATTGGAGCGTTAAGATTTTTTGTAGAGTTTATTATTAACACATACTGCTGTTTGCTTAATCTAACGACTACGATCATTGATAATGTTTCCTCCCAGATAAATTTAATTTAAAGATGTCGACATTTATTGGTTTTCTTGACACGTTTTAGGGCTATGGAGACAGTGCTTTGAATGCAACGTGTAGCCGAACGTTTACCAGCTATATTTAATTTAGTTTTGGTTGCAAAAGACAATTCTTCTATCGAATGTTCCAACAAACCTTGCACCTCCATTACCTAATGAAAATGCAATTAAATCAAATCTGTTCAAATTCTAATTGGTTTTATATCGTTCCGTTAATATAAAAAAATGGAATTTTTTCACGCTGAAAGTGCTCTCTGGCCCATTGTGTGTCCCATGATTCGTATGTAATAGTCATTAAGTTAAATATTGACTGCCCATCTTTAACAGAACACAAATGGCCCATAATTCAAATCCTATAGTTCCAACTGAGACACCCTATATAATATTAATTATATTTTAGAAAATGCGGTACTAAAAATAAAACTCGACGGATCTGAAAATTTTTCCCAAAAGTCATCCCTTTAATTTTTAACGATATTATTCATTACTTTACGAAAACCCTGTATGCTCTAAGATGTGGGAAATCAATATGATTTTTATTTATTATCAAATCTTAAGGCATAAGGTCTGATGATTTACTTCTAAAGAAGTCAGAGATGTCGACATGAATGATTAAAAGTAAATAATGGTGGGGATGGAAGTTGTGTTGAAAAATTAAAGTGCATTTCCACCCGGCTTGTGCTATTTTCAAGGCTAAGTAGATTATTTAATAATGTGCTTTGCTAATATACTTTCAGATAATATTTCATAAGAATGAGAAAGTATTCCGTTGTTTTTCAAAAACACCAACTACTTGTAACCATAGTATGATATTTAGGAAATTGAGATGGTAATAAAAATTTGATATTTTGTCATAAAATTGAAGAATGTACGTGAATCCTTTCTTTCCTTATTTGTAAGGAGGAAAAAGGGTGGTTTGGGAATAGATTCCGCTAACTAATTACTAATTCATCGCTCTACTTACTCTCGAGTGCTATATCAGATATTCCATAACCGAGTAAATTCCATGGTATAATGATCACGTCTATACGCCTTATTCTAATATAATACAAACTTCATCTGTTGACTCGCCACCCATCCCCAAGTATACACAGCCCGAGCTAACAAGAGATTCCTCCAAAAGAGCAATTGAATCGTCTAATCTCATTATCTCCCACACTCGAATAACGCAACTCAACAGATGTCTGGCGTACGTTTTGACGGAAACTACTCATTAGGGAGATTTATAGAATTCAATAATGCTCTACATGCAGTTGGCGTCTCGTCAAACGTTCTAGTTGAGCCAACGATCTCCATTTTATGTTCCCAGATCTTAGACGGGGCTCTGTTCTGATGCGAGCACAATAAACCTCTTCAGATATCCAATTACTTTGAGTTTATTCGCAACTGGGTAAACGTTATCTTTTATTTGCTTGCGAATTTAAATGGCCCCTTTGGCAAATACACTGTATATTGTCAGGGAATATAAATTGACTGCGTGTCTTGGGGTCGGGGTAATTCGTCGCCAGAATTGCTGTAGCACAGCTGACGAGATTTAGATAGTTTAATGGGAAAGTACAGACTTTGTACAGACAGAGGTGATTGTCCAATAAAGTAACTTCTTCTGGATTCTGTCGTGGTCATTGAACTTGACTTTCGACAGTCTACTGATTCTCTTATATTATTTTTCTGATATTTCTGTTAACAGTTTGCCCAAAAGCTGACAGCTCAAAGAAATATATTGCTGTTGCTACGTGTTTGTACCTCATAATATATACTCGTACTGTTCTTCTGTAGTCATTCATTCGGCTCGACTGACTTTGATTTCTGGACAATCTTTTCTAAAACTGCCTCAAACTATATAAGGGTTTTCATACAGTGTTAGGTAAACATTTCAGAATATCTATGCAAGCGTTTTACCGGTTCTTCATATCCTCATTTCTTCTAATACTGAAAATAACATTATGTTGGAGGACAAAACAAGGAATCAGTTACCCACGAACCATCTTGTGATCAGAGAGACCTTTAGATCCCACCCCAAATGACTTATTTGTTTTTAGGCATTAAAGTAAACCTCATGGCTTTCAGGGGAATGGAGCTAATATTCTAGCAGAACTGTGACAGAAAGTAACAAACGTAATCCAAGAGTTTCATTATAATAAGTTCTCTTATGTTAGACCAAATTTTTATACCTGATTGAGTCAAGGTTTACCTCAATAAGTAGGCATATTTCCATGTTTGTTAAAATTGACTTTCTTTTCTTTTCCCGAATTATATCAAATCAGTATTTTACCAATACATGTATCAACATCTTTTGAAGTAGTATTTTTTTACAGTTCGCTATTAAATATCAAGTATATAATAAATGGAAAGTACAATAGGTTCTCTTTTTACAACCACTGATAAAGAAATCATGTTTGGCAACCACTTTGTAGTTTGTATTGCTATTAACACCACATGTTCTGCTCTTAGATTCTTTTGTTAGGTGCGAAGAACATAGGGCCAAAGGTGTATCGTTCAGAATAATAAATATTTAATCAAAACAGATATTTGAAACATTTTGAGGTAGAAGCATCAAAAAGAGGTCATCGATAAACATACAATGCAGTACAGCTCGATGTGCGAAATAAATTTGAATACATCGAGCCGACATGTAGCTATCTCGAACGGAGTAAAGCGTTGCCTCATGTCAGACCACTTACCTATTTACCTGTGACCTTATAATTTAATTATTTGATTGAATGAATTTTATCGAATACAATTATATTTTGATTTATTTTAGAGTTGTTTGAAGAGGTGGATTTTCTAATTAAAAATTCTTCCTTTAAATTAATAAATAAATATCCTTTTACTTTTCCGCACTCCACTATAAGCGGAAAAGTAATGTAATCGTGTAAAGAAAAAGTGAAAAAACAAAATTTGTTTTGGTTTATTTCTCGTTTTTAAAAAACAAAAGAAATGGTTTTTAAAAATGTTTTGCTGTGTTTGTGTCATCGTTGTCGTCGGCATTTATTCTTGTTGATAACAATATTGATTGGTTGATATTCTTGTTGAGCACGATAACTCAACTAAATCGTGTCGGATCGATCGGATTTTGATTGATTCTGATCGGGGACGTCTCCCAGACGACACTTATTGATTTTGAGGTGGATAGCATACACCACCCCCTCCCTTGGGTCTATTTGAGAATTTTTTAAAGCCCATCCGTCTTGTATTGAAACCAAATACCTTCCCTGTGTAGAGTGGATTGTTTAAAGCCCATTTCTTCTGAAAATACCGGCCAGTCTCTCCTCAGCGCTACAATTCACAGATTGCAACTATCTGCATGGTTCTTTAATTTCCCATACAAGGAAATGTAATAAAATGATTAATGATATCGAGAAGATTATAACTTCTTTGTCTTTCACTTAACGATATGCTAAATTTAAAGGTAATTTTTTGAGAAAACACTGTCTGTCTCTCCTCAGCGCTACGTTTCACAGATTGCAACTATCTAGACAGTTCTTTGATTTTGTACACAAAAAAATATGATAAAACTATTAGTGATGTCCAGAATATTATAACTTGCTTCCATTTCTTTTAACGATACGCTTAATTGAAAGGTAAATTCTTGAGGAACGGCCGCCAGTCTCTCCTCAGCACTACATTTCACAGATTGCAATTGTCTACACGATTCTTTGAATTTCCACATAAGAAAATATAATGAAATGATCAATGATATCGAGAAGATTATAAAATAGTTAATTTTTTGAGAAAACACCACCTGCCTCTTCTCAGCAGAACATTGCAACTATCTAGACGATTCTGTAAGTCTCTATATGATGAATATATGGAACTATGATGAATCAATCAATAACATCAATAAAATTATCACTTATTTCCTTTTTATATGGGGACACCGCCTGTTTTGTGTCAACACTACGTTAAATACATTGAACATATTAGACGGTTCGTTGGATTTTTACACAAGGAAATATAATGACTATTAATTATATTGAGAAAATTATAACTTCTTTGCTTCTCATTTGCTTTTCATTCATCATACAAACGTTGAATATACAATAACTTTCAATATTTATTTAAATTGTAATTTCTATATTGTTTTTAATAAAAACGAATAATTTAAATATATTAAATGCTAATTTTGAAATTTTTTAGTAAATGATATTAATTCCTGCTTCTGACTAGCCTAGTTCATCATGAAGATCAAATGCCTCAAATACAATTATATTGATTAATGTCTTCTTCTTTGAATTCGCACTGTTTACAAATAAGTCAGGGTTTCCCAAATATTTATAGAGGTTTCTGCCATTGTATTTTAATTATAACCTTCATCTGTCACGAGAAATCGTAAAAATGCCCGGACATTTTGTCTCCGTTGAAGGGGCGCGGGGAAAACAAAAGGCAGTCGAGGTCCTCCAGGACGAAGGGCCTATCTAGGAGAAAGGGGCCGAGAGTTGAACAATAAGAGTTACACAAAGAACATAAATTCCAATTTATGAAGCATTTTTCTGGGGCTTTATTTTTTTTTACTGGACGCAATAATCTCTTGAATCGGATGATATAATAATATATTTATCGTTTCAAAGCGTTTATTGGGAAATTAATGATCGCGACTTATACAGGGTGGGAAACTACGTACGAAATAATATTATTTTTGACTTAAATTTAGAGATTTATGAGGCAGGCGGTGCTTCCTCAAAAATGTACCTCTAAATTAGGCGGGTCGTCAAATGAAAAGCAAAGAAGAAATTTTTTTCCATATCATTAATAGTTTCACAATATTTCGACGTATAAAAAAACTATGGAATCGTTTTGTTAGTTGCAATTTGTGAAACGTAGCGCTGACAAGAGATGAGCGGTGTTTTCTCAAAAATTTACCAGTAAACTTAACTTGTCGTCAAATTAAAAGCAAAGAAGTTATAACTTTATTGATACGATTAGTAGCTTCACCACAATTCCTTGTATAAAAACCTAAGGAATTGTCTTGATGGTTGCAATTTGTAAAATGTGGCGCTCAGGAGAGACTGGCCGTGTTTTCTCAAAAATTTACGTTTAAATTAATTGTGCTGTCAAATAAAAAGCAAAGTAGTTATAATTTTATTAATACCATTAATAATTTCACCATATTTCCCTATATATAAAACTAAAGAATCATTTTGACAGTTGCAATCTGTAAAACGTAGTGCCGATGAGGGATAGGCAGTGTTTTCTCAAAAATGTACCTTTAGATTAAGTGTGTCATCAGATGAAAAAAAAAAAAGAAGTTATAATCTTCTCGATATAACTAATTGCTTCACTATATTTCCCTGTGAAGAAAATCAAAGAACCTTCTAGATAGTTGTAATCTGTGATACGTAGCACTGGGGAGAGACAGGTGGTGTCTTATCAAGAATTTACCTTTAAATTAAGCATGTCGTCAAATGAAAAGAAAATAAGCTATCACTTTCTTGATAGCATTAGTAGTTTAATCGTATATTATTGTATAATAAACTAAGGAATTGTATTGATGGTTGAAATTTGTAGAACGTAACGCTGAGAAGAGGCAGGAGGTGTTTTCTCAAAAATTTACCTATAAATTAAGCGTGCTGTCAAATGAAAAGCAAGGAAGTTATAATTTTATACCATTAATAGTTTACCCATATTTCCCTACATAAAAAACTAAAGAGCCATTTTGATAGTTGCAGTATGTAAAACGTAGTGCCGAGGACAGGTAGGCAGCGTTTTCTCAAAAATTTAATTTACACACTTAATTTAAAGGTATTAAATTAAGTGTGTCACTAAATCAAAAAGAAAAAAGTTATAATCTTTTCGATATCACTGATCATTTCACTATATTTGCCTGTGAATAAAATGAAAAAACCTTCCAGATAGTTGTAATTTGTGAAACGTAACGCTGGAGAGAGGCAGGCGGTGTTTTATCAAAAATTTTTAAATTAAGCGTGTCGTCAAATGAACAGAAAAGAAGCTATAACTTTTTTGATAACATTAATAGTTTAATAATGTTTTCTTGTATAAAAATCTAAGGAATGGTCTTGATAGTTGCAATTTTTAGAACGTGGTGCTGAGGAGAGGCAGGCGGTATTTTCTCAAGAATTTACCTTTAAATTAAGCGTGTCGTCAAATGAACAGTAAAGAAGCTATAACTTTATTGATAACATTAGCAGTTTAACCATATTTTATTGTATAAAAAAATAAGGAATTGTCTTACTGGTTGCAATTTTTCAAATGTGGCGCTGAGGAGAGACAGGCAGTGTTTTCTCAAAAATTTACCTCTAAATTAATCGTGCTGTCAAATGAAAAACAAAGAAGTTATAATATTATTAATACCATTAATGATTTCATTATATTTCTCTATATAAAAAACTAAAGAGCCATTTTGATAGTTGCAATCTGTAAAACGTAGTGCCGAGGACAGGTAGGCAGTAGTTTCTCAAGAATTTGCCTTTAAATTAAGTGTGTCACCAAATGAAAAAGAAAAAAGTTATAATCTTATCGATATCACCGATCATTTCACTATATTTGCCTCTGAAGAAAATCAAAGAGCCTTCTAGATAGTTGTGATCTGTGAAACGTAGCGCTGCCGCTGGGGAGAGATAGGCGCGGTTTTATCAAAAATTTACCATTAAATTAAGCGAATTGTCAAATGAAAAGCAAAGAAGCTGTAACTTCCTTGATAACATTAATAGTTTAATCATATTTTTTTGTATAAAGAACTAAGGAATTGTCTTGATAGTTGCAATTTGTATAACGTGACACTGAGAAGAGACTTAATCGTATTGTCAAATGTGAACCAAAGAAGTTATAATTCTCTTGGTGCCATTAATAGCTTCATCACAGTTTCTTGTGTAAGAAACTAAGGAACTGTCTTGATAGTTGCAACTTGTAAAACGTGGCGCTGAGGACAGACGGTGGAGTTTTCTCTAATATTTACCTTTAAATTAAGCATGTCGCCAAATGAAAATCAAATAAACTATAATTTTCTGAATATCATTAGTAGTTACATAACTTTTTCCTGTGTACAATACTAAGAAACTATCTAAATAGTTGCAATCTGTGAAACGTAGCGCTAAGGAGAGACAGGCGGTGATTTCTCAAAAATTTACGTTTACAGTAGTACAAAGCTTGACTCATGCGTAATACACTATTCATGATATTTGTATTACGATATGGTCGCCAACTCCTCTCGTCTGGTATTATTTCCAGAAATCCCAGTAATTTTTTTTTATTCTGTATGATCGGTAACATTTTTTTTAAGAACCCCCATCTTACTGTCCTTTCATTTGAATCCACCACGTCAGTGATTGCTCTGAAGAAAAGTGTGGGTTTTTAATAAATAGCAATGGTATTTACGCTCATTTTGGCATTATAATTTACAGGGACGGCTCGTTTTTTCTACGGCCTCTGGGAAAAACGCATTCATGTTCTTCAAGTTTTGCGTAATACGATGGATTTTTGTTAACGATAGATCTATTTGGAAATACGCCATTATAAATGCCTTTAATTCCTCCTGTTGATCGGCTACTGTGCCGATTTTATTTGTATTTTTTCGGCAACGTAATAATAAATACATCTTTTTATAATTTAGGATGTATTACATTTAATATTCTTTGTTTATGATACAGTTTTATTTTCGAAGCAGAATGAAATAGTTTGCTTTATTCTTCTCCGCCTCACGATCTCTACATTCATAGTATACAGTGATACATTGTACATATTATTGTGATTGGTTGCATGCCCCATGATTTATGTTTATCTGAGGAGTTCACTCCTTAAGTACCCTTGACTGAATAAACGAATAAATCAACTAGTAGTCTACCGGCTTCTGTATAAAATGGAATAGAATTTTATTGACCATTTATCTATACAATAAGTACATTTATAGTCATATATTTAGTAACCATAAAAATATAAAATCAATAATCGTGATATATATATGTATATATATATATATATATATATATATATATATATATATATATATATATATATATATATATATATATATATATATATATATATATATATAAACACAAATAAAATGTATTATCAAAGAACAGTAGTAGCCAAAAGATTAACATTAAACCGAACATACGAGGGGATACCGAAAAGAAGTCGAACTGATATAGTGACGGGCGGAGTTCTTGTAGTACCGCGTTCTACCGCTAGGAGTATATAGAGCTACCATTCTCCAGTCACTAAGCCAAGCGTCGTTGCTAAGGAAGGTTCCGTTCGGAGTTGTTTTGTGTGATCGCCGTTTTTTTTTTCGATGTGAGAGGAGTTATCCATTCAGAGTTTGTTCCACAGGGTCAGACAGTTAACCAGACTTTCTACCTGGATGTTTTGGAAAGATTGCGCATCAGTTTGCCGTGGAAGAGACCCGATTTGTGGCTGTCCGGCGACTGGATTTTCCATCACGATAATGCCCCTGCTCACACAGTCTTGCCTGTTCTGCAATCTTTAATCAAAAGTTTCCATAATTTCGTTAATGGTCCGTCGTCGATCCTTCAGGATGATTTCGCTAATTTTTTCAACATTTTCATCGGTTCGAGCCATGGAAGTACGATCAGAGCGTGGTTTGTCATCAGTTAACATTTCACCTCTTTTCAAACGGGAGAACCACTCAATTACTTGAGTGTTCCCAATAGCCCCATCTTTGTAGGCTGTTTTCAACATTCCAAGAGTTTATGTGTCAGTTTTTCCGAGCAAGAAGCGAAACTTTACAGCCGAGCGCTGTTCGCGAGAATCAACCGTTAAAAAAAACGACGAGCGCACAAAACAATCTCACTAAAAAAATCACACAAGCCGAACCGAACCTTCTATAGTGACAACGCTTGGCTTACTCACTCGGGAGTGGTAGGTCTATACGCTCCTAGTGGCAGAACGTGGTACTACAAAATCTCCGCCCACCACAATGTCAGCTCTGTTCCTTTTAGGTGCCCACTCGTACATTGGATATTGGAATTCTCCAAGAGTTATAATAAAAGTGTTTGATACTACACAGTAACTACTATTAATATACTACACCTTGTATATTGCTTTCCTCCAATGCATTATTGCATTACTGAAAATTTTAAATCTGTTGCAGCCAAGAGGCCTACCCGTCTTTAATTTTTCGTTATTTCATGGGTATAATATAAAACACTTTTTTCCAGTTTGGCTTCCACCGTTTTCGGGTGAAATATCGCCTACCCAAACTGGAGAGATCTCTCTTCCGTTCTGATAAAAAGCACGCTAATATAATTTATTTAGTCGGTGAAATATAGTGGAGCTATTGACCGTTCGAAATGGGAGTCGGCAACACCCAGTCTATAAACACGCCGGGGGTGGTTACCCCGCCTTGATTTGTTTAGGGAATTCGAGCTGAGTCCGCATCAGGTATATAATCAGATAAATGGAATACATCTTTTAAAGTTAAATAGCGCTGCGTTTTCCTTTTTAAATCGAATCCACTTCCAAGGAAGATGAGGGCAGCGTAACGGAATTTTAAAATGTAGGCGTCGTTACAGTGGTTATCAAAATGTTTACTGGAAACGGTCATGTTTATTTAATTTATCTCAACTTTTGTGCCTATTGTAGTTCTAAAGTCTAACCAATAAATATAAAGAGTGCAATGACCGAGAGAAGATGAGGATTTTGTCTGGAACAGAGGCGTAGATGTTTTTATTTTTTGGCGGGGTCAGTGACAAGTACTGCTACAATTATTGATATGACGGAAATTTAAAAAAATTGGTAAATCACATAAGGGAGAACATTGTGAGTAATAGCAAGTTTCACCACTACTTATGAAGTATTGCTAATGGCGCGTTACCATTTTTTTAGTGGATGGTTCGCCAGGAGCCCTATTCCCACATTAATAACAATTCTATATAAAATAAACAAAAGTCTATAACAAAAATAAAATAAAAAATTCTTTAACAGTACCCCATAACATAAACAAAATTCTATAACAAAAACAAAAGAAAATTTTCTTCTACAGAAAATAAACGAAATTCTACTACAGAAATAAAAAGAAAATGTTCGAAAAACAATCTTACCCTTTCTAATTTTCGACTCATTACTCACTACCACTTTCACTATCACTTTTACCGACATTAATAATAATGGGATCGAGGGTTTCATCAGTTATATTATCTACATCCCACATTTTCTGTTCTTCTCTTTGAACATGACCAATACACTTTCTCCAGTCTTATGCTGTAACATTTTCTAATGCTTTCTGAAGATGGCGTTGGACATCAGCCAATTTAAATGTTCTATTTTCTCTGGCCACATCCCCTTTAATTTGTGCCCAAATTAACTCAATTGGGTTCAATTCACAATGATATGGGGGTAATCGTAGAACAGTAGTTCCATGGCTCAATGCTATATCTTCTACAGCAAGTTTCTTATATTTACTTGCTGTATCTTTGCAATTCTGACTGACACTGATTATATGAATGAATATATAAAAAAACATTACTGAAGCGCAAGACGTATATTGACTATTGCAGAAACTCGATGGTATTCCAATTCGAAATTAGTTTATACAATAATTCAGGACTGGGATAAACTGAAAGAAGTGTTTGAATTTATTATAACTTCTGAGGAATCGAACCAGAAATCCATTCAGCTTGTTAGAGGATCTTTAAATGATATGAATGATTTTGATATTACGTTTTTGGTAGTACTATTTAATGATATTTTTAGTGCTACAGATATTTTATGACATCCTACAGAAAGAATGATTAAATAGTAATTTTTGTGTGCATCAAATAAAACAGACCCGTGAAATATTGAAGAAAAGAGAAATGACTTTTTTAAGACAATTTTTAATAAAGCAAGTAGAATGACAGAATTATAAATTATAAAACGACAATACGCTGGTCTTCCTAACGAAGCTATTAGTATTAGTAAGTCTTAAGAAAAATCAATCTACTTTTTTTAACTGTTTACACATTTACACTCTTCACCTGTTTTCTAACCCGCGAGCTGCCACTGTCGTCCAATTGCCGTCAGCTCTTGACGGCGCGCGCATCTAAAACAGGCTAAATGAGTGAAATAAATAATATTCTTCAAATGAGAGAAACAAAGAGGGCAACAGCACCTGCAAATATTGGCGTACGACGTTGCCATTTCTTGCAGAATATCTTCGTAATATGGACTTAATACAACGAAATTTATTCATCATTTTATATTTGACATTAACATAACATAAATTTACATGCGCTATGTCGCAGATAGGCATTATACAATTGAATTCTAATATTTCTTGTTTAATTTTGATTATAAATTGCAATTAAATTTAATATTACCGAATTAATGAAGAACATATAAGAAATTTAGGAATAAATATGACAATAGCGCCTATCACATTTTTAGGTCATTGCACTCCTTGCACTATTTGGTTTCACTTTAGTTGTCTTCATGTAAACACTGCACAGTTAACCTAAAAAGTTTGACCAGACTAAATCGACGTTAATTTAAGAATTAGACGCTACCGCTGGATTAACACCTTTATCAATTGAATACAGTTCTGCAATTGAGCATTTTTCACGTGCCGTTATTTGGTCCTCACGGGGGTTTCCTGTGGATCCTGGCGAGCGCTAGTACAAGTCCTCTCGGCGTTTAATGACGTCATACCTCGGCACGGCCGCCTAGATATCACCTATTTTCCATATAAATGATTATCGAGACTGAATTGCATTAGATCGAACATTGGGAAGAGGCGAATATTGCGTCTATCTTCAGTATTAGACGGCCCCCGCGGCCTCCCATCTCTCTGGATACATTCGCTAACCAAGTGGATAATATTCGCGGGGAATTTAAAAATAATCCATTCTCATTCCGGGCGGGAAATAGCGGATATTAAATATTTCAGCACCTTATTGAAACGAGGAAATTCCAGCCCGACGAGATGGTGTGTGATTTATGAGCTCAACAAAAACGGTGTATTTGCGATGTTTAAATAAAATTCAAGGAATATCCTTTGTAGGTATTCCGCTCCAATTTTCAATCTGCATGTGTCTATTTTCCCAAGTAGCCGAATACAGAGCAGTCATTATTGTTTAAAGGTTATATGACCTCTTGGTTACGTTTAAATAGTTATATTATTGTTTATAATCACTTCATCTATTTTTTTGAATTTGAAGCAACGTTATCACTAAAATCCAATCTTTTAATAGCCAGTTTTAACTATAATTGGCTATAAATATTTATAGAGTGAATCTAGCTAGTTATCTAGTGCTACACAGATTGGCAGAGACTTTGCAAAAAGTTACATGATATTTTTAATTATATATAGTTACGGCATTGGTAGATTGTTCATTGATCACTCCAGCGCAGGGTATATAGCAATAAAAAATACAAAGAGTTTTAAAGGAATAAAACTATAATAAAAATAATGACTTAAAATAAAATATGTAATATTTTTGTCTTTGAGTGTATATATATATATATGCTCCGATTCCTTAAGTTCTCTCCAATATCTCATTTGCCCAAGATTACCTAAGACAACTTTCATCGAAAAGTCTGCCATCAGAAAAACGTTGTCCCTCTTTGGTGTCCTAGTCATACTGACATACTCGGAAATGAATTAGCTGACCAAGACCATGAAGAGCTAAATTTAACAACATAAATTAAGTCCCATTTAGATTGTAAGAAATTGGAATGTAAGATACATACATGGTAGATATAATGGAGTAATACTAGTTGCAAACTGAGAGAACATGAGGAACTGGTTATCAAATGGAGACGCACGCCATCTTATGGCCTAAAAGAGAAGCTGGTGTTAACAAGACTATGAACATTAACATCAGACTGTTTACTCAAAGGAGAAGATCAACAGAAGCTCCCTTATTGTGAAACGTATTCTAGAAGAGTGTGACAAATATATCCACCTCTTTACTAAGAAACTTGTCGGTTTGAGAATAAACCTGCACCATTTGTTAAGCAGCGAAGGTACATTGACGACTGCAAATCTAAATATGATGATTTTAGAGTGAAGCAAGAAGAAATAGGACTAAGTAGTACATGGAAAATGGAAAAAACTATATGAGGTAAACTGAATAATTTGTACTATATCCTGAATATATTTGTGAGGAGTGCAGTTAATTTATTCAAGATTTAAACGTTCCTGAATATTAAATTCATCATGATACTTATACGAGAGTGTATGAATATAAAAGAAACAGAACGCCTACGTCCGTATTTGCGACAGAGTGGGTGACTTTCATCGATCTAATGAATAAATGAGGACTCCCAAGAAACCAAACGTATAACTCCAATTGAAAAACGATCATATAAATAATCATTTCATCGGGCCTTTAATTATTGAGCATTACGTGCTGAAATTCATTTCGGTTTCAGGCCAAGGAACGAGTCGCAGGAATTAATCCATGAATATTAGAAAAGTATTCAATTCCGACTCGCACGGCTTCTGTACTAAGCGAAGCCGTTGTTAGGGTTACCTTTAACGGTTGTCAATATTTTATCGGCCACTCGCGCGTTGAATGGAAGTATCGAGATAAATTTTGACGTTTCGGAGAAATTATTTGTAATATGATATTGAAAAATCCGCATTCAAAAGAAAAATATTTTTTTATAATATTGGTTGTTTCTAAAGTAAGTGTAGCATAGTAATGATAATTAATTTATAAAAATTTAACATTTATATGTATTAGAAGATTTTTAAAACAAAACAGAGTCGTAAAAGTCTTACTAACACATTCCTTTGGATTGGACAGTCCTGTCCATATCTTTTTCAAAGTGTGGACGGGATCTATGTGCACTCAGGTATCATATATTATACCGGGCTTATCATTACACATTCAATCATTCTTTTACGTGGACGTTTGATAAAGGGCGCTGGGTGGTTGTCGAGGTAAATCGCCATTTTCAGTCATTAGCTCGTAATATAGGTCCTCTTTTTATTGAGAGTGCCGGGCAGCCCTTTAGAATGTGTTCCGCCAGTGGCGGCTCGTGATGAAATGAAACGGATGTTCTGCACAGGGCCGATCTTAGGGTATTGGCCACCCGCGTGCAAATTTCAAACGTATTGAAACTACTGGCGCCGTAGGGGCCGTAAACAATTGCGCCGCAGGCGAAAATTTTGAAAATTTTCAAGGTCACGTGTTTTCCTGATACTGAATTTTTATGTAAAATCCATTTATACAAAAATATAGACTTTCACAAGAAAAATTTTTGGATTTTAATACCTTTTTGAAGAACATTCATGTTTGCCGTCATATTCTTTGGTTAAGAGAAAACTCTTGTAAGGTGAATTTTCTACTAGAGGGTCTATAACACTTAAAATATTTTTCGAAAGAGTTTCAGCGTCACATTTTGTAGGTTTCAGGTATGTTCAAAAACGTTCAATCGGTTCACCATCGAGAATATATCTTAAAACTACCAAACTAATTATTTCTTCATGACATACTTTTAATATACAGTCTAAAAGATCATTTTGTATTTCTTTAGAGGTTCCTTTAAATAAAGAAGCATTTTGTAGATGCTCGCTTAAAGTTACATCAAGCTCAGCAGAAACATTTATCAAACCACGAAATATCCCCGGGTTTTGAGAGGTTTCAGCTTCGTCATGTCCTCGCAGCGCCAGTTCAAAGGCCCCACAAAACTTTATGCAGTTTATAATTTTTGACAAAACGTATCTCTTTTTGTCACATTATCATTATGCTTTTGCACATTTATCCAATAAGCTGAATCTAGCTGCGCATTAATATTAGTTGTTCCTAATAAAGCTAATTCCATTGTATTATGTAGATGGCTTTTGGAGTTGTTGTGCTTTTTTATTTTTTCAGTTAAGTGCACCAAATCTGTCACCCCTACCTCCGTCCATGCTTTATCACCGCCAAAAAGTAAACAAGGAAAACAAAATAACGCATTTTTTTTTGTTGCACTCACAAATCCAATTGTTCTTCGAATAAATGTCTCTATTAAATTGACGTTTATATGCTTTTCCGCGACTAACACCTACAGTCTCAATAACAATATCGGGCAATGGCCTACCATTGCTTTTTAAATAAATTTTTTCTTCATAAGAGTATTTAAAAAATCGCTTCACATGAACTAAATTATAAACTAAATCCATTGTCACTATCACAGTATATAAATATTAATAATTAGTACAATAAATCACTACACAAATTCACAAAACAGTATTTAAAATTTTAAATTAACACGAAATAAGAAATAGATACGATTTACGCCCGCCTACTGTACGAGGAGTAGGAAGGAGTAAACATTCACTGATGTTGCCTTAGCTGGAAAAAATACAGCTCACTGACTATGTAAATTCGCGCATTTACGAGCGCCAAGTGTGGATTGTCGCGGGAGTTGAGGGAGAGGACGGGTGTGCCGAGCCGTGCTGAGAACTACCTCGTGTGGCCCAGTTCAATGTACCGCGACGCGCTCGCGTAGAGACCCAGATAATTCATCTGGTCTACTACTCACTAGAGGACGACGGGCAGAATGCGACTTTAACGCAATAATTTGGTTAGCTGCACCAACTAACCAAATTATTTTATTAATAAATTTTAGTAATTATGCCGCGAAAATATACAAATATCTAATTTTTTTGGCAGTTCTGCAGCTCTGCAGCACCTATACACCAGCCGCCCCTGTGTTCCGCCTTCAATATTCAAAACTACAGAGCACCATCGACACCAGTACTGTTAGTATAGGTCATAACGTATTCTTCCAGGTCATAATGTAATGGATGCTGCTTGTAATAATCCGTTCGAGTTTCTATTAAGGTCTGTACAGGGTGAGCGAAACTCGATGTATCAGCTCTATTATAAGAAAAGGAAAAGCGATAGAAAAAATTTGAAAAGAGGTTCTTAAATGGAATTGAATAAGGTCTACTTAAAGCTAAATTTACATATTTTTCCATATTTGGAAACTGAAGTGATGACGTCTTTGAATTCTTCTTTCCCAGAAACGTACACATTTTGGCACATTAAAAAAGAGCCAATTCTTGTGAACAAATTTTGTAAAGATAAAAATTTTCTATATTTTCCGTTAAGAAATTATAAGCAAATTAAAGAAAAAGTATTATCAAAAATTCCCAATCGTCACAATTTAAATAAGTAGCCTTTGGAAACAAATAGCAAAGTCGCATCTGTCAATAATTAATCTAATGGTTGGCAAATATTGTTTTCTTGTCATTTGACTTTGAAAAATTTTCACGCACAGCGAAAAAGTCGATATGTTATTAGTTTATGGGGACTCTCAAACGAATCCTGGAAGAGCAGCTCAGTTATACGCCCAGAGATACCCCGAACGTGTTCCAAGCTTAAAAAATATTTTCAAGATTGGAGCGCAATTTACGTGTAAATAACGAGGCATTTTCTTCTCGAAAGGGAAGAAAAATTGTTAAAAGGGTCAATTCTGACAATACTGTTGCCACTATTTTGCAGTATTTTGAAAACCATCCAAGGAACTCGATTCGGCAAGCCTGTCGTAAGTTGAATTTAAAATATAGTTCAGTATGAAACATTTTGATAGAAAATAGTTATCACGATTATAAAATTCATAACTTAGAACACTTGTCAGATCAACATCTACAACGAAGAATTAATTATGTTGCCCAAGTGATGGTACACTTAGAGATCAATGACAATCGGTTTTTTCAGCATGTGTTGTAGACGGACGAAATCCGTTTTGTTAGTAACGGTAAGCCCAATAAAAAAATGAACATTTTTGAGCGACTGAAAATCCACATTTTGTCAATCCGATTGAAAACCAAAGACACTTCGGAATTAATGTTTGGTGTGATATTATTAATGGGCATTTGATTGGTCCATATTTTACGAAAGAATTTTAAATAGTGAGCGATATTTGCAATTCCTTCAAGAACAACTTCCTGTGCTTCTCGAAAATGTGCAATTACAGCTGCGAGCAAACATGTGTTTCCAGCATGACGAAGCTCCACTGCATAAAGCAAGAATGGCCCAACAATATTTAAATGAAACTTACGGAGAAAATTGGATAGGTATAAATGAACCGATACAGTGGGCGCCTAAATCACCGGACTTGACCCCACTAGATTTCTTCTTGTGGAGAACTTTGAAAAATAAAGTTTACAGAATACCATCTATTAAAAGAAAATATCACAAATGCTTGCAATGAACTATCTAGAGATATGTCTCGTAAAGCTTCAGTGAGAGAAGTAAAGTGGAGACTGGATAAGTGTTTAGAAGTAGGAGGTGATCACATTGAATATTTGTTGTAGTGATTGCCTACATACTTTTCTTCATTCTGCGGTAACAGTTGTAACATGTTATGTGTTTTGTAATGTTAAATTAATAAATAATACTAATTAATAATATTTAATTATTGACAGATGCGACTTTGCTATCTTTTTCCAAAGGCTACCTGTTTCGTGACGATTGCGAATTTTTGACAATAGTTTGTTTTTACAAATTTGCTTATAATTTTTTAACGGAACAAGATATAAAACTTTTTTCTTTACAAAATGTATTCAAAAATATTGGCTCTTCTTAAATATGCCAAAACATAGGTATGTTTCTGGGAAAAAAGAATTCGATGACGTCATTCCTTCAGTTTCCAAATATGGAAAAATATGTAAATTCGGCTTAAAATGGACCTTACTGAATCTCATTTAATAAACCTCTTTTCAGACTTTTTCTATCGTTTTTTTATTTTCTTATAATAGAGCTGAGAAATCGAGTTTCGCTCATCCTGTACATCAGTGGTGCGAGGAAAACTCAAGCAGTAATTTTCGAGTTTCCACATACACCCCAAAGTGTATGTTACGTCTAGTTTTGTTTGTCTGAAACTGCTAATATCAATCCACCTATCTTTGTGGCGTTAGTCTCTATTACGTATTTGAGTGGTACCCAATAGGCTCGGTAAAATGTTCTTTGAACTTTGAAGTGCTAAGGTATCCTCCGCTTGATTTCTATGATTCCCAACATGTCCTTTATCTCCAATACAAGGTGATACTTTTTATACAAAAAACTATGCTCGATAACTCTCATCTGATAGAATATTCTATATCCACTTTTCTTTTCGCCAATCAACCTTTCCATCCTTTTTAAACGATCAGTATATTTTAAAATGTCCGATTTTAAAAAGTCATCGAAATTCTGTGCATCCTGATATTTCCTTTCAAACAGAAAAGCAGGAGATGTATGACTACTGAATCAATTCGTTCTCTTGCATACATATAAACAATGAATCAAGCAATTTCCTCGGCTTGTAAAACTTACTTAAACAACCTTTACCATAAAAATAATATCACCAATAGAGTTATAATATCAAGATCGATAAAGAGAGATAAATAATGATTCGTTTTCTTACGAAGCAGCTGTTTGTAGTGTGCAAATACGTAATGTTTTCCAGTACTTTATTTAGTTTACTAAAAGAATCCATTTTATAAACTTTATTCTCATAATTTTCCCCAACTCCCTATAACATAAGTTAAAAGTCTTAATTATTCCTCATTTTCTGTTTTTACTTTGTTAATAATTGCTTCATCTTTTATTTTATTATCAATTATATGGATATATTGTATAGGAACATTTCTCGATTTTCAGTTTATAATATTCCTCATTTGATTTTGTAATTAATCTTGTTAAATTGTTTTTATATGTTCTGCAGTGAAATTTTAGAGCTGTGTCATCAGAATCTTCATAAAGTAATTTGCCTAGCTAATTTTTTTTATTAATAAATTGAAGAACAGTAGTAATCCGGAATAGCAAGGGTATCCAAGTATATTCAAAAGATAGCAAGGAAAGTATAATAAAGGATGTTACAATAGGACCACAGAATTTGAATTGCACGCCATTTTGGTTGTTATTATTCGATGGGATAACAATAGTGGCAGCCAGATAGGAGTTATTGAATATTTCAACAGCTACTCTTCACCATGTTCTCATTAAGGATTTGCATCTCCATGCTTACAAAGTCCAATTAACTTAACAACTTCTGCCAATAGACTATGCACAGCGAAGAGAGTTCACATATTGGATCATTGAGCAAGAAGCGAATACTGACTTTGTGGACAAAATCATCTTCAGCGACGAGGCCCATTTTCACCTTGATGGCTTCATTAATAAGCAAAATTGCCACATTTGGGCCTCAGAAAATCCACGAATGATTCATGACAAATAAATGCATCCTCAACGTATCACTGTTTGGTGTGTATTGTGGTCTAAAGGAATCATTGGACAATGTTTCCTTGAAAACGAGGCAGACAATGCATTAACGGTAAGTGGCGAATGTTATCGTGATATGATAACCCAGTTCTTCGTGCCTCAATTGGAAGATGTTGGTCTTGAAGACATGTGGTTCCATCAGGATGGTGCCAATGCAACTCGGGAAATATTGACGATATTGCAGGAGACTTTTCCTGCCCGTCTCACCTCTTGTTTTGGTGGCCAAAATCGTCTGCCACGATCTTGCGATTTAATACCTTTTAACTTTTTTCTGTAGGGTTTCTTGGAGTCTCAGGTTTACGCCAACGATCCCACGACTACCCAAGCACTGAAGGTCGAAAATGAACGCTGTATCGATGAAATACCGCCACATTTATGCAGAACTGTTATTGAAAATATACCAAAAGAGTACTCGTGTGCTACCAAAGCCTTGGCAGCCACTTATCAGATGTCTTGCTCTATACATAATTTCCAAATAACTACATTATAAATTAATAAATATCTCAATACTTTGCTACAGAAAACCATGTTTACTTAAAATTCACATCTTGCTTTTTTATTGTAACAACTTTAGAAACAATTCACCTACGGTAGCAGTGCATCTTTTCTTCTTTAGCAGTGCCGCCTTTATTTATTTCTAGGAGAACAAGATCCGCATTTAATCCTAGATTTAGCGACCAGCCAGGAATGAATATACACAACACTATCGAATCTAGAGCAACGAACCACTTAACGCGGATTTATATCGGCCAGCTGAACTTACACACAAAGGGCACACAATATCAGTTGGCAAACGGTCGGTCTGGCCGTCTGCCTCGTACCAGGAAAGGCATAACTATAAAATAATCCCGAGTTGGCTTAAGCAGTTAGAATAGGGCCGTAATTCAAAGATGGCAATAGCGATGTACTATTCCACGCTCGCCTTCCTGTTTGGTCTTAATGATGGCCTATAAACGTCTCTTGAACGATCCTCGGTTATTTCCTATTCAATGGCTTCCGCCTAATGTTACCTGCATGAGGGAAATTAAAAGAACCTATAAAATTAACTGGCGCAAGATTGCGCCAATTAGTTTTATTCCTCGTTTATGTGGATAAAATTGTTTACGAGTCTCAGTGGAATTATGGGTATGCTTGTTGGCAATCAGAGCAACCAGTGAGGGTTTGGAACTGTGAACGACGCAAGAGAAAACTTACCTGACAGTGTAGTATACTACAAGGTGAGTTTTTGAGTTGTATATTGACGGAAATTCGTCAATATGGAAAGCAAAAACTTGTTTGTTCTTCGTGTTATTTGTTAGTTCACATTAGAGAGTGTCTTGCGATGCCATTATCTAAATTAATTAATCTATCTTCCGCTCAATATATTAATCTATTGAAGGATCCCCTCCTTCAATTCTAAAACAGGCATAATTACTATCTATTCGCAAGAGAAATGACAAAGAATTGAAAGCACATTATACAGCAATATCATTCTCCAAGTTGCTTCAATTGGCATATGAAAATCAGTTTAATATATTTTTAGATAAAAGTAAAATTATTTCTACACAATACGGTTTTAGATAGGGGTATTCGTCACTTATCTGTATCAATACATACTTAGCAACATGGACCATGAATCAAAGTATCAATGTCTACATTGTGGCACATAAGGTCAATTATATAAAAGCTGTGAAACAAAGAATGTACAAGGTGGACCACGGGAGCGGGAAGATTTGAAGACAATGTACTCCAGAAAGTAATTGTATTTAATTAAAATAAAGTATAAGCATAAAAAGATAATTGTGTGCCATTTTTATTGCATAAATACTATGCCGGACAAATGACGTCCTCTTCTCTCTACACATTCTTGAAGTCTAACGTTGAAATTCTGCATAACGCGACGCAACATATTCAGTAGTATGTTAGCAATTTCTTCACTAATTTTCATTTTGAGCTCCCGAATATCTCGTGGCTTATCAATAAAAACCTTACTTTTTAGATAACCCCACAGAAAGTAGTCGCATGCCGTGAGATCTGGCGATCTTGGGGGCCACTGAATGTCCCCGCGTTTGGAAATAACCTGGTAACAATATTCGCAGAGCATTCATGGATGTTCTTGCGGTATGAGAAGTAGTACCATCTTGCTGGAACCAACTGTTTGGGTTGTTCTGTGGAAACATGTTCAATTGCTGTGTCAGAAACTGATTAATCATTTCAGTATAACGCGCAGAATTGACTGTCAAAGAATTTCCATTCTGATCTTCAAAAAAGCTGTTCAACGGCTGTTGGTGAAGTTCCTGTGGATTTTCCAAAGCCCAATAACGGCATAATAATAATTTTGTTTATTGGTATAGCCGGATAAATGGAAATGTGCTTCATCAGACATCCATAAATTGTGAACATCAATTTCTTGCTCTAACATCGTTTCAGAAAAATGCAGGCGAACAGGGAGTTATGTTGGTTTCAGTGCTTGGATAATCTGGATTTTGTAAGGATGGAAATGGAGATCTTTGTGAAAAATTTGAAGAAAAGTGGTCCTAGATAAACCCAAAGCCTGGCTTTGTTTTCGACTTGAACGTTTTGGACTGCGCTCTATAGCTGCTCTAACGCGATCAATGTTATCAAGGCTTCTGACGCTTCTGTTTGGTCCCTTATGTTTGACATCTTTAGCTGATCCAGTTTTTTTCAAATTTACGGATCCATTCCTTTATGACATAGGCAGATGGAACAGTTCCGTGACGAGGAATATTGAAATGAATTCGAAATTGACGCTGCGCTGCTGCGACCACACAGTCATGGTTTTTGTAGTGAGACTTAATCACAAACGAACGTTGTTCACCGGACCACTGTTCCATGATTACTAAATGGCATAAAATGACAGATAAGGTGACAAGCAAATCCACAGCAACCTATGCTTAATTACGAAATAACAACATTTTCAAAACTTGCCGCTCCCGTGGTCCTCCTTATCAGGTTCAGTTCAGGATAGGAGAATTATCTGCAATTATTTAGAATGCAATATTCAAATTATATGTATGGTATAATTTTTATTTTGTTATGTGCAATAAAATAAATACTATATACATAAACACATTAAATGTTAATAGAAAGTTAACAGAAAATGTTAATAGATAAAATGTTAATAGGATTTTTGCCAAAAAATGAGCCTCACTAACTGCTTTTGAAGAATAAAAATTCTATTTATTGAGATTGCTCTACCATATAGTGTTACATGACATCTGCATATGCTGCAGCATAGTAAGTAATCTATTCAATAAGGAAATGGAATTAACCATCGCATCCTTAGGAATTTGGCTTCTTCAGGCATTTTAAAATTATATTGTAAATTAACTGGTGTTATGCTTCTTTTAGAAAAAAAAAATTCTCTTTTATCTAATTTTAGAATTAATTGATTTTTTATTCACCAAATGTTAAACTGCACCATAATTTCTGAAATTAAGTGCTGAAGCTCTACAAGCTTGGATGCGAGCTCTGCTTTAGATGTATTACCTGCAAACATCGTCAATTTTCCTTTCAAATAAGACAACAGTTCATTGACATATAGCAAAAATATTAATGGTCCAATCATTGAACCCCGTGGAACACCAGTATTGACTATATGATAATCGGTATTCAAGTATTTCCAATTTCTACAAGCGCAACGTCTTCAGAAACATAACCTTCACCAAAGCCATGTTGAATTTTTGTTAAAATACTGGGTTTATTTAAATTCTGGTCATTTTTCTATGTAAAGTCTCTATGGTTTTTCTCTATGAGAGCAGATATTCGTCTATATTTTTTTACATTATTTATGTCATCTTTTTTAATCATTGGCAGTACAGAGGTAATTTTCAAACATGATGGAAAAGTTACAGAAGGAATAGATAAATTTGCAAGGTATGCTAAGAAATCTGCTGTATGACTAACTGATTTAATTATTCTTGAAGTGAAATTGTTGTAAAATAGGAAGCAGAGCAATCAGGAATCCGTTTCTTTTCAGAGACTATTTCGTTATTATATTAATATGTATTTCATTATTGACATACTTCGTACGGTTCAAGTGTGAATTAACGAGTTTCCTTATTTCCTGGGTCTTATTTGGTGCATTAGAAATATTTGCCTGGAACAATGTTCTTTTGAAATTTTTTAGGTTTTGATGGTATAGATTATTTTATTTTATTTCTATTTGTTTGGTAATAAACGGTTATGAGTATTTCTCATCAGTCAAAATAATTTAGTACATAAATATAAATTGTGTATCATTCCTCAATTTATTTATGCTTAGACATAAGATGTTTTGCACAATAGACATACCGCCATCTAGAGGTAATGATGTTCACATAGTTTTTCGTATTTACAGAGCATTATCAATTAATATTTGTTTCAGATGAAGCATTATGATTTATTCAAAAATCGACCTTATTAAGGTCGCAGAACAATAGTTAGTTCATCCAGTTAGAACCATATAAATATGTGTATAAGTAATGTTTCTAGTAATAGTTATTAGATTGACTGCTTATGGTAACTAGTCATCTTTGAAATATTAATCAGTGGTTCTCTAATAAGAGTAATTTGGCTTTTATTAACCTCTCTTAAAGAGTTTTCGCAAGAATACTTTAATTATTGTAACAAAAAACGCCTCTTGTTCTTTATACAGGGTCCGGCAGAGATGTATGACGTTTTTGAAATTAGTATAACAGTTTAGAGGGGGAAGCTGATGTTTTCGGAATCATTGGTATATGAAGGGCAGAAGATGCCGTTTCAGTCATGGTGCTCGAGCATCGTGTTGTTGTTTACGACACGTTCATAGAGGTCGGTCGTTCTGTTGTCGCTACGCAACGCAGGTTCTGAAATTATTTCAATGTTGGAAGACACGACAGTGTCCCTACCCGTAACACGATTTTGAAGTTTGTGAATAATCTCCATACAACTGGATCTTTGGGATCTGGAAGACCTCCGGAACTACAAAAAACGGTAATAACTCCCGAAAACGTCGAAAGAGATTCTCGCCTTGTCTGACAGGTCAGTACGACGAGTTCTGCATCTAGACCTCCACTTTCACCCGTATAAAATCATGGTGCTTCAGGAACTTCGTCAAAATAATTTTATACGGAGGTTTACATTCGCTGAAACCATGTTGGAATTGCCCGCACATGACACAGTACTGATAACGAGTGACGAGGCGCACTTCCATTTGTCGCGCGTTGTAAATAAACAGAATTTCTGATATTGATCTGAGGAAAATCCAAGTGACCTTCAGCAACGATCACTTCGTTCGGACCGAGTTACTATGTGGCGTGCAATAGCTCCAGCAAGACGGAGCTACTTGCCACACTTTCAGGGAGATTATGACCTTCTTGAGGCAACATTTTCCTGAGTACCTCAATTGGGTGCGAGGCGATATCGAGTGGCCTCCACAATCACCGGACCTGTCTCCCTGCAATTATTTCTTGTGAAGATACCTCAAAGGAAGAGTTTTCATTGAGAAACCACGTACCCTTGCCGAACTTCCTGCTGCAATAATAAGAGAAATTGAAGTAATCCCAGCCGACGTGGTACAGCAGTGCACGGTCAATTTTTCTACTCGTTTACGGGAGTGTTTTAAAAAAAAATGGTCGCCACTTAGATGACGTTATATTTCGCTCCTAATTCTTGTTTTTTAATGTATTTCATATGATAACAAAATGGCATTTTATAAGCAATGTTTTGAGAAAAAATATAAAATTACTTTCGTTGAAAAACAACAGTTATTAATTTTTGAAAATCGTTATACATCTCTGCCGGATCCTGTAAATAATTAATTAAAGCTAAGTGCTATTCTAAGTGCTAAGTGTAGCTAAAGTATTTTTATTAAACTTTTATTAATAGGTTTGATCTCGATGCAATATTTATCGACAACATGAGAGGTCTTCTCGTCGAGCCGACACATCAGTCCATGTGTCTTAACGTGACAATATAGACGCAACAAGATTCTCTATCGTCAAACCATCTCGATCGTCAACTCGACGTTCTCATCCTTATTGGTTATTCAAATCTGTTCGAGTTTTAAACACCCGGTGTATTATCTGAAAACTCCTGTCTATTTCTAGACGCGAAAACTGCCCCATTTCAATTATTTATCCGATCCACATCATTGAGCAGCAACGCAGCGTCGACACTACCCGCCCTGAAGGGTGTCGAAAACCACTTAATTAAGACATTCAAGGCCGTCACAGAACTGTCAGCAGCGTCCAGTTTTGTGCGCCAAGTCGTCACCGCATTTAATTGAGTTAAGACCGGTCCGAAGCGTCCGAGCGGCCTTTGATTTAATTAATTATTCTTCAATTAACACATTACCATCTGCAGCGCCGTGAAAAGGGGGTGTCAGTGCTCACGCGTTGGCCATTTCTGATACAATGGCTCTCCATTAACAGATGCTATCTTATTCATACGTCAGCGGTATTGCATTATGTTTCGGTGGAGTCCGGATAATGACATAATTTAAGAGGCGGTCAGCGATTCATGTTTATGTAGTGCTCTGAATTGTCGATCGGAAATGAACGTACACCCAGCGAACGCTGTATTTATTCTTGCGATACCTGTATTGTAAGATTTCCACGATAAAACTAAAGTTATCATAGTCTAAACAAGTTAACAAACTGCAATAGCCAAATGATAAAAATACTTCCCATTAAAACAACAAAGAAGATCTTGATAAATAATTTCTTAGTTAAATAGAACGATCAGAAATCTAATTATCTCCCCTTAAATCAGGTGTTCCACAAGACAGCATCCTTGGACCCCTACTCTTTCTGATATACACATCTGACATCCCCGAAACAAATATTACCACCAAAGTATCTTCTGCTGACGATGGAGCTATGTTATTCACCAACGAAAGGCAACAAGTTGTCTGCGATAACCTTTAAACCCACCCAAACCTATGTTGCACTCTATGGTACAATAAATGGCGAACGAGAACGAATGCACTCAAATCTGCTCAAATCACATTTACTAACGACACAACACTTGTCTACCTTTAACAATGAATAAATCACCGACACCAATAGAAACTGAAATTAAATATCTATGCCTACACCTCGACCAACGGCTTACCTGGCAGAAGCATATCGATACCAAACGAAGACAGAGCCAAACCTCAAAAAGGAATGGTTCCTTAGATGGAAATCTAAACTTTCACTGGAAAATAAACTTTTATTATATAAAGCCATATTAAAACCTATATGGTCCTACGAACTTCAGCTGTGAGGGTGCGCCAAACCTATAAAATTCAAAAATATCCAAACCTACCAGTCAAAAACACCCACAAAGATAGACGACGCAACATTGCATGTTAGCAATCAGGCCCTCCACAATGACCTACAAGTACCATTCATAATGGACGAAATCCAAAGAATGGCAACCAAGTATAGTGATCGAATTACAAATCATGAAAACGTACTAGTATAACAGTTATATATTGTAATAACGGTCCTGATGAAAGAAGGGTATATAGAACTTGGCTACAAGACCTACTAGTACTCTCCACATAGCATTCCATAAGGAGACACATACGTGTGGATGTTCCCCTTACAAGCTTAAGACACACCATACTTACTCAATTGGAAGTAGATTGTAAATTTCTATTATCAAAAAAAATTATTTAATAACATCAACAATAACAATAATAATTGTCAAAGACTGTTAGGAGGGTCCCAGTAAGAGATTTTTCAGAATTTTTTATGGTTAAAATGGTTAAATCTACAAGTATAATATGGCAAACATGCCCATTGTGTGCCATATCAAGAAAAATTTTTCCATTTACTGTGTCTATTATGCCAGATCTACTGCCCTTATAGGAAAACCAAGAACAGTAATGATAGTTAATCCAGAGAAATTGAAGAAAATCCCGGTTCAGTTAAACATTCTAAGAGAACAGCAACTTTATCTCTATCACATGCAACGTGTTCAAGTTCTTTTGTAGAGATTTTCCTTAGAAAGTAGCTCTCTATACTTAGTAGATAGCCTATAATAATAGTGAAAAATTCAAAGTTTAAATTCCAGGTATTGTTGAGCACGAACGATTTTTTTTCTGAATCTATCTATGTGGCTAAGATAACCCTTTGTTTTCTTATCTTGTTGACATAAAAAGTAATCTTGGTCAATGATAATCATGAAATGGAAATGGTTAACGACCTATACCATCCTCTTAAAATAACTCTGGTTTGTTTTTCAAGTTACCTGTCATATTGAAATAATCAATAACGTGCAAATGTGTTAATAGTTCTAGAGATAAAATAACAATAAACGATAAGTTTGAAAATTAAAATGAAGGACTAACAACATCCTTGTTAATCAAAAAAAGTCAAACTATAATAACTGTCGGAAATGTTCTCTTTTGTTAAATGCGTAAGTTTTCGCGTCTTCTCGTGCTATCAAACAACACTTTTAGCGTGAAGGCTATCCATTCTTTTATAAGTATTTGTTCCAGTTAAGTCTTACAAATTAGTAACAGTCCCACTTACTTATTTTCTCCCATTCACAAATTTCATTGCACTCATTCACTTTGACAAGTCTATGTTTCAGAGTTTAGAAATAAGTAACAGTCCCACTCACTTATTTTGTGCGACTCACTAATTTCACTGCACCCATTCACCTCGTTCTATTCACGTATTTAACTTCATTTCACTAATTCGTCTACTCACTTATCTCGTCCCACCCATTCATTTCCTTCCATTCTCATTCTCACTCATTTCATTCCGCTCACTCGTTTCGTTCCAAACACTTATTTTGCAAAATGAGTGATGAAATTAGTGAATGGAAAGATATAAATGAGTGAATGGGATGACGTGAGTGGGTGTCCAAGTGTGTTAGTGGGATGAAGTGAGTGAAAGAAGTGCAATGAGTAAATGGAACAAAATGGGCGAGAAGGACGAAATGAGTGAATCGAATGAAATGAGTAGGTGGAAAGAAATGAGTGAGGGAGACGAAATAAGTCTGTGAGATGAAATGGGTGAATGGGACGAAATGAATTAGTGGGATAAAGTGAGTGGGATCAAGTGACTGAGTGATGTGAGTGATACGAAGTAAGTCGAGTTTTAAAGTTTTTATTGACTAAAATAAACAAAAACAAAATGATTCATAAGCAAAGTAAATTTTTAAATAAAGATAGATTGTTTTGGATTTATTGAACTTAATAAACTTTTTCAACCAATATTGAAAATTTTATTATTTTATATATGTATATTTAAGGTAGTTTCTCCGGTACCCCAAAAATAGATGAGCGGGTAAACGTAAAATATACGGAATATGAGTAGTTTAGTGTTCATTATTTTTATTCAGAGACTGTACTCTATACCCAGACACTGAATGTATACGTATACACACAACTATATGTTCATTAGTTGAAACTAAAGACATGGCAACGTTGCGCTGTGTTGTATTTTAATCTGTTGTGATAGTGTATGTCTTATATAAAACATAACCTGACTGTGTAAACTTTTTCGGAGCGTGAAAGAAAATTTATAGAAAAATTAAAAATGAAAACTTGTCTTGATTAGTTGCCGGAAAATAAAGGAAAATTTGCAAAGAGGAAAGTAATACAACAGGAACGTTTTGAAAAGTTATGATGTAAAGTGTGTAAGTTTTAGTCAACTGGTACATTCAAACCATGCAAAAAATTCCAACTTTGATGGTGAATACAGTGAAACCTCTCATAACGGACACCTCCGATAAGCGGACAACTCTATTAGGCGGACGCTATTTGGTAGTCCGGAATGAAGTATAGAGAATTCAATGAGACATAATCTCTCTTGAGCGGACTCTCTCTTGGGCGGACGCAGACACAATATTTAAGTACAAAACTTGTAAAATTCTCTCTTAAACGGACACAAAATTAAAAATGTTGCAACGCTGCACTATTAGCGAGAGCGGCGCGCGGCGACAAACATTCTGGGGACTTCCCCATTGTGTGTGTGTGTGTGTGATTCCCCGCGAGCATTAACGAATACATAACACGTCATTTTTATGGTTAGTTGAGTTAGTTCGTTGATTTGTCTTGTATGTATTGTGTTTTTAAATAGAGAAAAACATGTCTGCAAAGCGTCGTGTATTATGTCTTAAAGAGAAAATTGATATTTTAGAAATCTATAATAAAGATAAACTTAGCGTTATAGTTTTGGCCAATCATTTTAAAATAGGAAAGACACAGGCAGCCGGAATTATTAAAAATAAAGACGAGTTATTAAAAAAAATTCACTCCAATGTTAATTTAAGTGTAAAACGAAGTTTTTTAAACCCAGTGGGATTACAAATTGACGAACTTTGCTAAGATTGGTTCACAAGGGCAAGACATAAGGGAATTCCACTATCAGGTAAATAAAAAATTATAGAGGTACGTATTGTAGTAATTTTAAATCATATTTATTAAAATTCTAGGACCAATAATTTGAGCCAAAGCAAAGGAGGTCGCAAATGGTCTGGAATGCGGTAATTTCAGTGCGTCATCTAGGTGGCTGGAAAAATTTCGAAAAAGGCATAATATCGCTTTTAAAGCCATATGGAAGATGTGGACAACTTTAAACAAAACATATCTTCATTGGTAAAAGGTTATTTGCCAAAAAACATTTTTAACGCGGACGAAACAGGTTTATTTTTTCGAGCTTTACCTGCCAAGACGTTAGCACTTAAACGTGAAAAATGTGTGGGCGGAAAATTATCCAAAGAAAGACTCACCATTATGCATTGCGTAAATCTGGCAGGAGATAAAGAAAAATTATTAGTTATTGGTAAGTCAAAACATCCAAGGGCATTTAAAAACATTAGTGTAAATCAGCTGCCTGTTATGTGGAAAAGTAATAAGAAGGCTTGGATAACATCTGCTATAATGGAAGAATCATTGCAAGATTTTGATTTAAGAATGGGGAAAGAAAAAAGAAAAATTTTGCTATTTTTGGATAATGCTGCCTCTCATCCTAAAGACATTCAGTTAAAAAACATTCAACTTATTTTCCTACTGCCCAATTGCACATCAGTTATTCAACCGCTAGACCAAGGCATAATACAAAATTTTAAAACATTTTACAGGTCCATTTTAATTAAGGATTTGTTATCGAAAATAGGTTCTGTTGATACTGTTCAAGGTCTTACTAAAACAGTTAATGTTCTAGACGCTATTTATTTTATAAATGCTGCATGGAACAAAGTTACGGAAACAACAATAAAAAACTGCCTTCAAAAGGAAGGAATTACGTTAAATGATGGTGATAACCATAATCTGGAAAATGATGACTTTTCAGAAGAAGATAACTTACCTTTGTCAGTTTTATCCGAAATATGGCGAAATGCAGAAGTAATAGGCCTTAAAAAATGATTTAGGTGAATTAATTACCATCGATAATAATTTATTAGTAGAAGATGATGATGATACCTCTTTTAACAAAATTGTAAAAAAAGGCGACAACGTGACTTTGATTGACTCTGACGAATCCGATGAAGAAATAACCATAACCGATCAATCTAATGTTATAAGTTATCAGTAGGCTATGGGTATGGTGAAAATGATTCAAGAATTTGCCAAAATTAAAGGAGATTCAAGAGCAATGCAGATGTTATCTGACTTAGAATTATATTTTCAAGACAACATACTTAAAACTAACACCCGTCAAATTACTATAATTGATTTTTTAAGCCTAATTAGGTTATATTTTTTATCTGTTTGATTTTTTTGATTTATAAATACATATTATGGTACTAATGTGTATGAGAAAACAATAAAGTCCTACCCTATTATGTACATATTATGTATGTACATAAATAAAAAATATGTATGTACATATCTATTTTTTCATTTTTCCCATACCCGGACACCTCCCTTAGACGGACATATTTTAATAGTCCCGAAGGTGTCCGCTCAAGAGAGATCTCACTGTATCTCCTTTATTGAACGGCAAAATTTAAGCAATTTTCTTCGGACAGTTTATTCTTTATGTGTACCCGAAATTTGATGCAATTCTATAGAAAAATGGATTTCCGGAGAAACTACCCTAAAAAAGTACCAAGTACCGTTCTGCTTAGTTTAATGCATACGCATTTTTCGAGTTAGCTGTTTGTATTTTTCAAGACTTTAATATTATGAATATGTAAATGGTTGTTATAACAATTTTCTTAAATTATGAACGTTACATTAAATAAAATATTATTGAAACCGAAATTACTTATATTTAATTTATTCCACATTTATGTAAATAAGGAAATATTCCATCCATAGAGCAAATTCTTGAAAGTTTTACAACTCCATCTACTTAAATTACGGCTATAAAACAAAATTAGCAGTTTTAAAACGTCAGTTCTCAAGAAATCCATTTCGTTCCCAATTTTAAGCACAAATAACTTCATTATATTTATTCGCGGTGCGGTGAGGAGCGGCGGAGAATGGAAAATCATCTGGCTTAATTTCCAGAAACGAGTTCTCGCCTTATACAGGTCTAATTCAAGTTTGCCGGCGAGTGTTTTTGTTCTTCGGAAACTTCGATTGACTCGCCAGATAACGCCCGGCGAAGTGTGCTGTCAGCTCTTCTCGACTTCTGACTGCACTTTTTTACGACATGGCAAACACTCGTTATATACTCTTTTTGTATTTTTTCGTCTCGATTTTTAAATGGAGATCCTCATTAACGAACTTTGTTTACGCGATGCCCCGTTCGGTTTGGTATTTCATTCCAACAGTTTGCTGCATCAGGTTGACTTGCGATGACCTGAATTGGCCTCGAGGAAACATAAGAGAAACTCCCTAGACCACGAGCGGACAAAAGGAAATAAAGCACGGGGTTACAATAATGCAAGTGGCATAATAATGAAAGCTATTACAGAATTATAAATAACTGTTTTAAATTTAAACATTGGATTAGGTAAAAGGTGTTATTTATTAAAAAAAAAGAACTGTTTTCAAAATATAACCGAACTCTCTCTATTCCAGGTAATTGGATAATCTTATGAGAAAGTGATTCAACAGTATTGTTTCTATCAGAGGCGGCTGGTGTATAGGTGCTGCAGAGCTGCAGAACTGCCAAAAAAATTAGATATTTGTATATCTTCGCGACATAATAATTAATAAAATTTATTAATAAAATAATTTGGCTAGTTGGTGCAGCTAACCAAATTATTGCATTAAAGTCGCATTCTGCCCGCCGTCCTCTATTGAGTAGTAGACCAGATGAATTATCTGGATCTCTACGCGAACGCGTCGCGGTACATTGAACTGGGCCACACGAGGTAGTTCTTAGCACGGCCCGGCACACCCGTCCTCTCCCTCAACTCCCGCGACAATCCACACTTGGCGCTCGTAAAGGCGCGAATTTACACGGTCAGTGAGCTGTATTTTTTACAGCTAAGGCAACATCAGTGAATGTTTACTCCTTCCTACTTCTCGTACAGTTGGCGGGCGTAAATCGTACCTATTTCGTATTTCGTGTTAATTTGAGATTTTAAATACTGTTTTGTGAATTTGTGTAGTGATTTATTGTACTAATTATTAATAATTATATACTGTGATAGTGACAATGGATTTAGTTTATAATTTAGTTCATGTGAAGCGATTTTTTAAATACTCTTATGAAGAAAAAATTGATTTAAAAAACAATGGTAGGCCTTTGTCCGATATTGTTATTGAGACTGTAGGTGTTAGCCGCGGAAAAGCATATAAACGTCAATTTAATACAGACATTTATTCGAAGAACAATTGGATTTGCGGGTGCAACAAAAAAAAATGCGTTATTTTGTTTTCCTTCTTTACCTTTTGGCGGTGATAAAGCATGAACGGAGGTAGGGGTGACAGATTTGGTCCACTTAACTGAAAAAATAAAAAAGTACGACAACTCCAAAAGCCATCTACATAATACAATGGAATTAGCTTTATTAGGAACAACTAATATTAAAGCGCAGCCTAGATTCAGCTTATTGGATAAATGTGCAAAAGCATAATGATAATGTGACAAAAACGAGATACGTTTTGTTAAAAATTATAAATTGCATAAAGTTTTGTGGGGCCTTTGAACTGGCGCTGCGAGGACATGACGAAGCTGAAACCTCTCAAAACCCGGGGATATTTCGTGGTTTGATAAATTTTTCTGCTGAGCTTGATGTAACTTTAAGCGAGCATCTACAAAATGCTTCAGTATTTAAAGGAACCTCTAAAGAAATACAAAATGATCTTTTAGACTGTATATTAAAAGTATGTCATGAAGAAATAATTAAAGAAATTAACAAATCTTCATTTTTGGCAGTTATGGCAGACGAAACAACTGATGTATCTGCAAAAACTCAGCTAGTGGTAGTTTTAAGATATATTCTTGATGGTGAACCGATTGAACGTTTTTGGGCATACCTGAAACCTACAAAATGTGACGCTGAAACTCTTTCGGAAAATATTTTAAGTGTTATACACCCTCTAGTAGAAAATTCATCTTACAAGCCTTTTCTCTTAACCAAAGAACATGACGGCAAACATGAATGTTCTTCAAAAAGGTATTAAATTCCAAAAATTTTTCTTGTGACAATTTTCTATATTTTTGTATAAGCGTAAGTATCAGGAAAACGCGTGACCTTGAAAATTTTCAAAATTTTCGCAACTTCTTTGCAGCCCCTACGGCGCCAGTAGTTTGGATACGTTTGAAATTTGCACGCGGACAGCCAATACCCTAGGATCGGCCCTGTGCAGAACACCCGTTTCATTTCATCACGAGCCACCACTGGTTTCTATAATGATTCTTTGCGTGTGCGTCAGAAATAACAATCATATGAATCAAGCAACTGACAATTTTGAGCAGTGTCATGTCGAAAATACAGTTTAGGATAACAGTTAGTACAATAAAAAATGCGCCAACCTATGACAGAATAATGAAAAGGTTCTCCACAAAAACACTCAATGGAAGTGACATTTCCATCAAATGCCATGCCGTCCGTAGTTGATTGAAACATATGTCGCTAGACATAGGTGCTGGTAATTGTGGCATATTAGTAACAATTGCGAGTGGTGTAGCATGTGATCCGTGTGTCGTCGCTAAATTGATACACGCACAAAGATCCATTATACAAATTGTAGCTTAACGTCCGTTAGATGGGGTTTGGTGTTGGAATTGATGGTGGCATCTCCATCAATTCCATTCGTTGGTGGTTTATATAAAATATACCAAAAACTTAATCAAATACAAAATGAAAATTTAATTTATTGGAATCTACTGAACAAATTATGACAATAATAATGCATTTATTGCCCAACCGACCACGCTCACTTTCATAAAATAGTTGTACACAAACTATTCGTCATTGAACTATTAATCACGGCATGCTGACGTCGTATGGTTTGTAGATGACAGTCGTTAAATATTGATGCCCTATCTTTGACAGAACACAAATGGCGCCCAATTCAAATCGTATAGTTCAAAGTGAGACACCCTATAATTAGTAAAATTGTGAAGATTGAACATCGAACAATCGAATAGAACAGAAAAATACTCTTTATAAGTATTTCAAATATCTGGCGTGGATAAAACGTCGGAGGAGAATTCTCCCCTCGACTATACACGTTTACGTATTTTTCCGGAAACTGTATTTTCCCATGCCTGTTACTTCTCTCGTAAGCTTAAAAGTGGATTCGCTACCCTAGAAAAAGCCGCTCCATTTTCACCTCATTCTAATAGCATACGTCTCGAATAGAATTAACTTTATTCAAAAAGCAAACGGCAAATGAAAAGCCCCCAGAACATATTGGCGGAAGTGAAAGGAGCAAATCTGATTTTTCCTGCAACTCGCTTTACGCTACATTTGCGAAGTCGTCTTTTATTTATTTCGTTTGATATATTTAAGGAATAGAAGCTGACGTGGATGCGGCTAAAATGGCTGATGACTAAAAGTGCCGTTACGTAGCAGCTATTCCGACTGACACTTGACGGTAACGCGTATCAAAAGGTTTTATTAATAAGACAAGTGAGAAGATAGGAAGCGAACGCTCTGTTTTACTTAACGCCGGCTGCCTCAAGGGCTTACCCATAGTCCGATTATTATAAAGAGCGTAAGATTTGAATTGCGCGTCATTTTGGCTGTCATGATTCGATAGATCAATCAATGTGACAGGTCGATAGGGGACAGAGAGGAGTTAGTAAACATGGAGCGCTATACGATATAACAATTCGTCCTTATTCTTAAACATTACTATCAAAATGTTTGGTTGCTACGATTCATAAAGTACGTCCAATTTTCATTTGGACGTACGTTATTGCGTATATAAGCAACAACGTTTCATCATCATGAGGTCATCAGTCCTAAGACTGGTTGGACGCTAACCTCCAGCTTCTCCTATCTTGTTCTAACCTATGCATTTTGCTAATTGTGCTACAACCTACATCCCTTACTATTTGCAAGCAGTAGTCTAATATAGGCCTACCTCTGCCTTTCTTCACTCGTATTTCTGCCTCCAGAATATCGCAGACTATTCCCCCATGTCTCAGCAAGTGGCCTACCATTCCATCTCTTCTCTTCTTTATGTTTTTCCACATCCTTCTTTTCTCGCCGACTTTCTCTAATACTTCTTCGTTTCTAATCCTATCAGTCCACGGTATTTTCATCATTCTTCGGTAACACTACATCTCAAAAGCTTCTAATTTCTTCCTACTTGCTTCCCCTACCCTACTGATCAGGTGTCGCAACCGTATAACGCCGTGCTCCATACATACGTTTTCAAAAATCTCTTCCTTGTTTATAAATTTATTACCCCCGAACATAAAAGTGCTTTCGTTTTGTTAAAAGCTACTCGACCCTGCGCTATTCTTTGTTTTATATCTTTATCGCTTCTTCCATCCCAATTTATTTTACTTCCTAAATAAGTAAAGTCTTTAACTTCCTCTAATCTTTCATTATTAATTTGTACTTTCGTTTTTGCTCTGCTCTCGCGGCCTCTGCACACTAACACTTTAGTTTTGTTTTTATTCACCCTCATTCCGTATTCCTCTGTCAACACTGCCCCCATTTCGTTCAACGCTGATTCTAATTCCTCCTTACTAGATGCTAATACTGCTATATCATCAACAACGTTTAGGTTATAATAATTTATATAGGATATATTGCATGCTTAGTTAACATAAATATAGTTAGCAACAGAGTTTGAAGAAACAAAACAGAATTAAAGAATTAATAGACGGAATTATTGCCTCCTACTTAATGGTAGTAGTACGGATTATTCTTTATAAAAAGCGGCAAAAAGGTTAAAAGAGCCAATTCTGCAGATACCACCAACTAAAGAGACAGATGGAAACTGGGTCAGAAGTTATGAAGAAAGAGCTGAATGTTTTTCCACTCACTTAGAGAATATACTTCAAATAAATAATCTACAATAAGAAGACATATCTGAAGAAAGTCCTCATCAAGAAGAAGAACGTATCAAATTGACATCGCCAGATGAAGTTATGAAAGAAATCAAGCATAGCACAGATCCGAAAAGGCTCCTGAATTTGACTTAATAACATAAGAAATACTAAAGCAGCTCCCGAGGAAGGCACTTGTCAAGCTGACTAATTTAATCAATGCCGCGTTCAGACTTAAGTACATACCTAAAATATGGAGAGTGGCAGAAATCGGGATGATACCAAAACCCATCAAATCGCCATATGTAGTTTCTTCATATACATAGACCAATATCTTTATTACCTATCATATCCAAGCTCTTTGAGAAATCGCTACTAAAAAGAATACAACCAATCATCGAGAGAGAAAAACTAATCCCAGACCACCAGTTCGGGTTCAGACATAAACATTTGACAATACATAGGTCTATAGAATCAATAATATAATAGAGAATGCGTTAGAAGAAAAAAGAGTTTGCTCTGCCGTATTCATCGACGTAGCGCAAGCAAGTTGATAAGGTTAGGTGTGAGGGACTATATTATAAATTAGAAATTATAAAAAAAAAACATTTGTCAAAACATTTTTTCCAATCCGCTTGAGATATTTCCAAAACATGGCTTTCACGCATCAATGGTTTCTTCTGCCAACGAATCGTTGTCCACGCCATTTTTTTTATATTCGGGAATAAAAATGAGTCATTGGGTACCAAATCAGGACTGTATGGCGGATGACCCATTAATTCGATTTCTTGAGTGTTCCAACATTCGGTTGTTAGACGAGATGTGTGAGAGCTCGCATTGTCATGATGAAGAATGATCCGACGGTGCTTGTTTGTTTTTCTTATTTCATCGAAGACTTCCGACAAACAAATGGTTCTGTACCATTTAGAATTGACCGTTTTACGTGCATCTAAAGGCACTGTTGCCACAAGACCACTTTTTCTGGAAAAAAAGGCAACCATTTGTTTCGAAGTGCTTTGAGCGCGAACAAATTTTGTTGGATTTGATTCATCTTCAAGCACCCATACAGTCGACTGCTGTCTACTTTCCGGCTTATACGCATAGATACATGATTCATCATCTATTGCATATACGTGATTTGAAGCACATCCATTGTATTTCTTGAACATTCGTTTGCACCAATCGACACGGGCATCTCTTTGAGATTTTTTCAACTTACTAGGGATCCAACGAGAACAAACCTTTTTGACAGCTAAATGAGCATGAAGTATTTTATATACGCTAGTCGAACTAATGTCTAAGGTTGTATCAATCTCACAGTATCACATGACGATCTTGCATTATCAGTTTTTGCACAGCATCAATGTTTTCTGGCGCAACAACTGATTTTGAACGACTTTCGCGACTTTCGTCGGTGAGCGAATGATGGCCACGATTATACTCGTTATACCAGCGTATCACAGTGACAAAGGATTAGGCATTATCGTCAAAAATGGAAGTACGTTGATCGATGCACTCTTATTTTAATAATTCACGTCGAAAGTAGTAGTAAATCAATGCACGAAAATTTTCACGACTTAATTCCATATTTTTGCTGAGATACAATCACTGTAAATAGCACTAATTCCGCTTAAATAATAAAGTATTCTGAAGAAGGTTATGGTCAAAAATGTCAAACTTTCCATGGGAAACGTCAGATGGCGTCTGACAACACTTAGTGTTGCCAAGGCTCAAAATATAAATAGTGTCCCTTGTATATCTGATTGTCGCTGGAGATGATGTTAGATGATGCAACTCTGTCACAACTCCTTTGGAATGCCTCTCGTTTCACGAACAACAGGAATGCCATCAAAGTACGAAGTACCACGACGAAAAGGCCGACTCCGTGTGACGCTCCATTACCGGAACAAATTACTTATTGCACGAGCAAGACCTTAGATGCATCCAGAAATTGGAAAGGACGACCTTCTCGCTCCTGCTGAAGCAGGACGAAGTATATGCCAGCACGTAGGACCGACAAGGAAGCTAATTATTCATGATACACTCTGGCGTCTGCTGCTACGAGACGAGTAATTGCAAGCTTAGTGTTTATGTTTCATTTAAATATCGCGACTCGGGAGAGATCCCGAGATCTCTAGCGCCGCCGGCTGACGTTTATTGCTCCGGCTGAAGGAAACGTATCAGGGGTTGCAATCAAATTTACTTTATTCGACGTAAAACGAATGAAAATGTTGCGTACTGTGTACGTTAGCGGATTCTCGCGTTGTGTTCAATTGTCGTACATCTAACGTCTGGCAGCTTGTTCGGTCTTAATGGATAACTTTGATGGCACCTTCATTGTCTCTCTACCGCCCTGTATAAGCTTAGAGATCATCGCAATCCAAGAACACTTAAACATGCGATAAAGATGATTACTTAATTGGGGACACATTTAATACCTTTAGGTGTCTTTCATTGCATAACAAACAATTTAAAATCTTTCTCCAGCGTTGTGACTCTTGACTTATTTTCAAATATGGCAGATTGTGATTGGTCTTAGATGTGACATTGACATACCCCTTATGAATATGTATTTTGCTCTTTTTATTCTCCCTTTTTCTCGTTAAAATTTTCTAGATCGTATTTTTATATTCTATTCGCATATTCTAGATCGAATCTTTTAAGAGATGCTCATTCACCTCTTAATTATGATCTCTTAACTTTTTTAGTCTTTTTTTTTCCTCGAGGGGAAAATCTTCAAAAGACACCTGGCCTCTGATGTTCTGTTATTATTTTGCCAGGTAGTGTCGGATTCGTGTACGCCTACCGACTAAAAACCCCCCGCTATCCTACCAGTATAATGCCGAAGAGGAACCGCTCTCGCTTTACTTCTCTTCGGCATATCAATCAGGATACTTACTCGTTTCCCACTTCCCTCTCATCTTTCTCCTTCTCCTTCATGATGGCCGTTACCATATGCTCCACCACTGTCCATCCGTCCCTGGTCTCGAGCATGATTGGGATCATGTTATCAACTGTGATAGCATGTCCTATCTTTTGCTCTGTAGCTCTCCTTTCACCTACCCACCTTTTGCAGCTGAACACTATGTGGGCGGCATTATCAGCCTCCCCACAGGACCAGCACTCTCTGCTCTCGCGTTTGCCTATTTCCAATAGGTATTCCGCGAAACAGCCGTGCCCGGTAAGGACCTGGGTTAAATAATACCCGACATCGCCATGTGCCCTTTCGCACCATGGTCTTATGTTCGGGATTAGCACCCTCGTCCATCTCCCTCGGGGCTCCGCGTCCCATCTCTCCTGCCAGTGTTCCCATAGGCTCTCCCTCGCTGCACCTCTGTCAGCGCCTCTGCACACCTCCCGTCTCTCCCTTGCTAGAAGGTCGATGGGTCGACACGCCATCACCAGCGTTGCCACTGTCGATACCGTCCTGTATGCGCTACAGACCCTTAGCGCTGCTCTTCTCTAGACTTTGGTGAGCTCTTTCCTCCACTTGTCCCTGAGGTCATAAGGATCATACTTCTTCTTGAGATCCCAAGAGTATTACTTATTCGATCCAACCCTTAATTGAATTTAACTCATTAATTTTAGTGGACGAGCTACTTAGGAATCTTGAGAAATTCATGAATGGATTCCTTACCTTCTGGTCTATAAGGGATCAAAATAGTGGACCACGATTCTTATGTACCTCGTGGGTGGTCCAACCATAATGCACGATGTTAATTGTGAGTCACACCTTAACGTCAAGTTTTTTGCCCAACTTAATTTGACATTTCTTTGTTTCAGTGTTTGACAAATTCGATCATGGAGAGGTACACAATTGAGCAGCGCGTTAAGATTGTTGAAGCCTTTTACGAAAATGGGCGTTCAAATCAAAATGCATTTCGTGCACTTCGTGACTTTTTTGGTCAGCATAATCGACCAGCAAACAAGCAGAATTACCGCATTTGGGCAAATGAGAATCCACGAGTGATTGTTGAAAAACCGATGCATCCACAAAGAGTAACTGTTTGGTGCGGTGTATGGGCTGGCGGCGTCATCGGGCCGTACTTCTTGGAAAATGAAGTCGGCCAAGCAGTTACCGTGAATGGTGTTCGCTATCACGAGATGATAACGGACTTCTTGTGGCCAGAAATTGAGGATATGGACCTGGACGATATGTGGTTCCAACAGGATGGTGCCACTTGCCGCACAGCCAACGAAACAATGGCACTTTTGTGCGAGAAATTCAATGGCCGTGTTATCTCACGTCGTGGCGATGTCAATTGGCCGCCACGATCATGTGATTTGACACCGTTGGACTTCTTTCTTTGGGGATATTTAAAAGAAAAAGTGTACGTCAATAAGCCAAGAACAATTCAAGAGCTAAAGGATGAGATAATTCGGCACATTAACGACATTGAACCTCAATTATGTCTCAGAGTCATTGAAAATATGGACCATCGGAAAATATGGTATGCCACCGAAGCCGTGGCGAGCATTTGGCCGATATATTGTTTCACACATAATTGTCATAGATCCTTCTATCATAATAAAGAATATTTAGATAATTCTTTGAAAACTTTTTGTTTTATTTACAATTAACATCGTGCGTTTTGGTTGGACCACCTTTTAGTTAAACAGGTTCACAAAACATTTCCTTTTTGGCCCATTGCCAGCCTCATAAGGTCTACTGCATATAGGTAATTCTTTTCGTTGTTTAGCAAAAATTATTCATATCGTAGTAAAAAAATTTAGATTCATTCTAAACTGCTTCAATTTTGGAGAAATTAATTGAAGATTTCTCCTATGAAATCTTGCCAACATTGGTGTTTGATCAGTAGTTTCTTCCAGAGGAATGAACAATTAATTGCAATCATCCCGGAAATCCCGCTAGGTATATGAAAGCTAGGGCTAGATATAAAATTTTCTAGGGAGAATTAGGTCAACATAACCTTCTCAAACTCCTTTTGTCAGAGAAATAATAGAAATTACAATTACTCTTCTGATAAAGATAGTCACTTATTGCATATTGATTCATTTAATGAAAGAGACAATTAGAAAATTTAAACCACGATCGTCTCTGACCTTATTTCATGTTTTTTTCTCAGAGTAAAATCTTATATTTTGGCGAAATCGTTGACTGTAATATTAAATTTAATCTTAAAAACGTCACCATTTCCTGAGGCATGGAAATTGTCACCAATAGTATCTGTTTTAAAGAAGGGGACAGGAATGACATTAAAAATGATAGACTAATAACACTATTTGTAATTTTGCTAAGACTTGAAATTCTTTTCCATCAGTTCTTATGCTCATGTCTCAGATTTGATATCTGTCAAGCAGTATGGTTTCATGCAACATCGATCGACTGTTACAAATTTCTTAATATTATAAACTTACCAAAGCCATAGGACGATAAACATAGTGAATTGGCCCTAGAGGAATATCTGAATTGTCTTTTGACAGTATGTTGGTACTAATGAGATGCGTTGGTCCTACAAGTTTTAGACCTCTATCTATTTTGATTTTTGAATGAATCGAAAAAACGAATCGAAAATCAGAGAATAATTTGTTTCTCAAAAACGTTGCTTTTTTAAAAAATTGTTTAACTGCTTTGAATGGAATTGGGACATATTATAGAGGTACATACAGGCTATAATCGGAAAAATAGCAGTTCATAATCTTCATAATAATTGTTAGAAAGAAGTGTTTTTTCCGAAATTATTTTTTTTCTTTATGATAACATTCTAGAACAATTTTTAAAGAAACGTTTTTATATCCTTTTCGAAGGAAAACAACTTCTCACATCGTTAAATTTATCAAAATGTATGCCATATTGAAAGAAAACAACATTTTTTTATATAAAAATTGATTTATTTCAACGTTTATATCTCTAAAACAACAGAAACCCAACGTGTTTGATTAATTCATAAGTGGAAATAATATTAATAGTAATTATTAGGTTAGCTATCTAGCTGCTTGCTACCAACTAGTACACAATGTACAGCGGCAAGTCTGGTCGTCGTCGTCGTAGACACAACAGCGTCACCAACATTGAATGACAGTGCAATATTATGGTTGCCGAACAAATTGATAATCTAGAGGGAATTCTTCAAAATTGTTCTAGAACGTTATCATAAAGAAAAAAAATATTTCAGAAAAAAATCGCCTGTTTCTAATAATTATTATGAAGATTATGAGCTGTTATTTTTTCCAGATATAGTATTTATATACCTCTATACCGTGTCCAAATTTGATTAAAATCGGTTGAGCTGTTTTTGAGAAAAAAAAAATCTCCTGATTTTTCGTCTTTTTTTTTCGATTTATTCAAAAACCGAATAGATAGAGGTATTAAACTTGCAGAATCAACGTACCTCATTAGTACCAATCTATTGTCAAAAGATGATCCAGATATCCCCTGAGACCGATTCACTATGCTTATATGATTCACTATGACATTTCTTATGATACATGGGCGTAGCCAGGATTTTGAACAGGAGAGGCAGTGGCGGTTTTAGGATTTGGTCTTGGGAGGGGAGCGCATGCAAATCAAGGGCGGCACCATTAGGCGGCAAGTTATAACGCCGCAGGATTTTTTTTTTAATTTTCAAGGTCACGCGTTTTCCTGACACTTCAGAATTTCAATGATAAATTCACTTTTACAAAAATATTGACTTTCACAGTAATACTTTTTGACATTTGTTACCCTTTGAAATAATAATAATATTTAATTTTAATGATAATAAGAATTAGAAGCTCCTTAATTGAGTGACTGACCGTAATAGTTAAGCTGACTTTACATTAGCAGCAATAATGCAAACTGCAGAAGCAGGAAGAAGCAAATGCTTCAGTGCTTTTAGAAATAAATGACTGATAGTCAATAGCGTGCATTTGCTGCTGCTGGGGTTTGTATTATTGCTGCTCATGCAAAGTCAGAAGTCTGCGCCCTACATTTGCAACTGCTGCAAATGCATCAGACGCGCGGGAAATTCGAAGCGCGACGCCTGGCTAGGGGAGGGCACGTGCCCCCCTGCCCTCTCCTGGCTACGCCCTTGTTATTATATACTCCATAATTAGGGTTGCCGGTGGCATAGTGTTTATAAATTAAATTAAATACATAAATAAATAACCTAATCATCAATTAAAACGCATACCATCACAAGACTAAATTGAATCCGATACAAACGAGCAGCGTAAAGGGAAGGATATTTCTTTCACAAGACGCTTATGTAGATTCGATGCATATACATAAACCTCATCTGTCTTAATAGCATTAGCGCGGGTACATGATGCAACAGTCGCAGTCGTCGCCGTACACATGTACAGACTACATCTCATATCCCGAAAACGTTAAATTGTTCCCCTTGCGGGTTTACGTTTGATTAGTGAACTGCACACATGAGCTTAAAGAAAATCCCTGCGGAATTCACTCAGCCGGAATCTGTTCCATCCATTAAGCGATAGAATACGCCCCATGTCAGGACGGGATCGAACGAAGCGGGGCCCAGTGACGTCGTGGTTTATGGAGGAATATTTGGTGTATTTAGGGTGGTCAAGAATACAGCGTACCCGCATTTCTTTGTTATGTTTCAATCAGAGCGCTGGCACTGCCTATATGTTACATAGTGCGAGCTTGCCATTACGTGTACAACGGTCGCCAGGGGTGCTAGTGTTTTTGCAGTATCGTTTTCCCATTCTCTTACGTCCCTCACCTACAGTAACAGTAAACATATCCTCGCGTACATGTTAACAACTCGTAATCACGAGTTGTAATGAATCTGCAGTATATAAATATAATAGTGTAAAATGGAGGATCCGCCGAAAGCAAAAAAGAAAATGCGTCGTCTGATACGACGTTGCATAGTGTCCGCATGCAATTACGAAAAGAACAAACTTGCTCAATTGTGCAAATCTTAATTCTAACTTCAATTAAAGGGGCAATGAAGCTTTTTGTCTATAATCATTTCATAATACACTTTAATACATAATTTACACTAAGAATACCTACAAGGTTAAATAGTTATCCACAATTGTACACAAGTGTGTTCAAAATTTGCGATATTGTGGCGTGTTCTGTTTTCGGTAAAGTGCAGTGAACAGATAGCTTCATTTTTCCTTCAACTATACTTTGATTACTCCCAATTTACAATATTATAATTTGTAGTATATACTCCAAACTTATATTATTTGCCTTTGTGAATTAATATTTTGAAATGATTTCTTTTACTTGTAACAGAATATTCATAGAATAAGTTTCAGTACTTTTCAGACAGATTATATACATATGTGTATTACGAGTATATAAAAAGTTATTGCAGGAACACACGAAAACATATTTTTTATACTTGCAAATTAACCTAATTCAATTTCACCTATACTGTAAACAATAATAATCGTTACGTAATACATGCTGGCTCAGATAATTTTCCTATAAATTCATTTTGTTATTAATTTTACATCATCCGTTACGTATATATTAGAATTTAAAAACATTTATGTTCAAATTTCCCGGCAAATTCGCACTGCAAGACAACTAGCGCCCCTTGTACAGTAATTTACTAGTGAACTACTGCAGTGCCAGAGGGCTGGTTTCAGCTATGCAAGTAGTGAGCTACTGCGTAATATTTCAGAGTTGCTGACTGTTAATATACACGATCTCTGTAGGTGCATTGGTCAGTTGGAATAACGACTTGAATTACTTGAGTTGCGCTATATTTTGGAGAAAAATGTTGGTAATATTATTAAATATATTACGCCCAAACAAATCTAGATATATATAAGACAGCCAAATTAATTATAAACGGTGTTACACTAAGACGCTAATATGCGAATTTTAAGTAAAACATGATTTTACGCAGCAAAGTATTGAAATATATATAGATTTATAATATAGATATTTGGGAATTATACAGGGTTTCCCAGAATATGTGGGCAAACTCTTGAATTCATACAGGGGACGTTAAAATAACATGACAAGTTCCTATACAAAATTTTCCCAGAGAGCCCTCTACGGACGCCTCTGAAAATCGATTTTTTTTAAATAAAAGCAATCGTAGCAACAAAAACAAAGAAAAAACAAATGTAAATAAAAATGGCATTTTTTTAAAAAGGCTCAGAAAGAATGCAAATTTCATCGGTTTATTTCTTTTTACGTACGTAATAAAAATTATCATAATCATGAGGTCATCAGTCCTAAGACTGATTGGACGCTAACCTCCAGCTTCTCCTATCTTGTGCTAACCTACGCATTTCGCTAATTGTGCTACAACCTACATCCCTTACTATTTATTTGCGAGCAGTAGTCTAATCTAGGCCTACTTCTACCTTTCTTCACTCCTATTTCTGCCTCCAAAATATCGCGGACTATTTCCCCATGTCTCAGCAAGTGGCCTACCATTCTATCTCTTCTCTTCTTTATGTTTTTCCACATACTTCTTTTCTCGCCGACTTTCTCTAATACTTCTTCGTTTCTAACCCTATCAGTCCACGGTATTTTCATCATTCTTCGGTAGCACCACATCTCAAAAGCTTCTAATTTGTCCCTACTTGCTTCCCCTACCGTCCAGGTTTCGCAACCGTATAGTGCCGTGCTCCATACATATAATAAAAATTATATTAAACAAAAACAGTTTTTTCTCGAAAACGGTTCATTTTATCGATATAAACCTAGTGATTTTTTTTTTTGGTTTAAGGTTCAAACTATTTAAAAATATTATTTTTGTGCCTTTATTATAAAGAGTGTAAAAAAATTTACATTATTGTGCTATAGCTAGTCCGTCCCTGGCAAACTAAATAAGCCAAATTATTTTCATGGGTCAATTTTTAAGGAGTCTTAAAAATTGACATATTATATTGTCAATCGTATTAAAAAATAATTAAATTACACAAAGTATTTTAAAAGTTATTAAAAAAAAAATCGATTTTTCCAGGTGCGTCCTTTAGGGGCCTGTATCTCCGTATGGGGGGGGCCCTCTGGGGAAAATTTTTATAGGAACTTGTCATGTTATTTTAACGTCCCCTGTATAAACCCTAGATATTGGCCACATATTCTGAGACACCCTGTATATCGAATAACAAATTCGGTAAATGGCCTCCACGGCTGTGGTGACATACGAGTACTCTTCTGGCGAAATGCTTTTGCGTAAATGTGGCGGTATTTTGTTGATACAGCGTTCAATTTCGACCTTCAGTACTTGATTGGCCATGGGCTTGTTGGTGTAAGTCTGAGATTAAAGAAAACTCCACAAAAAAGTCCATAGGTGTTAGATCTCAAGAGCGTGGCGGCCAATTCTGGTCGCCAAAACGGGAGATGACACGACCAGGAAAAAAACTCATGAAAGACCGTTAATATTTCACGGATGGTATAGCAAGTGACACCGTTCTGCTGAAACCACATGTATTCAAGAGGAATATCTTCCAATTGAGGCATAAGGAACTGGGTAATCATGTTACGATATGTTCACCATTAACTGTTAATGTTAACCTGTCTCGTATCCAAAGAGAAATGGTCCAATGATTCCGGCAGACTATAATGCACACCAGACAGTGATATGTTGGGGATGCATTTGTGTTTCATGAACCATTCGTGGATTTTATGAGCCCCAAATTTAGCAATTTTGCCTATTAACAAAGCCATCAAAGTGAAAACGGGCCTCGTCGCTGAAGATGATTCTGTCCACAAAATCGGCATTCACTTCTTGTTGTTCAATGATCCAGTTGGTGAACTCTTTTCGCTGTACATGGTCTGTTGACAGAAGTTGTTGAGTCAATTGGACTTTGTAAGTATGAAGATCCAAATCTTCATACTTAAAGTGGCTGTTGAAATGTCCAATTCTTGTGCATGATTACCAATCAAGGTCTCTGGATTCTCGACCATACTCTCGCGAGCTGCCGTGATGTTTTGTTCTGAAAGACCAGTATGAGCTAGTTTTGTGTATTTCGCATCAATAACTGAAGCGGTACTTTCAAATTTTTATATTATTCTTTTCATAGTTCATAAACTTGGAATATTATTTCTAATGAAAATTGGAACGAATCGTAGCAGCCAAACTTTCACTATATTGATAGTAATGTTTACCTATAAGAGCTCATTGTTGTATTGTATAGCGCTCGATGTTTACTAACTCCTGTCTGTCTGCTATCGATCTGTCATAATTTTTGACCTATCGAATCATGATAGCCAAAATGGCGGGCAATTAAAATCTTACGCTCTTATTGTAACACCCTATATTGGCCACCTTATACCTTGACCGCATTAGCCCCGACTTTATCCTAGTAGACTTTTTTCTTTGGGCTTGCGTGAAAGGCAACGTCTATCAAAATGTATTGAGATTTTCACGCAATGGCAAGCTAAAATCTTGATCTCACTAGCCTGGCATATTTTTTATAATCATGTAACAACTTAATAGTCATCTGACACCACACTTAACAAAAATTTTAATTCAAAATAAAATTTTGAACAATGACACAGTTAATAACTAAATCCCGAACTCATAAATCAAATTTACATTTGATATATGAGGTAGGCTATTTTTTTTAATACCATTCGCTTCATAATCTCGGCGTTGTCATTTGTTCGACAACCGACGTCGCATTCAAAATACTGATAATAAAATAATTGTATAAAAACGTGCTAGAACATTGTGAATTTCCAACGTCACATGTACGCATGTAGATACGGCATTGTTTAATATTGTGGGTACAATTGTTTCAGCATACAATACGGATTGACGTAGTGTTATCATTTCTAGTTCGATTAGTTCATTCTGCTTATTTTTATTGTTTCATGTCTCATGCGATTCTAATTCCCATATCCTCATAAATAGTGTTTACTTTTCCGCACTCCACTATACACGGAAATGTAATGTAATCGTGTAAACATTTTTTTTCTAGCATTTATTTTTCATTCTTCGACCAAAAAACAAAAAAAATGGCTTTTAAACCATCTTGTGTGTGTATGTGTGTGTGTGTGTGTGCGTGCGCGTGTGTGTGTGTGCGTGTGTGTGCGTGTGTGTGCGTGTGTGTGCGTGTGTGTGCGTGTGTGTGCGTGTGTGTGCGTGTGTGTGCGTGTGTGTGCGCGCGCGCGCGCGCGCGCGTGTGTGTGTGTGTGTGTGTGTACAATTTAAAATAGTTTGTGGTTGATCTTTCTATATTTTTAGTTACCGGAAATATTGACTTTAAATTATTTTGAAACCCTTTACAAATCTGTTTTTATTGTTCACGCTCCGCCACTGGTCGCTCTCGTAAATTGTACCCAAACCGTGAAAGAAGAGCAGAATGGCGTTAATTATATTCACAGCGCACAATGCGAAATACAATAATTTAAATTACTGATATGAGGTAGACGTTTTCATTGTTGAAGCTGAACGCGACCACTTATAAATTATAATAAACGATAAAGTATAATAGCTGACAGCTTCCGTACCACCCACGCTCCGGATTTATCTAGTGGCCCTGATTTATGCGTTTACTTACAGACGTATATGGGGTTTTTGACGCCACATAGTTGATAAAAGTTCAGTAATAATAATAGTGATAATTATGCGTTTATTACCCAACAGAAATATCTATTTATAAGACAAAAATATGGAATACAAATAAATACACATACAGCTCATCAAGAATAGGAACAAGTTTCAAAACTGCGATATCGGACCGCCCACGAGGCGTACAGTAAATAGCTTGGTCTTTACCCAGTCGCATTGAGACCTTTGCAGAATGAATATCGACGAATATATATGTACACAGAGTTCGACCTAGCCTCCGAATGCTGCCTTACTCTTTCTTCTACGCAAACAAATAGAATTTCACACTTTTTCCTATTCTTGATGAGTAGTATATATGTACAGTGTATACCTAAAATATAAATAATAAAGGTAATCTCAGTAGAATACTTAAGGAATATATAACTTACACAGCAGTGTAAGTTGTTTAATGTCATTTAGATACCGGGGATACCAAGTAAAGCTACAATATTCTTATATCGAACGAACTAACGCAAAATATAAACATTTTAAGATAGCAGTGTTAATAAATGATGTTGTGTTCTTAATCACGAAACCACGAATTTTATATTCATTAAGGACCACATGGTTGATATGCCCAGAGAACGACAGTTTATCATCAAAGTACACACCAAAATCCTTAATATTTATAGAACTGTATTAAAACTATGCTACCAAGAGAATAGATACATACATATTAGTGGTTGCTTCCTTAAAGTATACGAGCAAATTTTACATTTATCTATGTTTATTGATAATTTATTCTCCAAATGCCATGACACAACAAGGTCGATGCGAAGTTATTGGAAAAAAGAAGGTGATGTGACCTAAGCATGAAAGACAAGTCGTTAATAAATAATATAAAAAGTAATGATCCCAAATGTGAGCCTTGAAGTATGCCAGAGAACGCTAAGAAGGTGTCGGATTTAAATCCATTATGTGAAACAAATAATGTACTACTGAATCCATATAATTATAATTTCGAAATTAGTATATTATGATTTATCTTGTCAAAGACAGCAACTTATAAGTTGGAATTCGAGAAAAAACCACCAGACCGTAAAGCGGTTATCAAAATAGTTCCCGAATAGCAAGGTTATTACGTAATCGCTATAGGTAACAACTCCACACATTGAATTAAACCTAACAGCGATCCTCGATCCCTTTCTCGTGTTTCTGCACGATCAGACAGGTTTCAGAAAAAGAAAACCCGCCACAGATAGGACTTTTTCTGAAACCTGTCTACTAGTACATTTCCAACTGGTACATACATATAATGTACACCAATATTCTATTAGTGCAATAAATAAATTAACTTTCTATATTAAAAAGAAAAGTATAATAAAGTGTATTCTATTTCAAAGGGCCTTTTACTCTCCTTCATTGAACAACGTAAACAGTAAATGTATCCCCATATGTACCTCATTTAGTGTTATATTGGTATATTGTACACCAAATGTTAGACAGTGTAAGTATACTACAGTGGCGAAATATAAATAAAATAGTTTTATTTTTTTGTGCACCATTTTAACTATAAATAGCCTCTAAAAGCCCAAAGTTCCAGAAAAACGCGATCGGCTAAAATTGTTAGTCTAATTAACATCCACGAATAGCTCGAGCCTGATGGTCGTATGTTGTTTTACTTAAAATGTTTATGAAGCGACTTATTCGAGTGCTCCAACGACTCTATAAGTTCGCAAACAAACAATATGTATGGCTATCTAAACAGTAAACTGTACGTGTCAAATATTAAATAAAGTAGGAGGATTTTATGGGGGTGGATGACCTTGAGTTATATTAAAACACAGTTGATCAACGATTATAGAAATATTTCATTCTTCATATGTTAATTTTTTGTACATTGCTTCATTAATAAAGATTATAATTCAGATTTATATTCTAAAGAATTGCTAATGGGTACATAATGAAATAAGGACATTAGTCCTATAAAATAATAAGTTTAAAAAAAGAACCGACTTCAAAACAAAGTGACTTCACTAAATATCAGGAAATAAATGTTTTCTACAACAATTTAATATTCATTTGTTGTTCCGTTTAATGTAATTAAGAAATTATTGTTTATTATGTAATTATTATTAATTGTTTAATATAATTTTGAAGTCCGCGCCAAGTAAAACAGAAAAATATATACCTTGGTACTATAACAATGAATTTACACTTAAAATTGCTGAGGGCCGGCATTCGTATTACTAATATTGTACGGCACCGACTTCAAAATTATATAAAAGAATTTTGAAAAAAAAGAAAAGAAAAGAAAAGAAAAATAATAATTACTTAATAAACAATAATCTCTTAATTATATTAAACGTAACAACAAATAAGTATTATGGTTAAGTATAAGTTGTATGTAACATTTATTTATTGCTTTTTACTTGTTACTTCTTTTTTAAGTCGGTTTTCTTTAATTATTACTGATCTTGATCAGGTCTTGACTGATTCTGATCGGGTACGTCTCCCAGATGACACCTATTGACTTTGAGGTGAATGGAACATACTCTACCATGTTCATCGGTCATGAGAAAGCACAACGGTGGACTATTCGAGAATTTTTTATTGTTAGCACGATCACTCAACTAAATGGTGCCGGATCGATCGGGTTTCGCCTGATTCTGATTAGGGACGTCTACCAGACGACATCTATTGATTTTGAGATGGATAGGATACACCCTACCCTATCCATGGGTCATGAGAAAACACGATGAAGGACTATTTGAAGAAAGTAAAACTGCGATATAATCGCATAAAACATATATTCTGCATATATGTGTTGGTTTATTTCTTCTCGGCCACTCAATTTCGAGATAGAGATATTCTACGTGCGGAAAAGTCCGTTTTAAGGTTTTAAAACTGTTTATTTATTTTAAACTGCGTTGTATTATAAGTACTTCGAAAATAAAAAATACACTAAAATATAGTAAAAATAAATTTGTTTAAAATACATACTAAACAAATGTTTAGCATTAGAACCTATTAATGTTCACGAAATAATATAAAATCTATATGTATCCTATATTTATCAAAAATTTAAACAATTTTTCCTGTTTTCAGTTTCCCGAATTCATTCACCACAACAAAATCCCCCGTTTAGAAAATAACGTGAAACAACAGAATAGATTCCTCCGATGATAGAATTAATACCTTTGCTCGTCCTTTGTAATTTGTTTCCCGTTAGAATTGCAGTTCGTGCGCGAAATACACGGGCGGTTACGTCGTTTGTTTTTAACGTCGTTCCCTTCGAGAATATTCAAATTGATTCTGTATTTGGAACCGGTGAACAGATGCGACTCAAATCGTCGCAAATGAATGAAATAGGCAACAGAGGAACTCCTCTCAAAACATTCACAGTTCATTTTTTTCTTTGATGTGTTCGAATTACTGCCTGCAAACAAGCAATTGCATCCGATGATATTTTATTGAAATTTCTTATCGATTGGAATAGGGTTCACCTGTGGCGCAGGTATTTAATAATATAATAATAATGCTTTTATTGCCCAAAAAAAAGATCCATTTATAGGATAAAAATATGGAATACAAATAAATACATGTATGGTTTGTATAATGATTGTTTGCGTGTGCGTCATAGGTAACAATCGTATGAATCAATTAACTGACACTTTTGAACAGTGTCATGCCGAAAACACATTTTAGGATAACAGTACAATACAAATCCGTCAACCTATGACAGAGTAATGAAAAGGTTCTCCAAAAACATTCAATGGAAGTTATATTTCCATCAAAATAAATAAAATAAATGAAACAAAAAATAAATAAATTTTACAGAAATATTGAGACACCAATGAATCAAATTATACAATAAAACTTGTGACGTGACTTCATAATTGCATTTTGTTCAAAAAATTATTAATTGTCTATGCCGTACGTAGTTGATTGAAACATATGTCGCTAGACATACGTGCTGGTAATTGTGGCATATTAGTAACAATTGCGAGTGGTGTAGCACGTGATCCGTGCGTCGTCACTAAATTAATACACGTGCAAAGATCCATTATACAAATTGTACCATATGTTTTATTTAAAATGAAGACGGATATTTTCGTCATTTTTTTAAATCCAGATTTGAGCTTTACCATAATTGTAGTCCCATATAAGATGTACAATTCGAGGCAACCGACTTAAATTTGGGTGACAAACTCAGACAACCGCGTCTCCCCTAAATGAGGATCATTCACGATATTTTACTCCACATTGAGATATCGAAAAAGTTATTAGAAAACGTTTTCAGAATGTAAGTTGAAGCCCCAACACCAAATTTTAATATATTTCCGCAGTCTACACACAGTTACAATTTTGGTTTTCAATTTAATAGGATGCCATGGAAATGAAAAAACAGTTATTGAATAGAAATTTTGATTTGACAAAAAATACACTTTAAGAGAAAATGAAACAAACAATTAACTTGTGGTAATTGAAATAAGTCTAAAATCAATAGTTTAAAGTAACAATCAGTTTTTGAGATAATTAGTCATTACACATAAATAAATATTTTAATTAATATCAGGTGTGGCCTCTTTTAACTAATTCTCCGTTAATTTGAATACATTTCTCGATTCTTCTACGATTATGATTGGCTACTCTTCTCAGCTCCAAAATAATAATTTCGCGGAAAGCTCCTCTTATTTTAGCATAAAGTTCTTCTCGATTACTGGCCTTGCTTTGTAAACTTTATTCTTCACTGTTCCCCAGAAATAAAAATGTAATGGTGTAATATCGGGGGATCTAGGAGGCCAGAGCTTAAAAGTACTATTTTTTCTATCTAGCGTATTGGAAAATGTTCGTTCAACAACAGAAAAACAATTCTGGAGTTATTGATTGACGTGCCATCTAACTGGAAAACATCCTCTGTTGCATATTAAGAGGAAAATTGCATCCCATAATTCAGCATCAAAAAAATTAATTAAATGTTCAGCATTTACCGAGTTATTAAAGAAAAACGGACTAATTACTCTGTCTCCTAAAATTCCACACCATATGTTAACTTTCTTTGAAAACTGATCTTTACAATTAATAACCTAATAACCTAATAATATCTACAATTTTGAGAACACACCACAGCATTAGTGATAAATGTAGCCTCATAAGCAAACAAAATTTGATGTAGAAAATTCCAATCGTTTAAAAAATTTCCCTAGACCCAACATCAATACTCTAACCTTTTATTTTCATCACCTTCTTTCAACGTATGTAGAAATTTTGGTTTTTTAAGATTTCATTGATGACCACTGAAACATTTTCTCCTTGTTGATATTTAGTTGAGACGCTAAATTTTGTAGAGTCACTCATGGATTCGCTTATTTTCCACAAGATTACGTTAAATTAAGGATGCGGATGTAATGGGTCTTTCAATAGGGACGCTCGAATGTTGTTAGATTATAGCGGCAATGTGTAAAGCAAGATCTATCAAAATATTGTGAATTAATTGTTCAGTAGTGTATGGCAAATCGCCATGGAAGGCTATGGCGTTCAACAACGTGTACGAATCATCAAATTCTATTTTCAAAGTATGTCCTCCGTTCGAGAAACATTCCGCCTATTGCGTGATTTTTATCCTCGCCACAACCGTCCTGCCGAGTCGACTATTCGACGTTTGGTGGCCAAATTCGAGTTAACCGGTTTGATAAATAATCAGCCAACACCCGTACATCACCGAAATGCAAGGTCTGCTGAAAACATCTGTCCTGTGTGTGAGAGTGTACGGGAAAACCCGAGGCAGTCAATTTCTCGTAGTTCACAAGAACATCGCATTTCTGCGACTTCAATTTGATGAATTTTGCGTCGGGACTTAGGTCTGCATAAAATCCAACTGACTCAGGAACTTAAGGTAAACGACCATATATAACGCCGTGTGTTCGTTGATTGAGCTCTAGAGCGAATGGAAGTTGATCTAAATTTCGCCAATTAAATCATCTTCAGCGACGAGGCCCATTTTTGGATAAATGGATATGTGAACAAGTAAAATTGTCACAATTGGGACGATACCAATCCACACGAGATACACCGGCACCAAATGGATCCCGAGAAAGTCATTATTTGATGCGGATGTTGGTCTGGCGGAATTATCGGTTCGTACTTCTTCTACAACGAAACTGGAATTGTCATAACCGTCAACGGCGAGCGCAACAGATCGATAATAAGTAACTTCTTGCGGCCTAAAGTGGATGATATAGATACCGACGACATGTGGTTCCAACAGGACGACGCTACACAGCACATGCCACGATGGACATTCTGCACGCGACTTGAGACATGGTTATCTCGCGCAGCAGCGATTTTAACTGGCTGCAGAGATCGTGTGATTTAACGCCTTTATACTTCTTCCTTTGGGGATCCTATTTTAAATCGCAGGTCGATGCGAATAAGCGCCAAACAACTGATGCCCTCAAAGTCAATATAACGAACGTCATCCAGCAAATTTAGCCAGATTTATGCGACAAAGTCATCGAAAATTGGACCTCCCGGATATGTACCATCGCCGCGAACATTTGAACGACGTCACATTCCATACTTAATGCCATAAAATATTCTTTCAAATAAAAAAAATTGAGTAGATATCTCACACATAACTTATTTCAAAATAGAGCGTCCTTATTGAAAAACTCTTTATTGAACGACGTTGATTATTCTGAGATGTTTTAATAACACTGCCAGTTTCATTGAAAGAGCATGATGGCGGCTGCAGTTCCATGACTAATAGCCACTCGTACAGAATGTCTTCGGCTAAATTCTACGGCTTCTTCTCTACTACTACGAGCCTTATCGCGTAGTAACCGTGATTATTATTTCCATTTTTTTCCTGAAATGTAGACGCATTTTTCGTAAACTAGATGTTTGTAAACTAGACACAGTATAATTGAAAGTTTTGTCAGATTGGTATTTAATTTAACCAGAGTCTTCATATTCATGGCATAATTACAGTCTTAATATTAGTAAGCCATGTTATATTCGTTTCAGCCACTTCTTTGGCGCACGAATTACAACGAGACACAATAAAGTTCATGGAAAGCTCATCATCATCTCATTCGGAACTCAATAAACTTCGAGAACCGCTAGTAACGTTTCGATTTAATAATCCAACTAAATTACAAGAGAAATAAACAACCGCCCTTATTTACTCAAGACGCGCGTAATTATACGAAAATTCAGACACCATGTAAATTTATCGATTCCCATTGGTCGGTATTATTGTAGGTATATTACGGGAAGTAATATCCCTGGCAAGCCGAACCCATCGTGCATTAATGAACGTCCGGTCAATATCCTACTTGTGTTTGTATTTAGACATACGCCTTAGCTCGACTATTCGAGGTATTGTTCGGATAATTAGTAACCTGGCAATTAGCGCATGTAATATTCATCTATGTGTAAGATGATTAATGGTATGTGTCATTATTTACAAAATACCCGTGTAATATTCATTAACCTGGTGAAGATATTGGAAGCACTTCAGGAGAACTTCGAGATAATTTTACTTGTAGATTGATAGATTTTATGTACGAGTATTTTGTTTGAAGGCATATACATCGAACTATTTTCATAAGTGTAGTGTAATGACACAGGCCTACAGATTCTGACATTTTGAAAGTTGATTTGAGTTTGATAAGTGATTATAAGTGAGTTATTTACGCTGATTTCATATCTGCATTCCGTTTTTGCCCCTCACGTAAGGTTTTTGATCAACTGAATAATCAGAATAAATTAAAAACTAAAGGAAAATTACATTTTAATAAACACTATATTTAATAAATATTAAAAAACATAGTAAAAACAACAACACAAATAGTTTTGAATCTCTAATTTCTTTATCTCTTTGAAAATCTCTCCCTTTTTAACAAAAAAAACTCCGTTTTATAGTTTTTCTTGTGTAATCATTCATTGGATGTTATCTTTTCAGCATCCAGCAGTAATCTCCTATCATCGCCACATCTCATTGACCCTGATGCCTCCTCTCCATCTCCTTTATGTCTTTATGGAACCTTTCACCTTGCTCCTCATTAACAGCACTAAAATTTTTTCGAAGGTCGCCCAGATAAGCATGCAGAAAATGAATTTATGAGACGTTTACATAATTTTTTAATTATTTCATGTTCCGTTTGGTTGTTACAAATATGGCGAATGCGCTGGTAATAACAAACAACAACAATGTTCGGTGAAATGTCTATTTTATGAAGGCCTATTAAAATAAAAATTTCTGTTTTTGTGTAACCTATTTACACTACAGAGATTTACATGTATAAACTGGTAATTATACGAAATTAATAAAAAAAATCTGTTAGCAGTTGTCTCCCCAACAAATTTATCAGACATTTTGCCCGTTTCTAGCAGTATGGTACTTTATCTATAAAATTAATCAATATATTATTTGACGTGTTGCTATATTGCTAATATCCTTCAATAGGTATCTAATCATTATTAATTAAAATAATGTGTATTATTATAAAATTTACTGCCAATAGCCATACAGAATTAATTTATATTACAGAATCACATGTCGAACCTTAATTATTTGGGGGCTACAAGGGCATATTGGAGAGACGACTTTAATTTTTTTTTTTGTAAATCAAAAAACATGGATAGAGGTTGTCTCAGTTGGAACTATACTATTTGAATTGTGCGCCATTTGGGTTCTGTCAAAGGTCATCAATATTTAACCACTGTCATACGACGTCAATATGCCGCGATTAAGGGTCCAATAACAAATTGTTTGTGTACAACTGTTTTATGAATGTGATCATTTACAATTTCATTAAGAACAATTTGCACAAAATTAGGGCGACGTGTAGCGCCTACAGAGTTAACAGTTATTTAATCAAGAAACTTGACGGAACGGTTTTCGATAATTCTGTTTGCTGATGTATCCGTCGAGAGAAAAATGTGTTGCATCGCTGTATAAATTGTTGTTACAAAAATCAGCATTACCTTCATTGTTCTCTAACACCCAATTAAGAAACGTACGACGGTATAAATAGCCTGTAACTTTTGACTGTTGTGTCAACTGAATCTTGTGTGTTGGCAGATCTTTCTTTTTTTAAATCCGATGCGTGGTGGCTCTTGACAGATCCAATTATTGTGCACGACAACAAATTGGCGATGATCCCGTACACTTCCTGTCACTGCAGCAATATTGTCATCTGATCTACCATGACGAGAACGTATTGGTGTTGCCCTATTAATAACAGAACCTGTCTCTTCAAATTTCTTGATTAAGTTTTGAACTGTCAACTCTGTAAGCGCTTCATTTTGTCCTAGTTTTATGCAAATTTTTCTTAATGCCACTGTAAATGATGGCTCACTTTCATAAAACATTTGTACATAAACTATTCGTTGTTGAACTGTTAATCACGGCATGTTGACTTCGTATGGTTTGTAGATGACAGCCGTTAAGTGTTGACCACCCATTTTTGACATAACACAAATGGGAAACAATTCAAACAACTAAGCCTGCACTTCCAACTAAGCCACTCTATAATTTACAGTAAATGTTAATAATAGTAATGTACATTTTGGTAATTTATATAAGGAATTTGGAAAATATAATGATAAAAGTATGAACTTTATTACAAACTTAAAAACTAATCTAGAAATTGATAAGCTCAGAATAATATCTCCCTTGATTAACTGTTTACTTATGAGATAAGATTTAGACACATTTCTTTAATGCAGATATTCATCGTTCAACTAAACAACAATAAACAATATATTTATGAAGTAGACTAGAACAGGTCACCTAGAATCAATAATATACCACTTCTGAGCAATGAAATTGGATCTTTGTTTATTGCTTACATATATCTGCTGACGAAGTAAAAATAAATATTAGTACGTTTGTGGTTCATAACTAGTCGGAGCGGGGTGGAATGACGACAACAAAGCTGTAAACTGCCTCCGGGGGACCCGATAGAAACTTTCCTGCTATTTTTTCCAATGAAAAATACTCATCCGATTCCCGTAAGAGTTTCAATATTTTCTTTAGATTCCGCGGCAATTCAATTTCCAATGATAAAAGTTACATGGAATTTTCAGTCGAGTGAAATTTCAATTGGAGATGACTCCCGGAGGTCTTTTGCACTAAAATTCGCGTAATTTGAACGTCACTAAGAGCACAGACGAGAGACGGAGCGTCGTGGATTCGTATGTTCAGGACTTACAAATCTGAAGGTGTAACTAACCTAGAACCTAAAGAAAAACAACGAAACTTTCCCGGTCTGTTGGTTAAATAAGTGTGGGTAATTAGAGTTCAACTCTAATTAAATGGAACAAGATGAATTTAGATGGTAAAAATAAGATGAGTAATATGAGTAAGATGAGTAAGTAAGTAGAGTAAAAAGAGTAAGACGAATAAGAAGAGCTGAGATTTAAACTCAGTTTTAATCATCTCCAGATGATGCCAACTTTGTTGCCGAAACACGCGTCGAGTGTAGTGTATAATGTTTTGGTGATTTGTGGAAAACTAAGTTAGTGTTGTCTTCACACCAAAGGTTCCAACCTACTCCAGTAATAAGAAGACTAAGAAGAGTAAGAACAGTAAGAAGAGTAAGAAGAATAAGAAGAATAAGAAGAGTAAGAAGAGTAAGAAGAGTAAGAAGAGTAAGAAGAGTAAGAAGAGTAAGAAGAGTAAGAAGAGTAAGAAGAGTAAGAAGAGTAAGAAGAGTAAGAAGAGTAAGAAGAGTAAGAAGAGTAAGAAGAGTAAGAAGAGTAAGAAGAGTAAGAAGAGTAAGAAGAGTAATAAGAGTAAGAAGAGTAAGAAGAGTAAGAAGAGTAAGAAGAGTAAGAAGAGTAAGAAGAGTAAGAAGAGTAAGAACAGTAAGAAGAGTAAGAAGAGTAAGAAGAGTAAGAAGAGTAAGAAGAGTAAGAAGAGTAAGAAGAGTAAGAAGAGTAAGAAGAGTAAGAAGAGTAAGAAGAGTAAGAAGAGTAAGAAGAGTAAGAAGAGTAAGAAGAGTAAGAAGAGTAAGAAGAGTAAGAAGAGTAAGAAGAGTAAGAAGAGTAAGAAGAGTAAGAAGAGTAAGAAGAGTAAAAAGAGTAAGAAGAGTAAGAAGAGTAAGAAAAGTAAGAAGAGTAAGAAGAGTAAGAAGAGTAAGAAGAGTAAGAAGAGTAAGAAGAGTAAGAAGAGTAAGAAGAGTAAGAAGAGTAAGAAGAGTAAGAAGAGTAAGAAGAGTAAGAAGAGCAAGAGGAGTAAGAAGAGCAAGAGGAGTAAGAAGAGCAAGAGGAGTAAGAAGAGTAAGAAGAGTAAGAAGAGTAATAAGAGTAATAAGAGTAATAAGAGTAACAAGAGTAACAAGAGTAACAAGAGTAATAAGACTAATAAGACTAATAAGACTAATAAGAGTAATAAGAGTAATAAGAGTAATAAGAGTAATAAGAGTAATAAGAGTAATAAGAGTAATAAGAGTAATAAGAGTAATAAGAGTAATAAGAGTAATAAGAGTAATAAGAGTAATAAGAGTAATAAGAGTAATAATAATAATAAAAGTAAGAAGAGTAAGAAGAGTAAGAAGAATAAGAAGAGCAAGACGAGCAAGATGAATAAGATAAGTAAGAAGAGGAAGATGAGTAAGAAAAATAAGATTAGTAAGATGAGTAAGGCTCGTAAGATCAGTAAGATTAGTACAATATTTGTAAAACTAACCAATTATTGTTACAGTAAGCGAGTGGTAAGATCTGTAAGGTTGATATTTGATCGACAAGGGAAATACATTTGAATATACACCGTTCTTTATAGTGTGTGGGATTTTCATCCGCTAAAATCCACTGCTTCTAATCAAGCTGTCTAGAACCGGTCGAGATAGCATAACGTAAAAAGCGGCTGCAGTCTAGTTGTACATCCTTCTCTCTCTTCTGCTTCTTTTTCCTCATGGTGCCGATCATTGGTGTCTTCACCGCATCCTAGTCTCTTTGCCCTTGATCATTATTGGTATTAGGTTTTGTAGTGTTTTCTATCCATTCGCGGGTATTGTTTCCTCTCACCATCTCTTTCAGTTTTACCGAATTCCTGTTTATATTTCTATATAAAGTATACCTTTCCTTTGTAAGTAATTCTATAGGTATTACCATCGCGATAACCTGAATTACTTTTATTCAACGGTTCTTAGTAGGATTCTTCTTTCAGTGTGCTCCAACATCCTTTTATATTTGAAAAGAATCATCTATAACGCGCAAAGTTTTATATGGTAGTTTTATAAACTATCACAATGTGGAGGTTTATACTCCACTCCATCTGTACGTTCCTTAGACATTAAGAATCGAACGAAATTGAGCAAAAACAGCTATTCTCCTGACTATATGCCGACGTCGAGCGCTGAATTATATGGCGAAATTTGACATATTTTGTTCTAACATAGAACTAAAATACAAATATTTAGATTGCTCGAAAACCAAAGGAATATCGATAGCCAGAATATCGCTAACTACAGACCGGCTTCGACCTATCTTGGGTTTCGTCAGTATAGTGTAAGCGATTATGCCTTTGACAATCGAGACTTTACATCTTGTATACATCGTTACGTTCTAAAAATTTTATGTTACATGTTTAAAGCATATCCAAGATTCTTTTCCAATTTCTGTCATTGCTTATTCCTGCATTAATTTTCTTATTTGTAATTCTACGAAATTACCTTCCATTATATTACATACATTACATTCCATTATATAGAAATATTAATCCTAATTTAATATGAAGTGGCGGAAATATGAAATGAATTTTCTGTGGATGAACCAAATTTTCATAAATAACTTTTTTAAACCAGGTGTTTATAACAAGATATATTTGGTGTATTTTTACAACTTCTAGGGGATTTTTTAAGCAAAGTAAAAACACATGACGCGATGTGACGAGTAAACGTATATACATTGAAAACGTACTACAGCAACTATACAAATATCCGCATAGTATAAAACCGGAATATCCCCACCAAACAGACCGGCCAACTCTGTTTCGGTAAATCCTCCACACTTGTGTGTATGTTTCGAACCTATTAAACACAGGGGCTCCGCAAAGATTGAGGCAAAATTTAATTTTATGAAACCTTGGTTTTAAAAACTACAAATTATTGTACAATGTACATTTACAAATACTGGTGGGTGATGGAAACAAAAAAACAGTGTTTCTGTAGTTCATGGTATGTAGCTAAGCCAAAAAGTCAGAGAATTCCGCACAATTATCCACAATGATGTTAATATTCGTAATATCGGTAATATATGTAATATACGTATTATCCGTGAATATCCTTAATATCACTAATATCTGTGATAATATTTCGGATATTATTACGGATTATGTAGTAGTATTAATTCACAGTATTCATAATATTGACAATAGTTATAATATTCGGAATGTTTGTAATATTAATAATGCTCGTAATATTTCTAATGTTCGCAACATTTGCCCGTTTGTAATGCCCATAACATTCGTAATGTTCATAACATTCGTAACGTTCATAATATGTGTAATGTCCATGATATTCTTAATATTTTTAATCCACAATAGTCGTAATGTTCGCAATATCAGTAATATTAATATTACCCTTAATATCCGTAATTTTCTTAATATTCGTAATATTTGTAATATTCGTAATATTCGTAATATTCGCAATATTTGAAATATTCGTAATATTGGTAATAATCGAAATATCCATAACATTCGTAACATTCGTGATGTTCGTAATGTTAGTAATATCCGCAATTATCGTAATGTGCGCAATATTCGTAATAATGGTAATACCCGCAAAATTCTAAATATTCATAATATTTGTAATATTTATAATATTCGTAATACTCGCAATATTTGCAATATTCGTAATAATCGAAATATCCGTAACATTCGTGACGTTCGTAATGTTATTAATATCCGCAATATTCGTAATGTGCGTAATATTCGTAATATTCGTAATATTGGTAATACCCGCAAAATTCTAAATATTCGTAATATTTGTAATATTTATAATATTCGTAAATATTCGCAATGTTCGTAATATTAGTCATAATCGAAATATCCGTAACATTCATGACGCTCGTAATGTTAGTAATGTCCGCAATGTTCGTAATGTGCGCAATATTCGTAATACCTATTGCTAATATTCGTAATACGTGTCCATAAATTTCTCGTGTGGCACTCGCAGCTTAATGTGCCCTTGTTTAGTACGTGCCGTTCATTACCATCGCGTTCAACGTGTCATAGGCCGCATTCTTTCGCTGGACGTCCTGCTTCATCCATCACGTACACCAGGAAATTCGCAGCGCATTAGACACTATAAGCGTTCATTAATTCACTTGGCGGCCCGACCGTCCGACGAGCGGCCGGCGCACAAGTGGACATTATTCATTGCATTTGGGAGGCCGTGTCACGGCCATGATATGTAAAAAGACCGCGCAGATGGTCCATTATGTCGCCAACGAATTATTTTGTTCACATGTGGATTATTTATTATTCTATTTAAACTGGGACACAATTCCGAATAACAATGGGACACGGACAAAAAGGCGGCGTACATTTTTAGCCACCTGGGGCATTAATATTTTATTCGGTCGCTCAGTGAGTCGCGGGTATTGCCGTCGTTCAATTGAAATAGTTTGGAAATGGTACGCGATAAGAGATTTTTGTATATTTTTAGTTCTTCCTTTACATTTGGTTCGTATGGAATTTTAAATGTGAATGATAGTGGTGGGATATACGAGGGTGGTGTGACAAGTTTCCGGCCTGGGGCAGAGATAGCCATCAGCTCTAATTTTTGACTCATATTCTACAGTACTATCCCTGATATAATAACTTGTATAATAACTTTCAGTTCGATTGCTCTGTTAGTTTATGTCTGACAGCCTATTGAATAAGGCGCCTCGCTTGCTTACGTGAAAAAGGAAACATTGGAAAAGCATGCGGTCATCAACTACATATATTTGAAAGGCTTAACACCACTTCACATCAAACAAGAAATGGATATAACACTGAAGGACTCTTCTCTATCATATTCAACAGCCAAGCAGCGGATTTCTGAATTTTAGAAAGGCCGAACGAGCACCGATGGTGGACCACGTTCAACACGCCCCGTTGGGGTTACAACTACCGAAATCTTCTTCTTCTTCTTTCTTCTAAAGTAAGTATATGACCTGTTCCTTCTTCGATGAATATCATCGGTACTATGAGCTGATTTTTATATGTTTTTACAGAGGGTAGGCAACTAGTTAACCCGGGCCATCTAACCCTCCTCTCTCTTCCGGGCTTAAGACTGGCAACAGTACTACTGGGCTACTCAATCCGCCCAGCAGCACTGCAGGCTGAAAACGGCAACGATACGCAGTGTTTTCAAGTGGTAACCCCGTCCAAGTGTTAACTGCGCCCGACGTTGCTTGACTTCTGTTATCGGACGACGATCGATATTCAGTGTGGTATGGCCGTTGCCTATCGGGAACTGCGGTAATGATCGGGAAAATTCATAAAATCGTGGTAGAGGACCGCAGATTGATAGTGAGTGAGATAGTTGACACTACTGGGATGTGAACCAAACGTGTAAGCAATATTTTACATCAACATTTGTGCCTGGAGAGGCTCTGTGTTGGTGCGTGCCGCGCTTGCTAATTATCGATCAAGAATTGCGCCGGAGGACTTTTGGGCCGAGAATGTAGCACTATACAAGTGAAATCCCAATGAATTTTTGCGTCGATTTATAACTGTTGATGAAACGTGGGTCCATCATTACACTCCTGAAAGTAGACAACAGTCAAAACAATGGACCCGAGTAGGTAAACCAAACCCAAAAAACCATCTATGGTGAATACTACGCAGAGTTATTAAACCGTTTGAGTAACGAAATGAAGGAAAAATGACCTCATTTGGCGAAGAGAGAGATCTCGTTCCACCATGACAATGCACCTGCTCATTGCAATGGCTAGAATCAACGAATTGAAGTTTGAATTATTCCTTCATCCAGCGTATTCACCAGATTTATCCCTCAGTAACTATCATTTGTTTCCTAACCTCATTTAACTAAATGAGCTCATTTAACTAAAAAGTCAGTACGGGCGAATCCATGTGATTTTGGGCTCGTAGATATTGTAGTACTATATTATTTAAATAGAAAAACTGGGCTCATAAAACACTGAGATCTACAGATGATTTACCTCTATGTTGTAAATTTAAGTCACGAGTATTTGTTCCATATCGAATTTTGTTGTAAAGATACACAAAAAAGTACACTTTTTTAAAACAAATACACATTTTTATTTGGTTAATATTGTGAAGGGATCAACATCCAAAGGGTTGTATAGCGCATAAATTACATGGCGTTTTTTCCGTGTTATTACTCGAATTAAGGATCTCCTGGCATTTCGCCCGAAATTCTTAAAATGAACTTTGTAAACAAAACTCCTAAGTGAAATTTGTTTCGCGGAAACTAGCGAAGTTTACACGTGTCACTGCGCTAATTTCCTTGTATTAACTGCAACGATATATCCCTCTAATTTATTAGGCCATTATTCCGAAAAAACTTTCGCCATTTATCCGAGAAATGTTTTATTTATACACTCTTTAAGTTCTTTAGCCTGAAGTTTCCGCGTATATCATGTCCCGATAAGCAGTTGTTTCAGTTTTCATTATGAAATTCTAAATGGGACCGGCATAAATTCCAAAGCGGTTGATCTATGGGTCCCGGATTTGCAGTCTTATCTCGGAAGGGGTCACTTTAGTGGAAATAATTATGGATCTTATCAGAGTTGTATCTCGTTTGTTGTGTCGCTATATCAAGTTCGCTGGGGTTGATATTTTTAAGAGAACGAATAGGGTTTATGGAGGAACATGATTTGGTGGAGGAAGTTTTCTGATGCCAAACAATAATAATAATTTATGACATGGTGTTTATTGTTGTGAATACTTGGTAATAATAATTGTAAAACAGTATATAAAGGGTGTCCCAGCGAGAGGTAGCCCATTTAAACTTGCCACCATTACTCCTGCGGTAGGTTTTGGAAATTGATGCCTCGTAGTCAATACGTGGAGAGTATGGCATTACAAAATGAAGCGCTATACTGTTCAGCAACGCATACTTATTTTCAAAGCGTACTACGAAAGTAATGGTTCAATTGTGGGCACTGATAGAAAATTACGTGCAATTATGAGTCGTCGGGAGGCACCTGCTAAGCGGACAATTCAACGCGTCATGGCGAAATTCAGGGAAAGTGGCTCCGTGTGTGATAAAAAAAACACCTATACGTCGCCGTGGGTAACGCTCAGTTGAAAATATTGAAGCAATCCATGCAAGTGTGGCTGAAGATAACACCATATCCGTAAGACGTCGTTCCCACCAATTAAATCTCGCAAAGTCAACATTACAGAGAATTTTGACAAAAGACAAAATTTTCATTTTCATGCGTATAAGATCCAGTTGATACAGGAGTTGTAATCACGTGACCATGCACGACACCGTAAGTTTTTTGAATGGATGTTAGAGAACATCGTAGTTCACGACGAGTTTTAGGAAAAACTTATATTCAGCGATGAAGCGCATTTTCAATTAAAAGGGTACGTAAACAAACAAAATTGACACATCTGGGGAGCTGAAAATCCACGTCCCATCCAAGAACAGGCCATGCATTCAGCAAGGGTTACCGTGTGGTGCGCTTTGTGGGCAAGAGGAATTGTTGGGCAGTTCTTCTTCGAAAACGAAGCAGGCGAAGCGGTTACTGTAAATGGTGTACGTTATGGTGAGATGCTAACAAACTTCTTTTTCGAACAAATCAATGATTTGGATGTAGGCGATATATGGTTTCAGCAAGATGGTGCCACGTGCCACACATCTAACGGAACGCTGAATCTTTTGGGTACCAAATTTCCTGGGCGCATAATTTCTCACAAAGCTGAAGTTGATTGACCACCACGCTCTTGTGACTTGGTCCCATTAGACTTCTTCTTGTGGGCTACGTTAAAAGAAAAGGCTATGCCAATAATACCGCTCCGATTGAGCAGCTGAAAAATAACATTAGCGTAGTTATTGCGGGCATAGGGCCACAGCTATGTCACGAAGTGATGGAAAACTTCATCAAAAGAATCCACTGCTGCCAGAGAAACAGAGGCGGCCACTTACAACATATTGTATTCCATGTCTAATGGCATAGTTTATATAAACAATTGAGCCCAAATTATTGTAGAAATGTTATTTATTTGCCCAATAATTACAAACATAACCGACTACCTCTCGCTGGGATACCCGTTAGTGTTTAAGCGTGTTTGTTAGAAGCGTGTGTTCTGGCGGGCTATAACGGAAATGGACTAACAATCGATATGCTACTGATGTTCATTTCTACAGGAACGACATTGCCGCCGCATGTTACACATAGGCTTATTATGGGTTTGTTTTCATCTCATCGTAGTTTTCTTTGTTTCCGCAGCCTTGCTGATCATACCAATGGAAGTATTGCAAAATATTCGCAACAACGTAGGGGAAAATTTTATGTACTTCAATATAAACGAAAAAACTGATACGTGCGATTTTTAAGTGGAAAATCTTCATTGGTGCGTTAAAATTTAAAAGTGATAATGGTAGCCATTTACCGGATTGAAAGATATTAGACAGAATCAACTACAAAACAATTGTAGATTTATTTTTGAGGATATTCAGTTATGCTAGTGATTTTCTAAAATTATTTGATTTAAATAATTTAATTCAAGTAAATTAAACACTTTCTCCAATGTATTTATAGTAGAAGAAATGAGTCGCCCATGCAATTCAAGAGAAGATGGAGCAGTGAAAGCGGTAAATCTTAACGGTGGACGTAGCCAGCGTGTGGCTATTTTTTTAGGAGTTAGACTATCAACAGTTAGTCAAACAAATAAACATTTCAACGAACTTGGAAGTTATTGCAGACCCCCAGTACAACAACAAAGTTGTAAGAGAGAATATAGATGCAAGAGATAAGCGATATCCTGTGTAAATCGCTTTAAGAAACAGTTTGCATTTAAGCATTTCACCAGTTTGGAGTTAAGCAGTGCCATAACGGCAGCTGAAAATGTATCAATTCTTGGACAAAAGACCAAGAGAAGGCTTAATGAAGGAGGATTGTACAGTACAACATCAGCTATTGCATCACTTCTTACCAGAGAACATAGAGTTACTAGACTGTGTTTTGCAAGAGAATGCGTAAATTGGACCATTGACTACTGGAAGCGAATTTTATTTCTAGAGGAAACAAGAGTAAGTCTTAATTCATCAGATGGATACCAGATGGATGGAGTGTGGTGGAGACCAGGAGAGAGGTTTGTCTGCAATATCTCTCCCACTTTTTGGGGGATCAATAATGTTCCGATGAGGAATTTGCTTCGATGATTGCACTGCTTTGATTCCTATATCACTCGCCCCTTTTGCCGGGGATAATTTAATTGTTATGCAGGATAACGCTTGGTCTCGCGTCGCTAGAGAAATACTGAACAACCTTCCATTTGTGAATATTCCAACTGTGGACTGGCCATCAAGAAACCCAGATGTGAACCCCATAGATCATCTATGGAATGCACTAAAATGATTAGTTAGGCACCACATACCTGTACCTATGACCCTTAGTGAACTCGAATACTTTGTTCCTGCTGAATGAAAGAATATTCCTCAGGATACCATTCACTACTTGGTCAATAGCATCTCCAGACAAATGGAAGCAGTGATAAGAGTTAGAGGGGGGGGTCTATACGCCAATGAATCCAAATTCTTACGATTTAATTTCACTTCCAATTTTGTTTTCTAAACTTTTTCATTAACACTGCTTTTATTGTATTTGACACTATTGCTTTATTCTGTTATTTATCCATACTTTTCCCCGATAATATCATTATGATCTCTTAAACATTAGTTATAACATATATAGAAATATATAGAATTCATAAATAAAGGAATAAAGTTTTACTGATGCCTTAATTTTGTTCAGGGGTTTATTTTATGGAATAGTGACTTAATAATAATTTTTCAAATGTATTTTAATTAATAAAGATAAGGAAGTAATATGTATATCATATAGTAAAATTTATCTTTAAAACGAGTATACTTTTTTAACTCATGTCAAAAATTAATATCATTAGCATCCGCGGACTTTTCCGCGCGTAAAATATCGCTATCTTGAAATTGAATGGCCGAGAAAAAATAAACCAACACATAAATGCAGAATATGTGTTTCATGCGACAGTTTTATTTTTTCCAATTTTTCTCAAATAGTCCACCGTCGTGCTTTCTCATGACCCATGGACAGGGTGGGGTGTGTCCTATCCACCTCAAAATCCATAGATGTCGTCTGATAGACGTCCCTAATCAGAATTAGTCGAAACCCGATCGATCCGGCATGATTTAATTGAGTGATCGTGCTAACAAAAAAAAAAAATTTCAAATAGTCCACCATTGCGCTTTCTCATGATCCATGTACTCGTACATGGTAGAATGTGTTCTATTCACCTCAATATCAATAGGTGTCGTCGGGTAGATGTCCCCAATCAGAATCAGTCAAAACCCGATCGATCCTACACGATTTAGTTCAGTTATCGTGCTAACAAGAATAAATGCCGACGACAACGACAACGACATACACACAGCAACCATTTTTTAAAGACAATTTTTTTTTGTTTTTAGGCCGAAAAACAAAAAAGAAATGCTAGAAAAACAATTTTTTTTCCATTTTTCTTTACACGATTATATTACTCTTCCGCTCTGGTATAGTTGAGTGTGGAAAAGTAAAAAGGAATAAACATTGATTTAATAATAAAAATAAAGTGAACAAGGAATGAGTTTTATGTTTTTTGGGACACACTGTACCATATATTCCCGGACAAATATCATTCCCGTCATAAATTAGACTTAAATTAGTATTAAATCACGCTCATTGTATCTCACACTCTTAATATTAAAAAGTGAATGGTTTCGTTTAAAAAAAATATACAAATCGGCGCGGCGTGAAAAATCACTGGAAATCATATCGCTATGCTGGATAAAATTAAACACAATGTTTAAGAGGGAAGTCACTCATCTCGTGCTATAAAACCGTTTCGCACTATTTGCAATTTAACTTTGCAATTACAAAAGGAAATCAGAAGGCAAGCGAACGGAAGTAGACTGTTTGATCTGGAGGAAGTTTAATCGCTTTATAAACTCGGGCGGGCCCTCAAAAATAAAAGAAAACAAATAACTTAAATTCAATTTAAATAGAGAGATACGTGTTTTGCCGGTAATTAAACTAATATAATTTCGCTAAATTAAAATCAAACAGGGCTCGAACTACAAAGAAAATATAATTATAATTATGTCCCGGCGGAAGATTGCGTTTGCCGGGTAAACGAATTAATTTCGAAAAATTTCATCATAGAGAAAAATTGTAATAAGATTACGTTTTGTTGTTTTCGTAGAGATTTTAAAGAAGCGCATATTACCGAGATTCTTATAGTGAACAGTCTTTCCTCGTTAGCATGGCAAACATAAAATAAAAAGTACCGAAAGTACTTTATATATTACTCGTACAATGTATTACTGTATATGTTATACAACGGCTTAAGTACATATCAAATTTTAATAAAATTATCTCAAAATACACAAGCCTCGGATCATCCTGAATTATATGCACTATACAGTATTAATACATTTGATCGTTTTGATTTCCATGGTAGTTATCTTCCATTTTGATCTCTCTGCTTATGTTACTCCTCCATCTTCTCACATATGTGTCCTTCAAATTCTCTTCCACATTATCGATCCACCATTTCCTGCATCTGCTTCTCATATTGTTTCCTACAGGGTCCCAATTATACATATATTTTTGATGTTGACCTCCTAATGTATTTTGATCAATTATTGACCTCATCATTCTCTTTCGTGATTTCACAAATTTGGCGATGCAGAAACACAAGCAGAGAAGCAAAGAAACAGAATATCTGCTTTTGGCAATCTCTCTATTTCATAATTCTTGCCAATTATCCATGTCCAATCAATATTGTGAATTGGACCATGTCCTTTTGAAGAATTCTTCTTTCGAAATTTTTAAAATACTTATCAAATTCCTAGGAAGGATATGACGTCCCAATAGATATTTTCGTAACGAGACAGCCCAGAAATCGATGTGAAACGTATATTGATAATATGTTACTCAACTTGCAAGAGGATTCTCTTCAGTTAAGAAAAACACGTCCTGTAAAGGCTCGATTTTTAAACGTAAATAAAATAAGTTTTGTGTAAGATATCCACAAAATTTTTTTATGTGAAAGAACATTTTATGGCATTAAGCATGGAACATATCGTTGTTTAAATATCTGCTACAGTTTTCCTTCATCGCACGTATCCGGGAGGTCCAATTTTCGATGACTTTGTCGCATAAATCTGGATGAATTTGTTGAATGACGTTTGTAACTTGTTCGCATAGACTTGCGAATTAAGATAGCTCCAAGGGAAGAAGTCTAAATTTGTTAAATCGCACGATCCCGATGGTCAGTCCACGTCGCCGCTGCGCGATATTATCATGTCTTCAAATGCGCTTCTTATGCGCTATGTGGGATGTAGCGCCGTCCTGTTGGCACTACATCTCATCAGTATCAATTTCATATAGTTTAGGCCACAAGAAGTTGCTTATCATCGATCTGTAGTGCTCGCAGTTGACGGTTATGGGAATGCTATTTTATATTTGGAAGAAGTACGGACCAATGAGTCCGCCAGACCAAAGTCTGCACCAAACAGTGACTTTTTCGGGATGCATTTGGTGGTGATGTATCTCGTGTGGATTGGTATTGTCCCAAATCCGACAATTTGACTTTTTCACATATCCATCCGTCCAAAAATGGACCTCGTCGCTAAAGATGATTTTTTTGGCGAAATTTAGGTCAACTTCTAACTCTAGCTCCAGAGCCCAATCAGCGAACACACGGCGTTGTCTATGGTCGTTTACCTTAAGTTCCTGGATCAACTGAAGTTTATACGGGTGCAGACCCAAGTCCCGACGCAAAATTTGCCAAGTTGAAGTTCTTGTCGAAAAGTCTTGTGGTAACATGTCCTGGAGCTGTCTGTAGCGGAAGGGATATAGCGCTTGACCTTTTGGTGTCCTGAATATTGACGAATTTTAAATATTACTTTGCTATAATAGTTGTCTTGTATTAACTGTATAATTAGTTTCAACTGCATGAACCATGTGTAAAATATTTTCCTTATTATTAGCACAGTTAAATTCACTCACTGTCCCAATTCTCAAAATCATTATTCTTTAAAACATTCCCCAAATAACCTTGTGGTAAAGAGAAATGTGTTCTAATTTCTGTTAGATTATTTTTCACCATAACGGCTTCCAGCATCTCTTACGATTGAATGGCATTCGCCTAAAGTTTATAATATAAATAAATAAAATAAAAACATATTTAGAAAACTTACATTCTGGCTCTTTTTATTACTTACCAATATTATTCTTTGGGTATTGGTTAAACAACGTTAATCAAATTTATCTATATATCACTAGTTGAAAACTTAACTAGTTGAAAGCGCTTCTGTTTTAATCATCGGGCATTGAATCATTTTCATTGATTTTGAGTGACCTCTAATAGAGGTATTTAATTTTCTAGATTTTATTGAATAATTTAAAATTTTTAATTTATTGATTGGGATCTATAATTAATTTTAAAACATTATTTATACAAGCTTGTATTATTTTTTCTACTTTAAAAACATTTTAAATGTTTTTTATATCTAATGTTAAAAATCCTTCCAGTTTGACCGATGTGTCAGTTATTTAATGCTTCATAAGAAAGACTGTGGACTCTTAATTTCTGTTCTTTATTTTTTTTTTCATTTTGTGTTGTAAACAAATGTTAGACACTTTCTTTAGATATATTTTCAGTTAAGGGCCTAAGTTATCTTACAATTAATGACACAAATATTTTATTTGATGTATCTTTTAATTTTTGGAACTGGTATATTTAATTTCTTTCACTATTAAGTTATTTGTTATATTTATAGAAAATATTATTAATTACTGTTCTTTGTTATATATACTTCGTTTTTCAGGTTGTTTTTTGAAAAATGATATTGACAAAGTTCTATTTACAATAGAGGAGTATGCTGAAAAGAAATGGCATGAATCTGCAGCTGTACTCGCTTCTGAAAGTGTTGATGTCCTATATATGGTAAAAGACCTTTGTTTATAGTATATCCGCATATGGTTTAAATATTTAGTTTTGGTTATACTAGTTTACTGACAGAGATCGTATCGATAAAGATGTATAGGCCATAAAGTTCATTCGGCATTTGTCCTGAATCGGCGTACCGTATGCGGCACTGATGAGAACTAACAAGTTCGAAACAGCTGTATGTCGTTCGGTTCCGATCCGGGACAAATGTCGAATCCTACCTGTGGCGGGTTTTATTTTTTGAAATTAATTATACTAGAATATCACAATTCCAGTGAATTCTTCACAAAAGAAAGATTATCACTCACCAAAACATAAATTTATTAGTTTACATTAAACTGTTTCGAAGTTATTTAATAAAAGTAGTTTTCAGGACAAAGCTTTTAGGGGGTTGTAGAAGGCACTCATAGAGAAGAACTGTATGGAGGTTTTCGTCATACTTCGATTCTATCTATTCTTAAATAAAGTTAATAGAGATATTTTCATACATATTTCTGAAACACCGTGTGTATTGGCAGAATACACCTTGTATTCTAGATATATACCCAATAAAATTGGCCATCTATAGCGTATCTGTACATTATAGAACATAATTATTACTTGCATTCATCCTTCGACGTCAGAAAGTCGTCCCATTCAATTCACTGTATACGTAGGAACATAATTCTCCCTTTTGATTTATTCTGAATGCTTCGTCCATACAACATAAAATTAATGTGAAAGTCTGATATGGAGGATGCGAAATATATATGTGCCTTTGAAGTACGGAGAAAATGAAATTGTGTAATTAAATTGTATATCAATTGCCAAGGTAGTCTTGATGTATGTGCGTCGTGATGTCTTTCTGCTCTACGTAGCTGATGAGAAGAAATGCCGTTCAGAATATTTAATACTGACGACGGAGTTGTTCAGAACTTTCCTTAGTCGCATAGTAGACTGGCTTCCAAAGGAGGTTCAACTATTTGGTCCTGTTTAACTGTGAGTTGGATCTTGATGAATTTGAGACAAATTTGAAACTCTGATTTTTCATAACAATGTTTAGCTCTAGGAAAAGGACTATTTAAATGGTTTTCAACGTGATCTTATCTTAAGTGATGGATCTATACAATTAAATAGGTTTATTACCTTTTTGGTATTTCGGTATATTGATAACATTGGGAACCAAAAAAGATATGTTTCCACAAATTTAAGATCGGTTTCTGAGTACTCCAGGAGTACCCAGATATGCTGTTAGTTTATGGATTATATAATGAAGATAATGTAGCTGCAGGACGAGAATATACAATAAGATTTCTAAGGTTAGTTTTATTTTAGACTGACTTAATCGGTGTTTAGGCATATGTTATGTTATTCCTTTACGTTGTCGAAATAGTACATAGTCTTAATATTCATTAAATTAAATTCAGATTAAAACAGTTCATCGAGATCAAAAATACAAGCCCTTAACCAATTTTCACATGGCAGAAATTTGAAGCTAATAATCTCAAATTCGTGTTGGGAAGTGGTATTTGGTTTGCACCAAAAAAATTAACGACATAACTGAAGTGTGTACTTCACCTTAACGTGACTGCTCTTAATAATTACCTGTCGATAGGTCACGGAATATCAACATCAACTACGTAAGCTATACTCGACTCCAGCCAGTGGCGTTATATCTTCGGGGATATGAGGTTCTTTATTTTTACTGAATTGACTTACAATATGTTTTAGATCTCTGGTAGTGCGGTCAATAGCCTCTAATCTGCTAAAGGCATGACAGAGAATACTTCAAAACCCTGTACAAAACCTATAGGTGCGCACTAAAGACATCAGTTTAAGCCGCAATTATGTTAAATTCCACCAAATAAACTCATATAGTTATCAATAATATATATAATAACCTCTATAATATATATATTTTTATTAATATTTTTTAATCTAGTTCTATAATCTCTGGTTTATGTATATAAATACTGTTTTTTAACTACAGAAATAAGGAATTACAAGACAAAAATACGAAAAATTTTGTCATGTAATTCAGTGCTCGGCGTTTGGCATATAGTCAGGAGAATAACTGTTTTGACCTAATTTGTTTAGTCCTTATTATAAACTCCTTATTTCTGTAGTTTGAATGTTACCCTCTGATAGTAAAATTTTGCATTATATTGATGATCTCAAGTTTTTACTTCGATTTAGATTGTTCGAAACTACCTAGAGATGGCGTTTGGTATGTTCTACTGCGGTGGAACGTAGCAACGTCTACTAGATGTGAGCTTTATCTGTCGAAGGTATACTCGTTTACACTGCACTAATGAGACCCAAGATACAAAGGTCGAAACCGGTCTGCAGTTAACGATATCCTGAGATAGGTGACACTTTTTGTATCTTTCTTGGTGGTTTTGGAACAATCACTATATTTTGAGTGCTAACTCTGTTAGACAAAAATACGACAAATTTTGTCATATAATTCAGTGTTCGGCGTCTCGCATATAGCCAGGAGAATAGCTGTTTTGACCTAATTTGTTTAGTCCTTATTATATATGGCATTTGTAGATGGGTTGGAGTATAAACTCCTTATTTCTGTAGTTTAAATATTACCCTCTGGTAGTAAAACTTTGCATTATATTGACTATTTTTTAATATTACTTTTATTTAAAAATGTTGTTTTCACAATTAATCCCGCTTAAATGGTAAAAGAAACTGCTTAAGACGATCAATAATTGAAAAAGAAAGGACAATAACATTTAGAAATAATTATTATCATAATTATTTAAACAGTAGAAAATGTCTTCCACTCTAAACGAAACGAATTAATACCTAAATTAAACTAGAGCTACTCCAAGAAAAAGACGTAGTCGTTAAGTAACGGCTGTTCCTTTCCAATTTCATTATCGAGCCATCCCTGCGGCTCTAAATTTAAAACCTTTATCTAAGTAAACACAGAGGGGAAATTAAAACAAGAATAAAATTATCTGATACTAAAAGTAACAATCTAATTTGTTCATGGGCTCGAAGCACCGCTCTTACCGATGTATAACTTTTTATTCCTAGCTAATTTTACTCCAAATGGTCCATTACAGTCAGCTTGATAAATCGGTTGGATTCTAAAGAAACCTAGAGATTCGTAGTGGATTTCTATCCGGCACTCCGATTAAGAAAGATTTTCAGGTTATATCAAGGATCAGGAAGACACATACAGTGTGTGCCAAATGTAAAGAAATTACTTTTTTTTATATTTTTGTGATGGTAGTTTGTATATTTTTGGTTGTATTCTAATCTGGTTTTATTATATTTTATTTGTATTCTAAACTGTATATTGCTTTGACAGAAAAATTATCATATCAGACAGTCAGGAAAAAATGCTCTCTTCAGTCCATTCCCTTGAAAAATTTGAAGAGAATGGATCCGTGTGCAACAAAGTAAATAAGCAGCTGATAGTTCTTACTGAAGCACAGATTGAGATTTTAGGACATTTTGCCATTAATCCTACCACTTCAATTCCAAAAGTCGCCAAGTTAATAAATATTTCAGTACTAACATAAAAATAAACAGTTTTAAAATCTTAAAACAGACTTTTTCGCACGTAAAACATCTCTATCTCGAAATTGAGTGTCCGAGAAAAAATAAACCAACACATAAATGCAGAATATAATTATGTTTTATGCGACAGTTTTACTTTTTTCAATTTTTCTCAAACAGTCCACCACCGTGCTTTCTCATGACCCATGAACAGGGTGAGGTGTGTCCTATCCACCTCAAAATCAATAAGTGTCGTCTGGGAGACGTTCCCGATCAGAATCAGTCAAAGCTCTATCGATCTGACACGATTTAGTTGAGTTATGGATGGTGTTATCAAAAAAAATTTCTCAAATAGTCCACCATCGTGCTTTCTCATGACCCATGGACAGGGTGGGGTGTGTCCTATCCACCTAAAATCAGTAGGTGCTGTCTGGGAGACGTCCCCGATCAGAATCAGTCAAAGCCCGATCGATCCGATGCGATTTAATTGAGTTATCGTGCTAACAAAATAAATCTCTCAAATAGTCCACCATTGTGCTTTCTCATGACCCATGGATAGGGTGGGGTGTGTCCTATCCACCTCAAAATCAATAGGCGTCGCCTAGGAGACATGTCTGACAACGACAATGACAGACACACATACACACACACACACACACACACACACACACACACACACACACACACACACACACACACACAAACACACAAACAAAATGGTTAAAAAGCCTTTTTTTTGTTTTTAGGCCGAAAAACGAAAAATAAACCATAGATAAAAAATTTATTTTACATGATTACATTACTTTTCCGCGTATAGTGGAGTTCGGAAAAGTAAAATCATTTCCTTGTATAATTAGCGTTCTTCAGTAACTCAGCGAAGATAACTATGATAGAAGGATTACATTTTGTGAAGTAATTACTGCGAGAATTGAAAATGATCAGAAACTGATAAAGAATATTTGTTTCAATGATGAAATAACATATTTTCTTTGTAAGTAAACATAATTGCACATCCTGGGGTAGGGACAATGAGAATCCTTGTATTCCGAAAGGACCGTACTCAGTTTCCTGAAAAAAATAGTAGCTGGGGTAGAATTCTGGGAAATGAAATAATAGGACCTATTATCATTGAAGAAAGTTTAACCGGTGAATTGTATTTAAATTTATTGGAAAGTGCAATTGCAACTCTTACTCTTATAGCATAGTAACTATAAGAGTAAGAGTTGCAAATATATTAATAACTCTACTGCATTTCTTTCTCTAGGTTTATTTGAAGATAATTATATATAAAACTCAGAATATTCAAGATCCAATAAATAGGATTATCCTCACAAGCAGACTCAGTACTAAAGATGCATTTCAAAACGTCTGACAAGAATTCGAAAACAGATTATAGTTTTGTTTTATTAACAATGGTGAGCATTTTGAATACGTAACCAAGTAAGGGTAAAATCGTATTATGAAAAGTACACTTACAGAGAAAGTACAGTACATAAATACAGTGAATTGATTCCATTAATTTATTTTGTATTTTATTTAAATTATTTTACTTTTGCTACTACTATGAGAATGAATTAATCGATTTTAGTTTTTAAGAGAAATTGAATCAGAATTTAAAAACTCTTAAAGGATGTTCTTCAAGATATGGGATGCTATTTAACATTTTCAAATGAGGGTAGCTGGGGTGCACTCCCTTAAAAAAATTTCTTCCATTTTTAAGGGGGTAAAACCTAAACCAAGACAAAACTTGGAACTACTGATAATTATTGCATAATTGTATTAAACATGTCACTGTATAGTTAAGATCACTTCAAAATAGAACATTGTAATAACACTGAACATTGTAACCACGAATATTAATGTTTTTTACTAACAAACTTGTCACTGAGACATCATAAAGTAGTAATATTTCATCGTATTTAAGTTAAAAGTTTATACTCTATTACTGTTACCAATATTTTACTTTAATAAAATAGTTTTGAGAGTGTTATTACTCGTATTTAAATATATTAGTTGTAGAATTATGTCTGGCCAAACAATTATGAGGCTGGGCTCGTAGTTCTTCCCAGTATAGAGTTATTACCTATAACTTAATATTGTTATTATTTACTTTATAATTTTATCGCTTGTAACTAGCTTTTGAGTGTATATCAAATGATATATCGCCACTAATAATAGGTCAAGTTACCTTATAGTTATTGGAACAAAGAAATAGTATTACCATAATACCAGCAACTATTTTATATAACGTAATCGTTACTTAATAGTTTTCGGAACTTTGAGGTTGCTCCAGTATAGCAATAATGTTCTGGAAATAAATTGCAGGATCTTTAAAGTTATCAACTATGTAGGAGTAATCGAAAGTGAAATTAATTTTTCCCACGACTTTTTCAATATTTTATCATTATGAAACGTTACTTTGAGGAAATGTTTACTACTCATTGCATAGGCTACTATGAAGTTATAAATATTTTTGACTTGAAGTTTCTGTGGAGAATTTTGGAACATAAAAGGCAGTTGAATATATGTAAGAAGAAGTAATGTGAATATTGCAGAATATATTATAATAATGTCAAAATACTGATGTCAATATCTCATTATTGCTCACGTGCTGTTAAAGAGTCAACAAATTGTCAAAACTGCAAATAGTGTTAACAGAGGGGACGAATGTCCTTTGAGGAATACTTTACCAAGCACTGATGGAACTAACATAAAACTATGGTCAGTCGAGTACGATCAATAACGATGGAGTAAGAGAGAATTGATCATATGACGAGGATCAAAAGACATCCACATCTTCTGAAGAAGCTGATAAGGTGATTAGCGAAACGTCAAGATGAGTTTCACGACCACCGTGGCATAACCCACAAGATTTTACGTTATTGGAAAACGACCGTGAAGGTATGCATTTTACTATTAAAATTTATTGACACTCATAATCAAGTAATTCTTCAAGTGTTGACTTGGTTAATTAAATAGTTTTCAGTAGTATTTGAATTTTCCTGCAAGAATATGCCCTATACATATGCTGTATATAAAATTTCTCGTGGTTTACTATTGTTGTGAATATACACAGTAAGAAAGTTGAAGTGTTTAGTTCAATAAGGAAGAAAATAATAAACTGTTGTATTTATTAGCGTATATCAGCACTGTATAATTAAGTTAAACAGAGAAATAATTATTCATAGTTGCTAAACTTGACATTGTTTTGCCAGTTTAAGGAGATTGCTTTGCTTGATGTTAGTTATGCTCCATCCCTGTTATTCACATGAAAATACAGAATTAAAATAGGCTAAATAACTTCACCTGCAGGAAATATACACCTGCAGGTGAAGATGTATGTGCAATATCGTAAAATGTGTATTCATGTATTTATTTTTGACAATTATAAGCTAGCGATACTTATGGTCTATTTTGCTGTGTATGATAAGTTTATTGTACCTTTGAGTACTTTGGAATAGATAATATCTGTTGTATAAGGGTCTCTGCTCGCTACACCGTACCATACTAGGACCGTAACCGCATCGACACATGCAAACAAATATTATTTGCATCAATGGTCCTGTCATGGTACGCTACGGTGTTGGCTGGTAATGAAACGGTCTATTGAGCGTTGTCTGATATAAATTTGTTTGCATGTGTCGATACGGTTACTGTCCTAATATGGTACGGTGTAGTGGGAAGATACCTTCAGACACTTTATTAGAAACCAAATTTTCAAAAATGAAATCGAACTTCAATTAAAGATTTTAGGAGAGTTAACACAACACTCTCAAAAGCAATATATTTAGTTCTATTGATAGAAAATTTAAGTTTGTCATGTTGTGCCTGTTAAATTTATGAACTTAGTCTCTTATGAATCTGGCATATACATAAAACAAATATACACAACATTTCCTTGGATTCTGTATAGTTTTTGTCCTGAAGTGGAATTAATATACTCTATCTTGCTAAACAGGTTCACATTTTTATTTATTGTATGGGCTTTTTAGCCCTGAACGATAAAAAATAAAGTAACCGTTATCTCCGTCCAGGCTGTTTTTAATCCCAAACACGACCGCCGGCAAATCTAATTTTGCAAACGGTATTCGCAGGCGACCGCCACCCATTTCAAATGTTATTTAATGAATATTAATGTTAATGCAGGATCATTTAACTTTTGTACCAGCGCTGTATAATATTAATTTCGGCGGTAAACAAAATATTAACCATCTCCAACTGCGTGCTCGGTAATTACCGCGTGAATAATACTGCAATATTAGTTACCAAATGGGGTTGATGCTATAATTATTGCCATAATTATTGCCTTACGTTTCCCGAACACGTGATTTTGATATTTCGTGACTAACTGTTGCTGGGGCGTTTGAACTATTTCAGTGCCCTTTTGTTTGAAATGCTCTAAATACTGTTTGAAATGTGGTGTAGAATTTGACACCAAATTCATACCAAATGAGATACACACTCAATTTGGTGTTTTACTGGAAGAAACTGGGGAAAACAGTTTTAACATAGAGGATATTTCGATATTAAATTCAGTTAAAATCCATAAAAAGTTGAAGCAGGAAGTAACCCAAATTCTAGCCACAGAAACCGCATTATCCTGTTCACTAACACGTACTATTAATCAGTAGAAGGCGGATCACAAATACCGCCAGCTCTTCGACTAAAATTGTGCCAATATATGTATAATTTATACTTAGATGGAGAAGGACAAAGAGAAAGAGAAAAGGAAAGGGAAAGAGAAAGAGAAAGAGAAAGAGAAAGAGAAAGAGAAAGAGAAAGAGAAAGAGAAAGAGAAAGAGAAAGAGAAAGAGAAAGAGAAAGAGAAAGAGAAAGAGAAAGAGAAAGAGAAAGAGAAAGAGAAAGAGAAAGAGAAAGAGAAAGAGAGCAATAGAAAGAGAGCAATAGAAAGAGAGCAATAGAAAGAGAGCAATAGAAAGAGAGCAATAGAAAGAGAGCAATAGAAAGAGAGCAATAGAAAGAGAGCAAGAGAAAGAGAGCAAGAGAAAGAGAGCAAGAGAAAGAGAGCAAGAGAAAGAGAGCAAGAGAAAGAGAGCAAGAGAAAGAGAGCAAGAGAAAGAGAGCAAGAGAAGGAGAGCAAGAGAAAGAGAGCAAGAGAAAGAGAGCAAGAGAAAGAGAGCAGGAGAAAGAGAGCAAGAGAAAGAGAATGCGAGAGAGATAATATGAGAGAGAATGCGAGAGAGAATACGAGAGAGAGAGAATGCGAGAGAGAATACGAGAGAGAGAATGCGAGAGAGAATACGAGAGAGAGAATGCGAGAGAGAATACGAGAGAGAGAATGCGAGAGAGAATACGAGAGAGAGAATGTGAGAGAGAATACGAGAGAGAGAATGCGAGAGAGAATACGAGAGAGAGAATGCGAGAGAGACAATGCGAGAGAGAATACGAGAGAGAGAGTACGAGAGAGAATACGAGAGAGAGAAGACGGAAGAGAGAAGACGGGAGAGAGAAGACGGAAGAGAGAAGACGGGAGAGAGAAGACGGGAGAGAGAAGACGGGAGAGAGAAGACGGGAGAGAGAAGACGGGAGAGAGAAGACGAGAGAGAGAAGACGAGGGAGGGAAGACGAGAGGGAGGGAAGACGAGAGGGAGGGAAGACGAGAGGGAGGGAAGACGAGACAGAGGGAAGACGATAGAGAGAAGACGAGAGAGAGAAGACGAGAGAGAGAAGACGATAGAGAGAAGACGAGAGAGAGAAGACGAGAGAGAGAAGACGAGAGAGAGAAGACGAGAGAGAGAAGACGAGAGAGAGAAGACGAGAGAGAGAAGACGAGAGAGAGAAGACGAGAGAGAGAAGACGAGAGAGAGAAGACGAGAGAGAGAAGACGAGAGAGAGAAGACGAGAGAGAGAAGACGAGAGAGAGAAGACGAGAGAGAGAAGACGAGAGAGAGAAGACGAGAGAGAGAAGACGAGAGAGAGACGACGAGAGAGAGAAGACGAGAGAGAGAAGACGAGAGAGAGAAGACGAGAGAGAGAAGACGAGAGAGAGAAGACGAGAGAGAGAAGACGAGAGAGAGAAGACGAGAGAGAGAAGACGAGAGAGAGAAGACGAGAGAGAGAAGACGAGAGAGAGAAGACGAGAGAGAGAAGACGAGAGAGAGAAGACGAGAGAGAGAAGACGAGAGAGAGAAGACGAGAGAGAGAAGACGAGAGAGAGAAGACGAGAGAGAGAGAAGACGAGAGAGGGGGAAGACGAGAGAGAGAAGAAAGAGAAAGAGAGTGCGAGAAAGAGAGCAACAAGAATAGAGCAAGGGAATGAGAGTAAGAGAAACAGAGTAAGGGAAATAGCAAGAGAGTAAGAGAAAGAGGAAGAGAGAAAGATGAAGAGAGTAAGATAAAGAGGAAGAGACTAAGAGAAAGAGGAAGAGACTAATAGAAAGAGAGTAAGAGAAAGAAGAAGAGAATAAGAGTAAGAAAAAAAGAGTAAGAAAAAGATGGTAAGAGAAAGATAGAGCAATGGAGGTATAGAGAGAGCAAGCGATATAGAAAGAGATAGAGAAATGGAGAGTGAAAGAGCAAGAGAAATAGAGAAAGAGCAATAGAAATGTAGAGAGGAAGAGATATAGAGAGAGAGGAAGAGAAGGAGAGAGATGAAGAGGAAGAGGAATAGAGAGATGAAGAGGAATAGAGAGAGTTAAATATAGAGGAAGATACATATAGACAGAAAGATAAATAGATAGAAACGAGATAATTAGAGAGAATTTGAGAGAATCAGAGAGGATGAGAGAGTATGAGACAGAGAATGAAGGAGAATGAGAGCAAATTAGTAGACAATAGAAAGAGAGAGGAAACAAGAGAAAGAGAGGAGACAAGAGAAAGAGAGGAAACAAGAGAAATATAGAAATCAAGATAAAGAGGGAGAAAAAAGAAAGAGAGAGAAAGAGAAAGAGAGGAATTAAAGAGAGAGGGGTTAAAAGAGAAAGAGAGGGATGAAAGAGAAAGAGTAGGATGAAAGAAAAAGAGAGGAAGCAAAGAGAACGAGAGGGAGCAAAGAAAAAGGCAGATAAAAGAGAAGAGGGAGGAAATGAGAAAGAGAAAAATAGAAAAGAGAGAAGGAGAAAAAAAAAGAGACAAGGAAAAAGAGAAAAGAAAGAAGAAAATGAAGAAAGAGAGAAGAGAGTAGGAGAAAGAGAAAAGGAGAAAGAGAAAAGAGAGAAGAGAAAAGGAGAAAGAGAAAAGAGAGAAGAGAAAAGGAGAAAGAGAAAAGAGAGAAAAGAAAAGGAGAAAGAGAAAAGAGAGAAGAGAAAAGGAGAAAGAGAAAAGAGAGAAGAGAAAAGAGAGAAGAGAAAAGAGAGAAGAGAAAAGAGAGAAGAGAAAAGGAGAAAGAGAAAAGAGAGAAGAGAAAAGGAGAAAGAGAAAAGAGAGAAGAGAAAAGGAGAAAGAGAAAAGAGAGAAGAGAAAAGGAGAAAGAGAAAAGAGAGAAGAGAAAAGGAGAAAGAGAAAAGAGAGAAGAGAGAAAGAGAAAGAGAAAAGAGAAAGAGAAAAGAGAGAAGAGAAAAGGAGAAAGAGAAAAGAGAGAAGAGAAAAGGAGAAAGAGAAAAGAGAGAGAAGAGAAAGAGAAAAGGAGAAAGAGAAAGAGAGAAAAGAGAGGAGAGAGAAGAGGAAAGAGAGAAGAGAAAAGAGAGAGAAGAGAAAAGAGAAAGAGAGAAAGAGAGAAAGAGAAAGAGGAAAAGAGAGAAAGAGAGAAAGGGGAGAAAGAGAAAAAAGAGAGAAGAGGAAAGGAGAAAGAGAAAAAGAGAAAAGAAGAAGGAGAAAGAGAAAATAGAAAATAGAGGAAGAGGAAGGAGAAAGAGAAAGAAAGAGGAAGGAGAAGAGAAAATAGAAAAGAGGAAGGAGAAAGAGAAAGAGAAGAAGAGATAGGAGAAAAGAGAATAGAGGAAAAATAGAGGAAAGAGAGAGATATGAGAGAAAAAGAGAGAAGAGAAAATATAGGAAAAGAGAGGAAGAGATAGGAAAAGAGAGAAGAAGAGAGGAAGATATAGAAAGGAGAGAAAGGAAAGATATAGAAAAAGAGAGAGAAGAGAAAGATAGGAAGAGAAGGAGAGAGAAGAGAGAAGGAGAAAGAGAAGAGAAGAGAGAAGAGGAAGATAGAGAAAGAGAGAGGAGAAGAAGAGGAAAGGAGAAGAGAGAAGGGAAAGAAAGAGAAGGAAAGAGAAGAGGAAGAGAGAGAAGAGGAGAGAAGAGAGAAAGAAGAAGAGAGAATAAGGAAAAGAGAGAATCGAGGAAGAGAGAATCGAGGAAGAGAGAATCGAGGAAGAGAGAAATCGAGGAAGAAGAGAGAATCGAGGTAGAGAAGATCAAGGAGAGAGAGAATGAGGTAGAGAGAGAGATCGACGTAGAGAGGATCGAGGTAGAGAGAAGGAGAAGGAACGAGGCAGAGAGAGGATCGAGGTAGAGAGAGGAGAGGATCGAGGCAGAGAGAGGATCGAAGAGAGAGAGAACGAGGAAGAGAGAAGAGAGAATCGAGGAAGAGAGAGGAATCGAGGAAGAGAGAGAATCGAGGAAGAGAGAGAATCGAGGAAGAGAGAGAATCGAGGAAGAGAGAGAATCGAGGAAGAGAGAGAATCGAGGAAGAGAGAGAAATCGAGGAAGAGAGAGAATCGAGGAAGAGAGAGAATCGAGGAAGAGAGAGAGAATCGAGGAAGAGAGAGAATCGAGGAAGAGAGAGAATCGAGGAAGAGAGAGAATCGAGGAAGAGAGAGAATCGAGGAAGAGAGAGAATCGAGGAAGAGAGGAGAGATCGAGGAAGAGAGAGAATCGAGGAAGAGAGAGAATCGAGGAAGAGAGAGAATCGAGGAAGAGAGAGAATCGAGGAAGAGAGAGAATCGAGGAAGAGAGAGAATCGAGGAAGAGAGAATCGAGGGAAGAGAGAATCGAGGAAGAGAGAATCGAGGAAGAGAGAATCGAGGAAGAGAGAATCGAGGAAGAGAGAGAGAATCGAGGAAGAGAGAGAATCGAGGGAAGAGAGAGAACCGAGGAAGAGAGAGAATCGAGGAAGAGAGAGAATCGAGGAAGAGAGAGAATCGAGGGAAGAGAGAGAATCGAGGAAGAGAGAGAATCGAGGAAGAGAGAGAATCGAGGAAGAGAGAGAATCGAGGAAGAGAGAGAATCGAGGAAGAGAGAGAATCGAGGAAGAGAGAGCATCGGGGAAGAGAGAGAATCGAGGAAGAGAGAGAATCGAGGAAGAGAGAGAATCGAGCAAGGAGAGAGAATCGAGGAAGAGAGAATCGGGAAGAGAGAATCGGGAAGAGAATCGAAAATAAATAACGATAGAGATACAGAGAAAGAGAGAGAAACGATAGAGATGCAGACAGGTGAAAGAAAGAGAGATATATAAAGAACAATAGAGAGCAAGAGAAGTCGAGAGCAAGAGAGAGCAAGAGATAACAAGAGCAAGAGGAGACGTAAGAGCAAGAGGGGAAGAGGAGAGTAAAGAAGAGCAAGAACAAGAAAAAAGACCAAGAGTAATAGCAATAGGCAAAAGCAAGATCATTAGGAAGAGCAAGATTAACAGCAAGAGTAATATTACTAGCAAGAGAAATAGGAAGAGAAAATGAAACAGCAAGGGGGAAAAGAAAGGGCAAAAAGAAAAATAAAAAGGAAGAGGAAAAAGAGAGCAAGAGTAAAAATAAGAGCAAGAGTAAAAAATAAGAACAAGAGAAAAAGAAAGAGAAAAAGGAAACAGCAAGGGGGAAACTAAAGAGTAAGAGGAAAATAAGAAGGAAGAGGAAAAGTAAATGAAGAGCAAGAGTAAAACTAAAAATAAGAGGAAAAGAAAGAGTACAGAAAAAGAACAAGAGCAAGAGGAAAATCAAGAGGAGGAGAAAGAGGAAGGGAAGAGAAAGAGGAAAAGGAAGAGGAATAGCAAAGAGAAATAGGAAAAGAAGTAGGAAGAGCAAGAGCAAGAACAAGAAGCAGGAGCAAGAGCAAGAGCAAGAGCAAGAGCAAGAGCAAGAGCAAGAGCAAGAGCAAGAGCAAGAGCAAGAGCAAGAGCAAGAGCAAGAGCAAGAGCAAGAGCAAGAGCAAGAGCAAGAGCAAGAGCAAGAGCAAGAGCAAGAGCAAGAGCAAGAGCAAAGCAAGAGCAAGAGCAATAGCAAAAATAAGAGCAGGGGCAAGGCAATATCAACAGCAATATATAGAGGAAGAACAAGAGCAAGAGCAAAAAGAGGGGAAGAGAAAGAGCAATGGAAGAGCAAGAGCAAGAACAGGAGCAATGGCAATAGCAAAAGTAAAAACCAGGAGCAAGAGTAAAATTAACAGCAAGAGCATGAGGAAGAGTAAGAGCAACAGAAAGAGGAACAGGAAGAGTAAGATGAAGAGCAAGAGAAATAGGAAAATAAATAGGAAAATAAAGAGCAAGAGGAAGAGCAAGAGGAACAGCAAAAGCAAGAGTAAGAGTAGGGAGCAATAACAAAAGTAAGAACAGGAGCAAGAGCAAGATCAACAGCAAGAGAAAGAGAAAGAGCAGGGGGAAGAGGAAGAGCAAGATAAATAGGAAGAGGAAGAGGAAGAGCAAGAGGAAAAGTAAGAGGAAGAACACGAACAAGAGGAAGAGCACGAGCAAGAGCAATGAAAAGACCAACAGCAAGAGCAATGAAAAGACCAACAGCAAGAGCAAGAGAAATAGTAAGAGGAAAGGGCAAGAAGCAGCTCAAGATCAAGAGGAAGATCAAAAGGAAGATGAAGATCAAGGAAAGAGCAGGAGGAAGAGCAAGAAAAAGACCAAGGAGTATCCTCAGAGGAAGAGGAGGAGCAAGGGCAACGGCAAAAGGTCAAAGGCAAGGGTAAGGGCAAGAGGAGGAGGAAAGAGGAAATACAAAATCAAGCGCGAAAGAATAGAATAAGACTGTTTGACTCTAGAGCCATTTAGTCACTAGATTTTGTGACTTGTTACCCATTATATTTGTACACTTTTTAGTCTTGCTCGGTCAAAGTTCTACAATCATCCGAAATTCTCAGCTTCCACTTATTTATACAAATCGACAACGTTCTCTTTATATCCATGACACTATATCATGGATTTGAATCTATCATAAAATTTAATTTAACATGATATTTTTCTGAAGGCGTATTTTAATAACATCCTTCCCTTATTGGATTCCATTTTAATATACCTATGGTATGCATACAGAAATTCAATTTGATGGCCGATTTCATTAAACGCGGAACGAAATTGAGTCCTGTTTTTTATTAACAGGTAGATTAATTCTATTCTACTTCCTCGAAAATGACGGAGTGGAGTGGGTAAAATAATTCAAATAGAATATTAGTTTCTAATAAGTAATTCGAGGGGGGTGTAAAAGACTATTTTAATATTTATTATACAGAGGAGTTCTCCATCTTACACAGATATAAATAATTCACAAAATTTTTACATACATTAGTACTAAATGCATATTGAAAATTGCATTTTAATGTGGTATGTGGATTAGAGAAACATTGTATTGGTTGATCGCGAAAATACCTGTTATTTAAGTTTCCAAAACGGCTGTCTGTGGATTGTCATGGGACATATCTAGGAGTCACTCTTGATTATTATTGTATTGAGAATAATTTCTCTGTGAATATATGAATCATTTTTACACCGTTAACAAAAAATAATAATATAATTGTGTAATAAAGCAGTTTTATCTAGTACAACAATAAAAAGATAAAAAATGTTTTATATCAGGAGTGATATTTTCGAGAATTATATTTTCAAGCAATGTTGTCTCCTTGATAGTTGATGTCACAAATTTAGTCTATCCAGTCTATCTTTTCAGGTGCACATTGGTTTAAAAGTTTAATAACAAAATATGGCATTATACATGTTAACATATGGATAAAAATATAACTTAAACATATTAGCTTATAGTTATATATATAATAATATTATACATATGCTAACGCCTTTAATACGTCCTTGAAATATTTCTCCTTTCTTTTGGACCATCCTATATCGTGCGTGGAATATACTATTTGACAAATTTTGACAATAAAATATTGTTTGACACGAATGTAGCTCCGATAATTATTTTAGTTTGACGAAGATATTTTTATACTTCTCTATAATAATAATAATAATGCCTTTATGTCTAAAAGACAAAAATCTTTTGTTATCCTATAAATATCCATTTATAAGATAAAAATGTAGAACCATTGATGCCATTAAATATTATCAAGTTGATTCATATTACTTTGGTTGCCGAGGTTACCAAATAAGATTATATTCTAATTTAAAATGAACTAACGCAAAATAAAAATATTTCAAAAAGGGGAAGAGGAAGAGGAAGAGCAAGAGAAATAGGAAGAGAAAGAGCAATAGCAAACGTGAGAATAGGAGCGAAAGCAAGAGCAATATGAAGAGGAAGAGGACGAGCTAGAGAAAGAGCAAGAGCAAGAGCAAGAGCAAGAGCAAGAGCAAGAGCAAGAGCAAGAGCAAGAGCAAGAGCAAGAGCAAGAGCAAGAGCAAGAGCAAGAGCAGAGCAAGAGCAAGAGCAAGAGAGCAAGAGCAAGAGCAAGAGCAAGAGCAAGAGCAAGAGCAAGAGCAAGAGCAAGAGCAAGAGCAAGAGCAAGAGCAGAGCAAGAGCAAGAGCAAGAGCAAGAGCAAGAGCAAGAGCAAGAGCAAGAGCAAGAGCAAGAGCAAGAGCAAGAGCAAGAGCAAGAGCAAGAGCAAGAGCAAGAGCAAGAGCACGAGCAAGAGCAAGAGCAAGAGCAAGAGCAAAGAGCAAGAGCAAGAGCAAGAGCAAGAGCAAGAGCAAGAGCAAGAGCAAGAGCAAGAGCAAGAGCAAGAGCAAGAGCAAGAGCAAGAGCAAGAGCAAGAGCAAGAGCAAGAGCAAGAGCAAGAGCAAGAGCAAGAGCAAGAGCAAGAGCAAGAGCAAGAGCAAGAGCAAGAGCAAGAGCAAGAGCAAGAGCAAGAGCAAGAGCAAGAGCAAGAGCAAGAGCAAGAGCAAGAGCAAGAGCAAGAGCAAGAGCAAGAGCAAGAGCAAGAGCAAGAGCAAGAGCAAGAGCAAGAGCAAGAGCAAGAGCAAGAAAAAGAAAAAGAAAAAGAAAAAGAAAAAGAAAAAGAAAAAGAAAAAGAAAAAGAAAAAGAAAAAGAAAAAGAAAAAGAAAAAGAAAAAGAAAAAGAAAAAGAAAAAGAAAAAGAAAAAGACAAAGAGAAAGAGAAAGAGAAAGAGAAAGAGAAAGAGAAAGAGAAAGAGAAAGAGAAAGAGAAAGAGAACGAGAAAGAGCAAGAGCAAGAGCAAGAGCAAGAGCAAGAGCAAGAGCAAGAGCAAGAGAAATAGGAGGAGCAAGAGAAATAGGACGAGCAAGAGCAAGAGAAAGAGAAGAAGGAAGAGAAATGGAAAGTGAAAAGAAAACAGCAAGGGGAAGAGCAAGGGCAAGAGAAATAGGAGGAGCAAGAGAAATAGGACGAGCAAGAGCAAGAGAAAGAGAAGAAGGAAGAGAAATGGAAAGTGAAAAGAAAACAGCAAGGGGAAGAGCAAGGGCAAGAGAAATAACAAGAACAAGAGGAATAGCAAGATAAATAACAAGAAAGCAATAGGACGAGCCAGAGCAAGAGCAGGAGTAGGAGTAAGAGCAATAGAAAAGATAAGAGCAATAGTGAAAGTAAGAACAAGAAAGAGGAAGAGCATGACAAATAGGAAGAGCAGGAGTCAGAGAAGTAGACAAAGTAAGAGCAGATCAAGAGCAACAGAAATAACAAGAGTATGAGTAGGAGCAAGAGAAAGAACAAGAGCAATGTAAATAACAAGAACAAGAGGAAGAACAGGAACAAGAGCAGGTGCAAGAGTAATAGTAAAAATAAAAACAAGAGGAAGATTAAGAGGAAGAGGAGAAGTGAGAGGATGAGGAAGAGCAAGAGCAGGAATGAGAGAAAGAGAAAGAGCATGAGAAATAGGAAGAGAAAGAGCAAGAATGCAAATGGACAACGTTCTCTTTGTATCCACGATACTATATCATGGATTTAAATCATCTATCATAAAATTTAATTTAACACGATATTTTTCTGAAAACGTATTTTAATAACATTGTTTCTTTAATGCATTTCATTTTAATATACCTATGTATGCATAGAGACATTCAATTCGATGCCAATTCCATTAAAAGCGGAGCAAAATTGAGTCCTGTTTCTATTAACAGGTAGATTAATTCTACTTTACTTCCTCGAACAAAACAGAGTGGAGTGGGTAGAATGATTCAAATAGAATATTAGTTTCTAATAAGTAATTCGAAGGGGGTGTAAGAGACTATTTGAATATTTATTATACAGAAGGATTCTCTATCTCCATCTTACACCGAGATAAAGAACGTCTTTATTCAGGACGCTTGTCTAAGGTTTTCTTATAATAACTGAAAATAACGAACATATTCGTATTGAATATTTCAATAAAAGAGAAGAGAGCAAGAGCAAAAGCAAGAGCAAGAGCAAGAGGGCGAGAAAGAGAAAGAGAAATAGTAAGACAGAGCAAGAGAAAGAGAAATAGCAAGACAGAGCAAGAGAAAGAGAAGAAGTAAGAGAAATAGGAAGTGAAAAGAAAACAGCAAAGGGAAGAGCAAGGACAAGAGAAATAACAAGAATAAGAGGAATAGCAATATAAATAACAAGAACAAGAGTAAAAGGAAGAGGAAGAGCAAGATAAATACGAAGAAAAAAAGCAAGAGTTGGAGCAAGAGCAATAGCAAAACAACAGGAGCAAGAGGAGGAGCACTAATAGGAGCAGGAGCAAGAGCAATATCAAAAGTAAGAGCAGGAACAAGAGCAAGAGCAAGAGGAAGAATAAGAGCAACAGTGAAAGTAAGAGAAAGAGGAAGAGCATGAAAAGTAGTAAGAGAAAGAGCAAGAAAAATAACAAGAGTCTGAGGGAGAGCAAGGGAAAGAACAACAGCAAGAGGAAGAGCAAGAGCAATAGTAAAAGTAAGAATAGGAGCTGGATAAAGAGTAACAGAAAGAGAAGAAGCAAGAGTAATAGGAAGAAAAAAGGAAACACAAGGGCGAGGGCAAGGTCAAGAGAAATAGCAAGAGTAAGAGCAAAATAAATAACAAGAGTAAGAGGTAGCGCAGGCGCAAGCGCAATAGCAAAGGTAAGATAAAGAGCCAAGAACAATAGTAAATGTAAGAGCAGAGTAAGAACAAGAGCAATAAGTAACAATAACCTGAAGAAGAGTAAGAGAAAGAACAAGAGGAATATCACGAGAAAGAACAAGAGGAAGAGCAGGAGAAATAGCACAGGCAAAAGCAGGAGCAAGAGCAAGATCAACAGTAGGAGCAAGAGGAAGAGCAAGAACAAGAGAGAGAGAGAGGAATATTAAGACGAAAAGCAAGAAAAATAGGAAGAAGAAAAACAATAGTAGGAGCAAAAGCAAGAGAAATAGGAAGAGAAAGAGCAAGAGGAATAGTAAGAGCAGGAGCAAGGGCAATAGGAAAAGTAAGATCAGATAAAGAGCAACAGAAATAACAAGAGTATGAGGAAGAGTAACAGAAGGAGCACGAGAAATAACAACAACAAGAGGAAGAGCAGGAACAAGAGCTGGTGCAAGAGTAATAGTAAATATAAGAGCAAGAGCAATAGGATGATTAAGAGAAGTAAGAGGATGATTAAGAGAAGTAAGAGGAGGAATAAGAGTAAGAGGAGGAATAAGAGTAAGAGTAAGAGTAAGAGTAAGAGTAAGAGTAAGAGTAAGAGTAAGAGTAAGAGTAAGAGTAAGAGTAAGAGTAAGAGTAAGAGTAAGAGTAAGAGTAAGAGTAAGAGTAAGAGTAAGAGTAAGAGTAAGAGTAAGAGTAAGAGTAAGAGTAAGAGTAAGAGTAAGAGTAAGAGTAAGAGTAAGAGTAAGAGTAAGAGTAAGAGTAAGAGTAAGAGTAAGAGTAAGAGTAAGAGTAAGAGTAAGAGTAAGAGTAAGAGTAAGAGTAAGAGTAAGAGTAAGAGTAAGAGTAAGAGTAAGAGTAAGAGTAAGAGTAAGAGTAAGAGTAAGAGTAAGAGTAAGAGTAAGAGTAAGAGTAAGAGTAAGAGTAAGAGTAAGAGTAAGAGTAAGAGTAAGAGTAAGAGTAAGAGTAAGAGTAAGAGTAAGAGTAAGAGTAAGAGTAAGAGTAAGAGTAAGAGTAAGAGTAAGAGTAAGAGTAAGAGTAAGAGTAAGAGTAAGAGTAAGAGTAAGAGTAAGAGTAAGAGTAAGAGTAAGAGTAAGAGTAAGAGTAAGAGTAAGAGTAAGAGTAAGAGTAAGAGTAAGAGTAAGAGTAAGAGTAAGAGTAAGAGTAAGAGTAAGAGTAAGAGTAAGAGTAAGAGTAAGAGTAAGAGTAAGAGTAAGAGTAAGAGTAAGAGTAAGAGTAAGAGTAAGAGTAAGAGTAAGAGTAAGAGTAAGAGTAAGAGTAAGAGTAAGAGTAAGAGTAAGAGTAAGAGTAAGAGTAAGAGTAAGAGTAAGAGTAAGAGTAAGAGTAAGAGTAAGAGTAAGAGTAAGAGTAAGAGTAAGAGTAAGAGTAAGAGTAAGAGTAAGAGTAAGAGTAAGAGTAAGAGTAAGAGTAAGAGTAAGAGTAAGAGTAAGAGTAAGAGTAAGAGTAAGAGTAAGAGTAAGAGTAAGAGTAAGAGTAAGAGTAAGAGTAAGAGTAAGAGTAAGAGTAAGAGTAAGAGTAAGAGTAAGAGTAAGAGTAAGAGTAAGAGTAAGAGTAAGAGTAAGAGTAAGAGTAAGAGTAAGAGTAAGAGTAAGAGTAAGAGTAAGAGTAAGAGTAAGAGTAAGAGTAAGAGTAAGAGTAAGAGTAAGAGTAAGAGTAAGAGTAAGAGTAAGAGTAAGAGTAAGAGTAAGAGTAAGAGTAAGAGTAAGAGTAAGAGTAAGAGTAAGAGTAAGAGTAAGAGTAAGAGTAAGAGTAAGAGTAAGAGTAAGAGTAAGAGTAAGAGTAAGAGTAAGAGTAAGAGTAAGAGGAAGAGGAAGAGGAAGAGGAAGAGGAAGAGGAAGAGGAAGAGGAAGAGGAAGAGGAAGAGGAAGAGGAAGAGGAAGAGGAAGAGGAAGAGTAAGAGGAAGAGTAAGAGTAAGAGTAAGAGCAAGAGCAAGAGCAAGAGCAAGAGCAAGAGCAAGAGCAAGAGCAAGAGCAAGAGCAAGAGCAAGAGCAAGAGCAAGAGCAAGAGCAAGAGCAAGAGCAAGAGCAAGAGCAAGAGCAAGAGCAAGAGCAAGAGCAAGAGCAAGAGCAAGAGCAAGAGCAAGAGCAAGAGCAAGAGCAAGAGCAAGAGCAAGAGCAAGAGCAAGAGCAAGAGCAAGAGCAAGAGCAAGAGCAAGAGCAAGAGCAAGAGCAAGAGCAAGAGCAAGAGCAAGAGCAAGAGCAAGAGCAAGAGCAAGAGCAAGAGCAAGAGCAAGAGCAAGAGCAAGAGCAAGAGCAAGAGCAAGAGCAAGAGCAAGAGCAAGAGCAAGAGCAAGAGCAAGAGCAAGAGCAAGAGCAAGAGCAAGAGCAAGAGCAAGAGCAAGAGCAAGAGCAAGAGCAAGAGCAAGAGCAAGAGCAAGAGCAAGAGCAAGAGCAAGAGCAAGAGCAAGAGCAAGAGCAAGAGCAAGAGCAAGAGCAAGAGCAAGAGCAAGAGCAAGAGCAAGAGCAAGAGCAAGAGCAAGAGCAAGAGCAAGAGCAAGAGCAAGAGCAAGAGCAAGAGCAAGAGCAAGAGCAAGAGCAAGAGCAAGAGCAAGAGCAAGAGCAAGAGCAAGAGCAAGAGCAAGAGCAAGAGCAAGAGCAAGAGCAAGAGCAAGAGCAAGAGCAAGAGCAAGAGCAAGAGCAAGAGCAAGAGCAAGAGCAAGAGCAAGAGCAAGAGCAAGAGCAAGCGTAAGCGTAAGCGTAAGCGTAAGCGTAAGCGTAAGCGTAAGGGTAAGCGTAAGGGTAAGCGTAAGGGTAAGCGTAAGGGTAAGCGTAAGGGTAAGCGTAAGGGTAAGCGTAAGGGTAAGGGTAAGGGTAAGGGTAAGGGTAAGGGTAAGGGTAAGGGTAAGGGTAAGGGTAAGGGTAAGGGTAAGGGTAAGGGTAAGGGTAAGGGTAAGGGTAAGGGTAAGGGTAAGGGTAAGGGTAAGGGTAAGGGTAAGGGTAAGGGTAAGGGTAGGGTAAGGGTAAGGGTAAGGGTAAGGGTAAGGGTAAGGGTAAGGGTAAGGGTAAGGGTAAGGGTAAGGGTAAGGGTAAGGGTAAGGGTAAGGGTAAGGGTAAGGGTAAGGGTAAGGGTAAGGGTAAGGGTAAGGGTAAGGGTAAGGGTAAGGGTAAGGGTAAGGGTAAGGATAAGGATAAGGGTAAGGATAAGGATAAGGATAAGGATAAGGGTAAGGGTAAGGGTAAGGGTAAGGGTAACGTTAACGGTAAGGGTAAGGGTAAGGGTAAGGGTAAGGGTAAGGGTAAGGGTAAGGGTAAGGGTAAGGGTAAGGGTAAGGGTAACGGTAAGGGTAAATAACAAGAATAAGAGGAAGGCCAGGCGCAAGAGCAATAGCAGAAGTAAGAGAATAGCAAGAACAGGAGTAAGATAAATAACAAAAACAAGAGCAAGAGGAAGGGTCAGAGCAGGAGCAGAAGCAAGAGCAGGAGGAAGAGCAAGAGAAACAGCAACAGCAAAGGTAAGAGCAGGAGCAAGAACAAGAGAAAAAGTAAGAGAGAGAGCAAGAGTAGGAGCAAGAGCAATATCAAAAGAACAGGAGCAAGAGGAAGATAAATAGGAAGAAAAATAGCACGAGCAATAGGAAGAGAAAGAGCAGTAGAAAGATCAATGGCAAAAGTAAGAGCAGGAGCAAGAAGAAGATCAAGAGCAAGAGGAAGAGTAAGAGTAAGTGTAAGAGCAAGAGTAAAAGTGAGAGAAAGAGCAAGAAAAATAACAGGAGTCTGAGGAAGAACAAGAAATAGAATAAGAGCAAGAGACACATGAAGAGGAAGAGAGATTAGCAATCAAGATGAGAGAGCAAGATCATTAGAAATAGAAGGAGTAGTAAAAGTAAGAACAAAGCAAAAACAAGAGCAAGAGAACAACAACAGCAAGAGGAATATCAAGAGAAATAGCAAGAGCAATCGAAAGAGCAGAAGTAGGAGCAAAAGCAAGAGCATAGGTAAAAGCAGGAGAAAGAGCAAAATCAACAGTAAGAGCTAGAGCAAGAGAGAGATAGGAAGAGGAAGAGCAAGAAAAATAGGAAGAGAAGAAGCAATAGTAGGAGCAAGGGCAACAGCAAAAGAACAAGAGCATGGTGAATAGAAAAAGAAGAGCAAGAGCAAGAGGAATAGTAAGAGCAGGATCAAGAATAAGAGCAGGAGCAAGGGCAATAGCAAAAGTAAGAGCAGGAGCAAGAGCAAAATCAAAAACAAGAGGGATAGTAAGAGCAATAGTAAAAGTAAGTGTAACAACAACAGGAAGAGCGTGAGAAATAATAAGAGAAAGAGCAAGAGTAGGAGCAAGAGTAAGAGCAACAGCAATAGTAAGAGCAAAGCAAGAGCAGGAGAAATAACAAGAGTATGAGGAAGAGCAAGAGAAGGAACAAGAACAAGAGCAAGATAAATAACAAGAGGGAGAGCAAGAGCCGGAGCAAGAGAAGGAACAAGAGCAGGAGAAAGAAGAAGAGCAAGAGCAAGAGGAAAAGCGAGAAGAAGAGGAAGAACGAGAGGAAGAGGAAGAAGAAGAGCAATAGAAATAGGATGAGAAACAGCATTAGCAAAAGTAAGAATAGGAGAAAGAGCAAGAGTAAAATGAAGAACAAGAGCAAGAACATAGTAACAAAAGTAGGAGCAAGAGTAAGATCAATAACAAGAGCAAGAGAAAGAGCATAATCAACAGCAGGAAGCAGACTAAGAGCAAGAGGAAGAGCAAGAGCAACAACAAAAGCAATTTAAAAGTCAAGGGTAACGGCAAGAGGAAGGGTAAGAGTAAGCTCAAGAGCGCAAGATAATAGAGTAAGATCCTTTGTTTACTCTAGGACCAGCAATAGCTTTCAACTGTCTCACACGCCGTATATTGTCATTTAAGGAAAATGTCGATGACGTCATATTTTTGACAGATGTCAATAAAAAGACAAATAAATTCTGACAGAATATGGGAAACTGAAAAACTAGATGGACATGTTCAAGCGTTTTTCATAAAATCTGAAGACTACCAAATTATTAGGGGTAGTCGATACTTTTTTTCCACATTGTATTACCAACGATATTCCTAAGACTAGGCACAATTATATGATGAATCCAGTGCAAAACGAAATGTGTTGCCACGAAATAATTCATAATGTTTGTAGGTCACGTGCCCTCAGGCCCTCTTCCTTTCTGTAAACTCATAACGAAGTTAATATCCCTGACAAAGAGCCACAAAAGGAGTGTTGTACTAGTAATTATGAATTAAATTTTGATACACACGCAATTATATCTTCCACTTCACCGAAATGAGAAGTATCTTGTAAAGTATATTTACATATACAGGGTGTCTAAGAATAAAACCGCCATGTATACTAAACCGTAGATAAAATAAGAACAGGATCAGTGTGGGAATGCCATCAGGCACTGGAAAAATTGTCCACACAAATAGCATCCTTGTGTGCTGGAAGGAAGCACATGGATTCGATAGGAAGGCTACTAGTCTAAATATTCAGGCATTTGCTTTATTTATTGTTAGTACATTATCCATATCAGCAATAAAATATATAACTGAAGATAACTCGCAGAGGAAATTTATGGATCTGTGGGATAACACGAAAAGCTCTCAGTTTACTATAGAATTTTAAAGATACCTTAACCTAAATACAGTACAAACTGTACTGGGACTAGCTAGGAGAACTTATACCATGTTAAACGGGAATTATAGTAGGACACTATCAACGCCTTCCTTGTGAAAGAACCATACACCTTCACAATATTGAACTCAGTGATATACCCTTCTGCAGGGGCTGTGAACAGATGGATAAAATCGTATAGTATGATGTGACTCTTTGTGACTCCTTTGCCATTTCGACCATTAGACGATTCTTTTTGGGAGAACGCTGGCCAACTATGACCGATGTTAGGAAATTTCTGCTGGGTGACGTTATCACTTAGTTCGAAAGAATAGAGGAGGGTTGGCGGTCTAGGTGAGATAACATATTTAGGGTGGATGTACAATGGGACTAATGGAGCTTAAATGGTGTATTCCTTGAGTGAACTCCCCCGCTACCATTTTCATAAACCGTAGATAAGAAATATTGTTGAGAGAAAGGAGTGGCAAAAGAAAAAGATTTATTATAATAATATAATAAAAGCTAAAATTATTAACTAAGGAAGGTGTACAGAATTATTGGCATTGTATTGAATGCAAGCAATTTTCATAATAATTATTATAGATTTTCGACTTGGCACAATATAGCATTGCGTATGTCTAGTTTTTCCGAAAGATATTTACGAATTGTCGTCATAAAACTTCATGGATCAGAATAAATGTATTAAAGTATTTGTATGTAATAATATAATTACTGTTAAGGTGTTCCAAATGAAAGTTTTCTCAGATAACCTTATAAAGAATCTACATTGTATTATAACATAATGCGACACATGGAATTTAATTTTATTATTCATCGCATATTACACACATAAGGATGACATCTCTGTTTTCTTGTGGATAGTACTCACGGAAATAAATATACATACATATATGTACAATATGTACGACACACTATTCCTCCATCTCTATTATTATAGATGTTTTCAATATGATCTGCTGTTAAAGTTAAATGTCCTGGAATATTATTTATCCCTATCTACTATTGCTATAATATTACTATTAATGTCATCCTACTGTATATTTTAGGGGTTGCTAATCAATTCCATAGTGAAGAAACATATCTTCTATGGTATTTAATACACTTCCTACTGTTTAATAAATATTTAATAAAAATACCTTATATTCTATACCGGGTGGTCCAGGTTAAACGTCATTAATTTTAATAGGTGATAGAACAAAAAAAAGTGGACTTTCATAAGAAAACGTTCAAAAATGTTTCCTAACAAAGATACAGGGTGTCAAAGTTGTAAAGAAAAACTGGTTTTCTCATCATAACTTCTAAACCATTCGATCGATTTCCATAAAACTTCTCACACAGATTACTGTAGTACATCTCTAAGTAATTATTAGAATCATTTAAAGAAATTCTCCAGTGGTGTAGATAATGGGGGTCGGCAGCCCTTTCTCCCCTCCCAGTCTTCGGCGCCACTGGATATTTTACAAAGGAGATTCAATTTTTGCATTTCTTGTTTAATTTAGAAAAAAAATTAGCCTTGCAAGTTTTTGATTTATGGCTTCGTTTTTGAGATACTTATTTTAATATTAAAGTGTTGCAAGGAGGCCAAACTAGGAGAAAATAACTTATGACAACTACCAAGAAAATACGATGAGATGCCAAAAATGTTCTTAAACATTTTATTACTTACTAAAGTGTATTCGCCGAGTTCTGAGACCACGTCAAAACAAACATGTGCGCGTGATTGTCACGTGGGCGTGACGTAGCCCAATCCTCATTGGTTGCATTTTTAACATCCAGTTACAGACTATCGTTCCTTCAGTAGTGCACAATTTGCGTAAAAGTATATTTGTATTTCTGACATATTCCCCACAAAAGTTTTTACAAAATCAAAGTGTTTTCACTAAATATTTTTTTATAGACAACTATTTGAAAATCTTTTATACATTATCTTTAGCATTACCAAACACCAGAATATTAGTTGTTAGAAAAATAATTATTACTTTTACTACTTTACTAAAGAATGATTAATTTAAAATGTGGTTGCAATGGTTGTATTTGAAATTAATTTTTAAATTTTTTAAAAAGAAGACAAAATTATAGTTATTATCATAGTAAATCATTAATTATTATTATTAGTATATTTCTAATAATTTTACGCATGGATGGCTCTTGTGAATTAAGCATCTGTTAGTTCACGTGAACAGTGCATGCATTTGTTTTGACGCGCTCTCAGGACTTTGTGAACATACTATAGACATAATGAACATCAAAGATACAAAAAAAAGCAAATAAACGAATAATTACACTAATAAGTTCTCATTTCAATATCCTATTTTCTTGGTAGGTCAGTAATAAGGTTTGGCCTGCTTGCAACACTTTAAATTAACATAAGTATCTCAAAAACGAAGCCATAAATCAAAAACTTGCAAGGGTAATTTTTTTTAATTAAACAGGGAATTCAAAAATTTAATCTTCTTTGTAAAATATCCAGTGGCGCCGAAGATTGGGATGGGAGAAGGGGGTGCCGACCCCCCAGTATCTACGTCACTGGAGAATTTCTTTAAACGATTTTAATTATTATTTAGAGATGTACTACATTAGTCTGTATGAGAAATTGGATGGAAATCGATCGAGTGGTTTAGAAGTTATTATGAGAAAATCAGTTTTTTTTGACACCCTGTACCTTTGTTAGGAAACATTTTTGAACAAAGTTCTTTTTATGAAAGTTTACTTTTTTCTTGTAGTTCTATCACCTATCAATATTAATGACGTTTAAGCTGGACCACCCTGTATAATGTATAATAAGTATTTAATAAAAAATCTACCTTTAAAATATGATATAATTACCATTACTGTTGACAGTAAAAATTCAAGATTATTATTTTAGAGACTGAAAAGTGTTACTACCCAACCTGATGGACCCCCGGGAGTCTCTCATTGCTACCTACCATCATTTTTATTGCCTATTTCCGACGATTAGCAATAAATAACTTCCCTAACCAAAATAATATGTTTGATATTGTTTTATGATAATATACCTGTTGCTATGAAAGTGTATTACAACCTTACTTCATATTTATATATGCCCTTTTATAGCATTTGAGTGATTTATAGTAATAACAAAATCGATTGCAATATATTAGACTAGACTAGAACTAGATTGATTGATCATATTAATAACTCACATGTACATAAATTATATTTTTTTTGTTTTTAAAAATATTTACCTATACAGGGTGGTCCAGGTTAAATGTCAATTTTGATAGAAAAACAAGAAAAAAGTAGACTTTCATAAGAAAACTTTGTTCAAAAATGTTTCCTAACAAAGATACAGGGTGTCAAAGTTGTAAAAAACCAATCCATCAAATTTCTCACACAGACTAATGTAGTACATCTCTAAGTAATGATTAAAATCGTTTAAAGAAATTCTCCAATGGCGTTGATACTGGGGGGTCGGCACCCCCTTCTCCCCTCCCAATTTTCGGCGCCACTGGATATGTTACAAAGAGGATTCAATTTTTGGATTCCCTGTTTAACTTAGAGAAAACAATTACCCTTGCATGTTTTTGATTTATGTCTTAGTTTTTGAGATATTTATTTTAATTTAAAGTGTTGCAAGCAGGCCAAACCTTACGACTGACCTACCAAGAAAATACGATATGAGAGGCTAAAATTTTTTAAAACATTTTATTACTAGACATAATGTACATCAAAGATAAAAAAAAAGCAAATAAATAAATAATTACACTAATAAGTTCTCAAAATATCCATTTGGAGCCAGCTATTCATTCGTGTAGCGATAAAAGCTGCACTGAGTTAAAACAATCGAGTACTCCTTGACTTGCTAATCGGACTAATAAATGAGAGAATCAAGTCATCCTCAGTCATTTTTATTTTGACATTTGTGATATATTTGTTACGTGTTGTATCTGTTTGGTTTGGAAACGACAATAAAAACACGAGAAGAGCTGGTGGAACGTATTGAAGAGGCGTGCCATCAACTGAATGGAAATCGTCCTCAAGTCTTAGCGGTAGTTAATTCCGTGGCCAAAAGAGTTCAAAAACATTGAAGTCGGTGGATTCCATTTTGAGAACTTATTAGTGTATAATGTAATAAATAATAAAGTAATAAAATGTTTAAAAAAATGTTTGGCATCTCATATCGTATTTTCTTGGTAGTTCAGTCATAAGTTTTGGCTTGTTTGCAACAGTTTAAATTAAAATAAGTATCTCAAAAACGAAGCCATAAATCAAAAACTTGCAAGGATAATTTTTTTTTCTAAATTAAACAGGGAATCTATAAATTGAATCTTCTTTGTAAAATATCCAGTGGCGCCGAAGACTGGGATAGGAGACGGGGCTGCCAACCCCTAGTATCTACACCACTGGAGAATTTATTTAAATGATTTCAATCACTACTTAGATATGACTACAGTAGTCTGTGTGAGAAATTTGATGGAAATCGATCGAGTGGCTTAAAAGTTATGATGAGAAAAACAGTTTTTTTTTATAACTTTAACACCCTGTATCTTTGTTAGGAAACATTTTTGAACAAAGTTTTCTTACGAAAGTCTACTTTTTCTTGTTGTTCTATCACCTATTAAAATTAATGACGTTTAACCTGGACCACCCGGTATATTTTAAAAATAAAAAGATTTAAAGAATTTTTCGTAGTCACTGAATGACGTTTTAATTTAATACAGGAAACTGTGAAACTAATTCTTATAAAGGTTACAACCTACATCTTACTTTGATGGCCATTAAATATAAGCTGTATTTTTCTCATCTTCATACTAGTTTTATAGAAATATTACTATAGTGGTACTTCCATGCAATTCTTTATTATACGAAACTAATTTATTGTTTTGATTGTTGGCTTTTTTATTCGTATATTGGTATTATCTAATATCTAACTCAATCAAAATATTTTTTTAATTATAACAAAGACAGTCATGATATTTTTAACAATGAAATTTATTATATTTATTCTCCATTAATTTTATATACAATATATGTATCGATGTATTATTCCCAATTTGAAAAAGAATAATCACGTTCGATTGCTAATATTTTCTAAAAAACTATTTTATATTTTAATTAAAACTAAAGTACTCAATATTTAACTTACCTATTTAAATCCTTCCCTAATTCCAGTCGTCTAGACCGGATTCCATCACACACAAATCACAAAATATACCCAAAAAATTGTTTATGCACCCCACTCAATTTTAACACTGCACGTAGTTCCGATTTAATTCAACATTTCAATCGAATTGAACAAAGAAAAATCACTACCGCACTTTACTCTTATCTACACCAAGCCATCATTTAACAACTATTCAATAAAACGGCAGGCGAATCTTATCATTCAGTTTTTTGTACATATAAAGTAACATGAGGTAATATCTTTTTCATACCTGATACGAAAAAGGGATGTCGGGAGATCTTAAACTGTTATCGGTTGCCGTGGGGTTTACAATATAAACGAAAATTTGGCTGAAAGCAATTAAAATATATATTCATCGCATTTTATTGTTGTAATTAAGCATTTTTAGAAACCGTTGGGTTTTGGGTTCAGGAAATTATAAAGTGATAAGTCAATAAAGAGTATTATTGACTTGTTAGTGACGGTAAAGGTTAAATTTTGCAGAAATGCTTCTATAATAGTTACTCTTTACCACCCATAGTTTTTTTACCACCCATCATACCATCGCTAATGTTTTTTGTGGCAAAACAATTTTAACAAATTAAAATAATATACAATTGTTGCCTATTACATTCTGCAGACCACTGTTCCACTTTATATACAACTTTGTAATGTTTTTTAAAAATTGTATTGAACTATTTTGTATATAACAAATCGTATGGCAGTTTTATATATTTTATATATTTTCCTCCCTTTTGTGGAAACAACCTTATAGTGCGTTTTATATTCTGTTTGTGTTGAGATTTTATTACTGTTATTAACGACTGATACATTGTAGCGATTTAATGGTACTACAGATATTATTTTATATCATTGTTCATATACAGGGTGTTATTTAAGTACGTGGCCAAACTTCAAGGGATAATTCCTTGGGTGATTCTAAGACGAAAAGTTTATATAAACATAGGTTCGGTAATGCTTCGTTTTCAAGATAGAGCGTCAAACTACTTTAAAAAAATTAATTTTTATCACAATTTCTAAGACTAGAATAGACTATTGATATGGAAAAAAATAACAGGTACGCCCCAGTTTTTGATAGTTGGTAAAGTGTAATTTTTTATTGTGTTGTCCCAGGGACATGCAGTTGAGTGATTTTTATTTTTTTATCGAAAACAAAGTAAAATACGCAAAAAACTCAAGAGACAAAAAGTTGTATTTTTAGTTGTTAATGCGAAAAAAATTATAAAAGTTATAAAAAGTCAGTGGCGCACATTTTCTTTTGTTAAATCTAGGTTAAGGTGCCCCCTGGGACGCCACTGGACACAATAATTATAATCTACTTATAAAAAACACTGCCGAATTTAAACAAAATCGGCTAAAGGATTATTAAAATTTTTACGAAAAACCGATTTTTTACAAAAAAGTTCGACACTCTGTATCTTGAAAATGAAGCATTACCTATGTTTATATAAACTTTTCATTTAGAATCACCCAAGGAATTACCCCTTGAAGTTTGGCCACGTACTTAAATAACAGGCTGTATAGCATTATTTAAAGGTAGATTGATTCATCACAATTAATTAATTGAAAATAGTAATGCATTCCGATCCGATAGGACTTGAACCTTGACGAAGTTCTAGTGCAAACTGGAACGGGTGGGTCGGCTTGCGCGTTTTAATGATTTAAGGAGCCGTACCATAGGTTTAACCATAGTGGGGGGTCCTTATTGAAAAACCAGACTAAGACAAGTCCCTGAAGGAGGGCAGCAGCTCTTTCAGTAGTCATAGTGGCAGAAACCGTGGGGGTTGGTATGGTGCTATGACACACACGACTGCGATGTGGAAGGCAAGAGGAAACCACCACATTATAATCCTCAGAACAGCTAGCAGAAAGCTTATCCTAAATTAATGATGGCGTCTCCTGGGACAAAAAACTCCGGAGGTAAAATAGTCCTCCGTTCGGATCTCCGGGTGAGGACTGTTCCGGGAGACGTGATCGAGTGCAATAATAATAGGAAGTGTAGCATTTCACGAGTTGGCGCGTGGAATGTCAGAAGCATGAGACAGGCAGGGAAGCTAGAAAATCTGAAGATAGAAATGGATAGGTTAGGATTAGATATAGTAGGTATAAGTGAGATGCGCTGGCCGGAAGTAGGAGATTTTTGGAGCGGTGACTATAGGGTAATACACACAGGATCGGTAAATGGAAACGCGGGAGTAGGGATCGTTATGCGGAAGAACGCAGGACAGTGTGTAGATAGCTACCTACAATATAGCGAGAGAGTAATGATGGTTAGGTTAGATTCGAAGCCAGTGGAAACAGTAATAGTGCAAGTATACATGCCTACTTCTAGCCACAGCGAGGAAGAGTTAGAAGCCGTTTATTCGGACATAGAGCAGGTAATAGGATTTGTGAAGGGTCATGAAAATTTAATAGTAGTAGGAGATTTTAACGCAGTCGTAGGTGAGGGGAAAGAAGGAGAATTTGTAGGGCCTTATGGATTAGGAAACAGAAACGAGAGAGGTAGCAGACTGATAGAATTCTGTGAGAAGCACAAGATGGTAGTCGCGAACACATTGTTCAAGAATCACGTTAGGAGGCGGTACACATGGAAAATGCCAGGAGGGATAGACAGGTATCAGATAGACTACATTCTGGTTAGGAAGAGATTTAGAAATCAAGTAAAAGACTGTAAGAGTTATCCAGGAGCAGATGTATTGAGGGATCAGAATATGAAAGATAAGTTCCAGGAGAAAACAGATCAGTTAATAAATAAAGCGAGTAAGGACGAAATCAAGAACGCAGAAACTGAGTGGGAGGGTATCAAGAATAGTCTAGATTCCGCGGCTACGGACGTTTTAGGACACGATAAAAGGGAAGCTAGGAAGCCCTGGATAACGGACGAAATCTTAAACTTAATGCAAAAGAGACGAGACTACAAAAACAGACGAGACGAAGAAGGACTGAAAACGTGTAAGGCAATAAAGTGGGAAATCATTAGAAAATGTAGAAAAGCGAAAGAACAATGGATAGAGGAGAAATGCAAAGAAGTAGAAGATAAGTTGCAAGTAGGTAAGACCGATGAGGCTTACAAAATAATTAAGAGGAACTTCAGGGATATAGGAACAATAAGTAGAAATGTTAGGAGTCAATCGGGGGACATACTGATAGGAAGAGAGCAGAAAGCGGATAGATGGAAGCAGTACTTAGGAAATTTATACGAGGGTCAGGAATTAGGAGAGATATTAGAGGAAGAATCTAGCATCGATAGGGAAGATGTAGGAAAACCTATATTGAGAGAGGAATTTGAAATAGCACTAAGGGGGCTAAAGAATAATAGAGCGCCGGGTGTAGATAAAATACAGGCGGAAATTTTGAAATGTGCGGGACAGAAAGTAGTAAATAGGATATTTGAACTGATAAAATACATATACGAAACGGGCGAGATGCCGGAGGATTATAAGAGGAACATTATCGTTACTATACCGAAAAAGAGAGGAGCCGACAAATACGAGAACTTTAGAACGATTAGCCTAACTTCCCATGCGTCGAAAATCCTAACTAGAATAGTGCAGAAGAGGATGGAAAATAGAGCGGAGGAAATACTAGGAGAAGACCAATTCGGGTTTAGGCGAAATAGGGGAACTCGCGAAGCTATTCTGGCGCTAAGAGTAATGTTAGAGAAAACAATAGAAAAAGGAAAGAACGCTTATATAGGATTTGTAGATTTAGAAAAAGCTTTTGATAACGTAAGATGGGAAAAAATGTTCGAGATACTAAAGAGCGCGGGAATGAAGTATAGAGATAGGAGAGTAGTACACAATCTATACATAGAGCAAACTGCTGTTATAGAAGTAGAAGGGGAGGAAAGGGAAGTAGGTATTAGGAAAGGAGTAAGACAAGGATGTACGCTATCACCACTAATTTTTAATCTGTACATCGAATAGGCGATTAATGTGGTAAAAGATGGATGGATGGTGGATTTCGGGATTAAAGTACAGGGACAGAAACTAAAAATGCTGAGATTCGCGGATGATATAGCAGTATTAGCATCTAGTAAGGAGGAACTAGAATCAGCATTGAACGAAATGGAGGCAGTGTTGACAGAGGAATACGGAATGAGGGTGAATAAAAACAAAACTAAAGTGTTAGTGTGCAGAGGGCGCGAGAGCAGAGCAAAAACGAAAGTACAAATTAATAATGAAAGATTGGAGGAAGTTAAAGACTTCACTTATTTAGGAAGTAAAATAAATTGGGATGGAAGAAGCGATAAAGACATAAAACAAAGAATAGCGCAGGGTCGAGTAGCTTTTAACAAAAAGAAAGCACTTTTATGCTCGGGGGTAATAAACTTAGAAACAAGGAAGAGATTTTTGAAAACATATGTATGGAGCACGGCACTTTACGGCTGCGAAACCTGGACGGTAGGGGAAGCAAGTAGGAAGAAATTAGAAGCTTTTGAGATGTGGTGTTACCGAAGAATGATGAAAATACCATGGACTGATAGGGTTAGAAACGAAGAAGTATTGGAGAAAGTCGGCGAGAAAAGGAGTATGTGGAAAAACTTAAAGAAGAGAAGAGATAGAATGGTAGGCCACTTGCTGAGACATGGGGGAATAGTCCGCGATATTTTGGAGGCAGAAATAGGAGTGAAGAAAGGCAGAGGTAGGCCTAGATTAGACTACTGCTCGCAAATAGTAAGGGATGTAGGTTGTAGCACAATTAGCGAAATGCGTAGGTTAGCACAAGATAGGAGAAGCTGGAGGTTAGCGTCCAACCAGTCTTAGGACTGATGACCTAATGATGATGATGAGTAATGCATTGGGGATACACAAAATCCCTTGTAATAATTGCAATAAATTTTACGTAGGGAAGACAAAAAGAGACACAGTTCTAGACTCAAGGAACATGTAACGCACTTAAATTGACTTGCAGAATTCCAAAGTAACAAAATATATGTACGAGATAAGTACACACAGTAATTCAATGTAACTTAACGGTTTTAAGATCTGTAAATGACAACAGGGGGTGTAATTGTTGGGAAAGTGTTATATAGAGTGTTTCAGAATAGTTTCTGGAATAACTTAACGCATATATCCCTCAGATACTAAGCAATATAAAAAAATAACTAGAGCGCCACATGAAGTAAAAAAAGTTATAATTAACATCCTTCTACGTCAATGGTATAGTAACATACTCACATAGAGCATTAGTACTATCAAAATAAAGCACTAACTTAAAATTTCATATTCTAAAAAAACCTGTCGTTATTAGTGTGAAGCAATAGTCGACTGGACACGGAATATCAACGTCAATTGCGCTAGCCGTGTTCACCCTGAACCTAACAATTTATTAACTGACCCAATGGTGTTCTGTAGGGAAGATGAGATTTTTTATTGAATTGAATCGCCTTAAAGTTCAAGTTCAAGTTTTCTGGGAGTAAGGCCACCTTTCTAAATTTATGTCAGATACTATCCTGAAACACTGTGTATCAGAAAGGGCAAATAAAATACTTGAATATGGATTGAACTCGTAAATTATGTAAACAAAATGTCTAGGATGTCGTAAAGAGACACCACAAAATGGTAACTAAGCGATCAGCAATTATTCGTAATGGACACTTCGTATATGGTTTAAATAAAAATGTGACGATAAGTATTGTAATGGTATAATTGATATTGAGGTGGATAGCACACAGCACCCCCTCCCTGGGTCTATTTGAGAAATTTTTTTTGTTAGCACGATAACTCAACTAAATCGTGTCGGATAGATCGGGTTTTGACTAATTCTGATCGGGGACGTCTCCCAGATGACATCTATTGATTTTGAGGTGGATAAGACACACCCCACCCTGTCCATGGGTCATGAAAAAGCACGACGGTGGACTATTTGAAAAAATTTGTTTGTTAACACGATAATTCAACTACATCAGGTCGAATCGATCGGGTTTTGACTTATTCTGATCGGGGACGTCTCCCAGATGACACCCATTGATTTTGAGGTGGACAGAAGACACTCTATCATGTTCATGGGTCATGAGAAAGACCAATGGAGGACTATTTGAGATCTTTTTTGTTAGCACGATCACTCAATTAAATCGTGTCGGATCGATCGGGTTTCAACTGATTAGGGATGTCTACCAGACGATATCTATTAATTTTGAGGTGGATAGGACACACCCCACCCTGTTCAGTGGTCATGAGAAAGCACGAGGTTGGACTATTTGAAAAAAGTAAAGCTGTCGCATAAAACAGATATTCTGCATTTATGTGTTGGTTTATTTTTTCTCGGTCACTCAATTTCGAGATAGAGATGTTCTACGAGCGGAAACGTTCGTTTTAAGGTTTTAAAACTGTTTATTTAGAATAGGGTTCCTACTTTTCTTTCACTTTTTATAAATTTTGGGTATAGGATTGCCTCTATGGACCAGGCATTGCCGATTAACGATAACTATAAACACTTTTTAGTAAACACTTTGCAAAATTTCAACTGCGTTTTTCTCGGAAACACGTTTTTAAAAATGACTGGCACTCTCCTGACCACTGTATTTGACCGATCGACTTGAAACTTGGTACTCTTACTCGGAAAACATGCCGTTATGGAAAATTAATTTTTGCATTTTTTATTAATGTTTCTGTACGAAAAAAAAGCGAAAAAATCTATTCTTTTTAAAATCGCCGCCATTTTCGTAATTTTCCATTAAATAACACAATCGTTCGTTATTCTATGACCAAGGGGATGCTGATTAATAACACATATTCCTTTTTTGTTCCACGTCAACGGGGAGGGGGCAGCGATGTAAGCCGTTTGCGTCCGATATTTTGCAGACTTTTGTCTCGGAGCTTCGATGGCCGCCATTTTGTTTTTCTTTATAACAACAATTTTTTTATGTACAATACTTACTCATTAATAATTAAAAAAAATCACATTACTCTACCTTTATTCGTTTTCCCACAAAAAAATTAAAATATTAGCACCTCAAAAATGGTGCTCAAACGTAGAAGTCCTCCTTAAGTGAGTTAAATATTAATTAAAAAGTGGTAAGATTACGACTAGCTCTATTTTTATTAGTAATAAGCAAAAACATAAACATTTCCGACGTGAAATATTGTAATTATTCGGTGGGAGCGCACTAAAAATTATGTCTTTGTAGCAATAAACTAAGTTTGCGCCGGAACTTGTTTATGTCAGCTCGAGACTTACTGTAATTGAGTTGAGAAAAAAAAATAACGCACTATAAACCGTGTTGTGGTATAATTTAGACGTCGTAAAATATCCAATTCCAGCGTCTAGTTAACGATACGCTGGAGCGCCTTAAAATAAAACGCCCGTTTAGCTTACATGGTCTCTAAGATTATTTGCGATCAGACATACGCGATTTGCAGTAATATCCTTGGAATTTAGAGCTCCGCGAACTTAGAGAAAAAAAAACGGGGACGGTTTATTTTATTTGCAGTCTTCAACTGCAGCTACAATGAAGCAAGTACATTTATTGTTTACTCCCATAGTTCTGCGTACTAAGATGTAACTATAGAAAGTCTTTACATAGTCCAGGCAACAAAGGAAAAATAGCGGCAATAATTCATTAGAAGCTAATTTCTGCACAGTCGCAGGGGAAGGTGTCCTTAGTAACATACTAAAAGTACTGATGGGTGGGAGTGAAGCTAAGGGGAGGGGGGGTGTAAAGGTCCCTTTTTTCGATTGCTTGTTAATAACTCGAAAACTACTGCCTCTAGCGAAAATATACTAAATTAATTTAGATAAAATTCTCTACAAGAAAGGTCCTATAACTTTTTCGCTAGGATCAATAATTAAGGAGATATGGAGGGGGAAACATTGAAAATTTTTTAAAAAATCTGTTTTTATTGTTAAAAATAAAATGTTTATTGTTAAAACTGAAATAATTCACTAATAATAAATAACAATAATAATAATAAATGAAATAAAGAAATTTGTGTCCAAGGATGTATCTGGAACATAAATTTTAGTCAAAATTGAATTTTCATCATCATCGATGATGTCTTCGATGGGGGCTCCATTCGTACATGAGCACTTAATTTTCCAAAACTTTGTCTAAAAATTAATTTTTTTTCTGACTTGTACCTTTTTTATGGTATTTACAAATACCCCCTACCCTTTCTGGACACCCTGCATATCCTTTAGCGAAAAATATAGATATTTTCTACACTAAGTATACATTTGGGTTGCATCAAGATTACTACTCTCTACTGATTAGTTATGTGAACAATAAAGTTTACCCCACGTTCCAATTTATACGTATGTAGGTGTTGGCACCATCCCCAGCAACGTCTCGTTATTTGCCAAGGAAGGCAATGAGGAGATAGCGTACGTTCGCGGCAGAACTACTTACTCAAATATAATTTGTAGGTATATCATCATATTACATTTCATCGCACAGTGACAGTTAATTAAACATTGTTCCCCGGCATATCGTTATTGTAAACAATGGCTGGCTCTAGAAACGTCTTCATTGAATGTGACAGAAGATTAATATGAAACCGCCGCGTGGGGCGCGATCCCACAGCGACACACATTTCTGGGAGAATCGACTGGGGGTCGTTGATAAAAGAGCGGTTTCAATCCACCCAATGATTTGTACAATTTCAGCGTCTCAGCTGCCATAATTTCCTAATTGATTATCTTCATCGGGATACTATAATATCTTATTAGCTTAAAGTATGTTAAATTTGGCGATTTGACAGGCTACTCAATTACGCTACCCCATCAATTCATCAATCAGTTCGCCTGTAAGAAGATGTCCTATTCAAAATTTCAGAGTTGTTTCAAAATATCCCCATTTTGCCGAAAAAGCTCTACAATGTTGTCTTAAGTTTCTACTATCTACAATTTCTCCACAATTCTCATCCAGATAGTGTTTTGTTTTCTATATACTAATCATGGGATGCATGGATCTAATTGGGTATTGAACTAAGGTTAAGGTAGCAATAAATAAAGAGCTATTGTTGAGGAATTGGGAGATTTATTATAAAAGAACTTGACAGAATAAGGTGACGAGAGCAGTAAGTGAAGTTAAACAGACAAGAGAGGAATGACATCTTAGGTTAAGCTACCTTCCGCTATAGTACTACCCCCTTAAGCAATTTCTCGTAAACAAGAAAATTATGTGGTAATATCTGAATATTGAATACACAAATTTTTATTTTAATATTAATTTTTTTTGTGGGGGACGGAGCCGGTGCTTGTGCTAGCTGGACAAGTGGCCCCCCCAGATTAGTGTCCCGCCTACCTCGGCACCGATGGTAACCTGTTTAATGACGTCATGTTTTTTTCCTAATACCACCATACCTGTTTTAAACCGATACACACCTGTTTTATACCTGTACAGACCTGTTTTATACCTGCGCCAAGAGTTCTTCAGATCAACAATGACCATATGCCATCCGCATCAAATGTCCGCGGACAAATGCGAGGGTGGCCTGGTAGCCTCTTTGCTATACTACTCACGTCATCGAACATGACATTCCACAGAACTGGCCCAAGAACCGAGCCCTGCGGAACGCCACATGTGACCATCCTCCTTTCCTGCCTCGCGACCATAGCCTCCATCTCGATGTACCTGCTCTCCAGGTAACCGTCCAATGACCAATGATGTTGTCAGTCAGCTACCCTCCTCCGACTCAAGCTGTCCATTATATACTCCCAGGCCGCCGAGTTGAACGCGTTTTTTTACATCTAGCATAACTAATGCGCCCAACCTACCAGCAGCTGAGGCCTCCAGTGCCGTCTCTCTGATGTGTATAATTGCGTCCACCGTGGACCTCCCCTCTCTAAAGCCATGTTGATTCTGGGAGTGCCCTCCACTCCGTTCAATGTCACCGAGAAGTTTAGCCAGAATCATATGCTCCAGCAGCTTCCCGAGGACGCTCATGATACATATGGGCCTATAAGCCACTGGGACTCCCTCCGGCTCCCCTTCCTTCCTCAACAGCACCAACCGCCCTCCCTTCCAGCACCCCGGAAAGACTCCGCTGTTGATGGCTCCGTTCATTACTGACAGCACCACCTTCAGCTTACCCTCCGTGAACGGAGCCACCTCCCCCTGTATCCTATTCACCCACGGTGCTGGCACTCTCGTGGGGAAAAGAGCATCCTCCGCCTCCTTCATCCTTTCGAGGGGTAGAGACCGCTGGTAGCCACCAGTTCTTTTGACTACTAGCTTATAGGTTTCTCCCCACGCATCCCTATCTAAGTCAAGGCATAGCTCCTTCCATTTCCTTTTTTTTTGGGATTTAATCATTTCCCTTAGCTTCCTCTTCTCTTCCCTGTATGTAAGCACTTCTTCTCCTTTGCTATGACCAGACCCATGCTCACCGCTTCTCCTTCCAAATAATATTAATATTGGGGTTTCACGTTATCAATAAACGTTATCAAAAAAAGCCAATAATAATGATATAATGAAGATATAATTGAATTAATAATAATTCAATTATGTCTTCATTAGTCACAGCTCTAAATGTATTAATTCACAAAATTTACAGATAATGGTGTCGCCCTTTTGATAGTTGTGAATGAGCTCCGGATTATATGGATGCAAATTTAGTTTTGCGAATTGTCTAAGAACAGCTGAGAGTTCTTACTTAAACTTCACAGATTGGGATTTTATGACGTTTTGCTGTTGATCATTTTGATCAATAGTTAAATTTGATTTCTTTGCCATTTATATTAAAAACACTCTATATAATAGGTAAACGAGAGTTGTCTATAACTTAAATTGTTGATAGATGAACCTAGCCTAACACAATATTTATATCTATCATACTACACGAAAATAACAAAGATAAATTCAGATAACGTTAATATATACTTGAATTAAAATAGTGTAGTTAATAGTTTCTCGTTGTATATCATTCATTACGTTAGCAATGCTGGATTCCTCAACGCCATACCTATTTATCTTAATTGGTCATGTTGGTATATACATTTTATATTCAAGATAATCGTGTCAAATACGATAAGAATTTTTTTATAGTGCCACTATACAGGAACGTACTAGGTTAAACTGAATTTTAGTAATACTGAATCTTTAATTGCTAAATAATGTTCTTGAATTGTCAAAAATAACATTGACATCGTTAAAGAGTCTTGTAATACTTAATTACTTGATAAGACGAGAAAGTGATCCTTAGAAATATTATAATTTCATAATTATTTATAAAATATTGTGTCTCATAATCTACATTTTTCATAGTTTTGAAGATAAAGAGGTATGATTGTGAATGGTTAATTTATACAATAACAATAACAAAAATCGTCTTACTACAGTTAACATGAACATTTGAAAACAAAAAATAATTGTTCGAATATGCGTTAACATCCAAATCAACGAAATACATTGTGAACATTTTATAACATGGAAACATTTATATGTGTTAGACTAGGGTCCTCTGGTGGACAAAGAAATGGATATCCATTAATAACCTACCAAAAAATAAAACCCGCCACGAGTAGGATTTGACATCTGTCCCGGACCGAACCGAACGACAGACAGCTGTTTCGAACTTAGTTCTCATCAGTGTCGTACACGGTACGCCGATCCAGGACAAATGCCGAATGAAATCCGTGGGGTATACATCTACATCGATACGATCTATGTCAGTAACATATAAGTCGGGAATCGAGAAACTAACTACCAAATCGCAAACGGCACTCATGAGAACTGATAAGTTCGAAACAGCTGTCTGTCGTTCGGTCCCACCCGGGACAGATGTCGAAATTTACCCATGGCGGGTTTTATTTTTTGAAATCTTGTCTGACCGTGCAGAAACACGAGAAAGGGGTCGAGAATCGCTTTTAGGTATAATTCAATTCCTGGCGGGCTTTAACCCGAGGAGTAGTTGTTTCCTACTGCAATTATGTAATAGTCTTGCTATTCGGGAACTACTTGATAACTGTTTGGCGGTTTGGTAGTTCCTTTCGCGATTCCCGACTTATATGTTGCTGGAATAATCTATCAGTTAAAAAAATGCCTACGATGGAATAAGGCTTCATTGTATTGATATCAAGACGTGTTCTTCTTACTCTTGTACATTAAGTAGTTTTCAAACAATTTTTCCAAAATGTAGTGTATTCGATAAACAATGAAAATAATAGAAATTAATTTGCATGGTTTTCATAATTATTTCCAGCTAACTATTTTTGTATGGTTTTCTTTATTAAATTAAATTTCTTCTTTGAATTTTTGTGTTAAGTTGCATAGGATTTATACAAATTGTGTATAAAATGTAAATAATTTTCCATAGATCTTCCTTCAGCATCTCTTACCATTTATATTACTAGATATTTTTCAAAACTACAAGAGATATGTCAGTATACAAGGTACGTTATGTTCAAAAACTCACGTTATATTCATATCACAAAAAAATTTTTTTGTGTTATGAAGAAAAACAAGATCAATAGTCCAAAGTATTTAGTTCGTTTAAAAAAAAACCCTAAAATCTTGAAATGCAAGTAATCAGATTAGCGACCCTTATGAAATTCCAACTACATTTTTGATAGAATAGACAAAGTTTTTTTTTTTCAGAAAAACTTTAAATTATTATTTTCATCTTATATAAGAAATAGATATACGTCGAATACAATCTTATGAAGTCCACTGAGTGTATTGCAAGTTCCGGTATACCACACAGTTCAGTTTCGAGACCACTGTTATTAAAATTTTTATAAATGTTAAAAATGAAATAGCATGTCAGTCACCTTTTGGTAAAATATATAAGTATGTGATGCAACACGACCTGTACTTAAACATTAATAAACTCAAACTGTTTTGTAGTAACATATTCAATAGAATGGACTAAGGTAAATATGTGTTATGACATGTATCATTTAGCAGTAGGAACAATTACTGAACAATGTAACAAATAACACACTGTTTTTTCTTTACATATTCAAACATCTTCAAGGATACTTTTAAATATTTGGGCTTCGTAACTGGCAACAGACCCATCCAGGACAGTATTAGAACAATTATTAGAGAATATCTTATTTAGATGCTATTAGTTGTTATCTCTTTGGTTGCAGTTAATGGTTGTCACAAAATTACACCTTGTTTGACCTTGATATACCGATATTTTTGAATCCTCCTCACTACAACACTGTGCTCCAGATCGTTTACATCCAATAACACGCCGTCTTATCAATAATCTCGTAAATAAAGCGCGATAACAGTTGAACATCTAAAATAAACTCACAATAGGACAGGCTGGGTCAGTGTGCACCATAGCCTCCCAGATATATGTCGTGTTTGTCTTGTGTTCGTCTGTCTGTGTGTCATTGTTGTGTCTTTGTACATGTGCCCGTACCTTATCCCGGAATCCAATCAGAACCACTGTGTTACAGACTCCCCCTGTTTGCTTCTGTTTACTCGTTAGACCAAGACTACGCCAGCAATTTTCGGTAAGAGGTAAATTTAGACCAAATTCTTCAACTGCGCTATCGTTTTTTATCACTAGTCTCTTAGTTTGACGACAAACACGTGGTATTGTTTTATGCAATGCGTCTCTATGGATGTCCAACATATGGAGAAGGAATACGATGATAAAAACGAAAGTTTAAAGACAACTTTGTACTACTTTGTAGTCTGTAAAGATAATTCAAGTTTTTCCTAGATGGTACATAAAATCATTAATATAATATAATAATATTAATCTTCATCAAATTATGATATAATAAGAAATTATAAACAATTTTAAATAGTAATGATTTAGCAATATTCGATATTTAGTCTACCAATAAATATTACTGTGAGACATTTTGGTAAAATGACAACTGGTGCCACTATTTTTTTACATTTACATGGATGTAAAATATTTGTTAATACCATTTTACATTAACTTTTTGAATTATTGACTGATATTTATTACTGTTACTGTTTCACAAACTTATATGTGTATGTGCTAGGATCATAGAGCTTTACGGGGTGCTGTTGCTTGTTTTCTAAACTCTTGAACAAAATAATTTTGTTCAAGACTGACATGTTAATTATTAACACAAATTAGAATGAACATGAATCAATAACAGAAAGGAACAATAGTCTCAAATGCAATGAAAACAGTGTTAATGAAAAACTAAGAAAAAAATAGTGATGAAATTAAATCATAAGAATTTGAATTCACTATCATGTAGATCCTTCTCTAGGCTCTTATCACTGCTCCGACTCATCTGGGCATGCTATTGATCGAGTGGTGAATGGCTTCCTGAGGAATATTCTCCCATTTGACAAGAACGATTTGTTCGAGATCCCTAAGAGTCATAGGGGCAGATATGTGGCGCCTAACCGATCATTTCAGTGCATCCCATAGATGCTTTATGGGGTTCATATCTAGGCTTTTTGGTGACCAGTCCATAGTTGGTATATTCGCAAATCCAAGGTAGGCCAGTACCTCTCTAGCAACGCGGAGTCCAGCGTTAGCCTGCATAAAAATGAAATTGCCCCCGACAAATGAGACAAATAGGATCATATGTTTTTATAGGATGTTTTGTATGAAGAAATGTGCATTCTGGATCCTTCCCGCGTAGGAGCCAAATCGGTACAACCATCAAAACAAATTCCTCCCCAGAACATTATTGATCCATTGAAAAATTGAATCCTCGGAGAGATATTGCAGGCAGCAAGCCTCTCTCCTGGCCTTCACCAGACTCGTTGACATCTATTTGGTAAATGTTTCATCTGAAAACAAAACATGCTTTCAGTAGTCATGGTTGAATTTACATATTCTCTTGCAAAACACAGTCAAGTAAATATGTTCTTTGGTGATCAGTGGCGCGATAGCTGGTTTTCTACTATTCATTAAGCTTTTTTGTTAAGACTTCTGCTAACTTCTTATAGAGATTGCTACATTTCGAGCTGCTGCTAGGGCTCTGCTTAGCTCTAAAGTGGTAGAGTACCTATTTATTAAGGCAACTTGCATAAGACATCGTTCATATCTTGCTTCTATAGACTTCTTATTATCTTATCCTGGGGTTCTACAGTAACTTCCAAGTTAATTTAAACGTTTAAGTATTCGAATAATTGTTGATTGTCTAACTCCCAACAAATGTACCACATATCACTGGCTACGTCCTATATATATTGTACATGAGACATTTAAATTACTATTTAGCAAAACTGTGAACACTATTTTGCAAAACAAAAATGAGGGCATTTGATACGGACCGAAAAATAATTAAGAAATAACCAGTGGCATTGATGTTATAAAAATATATATCCAAAAAAGTTGCCACAGATTGATCATTATTGATAGAATATTTTAGTATATGTATGTATATTTTGTCTAATATAAAATATGTATTTATCACCAAATACATATTTTATATTAGATCAGTTATGTAGATACGTAGCATAACTATCGCTAAAGGCAATACAACCAATGTTCTACATACTCTAGATAGCACAGACCCAGCGAATCAAAGGGCCCGAGTCGAATGTAAAAATCTAATTAAATTTTGAACCAATTTATTCGGTTTATTTTCAAAACAATATGTTTTCTTAACATAACGCTATATTATGTCATTAGTTAAATAAAATAAGGGTAATGTCAGTCTTTTTAATGTCATTTTATATGCTCTGTTGGGAAAAATTCCGTTTAGTTATTCGTTAGCCACTGGTTTTATACTTACGTTGTGTGCTGTGCTTCCTTTCAATAAAATTTCAAGCTTTATAGTTGCATGGTATTTTTGTTTAGCATATTAAAAGTAAAATAAAGGTAGGTTGTGGTGTTTTTATAATTATTTTTTTATATATTAATATAAAGTTTTTAAGTATCTTCGAAATATTTTTCTATTGCCTTATATTTTTACGTTTTTATTGTTTTGAAACTTTAAGGTTCTTTGTAAAACTGTAAGCATGTGTATTTTATCTAATATAGCCAAATTTATTCTTAAATTTAAATGTTGCTAGAGTTATTGCTGCAAATCGCATAAATAAAAATTAACCGTTTGGCAACATTATAACCGTTTAAAATAAAACAAATAGCTTGGATGATCTTGTTTATATAATAATTATATGGTTAATAATTATCTATTATAACAAAATGTGTAAAATAATAAAAGGTGGTCCAACTAAAACGCACGATGTTAATTATAAATAAAACAAAAAGTTTTCAGAGAATTATCTTAATATTTTTTATTATGATAGAACGATCTATGACAATTATGTGTGAATCAAAATATCGGCCAAATGCTCGTCACGGCTTCGGTGGCATACCTCTATCCGATGGTCCATATTTTCAATGACTCTGAGAAATAATTGAGGTTCAATGTCGTTAATGTGCCGAATTATCTCATCCTTTAGCTCTTGAATTGTTCTTGGCTTATTAACGTACACTTTTTCTTTTAAATACCCCCAAAGAAAGAAGTCCAACGGTGTCAAATCACATGATCGTGGCGGCCAATTAACATCGCCACGACGTGAGATAACACGGCCATTGATTTCTCGCGCAAAAGTGCCATTGTTTAGTTGGCTGTGTGGCAAGTGGCACCATCCTGTTGGAACTGCATATCGTCCAGGTCCATATCCTCAATCTCTGGCCACAAGAAGTCCGTTATCATCTCGCGATAGCGAACACCATTCACTGTAACTGCTTGGCCGACCTCATTTTCGAAGAAGTACGGCCCGATGACGCCGCCAGCCCATAAACCGCACCAAACAGTCACTCTTTGTGGATGCATCGGCTTTTCAACAATCACTCGTGGATTCTCATTTGCCCAAATGCGGCAATTCTGCTTGTTAACGAATCCACTGAGGTGAAAGTGTGCCTCGTCGCTGAAGATGATTTTCTTTGTAAAGTCACCATTCACTTCTGTCTGTTCAACCAACCATTCGGCGTATTGACGACGCTTGAAATGGTCAGTAGGCTTCAGCTCTTGAGTCAATTGAACAGCAATGTTTTCCGCAGAACGAACTGTGCGAGCATGCACAGGTGTTTTCACATTTCCTACAGACCCGGTTTGCTGAAATTTGCACACAATTCTCCCGATTGTCACATTTGGTCCATTAGGCTGACCAAAAAAGTCACGAAGTACACGAAATGCATTTTGATTTGAACGCCCATTTTCGTAAAAGGCTTCAACAATCTTAACGCGCTGCTCAATTGTGTACCTCTCCATGGTTGAATTTGTCAAACACTGAAACAAAGAAATGTCAAATTAAGTTGGGAAAAAGACTTGACGTTAAGGTGTGACTCACAATTAACATCGTGCATTATGGTTGGACCACCCTTTATAACGATTTTATTCAGTTAAAAATATATATAATTCATGGACATGCAGACACTTGTTTTTTTAAGGGGGTTACACACCTTCTTAATCTGTACATACACAATATCTGTACATACATATATTTTAACTGATGATGTGTATCTAGGCTACGTTCAGCTTTCGCCTCAATTTTGTCCGATCTTTCTTCAGTTTTATCCTCACTTTCGTCAGGTTTGATTCAAAAAGCATTAAAAATAAATAAAGTTCAATGGGTGACAAAAAGAGAAGAGTCGCAGTTTGTTGTATAATTGCAGCTGTGCTGAAGAACCTGTGTTGTTGTATAATTGCAACTTAGAAGAAGGAAAAAACGCCGTGATTGTTAGTGCAAAGTTTAGTATAAACTCCAAAAGCGTATCTGTTTTTGAAACCGTGGTCATCATGTACATAAACACGAAATCAACTGAGCAAACTATACGAAAAACTGCATAAACTGTGCAGATTATAGTTGCAAAATAGGGTCAAAATGCACAGATTTTTCATGTGTGTAAATACCGGTCTAAACTTCGCAGTTTATCGCTCAGGCATGACGTCACACCTGATAAACTGCGCAGAAAAACGGAAGGTGTGTAGCTCCCTTTACATAGAGGCACCGCCTAAAAAGTTTTGTGGTATGTTCGTATTTATTTTAATAAATTTTTTCCAAAATCAATAGACTGATGTCAAACTAAAAACAACAGTTGGGGAGATAATTAAAGCAATTTTTAAATGATGTGTTAAATGGAACCACAACGCCGCCTTTGATGATTATATCACGATTCATTAAATAAAACATATTTTTACTCTTTGTTTGTATGTTTCAAAAAATAAAACCAGCCACAGGTAGGATTCGACATTTGTCCCGGATCAGAACCGAACGACATACAGCTGTTTCGAACTTGTTAGTTCTCATCAGTGCCGCATACGGTACGCCGATTCAGGACAAATGCTGAATGAACTTTATGGCCTATACATCTTTATCGATACGATCTCTGTCAGTAACTTATAAGTCGGAAATCGAGAAAGGAACCACCAAGCCGCCAAGCGGCTATCAAAGTAGTTCCCGAATAGCAAAGCTATTACATAATCGCTCTAGGAAACAACTACTCCTCGGGCTAAAGCCCCGGCAGGCATTGAATTATACCCAGAAGCGATCCTCGACCCCTTTCTCGTGTTTCTGCACGATCAGATAAGGTTTCAAAAAATAAAGCCAGCCACAGGTAGGATTCGACATTTGTCCCGGATCGGAACCGAACGACATACAGCTGTTTCGAACTTGTTAGTTCTCATCAGTGCCGCATACGGTACGCCGATTCAGGACAAATGCCGAATGAACTTTATGGCGTATACATCTTTATCGATACGATCTCTGTCAGTAACTTATAAGTCGGAAATCGAGAAATTGTTTCGAAAAATTTGTTTGTATGGTAATTTTCGCCCTTTTAGCTCTCTTAGTTCCAAAACGAAGGGCGGAGGGGCTTTAGACACGTACTGTATATATGGATCCAGATATTATTTTATTATATTCCGAATCACCACTACCGAAATACAAATCTAAAAATTTATCTGAAACCTGTTATGAAATCTGAAAAGGGGAAAAAAAAGAAACGGATTAACAATGTGAATCCCCAAATGTGTACCGAAAACTCACTTCCGATGCTATATAAAAGCCTGTCTTTACATTCCGACTGTTTTATAAGTATAAAATGGCCTCCGAATCTCGTTAACATACTTTACTTTAACAGTAGGAAGCCTTATTTTGCGGATATTAAAATGAGACGTAAATGTTGTATTTGGATACGCATACAGGGTGTCTGGATCGATTGAAAGGTATTAGTTTCAATGCCAAATAAAACGTTCTTAGAATAAAGGAAGTATATATTTAGATTTCGTCAACAGTGTTTTGTTAACAATTATAATAACAAACACTTTTGTTAAATTGACAACAGCAATAATCGACTATAGACTAACTCTTCACTTAGAGCCAGTGTACTAAAGTTGGTTGCTAATCATATTAATCTTACCAAAATTAAGAGTTTATTAAAAAAATGTAGTACACAATTTTTTTTTTTTTTTTAATTTGGAAGTCTTACACAAATTTATCTTCTAAAGGGTGTTACAATAAGAGCGTAAGTTTGAATTGGACGCCATTTTGGCTGGTATGCTTTTGGCGATAGCAAGGATAAAAGTGCATATGCCTTGACCGGGAATCCAACCCGGCTCTCCCAATTTCCGGTTGGTTGCTCTGACCACTGAGCTATCGAGGGACACTTATTATCCTTGCTAATGTTGCCAGTTTAATGCGTCGCTACATACTTATGATCCGATAGGTTAATAAGTGTGATTGATGGCTTGATAGCAGGCAGATAGGAGTTAGTGAATATGGAGCGCTACACGATACAACAATGCGTCCTTATTGCTAAATATTACTACAAAAATGGTGAAAGCTTGGTTGGTATGATTCGTATAGGGCGTCCAGTTTTCGGTAGATATAATGTTCCAAATTTATCAACTGTGAAAACATTCGAAAAACTCGAAAGTACTGGTTCAGTTATTGATGTGAAACACACGACACTAGCTCGTAGTGGTCGTTCAGAACAAAACATCACGGCAGTTCGCGAGAGTGTGACCGACAGTCCAGGGATTTCAACATGTATAAGAATTGGACATTTATACTATGGATTTTCTAAAACACTGTTCAACCGTTCTCCTGAATACAAAAGCAAACTTTTTCAGGCCATATATATATATATATATATATATATATATATATATATATATATATATATTTTTTTTTTTTTTTCGTCTAACTGTCGATCAATCTATCGAAATTTCATACCCTCTTGTTAAAGTCAAAATTCATGTTGACCTGTGTTATCAAACAATTACATAATATTTCATTACATCTGTCCAACAATTGCAATTATTTATTAGTACTGACAGAGGATATCCTAGGCCACCTACATGAAATGTTTAAGGCTTTAAAACTTCGAAAAATTATAAGAAATAATGAATGGTATTGACAAAACAATTATTACATTCATAGAATAAAGTGAAAATCTAACACCAAGTGAAGTGTTTGATCTCTTATTGGCATTCCCTCCCTGCAATAGGCGTTAAGTTTCGCATAACTTTCTATCCACAAAAAATATTCCAGCAAATTGTTTTACCCGCCTTGTTTACCGACTACAAAACTTCTCAGGCCGCCAACTTTCACATTAAAGGATTCCCTTTATAAAATTTTGAACACACAACATATAATCTCGGGACAAATCGTGACAAAGCGGAGAAGACTGAAGGAAAGTTCGAGGTAAAAATAGAAGAACTTATTAAATATTGAAGGCTGTGTAGTTCCCGATGTCAAAGACAGTTGCTTCGAGAGTACTTCCGAGGTTGATCGACAGGGAACACTTCAGAAGCCGGAGACCCTTCAAGGAGGTCCCAGCGGAAAATGTACTTTCGTGACAAAAAGGGCGCTGCGAGAATTAATCTGTTATACTTCTCTTCTGCACAGCGACTAGAAATAAAACTTCGCAGAGGGGTATTTTCCAGGCAGTAAGAGGTCTTCTGGAGACACTCAAAGAATGATTATTTGTTATCTTGTAATATACGATTTTTGCCTTAAAAATGTCCTAGGTTTTATTTTATTTAAATGAAAATATTGTTGAAAATCTATCGTGGTAAAAATTTATCACTTTTAATGGCGTGAAAATGTTGTAAAATTTCAATGTTTCTGATATAAAATCTACCACTAATGTAACTAGTAAAATTTTACACCACTATACTTGTAAACTTTTACACATTTTAGGTATAATGCTAATATAAATTCACCACAATATAGTACACTTTACTTATCCATGCGTGGTAACCATTTTAGAGTACGCATTCATGTAGCCTTCACGTCGGAACTGTTGCTGTTAATGGCTGTTCGTGATTTCTGATTGTAGTTCCCGAATAGCAAGGCTATTCATACATAATATTACATAATATTACATATTCATACATATTCATACATAATATTACATAATAGCTATAGGAAGCAACTACTCCTCGGGCTAAAGCCTCGCCAGGCATTGAATTATACCTAAAAGCGATCCTCGACCCTTTCTCCTGTTTCTGTACGATCAGACAAGGTTTCAAAGAATGAAACCAGCCACGGGTAGGATTCAACATCTGTCCCGGATGGGAACCGAACGACAGACAGCTGTTTCGAACTTATTAGTTCTCATCAGTGCCGTACACGGTACGTCGATCCAGGACAAATGCCGAATGAAGTCCGTGGGGTTACTCGATACGATCTGTGTCAATCACATAAGTCGGGAATCGAAAAAGGAACTACCAAACCGCCAAGCGGTTTTCAAGTAGTTCCCGAATAGCAAGTCTATTACATAATCGCCAAAGGAAACAACTACTCCTCGGGCTAAAGCTCCGCCAGGCGCCAGGCATTGAATTATACACACGACGACGTTTCTGCACGATCAGACATGGTTTGAAAGACTAAAACCCGCCACGGGTAGGATTGCCGTGTACGGCACTGATGAGACTTAATAAGTTCGAAACAGCTGTCTGTGGTTCGTTTTCCATCCGGGATAGATGTCGAGTCCTACCCGTGGCGGGTTTTATGCTTTGAAATCTGATTAAGCAATTTATGCCTAAATGCTATTATGCATCTGAAGAAACAAAAATTAATGTTGGCAAGGTTTATTAAATTTTTTTGCCAAGATGACTGAATAATGTGTTGAATTTGATGAAGTCGATGATGATTTTACCAAAGACATGTCATGTGTGATAAACTAAATAAGGTAATATTAATTCTATTTTGTATCTGTCATTTCTCATTTATTGCCTGATTGTTTCTTAATAATAATAATAATATATAAATTTCACCAAGGATATTACCGAATTGTTATTTTCAACAAGAACTAAATCCTAGTAAAAATTAATAAAACCTGAAGAAATGCTTATTTATGATTTCTGAATCAATTTATGCACAAATGGTCTATTTGTCTGGGCTAAGAAGTAAACATAGTCATCGGTATGGTTAAGGTTATTAAAACTAAAGATATTTGATGTCTAAAAAATATGTTAATTTTTGATAAACTTGCTGGATTTCGTTGGGCAGATAGTTAAACAATATTTTGTATTTATCATTTTTATTGAACAAATTACACATAGACTACTCATGTTATGGTTAAATATGTTTAACGTGTAACGAATTCAATTAAGAAAATTATATTTCATATCAATCTACATCTTGTTAGAAAAATTAGTTCAAACGTTCCTCCTTTATGTAGAATAGAATCACTCAGACATTTATAATACAATATAATTTAATAGTTTTTGATTACTAAGGATGAATTTAAAGCAACGCAATTCCAAAATTTCAAGCACATTTCACATAAACTAATCTCTATCTACAGGGTCTTTCAATAAAGATGCTCGATTTTTAAATGTAAATAAAACAAGTTGTGTGTGAGATATTCCCTCAATTTTTAGAAAATTTTTATTTGAAAGAATATTTTATGGCATCAAGTTTGGAATATAACGCCATTCAAATGACCGCCGCGGCTTTGCTCGGTTTTCTTGGGTTGCTTGGTGGCACGTATTCGGGAGGTCCAATTTTTGATGACTGTCGCATAGATCTGGCTGAATTTGCTAGATGGTGTTCGTTATGTGGACTTTAAGGGCATCAATTGTTTGCGGTTTATTCGCATAGACCTGCGATTTAAGATAGCCCCAAAGGAAGAAGTTTAAACACGTTAAATCGCACGATCTCGGTGGCCAGTTCACGTCACCGCTGCGTGAGATATCCATGCCCTCAACTCGCTCGTGCAGAAAATCCATCGTGGAATGTACTGTGCGACACGTAACGCCGTCCTGTTGTAACCACATGTCCTCGGCATCCATATCATCCAGTTTAGGCCACAAGAAGTTGCTTATCATCGATCTGCAGCGCTCGCCGTTGACGGTTATGGCAATGCCAGTTTCGCTTTGAAAGAAGTACGGACCGATAATTCCGCCAGACCAAAATCCGCACCAAACAGTGACTTTCTTGGGATGCACTTGGTGCTGGGGTATCTCGCGTGGATTGGTATCGTCTCAGTTCCGACAGTTGTGCTTATTTACATATCCATTCATCCAAAAATGGACCTCACCGCTAAATATGATTTTTTTTTTGGCGAAATTTGAGTCAACTTCCAACTGCTCCAGAGCTCAGTCAGCGAACACACGGCGTTGTCTATGGTCGTTTACGTTAAGTTCCTGGGTCAGTTGGATTTTATACGGATGCAGACCCAAGTTCCGATGCAAAATTCGCCAAGTTGAAGTAGCAGAAAGGTCAAATTCTTCTGAATGACGAGAAATTGACTGCCTCAGACTTTCCCGTACACTCTCACGCACTGCAGCGATATTTTCAGCAAACCTTGCGTTTCGGTGACGTACGGATCTTGGCTAATTATTTATCAAACCAGTTGGCTCGAATTTGGCCACCAAACGTCGAATAGTCGACTCGGCGCGACGGTTGTGGCGAGGATAAAAATCGCGGAACGTTTCTAGAACGGAGCATTGATTTTGAAAATAAAATTTACTGTTTTGCATACGTTTTTCAACGCTATAACCTTTCACGGTAATTTGCCATATACTAATGAATAATTCACAATAAATTTGATAAATGTTGATTTAAAAAAATGACCGTTATAACCTAATAAATTTAGAGCGTCCCTATTGAAAGACCCTGTATGTTTGATTAGGAAAATTTGTTCAAAAGTTCCTCCTTTACGTAGAATCGAATCACCCACACACTAAAGGCTTGAGGGAGAGATTTCACAATATCAAGAATGCCCCTGTCATTACATGTGAGGTAGAACATATTATATTATCACTTAAAATATTGTGGAATATTTATTCTACAGCAATTTAAATACCTGTTCCATTTCCCTACTCTCTGAACGCTTGCATACATAAACAAATACGATAGAGTTCGAGCTTAATGTTTTGTTATCCGGGTCTCCTTCTAAATTAAATAAAATGGTAAACGGTGCCCCGAGGTCCCATAAAACCGATACTCCTTCCTTTATTTCTGCTCTTCATCGGTTCAACGAAACCTCATCGGTTTTATATTATCGTAATATCGATTTTCAATGCTTCTCCCCTTTCAACTCTGTGTCCTATATAATATTTATGGCGAGGGGACATATCATTTAGAATTATAAATTCTGGTGCGGCAAATATTTTATTCAGTATACCCCGTCACTGATACGGCGACGTGTGATAAAAAAGTAGGGGATGCGTTTGTTCCCTTTGTAAGAGATTTAATATCTACGCGTCCTCAAATATGCGTTGAAAGTGGTAATAATAATAGAATTATTAGTTGTAATACGCGATATTGAGATCTAAGCTGCTGATATATACAAGGTGTCCAGGGGCGTAGCGTAAGAAAAGAATCTAAGGATGTGACAAAAATTTTATAAAGGGAAGAGGTATAATGGCATGTATGTATATGAAAATGATAAAAATAAAAAAAGAACACTAACCTAAAATGATTATGCCGAGGTATATTATCCTAATATTTAAAATGAAAGATCAATGCTTCGGTTTTTTTTTCCAGCGAAAACGTCTATCTGTTTCTTCAAATGTTGGAGACGATCTCATATCTTCTAACAAGGCGCTTTCAATATTTATTAATGCTATAGCTGATAATCTTTCTTGCTTTTGAGAATTTCGCAGATAAGTCTTTATTCTCTTTAAACATGAAAATGATCTTTCCGCAGAACTGCTTGTGACAGGAATAGTCAAGATTAAACGACACAATTTTCATGACTCCGGGAAGATAATGGAAAGGACATAATTATTGGTGAAGCTCAAACACAGTGCTCTTTTTCATATCGGGATCACTATAAATCCCTGAAAGTTCACTTTTTAAACGATTTGCGTCAAAGAATGTTCCATATGTATCTACTAAAGAAGAAAAAAGTTCGTCAAGAAAACATTTCACGAATGAAGTAAATTGTGTGGAATCTAGATTTAAGAATTTCAGTTTCGAAGTTTCACTAAACCGTTCACTAATGTTCAAAGTAATAACGTCCAAAATTTCATAAAAAAATCGTGCTTAGGTGCTTTTCTTATCTTCTTCCGGAATTAAATCCAAACGCATGATTTTACTTGGTGGTTTATTTTCTAACACAAATCTGTCCATACGGTCCCAAATGTCACTAAACTCGTTTCTCATTTTTTGAATATGTGATTTGAAATCGGCGATCTTTTTATTGCAGTAACTAATATCTGATATTTTTGTCTGTAGAATTTTAAACAGACTCTCGGAATGTGGGAATATTGCAGAAAACACTGCTTAGAAAACATTAAAATCAAAGTCGCGCAATAAAGCTAAAAGGTCTCTAATATAAATAACGGTTTCTCGATCCCATTCCTCATTTACATTTTCCACAATTACCTGAAACAGCGCTTCTAAATCTTCCTTATGTTATGGCGACAGTCGCCAAGATACGTTCACATAATCGCATAACTGAGTAAGGAAATAACGACAACACCCACTTGAGGTTCCACTGTTGACTGCATAAGATCACTGACCTTTTCGCCCGTCTAACGCGTAGCTTGGATGTAACGTGTACCATCGCATTTCAACACTGCAGCAAGTAACGCAGGAGTCCAATAGTTTCGGAAGCCTTCACGGCCGATTTGAAATACAAAAAGTTAATGGTACCGTTTAAAGTAAATAATGTATATTTGCGGTCGGTCTAAAATAATTAAAAAATTGTAAAAATTGAATAAATCGATTGAACTTATAAATAACACTAATTTTCCAATTTTTTAAGGGATGCGACGCATCACTCGCATATGCTACGCCCTTGTCTATATTCATATATCGGATTTGCTCAATCTTTTAGGCATTTTTAGAAGCTATCTCTCCAAGATATACAGTCTCAAGACTCTTAGTAATGACCTTTTCTCGTTTCTTTAAATGTGTAACTATATTTTTTCTGTCTATATACGGTTGTTGGGAAGCAAGTCACGCAATTAGGGGCATTATTTCGATACAAAGACGGCGTCGTAATAAGTAATTCACTTACAACCGACATCGGACACTGTTCCGATAGGGAATACAAAGACCTGAAGTGAGCAAAACGATCGCGTCCATCTCCGTAAGTCCACTAAATTATGGCATTACGGCGCTTCTGATATACAAATCCCTTTGTAGATATTCCGTACACGGTCTTATTGTGGCCGACTGCGAACTTGCTGATTTACGTGAAAATTCTGCGCGCCGGGAATATCTCTCGACGTTTTCGCAATTAATTTACGCCGGATGTGGGCTACGACCTACAGGGCCAATACCCCACCGTACATAATTTGGACTGTCTCGGTCGAAAGTGGCCGTGATAAATATATTTTCGACGAAAATTTGCTAATTCCCTTTCGGGGTAATTGGGTTAGCGAAGTTGGAAAGTGCCTGCAACTTTTTTAATTCTTGAATGAGGTAGACTTATGATGGGGCCTTTCTGCGTGTACGTTGCACAGTGGGGCCAAACGTGGGAAAACATGGAAAAAGTCTCTAAAAGTCATATCTGATTTAAGAACGAATCGAGAATCTGTACAGAAATGGGCAGATCTATAAAAATTAGAACTTTCTTTGTAGTAAGGTTTCTTAAAACCTTTTTTTGCCATAAGTGCATAAAGTGACAAAAACAAAAGCAAACTGACATTTAAAATCGAGACTAAATATTACTATGTGCATTGTACCCTAGTAAAATATCTTTGGCGGGCAGCCTTTGCGCCATCTGGTGTTTGTTTTTTTATACTTCGAGTAGGTCGAAGCCTCAGTGTCATATGTTATAAATGGATTTTAATAAAAATTTTTTACTAAATAAAATGAAAAAGAAACAATCAAGAAGAAGTGTTGTGTTGTTAATTGTGAAAATATAGAGGGTCAAAATCCAGAATTACAATTTTATCGTTTTCCTGGACAAACTTACGAATTAGAGAGGAAAGGAAAATGGGTTATAGCAGTGTGTCGTCAAAAGTAATTATTTTTTGAAGTAAATACTTCTTTGGCGGCGTTCTGATATTTGACGAGAATGGAGAGTGAATTGGAAAAAATGTAACGTTTCCAGATTTCGTTACACGAGAGAGAAAAAAGATATAACGTAGAGAGAAGGAGAAAGAGAGCTATACATTTGGTATACCTAAATCACAGGCTTCGTTACAAGACAGAGTATACAGATATATAACATAGAGAGAAAGAGAAAGAGAGCTATACATCATATATATCAGTTTAGGTTATCCGTGTCTCCCCATTGTCGCGCATGCGCGCGTTATAGATGTACGCGTCCAGACGCTGTATATTAACAGCTGAAGCAGCACGCGACTGTACTGAATATTTATCATTGTGTTTTGTAATTATTTACGTAATTTACATCTGTGTTCTGTGATTATTTGATAATATCCTTGAATCGTTTAACTTGTTAAAATCTAGAAGATATAATATATTTCATTCACCGCTTCCTACTGGTTTACAGCCACACAGGTGCAAATGCACTTGGAAGAGGCGAAGACAAAATCCCTTTGATTCTCGGGGGAGATTTCAATGTAAATTTCGGATCCAATGATTCTTTGACGTTGATTAACTTTATTCGAGAAACATTTGGTCTGATTATAAATAACAATCCCAAAAAATCAACAACAAAATCCGGAACAACAATAGATGCAACTTTTACACGCTATCTAGAAAATATCGAATCACGAACATATATTTCATATTTTAGGTATCACAAACCAATCATATCAGTATTACCAATTGAACTATCAGGAACAGCAGTGATAGTGTAGATAATGAATAAACCGAATATTTTTTACACAAATTTTATATTGTTATATTTCTTTTGAAATTATCCCTCTCCCTTTCTCTCTCTCTCTCTCTTTCTTTTAATCTGTCACTCTTAATCTCTCTCATTCTCTATTCTAACGTACACGTGATAGAAGTATTCACTTCTATCACGTGTACTGTGCTGCACATGATATATTTTTTTAAATCTCAAATCATTATTAAATACATGATCAAATTTCCAAATTTTACTAAAATTTATTGTTCCTGGAAGAGATAGTCAACCAAAATTTTTTTTTTTGTTTCTTCTGAGAACAGCCTTAAAGTTAGATTTGTAAGTTGAATACATCAAAATTCTCTATTCGACTGTTGGTGGTGTGTCATTAGGAAATTCAGTGCAATCAATTACTGCTCGACCGCTCGGGTAGTTTAAGAAATTTTGAGGCAACGTTTTTCTGATAGCCTCTTGTGATGGCCAAAATATCCACGTTTTTGTTTTAGCAATTAACGTTTTCAAAACACTTGAAAAAATGTTTACAGCAGAAGTAGGGGGATACTGTAAACAAACAGCCAATTATTGTGAAAGGTAATCCAAGTTTAATCGTCATAAGAAATATCAGATGTTTGTTCTCAGAAGAAACTTTTTTAAAAATTCGACTATCTTTTTCAGAAACAATAAATTTGAAAAATTATTATATATTTTATGTATATAATAATGATTTGAGATCTAAAAATAAAAATAATTACCTTTGATGCCGCACTGCTATAATCCATTTTCTGTTTCTCTCTAATTCGTAAGATTGTCCAGGAAAACGGTAAAATTGTAATTCTGGATTTTGACCCTCTATATTTTCACAATTAACAACACTTACGTCTTGATTATTTCTTTTTCATTTTATTTAGTAACAAATCCTTATTAAAATTGATTTATAACATATGACACTGAGGCTTCGACCTCATCATCATGAGGTCATCAGTCCTAAGACTGGTTGGACGCTAACCTCCAGCTTCTCCTATCTTGTGCTAATCTACGCATTTCGCTAATTGTGCTACAACCTACATCCGTTACTATTTGAGAGCAGTAGTCTAATCTAGGCCTACCTTTGCCTTTCTTCACTCCTATTTCTGCCTCCAAAATATCGCGGACTACTCCCCCATGTCTCAGCAAGTGGCCTACCATTCTATCTCTTCTCTACTTTATGTTTTTCCACATACTTCTTTTCTCGCCGACTTTCTGTAATACTTCTTCGTTTCTAACCCTATCAGTCCACGGTATTTCCATCATTCTTCGGTAACACCATATCTCAAAAGCTTCTAATTTCTTCCTACTTGCTTCCCCTACCGTCCACGTTTCGCAACCGTGTAGTGCCATGCTCCATACATATGTTTTCAAAAATCTCTTCCTATTTCTAAGTTTATTACTCCCGAGCTTAAAAGTGCTTTTTTTTTTGTTAAAAGCTACTCGACCCTGCGCTATTCTTTGTTTTATATCTTTATCGCTTCTTCCATCCCAATTTATTTTACTTCCTAAATAAGTGAGGTCTTTAAACTTCCTCTAATTTTTCATTATTAATTTGTATTTTCGTTTTTGCTCTGCTCTCGCGCCCTCTGCACACTAACACTTTAGTTTTGTTTTTATTCACCCTCATTCCGTATTCCTCTGTCAACACTGCCTCCATTTCGTTCAACGCTGATTCCAATTCCTCTTTACTAGATGCTAATACTGCTATGTCATCCGCGAATCTCAGCATTTTTAGTTTCTGTCCCTGTACTTTAGTCCCGAAATCCACTCTATATTTTACGACATTAATCGCCTCTTCGATGTACAGATTAAAAATTAGTGGTGATAGCGTACATCCTTGTCTTACTCCTTTCCTAATACATACTTCCCTTCTTTCCCCTTCTACTTCTATAACAGCAGTTTGCTCTTTGTATAGATTGTGTACTACTCTCGTATCTCTATATTTCATTCCCGCGCTCTTTAGTATCTCGAACATTTTTTCCCATCTTATATTATCAAAAGCTTTTTCTAAATCTACAAATTCTATATAAGCGTTCTTTCCTTTTTCTATTGTTTTCTATAACATTACTCTTCGCGCCAGAATAGCTTCGCGAGTTCCCCTATTTCGCCTAAACCCAAATTGGTCTTCTCCTAGTATTTCCTCCGCTCTATTTTCCATCCTCTTCTGCACTATCCTGGTTAAGATTTTTAACGCGTGGGAAGTTAGGCTAATCGTTCTAAAGTTGTCGTTCTCGCATTTGTCGGCTCCTCTCTTTTTCGGTATAGTAACGATAATGTTCCACTTATAATCCTCCTGCATCTCACCTGTTTCATATATGTATTTTACCAGTTCAAACATCGTATTTACTACTTTCTGTCCCGCACATTTCAAAATTTCTGCCTGTATTTAATCTACACCCGGCGCTTTATTGTTCTTTAGCCCCCTTAGTGCTATTTCAAATTCCTCTCTCAATTTAGGTTTTCCTGCATCTTCCCTATCGATGCTAGATTCTTCCTCTAATATCTCTTCTAATTCTTGACCCTCGTATAAATTTCCTAAGTACTGCTTCCATCTATCTGCTTTCCCCTCTCTTCCGATCAGTATGTCCCCCGATTGACTCCTAACATTTCTACTTATTGGTCCTATATCCCTGAAGTTCCTCTTAATTATTTTGTAAGCCTCATCGGCCTTACCTACATGGAGCTTATCTTCTACTTCTTTGCATTTATCCTCTATCCATTGTTCTTTCGCTTTTCTCCACTTTCTAATGATTTCCCACTTTTTTGACTTATAAGTTTGCAGTCCTTCCTCGTCTCGTCTGTTTTTGTAGCCTCGTCTCTTTTGTATTAAGTTTAAGATTTCGTCCGTTATCCAGGGCTTCCTAGCTTCCCTTCTCTCGTGTCCTAAAACGTCCGTAGCCGCGGAATCTAGACTATTCTTGATACCCTTCCACTCAGTTTCTGCGTTCTTGATTTCGTCATTACTCGTTTTATTTATTAATTGATCAGTTTTCTCCTGGAACTTATCTTTCATATTCTGATCCCTCAATATTCTTCGACCTACTCAAGTTTTAAAAAGACAAACATGAGATGACGCAATGAACGAGTAAAAAACTTTTTGTGTGGTAATAAAACATTTTTCAAATATTTTTATTACCAAATCATTTAGATCTTGCAGTAATGTTCTTACAACATTATGCAACACAATGACAACTATAAAACCAAATTATAGCAATAATTCTATACAATCTTCGGTCATAGGTAGTACTCTATTTGGGATTTGGTCCCAACTGGCTTATTAATGGATCAGAAGACACCATGACCATATTGAAAACATCTTGATTTGTTGCTATTCGAGAGCATTTGCTGTGGTGTGGTCTACACTAATTGTAGTCCTTCTATTCAATGATTCAACTAATAATCGTTTGAAAATGACATAAAAATTGTCGAAACTGCAGTCACGTTTCTGCGAAAATATAGTGGTATATATATATTTGGTTAGTAGTTGTTTTACTCATTTCCGTTGTGAATTATGAACTACCACAGAGTAACGGCTTCCACGATTAGTTTCTTAATTCTTTACAAGTTATCAATTCGTACAAAAGTTCGAACTCAGGATCTCAGAAGGAAAGAGACCGGTTTTACTCGTACAAAATTAACAAGCCACGAAGCCGCAAATTTCTGCGAAGTCAGCATCGTCCTCTCCCTCAAACAACGCCCCGAAACCCCTGTCTCTCTCCGAAGCCTCAACAGCGATATTTTTATAGATATAAAACTACTTGCGTGGCGCACTCCCATTCCCCACGGAGCTCCCCCGATCAATCTTGATCATAGCCCATTTCTCTATCAGCCTCCCTTTCATGTTATTACAGTAATAGAGAAAGTATCTGCGGTCCAGACGCCGGCGTCGTGTCACATCCATCATTCCGACATAACTTTGTTGGACACTGCTTTATCCACTTATATTTATATAAATCAATCAAAACCTAATTTATCAAAATTACTTGCGGGTGGATGAAATATTGCCCCGGAATGGAATTGTTTTTTCTGTTATTTGTTATTAATTTAGGTGGGGGATGTCAATTGTTTCCGTTTTGTTTCGGCTTACTAAGATGAAGTTCGCCGATATTCATTTTATACAGGAGTCAGTACAGGGTACGTACAGGGTACGTACGTATACCTTTTATGCAGGAGGAGCCTACGGTCGATCGCTAATTTTATAAAAAATTGACTAAGTTAACGGTTACTTTTACTTGAATATAAATAATATGCAGAGCTGGCAACTCCAAATATTGAATGGGTTCCTTATACATGGTAGAAAAAGAGAGAAATAGCAAACCCGTATATGTGATACTAGCCGACCATACGACCACGATGCCAAGTTTATCCTGCTTTTGCAACTGTATGAAGATACGGATCATACATCTAAGAAATACATACGAAATCTGATAAAAAAAAATATGGTGAATAATTTTATTTTGAACAAAGTAATAAGCTTACTTCAAATTTTAACTAATCTCCTTCGAAGTACTCTTCTTGGCTAGCGATACAATCATTCCAACGTTGTTTCCATGATTGGAAGCATTTCTTGAAGGCTTTTTCCGGAAGGTCCTGCAGCTGCTTTGTCGTGGTCCATTCAGTGTCGAAAATGGTGTCACAACGTTTTCCTTTTAGCACGGCTTTGTTTTTTGGAAAGAACCAGAAATCGCATAGTGCTAAATCCAGGGAGTAAGGCATATGTGGACAACGTGAGTCCTTATTGCAGCCAAAAATCATCAGAATCGAGGATCCGAAGCGAGGTGTGGCAAGGCGCGTTGTTGTGATGAAGGAGGAACCCATTGGCCCATTTTCTGGGCTTTTTTTCTCGAATAGGCAATCGCCTGTTTGAACGAATGATTTTTTCCACATTTTACTTTTCCGCAACTCCACTACACGCTTAAAAGTAATGTAATTGTGTAAAACAAAATTTTTCTAGGGTTTATTTATAAACTATTTTGTGTGTGTGTGTGTGTGTGTGTGTGTGTGTGTGTGTGTGTGTGTGTGTGTGTGTGTGTGTGTGTGTGTGTGTGTGTGTGTGTGTGTGTGTGTGTGTGTGTGTGTGTATGTGTGTATGTGTGTGTCGTTGTCCTCGGCATTTATCCTTGTTAGCACGATAACTCAACTAAATCGTGTCGGATCGATCGGATATTGACTAACTCTGATCGAGAACATCTCCCAGACGACACCCATTGATTTTGAGGTGGATAGAACACACCCCACCCTGTCCATGGGTCATGAGAAAGCACGATGGTGGACTGTTTGAGAATTTCTTTTGTTAGCACGATCACTCAATTAAATCGTGTCGGATCGATCGGGTTTTGACTGATTCTGATCGGCGACGTCCCCCAGACGACACCTATTGATTTTGAGGTGGATAGGACACACCCTACCCTGTCCATGGGTCATGAGAAAGCACGATGGTGGACTATTTGAGAAATTTTTTTTGTTGACACCATAACTTAACTAAATAGTGTCGGATCGATCGGGTTTTGACTGATTCTGATCAGGGACGTCTCCCAGACGACACCTATTGATTTTGAGGTGGATAGAACACACTCTACCATGTTCATGGGTCATAAGAAAGCACAATGGTGGACTATTTGAGAAATTGTTCCTGTTAGCACGATCACTCAATTAAATCGTGTCGTCTCGATCAGGTTTCGACTAATTCTGATTAGGGACGTCTACCAGACGACATATTTTGATTTTGAGGTGAATAGAACACACTCCACCCTGTCCATGGGTCATAAGAAAGCACGATGGTGAACTATTTGGGAAAAATTGAAAAAAGTAAAACTGTCGCATAAACCACATATTCTGCATTGATGTGTTGGCTTATTATTTCTCGGCCACTCAATTTCGAGATACATCAGACAAAATCAGACGATCAGACTAAATCTTGTACGTCCAGTCTCTTGGGGAGGGCCACCCAGGGGTGACGGGGGTTCGTTGTTATCATGTACTGCAGGTGTGATATCAGGACAACCCCCGAGGGGGGAACGTTCTCATGAGAGGACGTTTGAAGTTCATATAAAATAAAAGAGGGGGGGGGGGTTATGAGGTGTTTCACTACAAGATGTCACACATCCCGAAGATTCAAACTTGTCAAAATATTGTGTTCCGTCATTTTTAATATAAACATGATAATATACAGGAGTATAATTTATCATATGGATAATACTCTGTTATAGTTTATTATTAATTTTAAACCCATTCTGGTAACGAGCACTGATTTTTTTTAGTTAGAGTCATGAATGACGACTAGCTATGTCACACGATGCCTTGACATAATCTGTGATGTCTTCTAATGTGCGTGATTGTCTTCTAGTGGTTGGAGAAAGAGTCTATCGTACTATTTTCGTTAAGGCAGAACTCTGCCTTAAAAAGAAAATAACCTCGAAATTTCTAATATATTCTACAATATTGTTTATTAATAGTAAATTAGTAATGCTCCGCGGTAACATGGATCACATTTTTCTATAGGGAATTTCTTTGTGTCAAAACTTTTCTTTCAGTGTAGATGATTTTAAAACTTAAAATTTTAACCATATTTATTTTTTCTAGTAAGCGATATAGCAACGCATTCGGCTCGAATCGTAGACAGACTGTGTAAAATCATACGCAGACAAATCATCAACCGGCTTTGAATTAACTTTGGATAACCCCAATTACGTTCTAATCGGCTTTTTGAAATCACAGACCTCGAAGGTACGCTATCGAACGGACAGATTAGCAGTGACTTACGCTAAGACCAGGTCAAGTTTTTAATTAACGGCCAACCCGGCCGGCGTACAAACTTCTCGACTGCCGGGCCGGGGCAATAACATTAGCATATTAGTAAGTCCTGCTTTGTGTAAAGTCTTACCGGGCATTGTGTAGTTCAACTTCGGCCATTGCGATGGGAACTTGGCAAGTTTTGAGGTTTACGCCCGGCTTTAACGGTTAAGCTCAACGTGCAGTATATTCCGTCTTATTGGCTGGATCAGGGACGAAAGGAGGTAGCTACAAAGTATGTTTCCTGTGTAAGACTATTGCCTTAGGATTTTGTGTCTTTCTTTCACGAGGAAGCGCCTGGGAAATGGAAATGTCTTCAAATGCTGTTGATTCGTAAGATCAGACACGAAATTCCACTACATGATGGTTTCTCTACGAGACTAACGATGTGGCTGGTTCATAAGATCAGGGACGAAATAAGGTGGTTACAAACTATGTTTCCTCTATAAGGCTATTGCTTGAGAATTTTGCAAAATAATGTTCGCGAAACACATTTTGGGAAATGGAAATGCCTTCAAAAGTGGTTGATTCGTAAGATCAGGGACGAAATAAATCAGTCACAAACTGCGTTTTCTCTATAAGAATTTTGCTTCAGAATTTTGTGAAGTAATGACGTCGTGAAAAAGATCCTAGGAGATGGAAATGCATTCAGATATGGCTAATTCATAAGATCAGGGACGAAAGGCAGTTAAAAACTGCATTTGGAATATTGCGAAGTAATTTTCACAAAACAGATCATGGGAGATGGAAGTGCATTCAAAAGTGGTTGGTTCATAAGATCAAGGACGAAATAAGATAGTTACTGATCGCAGTTCTATTACAAGATGCGGTAGAAGAATCTTGTGAAGTAATTAGTATGACTTTAAAACCTTGTGAAGTAATATTCATGAAACACCCTGGTAGATGGAAATGTCTTCTAAAATGGTTGGTTCATAAGAACAGGAACGCAATAAGGCGCAATACATAATGCTCAGGAATAGATCAAAGGAACTGGAAAGGTCTTCAAAAATGATTTATACGACTAGGGACGAAATAAGGCTGTTACGGGCCACACTTCATCTACAAAACTAATGCTTTAGAATTATGTAAAGTAATGTTCACGAGACAGTTCCTAGGAGATGAAAGTGCTTTCAAAAGTGGTTTCCTCATAAGATCAGGGCGAAATAATGCAGTGACAAACCGAGTTTCTCTACAAGACTAATGCGAGTACATTAGAATTTTGCGAATCAGATCCTAGGAAATGAGAATGCCTTCAAAAATGGTTGGTTAATAAGATCAGAGACTATATAAGGTAGTTAAAAACTGTATTTCATTTAGATGACTAATTTGGAATTCTACGAAGTAATGTTCACAAAACAGATCATGGGAGACGGAAATGCATTTAAAACAGTTTTCAATGTAAGTGATATTCAAAAATAATTTTAGGTCACCAACAAATGATATCGATTGTAGAGTTATAGATAAATCATTAATGAATATGATGAATAGTAATGGCTCCGTACTCGAGTCTTGAGGCATACCAGAACCAACACACCAGCGCACTACCTTGATATACACGAGCACTACAAATCCATGTTGGTACAGGGATATAATATATTTAACACTTTGATAAATGTATGTCCACAAGGAAATTTCACAGGGTGAAAGATTTCTACATTAGACGGTTTACCACTTTTTAGAACAGCACGTACCCTTGGTATTTTCCAAGCGTAGGGAAAAGTATGTGTACTAACCACCTAAGGTTAAACATATAAAGAATATAAAGGTTATAAAAGCTTAGGCCGTCCGCACACGGGTCGATCGCAGATGTGGTCGACGCCATTCCAGTCGCACGAGTCTCTCCCCTCTACTCGACTATCAATTCAAGGGAGTGGGGCTCCACACAGGGGTTGTTTATTGGTCGTCTAGAAACGCACGAATTGCCATCTCCTCGTTTCAAATCTTACGCGATCGGAAGAGAAGCAGATAGTTTGAGTGAATCGCGCGACTCGTGGTTTAATTCTTGTCAAATTTATCTTGATGTGGCCATAATTAATTGCAGTTTGCAATCCGATCCCTTCATTAATTACTTATCTCTATGAAGAAAAATCTTAAAATCGGTTATTTATTTGCCCGCCGGAGTTATATTTTCTTCTTAAGGTATATAAAAATAGATATAAAAATAATAATTTTTAATATTCAGCCACTTTTGTTTTTGAAAATTTTTTGTTGAAATACGTAAACAGGAGAGAAGGTTTCTTCTCGTTTGGAAGACGCGAAACGACTGAGAGACAATCGACCCGTGTGCGGAGGGAAGACGCGCCCGTTCTGTGGGTCGAACGGACGAAAACTTGTATACACGATTATAATCGCGTCGACTGCATCTCCGATCGACCCGTGTGCGGAGGGCCTTATAGGTAACCCTGTTACCTATAAGGTAAACTAACAAATTGGAGAATTTCCTTTTCTGTGAAATGCACTATATCAATAAGATAAGTATAAGTTGTAAGTAAGTATCAATAAGATAAATATAAGTTGGTTATTAGGTATCGGTATTGTAATTAGAGGAACATCATTGTCGACAGAATAAACATCGGAAAATAGTTTGTAAACTGTTCATAAACTTCCACTGTTTATGAAGTGTCTTTTCAGTTGGTTATTTACTTTCATATTTTATTCCTTAGTTTAATAATTTAGCAATCAATTCTTAAGTTGAAAGCCTTAAAACGTTACCTTACTGTATTATTTCTTATTAAATATGAAGCATAGATTTCCATATTGTAATTTAAAAAGTAATTAGATTTAACTTAAATATCTTTTATATGTGTGTTTTGCTATCGTAGCAAAAATTGATAGAAACATATGTAAATGCATTTAAAAGTCATCAGTTTAATCCACAACTTTTCACAGTTTAGTAAAATGAATATAGTCCTGAAAGTGGTTTATTCCTGCATTCCAACAAATTACCTGGGTGAAAAATGTGTTTGATTCCTAATTTTTAACGTAGCATGAAAATAATAAAATTGTACATGTTGCTAAAGTACTGTCAAAATAATGAAATAGTGCATATTTCTACTTATTTAATTTTTGATAAAAGACAGCGCTCGTCTTCAAGCAGGTACTTCTAGTTTACTTCCTTTCCACCCTTCTTATATCGCTTCAATTGTCGCCACAACACATCATTGTTGTGGCGACACACTGTGTGGTCTATCTAATACCAATCCAGTGATACCATATTTACTAACACGTTTATGTAGAACAGTGATAATCTGAGCTGTTAAATGAATGGATTGATTTTTTAAAATTTCTATTAAAGAAGATAAATAATTACACAGCAAAACACAATAATTATAAAAATCATTACAGTTGATGCTCAAATTGATGTTCACCTTTAGACTTTAACGCAATACTCAAATATTTTTAAAACGTTTGTGTAGCATGCTGCTCTAATTATTTCTGGTATAACAATTTGGCACACTGCTCTGATTTTGTTTTGCAAATCGTCTAAACTTCTAGGCTGTGTATTGTGCACTAAACCTTTTAAGTTTCCACATAGAAATAAATCTAAAGATGTTGTATTTGGGGAACGAGCCGACAAATATATTGTATCATTGCTCAATGCATCTTTCAGCGAAAGTAGCATCAAGATATGTCCTAATTTCCTAGGCAAAGTGCGGAGACGCAGCATCCTGATGCCACCACATTGTCCTTTTTTCGTTTAAGGGAATACTTTGAAGTAAATGGGGAAGCATATTCTGGAATAAATCTAAATATCTTTCGCCATTCAATGTTTCTTAATACAAATATGGCCCATTAAACGGCCGTTAAATAAACCACACCAAACATTTACGCCCAATATTGTCTGGAAATTGGTTTCTCGCATCTATTTTGGATTTTCAGCCCGCCAGTAGTAACAATTGTCTATTAACGGTACCGTTGTGAAAATGACATTCATCACTCCACAATATTTTATTTAAAAAGAACGCATCGACGCTGCGACTTTCACTGACATTTCTCAATAACCCACACACTAACCTATGATTAATTTACATTAGATTCGAGGTAAATGGCACTGTAAGGCCTCTGAGGGTAAATAAAGCGCTCGCAGAATTAGATAGAAGCCCTTCTATTATTTCATTAGCGTTATTAGGTTGCCGGGGCTCGGAAACTAATTAGTAGCAATATGTCGAGGTGTACGCTCCTTACCTTTCCGGATTCCGAGTAGAAATTCAATATAAAATCACGATGTATCATTGGGCGACACTGTACTGCAGTAAACAATCTACAGGTGTAGTCCAGTCGATTTGGTAAGGGTGCAGCTTCACTAAGTGGTCTCTAATATATTTGTTGGTGTTGCATGTGGTGGTGGTAGAGCTAGCTTAAGCTCTAGGTTGTGAATGAGTTCAACAATAAAATATCTGGATGGCAAAAATCGTTGCGCAATCTTTGGCTGAGGCAGAAAAGACGCCAAAATATCAGAATATAGATAATATATAGGTAAACATAGTTCATAATCTTATCGGAATTCACCTTAAATTACTATGAACATTCCAATAAATAGCTTTTGTAATCCAGCAATGGTGACATATGAAAAATACTAAAATTGAGGCGATAATAGTAATGCGTTATAAAGTTCATCTAAAGATGACTACCAGAGACTGATCAGAGGCTAAATCCATACGATAAAAAGTTCTACTGGTACAAACAGTTACTTATAAATCATTTGATGAGCTTAACTAGCGTGATAGATTCGATCTGATTCTAGACTCTTTGATAGTATTAATCGTACTTGTATTAAGATGCTATTGTGGTAAATCGTAAAGCTCTGTTGGTTTCAAGTATTCTATCAAGTTTGAAACAATCACATCGGTAATAGAGAGCTTTAACCGATCCTAGGGCTCCCCCCACCACTGATATTGACCTTGAGACTCCTTTGTGGACGAGTAAGGGAGGTAAGTGATCTTGGGAAATCCTTGAAATCTGATTGGCTCGTTCAATTCGAAGTCACTCACTTCCGTCACTCACTCAAAGGAGTCTGAAGATCAAGGTCAGTGGTGGGAGGAGTTCTACAATCGGTTAAAGTACTTTACTGCCAGTCGTAGATCAAGTGGTACAGCGCACAACGTTCTGGATTTGTTACAAAAATCCAGTCATTGTTATTATTAACACAAGTTGATTGAATTAAAACAAAATTAATACAACACATCGGTAATAGAGAGCTTTAACCGATTCTGAGGCTCCCCCCACCACAGATATTGACTTTGAGACTCCTTTGTGAGCGAGTGAGGGAGGTAAACGACCTTGGGAAAATTCTTGAAATCTAATTGGCTCGTCCAACTCGAGGCCACTTCTGTTATTTTGTCATGGTTGTGTATCGTTTCGAAGATTTTCCTTGAAATAAGTAGAGACATCCTAGTATCATGGCACTAAACTTATTGATGCTATTGACTGGTCCTAGTACCTACTGACTTAATTACCACTCACTTATTTACAATTGAATTGTATAAACTTATTTCGATATTACAACAGGTTACAGAAATATCTGCATTGATTGTCTCACCAAAAGCAATGATGTCATATTAGGTTGTAAGGATAGGCCTAAGATACAGGTCCTTTACCATTGATACTTCTCATTTCTAAATCTGAGTACTTTTGAATACATTACAGATGTTACGAGTATGTTTTTTTGTATTCCTGAGATAAGTTTATTCAGTATTTGAATTTTGTGTACATGGAGAGAATATACATTAACTTTTTATGAAATGTGGAAATTGAAAAACCTAATTAGGGTTATAAGCTCATTCTTAATAAGGACAAAATCGCGATACACAGTTTTGGGGTGGCCTGATATAACTAAGAATTAATTAGGTGGCAGTAATTCTTTTCACGGATTGGTTAGAAGTATGGTGGAATAGACAATATCTATAATAACAGTGCAACATTATGTATGTTGTAATAACCATAAAATTGATATCGTTGCTTAAATTGTATGTGAAGTAAGCGAAAAATTTGCTCTTTAATAGAATTGAATACGTTCTTACATTAATTTATTTATTCGATAGAATCTCGATGACGAATTCTTTGATTACTAGAAGAATAGACACTGTGGACTTACTGAATGGCCACTTCGTACATCTGATCTAACACCATTAAATATTTTAAGCTTAATACTAATATAGTATTAGTACTATGTCGAATTAAATGTTCGTGTATGTTTCATAAAGTGAATAACCTCTATAACAACGACCACCCTCTTCTACTTACATTTTACCGGGCTAATGCCAACACCCCGAGGCTATAAGTTTCCTTTTGAGATATATTCTGCAATTCCGTTTATTAGTTTTCCAATATACCTTTTGTTTACTCTCCCCTGTAAGACAAATATGTTTCTCTTGTATCAAAAAGGCAGCACTGGCACATTTATCTCTTTGCCGGCTCCTTAAATTCCATATCACCTGTGACTTGTAGGAATTCGGAGAAACTTCCCTTTTGGTTAACGGATACATCTATAACAAGAAGATATTAACATCTTTTCATCATCATTAGGTCATCAGTCCTAAGACTGGTTGGACGCTAACCTCCAGCTTCTTCTATCTTGTGCTAACCTAACCTTAACATCTTTTAACTTTTAAATATTCTATCTTTTAACTTTTAAATATTCTTGAGTGATTTCCCGGTGTCGCCGGTTGAATACGTACAAGAACAAGGCGATTTTCGATTTTGTTCTAGGTATTGTGAAGGAAAATAGTAACCTAAAATACTGTTATGAAGTATTATCAATTTAAAATAAACCCATATATTTATGTTCTTGCATAGATGTTTACTTAGGCTCAATAGTAAACACCCGAAATAATATCACAGCAGAAGTAAAACACCGTATACTCCTAGCAAATAGATGTTACTCTGGGCTGGCCTTACAACTTAGATCAAGAAACATATCTCGACAAACAAAATGTAAATTGTATAAAACACTTATACGCCCGGTATCGATGTATGGGTATGAGATATGGACCCTAACAAAAAATAGTGAGGAGCTGCTGAGATGTTTTGAGCGAAAAGTTCTACGTAAAATATACGGGGCGGTAAATGATAACGGGGTTTGGAGAAAACGCTACAACTTTGAACTGTATAGACTCTATAAAGACCCCAATATTGTAAAATTGATTAAACTTAGTCGCTTGAGATGGGTTGGATATGTACTTAGAATGGATCCGGGATATTCTGCAAGAATATGTATGTTCCAAAGCCCAACAGGGCAACGACGTAGAGGAAGACCTAGACGACGTGGAAGAGGGCCTAAGAAGCATTGCTGTGAGAGGATGGAAAAGAAAAGCACTGGATAGAAATGAATGGAAAGAGGTCCTGGATCAGGCCAAGGCCCATCAAGGGCTGTAGCGCCAACATGATGACGATGGTAGATGATTTAATAGTCGGAGAGCTCGTAACGAATTTTCGACAGAATTATACAAATAAACATTGTAGATGAATTGGGGGCGCTTTCATAGCAGTAGACTACCTCAAAATTGCATTTCGAAAAAATGAAAAAAAACGTGTTTTATCGAGTCAATTTTAATCAATCAATTTAATTTATCAATTTTAATAGCGCGTTAATTAAATATGTTTAACGATACTAGTAAAAAGGCAGATGATTTTTTCGGGTCTTAATAATTGGAAGACGTGAAAATAAAGGTTATGTAGATATGTTAAAGTGAGAAGCGTTACGGGTAGGAATGAGTGTGAGTGAGAGCGCTATTGGGGTCTATTGGGATCTAGCGTGCTGCGCTCTAATTGGCTATAAGCTGATCACGTGATCTGAACCAAATGTACTTACTGCGTTGATATTCAGGGCAGAGAATTTTGGAGCTGTTTATACTTTTTTACTCGTTGTGACCACAGGAAAAAATTATCACACAAACTAATACATTTTTAAGTTATTTCTATTTTTCATAATTACAATGGATTCCCTGATTATTCTCATGTGATATCTTAAATTATTATCCAGCACTTTAACTTTATCGTAACCTATCCTATGGTTGCCGTTGTCGAGGACATGCTTTGCAACTGCTAATTTGTTCATGTAACCAAATCTCGTATAACGTTGATGTTCCTTGATTCTACAGTTAATACTCCCCGCTGTTTATCCAATGTAGCTTTTTCCATAAGTGCGTTGTAACTAGTAAACACCTTTGGTCTAGAACCTGGGAACGGCGTCCTTGTCTAAGGGTATTATCTCCTGGATTTTTCTAACGGTTTTATGTGTAACGCCAATTTTTTTCTTTAATAGTGCCTTGTTGAGTCTGCTTATTATTCCGACAACGTAAGACATATGTAGTTGGCGTTTCATCCTCTTTAATTACGGCATGCATTATTTAAATCTCGTTTTCTCTATCCATTCGCGGATAAGGCTTTCTTGGTATGTCCTAAAGCCAGTTTTCTTCATCACATATTGTTTCGGTCTGTGTATTATCGTTTCGATCAGTGTACGTTCTATAACAATAAATGCTTCTTTATTTTTCATAATTGCTTTCATGGCCATTGTTGATATGAAAATTTGATATTAAAACGTAAACTTATGTATCCAGTATTCAAATATTACCGCGTAATTTTCTTGTTTACAAGAAATTGCTTAAAGGGGCAGTACTATAGCGGAAGGTAGCTTAACCTAAGATGTCATTGCTCTCTTGTCTGTCTAACTTCACGTACTGGTCTCGTCGCCATTAACCTATCAAGTTCTTTTACAATAAAGTCTCGGCCATACAGAGCCCGTCTACCGTCAGTGGCGGGCAGCGCTCTCTGCCCGCATCAGTCAGGCGATCTAGTTGTATGATGCAATATTGTATCATTCATGTCACACAGAATGTGGTCTGTCGCAGCGGGCCAATCTAGACCGTAGCGTGCAGCGATACAATTGTACATAATTACAAAATATCGCGCAGTTGAGCGGTCAGTGTCAATCAGATTTGTCTCGTGTTTTTATATTGCAAATAATTAATTAAAAATAATTATTATAATAATAATTATTATAACAGGGATGCTTGTATTTATTATTCTAACAGGGATCCTTGAAATTACTATAACACACTTGGAATACTTGACTTTTATTAAAAGTAGGAGCAATAAAATTTTATTTCCTGTTGCATGCTTCATTTTCTGGAAAAGCAATCTGCAAACTGTTCACGAACTTGAATTACAGCAATAGTTGACCTTCGATTGGTTAACCTAGTTGACATGAATGCACGTACAGGCCTAGAATCTTCTCCAGTTTGAGTAGATGTTAGATGTTGTTTCTTTCTTACATTATTGATTATTCCTGCTTTGGGATATGGTCTCATTAAAAATGGTTGAAGTGAAAAGCCTTCATCACCTACTAGAACATGAGGAAAAGGGGTGCTTGTACCCGGAAGTGGCTTCGAAGGTAGAATAACTTTTTCATCAATGTACTCTCGGTAGAAAGTAGAATTTTCAAAAATTGCGCTGTCGCTATAACGTCCATAACTCCTTATATCAAAAAACATGGATCAACTATATGGAGATACGAAAATATTTAAAAAACCGATTTTCATATGATTTCAGTTCAATACATAAGCGATGGTATTCCCCAAATTGTTCTCTCGTCGCATTGATATCATGCACCCAATATCGTCTTCTCTATTATTTCATTATGATAATAGAAGAAGGAGTTGCTCCCCATCAGAACTACTCATTTGGTCAAATTCTATTGAGAAAAACGCAACAAGGCTGTGTGAAACTGTTCGCCCAAAAGCAAACATAATACTGGATCGCTCACAAAGATATCGTACTGTATGTGGCAGTACCATATCGCTGACCGCTACGATGATCGCTGCCCACGGTGGTAGATCGCGTTCTGTGTGGCCGAGCCTTAAATCTCCTAATTTATCAACAACCGCTTTTTATTTATTGCTACCTTAACCCTTAGTTCAATAGCCATAATACAAAGAATGGGTAACTAAGTTACCGTAGAAAAGGGGCTAGTTGAAAATCCATGATAATTTTTACAAAATCATATTATATACACCAAAGTCAGGATCCTAATTCCTGCAGTATTTCAAAACTTTCGCGACCAGTCCCCGCTACATTATAATGCCCCATAAGTTATCGAAATTAACCGGAAACCTATTAGTCGGAATTATAAATCAATTGCGGCATGCAATCTCCGCACTCTCTTAATAGCCCAAAGGTATTTCAACTTATGCCGTTAAATTTGTGGAAATTCTGGATGCGATAGCAGTATTTACAGACGTGGCGCGAGATGCCACATAATAACGCCGAGAAGAATCGATATCGCCGTACGGTTGGGACGACGATCTTTTGCTCGAAACGGAGATGGAATGTTATCGCGGCAAATTGTAATAGTATATTGTGCAACAAGTTTTGAAAACAGCACTTCACATATGTGTGACCCACTACTCAACATGAGTAATGTATCAGTGATGTTTCACTCGGAAAACATCGCCGAGCTGCTATCGTGTAGACGTGGAAATTTTGAATCGATGTAGGTACATGTTGTTGTTTGGTTCGTTATGGCAGTGGGCTGTTAAAACGGTATTTCCCAAATCTCTGAGACCTACTCATGGATGCTCATCCAATAGTGGATTTTCTTCTTCATCGACTTGGTTTTCTAAGGACTGTGTTGTAAGATAATCTATTTCATCTCCCAATAAATTTAAGTACAATTCATCGGTTAATTTTTTTTCAATGAAAATACAAGGGTAATCCCAGATGTACCCGACCTGACGTATAGATGGCGGTTGTTGTTTGAAAAGAATGACTGGCAGAAAGTACCAACCTTATAAAGCTTAAGTTTGATGATGCTGCGTTGTTTAGTGTTTGTTTGGCAGTCAATAAGGAACTCATCAATGCCGTACACGGTACGCTGGTCCATGACAAAAGCCGAATCAAATCCGTGGGGTATTCCCATCCCAGACAGACGTTGAATCCTACCCGTGGCGTTCTTTCTTTTCTGAAACCTTGCTGATCGTGCAGAAATACGAGAAAGGCGTCGAGGATCGCTGTTAGGTATAATTCAATTCCTGGCGAGGCTTTAGCCTGAGGAGTAGTTGTTTCCTATAGCGACTATGTAATAGACGTAGTATTCGGGAACTACTTGATAACCGCTTTGAGGTTTGGTGGTTTCTTTCTCGCTTCCCGACTTATAAGTTACTGACATAGATCGTATCGATTTAGATGAATAATCTGATAAGAACTAATAAGTTCGAAACAGCTGTCTGTCGTTCGGGTCCTATTCGGGACATATGTTGAACCCTACCCGTGGCGGGTATTCTTTTATGAAATCTTGCTGATCCTGCAGAAATACGAGAAAGGGGTCGAGGATCGCTATTAGGTATAATTCAATTCCTGGCGAGGCTTTAGCCCGCGGAGTAGTTGTTTCTTATATCGATTATGCAATAGCCTTGCTATTCGGGAACTACTTGATAACCGCTTTGCGGTTTGATGCTTCCTTTCTCGATTCCTGCCTTATAAGTTACTGTAAGTGAATTTGTAAATATGTAACAGAAATTTGTCATCAATTATATGATACAACACCAGTAAGATCGACTGGATGGAGGGTCGAGCTGGATTGCCGCTCAATGGAGACATCTGGTACACGGATGGAGCCAAGAGTGGGAACAGAGCGGGTGCGGGGGTGTATAGGCGACGCGACGGGATAGGTAAAACCTTCCTCTTGGGCAAATACACTACCGCACTCCAGGCCGAGCTAGTTGGAATTACATACGGTGTTCTGGGGGCGGACCAAAAGCGGACCCAGGAGAAGGTATGTATCTGCTCGTATCGCAGGGCGGCGTTGGCAGCCCTGAATTCAGCAACGACAAAGTCGAAGCTGGTCTATAATTGCTATGAAGCATTGAACCACTTGGCAGGGAAGGGACCGGTGGAACTCTTATGGATACCTGGGCATGATGGCATTAAGGGAAATCTAATTGAAGATGACCTGGCCAGACTATGGACCAGAACCTGCAGTGGGAATAAGTCGGAATCTGATATCAGAGACCGCATCAATGGCTGGGCAAGAGACCATCACAATAAAACATGGAGAGGAGTAACGGGTTGTCGAATAACCAAACTCTTCATCGAATACTCAGAGATTGAGAAATGGGCCCAAGAATTCATTAAATTGAACAGGCACAAAGCCAGAACTCTGGTGGGAATCATAACGGGCCACCATAGTAGCCTGAATGCATATAAGCACAAGCTGAGGCTGACTGATAGCCCGCCCTGCAGATACTGTAAAGAAGACGAGGAAACCTCGATTCATCTTCTTTACACCTGCCCCGCACTGGAGGAGAAGAGGTATCTTATATTAGGGACCCCTGTTATCCTAGAGGAGGCGAGGCTTAAGGCGGGGGACGTGCCTAAATTGCTCCTTTTACGGGATAGCATTTTTGGATAATGACCCGGATAAGAGGGGATCGCCAAGGGACTACCCATGCGATCAGTGGCTGATGAGGCCCAAACCTATATAATATAATAATAATAATACGTATGGTATAATATTTTGTTATTATTTTTATTTTGTTGCCAGTGTAATACGATATAACAGAATATCATTTCGTCCTTTAATTAAATTTTGCTTATATTATCAAATACGATATATTATAAATTCACAATATCTTCTGTAATGCGTATATTAAATGTTTTGACTAATGTAATATTAGTATTATTTACTGTATTTTCATTATAATCGTATTAACGTAGCACAGATTATGAAATTGACAGGTAATTATTACCGCATGTGTTGTTCAATGAATATTATTAATATTTAATACAGCTGTCCAGAATTGGTGTAAATCTATCCATTAGATGGTAATTACCTAATGTTTCGTGCTGCTTTGCGTATTTTAATATAAATTAATTGTTGACAGATTTTCTATTCTTCCTAGAATACTGTTATGTTTATTAACAAACATCATATTTAGGGCAAACATTGATTCTTGATGAGCGTTTGGGTATCAGTACTCGAAGCATAAGAAGTATAAAAAATATCAGGCATATTACAGTCTGGAGGTTTTTTCGGAAGGAAAGGTCTATTATATAGTGTCTCACAATCAGTTGAAATTATAGGATTTGAATTACGCGCGATCTGTGCCCTGTCAAAGATGGGACGTCAATATTAACGATTGACATCTACAAGCCATACGAGGTCAATATACCTGGGTGTCATATTTGGAACTATAGGATGTGATTTCTGAATAAGACTAATAATACAGTCGAATTTCTCTAACTAGAACCCTTTAAATTTGAGAAAATGTCTTAGAGTTAGAGAAAATTCGAGTTACAGGGGTCAAAAAATTACAGTGTAAACAACCAAATGCACTAAAACATTTTCGAGTTATAGAACATTTAGAGTTATAGAAGTTCGACTGTATTTGATAAACTGAGGTTTCTTATTCTTCAATGTAAAATGGAGACGATAGTACAACGTCCTCTGTGGATGCATTTCTTTTTTATGAACAGCATGTGGATTTTCAGTACCTCAAATTCGAAAATTTAGTTTGTTGGCGTATCCGTCAAGTTTAAAATATGCTATAACCTAGATATTTGGGAATTATCTATGCAAAAATACATCTACTCTTCTATTTTCAATAACGGTTTTGCATAAAACTGGCGTTATTTCGTTGATACAGCATTTAATTTTGGCCTTCAATGCTTGGGTAGTCGTAGGCGTGTTGACGTCAACTTGAGACTTCAGAAAACCTCACAGAAAAATGTTTATAGGTGTTAAATCGCAAGATCGTGACGGCCACCAAAATCAAAAAGGATGATACACGCCCAGGAATAGACTCGTGTAAGTCAATGTTTCACTGGTGGTATGGCAAGTGCAACCGGCAACTGAAGCCACATGTCTTGAAGAGCAATATTTTCCAATTGAGGCATAAAGAATTGGGTTATCATGTTACGATAACGTTCGCCATTTATCTTCAATTCATTATCTGTTTCGTTATCAAAGAAAAATGGCCCAATGATTCCTTCAGATCACAATAGATACCAAACAGTAACACGCTGGGGATGCATTTGTTTCTCATGAATTATTCGTGGATTTTCTGAGCCCTAAATGTCGTAATTTCCCCTTTGAGCCGTCAAGATCAAAATGGGCCTCGTCGCTGAAGATTATTTTCTCTACAAAATCGCCATTCATTTCTTGTCCTTCAATGATCCAATCGGTGAACTCTCTTCGCTGTGAATGATCTGTTGGGAAAAGTTGATGAGTCATTTGGACTCATTGAGTTAAATATGCATGAAGGTGCAAATCGTTAGTGAGAATATTGTGAGGAGTGGCTGTTGAAATGTGTTGAAGTGTGTTGAAATGTTGAAATTCTCGTACACGATGACGAATTGAGGTTCGCACTCTCACCGCATGCCGTGATGTTTTGTTCTGAACCATCACTACGAGCTCGTGGCGTATGTTTCACATCAATAACTAAACCAGTACTTTCGAATTTTTCGATTATTCTTTTCACAGTTGATAAATTTAGAACATTTATTTCTATCGAAAATTGAACGCATTTTACGAATGGTAGCAACCAAATTTTCACCTTTTCGATAGTAATGTTTTAACAATAAGGACGCATGGCTGTATCGTGTAGCGCTACATATTTAGTAACTCCTATCTGTCTCCTATAGACCTGTCACAATTATTGACCTATCGAATCATGACAGCCAAAATGGCCCGCAATTAAAATCATTCACTCTTATTGCAACGCCTTCATATAGTACGATAGACCGAATATTTCATTTCATTTGAACGTTATCACATGTCAAATCAGTATCTATCTACGAAAAAATCTAACAAATTCTGTGTTATATTTTTATTATTTTAAATATATGTACATGTAGTTTCTTTATGTAGTTTAGTTTTCTGTCCAGTAAAAAGGACGTGAATTTTTTTCGAAAGTTCAAAATTTTTGTTATAACTATCATATAATAAAACGTCCGTCAAATCCGGGACTATTATTCTTCAAATACCCGGTATACAACTCATCACCGATACTTGTTTAATTTTAAAGCTTGCGTCATTCTACTGTACGAGTATACTCTTTAACGTTAAGTAGAAACTCATTAAATGTTTTAAGGGAAGTTAAGGATACCCCCGATATAAAACAGAAATATTCGCGAGAACATTTTTCTATATTAGCCACAAAAAATTCTTAACGAAGTACTCCTTTGGCGAGGCAAATTTTATTATCGCACAATAATATACGACTTTCACATAACTACTCTCGAAACTTTAATTTTACAGTTCATAACTGCACTTTATGTGAACTATAAATAATATAGCCAACCTGGTTCGTGTATACTCCGTCGCAATGCTAAAATCTTCCATGTGAATCCGATTTATCGGCCTAAGTTTGGACGTTCATAACCCGATTAACCTTAAATATCTTCTATTTTCAGTCATTACCGTCTAATTATTTATTTATTCATTTTCTAAAGCTTGGACATGCAGAAATCGATTCCTTCTATTTTCATTCGCTCCTTTCCCTTGAAACCTCAGGCTGTGCAGGAGAAGGTGACCCATAGAGACAAGGACAAATGCAGTCTTGCCCAGCGCCAAAATCACCCTCCTTCCCTTGAAACCTAAAATTGTGTAGGGTACAGTGACACATAGAGGTGAGGGCAAATACCCTGCCCACCGAGAAGCGCCAAAATTTCCCTTCCCTCTCCTGAAGCCTCAGGTTGTGGAGGGGAAGGTGACACATAGAGGCGAGGACAAATACACGCCTGTCCAGAAGGAACCGCCGAAATTCCCTATCAATTTTCGATATTCGAAGAAATGTAATATATTAAAATAATAAACTATACGAGTATAACTGAAAGGGTGCAAAAAATAAAAAAGTGTTCCTGTGTTTGAAAATTGGAAACACTAACAAGATATACACTAACAACATATAAAAGGTCTATGTATAGGGTATCTCTGCTGGAAATATAGGATTGGAATAGGTGTTCTGTCATAGGGTGTCAATATTTAACGACTCTCATCTAAAAGGTGGTCCAACCAAAACGCACGATGTTAATTGTAAATAAAACAAAAAGTTTTCAGAGAATTATCTTAATATATTTTATTATGATAGAAGGATCTATGACAATTATGTGTGATACAAAATATCGGCCAAATGCTCGCCACGGCTTCGGTGGCATACCATATTTTCCGATGGTCCATATTTTCAATGACTCTGAGACATAATTGAGGTTAAATGTCGTTAATGTGCCGAATTATCTCATCCTTTAGCTCTTGAATTGTTCTTGGCTTATTGACGTACACTTTTTCTTTTAAATATCCCCAAAGAAAGAAGTCCAACGGTGTCAAATCACATGATCGTGGCGGCCAATTGACATCGCCACGAGGTGAGATAACACGGCCATTGAATTTCTCGCACAAAAGTGCCATTGTTTCGTTGGCTGTGCGGCAAGTGGCACCATCCTGTTGGAACCACATATCGTCCAGGTCCATATCCTCAATTTCTGGCCACAAGAAGTCCGTTATCATCTCGTGATAGCGAACACCATTCACGGTAACTGCTTGGCCGATCTCATTTTCGAAGAAGTACGGCCCGATGACGCCGCCAGCCCATAAACCGCACCAAAACAGTCACTCTTTGTGGATTCATCGGCTTTTCAACAATCACTCGTGGATATTTGCCCAAATGCGGCAATTCTGCTTGTTAACGAATCCACTGAGGTGAAAGTGTGCCTCGTCGCTGAATATGATTTTCTTTGTAAAGTCACCATTCACTTCTGTCTGTTCAACCAACCATTCGGCGTATTGACGACGCTTGAAATGGTCAGTAGGCTTCAGCTCTTGAGTCAATTGAACCTTGTAAGCGTGTAAATTCAAATCTTTATTCAAAATTCGCATCAGTGATGTTCGTGAGTTGTTCAATTGTTGGGCACGACGACGAGTCGAGGTTGACGGCTCTTCTGCTCCACTATCGCAAACAACAGCAATATTTTCCGCAGAATGAACCGGGCGAGCATGCACAGGTATTTTCACATTTCCTACAGACCCGGTTTGCTGAAATTTGCGCACAATTCTCCCGATTGTGGACACATTTGGCCGATTATGCTGACCAAAAAAGTCACGAAGTGCACGAAATGCATTTTGATTTGAACGCCCATTTTCGTAAAAGGCTTCAACAATGCGCTGCTCAATTATGTACCTCTCCATGGTTGAGTTTGTCAAATACTGAAATAAAGAAATATCAAATTAAGTTGGACAAAAAACTTGACGTTAAGGTGTGACTCACAATTAACATCGTGCATTATGGTTGGACCACCCTTTACAAGGTCTTTCAATTCAGTTGCTCATCTACTCATCTATAAGGCCTTTCAATGCAGAATGCATAGTTTTGCCTATAAGTCAAAAATAATGCTCTAGAGTGTTCTTTTCATTTGCACAAGAGTATTATAAAAAAGAAGAAAACGATTTTCGCCCTCTAGTGGCAAAACCGTGCGACTTTTAAAAAAACAATAGAACAAAATATGTCGAAAATTTTTATATCTACAATTTTGATCTCTTGATATTTTTCTCTACAAATCATAGTTTTGGCTTAAAATCGAGAAATCTCGAGCTCAAAAATACTTCAGCGCGCCCTAGCGGCGCAGCTAAGCAGAATTTCGAAAAAATGAAAAGAACAAAAATTGTGGAGAGTCGCAAAATCTACAATATCAAATTAGATCATGTTTTCCCAGAAATGCATAGTTTTTCAGAAAAATGCAAAAAACCGAAAAAACGGCCAAAAACGCGTATATATATATATATATATATATATATATATATATATATATATATATATATATATATATATATATATATATGTGTGTGTGTGTGTGTGTGTGTGTGTGTATCTAAAAAACAACCCTTTTTTTATCATGCGCTAGGTTAAAAAATATGTTGACACAATCCTAACACAACTTTCTGTATAGGTCGCTTAGCTGTAGGAAAAATTTCCCAAAATCAGTGATTTTTTGTCTAATTTGAAGGGACTAAATAGTATTGTCACATTTTCTTTTTTAAACAAACAAAAATTGGAAATACTTCTTCTGGAAGTGTAGTTGCCTTTCTTCGACAATAAACCAAATAGTTACTAACAAATCGCTATAAGACTACTTGAAGCATGTTGTTGACATTAATTTTAATTAACTAACTGTGTTCTTATATCTCTGGTCCTAACAACAAGTATGTATTGATTACCATCCCATATTATATAGAGTGAAAATTCACATATTCACAAATATAACGACAAATTAGACAGATAATAAAATCTCTAATAATTATTTAGTCATTGTGTGGTAAACTTTCCATATCATTTATTTATTTAATACAATAGAGGTAAAATAATGCCGATTCAGGATGCACACACAAAGCTAACCGAAATAAATACAATGATAATAAATATGAAATAGAACATTAAATCAGTCCATCGGTAATTTCACGTTAAACACTCCCTCATATCGTAAATAAATTATTAATTGTGGTTCAGAGCGAATAGAATAAAAACATTCCCATATTGAACGATGCCAAGCGGATTATTGTTAACCGGATTACAACTCATGATGGATAGTTTTGGGTTTCGACATTTATGATTTGTCGTAATGCCGAAGACTTATTTCCGTCTACGAAAACAGTTATTCCGTTTGTGTTAAAATTAATGCATTTTCATTAATTTGGCAAACAGGTATATACATTGTGGGGAAGAAGCATAGACTACCGCCAATAACTTGGTAGTCTTCATTTTTTATGGAAAACGCTTGAATACGTCGATTAGTTTTCAAGTTTACCACATTCTGTTATAATTCATTTGTTTTTTTTTTTATTGACATCTGTCATCGATATTTTTCTGAAATGACAATATATGGCGTGTGATACATCGTTTGAAAGCTCTTGTTTCGCTCAGTACGTTTTTAGATTTTTTTGCTATTATGTCGTGCCGTCTCAATATGGCGACCGCTCAATTGTGAAAATTATTTTAAAATAATAAATAAAGACAGTCCTAAGGCTTTATGATTCTATGCCTGTCCTTACATTAAGTTTCTTGACCTGAGGTTGTCTTTAAATCCATGGTGGGAAAAAATTTCGATATCTAAATGTCGTCGCAATAGCAGTTTTGGTCATAGTAAGCATAGACAAACCAAACACAAACAAAAATTAACGTCAGTATTGACAAGTGGTAAGGTTGAACAGTAGTAGGATTTTACTGTCATTGCGTTGTAATTCAAAAATTCCTTTTTTAATAAACCAAAAATGTCACTCAGCAAAAAAGACCGTATTGAAATTCTTATGATGGTTGGTCACGGAGATCGTCGCAGATCTACTAAAAAGGTACGTGAACTTTTCAATCAAATTCGTCCAGACCGAACACCGATTTCGCAATCCACCGTTGGCGAGATTTTAGGAAAATATGCAGAACCTGGCCATGTTAAAAATTTACGTAAACATGGAAGGCCGAAGGTAGATGAAAACATTCAGCTTGACATCCTATTGGTTGTTGGTGAAACTACATAGATGTCGGAATAAATCACACGTCTGTGCAATAAATTTGGCACAAAGAACAATACCGCCCGTACAAAGTCTGTCTGGTACAAGAATTAAATGAGGACGATTTCGACCGAAGACTGCAATTGTGCGAAATCATGCAACCAATTTGAAATCAAGATGTAAACTTTGCCGCAAATATTTTATTCTCAGATGAAGAAACCTTTTTCCACAACGATACTATAAATAGGCAAAATTGTCGATATTGGTCCAAAGAAAATTCACATTGGATTCAAGAAGCTCATTTTCAATCACCTCAGAAACTTAATGTGTGCTCCGGCATATTGAAAGATAGAGTAGGACCATTTTTCCTTAAAGATATTCTTACTGGTGAAGCCTACTTGAATTTCTTGGTTTTTGAACTTTTGCTAACTTTAGTCACTCATCCTGACCACAATAATCCCCATTTTTCCAGTCTAAAAAGGCCGCAAGAGGATGGAGATTCGTCCCAGTATGCAAGACAAGTTCGGGAATATCTCGATTTGATGTTTCCAGGAAAATGGATTGGCCGCCAGGGTCCCATCGAATGGCCAGCCAGGTCACCTGATATGACCCCTTTGGACTTTTTTTGTGGGGTTATTATTTGAAATTCAAAGTTTTTTTAAATTAACCAAGAGATATCGATGATTTAAAGTGCCGCATAATAATGGAAAAACGAAAGATTTAATTAGAAATGATACGAAATGTTCAAGAAGAATTTGTTTCTAGACGTGGGCACTGTCAAGTTGTCAACGGTCGTCACTTTCAGCATTTACTGAAATAAGTTTTATGTGCTTTATCCCCAACACATCATTCTAAGTTTATTATTAATTATTTGATTGTTCTTTGTTGTGTTTCGTTTTATTTAATATTATGCGTTGTTTGTGTGATTGATAATAAAACTTATGTTCAATAGTTTGCTATTTTTTAACATATGTCCTTGAAAGTTGCGTTGTTCCATTGAGAATGAAGTTTTAACTTTGTCCTGTATATACATATCAAAATGTATCGACTACTATTTTCCCTATATTACTTTATATAAGCATTGACTACTAACATCCATATAATACACATCATGGCATAATACAGAATATTCATTGATACTGTGCTTTTTATGACAGTTCATCTTATTACTCAGGTATAAAAATATACAATAAAATCCCAAGGTACATTAAGGAATCAAAGACAAGAAAACTTTTTAAGAACTGACTAAAACAATTCCTAATTAATGAATGGCTTTATTCGATACATAATTTGTTAAACTAAAAAACATATTTTGTTTTTATATTCTATTTATTGTACGTACATAGTATTTGGTTCATAGTATGATTTTTATTTTAACAGTCACATCAATTTTTTGTAACAGCTAAAGTGATGAATTATTATTATTATTATTATTAATACGAAATCTAATATCTTCATTTCATATATGACTTAACTTGCTTTATTACAAACAATATTCAAACATAAATTTTGAAGGAAATAATTGTTACCACTCTGTAAGAATAAAACCAATGTTAGCAATCTCCCCTCGGTTATGCTTCTTACAATTTTCCTCTGTTGAAATAATGACGTTATGTTCGCTTGGAAAGAACCGCCAGTCATCGTAATCCACAATAAACACCGGAACATCTAAAACCATTATGCGCTCGATATTTCTCCCTAATCGATTGTATTAACCAACAACGTCAAGGTAAAACCTCCAACGAGAATTAATATTTTACGTATGAATTTATCAGCGCCTCTTCTTTCCCCAACCGCGTATGAAGGGCCAGTCGAACAATCAATCGAACATGGATGGACCCCCGGAATTTCTGCCTGTTTCAGGACAAGTATCGCGAGAATTAGGAGATCATCGTAAAATCAATTGAATTTTTTTTATGGAAGTCCAAAGTTTGGTTTCGGGGAATAATAGCTTTTTTATCCAGGACAGGGTCTTCTTTCTTCCTTTACTTTCAGCTAATATATACCAGAAACACGAAGGGAAATTTGGAAATTACGAGAACTAGAGAAAGAAGTATTTTACAACTGTGCTAGAGAAGTTCGCTTTTTTTCGTTCTAAATCAGATTGGAATAAATGCAACAGTTACAGATAACATAAAAGCAGCTACTCTGATAATCTAGTCGTAACTTAATTTAACAACATACATAGAACAATGAACTTTATATCGCAAAAGTTTGAAAATGGTAACTTCCTCTATCTTCAATATAGACCATCAAGTACGAATCAGTGTGTTTTGATTCAGCGAAAAATGTTGTCTTATTAACATTAAGCTTATAACAGAGGAAAATAACAATTAGGTGCTTTTCTTAGACTACAGGTAATCTTATTACTACATGGTAACACTATTTTTCACATTAAAAAGGTCAAGATCTTTGTAAATGGATTGCGTTTCGAAAAGTGTTATCAAAGTATTATATTCCTTCAAAGAAATATTGTTACAGGAAAGGCTTTCTTATGACAAGGAAGCAAGGAGAATGGAATGGAAGAACTACATGAGATACGCTGTCTCATCATTACTAAATTTCTTCGGGAATATTTTGGTTTGACTTCAGCCTAAACGAGGTTTATAACAAGAAATAGTTACACTAGATCATTAGTGTGTTAGAGAATATATTTAGTGCCTATATCGTGTCAAATATACCAAGTAACGTGGAAAATGTAACACCTAGAAGTAACACAACATATCCATAAAATATTGATATAATTAAGCCATAGTTACTAACACTTTCTTTGTTACTTAGTACTCCTCGTAGAATACGTGTGAAATTACCTAGGCATGCGTAGAAGAAAGAGTGAGGCAGCATTCGGAGGGAAGAAGATGCATTTTACGCGCAGCTAAATCGAACTCTGTGTACATTCACATTCAATACATATATTCATCTATATTCACCCTGCAAAGGTCTCAATGAGACTGGAATAAAGACCAGGGTATTTACTGTGCACCTAGCGGGCGGTCTGATATAGCAGTTTTGAGACTTGTTCCTATTCTTGATGAGCTGTATATTATATTAGTTCTATGTAGTTAAATATTTATATTAATCCATGGATCCCATAATCTCTTATGGCCTTATATCCGGGCGAATACGACCCTGGTAACGTCTTCTTGTGGAGAAGGTCATATCGGACCGTCAATACGGCCTGGACGAGTCACTTGCAGAAGCCTCCGCCTCCGTTTTTTTCCATTTCCGCTTCCGCATTTATTGGTCGTGTTTGGATGCACACGTAGATTGAATCGAACTACAGCAATGGTTTTATCACAAATAAATATCGGCGACCCGACCGTCGATTTGGCTTTCTACAGATAGCCCGAAGGGTACAAGTCTCGACTTACATGTCTCGATAAAGCCTAATGAAAACACTGGAAAGTGGCTCATGTGCGCAGTGTCGGTTATTATGTTTACCTCCTATAATACCGATTGGTGGTTCTCGATTGAAGCTGTAGTAGTTATTGGAGTAACGCGATCGTGGATACAAAGCACTCTTTGAGTAGGGAAACGTTGTTATCTATGCAAGAGTTCAACTGATCATTCAATTTCCCATAATTGAAAGATACACATTCTTATAGCATTATTATATTGTAAAAAGGATATAATATTACTGGATTATGAACATCATTATCAGGAAGTAATAAAAGTAATTGTCAATCGCAAAGATAATATTTATTTATTTATTTATTTATTACAACTAATCTACAGAAAAGTCCATTTACAGAGCAGGAAAGTACAGTGAGTGTTCACATTATAATTAGATTAATAAATTTCACAAACATAACAATCAAATTTAATACAAAAACGTATATACATATTTAATACCTATGTATATGAAACAATATATGAATAATAAGAAAAACAAAGATGCGGATCAAGCATAACAATGTTTAATAAACAGAAGAGTGCAGTTAAATATATCGAATTTATCACAGTTGTTGTTGTATTTAGTACACAATTAAAAACAGGGGTAAGAATTTTAGAATATTAGTACGCGGAATAGAGAGGTAGAAGCTTTTGGATGTTCCAGCATGCAATTGAGGTACATAAAAATTCAGCTTGCCTAATAGGTTTTGACAGTCAATCATATTGTGTATAAGGTTATATAGAAATATTTGAGAACAACATTCCCGGCCTCACGTCAAGTGCTGTCATCGCAAATCTTGCCAAAAGACCATTTTGAGGGAAACCAATAGGTGGATACACAGTGTCTGATTTGAACCACAGTAGTTTCAGAAACTTTCTTTAAACCATCTCCAAGTTGTGAATATGGCATTGATAATAAGGATTCCATACTAAAGATCCGTACTCAAGTTTAGATCGGACAAAAGCAAAGTATAGAATTTTCAATGTGTCGGTGTGTGCGAAATCCCTGCTAGTCTCTATTAAGAAACCCAGTGAATACACTTCAGATACTACTTTAGCCGAGATCTCTGAATGTACCAGGTCCAGAATAGAGCCGCCTAACCTATAATCGTATACTATTTTAGATAATTTAGTGGAATAGGACATAACATTGCACTTAGATACGTTTAGATGTAGTTTGTTATTAGAATACCAATTATGAAGATTATACAGATTGTTCTGCAGAAGAGCACAATCATCCAGGGAAGTAGTAACATTAAATAATTTAAGGTCGTCAGCATATAACAGACAATTGACAGATATTACTATTGACAGATATTACAATTGACAGATATTACAATTGACAGATATTACAATTGATAGATATTACAATGGAAATGTCATCAATTCATTACAATGGCAATGTAAGATTTTGAACTATTTTATAATTAAAACTTCTGTCAGTATTTTCTGTAAATAGAGCACAGACCCAAAATAAAAGTTCCATGTACATATTAGAGTACTCCCTCCCTACATATGTATTTGATACGCTGAATACGAATCTGTATCTACCATTTTGAATTTTTATTGCTTTCATTGTTTTATCCTCTCTTAAGATCCGGGGGCGATTCATTTCTTCTACTCTAAATCTACTGGATAAAGTGTTTCATTCATTTGATGACATTAAACTTTAAAAAAATCACCAACGTAACTGAATTTATCACATTTCACAAATCGCTTTAAACAGCGTTAAATGTATTATATAATTAACGAACAATTACAAAATATTACTTTACATCTGTCAAATAGTTGCAATTGTTTATCAGTAGTGACAGGGTATATCCTAGGCAACCTACATAAAATGTTTAAGGAGATAAAACTTCGAAAAATTATAAGATACGAGGTTTGTTTCGAAAGTAAGGTTCCCATCGGGATAGCTCCGCAAGAAGTATTAGGTGAAATCTGACAACACTGCCGTGCGCACCGTTTCTCCCTCTCTCGGTCCTCACCTTCGCTGTCAAGCTATGCCGCGCAGTGTTGGATTGACAGCCGTTTGCGATGGACCTCTCGATTTTTGTCACCGCCGGGTGCGAAATAGGCGCAGTGATTTTTGAACGCAAAGAAGGTTCCACTCATAGACATTCATCGGCAGTTGTATGGAGTTTATGGTGAACAGTGTATCACCGTTCAACCTGTCCGCAAATCGTGTAGGGAGTTCTGGGGCGGTCGTACAGATATCCATCACGAAGACCGGGGCGGACGACCGTTGATTTCCAACGAGACTGTCGCAAAAGTCGAGAGTCTACTGCTCGAAAATCGGAGGATCACCATCCGTAAACTGGCTCATCACATTCCTGAGATATCTGCCAGCTCAATTGATAGAATTGTGACAGAGAAATTGCAGTATCACAAGATGTCCGCCCGATGGGTCCCACGAATGCTCACAGATGCGCACAAGCAGCAACGCATCGACTGTGTCTGTCTCTAACTTCTTCAACAACGTGGAAATAATAGGGAGGAATTGTTGGACTCCATCGTCACAGGCGACGAAACGTGGGTGTTTCATTACACTCCCGAAAAAAAGGAACAGTCACGCGAATGGCGCCACTCAAGTTCGCTTAAACCGAAAAAGTTCAAGCAAACGCAATCTGCGGGGAAAATCATGGCAACTGTGTTTTGGGACCGTAAGGGAATATTGCTCATCGACTTTATGCCTCCTGGGACAACAATAAACTCAGGCAGGTATTGTGAAACACTAAAGAAACTCAGACGAGCCATCCAGAACCGTCGAAAAGGAGAACTGAGCAAAGGTGTGAAGCTGTTGTACGACAACGCTCCTCCCCATGTCTCTCGGCAAACCCAGGATCTCTTGAGCAAATTGGCTGGACTGTCATTTCCCACCCTCCCTACAGCCCAGATCTAGCCCCTAGTGACTACCATCTGTTCGCAAAATTGAAGGAAAACTTGGGTGGATTGCACTTCCGAACCGACGACGAAGTCAAAGAAGAGGTTAATCGTTACCTCAACGGGTTGGCGGTGGAGTTCTATGACATGGGGATACAAAAGTTGAAAGAACGTCTACAAAAATGCACCGAAAAAAATGGCGGTTATGTAGAAAAATAGTTTAATGTTCAAGCTTTCCAACCATGTAAATAAGTTTGATAATAAAAGGTGGTCCAACCAAAACGCACGATGTTAATTGTAAATAAAACAAAAAGTTTTCAGAGAACTATCTTAATATTTTTTATTATGATAGAAGGATCTATGACAATTATGCGTGAAACAAAATATCGGCCAAATGCTCGCCATGGCTTCGGTGGCATACCTCTATCCGATGGTCCATATTTTCAATGACTCTGAGACATAATTGAGATTCAATGTCGTTAATGCGCCGAATTATCTCATCCTTTAGCTCCTGAATTGTTCTTGGCTTATTGACGTACACTTTTTCTTTTAAATATCCCCAAAGAAAGAAGTCCAATGGTGTCAAATCACATGATCGTGGCGGCCAATTAACATCGCCACGACGTGAGATAACACGGCCATTGAATTTCTCGCGCAAAAGTGCCATTGTTTCGTTGGCTGTGTGGCAAGTGGCACCATCCTGTTGGAATCACATATCGTCCAGGTCCATATCCTCAATTTCTGGCCACAAGAAGTCCGTTATCATCTCGCGATAGCGAACACCATTCACGGTAACTGCTTGGCCGACCTCATTTTCGAAGAAGTACGGCCCGATGACACCGCCAGCCCATAAACCGCACCAAACAGTCACCCTTTGTGGATGCATTGGCTCTTCAACAATCACTCGTGGATTCTCATTTGCCCAAATGCGGCAATTCTGCTTGTTAACGAATCCACTGAGGTGAAAGTGTGCCTCGTGGCTGAAGATGATTTTCTTTGTAAAGTCACCATTCACTTCTGTCTGTTCAACCAACCAATCGGCGTATTGACGATGCTTGAAATGGTCAGTAGGCTTCAGCTCTTGAGTCAATTGAACCTTGTAAGCGTGTAAATTCAAATCTTTATTCAAAATTCGCATCAGTGATGTTCGTGAGATGTTCAATTGTTGGGCACGACGACGAGTCGAGGTTGACGGCTCTTCTGCTACACTATCGCGAACAACAGCAATGTTTTCCGCAGAACGAACTGGGCGAGCATGCACAGGTGTTTTCACATTTCCTACAGACCCGGTTTGCTGAAATTTGCGCACAATTCTCCCGATTGTGGACACATTTGGTCGATTATGCTGACCAAAAAAGTGCACGAAATGCATTTTGATTTGAACGCCCATTTTCGTAAAAGGCTTCAACAATCTTAACGCGCTGCTAAATTGTGTACCTCCCCATGGTTGAATTTGTCAAACACTGAAACAAAGAAATGTCAAATTAAGTTGGGCAAAAAACTTGACGTTAAGGTGTGACTCACAATTAACATCGTGCATTATGGTTGGACTACCCTTTACATAATGCTGTCTATTTAAAAAACATGTGGGAACCTTATTTTAGAGACAACCTCGTATAATGAAAAGTTTTGTTGAGTTGCGTTAATTTTGTCCAGGAGTGTATGTAAAATGACAACCTTAATTACAATCCAATCTTAAGTCTCTTCTGTGTTGCATATTAACCTTATATTTGTCGGTTGAAGCTATGAGGATCACCTGAAAATCGTATCTCAGCGTATGTGTCATATTCCGCTAAATGAAAACTTCATACCTCGTCTGCAGACTTGAACTGGAAAAATTGGAACAGTGTACTACTAGTATATCGCACCACGAAATGAAAAAGCCAAGACTGATGAGGCAAATTTTACCTTTATGAGGACTTACATAGTGCCGGCAACACAATCCTAGATGGCTGTTCATATTTGCCAGCTGGTTGTGCCCACAATGCTGACTCCATAAATTATGCTTGAATCAGTATTTATGTCAACGCCAGCAGGCTGCTGGAAGATATTGTTGAATTAAACCGGGATGTAAATTATGTGCATCATTGTGTCTATTATATGGATTTTTTTTTTTTTTTTTCATAAACTTGGTCAACTTTTTTTCGTTATTCGGTGATAACAAAAAGGTTAAGGAGCAGATTCTTTAAAACGTTTACATGGTGAGAAGAAAAGACTGATGATAAAAGTCAAGCGTCTCCAGCAATCCCTATCTTATCCCCATACATGTCCTATTTTTCAGGGGCGTACCGTGAGAAAAAAATCTAAGGATGTGATAACAATTTCATAAGGGAAAGAGGTATAGTCGGATGTATGTAGGCCATATGAAAATGATAAAAATGAAAAGAAAGACACTAACCTAAAAAAATTATGCCGAGCTATCTATATCCTAATTTTTAAATTGAAGATAAATTCTTCGGTTTTTGTTTGTCCAGCGAAAACGTCTGTCACTGTTTCTTCAAATGCTGGAGACGATCTAATATCTTCTAACAAGGCACTTTCGATATTTATTAATGCTAAAGCTGACAGTCTTTCTTGCTTTTGAGAATTTCGCAGATAAGTCTTTATTCTTTTTAAACATGAAAATTATCTTTCCGCGGAACTGCTTGTGGTAGCAATAGTCAAAATAAACGACACAATTTTGATAACACCTGGAAAACAGAAGACAATTGAAGGGACATAATATATTGGTGAAACTCAAACACAGTACTCTATTTCATATCGAGATCACTATAAATCACTGAAAATTCACTTTTTAAACGTTTTGTGTCACAGAATGTTTCATATGTATCTACTAAAGAAGAAAAAAGTTCGTCAGGAAAACGTTTCACGAATGAAGTACATTGTTACACTCTTTGTGAATGCATCGGCAACGAATCCACTGAGGTGAAAGTGTGCCTCGTCGCTGAAGATGATTTTCCTTGTAAAGTCACCATTCACTTCTGTCTGTTCAACCAACCATTCGGCGTATTGACGACGCTTGAAATGGTCAGTAGGCTTCAGCTCTTGAGTCAATTGAACCTTGTAAGCGTGTAAATTCAAATCTTTATTCAAAATTCCATTCAGTGATGTTCGTGAGATGTTGAATTGTTGGGCACGACGACGAGTCGAGGTTGACGTCTCTTCTGCTACACTATCGCGAACAACAGCAATGTTTTCCGCAGAACGAACTGAGCGAGCATGCACAGGTGTTTTCACATTTCCTACAGACCCGGTTTGCTGAAATTTGCGCACAATTCTCCCAATTGTGGACACATTTGGTCGATTATGCTAACCAAAAAAGTCACGAAGTGCACAAAATGCATTTTGATTTGAACGCCCATTTTCGTAAAAGGCTTCAACAATCTTAACGCGCTGCTCAATTGTGTACCTCTCCATGGTTGAATTTGTCAAACACTGAAACAGAGAAATGTCAAATTAAGTTGGGCAATAAACTTGACGTTAAGGTGTGACTCACAATTAACATCGTGCATTATAGTTGGACCACCCTTTATATTTATTTCCATTTAAATGATCAACTCTGCGGATTTGAAAAATTTGAATTGCTAAAACGTTTTCCTAATGTTGGGAGTATCTATATTGTTATCACGTCTTATTAGCAGGAAGTTATTATCTTGTATTTTTCAACATTTTTGTGGTTTGTTGCTTCTAAGGAATATAATACTAGAAAAGTGCTCTACTAAGTAAATTTTTTCAGTTATTAACATGTTGGTGTAGTTATTGTTGCTTGAATAATTTAGAAAGTCAGGAGGTTTAGAAAGTGTTGGAAACATCTTGGCCCCAATTAATAGAAATACTTTGATAAGGGTATATAAGTATATACATATATTAAAGAGGATCAATGAGTGTATCTAGCAAAAAGGGCAACGTATCAAAGAATTTATTGGGTTTCGTGGTGTTGAGAAAATTAATAGAGACGTTGTTATGAATATGATCGAGATATGCAGGCGGAGTGTTGTCAGAGGAATGAAATTTCTTTAAACCACAGACTTTTTTGCACAATGTATGAAACAGAAGAAGCTGTGGAACAGAAACAGTACGTCTTAACGAGAGTGAGTCAAATATAAACTGGAATATTGTTTAAATAAATTTATTGTCACAGTAAGAATATTTTTGAATATATCTTATTTTTCTACATAGTCTCCTCTTTTATAAATACCTTTTTCCCAACGATTGGAAGTTTTTTAATGCCGTTATCGAAAAATGAAGTTGGTCGTGCTTCTAAGGAGTTGCGCGCAAATGCTTGGTCAACGGCGTTGTCATCAAAACGGCGCCGGCGTATTCCAAGTTCTTGCTTGAGTAGCTCAAACATGTGATTGTCACATGGTGACAAATCCGGGCTACAGGGTGGATATTTAAGTATTTCCGAATGGATTTTCTCCAGTTTTCCTCGGGTCAAAGCAGCTGTATGTGGTCGAGCGTTGTCGTGAACAAGAATCACACTTCGGATAGGTATATTCCGTCTTTTCCGGTGAAAACCCAGTTTTGCTCCATCAAAGTGCTGGCAATAGTAGGCGGCGTTAACTTTACGCTACTCATGAAGGAAACCAATGAGCAGTACCCCTTTGCAATCCCAAAAAAAAAAAAACAGTGGCAAGAACTTTACCTGCAGAAAGACGAATTTTGGCTTTTCGAGATGGGTCTCTTTTGGGGTATGCCAAATTTGTTATGCCAGTTATAAACGTGGGTCTTTGAAAGGGTTTTATCGGCAAATGGTGCAGCCAATCGCCGCAAAATCTCAGCTAGTTTTACATTTAATGAGTTATCCTGGGAAAAAGTCGTTGTAGATTTTAAAATAATTGTCGAAGCTAGTCGAAGCTAGTCAAAGCGAACATTTTTATTTATTTGTTTGACTAAATCCAAACTATCATATCTAGAATAAAAAAAAAACAGAAGACCAGATTTCCACAAAAGTTTGCATCATGATTAAAACTCCGATGGTGACTCAGATGTTTAACACTCACAATCAGTTTAATCATCTAACGATGATGACAATGATGATCAAAGTTAATTGATGTTGCTGCATCAAAGTAACCTATATAAACTAAGACTGACGTTTTCCATTTCATGACCATCTTTGACTGAGATAGTTCTTGATATCTCAGTACAAAGAGGTTGTAAATTTATCATTCACTGATTACTATCACCATTCTTTAGACTTCTTCCCATCTTCCCAAAATTAATTCCTGCCAATGGGTCTCTCTCTCTCTCTCTCTCGCAATAAAATCGACAATGTTATAGCTATCAGCCCCCTTCTCATTGCCTGTTTTTCTTTGCAATATTTCCGCCGCACTTTTCTCGCGCTTAACGCAAACAAATCGAATTAGAATAAACGAAAGCAGAAACCTTGGAAGTTATTATTACGACCTCATTGTTCGCATAAAAAAATCCAATAAAGCTAACGGTCGCGATAGCAGCTCCATAATAGATAAGAAGTGAATTATTAAGTCGGACGAATGATAGGCAGAACGGCGAAAAATATCGATGCGGTCTGAATCGGGCATTAAAAATATGCCGAACGTGAAGGGGAATAGACTTTTCGGTCGGCGGAAATGATGGAATATGAAGCGAGCAGGCTCTCTGATGCCCGGGGCTTAATATAATGTTAAGTGATAAAAGGTGCCCCATTTCAGAACAAATTGTGTTATTGTGGCTATTATGGGTTTAACAACTTGTGCCTTTGAAGTTGTTTACATGATGTATTGTGTTTTTTAATGGGAATTCTAAAGAACGATCATAAAGCATGCCGTGGGAATTTTAATACAAACATGTTATTTCTGTAGAATCTCGAATGTTCCAGAGACATTTTACTTTCATCTGAACTAACTATTATTTAATTTTATACGATTTTAAAGTCCTAGTGAAAGTAGTTTCTTTCAAAGTTCACTGTATTCCATTATCGATGGGAGTTTGTTGTTACATTCGTTATTGTTAAAATATAGACGTTTTTTAATTGCTTGACCTTCAGTCTTGATTTCAGTTACACCAAAATGTTCACATAGAAGACGCAAATCTAAAATGATTAAATTACATGTTGCAAATAAACAATTTTTACTTTTCCGCACTCCACTATACGCGGAAAAGTAATGTAATCGTGTAATTTTTTTTTACCTAGGGTATATTTTTCGTTTTTCGGTCTAAAAACAAAAAAAAAATGGTTTTGAAACCATTTTGCGTGTGTGTCTGTCATTGTCGTTGGCATTTATTCTTGTTAGTACGATAACTCAACTAAATCGTGTCGGATGGATCGGATCTTGACTGATTCTGATCGAGAACATCTTCTAAACGACACTTATTGATTTTGAGGTGGATAGGACACATCCCACCCTGTCCATGGGTCAAGAGAAAGCACGATGGTGGACTATTTGAGAATTTTTTTTGTTAGCACGATAACTTAACTAAATCGTGTCGGATCGATCGGGTTTTGAATGATTCTAATCGAGGACTCTCCCAAACGACACCTATTGATTTTTAGGTGGGTAGAATACACTCTACCATGTTCATGGGTCATGAGGAAGCACAATGGTGGACTATTGGAGAAATTGTTTTTGTTAGCACGATCACTCAATTAAATCGTGCCGAATCGATAGGGTTTCGACTGATTCTGATTAGGGACATCCACCAGACGACATCTATTGATTTTGAGATGGATAGGGCACACCCCACCCTGTCCATGGGTCATGAGAAAGCACGATGGTGGACTATTTGATAAAAATTTGCCGATTTTGCATTGATCGAAAAAACATATAATCGGCCTGTATCATATACGAATGAATGAGAAAAAAAATAATTTCATTCGATCATAAACGTATTGATACGGAACTAAAGCAGTCGCCGATGAATAAAGTAAAATTGTCGCATAGAACACAAATTCTGCATTTATGTGTTGGTTTATTTTTTTTCGGCCATTCAATTTCAAGATAGAGATATTCTACGTACGGAGAAGTCCGTTTTAAGGTTTAAAACCGGTTATTTCTTTTATGATGACGATTGAAACCGAAACATAATAAATAAATGACTTCAGTTCCAAAATCCTTTTAAGGATTACAAGAGAACTCCAAAGAAGGTTTATTTTCAGAATTAACATTTTATTCTTAGTTCATCTATATATCATACTTATTTTCCCTATTTCGTCTGTTTAATTCTATGGTCAAGGAAATTATATAATCTATTTAGTTATTAAACATTCGTGGGAGAGAGCTGAAATCTTTGATGTAGTAAAAAAATTGCCAGTTTTCCATAAAGCACCAAATCACGTCAGTTAACATGCATTTCTTCAACCAAATTGGGCCATCAGGAGTTGATTAAAGCTAACTTCTAAACTATCTCAAGTTCCTATTTATATCTAAATTTTGTTTGTTGTACTTCCTACTAACTTTAAAGAATTTATTCTGATTCTTTTCGAAAGCATGTTGGGCAACGGAAGATTTATGTAACCTTTCATACTTCAAGTGAGCTATCTGCTTCTTGAATCTAGTTATAATTGTTCCTTTGATCTGCCTAATATACGTTTAATATACGTTTAACTATAATCCCAATAACTGATTTTGTATTTCCCCTAATTTTATTTTTGGTGTTTTGGGTTAATAAGATATCGCAACGACTATTTGACTATTGAAGATATACTACAGTATTTATCAATGATTTTGGGAGAAACATTGAGTAATGTAACAAATGAGGAATGATCTGATGTGAGAATAACCTCTAATTTGATAGAGGAAGAAGATATTCAACATTATTAGAATGTTCCTAATGAGAGTAATATTATTGGTGGAAATATTATTGGTCAGTTATTTATCGATAAGATCTTAAGAATTTTGGTAGAAAGATCCACTGGACATATGATGGTCTAATATCTGATTATATTGCTGGATCTAACTTCGAGGCTTATTTCTAGAGGAATATATTATAACGGTGATTCTTCGAACTACATCTGATAATTTATAAGATATAGAAAATGGAACCAAGGAAAGCTAATCTAATGATAAAAACTGAGAAATCCTCAAGAAACCCACGTTTCTTCAATGGTGATAAAACATACAGAAGTTATTACATTGTATGTAGCAGGTCAAGAATTTGGAAACTTCTATATCTTAAACATTTTTTTATCAGATGTTACTGTTGTGAAATTCCAGATGAGCTACTAAATTCATATAGGTTCAACATTTTTATGTATATAATTGATTCTCTGTGCCATATTGTATTTAAAATTGGGTTATCCTATATGACAGCACTTTATACACTAGGCACAAAGTTAAGGGATGTAAAAAATTCTGAGGTTTTAGGTGGTTTTCAAAGGGCTGTAACTTGGAGAGAAATAGTCGCATGTGATTTTACGAAAATCAAATTGAAGCTTCAAGTTTCTAATTTTCAAATCTTTTATTAGAGATTATTTACCATCGGCAGTTTTTGAGTAATCATAAGAAAATTACCGGAAAAAAAAATAAAAATTTTTGCTTGATTTTCAAAAGGTCCACGGACTTTTATTTTAAATTTTTTTCAGTAATTTCATCACAAAACTTTTTTAAATAATTTTATCCTCTTTAATTTGAGCTATCTAAAGGCCTTGTACGATAATTTTTCACTGAGTCATCGGTATTCAAAGCAAAAAAAGAGTTTTGGCTTTGGTAATTAATTACCAAATTAGTTTTCTAATTTTACCTCTTACAATAATTAATATTTTTTGATAAAAGAAATATGGATCATTTCTAAAAAAATATTTTTAATCTCAAAAAAAGAATAAAAAATGAAAAATTTATCCTTAAATTGATTTTTACAAAAACGACAAATTCAATAATTTCGAACACAATAAAAAAATCGCACCGCTTTGAAATTTTCAGGGTTTCTTTGGGATACTTTGGTGTTGAAAGGAAATAGTCAACATCCTTAGTCAATCCATTATTTGCAGAGTTTTGCCCAAGTTAAGTAAATATCCCTAAATACGCAATTTTTTATCTCTTTTTCAATCAACCCTACTTAAATTTTCTGTCGATCCTTACCCGAGTAATTAATTACCAAAGTTAGAACTGACTTTTTTTGCTTTTAATGACGATAACTTAGCGAAAAATTATCTTACAAAGCTTTTAGATCACTTAAAGAGAATAACAATTAAATTAGATAAGAATAGATAGAGAATTTTAGATAGAGAATTATCTAAAAATTCTTTATGATAAAATCACTAAAAAAAATTTAATGAAGTCCGTGGACCTTTTGAAAGGTAAGCACAAATTTGGAAATTCTTATGATGACTCAAAAAAACTGCTGATGGTGAAAATTTTGGGCTCAATATCTGAAAATTAGAAACTTGATCGATTTCGATTTTCTTTTTTTAAAATTGCCCTGCGATTATTTGCCTCCTAGTTTCTCCTCTTTGAAAATCACCTAAAAATTTAGAATTTTTTTACATCCTCTAATTTTTAATTCCCTCAGTTATATTATTTCTTGTATTTATAATATATTTGTGATCAGGAATAATGGAATAACCCACAACCAGCACTTTCGTCATATTCATACTTAAGTACCTAGTAATATTTCCATTGATTCTAGTTTTTCATTATTGTATTACTTGACGCACAAATAAATATTTAGGAATGCAATTCGTCGACAATTTCAAGAGGAAATCTAATTTACTTTATTCTTATCTCTACAAAAGGAGGTATTAAAAATCTTTTGTAATTACAAGTTTTTGTTATTTCCAATGTGTTTGTCAACTTGACAAATTGTTCTTATTGACGTGCCACATTCTTTGTAGTTTATGATGCAAGAACGATTGACAACTGATTGCCCACTAATTCAAAATGTGTATCACCCATATGTAAGGTCAAGCAACAATAACTGCGGAAATTATTGGGTTACCCACCTCTTTCAGCATATTTCCATTGGGAATACATTTATAATATGGAAGTTAGTATGCAATAATCTTAAAACTAAATTGTATGTTTTACTTTACATTATAAGAATCATTTCATTCTTGTGCAATTTTTTACTTCTCTAATCTATATTTAAGAGACAATTATCATGAGTGAATACTACTTGCTAGTCCGATTTCTTTAGAAATTATGAGGTTATTCTTTTATTAATTATAATATAACACAACATGTACATATTTATGAGATACAGAACAAGTCAGTATTACGGAGTAAAATGAAAAACAAGGACGGAAAATAAATTTCGACGCGTATGCAAATAGGAACGAAACTCTTAACAGACAAATTCAAAGAGAGATCGTGAACGATATTGATGATGAAAGAAAATCGAATGAAAGGGGATGTAAAGAGAAAGTCCTAAACAGTGATAAGGGTCAGATAAATCCATCATTATTTTGGAGCATTTCTTTAGAACACTTGTGTGCAAAGTATAGCACTGGTATTTTCATTTAACGTTAACGTGTATTTACGTATTAAGAAGATAACGATTTTCAAAAGTAAAAATTGCATGGATGCTAAAATTGTGTAAAAAGAACATGCATTTGTTTACTTGATGGTCATTCGTCACCGTAAAATATAAAGTAACTATGACAAATATCAGTTTTTCAGGAAAATAATTTAGTAGGTATATAATAAAAAATATATCATAATTTCTTGTTGAATGCAGATTTTTTTAAATATTATTTTAGTAAATTTAGGTTAAAATTGTACTTGTGTATTTTATTTATTTTGAACTGATATTTTACAATAATTAGACGTATACAAAATATGCTTTTTTATTATTGCAATTTATCAGTATATAATTACCTATTCTTGAAGACTTTGCAGACAAATCCCGCGTGGGGTTGTTGTATTACGTGGAGTTTAGTTCAAACGTTTCGTTATCCAATGCAGATGATGTCCTCAGGACGCTAAGAAACATTTTCTTTTCATAAACTTAAATAATTAACGTTAAAATAAGTCGCCGTTTAAATAGGTCCTATTATTTCACTTCTCAGAATTCCAGCCCAGACGTTTATTTTTTGAGGAATCTGAGGATGATCCTCTCGATGGATATGTATTGTTTCAGTATATGTAGTTATTTACAAAGCCATTAAGAAAAAATGTTCACTACTGAAACAAATACTATTTATCAAATTCGGGCCATTTTAAATTTTCGCAGTCACTATTTCACAAAATTCATCCTCGCCGAGTTGAGAATACTAATTTTGTAAGTAAATAACTTTGTTTATTTTTAAAGCTTTGTGTATGGGACCAACTGAAATATTTATTAATTTTACTCCTTTTGGAATTAAATGGCGAAATTACCTAAAATCTCAATCTGTGCAGTTTCATTAAGAACTCTCAACATATTATTTAGTTTGTTGCATACTGGGTGTGTATGCATACGTCTCTCATACGAGCATCATCATCATGAGGTCATCAGTCCTAAGACTGGTTGGACGCTAACCTCCAGCTTCTCCTATCTTGTGCTAACCTACGCATTTCGCTAATTGTGCTACAACCCACATCCCTTACTATTTGCTCATACGAGCATATCTATTTTAAAAATAATTTCAGTTCCTTCTTGAAAGGTGGACACTATTATCAATACTGTCACTGGCACTGCAGCTGATACCATTTAACAAATAATTTAAAATCACTAATTCTTTCCGATAAATATTCCCAGAATTTAATTCTAGCTGTAATCAGGAAGAAATTGTGAGCTAAAATATAAATGAGCTACGAGGTAAATAAGTACTCTCTTCACTTTAGATATCAGCAAAAGAAAAGTGATGTGTGTAAAAAAATTGAGAGACAAAACTTATCAGTGTTGAGTCTGTGGCAGTACTGAGTCTGTGCCTCCTACTTTCATTGAACATAATTCTTTGAATATTCGAATATTCCATTCCCTTACATAGAATTTAATCTATTTGCCCTGAGTGTCTTCAGGTTATCGATAATGATTGAAAATATTTAAGAAACGAACTGAAACGGACTTTCCCTGACTTTCATCCATCTTGAGACACCATCTTAACAGTTGTCAATAATTTAGATAGTAGACAAGAGTTTGTAAGTCTTAACCATGTAGCTGAATTTACAAATATATGATGGATATATCTAAACCAATATTTGGATTTGAGAAGGGGTAACTTAATTAAATTACTGGTTTGTTCTACTAGGGATTGAAGAAATGCATTCAAGTAACGGTTTATAAGTTAACTGGCTATGATGTTAATAATTTGTAGAAGTAGATGGCTTTTGAATTTTATGAAAACCATATAGACGCTTACCGAACATCTAGAAGATGTTGACTTTGCTGATGATCTTACACTCATGGCTTAAAAAGCTAGTGACATAGTTGAATCGTTACGATAACTTGATAAATACTCCACCCAGGTTGGATTGGAAATAAATATCGTCAATACAAAACTTCGAGTTAACATAACAACCCCATTCACACTGGTGATCGAAGGCAAATCTGTTGAGGAGGTGTACAGTTTCTGTCTGGGAAGCTTATTATATTACAGATAATGGAGATGCTGATACAAATGTAAAATTCAAAAGGCACGACAAACATTTAGATCACTCAACAACGTATGGATCTCAACACAGCTATCAAGAAATCTGAAAATACGTTTTTTAAAAACCAATTGTGTCAGTACTGCTGTACAGATGCGAGACTTGGAAGTGAACTTTGTCCATCGAAAATAAAATACAAGTCCTCATAAACAATTGCATGAGGCGAATACTGAAAATGAGATGGCCAGAAACAATAAGTAATGAAGAGATGTGGAGAATAATTGGTTGTAAGCAAATAAAAGCCCAAATCAAACTTCGAAAATGGAAATGGATTGGCCATATCCTGAGAAAATCAAACGGAAACATAGCCCACATGGGATTGGATTGGAATCCACAAGGAAAAAGAAAGATGGGTCGGCCAAAAAATACGTGGCACAGAACGGTTATCGATGAAGTTCGAGTAGCTGGGAAAGAATGGAATGAAACGAAAGCTCTTGCCCAAAATAGCATCCGACGGAGGCATTTACTGGATGCCCAATGTTCCCCCTTGGAACAAAGTCTAAGATGATATAGATGAAGCGAATGGAAATTATGAAAAATAATGATTATTATCTTGGTCTAAAATTCAACAGTTCCTGTAAGCATTCCTCGTCTATAATTCTTCAGTGTTCACTTTTTATCTATTTCCCATTTTCTCAGAACTTGGCCCGACCATCGATTGTGTAAAATGGGTTTTATGATTTATAAATACGATTGCTCTCATCTTCATTTTTCTTCCAAATTTGCATGATTCTGCTTCAAGTTTGTGTTATCCCTAATGTAGACCATCACACTCGCTTGCTTGTTCAATTTAACCTACAAAAAAGGGGTTAGAATGATTAGAAATCTATAATTATAGCAACACGTAGGTAATACTTTCATGACTGATGACGTAACTATTTACTACCCTTGTTTATTGGTACGAAACTAAAGCAGGGATGAAGTTATATTAGGAAATACAGATTTTCCAACTCTACATTTACGTAAGAAAATTGTAAAAGAAAATCGCGACATAAGTTCCCCGGAATATGCCGGAGCAATCTTCATGGCATATTTAACATCGCATCAGATTTACTGTAACACATCATATTCAAATTTTAGAGGTGTGGTAGTAAATTTCATAGAACATAAACGTTGGCTCTTTTATTACCCGTATAAAAACCTTATCTTTATGTATGGCCGAATTTCCCGTTTTACCTTTTCTGAATGATTCGAGCACGGGCAACTACAAAACACAGATGCGTGGGGAATAATGGAACGTAAACAACCGGTCATGAAGTGACCCATTTTCGAGGTAAATAGGGTCGCTAGAAAAACAATTATAGCAGTTATGTTAGCTCTGTAATTACTAAATTGGATACATGAATGTCAGACGTGAAAGTGGCTTTGATTTTCATGTAAGACGTGAAAATATTTTCGGAGTATTGAGGTTTCAATATCTTTAAGTGACTTCTAAGATATGGAAAACACGGAAATTTATTCATATAAAAATATTTTCTGTTGTGGAGGTTCATGCGCGGTATCATATTTGAGGCATGTTTTCTTTTATAGTTATTTAGCATTGACCTATATCCGCTATCAAGAAAACCTATCACCGATGTTAGGGGACACTTCTAACTTGAATTTTTTGTAAATATACGAAATATAACCTTGTCGATTATAAACTGAAAACCTATTTGATTTTTCAGCACTTATGAAACCACTCTCAACTTCTTATCAAATTGCATCCCTGATGTGTCAAAACATTATATTTCAAGAGAATAGCTTCTTGTACCGAAGTTTGTTGCCGCTTGACCTCTAACCTTATTAACCTTGCCGACAGATAAGAGTTTATCAAAAGAGAGTCTTTCATAAATGTATGTGAAAGGGAGTCACACAAATTCATCTTATATACAGGGTGAGTCGAGAGGAGCGTACCAAACTCCAGGAGTGTATTGTACGCGTGAGAATAATGTAAAAAACTCAAATGTTGTTATTCGATTCTTATTTGTTTTTAAGTTATAGCGTAATTAAAAATAAACAAAATTTCATACATTAACGTTTTGGTAATCATAGCGTTATAAATGTTCAAAAATACCGCTACTCACCTCTAAACTTTTTTGCTTCTTCTGCGAAGGGCGCCTGTAGCTTTACTACTTGAGTTCTGTCTTTGTTTAAAATCGGATGCAGCATTTCTAATACGTTGAATTAGTGCATCCCGAGTGTCCACTTTTACTTTATACACTTCATCTTTGAACCAGCTCCATAAACAATAATCTAGTGCTGTGAGGTCTGGAGATCTTGGAGGTCAACTAATAGGACCACCGCGACCAGTCCAACGTCCTGGAAACCTTTCGTCCAAATGCTCCTTGACCTCACGAGCGAAATGTGCAGGAGCCTCATGGTGCTGGTAGTACATTTACATTATGATGATCAAACGAACATCCTCTAGTAGTCCGTGTAATTCATTTAGTAAAAAATCTAAGTAGTTGTCTCCTGTGAGGCGATTCTCCAAAATGAAAGGGTCAATCATCGACCATACTACACCATACGTTTATCAATAACTTACGTTGAAAGTTACTTTCGACTGTTGCGTAGGGATTTTGATATGACCATAAATGACAGTTGTGGTATTATCAATGCCGTCACGGATGCATGTTGCTTGTAGGTGCTGTACTCTCTGTACATGGTATGGATGCAAGTCTTGCTGGTGGAGTGTGTTTATTACTCTTGCTTGTGGAATGCCCAATTGAATATTAATTCTTCGTGAGCTGATAAATACAATTTTATTAGAATGTCTGTGATGTGGAAACCGTTGACGATGTTCCTCAACAGCAGCTCTAGCATTTCCATTACAAAAACTATAAACAAACACCATATTTGCATATTCTAAATCTGAATACGTGTGTGGCATTTTGTAATACTTATACTAGATAAACATTTTTAATTACGCTATAACTTGAAAACAAATAGAAATCAGATAACAACAGTTGAGTTTGTTTGCATTATTTTCACGCGTACAATACACTCCTGGAGTTTGGTGCGTTCCTTCCGACTCATCCTGTATATTGCTACGTTGGTTCTATCGTGAAATACTCTTATTTGAAACTAAGAAAAGAAAATTGTTTCTTACCCTACACACCTGCCTGCTGGTTACCCATTTACCCTTACTCGTCGCCTGTGTTGATTGTTTAGGCTCCATTTTGAAAAAAGTACTTACTTGGGTTCACCTTACTTAATTAATACTAATTACTCTTGTATTAATTACTCGTGTCGAATCGATTGGATGTTGACTGATTCTGATCGGGGACGTCTCCCAGACGGCACCTATTGATTTTGAGGTAGATAGAATACACTCTACTATGTTCATGGGTCATGAGAAACAATGGTGGACTATTTGAGAATTTGTTTTTTTTAGCACGATCACTCAACTAAATCGTGTCGGATCGATCGGGGCCCGACTGATTCTGATTAGGAACATCTACCAGACGACATCTATTGATTTTGAAGTAGATCGGACACACCCCACCCTGTTCATGGATAATTAAGGATGTTACTAAATGAGTTAAATCATCTGAGATTCTGCAAACTTTCTAAAAAAATAGAAACAAAGAACCTTTATAACCCCCAATCACTATATTGCAAATAAAACCCTTCTATTTTAATGTTACACCCCCGGAAAGGTTGTCAGAATATATTCCCGTATGTTAATAGTAAATATACTCTATCGCAAAGGAGCCTAATCGATAAGTTGTTAATTTACCCGTTACGAGGGCTGCTTCGGTTCATCGGAACTTAAGCGCATTATTTCAGTAGACTTATACTATGTTTGTTAGCCTAAAATTTCATCAAAACGAGAAGAACGCTAATGGAGCCAATGCGGACCCTCACGGATCAATTATTTCGAAAGCAGACTACACAAAAGCTTGGACACACCGCCGCACGACCTCCCCGTGGCTTTGATAATAGCAAGTATGGGTGGATACGCGTTGGTGATAAAAACGTACGTTAACCTAAAAATTTTCATCTATATGACTGATAAATTTTATAATAAAATGGGGTTAAACATATTTCTGTCGATCTGGGAAAAGCGTTTGACATTTCGAGTCATCTTGAATTATTAATTAAACTTTAAAGGTATTAAGGAATAACATAGAAGTTTATGGAAAATAACGTAAATACCAAACATACAATTAGATACAGTAGTCAGTAACACAAAACAAATTAGTTGTGGTGTTCCACAGGGTCAGTTTTTATGGCCTATTTTATTCAATATATACATTAATGACCTATTGAAACTTCCAATAACTGCAGGAGTTACTCATAAACTATACTGTATTTTATATAACTAAAGATTGGAAAAGACTAAAATTCACCGTTAAGAGAGATTTTTTACATTTTATTTACAGATAAAATAATAAATTTCCTAATGAGAAAGCCAAATTTATTTATTATATTAATACACCATTTAACAGCCAAAACCTATTATAGAATGGAGAAAACTCAACTCAACAAGTTCCTTCCAGAACTAGAGTTGCAAATATCTACCTATTCTGTATTGTTTGAAAAGCTATACAAATTTTATATATGATGAAAACAAAAGTACATTAGTTTTAGAAGTTGTAAGATAAAAAACGTTTGTGTAAGGTACAGGCAATCTAGGAACATGCAGGCTAATTTGTGATAGCAAGTGTGGACAGTCAATACAATTATTTAATAATTTATACAAATACATTACATCTAAATACTTTCTTCAAGTTTCTAAGAGTTAAACTTAAAATCTGTCCAATAAACTTTCATGAGGAATCTCTCTAACTGCATACACTCCATCACAACGAAAACTCAGGTGTTGAAAATTGCCTCTGAACTCTTTCTAGGTTACCTACATGAACATTGTAACCTGGACTCCATACAACAGACCCATACTAGAGCTTAGATCTCACGAAAGCATCAAATAGTTGCTTTAATATGTCAGGAATTGTAAACCATTTCGAATTTCTTATAATAAAGTGAAGTATTTTGTAACCGTTTAAGTTTATATTATTTAGTCGATTAATAAAAGTCAGTTTCCAATCAAAGATCCTAAGTTTCTAAATTCAAGAACTTTATTTAAATTAATGTTGTTAATATTATAATCAAAATAGAGACTCTTTACGAATAAAATATATTAAATTACGCTTACTGATATTGAGTGGTAACAAATTAGTCCCACACTATGTATTTAAATTGTTTATATCATTTTGAAGTATAATACAGTCCCACACACATGTTATCTGATGAAACAGTTTACGGTCATTAGCATACAATAACATTTTCTAGTCTATAACCTGGCAGATATCATTTATGAATACAGTAAGTAAAAGAGCCCCAAAAATAGATCCTTGTGGAACACCCGATATTGCAAGTATTTCGATTGAAAATTATAGTAACTGTTAGAAATATCCTTTGCCTCATTCAATTCCATATTTTTGCGTCTCCTCATGTTATTAAAATAATTTTTCAGCACTTCTAGCGTTATAATTGTACATTCTACAATGCTTTATTTCATTTCTTATAGTCAGCAAGAGAGATTCACGGATGATATAGCAGTATTAGCATCTAGTAAGGAGGAACTAGAATCAGCGTTGAACGAAATGGAGGCAGTGTTGACAGAGGAATACGGAATGAGGGTGAATAAAAACAAAACTAAAGTGTTAGTGTGCAGAGGGCGCGAGAGCAGAGCAAAAACGAATGTACAAATTAATAATGAAAGATTGGAGGAAGTTAAAGAGGGCGCGAGAGCAGAGCAAAAACGAATGTACAAATTAATAATGAAAGATTGGAGGAAGTTAAAGACTTCACTTATTTAGAAAGTAAAATAAATTGAGATGGAAGAAGCGATAAAGACATAAAACAAAGAATAGCGCAGGGTCGAGTTGCTTTTAACACTTTTATGCTCGGGGGTAATAAACTTAGAAACAAGGAAGAGATTTCTTAAAACGTATGTATGGAGTACGGCACTATACGGGTGCGATACCTGGACGGTAGGGGAAGCAAGTAGGAAGAAATTAGAAGCTTTTGAGATGTGGTGTTACCGAAGAATGATGAAAATACCATGGTGTGATAGGGTTAGAAACGAAGAAGTATTAGAGAAAGTCGACGAGAAAAGAAGTATGTGGAAAAACATAAAGAAGAGAAGAGATAGAACGGGTAGGCCACTTGCTGAGACATGGGGGAATAGTCGGCGATATTTTGGAGGCAGAAATAGGAGTAAAGAAAGGCAGAGGTAGGCCTAGATTAGACTACTGCTCGCAAATAGTAAGGGATGTAGGTTGTAGCACAATTAGCGAAATGCGTAGGTTAGTACAAGATAGGAGAAGCTAGAGGTTAGCGTCCAACCAGTCTTAGGACTGATGACCTCATGATGATGAGTCAGCAAGAAGCTCTGAATACCTTACACACACATACAGTATATGATCGTATTATTTCTTTTTGGAGCATTGGTCATCCACATAGCTTTTTCATTTTGACTTTTCTTTAGCCAGTTTTTATATGTGTCCTTCCAGATATTTCCTGCGCTTCTCAGATCTTTATCTGTTGCTCTTTTCTATGTTGAACACATAGAAAACAGCAACAGATAACTGGCCTTTCTATGTTTCTTTGGCCTTTCGTGAGTCCCTGGTAATATTTTCATCTTCTTTTTAAACGTATATCCTATATTCATATTTTCTTTTCATAATATGCATATAAATCGATGGTTGGTACGTCCCTTATTGTTCAGTGTTGTTTCGAGATAAAAAATTCTTCTATTTTTGTTTTAGCTCTTATTCAATTATATGTTTTTTCTATGAAGCCCTATTTCAGCTGACTCTTCAATCAGTTCCTTTAGCATACTTTTTAGTATATAGAGTAATATATACATATATTATATACTATAGTACAGTATTATATATTGAATACTACTTGTTATTAGGTAGATATCGTCAGAATATTTCAAATATGTAAGTTTTCCAGATGAAGGTTTATCCTTCAGATAGTTCCATCTGATTCCGTATTGTTTGTTTATTTAACGAAACATGCCATAAACTCAACTTATCTGTGCATATTTATCAGCATATTTATAATATTAATCTAATAAAAATGACGACAAAACATTTTATGCATATAAATATTTTTTTAAGAACACACAGAAAAATATTGAATATCAATTAAATTCTATGCTGTTTATTAATTTTATGATGTGAAAACTATGGATGAATTACATCTCAAATCATCTAGCATCTCAGGTTTAGTTTTTTCCAATAAGGGCAAGTACTAATTTTGCCTTTTATTTCAAAGACCAAAATGTATTTTTATATGAATTGGAAAAATACATTTTTGAACTATTTTGTTTTATTCGAGAGTAGCTAAAGGATTTTCAAAGTAAACACACATATATTTCTTTTTATACAATTACTTAATTAAGTGGTGATTTAAAATTATGAATAGACGAGGCAAGACTCTGGTAAAGCAATGTTTTGTATTCAGATCGCCTCGACTTGAAATTTAGTTCTACAATTTTTATTTTGCACAAAATATTTCGTCAACCGCAAGACCGACGACTGGATGGAATATTAAGAATGTTTTTATATGGCCACGCCAGCGTCTTGTTGGTAATTCGTATAAATAAGTTTGATTTTTCACAGATTATTAAATTTAGCTGGAGATCGCTGTGAATAGGAGAAATTATTTTAAGATTTTATAAATTATTTAACGTACATAATATAATCGATAATTTATATTCATAAATCATATTCAAAACGCTGAACGTCGTCAAAAAGTTTATAGAATTATCCATTATTGATAAGACAATCTATATGACAACTTGATATAGTTTTCTTACAAAAGTTCAAGTCTATTATAATATTTTTAATATTTCCAGAGTTCTCATAAGATAAATATTTATAATATTGAGCTAGTTTTAATTTATTTATTAAAAATTCCGTGAATCGCTATTTTTGAAACACATTTTTTTATTTGTAGTTTATCAAAAATGAAGGTGCTTTTGCACCTTAATAAGCCTTGCTGATAACTTTCAAGAATATAACAGTATTTTTTAAATGTATCGTTTAGTCGGTTTTATCCTATGATACTATTTTGAATTATTAATTCAGCCGCCTAGATGCAAAACTCGACAAGTCCAGAGAAACATAATCATAGTTTAGAAGTCAGAAGCATTCGGATGACCCTCAAAAAATGGGAAATAAAATGGGCATGTCGATTTTTGCACCTAATTCTGTTTGAAATATTCCAAAAAAATATGTGTAACTTTTGAAAATAAATTTTATTTCTCATTATTCTCGAACAACACAAAGTACATTTTCAAATATCAAAATTAATTGATTCTTCTTCGCAGTTACCCTCTTCTTCGACTCTGAAATATTTCCTCCACCTGAAATATTTTGGAAAGCTTCTCAAGAAAAAACAAAATGAAGCCATCTTTTTCCCCATTCCTTTACATAGTGTTTCTCTAATAGTTTAGCTACATTTTTTTCCTTATATTAATTCTTCTTATATTCTTAAATTTTTCTCATATTTCTTATTAATCAGTACTCCAATTCTTCGCCGCTTACAAGAGGTGTGTTATTATTATTTTTTAACAATGATTATCCTTTTTGAAGATTGAAATTTAAAGCGCCAATATCCTGGTTGTTCTAAAACATTTTTAGTTTCACGCCTCCAATCCCTGATTACAAAGTCTTCTCCAATTTCGTGAACAGTAGCAAACTTTTTGATCATATTGATGTACTCTTTTGGATAAACAACATCCATTTTCTTCTTTCATTTGACCAAAAACGCGATCGGGGGAATGTAAGAATGACTAACAATCGGAAAGAGCAACTCTATTTTCTCTACATTTGGAGGAGTTTGAAATTGTAACCAATAATTCAACATGCCAATGATAGTATGTAGAATTCTTATTTTGTGCCCCACATCCATCATACAAGTGTTATTCAACTGACAAAATATACAAATTAAACTGCATCACGTGATGAAATATTTAGCTCTTATTGGTTCATTGAAAATGTCTGCCTTTGCATCTAAGACCGCAAGGGATATGTTGTATGTATGGGGCTTTGCAACTGAGATGAAATTTTAAACTAAAATTACTTTTGAATTATCGGTATTTGTTGTAAAAATTCCCTTGGACTATGTAGGCACTTACATTTTTTAATCTATTACCATAACAATCTCATTTTTGAGGAAATGGTGACTTGTCGGGTTTTGCATCTAGGCGACTGATTTATAAAAACTAGCAATTTTATGCATCACGTGCCATGTTTGAAAAAACACAAGGTAGGCCAAAAACACTAAATATTTTATGTTCCTGTCACCAGATGCATGTCAATGAGTCTGGCGGAGGCTGGAAGACAAGTTTTCTGCCGGCAATATCTCTCCAAGGATCCCATTCTTGGGTGGATCAATAATGTTCTCGGGAGGAATTTATTTCGATGGTCGCACGGATGTGGATCCTATACGGGATATACGCACATTTCTACGTCGAAAACATCATAGAACAAGTGATCCCATTTGCGCCATTCGTCGGGGACAATATAATTTTTATGCGGGATAACGCTCGACTCCACGTGGCTAGAGAGGTACTAGACTACACATTCGATTTGTGAATATTCCAATTATGGACTGGCTACCAAGAAACTCAGATATTAGCCCCATAGAACATCTATAGGATTCATTAAAATGATCTGATTAATTAAAATGATGACTCTTAGGGAACTCGAACAAGTCGTTCTTGTCGAACGGAAGAATGTTCCTCAGGAAACCATTCACAGCTTGATCAATAGCATGCCCAGATGAATGGAAGCACTGATAAGAGCTAGAGAAGGATCTACATGCTACTTAATTCAAATACTTACGATTTAATTCACCTTCAATTTTTCTATTTTCCAAAATTTTTCATTGCATTTGATATTATTCCTTTACATTATTTATTTATTTATGTTCTTCCTGATAATACCATAATTCGTTAAAACTTAGTTGAAATCAGTTAATTATAATATCATATAGGTACTGTGATTTAAATCTTAAATCTGAAAAAATTAGAGTAATTATGTGAAGTTTATTATATAATGTGAAGAATATATTTTAGGATAGGAGTTTATATGTTTTTAAATAATAGAGACATTAGTCCAACTTGGTTTCTTATATCCTCAGTACTCATAGTTTCTTAAGATTTAAGAGAGACAATGTTCGTGATAGGTCACGCAATAATTTTTATTAAATTCGTATTATAATATTCGAGGTGTATAAGAAAATATTTACACTATTTTGATTGTTAGTTTATGATAATAGGATGAAAATTATGATACAGTTGGAATAATTATTAGTGATGCAATTTATTTATAAACAGTTATAAAACCTAAAAGCGGACTTTTCTCCATGTAGAGAGTAATCTCTATCTCGAAATTAAGTGGCCGAGAAAAAATAAACCAACACATAAATGCAGAATATGTGTTTTATGCGACAGGTTTAGTTTTTTCAATTTTTCTCAAATAGTCCATCATCGTGCTTTCTCATGACCCATGGACAGGGTGGGGTGTGTCCTATCCACCTTAAAATCAGTAGATGTCGACTGGCAGACGTCCCTAATCAGAATCAGTCGAAACCCGATCGATCCGATACGATTTCATTGAGTGATCGTGCTAACAAAAAAAAATCTGAAATGGTCCATCATTGTGCTTTCTCATGACCCAGTACATGGTAGAGTGTGTTCTATCCACATCAAAATCAATAGGTGTCGTCTGGGAGATGTCCCTGATCAGAATCAGTCAAAATCCGATCGATCCGACTCGATTTAGTTGAGTTATCGTGCTAACAAGATTTTTAAATGCCGACGACAACGACAAAGATGACAACGACGACAACGACGACAACGACGACAACGACGACAACGACGACAACGACAACGACACACAGCAAAATTTTTTTAAAAACATTGTTTTTTTGTTTTTAGGCCGAAAAACGAAAAATAATCGCTAAAAAAAATGTTTTTTTCGATTTTTCTTTACACGATTACATTACTTTTCCGTGTATAGTGGAGTGCGGAAAAGTAAAAATTCTCTTATTGAAACCAATGTAAAAAATAAGATATGATGAAGTATTATAGGTATAAACATAAAAATTGTGCAGGATTCGATTGCAAGGATCGGATTCCATAAAAACGCCATTTGTTACAGGTGTTGGTGGAAAGCCAACGAGGAAAATATACGCGCAACAGAATCCTTCTTTTATGGAAATTCGTAGCCGCATACCTACTCTTGTTTATCGCATTTTTCTATTGAATGGAATATCTACATTCGTCATGTCACTTAAACTAAAAATAAACGTCTCGCAAAGAAATTTCATTTTCATGTGAATCGAAGAAAAATCACGCAGAATTGGTAACTGGATTTCCTCTGTCACATGAACATTAGAATCATCAATCTTACAGAAATAATGTATTCGCAGAAAAACACGGGTTGTACACCCCAACATCGCCGGCATATATTCGAGCCAGGGGCGTCGAATCGCGCGCCGCCGGGCCAGAAATAAGAGTTAAAATAAAAAATTCAAATATTAAGCATGCATATTAAATATACTGGAAATGATCAGTTTTACTTGGAATTCGACGTACCATCTACAGCTGAATTAAACTAAATTAATTTTAAAATTGTACCCACATAATCCACCCAAACCCCACATCTCGGAGGCGACGGTTACACATAGAGGTAAGGACAAACACATTGATGCTTAGCAGAAGTACCAATCTCACTATGTGCCCAATTTTACAATAAGATAGCTAATATACATATATATCTAAAATTATTTTAACTCAGTCGTTCTTCTATTTCAATTAATTTTATATATTTCAATTTAATCAATTTATGCCTCTTTAGGCATCATTCACCATTATTTGCCCTTCGTAACTTATAAAAGGTGGTGCAACCAAAACGGACGATGTTAATTGTAAATAAAACAAAAAGTTTTCAGAGAATTATCTTAATATTTTTTATTATGATAGAAGGATCTATGACAATTATGTGTGAACAAAATATCGGCCAAATGCTCGCCACGGCTTCGGTGGCATACCTCTATCCGATGGTCCATATTTTGAATAATTCTGAGGCATAATTGAGGTTCAATGTCGTTAATGTGCCGAATTATCTCATTCTTTAGCTCTTGAATTGTTCTTGGCTTATTGACGTACACTTTTTCTTTTAAATATCCCCAAAGAAAGAAGTCCAACGGTGTCAAATCACATGATCGTGGCGGCCAATTAACATCGCCACGACATGAGATAACACGACCATTGAATTTCTCGCGCAAAAGTGCCATTGTTTCGTTGGCTGTGTGGCAAGTGGCACCATCCTGTTGAAACCACATATCGTCCAGGTCCATATCCTCAATTCCTGGCCACAAAAAGTCCGTTATCATCTCGCGATAGCGAACACCATTCACGGTAACTGCTTGGTCGACCTCATTTTCGAAGAAGTACGGCCCGATGACGCCGCCAGCCTATAAACCGCACCAAACAGTCACTCCTTGTGGATGCATCGGTTTTTCAACAATCACTCGTGGATTCTCATTTGCCCAAATGCGGCAATTCTGCTTGTTAACGAATCCACTGAGGTGAAAGTGTGCCTCGTCGCTGAAGATGATTTTCTTTGTAAAGTCACCATTCACTTCTGTCTGTTCAACCAACCATTCGGCGTATTGACGACGCTTGAAATGGTCAGTAGGCTTCAGCTCTTGAGTCAATTGAACCTTGTAAGCGTGTAAATTTAAATCTTTATTCAAAATTCGCATCAGTAATATTCGTGAGATGTTCAATTGTTGGGCACGACAACGAGTCGAAGTTGACGGCTCTTCTGCTACACTATCGCAAACAACAGCAATGTTTTCCGCAGAACGAACTGAGCGAGCATGCATAGGTGTTTTCACATTTCCTACAGACCCGGTTTGCTGAAATATGCGCCCAATTCTCCCGATTGTGGACACATTTGGTCGATTATGCTGACCAAAAAAGTGCACGAAATGCATTTTGATTTGAACGCCCATTTTCGTAAAAGGCTTCAACAATCTTTACGCGCTGCTCAATTGTGTACCTCTCCATGGTTGAATTTGTCAAACACTGAAACAAAGAAATGTCAAATTAAGTTGGGCAAAAAACTTGACGTTAAGGTGTGACTCACAATTAACATCGTGCATTATGGTTGGACCACCCTTTACCACTGACTGTCACTTTAACAATCTGGAAACATTTTTGTAATTTATATATCTGGCTGCTGCACTTTTACTGCTCTGCGTTGGACAACTGACTTAAATTCTCACCGTATTCTCTCCTAAATTAATTAAATATTTTGGGTAAAAATGAGGCTAAGCGCGAAGCAGGTATAGGGAGTAGTGAGTTGTAAGTGACCAGTAACTTGCCTACTAGAAATCTAGAAGAATCATCATCCATCTGCTATGATTTTCCATGTAGAGCTTCTCCACGAAGGAAGTGGAAACTAAACCCTTAGATGACCCCTAATCCTTCCAATTGAAGGGACACGGATTAAAGGTATTCAATAATGACAATTATTATAAATATAAGAAAATTCAGAATGTTAAGAGGATTCTAGGAAACGCAAGTAAATGATTATAGACATTAGACTATTAAGATTGCATTAGCAAAAAAAATTCACTAGAACTACAGAAATAAGGAGATTATGCTCCAATCCATCTGCAAATGCCTTATATAATAAGGACTAAACAAATTAGGTCAAAACAGCTATTCTCCTAGCTATATGCCAAACGCCGAGCGCTGAATTACATGACAAAATTTGTCGTATTTTCTCTAACGGAGATAGCACTAAAATACAGTGATTCAGATTGTTCCAAAAACCATAAGGAAGATGAAAAGTGTAACCTATCTCAGGATATCGTTAACTGCAGACCGATTTCGACCTTATCCTGGTTCTCATCAGTGCAGTGTAAACGAGTATACCTTTGACAGATGAAGCTCACATCTAGTAGATGTTGCTACCTACGTTCCACTGCAGTAGAACGTACTAATCGCCATGTCTTGGTAGTTTCGAGAACAATCTAAATCGGAGTAAAAACTTGACATCATCAGTATAAAGTTTTACTTATAAAAGAAAGTCTTTTATTTGCTTCAGAATGTTCTTGCGAATTTAGGGAATAATCGTATACGACTGGGATAGATTTTTTGTATAAGTAATTACTTTACACTTTGTCGTATTCAAATGAAGACATGTTCTTGTTACACCATTTTTCAACGATCTCTAGTTGCGCTAGAACCTCTTCCTAATCTTCAACGCCACTTATTTCTGCAACGATCTTCATATCATCGGCAAAGGTCATTTATAAATAAAAGAAAAAGTAAGGGCTCAAGATTAGAACCCTGATGTACGTACACCTGAAGTTGCTGTAAATCGTTCAGATTCATACCCATAATACATTACGTATTGTTTTCTGTTATTTAAGTATGGCTTTATGAATGATATTAGATGGCAGAATAATTTGTTAGTATTGGATCCCAAAATATGTACATACTAAGGAAAAAAGTTGCAATGTGCATCACTACTTGCAGGTACTAAAGATGTATGTGTTTTCCAAGAGACTGGATCAGATTTATCCGCTAAATGGACTAATACAATTCACGTCCGTGCGCCACTGGCTCTCTGACCCTCCATCATGAAGACGTATGCGTCTTATTAATCCCGGCGCTAGGTCGACACGTATGTTTTTTTATTACCTCCGCCGAATTACTTCGTAGCCTCTTTCGTGATGTTGAATGAGGATTATTTATAAAGAAAATATATCGGGGTGAATTCGATTTGGAATAAGGCCACCATTTTTTTACGGCCGACGCCGTATAAACGACGTGTGATAAAGTTCCGACTTTATCACACGAAATTTGAAAATAAACGAGTGTGGACGAAATCTAGGGTGGATTTTCGTGCTCTAAAATCATGAAGCTCATTATTTCATGCGGGGCCGACGTAAGAACGCGTCTTGTTTTATGGGGCGGATGATTTGCCTTGGGCGTAGAAGCTGCAGGAGTATCATTTCGTTTGTTGATGAACTTTAGACACCAATTTCGAAAATAATGTTAAAGAGAATTGTTTAAATCCATTTCTTAACTGATACCTTAATTAGGAGCTTCGATAATTATTTACTTTAGCGGAAAACTCTAAAATCCTCACCAAAATTTGGCTACCTCCTATTTTCGAGGCTGCTGAACAAGAACCCATGAGTTTTTGGCGATCGGGCATAGTTATCGAGAAATAGAATTTTCAATTTTTCCGCACGTGAAACCACTTGCTCCACATGTAATGTAAGTAGAAGCTACAACACTTTCTGTCTACATATCATGCTTTAATATAAACTCAAGGGCGATTTAATAACATGAGAATTGCATTGAAACACTTTCAAAACGATTTTATTGAAGAAAAATATTGCTAACAGAAACAAAGTATAAACTTTTATCTTAAATACGATGAAATATTACTACATTATGATGTGTCAGTGACAAGTTTGTTAATAAAAGAACATTAAGATTCGCGGTTCAGAATAGTTCGGCCAGTTGCTAAAATTCACAGTAGGCTAAACGTTTGTAGCGTTTTAAGACAAAATTGAATCTCAATTGTGGTCAAGGTGAAACGGATATTATAATATGTGTTTGGGACGCGTCTACTAAAATTTTCTAAAAAAAAAAAAATGGCATATCGCATATCATTAAGTGACGATAAGCGAAAATCAATTGTTAATGCTCATAAACAAGAAATTTAGGCTCGAAAATAGCTGCTACGTATTCACTAACTAAATCTACAGTACAAGGCATTTTCAACTTATATAAAACAACTAGATGCACTGTTCAAAGGAAGAAAACCATCCCAAATGTCGCGCTTAAATCGACATGCTCTGAAGAGGATTGTAAGAACAAATTGACGATCCAGTGCAAAGAAAATTATGGTACTGAGGTAAGCGATTGGAAAAAACATTTCTCTATCCACCACTAAATACTCGATAAAAGAAATAGAATACAAATTTGATTCTTTACATTTTACTTTTGAATTTATCGGTTTCTTCTTCAGGCAAAAGAAAATCTGTTATTAACTAAATGACAGAAAATCGATCGGTTACGGTGGACTAGAGAACATTGTGACCATTACTTGGTGCCACTGTTGTAAAGTCCAGTGTCTAGACTTTACAACAATGGCATCAAGTAATTTGGAGTGATGAATTCAAATTTGAAAGCTGTTTAGGTGGTACCAGAAAATGTGTGCTAAGAACCCCACAAGGAAACTTATCATACTGACTGTTTGGTTAGGAAAGTGAACTTGGTGTCTATTATGATCTGGAGGTGTATGAGTGGTATGGGCGTAGTAAAATTGCATTTCGTAGATGGTACTGTGTCAGCAGAAAAATACAAACAAATTTTGATACAGTTTATTACCGCCAATACCAAAATGTTAAGGTACTGACGCGCAGTCCATTTTCTAGCAGGATGGTGCTGTGTGTCAAACAGCAAAAACTGCCGAAGACTGGTTTACAGTACATAATTTCCCTGTTATGATCTCTAGTAGTCCAGACCTCTCACCAATAGAAACATTGTGGCATAAAATGAAAAAACAGTTGTGCAAACATCCAGCCTGTTCAGTTTACCATCTACGCACCAAATTGCAAGAAATTTGGGATAACACGCGTCCTGAAGAGTGCGCTAAGTTGGTAAATACAGTGCCTGCCAGAATTAAAGCTGTTATTGTTAATAAAGGTGATGTAACACAGATTTGATGAAGCCGCCGAACATTCTGAACCGCGAATTTTAATGTTTTTTTACAAACTTGTCACTGACACATCATAATGTAGTAATATTCCATCATATTTAAGTCAAAAGCTTATACTTTATTTTTGTTACCAATATTTGTCCTTAATAAAACAGTTTTGAGGGTGTTATTACTTTTATTTAAATATATTAGTTGTAAAAGTATGATGCCTGGCCGAACTATTATGAGCCTGAGCTCGTATGTATGTATAAACGAAATGTAATAGCATCTACTTACATTAATATTAGGTATACATGTATCATCATGAGGTCATCAGTCCTAAGACTGATTGGACGCTAACCTCTAGCTTCTCCTATCTTGTGCTAACCTACGCATTTCGCTAATTGTGCTACAACCTACATCCCTTACTATTTGCGAGCAGTAGTCTAATCTAGGCCTACCTTTGCCTGTCTTCACTCCTATTTCTGCTTCCAAAATATCGCGGACTATTCCCCCATGTCTCAGCAAGTGGACTACCATTCTATCTATTCTCTTCTTTAGGTTTTTCCACATACTTCTTTTATCGACGACTTTCTCTAATACTTCTTCGTTTCTAACCCTATCAGTCCACGGTATTTTCATCTTTCTTCGGTAACACCATATCTCAAAAGCTTCTAATTTCTTCCTCCTTGCTTCCCCTACCGTCCAGGTTTCGCAACCGTATAGTGCCGTGCTCCATACATACGTTTTCAAAAATCTCTTCCTTGTTTCTAAGTTTATTACCCCCGAGCATAAAAGTGCTTTCTTTTTGTTGAAAGCTACTCGACCATGCGCTATTCTTTGTTTTATATCTTTATCGCTTCTTCCATCCCAATTTATTTTACTTCCTAAATAAGTGAAGTCTTTAACTTCCTCCAATCTTTCATTATTAATTTGTACTTTCGTTTTTGCTCTGCTCTCGCGCCCTCTGCACACTAACACTTTAGTTTTGTTTTTATTCACTCTCATTCTGTATTCCTCTGTCAACACTGCCTCCATTTCGTTCAATGCTGATTCTAATTCCTCCTTACTAGATGCTAATACTGCTACATCATCCGCGAATCTCAACAATTTTAGTTTGTGTCCCTGTATTTTAATCCCGAAATCCACTCTATGTTTTACCACATTAATCACCTCTTCGATGTACAGATTAAAAATTAGTGGTGATAGCCGTACATCCTTGTCTTACTCCTTTCCTAATACCTACTTCCCTTCTTTCCCCTTCTACTTCTATAACAGCAGTTTGCTCTTTGTATAGATTGTGTACTACTCTCCTATCTCTATACTTCATTCCAGCGCTCTTTAGTATCTCGAACATTTTTCCCATCTTACGTTATCAAAAGCTTTTTCTAAATCTACAAATCCTATATAAGCGTTCTTTCCTTTTTCTATTATTTTCTCTAACATTAATTACTCTTAGCGCCAGAATAGCTTCGCGAGTTCCCCTATTTCGCCTAAACCCGAATTGGTCTTCTTCTAGTATATCCTCCGCTCTATTTTCCATCCTCTTCTGCACTATTCTGGTTAAGATTTTTGACGCGTGGGAAGTTAGGCTAGTATACATGTAATATAGAATTAAAGTTATATGATAAAGAGAAAATTCGTTTTCCGGAAAACTGTGTCTGGCCGCCAAAAATTAAACCAGATTCTTGTTCAGCACCCTCTAAAATAGGGGCCATAAATAAATATTGGTGAGAATTTGAGAGTTTTACGCTAAAGTAAATAATTACCCCAGCCTTTTCTGTAAGTAATATTTGTGTTTCTTCGTACATACCCGATATTCTAGGGACCAATCTAAGGCATGTATTATTAATTTTAATTGAGTTTTGTAGTATTCAAAATAATAGGAACAATAAATTTTTCACTGAAGTCGTAACACTGCACGCTAATCATTTATGGAGTCAAAATAAACTAAAAGCAAAAGTTCTAGATGTTTAGAATTTAAATATTTACGTCTATTGCTCAAAATCCATTTATACGCGGAGGAGAACCATTTAACGTTTACTGGGGTTACGTCTAAGAACTAGACCACATTTGAAAGAAGGGGAGTTTTTCAAGAGGGTCACGTTTATATTGGTCCTGAAAAAGTCAATCTCTCTAGTTTTGAGGAAGCCACACACACACACACACACACAATGGCATACGCTGTTTAAAATCTGGGGTCGTCCTGCACACTGTGTCAAATTTTGTACAAGGTCAACAAAGTGTCCTGATAATCCTAATAACTACGTCGATGACATACAGACAGCGGCACACTACTAGATGGATTTCCGGGTCAAGGGGAAGTTACAAATTACTCCTTAGGTATAGTTACGAATTGCCGAAAAAGTTAGATAAGAACATGCTAGATGAAGTTCTTATGATCAATTAACTGTATAGTTTGAGAATGGGACCTATCTGAATATTTATTATTAATTAACTTCCTTTCTTTATCCGAATTTGATTTTTAGGAATGTAGTGAAACTAACGTAGTGTGAAGTTCTACAGTTTATCTAATAGAATATCTCTTGTCAGAAAGGCTACTGTGAGGTCATAGAAAAATGTAATGTCATCGTTATCGTGATTGCTAGATGGACCCTGGTTTTTCACATGCCTTGTTACATTACTTTCTTTAAATAAATTAATAATTTTTTCACACACATTACAAAACAGATTGTCCCCCCTCTATAGTGCCTAGTAGTGGATGAGCTGCTTGAAAGATTAAAGGATTACCAAGTAATTGGCTATACCGATGACTTGGTAATAATAACGAAGGGCCCCTTCCTGGAGCCGACTCTCGATATAATGCGGGGAGCATTAAACAGGGTTGGGAATTGGTGCAGGGATAGGGAACTCTGGGTCAATCCCTCTAAGACTGAAGTGATGGTGTTCACCAAGAAATATAAGTGGAACAGAACATGTCCGCTGAAACTTGGTGGTCAAGAACTAAGCTATAATAGCGAAGTGAAATACTTAATCCTGGTAAGTAATCCTGGACGGGAAACTGTCATGGGGAAAACATATGTTCCAAGATCACAGCAACACTTTGACAACTGAGAAGGGCCATGGGTAATAGCTGGGGCTTGAAACCGAAAACCATGAACTGGATGTGTGAGGCAATTCTCAAACCCAGACTGACGTATGCAGCACTAGTCTGGTGGGAGAGAGCCTGTTTAAAGTCGGCCAACCGACTTAACAAGCTAAGAGGATTGATTCTAAGAAGTGTAACCGGAGCCCCAAGATCAACACCGACCGAGGCGATGGGGATACTAACGGGGATACCACCTCTTGATGTCACCCTGAAAACAGAAGCCGTAAAACAATGCACAGGATGAGAAACATGAATAGGAAGGTAAGGGACCTGAATTGACACTCAAGAGAGCTAGCTGAGGAGGGACTCCTATGGATGTCCTCTGACAGTATGGGTGTCCACTTTCTGTTTGACAAGAAATATAAGGTCACCCTCGCCAGTAAGACCGACTGAATGGAGGGTCGAGTTGGATTACCGCTCAATGGAGACATCTGGTACACGGATGGAGCCAAGAATGGGAACAAAGCGGGTGCGGGGGTGTATATAGGTGAGGCGACGCGATGGGATAGGTAAAACCTTCCCCATGGGCAAATACACTACCGTACTCTAGGCCGAGCTAGTTGCAATTACATACGGTGTTCTGGGGGCCGACAAAAATCGGACCCAGGAGAAGGTATGTATCTACTTGGATAGCAGGGCGGCGTTGGCAGAGCTGAATTCAGCAACGACAAAGTCAAAGCTGGTCTATAATTACTATGAAACATTGTACCACTTGGCAGGGAAGAGACCGGTGGAACTCTTATGGATACCTGGGCATAATGGCATTAATGTAAATCTAATTGCAGATGACCTTGCCAGACTAGGGACCAGGGAAAACCTTTATGGACCAGAACCTGCAGTAGAAATAAGTCGGAATTTGATGAGAGGCCGCATCAATGGCTGGGCAAGAGACCAGCACAATAAAGGATGGAGAAGAGTAATGGGTTGTCGAATAACCAAACTCTTCATCGAACAGTCAGAGATTGAGAAGTGGGCCCAAGAATTCATTAAATTGAACAGACACAAATCCAGAACCGTGGTGGGAATCATAGCGGGCCACCATAGTAGTCCGAATGCATCTAAGCACAAGCTGAGGCTGACTAACAGCCCGACCTGCAGATACTGTAAAGAAGACGACGAAACCTCGATTCATCGTCTTTACACCTGCCCCGCACTGGAGGAGAAGAGGTATCTTATATTAGGAACCCCTGTTATCCTAGAGGAGGCGAGGCTTGAGGCGAGGGACGTGCCTAAATTGCTCCTTTTATGGGATAGCATTTTTAATAGCATAGATAATGACCCGGATAAGAGGGGATCGCCAAGGGACTACCCATGCGATCAGTGGCTGACGAGGACCTGGCCCATATAACATAATGAATAATGAATTACAAAACAGATCATTTCCTCTAATACACATGTTAAAAACAAATCTGAGTCACTGTTAATCCAGTTTTGTAGTAATTTTGGTCCGAATTTCTTGTCTTGTGGTATGTTAATTTTTACGTTACTGCACAAATAAAAACGCAGAAATTCAAACACAGAAACACAATAGAGTTAAAACAGAAATGAGATGAAAACAAGCATATGACAGTCCTCTGTGTAACAGGCAGTGGCAATGTCGTTGCTATAGAAACGCGGCTCGCCATAATACGTTCATTTTCATCTAAATATTTGTAAAATAGCAAACTTTTAATTATTTTCTCTTTTTATTTTTCTTGCACTCTTCCTTCATTTCCTTCAGTTCATGGACATATCCACCATTCTTTTGCAATTTTTTCTTTCACCAGTTTTCCCTGCATTTGGTACCCTAATCTCATAGTACCATCTTAAGGATTTTCTAATAGAAAAGAGAAAAGGAAATTATTTTTTTTAGAATTGTTAGAAGAACCATTAATTTTTCGAATTTTTAGGAATAACTGTACATTAAGACATTTTTTTTATATCTTTGCAATTTTGGTTGCTATTCCCGCCAAAAAATATATTATGTTTATCACACATGTCAACTGGTGATCATTTGGCATATTCGCAATTACTTACGTGCCAACGAACTACCGACTACTTTCGAAAAATAGTAAAATAGTAGTACTAATACCTTGACTCACCGCAATCAGTCTGCTTAAAGTGACGGCCATCATGTCAACAAAGTGACAACTAATGCTATAATAACAATTATTATGGCCGATTTACTCGATAAATGTTAACTCCATACAAGTAACTTGTTATTTAGTATTGCCAGTTCTTTTAATTATGTAAACAAAGATAAATTGCAACGCCAGGAAACGTACTGTCAGAGTTTTGGTGTCAGTCAAACGTCAGAGTTAGCACTTCGGCTCTTGATTGCGATTTCCAAATCAGTATCTTACACGTGCCTGTAGCAACCTTTGAAGTATCTTATTGCACTAGTAGATATTCCAGTCATAAAGTCGATAGCACGATAAGTTATGGCTACTGATTAGATATCATATCTGGCAGTAACTTTGTACCTTATACTACGATTGATATCACTTAGATATTTCTGCAGGACGCCAAAAGTAGAACTGAGGTGAATGCTCGCAATAATAAATACATAATTTAAGGTGATACATCCACCTAGAAGCATGAGGATATAGTAGATCTTCGGGATGAATTTTCTTGGGAACTATTAAAGGTAAATAAACATTTTTTTTAATTGAAGATAAATTTATTGTAAATATGGTGAAGTAAACATAATTTAAGAATATTTAAAATCGGAAGAGATATTCCCGCCGGAAGTAGAGCATCTATTTCGCGACCCGGTTTGCGGTGACCCTTCTCCTGCTAAAACTGATCATATGAAATCAAAGATAGTAAGCTATCATGAAGTTAAGTGCATACGAAACATATTGACGATCGCTGTTTTCGAAAATTGTTCTTAAAAACATGGCACATGGACTGATGTTCGGAAGAAGAATTTATCGATCGGTTGTTGAGATATGACGGTCACCGTTTCGGATTCAAAGGACGTTGCCTTTTTTTTAGGATGATGAATTCTCGTGCTTGTTTCATCTTTCTTAGCGCAAGACATTTTGTGCGTATACATTATTACAATACAGTAGGAAAAAATGCATGAAACAATGATTCCTCAAGTTTGTCGCTGATTAGTTAAGTCGATGATTGTTCCGCACCCGAGGGCGCTCATTGAGGGGCACAGGTAGCAGCATTGGCCGCCCCCAACCACGTGACTAAAAGCTCTACATCTCTGTAAATTTTAAAAACATCGACTTGAGAAACTTTTAGAATATATTCTTCAGCCTTCATACTACATACAATAATATACAAAGAAAATTATCGAAAATGTTGAAGATTTTAAGTGGATGTAGTCCTTTAATTAAGAAATAGCTTTAATGGCAACACTGATCAATGTACAATATTAATGTTAGATCTTGCAGTTTATTTTGAGAAATGGTTGATTATTATGATATACGATAGCTAATTATACCAATTGTCAAAACGAATGAGGATTATCTGTAAACAAAACTAACCTCGTATCTTGTCAAATTTCATTCGAATATAAAAAAGGATCTGATCCGAACAGATCAAATATCTATTTTTTGTTTCGGCTTTTACCGGTCTTCTATTGCAATGGACATCAACAGTCGTGGGGACGTGGACAGATGTAGATCGATAATGAAGCACTTCATCATACCCTGAATTGAATATTAACGTTGTCAACGACGGCGGTCGACAAATAAATCTATCTCTGATGTTTGTAAGCAATGCCGTAATGCGAATGATTAATGTAGCCCACTTCAGAAAATTCTATAAAACGGCACATTCAAAATAGTTACAACCATTACGGTCCAGTGGTTTTATTTTAGTCCTTTGTGCTGAATCTACTGCGTGGATATTTGGTTTATGTAGTGAGTGGCGTGGATAAGTGGATAGATTGATTAAAATTGGGATAAACTATTGTATTGTCTATTATAACCCAGACCATGGTAACGCTTGATTTCACATACTATGTAACAATTTACATACTTAGTGTTTCACTTCAAGACGTAAATTATGAAATACAAAATTTTTTAGTATACAGGATGATTCAGCAATATTCGTCGGCTTAAAATATATATTCAGGACCTCAAAAAAGAAAAAATAGTAATATGAAGATTCATTTAGCGTCTAAGTTGATCCAAATGAAGTCGTAATTACCAGTGGGTAGTTACTACGCGATTTCTATGAAATATACGACATTATATTTAAGCCAAAACAATTTAGGCATTATATAGTTCTTCCTACTTCATATTGAAACTATCTAGTATTATCAATTATAAGTAGGTAACTGTTGAAATATATTGAAGAATCAAGTAGCGTACGATAGTACCAACAACCGTGCGGTATTTGGAAATTTACAAGAACATTTAGAACAAGAAGTACTTGGAACTTTAAAGTAGTTTGAAAGTATCAGTTAGGCTACAGGGTATTCACATGATCCTTCAAAGTTATATACTATTTTTGATATCGTATTTATGTATTGAATGAGGGTAGCCCCGGGAGGACCCAACCTAACAAAGAAAACACGATAAATTTGGGAAAACATTCTTTTTATTTCTCTACATAGTCTTCTTTTAGCTCGAGACAATTTTTCCAGTGATGTTCAGTAGCTTCGATACCCTGTTTTTAGTGAGAATCGTCGAGCTCCTCAAAATAGCCATCAACTGTAAACTTGGCTACCTCTTCATTGTTGGCAAATCATTTACCATCCAGCCATTCTTTTGAATTTGGAAATAGAAAATAATCCGAGGGAGCTAAAATCTGGTAAATAGGGTGAGTGGGGAAACAATTCGTACTCATTGATTTTGGCCATCGCGATAACGGATGTATGAACTGGTGCATTATCTTGATGAAATAGAACTTTCTTTTTCACCTAATGCAGCCGTTTTTTCTCGATTTCATAGCTCAAACGCTGCAATAAGTTCGCATAATACTCGCCGTTGATTGTTTTCCTTTCTGAAGATAATCAATGAAAATTATACCATGCGCATCCCAAAAAACTGACGCCATGACCTTGTCTGCAGATGGAACTGTTTTCGTCTACTTTGGAGCCGATTCTCCCCTTCCAGTCCATTGTTTCTTCATCTTAGGTGTGAAGTAATGGACCCATGTTTCATTCATGGTTATGAATCGACGCAAAAACTCGGCTATATTCCTCTGCTTAATTCCAAAACACTAGATTGAAACATCCTTACGATGCTGTTTTTGTTCCATTGTGAGCAATCGCGGCACCCAACTTGCGCACAGCTTTTTGATGTTAAAATTTTCAGTAAATATGCGATATACATCAATTTTTAAAATGTCTACCATGTCTGCTAGCTGGCATATTTTCAGGCGACGGTCATCCAATACCATTTTGTGGATTTTCTTCACCATATCTGACGTGGTAACCTCATTTGGTCAACCACTGCGATGTTCGTTTTGGCAGCTCGTACGGCCTCGTTTAAACACTGCCATCCAATATTTTACTGTTGTAGACGAAGGAGCAGACTTCCCCAGAATAGAATCTAGTTCCGCTTCGATATCGGTTCGACTGAGGCCTTTCAAGTGAAAGTATTGTATCACATAACTATGACCATTTTTTTTCATGTTTATAAATTCACTTTAGAGCATTCACTATTGATGGCTGCTAAACAAATACTAAACAACGTAGCGCCGTCAAACTTCAAACTTAAGCTCTATAAAGCTGGTGATTTCTGCTATAGTCATTCTTTTCAAACAGCAACCGCCATCTATGCATCAGTAGGGTACTTCTGAACCTACCTCATCTTCTGCCGCTCTCCTTCTCTTTTGCCCCCATTTCTCCTGCAATTTCTTCTTTTCATAACAGCAACTGGGAAAATATTGTTACCATTCTTAATAATAGAAAACCTATAGTAAAGCCCTTCTTACCTCTTTCTAATTTAGAGCCCATAGTTCTTTAATGAAGCACCTGGTGACTTATTTTCCTAGGATTTATCCTTAATTGAAATTGTATTTTTATTATTATATTATATAGGTTTGGGCCTCATCAACAACTGATCGCATGGGTAGTCCCTTGGCAATCCCCTCTTATCCGGGTCATTATCCAAAAATGCTATCCCATAAAAGGAGCAATTTAGGCACGTCCCCCGCCTTAAACCTCGCCTCCTCTAGGATAACAGGGGTCCCTAATATAAGATACCTCTTCTCCTCCAGTGCGGGACAGGTGTAAAGAAGATGAATCGAGGTTTCCTCGTCTTCTTTACAGTATCTGCAAGCCGGGCTATCAGTCAGCCTCAGCTTGTGCTTATATGCATTCAGACTACTATGATGGCCCGTTATGATTCCCACCAGTGTTCTGGCTTTGTGCCTGTTCAATTTAATGAATTCTTGGGCCCATTCCTCAATCTCTGAGTATTCGATGAAGAGTTTGGTTATTCGACAACCCGTTACTCCTCTCCATCTTTTATTGTGCTGGTCTCTTGCCCAGCCATTGATGCGGTCTCTGATCAGATTCCGACTTATTCCCACTGCAGGTTCTGGTCCATAGAGGTTTTCCCTGGTCCCTAGTCTGGCAAGATTATCTGCAATTAGATTTCCCTTAATGCCATTATGCCTAGGTATCCATAAGAGTTCCACCGGTCCCTTCCCTGCCAAGTGGTTCAATGCTTCATAGCAATTATAGACCAGCTTCGATTTTGTCGTTGCTGAATTCAGGGCTGCCAACGCCGCCCTGCTATCCGAGCAGTTACATACCTTCTCCTGGGTCAGATTTTGGTCCGCCCCCAGAACACCGTATGTAATTCCAACTAGCTCGGCCTGGAGTGCGGTAGTGTATTTGCCCAAGAGGAAGGTTTTACCTATCCCGTCGCGTCGCCTATACACCCCCGCACCCGCTCTGTTCCCACTCTTGGCTCCATCCGTGTACCAGATGTCTCCATTGAGCGGCAATCCAGCTCGACCCTCCATCCAGTCGTTCTTACTGGTGAGGGTGATCTTATATTTCTTGTCAAACAGGAACTGGACACCCGTACTGTCAGAGGGCATCCATAGGAGTCCCTCCTCAGCTAGCTCTCTTGAGAGTCTATTCAGGTCCCTTACCTTCCTATTCATGTTTCCCACCCTGTGCATTGCCTTTGCGGCTTTCGCTTTCAGGATGACATCAAGAGGTGGTATCCCCGTCAGTATCCTAATCGCCTCGATCGGTGTTGATCTTGGGGCTCCGGTTATACTTCTAAGAATCAATCCTCTTAACTTGTTAAGTCGGTTGGCTTCCGACTTTAAACAGGCTCTCTACCACCAGACCAGTGCTGCATACGTCAGTCTGGGTTTGAGAATTGCCTCATACATCCATTTCATGGTTTCCAGTTTCAAGCCCCAGCTACTACCAATGGCTCTTCTCAGTTGCCAAAGTGTTGCTGTGATCTTGGAACATATGTGACTTAGATGTTTTCCCCATGACAGTTTCCCGTCCAGGATTACTCCTAAGTATTTCACTTCGCTATTATAGCCTAGTTCTTGGCCACCAAGTTTCAGCGGACATGTATTGTTCCACTTATATTTCTTGGTGAACACCATGACCTCAGTTTTAGAGGGATTGATCGAGAGTCCCCTCTCCCTGCACCAATTCCCAACCTTATTTAAAGCTCCCTGCATTATATCGAGAATCGGCTCCAGGAAAGGGCCCTTCGTTATTATTACTAAGTCATCGGCATAGCCAATTACTTGGCTATGCCGAGTCTATCTACTACTAGGCCCCACAGAAGGGGGGACAATACCCCTCCCTGTGGACATCCCGAGTCGACCCGGCCCTCGATGGTAGTCTTACCTTTATTGGCAGTAAGCTGTCTGTTTCCCAACATATGGTCTATCCATTCAGCGTTTATTCTGGGGGTGTAGCATCTGCCTAGTGCTCCGCTAATCACTTCCCTGGATGTAAAGTTGAAGGCTCCTTCAATATCAAGGAAGGTGCCGACAACGTATCCTCCGGAGCCCAGTTGTGACCGTATCGATGACACAACCTTATCCAGAGCTATTCAAATTGTAAGTTTACAATATTACTTTTGAAATACCTTGTATATAATACCACAAAGTAATTTGGAAGAGAAATCTATGATCTAAAAAGTTATTGAAACAATGCACACTTTATTTATACATTTTGATTTTCACAGTGCTATAAAATATCTAAATAAATTGATTAAAAGGTTAAATAAGAACTAACTTGATTTATACATGTTTTAGTGTTCTTAAAAAATTCAAAATATGGACCGTTTTCAGAAAAACCAGAGTAATACATCTGAAATTTATTCTGATTTTACTGTGTTTACACCATTTTAATCTGTCTTCAATAAATGTATTAGTTCTCTATAGTTTTGGTCATGATATTTTCTAGAAAATTCTCGTAAACTAATTTCATGGCAGCATATTTTCTCTGTTCAACTAAAACAAATTTCTAGAGTGAGAACATATTCATTCAAAACAAACGCGGACTATTTATGAAAAGTTGCTATATAATTAAGAACAAGGTCACAATAGCACTAGGAATAAATGAAGTCATGAATTGCGTTCGTTATGTAACCAGCAGATCTAAAGTGACACTTATGTAGTGGGAATATAGGAATTACCGACATTGATAACGGATTTATCCTCACTTAAATTTCTAGTTAGGTTGTCAAGTACAACTTGTATAATGGATCTTTGTGCGTGTATCAATTTAGTAACGATGCACGGATCACATGCTACACCACTCGCAATTCTTAATAATATGCCACAATTACCAGCATGTATGCCTAGCGATGTATGTTTCAATCAACTACGTATGGCATAGACAGTTAATAATTTTCCGAACAAAATGCAATTATGAAGTCATGTCTTAGCTTTATTGTATAATGTGATAAATTGGGGTCTCAATATTTCTGTAAAATTTATTTCATTTTTGTTTCATTTATTTTGATTTTTTGTTGAATTTATTTCATTTATTTTGATGAAAATATCACTTCCATTGAATGTTTTTGTGGAGAACCTTTTCATTACTCTGTCATAGGTTGACGGATTTGTATTGTACTAACTGTTATTCTAAAATGTATTTTCGACACGACACTCTTCAAAAATGTCAGTTGATTGATTCATACGATTGTTACCTGTGACGCACACGCAAAGAATCATTATACAAACCATAATTTTGTTAGTAGCAGATTGAAGTATCGGCTAGAGAATAGTTGGTATACTAGGCAGCTTGTCAAGAACATATTATGTGGTGTGAATTTTTATACCGATAATGGAGCAAAAATAAAGTAAAATTTTGATGTAAACATTAATTCAATATACGCCATCAATGGTACACTTTTTACTATCCATATCTTTTAAAGAAAAGAAAACCTTTGAAATTGAATACACTTCTTATACTTCTTCTCTTAACTAGATATTACATTAATGAAATATGAGGTATATGTATAATGTAGTTCTGCAAATCTAGGAAACATTTATATATTCTTTAATAACGCCGCTAAATTCCTGTATATCATATTTGAACCATCATTCGCGTTTACTTTATCAGGCTTTCTATTTAAACCTTCTCCTCTTCTACAATAAATGCATCTCGTTAATATCCAGCAGCTTTTGAATATATTAGGGAAGGAATTTAGTATTTATTTTATGTACTTTGCTTTATTTGATTGAAATTATAAAACTTATAAAGTTTTAATGTGGGAGTGACGATGTGCAATATGAAATAATTTTATAATTAATTAGATACAGTCTTGATTATATTAATACATTATTTTATTATTAATAAGCAGATATTAAATAAAAATACTCCATTTAAAGTAATATTATGAAATATTTTACATATATATTACTCTGTCTATTTCATTGCAGTCGTATAAGCAGGACATACCAATTCAATGACATCCCTCAACGACCTTGTTAAATTATTTTTCACATATCTACTATCTATTAGTTTTAATATACTTGATATATATATATATATATATATATATATATATATATATATATATATATATACAATATTTAATATATATTGATATATCTTTTAATGTTTGCTTCTTAGCATAGATAAATATTCATCATTCAGTTCTCTAGTCCAAAAATATCTACCATACCAATATCTAACAAATTAAGTTAGATCTACAACATCTAACTTAATTTGTATTACCCAAAGCATAGCTGAAACTCTCGACCAACGTAAGTAAATGCGCGTCATTTAACCGACTTCACCAAAGATTTTGACAGGCTCGATCATAATATCCTACTGAGTAAACTTGCAAGATTTGGTTTTTCAATAAATGTATTAAGCCTTCTAAAGTTCTATCTCTCTAACAGAAAACAATACGTTGAAATCAATGGTTTCAGGTCCCTTGAGTATGGTGCCATGTTAGGTATACCTCAAGGCTCTATTCTCGGCCCCTTGCTGTTTAATATTTTATTGACGATATTGTCACTATAATATCTGTCAATTGTCTGTTATAGGTCTGATGACCTTAAATTATTTAAGATTATTACTTCCCTGGATGATTGTGCTCTTCTGCAGAACAATCTGTCTAATCTTCATAATCGGTGTACTAGTAATAAACTACATCTAAACGTATCTAAGTGCAATGTTATGTCCTATTCCACTAAATTACCTCCAATAATATACAATTATAGGTAGGCGGCTCTATTATTCAAAGACCTGGTACATTCAGAGACCTCGGCATAATTTTTGAAAAATATCTGTCTTTTACCACTCACGTAACTAAAGTAGTGTCTGAAGCATTGCATACAATGAGTTCCATAATAAGGACTAGCAGGAATTTCTCAAACACCGATACATTGAATATTCTATACTTTGCCTTTGTCCGATCTAAACTTGAGTATGTATCCTTATTATCAATGTAGTATGGAATCCTTATTATCAATGCCATATTAACAGCTTGGAAATGGTTCAAAAAAGGTTTCTGAAACTACTATGGTTCAACAGTGTATTCACCTATTTGTTTCAAAATGGTCTTTTGGCAAGATTTGCGAAGACAGCACTTGACGCGAGGCGGGAATGTTGTTCTCAAATATTTCTATATAAGCTTATACACAATATGATTGACTGTCAAAACCTATTAGTCAAGCTGGATTTTTATGTACCTCAATTGCATGCTCGAACATCCAAAAGCTTTTACCTCTCTATTCCGCGTACTAATATTCTAAAATTCTCACCTCTGTTTTCATTGTGCACTAAATACAGCAACCACTGTGATAAATTCGATATATTTAACTGCACTCTTCAATTTCTATTAAACATTGTTATGCTTGATCACGCATCTTTTTTTTCTTATTTTTCGTATATTGTTTCATATACCTAGGTATTAAATATGTACATATATACGTATTTGTATTAAATTTGTTTGTTATGTTTGTGAAATTTATTAATCTAATTAGAATGTGAATATTCACTGTACTATCCTGCTCTGCAAATGGGGTTTCCTGTAGAGTAGTTGTAATAAATAAATAAATAAATATTTTCGTTTAAAAATGACAAAAAACCTCAAAACGATTATCAAATTTATACTTCTGTACGTGTTATATTCAGAATGTGATAACCCGAACACCTGTTAGAAAATTGAAATATGAAATATGATTTGTATCGCATGAAATTACGATTAATTTGGGGATGGGCTACAATTATATTAAATGTGACAGCTCATGTAATTGATGCGTCGTCATACATCGAATCTGATTCTGTGGCGAGGGTACGCAAGTGTAGAAATTATGACAAATTGTGACAGATGCTTGCATGCTGATAATATTAACAAATTAACAGAGTGTTAACAGGTGGAGTCCCTTGTAAGTTTCAAGATGCGATAATTTTTAGATTTAATTACGGAGAAGATGAGGAAGGATAAAATTGTGAACGTCTTGTTTATGCTTGCATTAGAAAATATATTGTTGTGTAGTTATAAAAGGTGTTACAATAAGAGTGGAAGATTTAAATAGCGCGTCATTTTGGCTGTCATGATTCGATAGGTCAATAATTGACAGACAGTCAGGAGTTAGTAAAAATGGAGCGCTACATGATACGATAACGCCTCCTTATTGTTAAACATTACTATCAAAATGGCGAAAGCTTGGATGATACGATTTGTTAAGTGCGTCCAATTTTCGGTAGAAATAATGTTCCAAATTTATCAACTGTGAAAAGAATAATCGAAAATTTCCAAAGTACTGGCTATACAGTTATTGACGTGAACACACGACATGAGCTCGTAGTGGTCGTGCAGAACAAAACATCAAGACAGTTCGCGAGAGTGCGGCAAAGAGTCCAGAGACCTCAGTTCGTCATCGTGTACAACCATTGGACATTTGAAAAGCCACTCTTCACCGTATTCTCACTAAAAATTTGCATCTCCATGCTTGCATTCCAAGTCCAATTGACTCAACAACTTCTGACAACAGACCATACACAGCGAAGAGAGTTCACCAATTGGATCATTGAATAAGAAGTGAATGACGATATTGCGGACAAAATTATTTTCAACGACGAGGCTCACTTTCATCTTGATTGGTTCGTTAATAGGCAAAATTGTCGCATTTGATGTTCAGAAAGCCCACTAATGTTTCAGGAAAAACAAATGCATCCCAACGTGTTACTGTTTGGTGTTCATTGTGGTCTGAAGAAATCAGTTGACAATTTTTTTTTAATGTGAGGCAGGTAATTAATGCCTACCATTTGCCATTAATACAGCATTAATAGTAAATAGCATTAAGTGTTATCGTGACATTATAACCCAGTTCTTTGTGCTTCAATTTGAAGATGTCGCTCTTGAAGACATGGTTTCAGCAGGACGGTGCCCTTTGCCATACCACCCATCAAATATTAACCGTTTTGCATGAATCTTTTCTTGGTCGTGTCATCTCCCGTTTTGGTGACCAGAATTGGCCTCCAAGATCTTGCTATTTAACACCTATGGACTTCTTTTGTAGGGCTTTCTTAAGTCTCAGGTTTATTCCAACAAGTCCACGACTACTCAAACACAGAAGGCCGAAATTGAACTCTGTATCAAAGAGATACCGCCACATTTATCCAAAACCGTTATTGAGAATTTCACCAGAAGAATACTCGTGTGTCATCAAAACCGGGGCGGCCATTTACCAGATGTGTTGTGTTAATTGAATTCTGTATGCTAACAAATGCAGATCTTTCTTTAAAATCCGTTACGTGGTGACTATTGATAGATTCAATTGTTGGGCACGACGTCCATCCTCAAATCCATCTGTACAGACCGGAAATCGGTCTGTAGTTAGCGGTATCCGGAGATAAAGAACGCTTTGCGTCTTCCTTGTTATTTTCGAGCAATCCAAATCGTTATATTTTTAGTTGTATGTTAGAACAAAAATACGGCATATTTCGCCATGTCATTCAGCGCTTGTCGACGGCATATAGCCGGGGGAATAGCTGTTTTGGCTTAATTTGTTTTATCCGTAATGTTTAAGCAATTTGCAGATGGATTGGAGTATAAACAAAACTCCATCTCACAACAGCTTCATTTTGTCTTAATTTTGTGGGTATTTTTCTTAATGCAACTGTAAATGATCGGTCACATTCACTGTTGCATGCAAACTATTCGCTGTTGAACTACAGTCGTTAAATACTGACGCCCTATCCTTTGCCGAACACAAATGGCACACAATTCAAATCCAATAGTTCCAACTGAGATACTCTACACAACCACATCAAAGTCTAACCAAAAGGTATACTAAAATTGAACTCTTACTATGAATTTCGTACCGAACTAACGGAGGTTCATTCAGTCTTCCCTTAGACCGGGGAAAGTTTTAACAGAAGAACGAGGCAGAGGCTGGTGCGACACGCGACCTTAGCTCCGTTCGTAAGTTACTTCCGATAGAACGTGGAGCCAGGGCGTACGTAATCCGGAGTGAGTCTGAAACCGACGTAACCGACCTTCCCCAGTTAATTTTCTTGGCATAACTATGCCGAACTCGATACGCTCCAGCTTATGGGCAAACCGCCGTACATTTAATCGAAATTAAGTTCATTATTAAGCCGGAAACCCTGCCTGAATGTTCCAATTATCTAAAATGTAGCGAAAATATTGGGCGACAGCCGGGCGCGTATGTTCCCTTGTAACGGCCCTTTAACTAACCCTTCTCTCTGTATTAACAGATAAGCCCTTAAAATAATAACGTCCAATGACCCGTTCCAGTGGGTTTTCGGAGACATTACGCGAGTCGTTGGGAGGTGTAGGAACAACAGTTCGCAAGCATATACAAGTCGAGATTAGATTATATGTATTTGGAAATTGCTCGCGGAAAGTTAGTATGGTTGTACGAACAGGAATGGTGGCGTGGAGAGAAGTACGTGTCTATAGGGACAGGAAAATTATGTCCAGATTTTTATGGGCTATTGAAAATCAAAGAAGAAAACTACAGGAATAATTCTGATAAAAAAAAATTAAAATTGATCTCGCACGTCCATTACCACGAGTGAACTAAATTTTAACTCAAGAGTCTGTCACTATGGAACTGCCTATGGCAAACTTTAGATTGAAGACTCCTGAAAATGATACTTCAAATCGGGAAATCAGAACACGTGCCGTTTTTTTCTCCTTCATTTTTTGGAAGTAACAAATAGAAATATAGGTAAAAAGTTAGAAATGTTTTTTAAATATTTTGTGACATTTTTCTTCCATTGCCATAGGATATAACGTATATTCAGGAGCTATAGTGAACATGGATATCGACAGGCACACAAATATGCACATACATATATACATATACAGGGGCGGCTGGTGAATAGGTGCTGCAGAACTGCAGAACTGCCAAAAAAATTAAATATTTGTATATTTTCGCGACATAATAATTACTAAAATTTATTAATAAAATAATTTGGTTAGTTGGTGCAGCTAACCAAATTATTGCGTTAAAGTCGCATTCTGCCCGCCGTCCTCTATTGAGTAGTAGACCAGATAAATTATCTGGGTCTCTACGCGAGCGCGTCGCGGTACATTGAACTGGGCCACACGAGGTAGTTCTCAGCACGGCTCGGCACACCCGTCCTCCCCCTCAACTCCCGTGACAATCTACACTTGGCGCTCGTAAATGCGCGAATTTACACAGTCAGTGAGCTGTATTTTTTCCAGCTAAGGCAACATCAGTGAATGTTTACTACTTCCTAATCGGGCGGGCGTAAATCATATCTATTTCGTATTTCGTGTTAATTTAAGATTTTAAATACTGTTTTGTGAATTTGTGTAGTGATTTATTGTACTAATTATTAATATTTATATACTGTGATAGTGACAATGGATTTAGTTTATAATTTACTTCATGTGAAGCGATTTCTTAAATACTCTTATGAAGAAAAAATTGATTTAAGAAACAATAGTAGGCCATTGCCCGATATTGTTATTGAGCCTGCAGGTGTTAGCCGCGAAAAAGCATATAAACGTCAATTTAATAGAGGCATTCATTCGAAGAACAATTAGATTTGTGGGTGCAACACAAAAAAAATGCGTTATTTTGTTTTCCTTGTTTACTTTTTGGCGGTGATAAAGCATGGACGGAGGTAGGGGTGACAGATTTGTTGCACTTAACTGAAAAAATAAAAAAGCACGACAACTCCAAAAGCCATCTACATAATACAATGGAATTAGCTTTATTAGGAACAACTAACATTAAAGCGCAGCTAGATTCAGCTTATTGGATAAATGTGCAAAAGCATAATGATAATGTGACAAAAAAGAGATACGTTTTGTCAAAAATTATAAACTGCATAAAGTTTTGTGGGGCCTTTGAACTGGCGCTGCGGGGACATGACGAAGCTGAAACCTCTCAAAACTCGGGGATATTTCGTGGTTTGATAAATTTTTCTGCTGAACTTGATGTAACTTTAAGCCAGCATCTACAAAATGCTTCAGTATTTAAAGGAATCTCTAAAGAAATACAAAATGATCTTTTAGACTGTATATTAAAAGTATGTCATGAAGAAATAATTAAAGAAATTAACAAACCTTCATTTTTGGCAGTTATGGCAGACGAAACAACTGATGTATCTTCAAAAACTCAGTTAGTGGTAGTTTTAAGATATATTCTCGATGGTGAACCCATTGAACGTTTTTGGACATACCTGAAACCTACAAAATGTGACATTGAAACTCTTTCGGAAAATATTTTAAGTGTTATAGACCCTCTAGTAGAAAATTCACCTTACAAGCCTTTTCTCTTAACCAAAGAATATGACGGCAAACATGAATGTTCTTCAAACAGGTATTACATTCCAAAAATTTTTCTTGTGAAAGTCTATATTTTTGTATAAACGGATTTTACATAAAAAGTCTGAAGTATCAGGAAAACGCGTGACCTTGAAAAATTTCAAAATTTTCGCCTGCGGCACAATTTTTTTGCGGCCCCTGCGGCGCCAGTAGTTTGGATACGTTTGAAATTTGCACGCGGGCGGCGAATACCCTAGGATCGGCCCTGTGCAGAACACCCATTTCATTTCATCACGAGCCGCCACTGTACATATATATATCATTACATAGCGAAATAAATATTGACAGCAGTATGTATTCTTTTGATACATAATTACCTTTGATGTCCTTAAACCATTTATTAAAAAACTTTAACGAAGCAACTACTTGGGCCGAAAAGTGCAATGCTCAGCGAGAAATAATGTGCAATGGAACTGCATTTACTTCTAATTCATGTAAAACTTTGTTAAATAGCGTGTACAAGCTCAGAGAAGTATGTAGTGTAGGGTGTCTGAGGTCTGTTACAGTATTGGAGAATTTTCAAAAAGTCGTTACCGCTTGTTTCGGTAAGAAATTAGAACTGACCTATAAAGAGGACTTGATACATTTTAGAACCGCCTATTTGTATTTGGTATCTCAGTCACGCCAATTAAAAGTACATGCAGCATTTCATCATGTCGACGAATTTTGGGCTAAACGCCAAAGGGGCTTTTATAGTGAACAATCAACGGAGTCAGTACATTTTGATTTTACAGCTACTTGGAATAAATATAAGGTATCCCATAATCACCCTGGATATACCGAGAAATTACTGAAAGCTATGTGCGAATATAATAGCAAACATGTGTGATAAGGTAAAGCTGATCTGTTGATTTACAGTACATTTGATGTTATTATTATACTTTTTTGCATTATAGAGTATTACCAATTACTATTGTAGTAAACAACGATTTTTCAGACAAAATACAAACTTTATTTACCGCGTATATATGATGTTACGTTCAAATAGAAACATCATTGCAAAGTGCAATCATGTATCAAAAGAATACATACTATTAAGTATCAATATTTTTTTTGCTAGGTATATATGTACATATTTGCGTGTCCGTCAATATCTGTGTTCACTGTAGCTCCTGAATATATGTTATATCCTATGGTAATTTAAGAAAAACGACACGAAATATAAAAAAATTACTGTTTTCCTATTTGTTATTTCCAAAAAATGAACGAGAAGAAACGGCACGTGTTTTGCTTTCCCGGTTCGAAGCATCATTTTCAAGACCCTTCAATCTAAAATTTCCCATAGGCAGTTCTATAGTGACAGACTTTTGAGGTAAAATTTAGTTCAGGCCACCCGTGTAACGTTGTGCAAGATACGTATTATGCTTTTGTGAATCAATTTCATGAGAAAAAACTGAAACTCACATACTTCTTTGTTCACAAAACTGCAGCTGGGAAGATTCCTTCTAGGAGAGAATCAATTATGTAGAGGAGAAATTACTACTTGCTGATACAGAAATTGCTTTTCAAAATTTGAATTTCCCTTGCAAAAAAACGGTTCCCAAACTTTACTCATTCATAATCAAATAACAGCTGAAGGGATGACAGATTAAAGCCGTCTGTTATCAAGTAGCATAGCTTATTATACAGGGTGTTTCCTAAGTAAGTACAAAAAATGTAATAGCCTATTCTTGAGTCAATTTTATGGAAAGAAGTTGATATGAACATATGTCATCAAACGCTTCGTTTCCAAGATACAGCCTGGTAAAGTTTTAGGATAAAATATTTTTTTTTATATCTATGATATCACTGTAAATATTTTTGTGAAATCTGGTACACACATTCTATGCATCTGGAGGCAAACAGTTTTTGCTTAATTAATTAATAATGAATTGATGTTTCAAAAATTAAATCCCAATTTAGTAACATTTACAGTTACTATTGTTTTATTAAACGCATTTCATATGAAATTATAATAATTGCTGGAAATGGGCAACTTCAGCCACGATACAAGCTGCAGCCTTTTTCTTCATATTTTCTGGCACATGTGCAAAAAAAACCTGGAGTATTTCGTATTCTGTCACATCCTTGAATTAGTCGGTTTCTAAGATCGTCCACATTTTGAACAGGATTTGTATAAATTCATGTTTTCAAGTGACCCCACAGAAAAAAAATCCAATGGATTTAAATCACGGGATCTTGCAGGCCACGGTTGACATGATAAGTTTGCACCTCTATCAATCCAACGGTTAGCAAATTGTTGGTTTAAAAATATTCTCGGGCTGTTAAACTAAAATATGAGGGAGCACTATCATGCATAAACCAAATTTTATTTCTTAACATAAGTGGGACGTCATCTAATAAAATGGGTAAATGTTCTTCAAGACATCGTCTGTATGTAGCACCATCAAGTCTCATTAGGAGCAAAAGAGGACCAATTAGAAAATCAGAGATTATTCCCACCCATACGTTTAATGAAAATTGATTTTGAAAATGATTTTCAACTATCGCATGAGGATTTTCATCGTTCCAAATATGATTATTATGAAAATTCGTAATCGCGTTTCTAGAGACGTTAGCCTCATTCGTAAATAGCACTTGGTCAAGGAATCTAGGTAATAATCTCTAGGTATTAATACCTGCACGCGCTGAACATGATATACAGTGCTATTCAAAAGTCCCCTCCCCCCCTCTTATCTTTTTAACGATTATACATAAACTAGTGAAATTTGGTAACTGAATATTAAGGGTTGTAAACTTCCCTACTAGTGATGATAGATGACGTATGCGTCAAAGATGACGTCACAAGGTCATTGTGACCAATAATTTTAAATGGAACCCTATGGCAAGCGACACCTCTTTTAAAAGGTATCGAAAAAACGTATTCAATGATACTAATATTGTTTGTATTTATGGTAGTTTTGATGGATTAAATCAGTAATCAGTAAACTTGGATAATAATTTTAATTACAGATTCGAGAATCAGTACCTACTTATAGCAATTGTTCGAAGTGAGCTCCATCTACTTCCTGATAGTAAAACATCCTATTGCGAAACTCTTCTCGTACTTTTTCAAATGTGTCTGCGGAAATAGCCCTACATTCTGTAACAATACGTTGTTTTAAAACATCAATATTGTCAGGCTGAGTGGCGTAAACCTTCGATTTAAGATAACAGTGTGGAGGAGCACCATCCTGTTGGAATGTTATTTCCAAAATGTCGAATTCATCTTGATTATCTTCTTTTTTTAAATACCAACTTAACCGGTGAGGTGTATCTGCAGATGTTACAAAATGCAATAGAACCGTTAATCCTTGAAATTTTGGAAGATAGACTTTTGAATAGCACTGTATATACAACTGGCTTTCCCTAAGAATACTAATCCATACTAATTTATGACTCACATCAAGCTGGTTGGCAATTTTTCTCCTGCTTGTTTCTGGATGACACGGCGTTCAATTCCATTCAAAATTTCTTCTTCCAAAGCGGGAGTTCTTTTTGTGTTAGGCCTTCCTGAAATATCTTTCGCCCTTGCAAATGAACCTTACTTTAAAATCCTTTTATCGCAAATGAACCCGTTTCTACTAAGTGTTGATGAAGTCTTGCAAATGTGCGAACATTTGGGATTTCTCGGTTGGGAAATCTTTCTGGGTAAATCTGTTGTGCAGCCAGTCCATAAACAAAGTGAATGTCCGCCATTTCGGAGTTTGTGTAGTTAACCATTGTCAGGATATGTTACTTTTAATACATAGATAATGTAACAGTAATTATTAAAATAAAGAACAGGAAACAAACATAACAATAGAAATTAGAAACTTCGTTTAAAGTTCGAACTAAAATCAAAATACAAACTTAATATATATCTATTATTTACGATTGTCAAAAATAATTTTGATAATCAGTAACTATAATAATTTATGACTAGCATGTATCTTGGAAACGAAGCGTTTGAGGACACATGATCATACAAACTTTTCTTCATAAAATTGACTCAAGTATATGCTCTTAAATTGTTTGTACTTACTTAGGAAACACTCTGTATTATTTCTGGCATCATTTATCACCAATCGAAATATTGCTAAGAACCTAAGAAGCTAAACAAATAAGTCTAAATATGTCACAAATTAATATAAATCTAGGTTGTCATATTTTGTACTTATCATTCCAGGTAATGTCAAATATTGTAAATAAAAGCCCAAATATTACATTATTCAAAAGGACATTTATATTTATATAAAAGTAATATACCGTTGTATATAAGAATATAAATAATTACTACCAGTTTTCAGTGAGACTGGATATAGTAGTGTTTAATTATATGAATATTTTATTTTAAAATGTAATAAGTAGCGGGTAAAAGTTAGTAACGAACGGGAGATATGAAATTCATATAAAATGAAAATTATTTCAATTAAAGTCTGCTATACTCAGACAATGGAAAATTATTTGACGTATTTCGTAATTGAGTTTTAATTACACAACAGTGGTGTGACTTTGGAAGGAAATATATACAGATGGTTCCAAACTGTTTGCACCAAATCAAATAATTATTCGGTGTTTTATTTGTGTTAATAAATTGTGATTGCCTAAAGACCGAGGAAACATGAATTAAATATATTGTGCGATTTTTATTTTAGGATGAATACAAGCTTCTCGAAATCAGCAATAATAAAAATTTGTTATATTTTAAAAATTATTAAAATATTTATGCAAGATGTATCTTAATTTTTGAATTTCTTCCCAATGGTCATCTAGTATTGTCAATATGCTAAATAAAAACCAACGACAAGTTTTTCATGAGATTACTAACATTATTAAATGGGTATTACACACACCACGTTGGTGTCATTAGGAGGTTACTAAAACTCAGTTTTAATCAGTATCGCGTGCGTTGACTAACATGGAACCTCTTGGTGTTAGTAGAAAACTGGTGTACTGAACAAAAACAAATCTGAATTTAAAAAGAGGTAAATCCAATACTGTACGAATATTTTTCATATATAATTAAAAATAAACAGAATTCATAAGAAACACGAGTATAATAATAATACTCTATTACTATTAACTTTATTACTGTTACTATTATCAAGGATATTTTTTGTAAATATTTTAAAAATATCCCTAATTGAAGGTGTCCTGAAAATAAGATCAAGTAAATATAACAAGGATATTTTCGAAACTTCCAAAACAATATATTAATCAGTCTCCTGGCATTGACAATATGGTAGTGTAGTTTGCACCCCATCTACACCCTATTGAGCTTTAGTTACAGCTTTCAGAACATTTACAGTATGGGTCCTATGTTTCCTGAATAGTATTACAACGCATTTATTTTGGGACAATTCAAAATTGTAGTCATTAAACTAAAGTTTAATACAATAGGTTATGCGTTTTAATATTCCAACACAATAGTGATATAAGTATTTTGTGTTGAGTATATGAAAAAGCCTTTATAGTATATTGTATAGAAGAAATTGTTTTATGTTATATTACATACCATGAATGCCTGCCTTGTAAATATTAAATAATATGAGCTTTAAGATAAACCCTTGCATAAAGAGTTTGATGACTTGCACAATCTACAGATATAAAAGAGTTAGAATGAATCCAAAGAATCCATATGTACATAAAACAGGTAATGGAAAGAATGGAGTTAATACATAACCCTGATGATAGTTCACTATATTGTATGCTGATTTACAAACAGTCAAGTTTACAATTAGTAACTACAACACGTAGGAGATCGCGAGAAGAGCAGGAAAAATTGATGATGTCTACAAAATTTAACTATATGAGTAATGTCTTGCAGAAAGTAATCTTAAACATTTGGAAATCAAGGGTGTTTCAATAGGATCGTTACAAGATTTTAATTGATTGTCATGATTCGATAGATCAATAATTGTGACAGGTCGATAGAAGACAGATAGGAGTTAGTAAACATAGAGGGCTATACAACACAAACACCGTGTTGTTATTGTTACATATTATTATAAAAATGGTGAAAGTTTGGTTGGTACGATTCGTAAAGTGCATCCAATTTTCGGTAGAGATAATGTTCCAAATTTGTAAACTGTGACAAGAATGATCGAAAATTTCGAATGTACTGGTTCAGTTATTGATGTGAAACACACGACACCAGCGCGTAGTAGTCGTTCAGAACAAAACATCACGTTTAAAAAAAAATGCAGCTATGTTATTGAATATAACTATATTTGTTTTTTCACTCGACGTTTTAAACAAGTGACGATTATTTTAAACTGCAATCGTCGGAATATATTTCATGAGCATTACAGGATTATAGTGCCCATTCCCTGCCCTAAAACGACATAAAATGGTTGGTTCGAATGACCGACGATACATTTCACGAATTGAATTTTCTATAGGTCAATACGTTTCGCGAATAGGCCACATTTTACCAATTCTATTGCAATAATAGCTGTCTGGATTAAATGGTCTGTGTCAGCCAATACGGCGTTTACCAACTCTATGCGATTTTCAGTGAAAGGAACAATACTGAAACAATGTTTGTGATTGATGAACTCTAAGAAAATATATGACCCGAATTGAGACTGTCTGTGTACAAAGTTTTAAATATAAATGAATAATCATATCGTCTTAGTTTTGACTGAAATATACGTTTTTATGTCGTTTTATATACCTGGTCGCTGATACGTATAAAGACTGTGGATTATTTTCTAAAGTAAGATAGCTAGCGCAAAATATTAAACAAAAAAGTTTCTCCTAAACATATGACTCTATTTTATACAGGAAAATGTCCCCTTTGCGTGATATTCTTTTTATTTATAAGTACTTCTTAGGATATTCATGAATATTACAATCTGATCATAAAGATCAGTAAGTAAATTTTATCTAACTTATAATACTCAACAATATTCTAAGATTTTTAATAAACTAAGTAAACTGGAAACTAACATATACACTAAAACGCATAATACTCTGCTTTATCACGTCACTAAACTAACTCAAAGGGCTTGGTTCTCTTGAGTTCTTTTGTCAATCCTGCGTTGTCAAGGAGCTGGATCGCATCGACGTTGACATGTCGGAGGAGTCGTTGTTCACGATTCCTGACAATCTTGGATGTGGCTCGTTCAACAATATCCATACCCAGGTCGCGAGGTTACTGTTTCGAATATACCAAGGTGCATCTATGATGTTCTTTATTACATTATTCTGAAACCTTTGAATGGCTTGTACATTCGTCTGACTAGCACATCCCCACAGCTGAATTCCATAGGTCCATACCGGTTTAAGTATTGGCTTATATAATATAAGCTTATTATGAATAGTTATGGTGGAGTTTCTTCCAACGAATTAGTACATTTCTCTATCTATAATCATAAGGTATTCAGCTGTATTTGAAAATGGAATTTTTGTATTATTTATTCTTATAAGTATATGTTAATTAGCTCTGTTTATGAAGTTAACTGATATAGATTTTGATTCAGTTAATTTTATTCTCAGCTTTTTTGTCCAATTGTTAATTTTGTTGATTGATATATATAACTCCAATATACCACCAGGACATATACAATTACAACAAGACGGAGCTCATTCCTATTTTGGACTTGAGGTAAATGAATATCTAGAGGAAATTGTTCCTGGTAAAAAGAGTAGATACAAGGAGGAAGGGGGACAATTACATGGCCTGCTAGGTCACCTGATATTACCTCGTTTGATTTTTTTGTGGGACAATATCGAAAATCTAGTCTACAAAAGTAAACCAGAAACTATCGAAGAGTTGCATGAAATCATACAAAATAATATTTCTAGTATTTCTCACAATAACCTTTTAAATTAATTAGAAAATTTTGATCACAGAATTCATTACTTCGAGGTGACTATACTGGAAATAGACACTTCTATTTCAATAAAAATCCCTCTCCGCCGCCCCCTCGCTCATATCGAAGGCACCTCCGGAGTATGCCTCTAGAGGCTTCAGATCAAAAATTAAAAGTTACCACGTTGTTCGCAAGGATCGATTTATTGTATTAATTTTGTCAAAATGCCGAAATTCGAACAAAAAGCATTTCGTACATCGACCTAAGAATTTCGGGACACACACACACACACACACGAAAACAGCCGTTTAGTAACAGAGAGATTACATTTAAGAGCTTTTTTGTTACCAACGAAGTTTTGTATAACTGCCACGAAAGATAGCCACACTGTTTCCTTCCTTCTATTCATCTTCCAGAGAAAGTCATGCGCATGCAGGTCTATACCATCTACTTTTACACATACTCTTTCAAACATATACATAAGTACAAATTACTTGCCCACAAACAATGAGAGACCTGCTTAAAGACGGACCACTCCTCAGATGCACGTGTTGAGTAAAAGTGAGCTACTAATAGAGTTTATTTAAGTGAAACTATTTTACATTTAAGGCTATTAGTACAAAAAGTATGATAATAAAGAAACCAAGCATTCCTAAGGGCACAATATTATACACAAAAACAATGTCAGAAGTTGTAGGATACGTGGTGCATCATAGGGTTAATATATTAATGTATACGCTCTATGTTCAACATCAAATTGCATGTAAATCAGAGCATATAGCGAAAAACCATTTTCAGATTTAAAATCCGCGATGAAAATACCAATACCAATACCAAGTGAGTAATTAAAACGCCACAATTTTTAGTGCACAGGTTTAGGGAATTACTCTGTATACAGGTTGTAACATAAAGGTTGGGAATAAATTAAACAGTGGATTTTTCAGTAAAAAATTAATAGATTTTTTTCATATGAAGTTATGCTCTAGGGGCTCTAGGGGTTTTCGTTTCCAAGCTATAGGGCTATAAAACATTTGAAAAAATTTAGTTTTTCTCTAATAACCTTCGAACATTAGAAGATAATGGAACGAAATTTTAGCCGTAGCTTAATTTGAAAGTGCCCTAATAACAAGAAAAAGATTGACTTCGTAAGTTATTCAGTGGCGTGCGTACGCATTGTACCGTAGGGTTTTCCGAAGAAAATTGTGATACGCCACTGGTAAAAACACTTTTTAATATTTATTTAAGATCCACTTTTTAATTTTAAACAAAATTACCTTCTTACATTTTATTTGCATCTCTTGTCCTTTTTCCGTAATTAAAACTTTTGTAAACGCCATTTTTTCCCACTGCTAACATGGGAAAATGAAAGTAACAACAACATTATCAAGTATATGTTTTCCTGTTACTAGGGCATTATCAAATTAAGCTACGGCTAAAATTTAATATTTGTATACGTACCTCAAAAATATCGGGGTTATCGAAATTTAGAAAAGCTCACCTAGTAAATATAAAATATTTATTTTTTCCATCCATAAGGATGGAAAATATTATCGTTTCATAAATACCATTCCGTTACAACTGTTAATTAATATCTGTCATTACGCAACGAATGATTTGACTTGCACTGGTAGTTACAGAAGCAATCGCTGCATCAATTGATTTCCACGCATTTGCGAAACAGAATTCTATTTCATGAACAAAGGGCAAAATCCATCATACATTTTTTCTGTTGAATAAATTTATGTCTACCCGTGATACAACGAGATTTCACTGTATTTTTTGTTTGTATGAGTTTTTGCGTTCGCCCTGGATTTTATGCGGGGTTGTATTAAAGGAAACAAATGAAAATATCGGGATATGTGGGTGAAATATAGAATCGGTTTCCGATGTATTTGCCGTTTAAATTTTTCGGTCGGATAATGAATTGAAAACAAACAAGTTATAGCTCTAGCTATACATATAACGACTGTCTCAATAATCCTACTTAAATAATTAATTTAATAATTAACTTCAAAAATCGTCAACCCCAGCAGCATCTAAGTTGCTCCAACTGAGACAGGAACTACCAGTGGGTAGTTATTACGTGATCTATTAAATATACGACATTAAAGTTGAGATCACTGTAAACTAGAACATTATAGTCACATATATATGCACATACAAAGAGAAGTAAACTAAGAAAATAAAGAGAACTAAAAGGAAAACATGACGGGCCTGAGAGTTTTTCCCAAAAGTTATTCTTTGAATTGTTAACAAATTTATTCATTACTTTACGAAAACACTTTATATGTTTTATGTAAAGAAACCAGTCAGTTTACGTCTTTGTTTATAACACCAAATAATGAATTTCAAACAAATCTGAATGTTTACTTCGGAAATAAAAATAACAACAGAGATAGCAAGTTACGTAACAAACGCAATAAAACGAAACTAACTTCTGATACGAGTACACTCGGATCACTGGCTCCAATCATGATTATAACTTGTGTACAAATTAACAAACGGCCGGGACGGCCCTTCTCCAACTCAGCACTGCAAAATACACAATTATCTATGGCACGCATCATTTCTCTATCAGAGAGAATGCAAGCTCTTCTTAATTATGCCGAGATAATTATTCCTCCTAACAATGAATCGAAATTGGCAAAGTTGGCAGTTTGACGGCGAGATTTAATTGAGCAATCCATTAATTTATGTCGACTATAATTGACGGCATACGTGGCCGCGAAATAGCAATTAAATTATTTGAGTTTTTAGAAACGGCCCATTGGTTTTGAGAAAGGGAATAATAGCATAGAATGGGAGGTAGACAATTTGAGGTTATGGTTGATAAGAATATGAGGTTTCCAATGTTACAATGAGGTTTTTTAATTTAACAGAATGATATGAATACAGAAAATTATATTGATAGATACATGCTAACATGCTAGAATTTAATTACTCAAACAAAAGTTTGAATAATGATTTAAAACTGAAAACTATCACTAAAGCAGCAAGCAAACACGTCGCTCGTTGCTACTGTATTTGTTTAATAAAATTTCTTGTTTTTAATTTAAATTATCTATTTGTAATTAAATTTTAACAGTTAAACTTTAACTTAACTAATATAACACGTTTTAATAAAACTAAAGTATTCTTGTTGGGGATACGCATAGTTAATCATACACAAAAAGGGATACGTGGGTTGAAAAAGGTTGAGAACCCCTGATCTATAGACTAATTTGATATCATAGAACCCATGAGGAGAAATCCTTTAGTTGACGGAATGAGGATACTTCAAGCGAAGAACCCTCTTGCATTTTGGTTTATTTTAAATCCATTTGTAGTCGTTCTTTAATCTTCTATAGTTTTGTTGGCGAAGGAGTGGTCATAAAAGTAGATTGGGTTGTATTTCGAGTCTATTGTGGTGTTTATTGCTCCTCTCCTGGATAACATCGCTGATGAATGAAACACTGAGGTCGTTGTGGAGTGTATTGTTTGATACATACCACGGTGCATCTGGTGCATCTATTACTGATAGAAGTATTTTGGATTGGACCCTCTGAATCATATTAATACTTGATGGTGCATCACCAGAATTATATTCCACATGTCCATATAAGTTTCATGACCGCCTTATATACTAGAACTGTGCTTTCTAAAGGAATATGCGATTTTCTCCCAAGTAGCCATTTTCTCCCATAGCCAAGTAAGTGCATATTTTTATCCAGGTACACTCCTAGATATTTTACGGATGAGGCTTTTGGTATTATAGTACCATTAAAAGTAACTAACGTCCATTTTTCTCTCTTTAGAGTAAAGGTAACTTGTTAAGGTGTGGATTTTGTAGTGTTGAGTTTCATTTTCCACTTTTTTGTCCAATCTTTTACCAGATGCATGTAGGTGTTGCTGTAGATGTTCTGATGCAATGACAGTATTACTGTGCTGAACAAGTATTGCTGTGTCATTAGCGAATGTTTCGATTATTGTTATGATGTTGGCATATCCGAGGTATATAATAAATAGAGTGCTGGCCCTAGTACACTACCTTGGGCGACTCCCGAATGGATTAGGATCACATTCGAAAGTTCGTCGTTAACTTCAGTTATAAATTGGAGGTTTACTAGATGTGACTTCAATAGTTCAAAATAAGATGGCAGAGAGAGCTTAATTTTGTATAACAGTCCTTCGTGCCAGACCTAATCGAACGGTTAACTTACGTCGAGGAATACTGATGGACAGTAGAATTTGCATTCTATGGATGTATTTATTTCATGAACTAAGCTGCTACACTGTTGGATGGTTGAGTGTGACTGACGGAAACAAAACTGGTGATCAGGGATGTTATCAAGGGGTTCGATCCTGTGAAGTACTAACTAATCTGAAAAAATAAGGAGCTATATCGTATAAAGTTGATTCTATAATTGTAAATAGCTTAGATATTCATATATTTAAGGGTAAACATAAAAGCAATGCGATTACTTAGCGTTGATGTTACAACGAACATATTAAGAGATTAAAGGTTATTTAATTAAGGCGCGTATACATCTGAGGACGAACGGGAACGAGGAAAGGCGAATCCGAACGAGCATGCAAGTGTGTACGTGCATACGAGGCGCGGCAAGACGCCTCGGCCTCGCCACGAGGCTGTTCGGCGTCTATCCGTTTCGAGGCGGTACTTCAAAGGACCATTCGGTGCAGTGTAGATGGTTTTTTGTGTACGTCGTACGAGGCAGTTTGTTCCCGACGATGCTGCACTCGCCACTACTACATCTTCCGCCATTTTTTCACCGGAACGTGCGAATGAATGGATGGATCGCTGCCTCGAACGTTGCCTCGTATGATTGCCAAAAAACCCAAACGAGGCATTCGCCTCGCCTCGCCTTGCCTCGTTCCTGTTCGTGCTCAGATGTATACGCGCCTTTAGACTAAAGTATTTGGTAGTGATGAGTCACTGGTTACTTTCTATGAATCATATTTTTCTAAAAATGTATCCAAATGTTATTTTTAATAATCATGTATATACACTTACACTAGTCACAAAAATTAAGGGATGTAAAAGAATCCTAAATTTTTAGGTGATATTCATAGGGCTGTAACTTGGAGAAAAATAGTTGCAAAACAATTTTAAAAAAAGCAATTTGAGGCTCCAAGTTTTCTAGTTTTGAGACCCTGAGTTAAATATTTTTTACCATAAGCAGTTTTTGAGTAATCATAAGAAAACCATACAGAAAAAATTTCCAAATTTTTGTTTGCTCTTCAAAAGGTCCATGGACTTGAATACATTTTTTTCAGTGATTTCATCATAAAACATTTTTAAATGATTTCATCTTCTTTAATTTGAGAGATCTAAGAGCCTTGTACAATAATTCTTCGTTGAGCTATCGTCGTTGAAAGTAAAAAAGTCAGGTTTGACATTTTGTTTCTGATGGTAGAAAATGTTTAATGCAATATTTGAAAATTAGAAACTTGGAGCTTCAACTTGTTTTTTTTTTAAATTGCTCTGCGATTGCTTTTCTCTAAGGCACAGTCCACTGACAATCACCTAAAAATTTATGACTTTTTTACACCCCTTAATTGTTGTGCCTAGTGTACTTGTAGGATTTAGAATTCGTAAACTTTTGTCAAGACATATTTATACACCAACAAGGTGAACCCTTAATTATTATATTTTAACTAATATTGAATAAATTACCACATAAATGACATAATGCATGGAATGTCCAGAAATAACAGATTATAAAGTTATTTCAATTAGTGTTGGTTGTAACGACAGGTCTAAATACTATAAACGGTTTAAAAATAAACAGATTTAAAACCTTAAAACTGACTTTTCTGCACGTAGAACATCTCTATCTCGAAATTGAGTGGCCGAGAAAAAATAAACCAACACATAAATGCAGAATATGTGTTTTATGCGGCAGTTTTACTTTTTTCAATTTGTCTCAAATAGTCCACCATCGTGGTTTCTCATGACCCGTGGACAGGGTGGTGTGTGTCCTATCCATCTCAAAGTCAATATATGTAGTCTGGTAGACGTCCCTAATCAGAATCAGTCGAAACCTGATCGATCCGACACGATTTAATTGAGTTATCGTGCTAACAAACAAATTTCTCAAATAGTCCACCATTGTGCTTTCTCATGGCCCATGAATATGGTAGAGTGTGTTCTATCCACCTCAAAATCAATAGGTGTCGTCTGGGAGACGTTCCCGATCGGAATCAGTCAAAACCCGAATCGATCCGACACGATTTAGTTGAGTTATCGTATTAGCAAAACAAATTTCTCAAATTGTCCGCCATCGTGTTTTCTCATGACCCATGGACAGAGTGGGTGTGTCCTATCCACCTCAAAATCAGTAGGTATCATTTGGAAGACGTCCGAGACGGTACCCAGAGGGTAACATTCAAAATACAGAAATATTACCCTCTGCGTAGTAAAACTTTGTATTATACTGATGATCTCGAGTTTTTACTTCGATTTAGATTGTTCGAAACTACCAAGAGATGGCGTTTGGTACGTTCTACTGTGGTGGGACGTACTAACGTCTACTAGATGTGAACTTCATCTGTCAAAGGTATACTCGTTTACATTTCACTGACGAGACCCAAGATAGGAAGGTCGAAACCGGTCTGCACTTAACGATATCCTGAGACAGGTGACACTTTGCATCTTTCTTGTGGTTTTGTGTACAATCACTGTATTTTAGTGCTAACTCTGTTAGACAAAAATACGACAAATTTTGTCATGTAATTCAGCGCTCGTCGTTTGGCATATAGCAAGAAGAATAGCTGTTTTGATCTAATTTGTTTAGTCCTTATTATATAAGGCATTTGTAGATGGGTTGGAGTATAAACTCCTTATTTCTGTCATTTTGTTCTACTCTATCATTTCGTTCCACTTACTCATTTTTCTCCACTCACTCATTTCGTTCCATCACGCATTTCTTCTACTCATTAATTTCGTTCCAGTTATTAATTTCTTCCACTCATTGCGGTACATTTTCTCATTTTGTCCCACTCACTTATTTGGTTCTAATCAGTTAGGAACCACGAGTGGAATGAAATGAGTGAGTGGGAACAAGTGATTGAGTTGGGCGAAATTAGTGATTGGGATGGTATGTAATGAATAAGATGCAGTGAATAAGATGAACAAAGTTAGTGAATGGGATATAGTGAGTAAAATGGAAGTGATGGGATGAAGTGAATTAGTAGGACGTAGTAACTGAGATGAGTGAAGTGAGTGAGTGAATAGGAGGAAGTGAGCTAGTGGGGTGAGATAAGTGAGTGCAACGGACTTAGCGAATGAAATCTAATCAAGATTATATTCTTTTATTCTTCTTTTTTGTTTCTTATCTGTCTCGTACAAAGTTTTTACGCCACTGGTGCCCAACGGATTCTGCAATTTTATTCACCAGTCAATTTTAAAATTTCAATAAATACGCAACTTATCCAGCTTCAAAAGCCCGGGCTAAGCTGTCTCCTAACAAACCCCTCATTCAAAATTAATAAGGTCGTAATTAATAAGGCATTAAAGGGATTACGATTTCGAGGTCTTTATTGTTTTGTCAAATAATGCACTATCGCGAATGAACGCGTGTCAGTCGTCACTCCTAATTTTAGTACTCTTCCCGACGACTTTTATCGCATTTAATATAACAACTTTAATTCGCGGAATTAAAACAAGTTATCCTGTTTCTCTTCGAGCATATTCAGCTAAATTAATGTTTAATAACTTTCGTGAACTTCACCTAACATGACAAATAGCAGAAGTTTTATTACAACGTGTCTAATTCGGATTTAATGGAATTCAGCGTTTGATATCTTGATTCAGCCACTGTCTGGATAGCATGGCTACGGCATTTATACAATTTTAAAAGGTGGAATTACTCCTGGTAAAGCTTGCACTAGGGAAATGAAGCCTTTGCACTTTACTGATTGCTGGTAGTTTGATAACAAATACATGAAGATTTTACAGGTAGTGCACAAGTAAATGGCGTTATTTGAGCAGGATTTTGTATCTCCCTGGAGTGACAATTCACTTGAATTTTTAAAGTGAATACTTCTTTGGCGGCGTTCTGATATTTGACGAGAATGGAGAGTGAAATGGAAAAAATGTAACGTTTCCAAATTTCGTTACACGAGAGAGAAAAAAGATATAACGTAGAGAGAAGGAGAAAGAGAGCTATACATTTGATATACCTAAAACACAGGATTCGTTACAAGACAGTGTACACAGATATATAACATAGAGAGAAAGAGAAAGAGAGCTATACATCATATATATATATATATATATATATATATATATATATATATATATATATATATATATATATATATATATATATATATATATATCAGTTTAGGCTATCCACGTCTCCCTTTTGTGCTGTCCTTCGTCTTTAACGCCCACTCATACGCTAAGTCCAAGGTCTAAGTTGTTTGAAGGGGGAATAGTTTAGAAAGCATCGTACGATCAAGAGAGAGAGAGCCACGTATTCATTGAATACTAGGCAATAGAAGAAAATATAGCATGTCGCGCATGCGCGCGAGTACGTACAACTCTGACGCCACACGGGAGTGGAGCAAGAGAGGGCGATATAAACTCAGTACGAAGCGATAGAATAGGATAGGTAGATTGTCGCGCATGCGCGCGTTATAGATGTACGCGTCCAGACGCTATATATTAACAGCTGAAGCAGCACGCGTGTGTACCGAATATTTATTATTGTGTTTTGTAATTATTTACGTTATTTACATCTGTGTTCTGTGATTATTTGATAATATCCTTGAACCGTTTAACTTGTTAAAATCTAGAAGATATAACATATTTCATTCACCGCTCCCTACTGGTTTACAGCCACACAGGTGCAAATGCACTTGGAAGAGGCGAAGACACAATCCCTTCGATTCTCGGGGGAGATTTAAATGTAAATTTCGGATTCAATGATTCTTTGATGTTGATTAACTTTCTTCGAGAAACATTTGGTCTGCTTATAAATAACAATCCCAAAGAATCAACAACAAAATCCGGAACAACAATAGATGCAATTTTTACACGTTATCTAGAAAATATCGAATCACGAACATATATTTCATATTTTAGTTATCACAAACCAATCATGTCAGTATTACCAATTGAACCACCAGCCGATGATAGTGAAGATAATGAATAAACCGAATATTTTTTATACAACTTTTATATTGTTATATTTCTTTTGAAATTATCCCTCTCCCTTTATCTCTCTCTCTCTCTTTCAATCTCTCACTCTTAATCTTTCTCATTCTCTATTCTAAAGAAGTATTCACTTCTATCACGTGTATTGTGCTGCACATGATATTTTTTTTAATACAACCAGTGTGTGGATGATGTCTCATATATAGAATATTAATTTTCTTTAATTTCGCGTCTATATTTATACAAATATTCCTGTCTCATGATTCAATTACATTCTTAGTTGAATCATTGTTTGAAAATGACATAACTGTCGAAACTGCAGTCACGTTTCTGTGAAAATATAGTGGTATAAAAACGTAGTAGTTCTTTTACTCATTTCCGTTATGTATAAAATACAATACACAATGCAAAATAAATATTTTATATTTGTGAGTAACTATTTCATTCTCCTCATTTTATTTCTTTTTTTTTAATTTTTGTTAACTTTATTCATTGTTATTAAATTAAACGTTTCTCTTGCTAATTAAATCGGTGTTTCTCTCTCGTTGGCTAGTGTTTACTTTAATGTAAGCATTTCTGAGGTAACTCGATAAAACGAGTAATTAAGGTAAGACGAACCGAGTGAGTATTTGTTTTAATATGGAGCCAGAATAATCATCACCGATGACGAGAAGCAGGTGTTGCGTAAGAAATGATTTCCTTTTCTTAGTCCTAAGTAAGAACATTTCACGATAGAACCTACGTATTAATAAGTATAATATGAATTTACATAAGATTCCCTTTTATTATAATTTTGTGCGAGACTCTCTTGATAAACTCTTACCTCTTGATAAGGTTAATAACATTAGAGGTCAAGCGGCAACCAACCATTGGTACAAAATTAACTTTTGTAAACACACATGTGACCTAACAGCCTACTTTAATGCAATTTGTGTCTACTGCTAGCGCTGCCATCGACTTCGTTACCTCCACCTCATACTCTGCACACAGTTAACGTGTAGACGAGTAATGTTAATGTATAGGCTAGAATGATGAAATGTATGGGCCAGAAGTTGTCAATGTCAACAAAATAAAGAATTTTGTTCGAATAAGATGAAGCTCCTTCTCGTTTCGGTATTGATGTTTGATCATTTCCCGACAATATTTTTCCTGCCAGATAAATAGTGCCAAATCGTTTGTTTCGGAAATGAGCCATTATTTATCTTTAAAAAACTCTTAAAATTCAGCCAGGTACTCGTGGCAGATTAATATCGGCCCGCCCCTCGTAGCGGCGTGCCACATTATTAATTTCGAACTATTTGTTAACGCGATTAGCTTCTCCCGTGCCTCCCTATAATTCGCTGGCAGTATGGTCGGACGTCTAAATGGCGAGTAAATATACCCGTTCCACATAACATAAATCGCCGGTTCAGACGCGGCGCTTATTAGCTGGCTGCGCGCCAAACATAATGTTTTAAGGTTTACAATATTGCGGGGAAGGCGAGAAACTAAATTTAATCAAGTAACTTTCGAATTTCGTTACAGCCAACTCGATGAATATTTTAATTTTAGTTCGGAAATTAGCTTAATTCGCACTTTACGGGCAAGCGGAAGAATTGCCGTGGCGCTCTCCCCGAAGCGACTGGGTAGACGATTCGTGTGGCGAATGGGAAAAGCGATGGAAGAATTCGAGGGTGGAAGCTGGGACGGGTTTTTGTCGAGTCTAGAAGATCAACCCTTAACCAATGTAATTATGAGCAATATTAAAATAAAATAACGAAAGAGAAACAGAGGCCGGTTTTCTACAAAGCATCGAATAATTGAAGAGTGTAATTAAATAGCGGTTTAAGTCATCATCATCATCATATCGGTTTATAACGTCCTTCGCCGTCTTCCGATTCCTAATCTCCATTCCTCTCTATTTATCCACATGTCCTCGTCCAGACCTCTCTCCCGAATTTCATTATCAATGCCTTCTCTCCAGCTTTTTCGTGGTCTTCCTCGCCTTCTTCTTCCTTGTGGTTTCCAGTTTAGAATTTTTTTGGGTGTTCTGTCATTTGGCATTCGCTGAACATGCCCGTACCATACGAGTTGTTTGGTTCTTATATCATCTACAATGTCATATGTTATTCCCATCATATTTCTTATTCTCTCATTTGTTACCCTTTATCCCTTTGATTTTCCAACTGACTTCCTGCAAGAGTCCATTTCTGTGGCTCTTATCATTCTTTCTGTTCCTTCTTTTATTGGCCATACTTCACAACTATAGGTTACTATACTTTTAATTATTGAATTATATATTCTTCTTTTATTTTCTTTTGTTATTTGTTTATCCCATAGAATGATGTTCAACATTGTAATTGCTCTCCTTCCTTGAGTGTCTCTTTCCGAAATCGCTTCATCAAGTGTCCCGTCGTTTGATATTTTCATGCCTAGATACTTATATTCATGCAGTGTTTGATGTTTTGCCCGGTTGACAGAAGTAGATCTTGTTGTTGTCCTCCAATACACATGTATTCCGCTTTCTTCACAATAACTTCTAAACCCCATTTTTCATACTCCTCGATAAGTTTGCGTGTCATATATTCCATATCATCGATATCTTGCGCAAGAACAACTTGGTCATCCGCAAAGGATAATGTGTATAGTGTTGATGTATCATCTATTGGTATGCCCATACTGTGACATTTTCTTTTCCAAGTCATCAATGCGCGTTCTAGATATATCTTAAATAGTGTAGGAGATAGGCAGCATCCTTGTTTAAGTCCCTTAGTTACTATAAATCCCGTTGTTATATTGTGTCCTATTTTTATTCTAGATCTGGTATTATCATACAGAGATTTTACAGCCTTTATTAATTCTACATTTATATTAGTGTTTTGTAAAGTTTCCCAGAGTTTTACCAGAGGAATGCTATCATATGCTTTTTTTTAAATCCACATATAGTAGATGTACTTCTTGGTTAAATGCTATCTTCTTCTCCAAGATTTGTGTGACTGTATATAAGTGATCGATTGTGGATCTTCCTGCTCTGAAACCGGCCTGTTCTTCTGCCTCCATTTCACAACATTCGTTCTCCATACGGTTTTTTAATATATTCCCATATATTCTGCTGATGGAATTTGTAACAGATATTCCTCGGTAGTTGTCACACTCACTTTTATCCCCTTTCTTATGAATTGTGGATATATATGATACCTTCCATTCTTCTGGTACTTTTGATCTACTCGTACATCTTTGGAAAAGGTCTCTCAGTGAATGGTATAGTTTGTCTGTTCCATATTTTATAAGTTCTCCAGGAATAATTCCTGGTCCTGGGGCTCTGCCATTCTTTAGTGATCTACATACTTCCTTAACTTCTGATATACTTATTCTTATCGGAGATCCTTGAGTAAATTTTTTTCTATCTTCTGATAACATTTTTTCAAAATATTGATTCCATGTTTGCGCTGGTATTGGTGAGATGATGTCTTTTGATTGTAGCGGTTTAAGTGCCAACATTTATGAATTCGATGTTTATCATTACGAAATGGTGTAAGTGGCTTTGCCAATAACCTAAAAACCGGTCTCTGTCTATAAAGCTTTATTTAAACCTCACCTGTTCCCCGCTAAATGGCAGAAATTGCAAGTCCAACACCGCTTTCTGTTATTAATGGTCTATGTGCCATAACCTTCTGTGTGCTTGTATTCTTCCTGCGGTCTTTGTTTACAAACGCGTTGAACGAGTTTTTATACCAAAATGATGCAAAATCGAAGGAGAGGCAGTGAAATTCAAGAAAGGAAGCAAAAGAGAAACAGTGGTTAATCGTACGTAACTCAAAGAGGCATTGTAAAAGATGCGAAGAATCCTCCAAAAGAAGTGGTACGAACAGATGATTCAAGCTTTGGTCACATCGTATATTATTGTGTGTTTTTTTTCGTCTCAGGTGTCCTGTAAATGCAAATTGGGTTGCAAAGTCCTTTCGTTTGTGCACAAATGTAAGTTTCTCCGCGCATTCCATGAAATGGCTGACAATGAAAAGCAGTCCACGTACTTAATGGGATTGTATATTGGCAAAATCAAAGGAAGAAGACATGCAACATATGAAGATTCTGCGAACAATAGCAGAACAAATACTGTTTATTATACTGTACTAAAAGGAGATGGGGAAGTAACTCAGGTGTGTCGAAAAACGGTTTAAGAGGTTTTTGCCTTAACCCATAGAAAAATTCAAACACTAACAGAGAAGAAAAAGTGTGGGGACCTGATGTATGAAGAGAATAGAGATAATAAAAAGAAGCACAGAAAATATACAGAAGAAGATAAACAGAAAGTTGTTACCTTGAGAAGATTGTATAAAGTACAGTGACGAAATTATTTTATTTTAGGAAAATATTTGGTATAATTATTGTGTCCAAATATTTATCTATAACAAACTTAAGGGAGTCTGAAATGACCTCTAACCTGAGTGATTGATGTATATTTTTCACTTATGTATAGCTCTACTAGTGTTCTAGCATCCTCTATACGACACCAATAAATTTAGATTTAGGTAACTCTTGTTAATTCCACGACCTTTAAGTACTATATCAGTTCTGTATGGACCACAATTTGAAAGAAGCCTCAGAAGAGTTTTAAAAGATTTTGCAATTACATTAGTGCACTGTTCTGGAAACAAATTGCAATAAATCCTAAAGATACAATTTAAAATAACGAAAGTTCAGGGATTTATGAAGTCAATTGCCAAAATTGTAGTATACTGGGCAGACAGAAAGATCAATTATAAGTAGATTTAAGGAGCATGTGGACCATTCAAAATACAGAAGATTAGAAAAATCTTTCGTTGCGCAACATGTTTTCGAAAACAATCATAAGAATAGATTCCATTACCTTGAAGTTTGTGAAAAGTATAACCAACCATAGACTATCAGATGACATGGATAGTATTAAGACAGCAAAATGTGATAAGATCAAATTATTCATTCACTCGTTAATGACTATTAAGATACTCGTGACTAGTTAATTTAAGTGAACAGAAAATATTCGTGGCAGTTTATTGAACCTGAAAAAAATTTTGGTATAAATAGAAGAAATTACAGGTAGTTTAAAATTAGTTTTAATCATCTCCTGATTCGGTATTCGTGAACAATTGGCCACTGTTTTTGATTATCATGTAGAAGCTGAAAACTTGCAAAAAATATTATAGATAGTTCCGCTTTCAAATGCTCTCATTATATATGTACCAGGGGCGTAGCGTACATGGATGCGAGTGATGCGTCGCATCCCTTAAAAAATTGACAAATTAGTGTTATTTAAAAGTTCAATCGATTTATTCAATTATTACAAGTTTTTAATTATTTTAAACCGACCGCAAACATACATTATTTACTTTAAACGCTACCATAAACTTTTTTATTTCAAATCGGGCGTGAAGGCGCCCGAAATTATTGGACACCCGCGTTACTTTCTGCAGTGCTGAAATGCGATGGTCCACGTTACATCCAAGCTACGTGTTAGATGGGCGAATAGGTCAGTGATCTAAAGGCCCCCACATACGAGCGATCCATCAGTCCAAATGGCCCCAAGCCAAGCCAAAATCTCACCGTGTGTGGGGAAACGCGGATGGACTCATGGACTCAAGCGGCCTAGTTGGATTTCCAATCAATCCAAAATCCATGGAGTCGAGCCGTCGAGCCAATTTTTGGCTTGACCGTGTGTGGAATAATCCGACGCCGGGTCGCGCCGAGCCATCCATTGGACGTACCGTGTGTGTGGAATCCCCACTCCAAACCACTCCCAGTCTTCCTTGGAATCTTGACGAGTCAAGACGTACTGCCTCTTGTGATTTTTTAGTAAATAAGTTTATACATTATTTTTTAATAGTTAGCTATGGGTACTAGCGGGCATGATTTCGTGCTCGAATTCATTGAAAAATACAGGGCTCATGAATGCCTGTAGAAACTCAGTAGCGAATTCTACCACGATAAAACCAAGCGAAATGCTGCTTTGGATGACATCCTAGTATTGTTTCGCACAAAAGACAATACGAAAAATAGGGAGACTGTTTTGAAGAAAATCCAAAGTATGAGATCTTCCTTCAATAAAGAGCTGATGAAAGTAATATGTACTTACTTTCATCAGCTCTTTATTGTCTGTATTTTATATTTTAATTATATTTCAAATTATAATTATATATTTACAGCCGATTATATTTTGAGGACAGGGGTCTCCCTCTCCCAGTTCTTAATTAAATGTTTTATTTATTTATTTATTCTTTGAAAAGGTTGCGCCTACTGTAAACAAATATTACAGGTGAAAGCTTCAATGACCACTGGATCCGACCCAGAGAGTGTTCACATTCCAAAACTGTGGTACTACAGGCTCGATCGTGTATGGGGCGCTAAATTGGACTACAGCCAATTGGACTCGGGCCAAATGGACTCAGGCCGTTTGGATCGCTCGTATGTGGGGGCCTTTACGCAGTCAACAGTGGAACAACTCAAGTGGGTGTTGTTGTTATTTCCGGATTCAGTTATGCGATTATGTGAACGCATCTTGGCGACTGTCGCTATAACATAAGGAAGATTTGGAATCTCCGATTCAGGTAATTGTGGAAAATGAAAATGAGGAATAGGATCGAGAAACCGTTATTTGTGATAGAGGCTTTAACTTTATTGCGCGACTTTGATTTTAGTTTTTTCTTAGCAGTGCCTTCTGCAATATTCTCACATTCCGAGAGTCTGTTTAAAATTCTACAGATAAAAATATCAGATATTAGTTATTGCAATAAAAAGATCGCCGATTTCAAATCATATATTCAAAAATGAGAAACGAGTTTAGTGACATTTGGGACCGTATGGACAGATTTGTGTTAGAGAATCAACCACCAAGTAAAAGAATGCGTTTGGATTTAATTCCTGAAGAATATAAGAAAAACATCTACCCACGATTGTTTTATGAAATTTTGGACGTTATTACTTTGAACATTAGTGAACGGTTTAGTGAAATTTCTAAACTGAAATTCTTAAATCTAGATTCCACATAATTTACTTCATTCGTAAAACGTTTTCTTGACGAACTTTTTTCTTCTTTAGTAGATACATATGGAACATTCTTTGACGCAAATCATTTAAAAGTTGAACTTTCAGTGATATATAGTGATCCCGATATTAAAAAGAGCACTTTGTTTGAGTTTCACTAATATATTATGTCCCCTCAATTATCTTCTGTTTTCCCTGAGTCATCAAAATTGTGTAGTTTAATTTTGACTATTCCTGCCACAAGCAGTTCCGCGGAACGATCATTTTCATGTTTAAAGAGAATAAAAACTTATCTGCGAAATTCTCAAAAGCAAGAAAAACTGCCAGCTTTAGCATTAACAAATATTGAATGTGCCTTGTTAGAAGATATGAGATCGTCTCCAACATTTGAAGAAACAGTGATAGACATTTTCGCTGGACAAACAGAAACCGAAGAATCGATCTCCATTTTAAAAACTAGGATGTATATACCTCGGCATAATCATTTTAGGTTAGTGTTTTCTTTATTTTCGCCATTTTTATATGGCCTATCATACATCTGACTATACCTCTTTCCCTTATAAAATTTTTATCACATTAAAACCCTAGATTCTTTTCTCACGCTACGCCCCTGATATGTACCCATATACAATTCGATTTACATAATCAGATATAGTTTGGTTACCAAAGCCAATATATATATATATATATATATATATATATATATATATATATATATATATTTGAAAATAATTTCGCTTAAATAATACAAAAAATCATTTGAGTTTATTTTATAACATCACTTTCCTGCAATTTATTTCGAGAAAATAAAAATGCACAGTTTTCAATTTAAATAAGTCGTTAGCTGAGAACGTTTCTTTATATTTTCGCTAGAAAACACTTTGCAGTTCTGCCAACACATAAGGTATACGTTAAGTGTTTTTGGCAATGCGCTGTTTGTGTAAATGAAATAAAAATAGCTCTAAGTGCAAGGCAGCGTTTATTGCTCTCGGTATTAGTGAAAAATGAAAACGGAATGGCTACAGTAACGGGTATTAAATTCGGGTTTTTATGAGGTTTATTTGACGCCGAAATTCATTATGAAGCACATCGGAATAACTAAATAATAACTTGAATTATAACCGATGTTTTATCTGGTTTATACAATATATTTTATTTTGGTATATTAAAAAGCGGAAATTTACATAGCTATTAGTTATAAAATATTTTCATTCTTCTTAAACTTAAATTTATAACAATAATTAAAAATGAATTAACAGTTAATTTAATTGAATTAATAATTAATGGAAACTCCAATAGGGAACATTTAATGTAATCACTTTTAGATGAGGAAATATACAACTAGAAACTTGTGAGAAAACAAAACATATCGCTTTTGCGGAACTATTACAGAATGCATACTAATATTAATATGCTTTCCGGTTATACAGTGTGTCAGAAGTTGGTGCTGAATGTATTGCGATCTCGAATATTATGGTGGATATAAAAAGGCTATATTTTAAATATTTCAGACAATTATCGTATATTAGTAATTTAATTATGTTTATGTAGCAATTGTAGCTGCTTTTCAGGGATGTAGCGTAAGAAAAAATATCTAAGGATGTGATAAAAATTTTATAAGGGAAAGAGGTATAGTCAGATGTATGGTAGGCCGTATGAAAATGGTAAAAATAACAAAAAGACACTAACCTAAAATGATCATGCCGAGGTTTATAACGTCTATCGCTGTTTCTTCAAATGTTGGAGACGATCTCATATCTTCTAACAAGGCACTTTCAATATTTATTAATGCTAAAACTGACAGTCTTTCTTATCTTCTTCGGGAATTAAATCCAAACGCATTATTTTACTTGTTGGTTGATTTTCTAACACAAATCTCTCCATACGGTCCCAAATGTCACTAAATTTGTTTCTTATTTTTTGAATATGTGATTTGAAATCGGCGATCTTTTTATTGCAGTAACTAATATCTGATATTTTTGTCTGTAGAATAGTCTGTAGAAGTCGCGCAATAAAGTTAAAAGGCTCTATCACGAATAACGGTTCCTCGATCCCATTCCTCATTTTCATTTTCCACAATTACCTGAAACAGCGCTTCCAAATCTTTCCAAAATTCGAGATGTACCAATTCCTTGACGAACGGTCAGGAGAAGACAATGGAGGTGAGGAGAAGAAGGATTGGACAGTAGAAGACCAGCTGTTGCGCCACCGCTTATCAGAGCACATAAATTCACTAGACTGCATTTTGCAGGAGAACATGTAAATTGGATCATTTAAAACTGGAAGCTTTGTTTTCCGACAAGACAAGTCTTAAGTCACAGATGGACGTCAGTGACTTTGGAAAGGGCCAGGAGAGAGGTTTACTGCCCTTAATATATCTTCGAGGATGCAATTCTTTGGTGAATAAATAATGTTCTGAGGAGGAATTTGTTCATATTTGGTTCCTCTATGAAAGATATCCATGAATGCCTATTTCTACGTAGAAAGTATCGTAGAAGAACATGTGATGCCATTTGTCGGGGAAAATGTCATTTTCTTTTGACGTCCTGCCCCACGTTGCTGGAGAGATACTGACTACCTTCGATTTGTAAACATTCCTACTATGGACGTAATAACTATGAACTAGCCACAAAGAATCGCAGATATGAACCCCATAGAACACTTATGGGATGCAATGAAGTGATTAGTTAGGCGCCACATACCTACCTCTATGACTCTTAGGGACCTTAATTGGAACAAGTTGTTCTTGGCGAATGGGAGAATATTCCTCAGGAAACAATTTAGCACTATCATAATATATAATAATCAATAAACAATAACCAATAATCAATATAATCAATATAATTATAATTGATAATTTGGAATAAATACACATTATAAATTTTGTGACACAGAGACTGAATTAGTTCAACTAAATTAATTCTTTGATTGTATATCTTCTTTAGAACTTGACGTTATGTGTTATCATAACAGATAAGGTTAACATAGACAAGATAACATACACAAGGTGTCCCAAATGTCTACTACAGCCCAATACCTTTTCAATTATTTGAAAAGGTAAAAAGAAGAATTCCGTAAAATTATATAAATAAACATTGCTGATTCCCAACTTAAAACCTTCTTGATTTTTCCCATCTGGCCTCAATTGTTTTTCAAATTGCATCCTTATTTTTTATATTGAAATTTTTCGTTCATTTTATGTACAACAAAGGATTAAGGATCTCTGAAGATCAATTATTCGGTTTTTGTTTGTCCAGCGAAAACGTCTATCACTGTTTCTTCAAATGTTGGAGACGATCTCATATCTTCTAACAAGGCACTTTCAATATTTATTAATGCTAAAACTGACAGTCTTTCTTGCTTTTGAGAATCTCGTAGATAAGTATTTATACTCTTTAAACATGAAAATTATTTTTCCGCGGAGCTGCTTGTGGCAGGAATAGTCAAAATTAAACGACATAATTTTAATTACTCCGGGAAAACAGAAGATAATTGAAGGGACATAATATGTTGGTAAAGCTCAAACACAGTGCTCTTTTTCATATCAAATTCACTATAAATCACTGAAAGTTTACTTTTTAAACTTATTTTTTATATTGAAATTTTTCGTTCATTTTATGTACAACAAGGGATTAACTAGCATCTCTGGAAGAATATACTCATCATTCTTGGACATGCAACAACGTCCAGTATTCTTATTAGTTTCGCGTCAGACAACTGACCTAAATGCCCATCACATTCTCAATGCCAGGTTAAAATACGAACATTGAATGGAAAAACATAATAAAACGGGCTTTGAGATACAGTAAAGTAGTATAACAGGGGTAACTAATAGTCCGTGATATTGAAGTATTTCAGTCGATTCAGCGTCTGCGAAGAATTTGCTTTATATTCATGCGCGCCCCTCGCCGATATTATCTTCCTTTGGAAATAACGAAATTCGGATGATAAATGGCGAGAGGCAACGATGTTATCTGGTTAACAATCCATTAGCGTGGCCCTCAACAGGTTAGCTTTGCGAAATATATTACTTTAAAATGAAAAGCTCTTTTCCGGATTCCGAATAGCCTCTCCCTTATGATCTATGTACCAGATGTATTCCTCCGTTTTATTTTTCTAGCTCGATACAAGCGGCTCGAATTCGATAGAACGGATTTTATTCCGGGAGTTGCATTAATGAAATTGCTATTAGATTTCGTTCTCGTCTTGTTTCCCGTAATAAAACCATTTTAGTATCATATAGAACGTTAAAGTATATGCATGAACGAAGAACACGCTTTATGATAACTGTAATAGTAACTGTACAACTTAGAGTCAAACTATTATAACTTTACCATTACGTTACAAGCGATATTCGTATGAACTAAGATGAAAAATCAAAGTCAAGTGAGTAACTGTTTACGTAATTTAAATTTACCGCCTTTACTGTCAACTGTATTACCGGCACTGAAGGAAACTAAAAAATGTCTTTCAAATAAGTTATCACGGCGACAAACCTTGTAATCCATGGGCTCTGACAGATATTAAAGGGCTTCCGTTTCTTTTCCCTTGTTCAAAGTATTCCAGGAGATTCAACACCAGTTGCTAATGTTAAACAACTAGCAATATCTGTCGAAAATGATCTACTGCGTTAGTCAACAGAAGAGTTTCATATTTTTAATCTAATACGTATGTTACTATTTGTCTTCTCACCGATCAGCGTGAAAATATGAAGGCAGTTGTCGGTGATATATTTAGGTCATCTCCGACGACCGAAGATACACGTAACATCACCTGTCTCTTGTTTACCTATTATAGCAAATGCGTTCATAGGGATAGCGGGTTGTTTATGATATTACCGTATGGTGGTGACGTAGTGGTAAACTTACAACGGTTTTAGTTTACAAATGTGTAAGGTGTAACGGCGGGGCGAGAGCAGATACAACTATAACTAACAGTTTCTATTTCTAGGTGTTCTTTGAAATAATTCTCATATAAAATGGGTGATTGTTAATTATGCGTCTTATTTACAAAATAACGGAAAATTTTACTATAGAACTAAAATAATTTTGACGCAAAATGGTTGGTTTTCGAGAGAGATTTTTTGCGAGCAAGATGTTGCAAATAAATACTCATTTCGCTCATTTGAAAGAACAATAAACATTATTGTTATTTAAAGCATAATGACACAATACAAAACGTTACTTCTTAAAATAAATTTTAAGAACTTCTTTCAAAATTATAGGAAACAACAACATATGTCAGTGTTGTCCTGAATATTTATTATATTTTTACTTATCGATAAAGCACTTTTTGAAATATAACACTATTTCGTATAATCGATGTGACTTCTTTTGTCAAACTCTGAAATAATACTATTTGCGACAGTGTTGTACAAAGGATAGGTCCGTTTCCGCCTGACAGGAATAACGACAGTACTGCCATATCGCGGTCAATAACCGAAACATAATTGTGTCGTTATTTCACAGTAATATTTGAGAGGTTTGGGCACTAATTCACAATTTAACTGAAATTTTATAAATTTATGTGACTTATGTCACTGTTCTTTCGAATAAGCGGTTTGTCTTAATTTCGATGAAGGTATTTTCGAAATTAACTAAACTACATTCTTCGAGATTCTACCAATCAATTCACTGTACACTTTTACATAATATATCGTGGATATAGCTGAATCCTACAAATGTGTAAGATGTGAGGGCGCGGAGAGACAAGATATGTATACGGCTTTCTTTTTCCAGGTGTTTTTTAAAATAATTCTCAAAAAAATAACATTTGTAAATTATGTATTTTATGTAGAAAATAATAATTTATTTAATGATAAAACAAGTCTCAATGGAAAATGATTGGTTTTCGAGATATTAATTTTTCTTGCGGGATAGATGTTATAGCTTCTCATTTGTCTTGATTTTGACCAATGTATCTTTGAAATTAATGAGAGTAAATTTTTGTAGTTTTCACCAATCGATTCCTTGAACTCTTTTCTATAAGATATCGTGGAAATATCTGGATCCCATAAATAGGTAAGGTATCACGGCGGGGAGAGACGAGATATGTACAGCTACAACTAACAGTTTCTATTTTCAGGTATTTTCTGAAATAATTTTCATAGAAATGGGTGATTTTTAATTATGTCTCTTATGTACAAAATAATGATAAATGTTATTGTAAAATCAGTTTTGATAGTAAATTATTTGTTTTTTAGATATTGATTTTTTTGCGGGAAGGATATAAGTTTTGTCTTGATTTTGACAAACGTATCTTTGAAATTAACTAAAGAACATTTTCTTAGCTTTTACCAATCGATTTTCTGAACTCTTTTTCAAAACATATCGTGGAAATATCTGGATATAATAAATGGATAAGGTGTGACGGCGGGGAGAGACGAAATATGTACAGCTACAACTAACAGTTTCGATTTTCTGGTTCTCTTTCAAATAATTCGAAATACAGTTTATCGAAACACATCAACAGAACAACTAAAACATGTCTAAAAATCCTTTGCTATTACTGATAAATATTTTCGAAAATTGTTCAAATGCACTAGGCATGAAAATTAAGGGATGTAAAAACAATCCTAAATTTTTAGGGGATTTTCAATGGGCTGCAACTTGGAGAAAAATAGTCGCAGAGCAATTTTAAAAATAGCATATTGAAGATCCAAACTTCTAGTCTTGAGGTCTTGAGCTCAAAATTTATTATCGTCAGCTGCTTTTGAGTAATCATAAGAGAATTATCGGAAATTTGCTTGCCCTTCAAAAGGTCCACGGACTTTAAAATGCACAATAACCTTTTAGTTTTAGAAAATTAATTTTTGATATCTAGATATACATATCTATAAGGTATTTTATAAACTATGGCAAACTTCTAGAAGGTTCTCACACCCAAGAAACTCAAGGCTTTTCTCTGAGAAGGTTGGAACATCTTTAGCAATTTTCTCTTTTGAAGTAATTGTGTATTTCGATCTTGCAATTAGAAACACCGTATTATATGGATTTGCGCATCGCCATTTTCTTGGCTGATTACGTATGAATAGCCATTCCAGAACATTCCAGGTTTCTTCGGGGAGTCAGAGAGTTCAGGGACGCTATCCGCAAGCTGAAAGTTAAATCCCAAATAAACACAGCATTAACTTTTGACATTATTACATTAGCGGCAGCCCCGAAAGCGCAGGGCGTTTACAAATTCGGCGTAGCACCCACCCCCTAACTTGTTAAAATAGTGGCGAACTTTAGCAAAGATCGTCGTCGGAGGCCGGGACGACTCGAATTCGGAGTTTGAAGTTTCGTTCAAATCTCCTTATTCGTACACTTCGGGAATGACTTGAAAAGGGACAGTGAACTTATAAAGTTACTTTGCAAGTGTGAATACATAAAGCTTAAGTGAAAGCGTGAGGCTTAAAGAAGGAGCCTTTGAATATTTCTTGTTTGGAAAGGGCATCCATTATTATTTGAGTAAAATGTTTACCGTGTTTTTTTTTCGTACGTCACACCTTTTAGGACTGCCTCGGAAAGCTTAAATCGCATATTCGTAAGGACAGGACCTTTGTGTTTGCTTCGAAACTCTCTTGTTTTCTCTAATAGAAATAAATACATTTTATAAATCTACGGACTGGGATGAAAGGAGATGAATTTTATGCAAGAAAATACTCAGAGGGATGTTGTGAGGATAGATGATGATCGGTTCGACAAAGTCTTCTTGCAATGAAATGTAGCTTAATTTTGTTATTTTAATAAAACAGCACATACATTAGATAATTCCTCAAACCACAACTGTAGCTGTCTGAGAGGGGCTATATACGTTTAATAGACACAAGCAATATCCTTTCCCACCGACATTGTCAGTGCCATCGCTTGGGTTCGAATTAAGATCATGATAATAATGAAGGAGAAAAGCCACTGTTGGATGAACACAATTTATACTTTCAATTACATGGCACGCAACCACATTACACACTACATACTACGTACTACATACTACACGCTACACAATACGTACTACACACCACACATCGCACACCACATCCCACATGTCATACGCCGCATACCTCATATCACACAACACACCACACGACACACAGCACACATTGCACACTATACACTACACGTTACACGCTACACACTACACGCTACACACTATACACTACACACTCCATACTACACATTGCATGTTTGACAATGGGTGGATGAAAGATTTCCCGACAAATTAATTGCCAGAAGAAGCGCTCTAGAATGGCCGGCGAGATCTCCATATATGTCTCCACTGGATTTCTTCCTCTTCGGTAATTGTAAGAGAATTGTATACAAAAGTCCGCCCCAAAATATTGAAAACTTAAGATATAGGATTACCCACACATGCAGGCTAATTACTAGAGACATATTATAAAACAAGAGTTTAAGAACAGATTATACGAATACTTTATTTGGATAGAAATGGTGGATATTTTGAGTACTTAATCAAATATGTATATTGTCGAAAATATATTTTAATTAATTTGAATGATGTGTTGGTCAAAATCAAGAAAATGATAATCTACGACTTCTCCCCGCAAACAAATTAATATCTCGAAAACCAATTATTTTCTATCGAGACTTGTTTTATTATCAAATACTGCATTATCTTTTACATAAAATACATAATTTATAAGTACCCTTTTCTTTGAGAATTATTTTAAAGAACATCTGGAAAGAACTGCTAGTTGTGGCTGTACATATCTCGTCTCTCCCAGCCGTCATACCTTACACATTTGCGGAATCCAGCTGTATTATCGATATATTATATAAAAGTATACAGAGAATCATATCGCAAAATCTTAAAAGATATACTTTGGTTAATTTCAAAAATGCGTTTATTGAAATCAAGATAAATGAAATTCTTCGACATTTTGCCCGGAAAAAATTATATCTCGAAAACTAACCATTGTCCGTTAGAATTACTTTTGCAGTAAAATTTATCGTTATTTTATACATAAGACACATAATTAACAAGTACCCATTTCTATGAGGATTATTTTAAAAAACTCCTGAAAATAAAAACTGTTACTGTTGCTGTACATATCTCGTCTCTCCCCACCGTCACGCCTTTCCCATTTCTAGGATCCGGGTATGTTTTTAATACACCATGAAAAGGAGTCAAAGGAATCGAATAGTAAAAACTGGAAAAATGTATTTTAGTTAATTTCAAAGATACGTTGGTCAAAATAGAGACAAATGAAAATCTACGACATATTGCCCGCAAAAAATTAATATCTCGAAAGCAGATAATTTCCCAGTGAAACTAATTTTGTCATCAAATTTTGTACATAAAATACATGATCTATAACTATCCACTTCTATGAGAATTATTTTAAAGAACATCTGGAATGAAATTTTTTAGTTGTACCCGTACAAATCCCGCCTCTACCCGCCGTCACACCTTACACATTCGTACAATCTTGGTATGTTCCTGATATTTTATGGAAAAGTGTTGAAGGAATCGATTAGTAAATAAATCGATTGCAAATGAGAAAAAAATTATTATATAGTTTTAAAAAATTATTAAATAGTTAAAATGTAATAAAAGAAATTAATACAAAAAAACTAATTATTATTAAATGATCAAACAGAAACAAAGTCTTATCATTCACTAAACTAATGTTTAACTAGTATTATTTAGTAATATTACTGCAAAACAAATCCTGCTATAGCAAAAACATCATTTGGTGTCTACCCGTCCGAGGACCTAGTGAAAGACAGTAATTACGTACACACTTACTCCCGACGAATCGAGTAGGGCACACTCTCTGAAATGTAGTTGATTACTCAAAATCTGAATGCATTATCTAGCCTTTGTTTCCAACCGCGATGAGAGCCCCGGGGCTATTGGCATCCAGCAACCCCTTTTTTTAATCAAATGGTCTGAGATAATCCGATCCCATCCAAAACAGATCCTAATGACCGACGCTACGTCGGCGACTACTCCTGAATTTATTCCACCCTCATTTTCCTTTCAGTTTTACGTTTCGCCGATGGAGCCCGGAGTGTTATTAATCCTTGCATATTGTGGATTACTTGTAAATGTCGAACGCGGATGCTCCAGGAAGGGATGATTACATTTTTCAATTCTAACATTTCAGTTTTAAATGAGATACGCTGTATGTCCTCAAAAGTGGTATTAGTGAACTAAAAGTATTTTATTTTTTTTTTTTCTTTATCTTTAAACACTTCTTTAATGCTAATAAATTTATTTTATATTTACGTGTTATATATCATTTTATAGAATTTTGTATGCTCTTCCATATTTCATTTACCTATAGCGTATTTGACCATTTATTTTTCGATTTTTCTTTGGAGAAAGAAGATGTAAAAATTAGAAATTCGGGTACTTTTGCGCCATTACTAGCTTCCAAGCAACCAAGGCACGCAAAAACATATGCCAGGTGGAAGGTGAAGGTGAAGAAGTTTAAGAACGGCGAAGATGGACTCGGATATCAGTCACCTTCGGGTCGGCCAACTACTGCGGATTCTGAAGCTGTGCGCAACGCCGTTGGAGCCAATCCATCAACTAGCACTCGCAGACTCTCCGCTGAATTCGATATTCCTCAAACATCAGTTATCCGGCACCTTTACGCTCTTGGAAAGATCAACAAATGCTGTCGATCAGTACCACATAATTTAACGGAAAATCAAGCTGAAAATCGTGTAAACACTTGCCGAAAATTGTTGGAAAATCGGCGTGTCGATCGCTTTATTCGCCGAATTGTGACTTGCGATGAAAAGTGGGCCTATTACGATAATCCGAACAAGCCGAATCAGTGGTATAAATCCTGGGCAAGTACCGAAACCGGTAGCAAAACGCGACTGATTCTCTAGAAAGGTATTATTGTGCGTTTGGTGAAATTCTGAAGACATAATCTACTTTGAGCTGGTTAGAAATGGTTGAACCATCAATTCAAACCTCTATTGCGCCCAACTTGATCGGATGTATGCGGCGCTCAACGAAAAATACCCTGCTTTGGTCAATCGAAAGCGAGTATTTCTGCAACAAGACAATGCAAAACTGCATATAGGCAGACAGACCAAGGAAAAGATCAAAGACCTCGACGCAATTAAACTTCTTCCACATTCATCGCACAGTCTGGATCTTGCTCCATTGGACTATGACGTTTTCCGTTCCATGGCATACTTGTTTCGCGGACGCGCCTTTAATAATTTGGGCGAAGTCGAAAACGGGTACCGTGAGTTTTTCGCCTCTAAGAACAAGGAGTGGTACCGCCGCGGGATCGAGCACTTGCCGATAGATGGGTTCAAGTCATACATTCGAATGATCTTTACCTCGAAACTTGAAGTTCGTTCGTTGTTGTTTTATTTACGTTAAAAGTTTTAATAAAAAAAAATAAAAAAACTTTTAGTTCACCCTAATATCATATCTTCCTGTTATGCCAAAGTGTTACCCCTGTTCTTCTTCCTCCAGGTATACCTACCTACCTATGGGTAGAAACCAATTTTATCCCTTCCTATAGGATAGGAATAAAATGGCATACCATAGAATTGACAAGAACATCTCTTTTTCCCAAATATTATAACGTGAGAAATATACAGCAAAAATTTCAAACAAACAACAACAAATGACATCTTACCATATTAGTCGAGGCGGTCATATGAACGACATTCTTTTCTATTTGTAACCGTATCGTCTCCATTTTATGTTGAAGAGTAAGGACCTCAGTTTGTCAAATATTATTAATTTTATTCACAAACCCTATAGTTCCCATTGAGGCACCCAGACATGTTGACGTCGTATGATTTGTAGATAACAGTCCTTAAATATTGTCGCCGTATCTTTGACGCAATACAAACGGCGCGCAATTCAAATCCTATAATTCCAACTGAGACACCCTGTAGACGATGAATATTTGTTGTTTATAATATTTTTATGAGTAATATACAGTTTTATACGTCTTACGATAAAGTAATTCTCAATGACTAATTAATGTTTTTTATTACTAGGCTTAAAATATAAATAGTGCTCCTCGTATTTTAATGGTATAGTAAAAATAACAGGGAGTATATTTTGCAGTATTAGTAGTTCATTTTATAAACATGGCATAAAGAGTCTGGTAAATATTTTTAACTCGTAGTTACTTTTTTGAGCTCTAAATAAATCCCTGCAATAGTCATACATCTAAATATTTTCTAAATAAATGCCAGCAATTGTCACCTATCGTGCTGTAATTCTATCTTCCTTGAAATCATAGAGAAACGTGTAACCTCTTAATATTCATGAAAAACTGGTATCATGTTTTTGTTGCTAGATCGAACGGCTCCAGACTCTTCTCAATACACTTATAAGCCACTTTCTTGTTATTTCCAAAATTCTACACGTGATTTTCAAAAGTCTACTTCTAGGCCTCAAGTTTCATTACCCATTTCTGTTATTTTTGACTAATGTATCAGGATATTTATTTCTAAACTAAACATGGAATGTTCTAATATCATTACTAATTTCTTTGCCACCGCTAAAGTCTGGACTAATCATATAATTCCCTTTAACAATGGCTCATGGATAAAATAGAGTCTTAATGTCAAGAGACGAGCCACTGGAAATTGCCACCCCTATTCTAGAGGTATTTGGAGCTCGCGAACGTAAGATAAAAGGAAACCAATACAAAATCCCTTGTGTGACAGATCTATACATATTCGCTCTGGAATCGTTTCTTTCGCTACATTTTTCTTAGGCATTCGATAAAATAAGTAAACCGAAATAACTTTTCAATTCAGCCCTGAAGACAATAGCTTGCCCACGGTGAAATATCGAAGATACTTGAAGGACGTTAAGGATGTCAATTTTTTATATAGTGAGGGCTTAATAAGTATATGGCTTTCCATTGAATGAAAACATTTGTGAACAATTATTTTAGATAGTCGAATTTTAATTTTTGTGTATCAATTTTGTTTTATTTTATTTATTAATGATATAATTATGTTTTATTTGTGGAAGATCTAAAAATATATCATGCTGTTAACTCTAGTTGAGATTGTATGTTGGTTCAACATCAGTTAGAAGAAAAATTATACTGGTGTAGAACTAATCGACTTAAACTAAATATTTAGAAAGGTAAAACTGTGAGCTATCTATCTCTAAAAAAAGAAAATATTGGACATATTACAGCGCAGATATGTTTTCGCATCCTTTCCATATTGGTGCCACAGTCAGGTATGAGAAGGACACGATTTCTGTTCACTGATAGAATTTGGTATTTGATTCTTAGGAATAGCTACCCACAATCTTGACTTCCTGCCATCTATCTTAATTGTTTGGCAATCACTTACCCTGTACTAATGTAGTGACATATACAGAAACGGACATTCACTAATCATCATCAAAACTTAATCAGATTCTCAGATTCTGAGCTTCCTTGTTAAATATTCCACAACGGCCTTAATAGTACCTCTTCTTTGTTTAATCTCTACCCACATGTTTCCTTATTTTTAGAAAGTAGCAAGGATCGGCCCTATATTAAAAAGTAGTAATCCATTTGTTATAAAAAAATGTGCAATCACTATTCTGTCAATGTGTGCATTCCGTTTTATCCCCTAATTAACATGGATTCGTGCTGAGGAGGAAATCCTATGGATGCCCTCTGACAGTACGGGTGTCCACTTCCTGTTTGACAATAAATATAAGATCACCCTCACCAGTAAGACCAACTGGATGGAGGGTCGAACTGGATTGCCGCTCAATGGAGACATCTGGTACACGGATGGAGCCAAGAGTGGGAACAAGCTGGTGTGGGGATGTATAGGCGGAGCTATGTGATAGGTAAAACCTTTCCCTTGGGCAAATACACTACCTCACTCCAGGCCGAGCTAGTTGCAATTACATACGGTGTTCTGTGGCCCAAGATCGGACCCAGGAGAAGGTATGTATCTGCTCGGATAGCAGGGCGGCTTTGGGCCCCTGAATTCAGCAACGACAAGCTGAAGCTGGTCTATAATTGCTATGAAGTATTGAACCACTTAGCAGAGAAGGGATCGGTGGAACTCTTATGGATACTTGGGCATAATGGCATTAAGGGAAATCTAATTGCAGATGACCTTGCCAAACTAGGGACCAGGGAAAACCTCTATGGACCAGAACCTGCAGTCGGAATCTGATCAGAGACCGTATCAATGGCTGGGCAAGAGACCAGCACAATAAAAGATGGAGAGGAGTAACGGGTTGTGGAATAACCAAACTCTTCATCAAATACTCAAAGATTGAGATATGGGCCCAAGAATTCATTAAATTGAACGGTCACAAAGCCAGAACCCTGGTGGGAATCATAACGGGCCACCATAGTACTCTGAATGCATATAAGCACAAGCTGACGCTGACTGATAGCCCGGCCTGCAGATACTGTAAAAGAAGATAAGGAAACCTCGATTCATCTTTTTTACACCTGCCCCGCACTGGAGGAGAAGAGGTACCTTATATTAGGGACCCCTGTTATCCTAGAGGAGGCGAGGCTTAAGACGGGAGACATGCCTAAATTGTTCCATTTATGGAATAGCATTTTTGGATAATGACCCGGATAAGAGGGGATCGCCAAAAGACTACCCATGCGATCAGTGACTTGTGAGGCCCAAACTCATATACCATAATATAATGTACTCTTAACATGGATTTATAGTAAAACGTTCTACAGTTACAAAAGTAGAATTCACCCAGAAAATTGAAAATCACATAGATAATAAAGATCAGGTGAATGTAGTGTGTATTATTTAGGGACACTTTAAAATTCTCGATAATCTAAATCATTTTTATTGTTTTCCAACGACAGTGTAACGACTTACCTTAGACTTAAACCTTTTATTAATGTTTGGACACACAGAAAGTAGACTTCCTTTCCCAGAAACCCAACAGGCAGGCTTGAGCAGGGGAAGGTTACATATATAGACGCGGACAAACACCCAGTCCTGAGGGAAGTGCTAAGTTCCCTCTGGTGAGAATCGAACTTACGCAGACAATATGCGCCCAGTATTTGACCCAGTTGCCACCCTGTTACCAAATACTAAGTCAGCACCACCGCGGCATTAGAATGAGACCATGTGTCACCCATTCAAGTGACATCCGAGAATTTCGTTGCTTGACTTCGAATAGCGCAGGTTCGACAGTGAACGGCGTACGCTGCCTCATCCAATCCAATCAATATTACATGTATTAATTGCACCGGATCCGATCATCAACTGGTTTCTTGTTTATTTCTATATACATTCTATATTCTCATCCACAAAAATTACAGGAACATTTTTTGTCATTTTCTTTATTTATTGCTTTGGTTTTTTAGTTTTAATACTTTTCTTCGTCATAGCTGTAGCCATTGGATTTTTTAAGTCTTTGTTTATGCTTTTCATTACTTTAACGTTTATCTTAACAAATCTAACTTTCTATTCTTCCTTCATAGGCGTACTTATAAACACCTTTCTTTTACGAGTACTTGCAGATATTGCTTCTGGCACTCTGAGGCTTATTTGTGAATTTCTACTCATAAATCCTGCTAGCCAATCATCACCAGCCTTTTCATTTTTGTCCCAACTTGGCGGGTATATGACATTATTTCCTTTTGCGTAAACGAAGATCAACGCTTTAAAATCATTTCGGATTAAACCAGGAAAAATGCTGTCCATTTTTTGTAAATCTGTTTGAAGGTCACCCTCTTGTTGGTCATTAAAAACTCTTTGGAAGCGTCCAAGCTGAGTAGTTAAACTACCTTTTTTCCAATGCCTATGAGTGGCATAAGGTAGACCATAATTTCTTAGCATCGTTTTTACAAGACTACCTGCATTACAGTCTGTTATTGCAAGCATCATACTATCTCTATTCCATTGGGCTTGATTAGTTTTCCTTTTATTTTTGTAACCGTCTGAAACAGAAAAAAAATAAAAGTAATTGCACAGAATGCCTACTAGGGCAAATCGGATACCATATTATCTACTTCGCCCGTGTATATTAGAGTATTCACTTTGGCTGGGCTATTCACTTTGCCCGGACCTCCCCTATATAAAAGTTAAATAGTCGGTAGTAAGTATGTCGACACAAAATGGGTTTTTATCGATAAGTAAAGAATGGATTCACTTTTGAAAATATTTAGTTTATAAATGTAGGAAAAATAGTTTTTAGTAAAACCGTTTTATTTTTTTATTTAATTTAATGAAACTGAACTCCTATAATGCCACCGCTTGATATTTGCGAGGCTGGATATTTAAACCAAATTTGGTAACCTCTAAGAAGGTATTCTGTACCAAAATTGGTGTACTTATTTTAAGATAATCGGTTAAATATTAAAGAAAAAATCGATTTTTTTGTGTTTAACACTCTTTCTCTTTACCTCGTATACAAAAATGTATTGGACACATCTTTATAGAGACCTTCTTTTAAATATTTTGAAGCATTCAATCACTCCTTGAAGTCTGTTCCACATATTGCGGAACATTTTGTATAATTAAGTAAATAAATAAATTTCACCATTTCTTTCTGCTCCCGACTTACATAAAGGGTCGAGATCCTGACCCACTGTCTTCCCCCTGCCAGCCACGAGCAACCCTCACGCACAAACCTGTGTAAAAGCCACGCTCAATCAAGCCTCTGCTTCCCTTTATTGAGAAATGATTCGTCCGTCAGTCAATTCGGGATGAATGACGTTCAGACACGCACAGTCAGGCTCCAGGAATTTTCATCCACCATCGATTTCTGATAATATTACATATAAAACATTCAGTTTTTAGGACACGGTATTTTTTAATTAAAGTTCGGCTGTGGCGAGCCCGACGAAATTTCCCAGATATTGCGATTTTAATTTTGCAAATTTCTGTTTTCCAGGTATGCCGTGGGATGAAATTGTAGGATGGAATCCAGTCAGGACGGAGCTTTCGGTATTTTTAAATTATGTTTAAAGTCTGAAAATAACCCGGTTTGGCCGTGTTTTATGACTGGGTATTTATTTGGAATTCCGCTCGAGATGGCGAAAGCGTCTGATTATGCATGGAAGCTTAAAAATCATAGACAACGTTGTTAGGAATGTATTATCGATATTTTTCTTTTCTTACATGACTTATTAGGCATTCAACAAACGAAAGGTATAGCATTTAAAATGTTCTATATTATAGTGACTATTGGAAACTATTCGAAGAACTTTTATTAAAACTACTAAAACCAATAGAGGAACATAATATGATCCCGTCTCATCAATTTGGGTTTAGAGAAAGACACTCCACTATTGATCAGATCTACAGGATTACAAATATAATCGAGAAATCACTAGAAGAAAAGTAAGTATGTTCTACAATCTTCCTTCATGTGACACAGAGTTTCGATAAAGTTTCGCATAGAGGTCTAAAATATAAAATGAAGATGTATCTACCTAAACAGATTTCTGATATTCTGGAATTCTAGATCTCAGAAAGACATTTTAGAATTAAGCAAGAAGAAGCTTATTCTAAGCGTAAAACAATGAATGCAGGAGTACCGCAAGGAAGTGTACTAGGACCTGTCCTATACCTTTTGTACGCAAGCAATATTCCAAGACTAGAAAATAGACACAATAGCAACGTTTGCACATGATACTGCTATATTAGCAGTAGGTAATGACCACGAGGAAGCAGCAGAAAAATTGCAGATATCAGTCAACAAAATTAATAAGTCGACAATAAAGTAGAGAATAAAATTAAATGAATAAAAGTCTGTATTAGTTAACTTTATAAACAGAGCTAATCAACATATATCCATAAGCATAAATAATAAACGAATTCCATTTTCAAATACAGCTAAATATCTTAGTATTACCCTTGATGCTAGGCTACGCTGGACAGCGCATACCAGAAAGAGAAACGAAGAACTTACAATTAAATATAGAGAAATGTATTGATTGATTAGAAGAAACTCCACTTTAACTATTCATAAAAAGCTTATGTTATATGAACAGATACTTACCAGTATGGAGTTATGAAATCCAACTGTGGGGCTATGCCAGTCAGACTAATGTACAAACCATTCAAAGAATAACGTAGAATTGACAAGAAAACTGAAGAGAATCAAACCCCTTGAGTTAGCTCAGTGATGTGACAAAGCAGATCATTGTTCAGTGATGACGTGCTAAACAGGCATACATTGTCTTTGTGGTGTGGAGTCATATAGTATCGTACAGCGAGGTCAAAAATACAAGCCCTTAACCGATTTTAAATATGCCAGTCATCTGAAGTTGGCAGTCTCAAGCCTGTGTTTTAAAATGCGAGAAATGTTTCTTTATTTCACAAAAAAAAAATAACGTCACGAAAATACTATAAAAATACGACATTAGCTTAAAATTGTATTTGCTACATGCCAAAAAGGAATCGCGATTGGTCAGAAAAATATTAGTCTAAAACTCTGGTCGACAGGACACGGCATATCAACATGACCCGCACTAGCTGGATTCGCTTTGATCAATTTATTGACTCGAGGCAGTGGCGTTCTATCATAGGAGATATGAGGTGTTTTATTTTTTTATCAGAGTGGGCACCCTGCTCATGATATGCTGGACGCTGTCCCGAAAATTCACGACTTCTGAAAGTTCCTAATAAAACGACGTTACCTTCGTCGGACTATAAAATATTCTGCTATATTAGAACTGGTCAGGAAAACCATGGGATTTGAATTGCGTGCCATTTGTGTTCTGTCAAAAATAGAGCCTCAACATTTAAGGACTACAAACGGTCATCTACAAACTGTACCTACGACATCAACATGCGATAGCATTATCCGCTTAATTTTCAAAGAAATATGGCCCACTTGCTCCAAGATGCGCAGCAACCCGCGTATCTCTGTGGGTATATTTGTTTTTCGTGAACAGCATATGGATATCAGCACCCCAAATTCGATAATTCTGTTTGTTGACGTATCCGTCAAGATGAAAACGTGTTAAACAAGATTTGTTGCAAAAATCAGCATCATCTTCTTTCTTTTATAACAGCCAATTAACAAATTTTCAATGTTGTATATGGTCTGTTATTTTTAACTGTTGTGTTAACTGAATTTTGTATGCTGACAGATGTAGATATTTCTTTAAAATCCGATGCGTGGTAGCTCATGATAGATTCAATTGCTGTGCGCGACGTCGAACTGATGTATTTGGACACTCCCGTATACTTTCTCTCATCGCAGCAATATTTTCATCTGACTGACCACGACGAGGATGTATTGATGTTACCTTATCAATAACAGAAACCATCTCTTAACATTCCTTGCTTAAGATACAAGTTATTAACCGTGTAGGCGCTTCATTTGATCCTAATTTTGTGCAAATTTTTCTTAATACAACTAAATAATCGCTCACTTGCATAAAACAGTTATACTCAAACGGTTCGTTGTTGAACTACGTCGTATGGTTTCTAGATGACAGTTGTTAAATATTGACGTCCTTTGACGGAACACAAGTGACGCGCAAGTCAAATCCTATAGTTCCAACAGAGACACCCTGTATTTTACTGTATTCTCAACAATTATTGTAAAATCTACTACCACTTCTCACCACAATAGTTTTTGATATCCCTTGTAAAATGAGTTATGCATCGTTCTCATAAACCGTACCATGGCTGGTATTTTGCAGGTGTGACCTATGATGCTGGTCCCGATTTGACTTATATCGCCCTTTACAAGGCACACTTTTACGGCCACACATGGGTACACATTATTTTTAGATTGCGCCACATCGTAATGTTTATTTTAAACCCTCGCCATGCATGCCTTGTGCAAGCTCGTGTTTTACCTTTTAATGTCACCGAGGTGTGTTATAATAAAAATAACGGAGCGGATAAAGGCTAGGAGGAAGTGGTGGCAAGGCACGGGTTTAGATTTATTTTTACAGCGTTTGTTTACGCCCGATGTGGGGCAAATGCTGATGAGGATACAGAGGAGTTGACGGTGGTGATGACTATACGTACATGGTGAATACTGTTTATTGGATAAATTTAGGAAGATCTAAAACAGTGAAGGAAGTATCCATTATCATGACCATTATCATACATTTTATAAACATTTGTTAATTAATAGAGAAAAGTTACATAATAAAATATTTAAAATTGTAAAGCAAAAATATTGATTCATATTTAAAAAGTTGATTTCATTACGTTCTATGCTATGATGTATTATATTTTTTAGGTTATATTTAGAATAAATATTAAATATCTTCAAAGATAGAATACATATTTAAAAGACTGTCAATTATCTATTAGTGATACTTAACATAAGAGAATACGATGGGCATTCATGTCAGTTTCCCGACGCGAAGCTATAGAGGTGTTTGCGATAATGTAATTCATGCTGTGGCTCGGGTAGTGGATTGGAACCAATACTGAGGTGTCATTGCATGCTTAGGTTCCAGTTCTAACGAAGGAAGATTAACGCCGCTCCCTAATTTTGGATGTGTTTGTCCTCGTCTTTATGTGTAACCTTTCCCTTGACAACCCGAGGCTTTAGAGGAAAACATTTTACATACTGCCAGTACTTTGTTAATAATATAATGAATGATGATATACTAATCTTAATACTCGAATAAAGTTCTTGCGCATATTATGCATTGAACAAGGTGCGGGGTATTTCTAACAGTTACTTTAATTTGGATTTATTTGTTAATGTAAATATTAATCACCTATTGTTGTATTATACTTGTATGTCGTATTCGTGACAAAATCATTATTGTAATCTGATTTTGTTTCATATGTATGCAGCGAATATATCTACAGTAGAGGAAATAGTGAGTCGGTGAATCAGCGTCTCTGCTCGATCGACCGCGCCTTTCGCAGTAGATGTTAAACAACTGTTTAGTAGGTACTGTGTACTGTATATTTTTATGCGAGTGTTTTTGTGTTGTGAAGTGCTAATTTATTATGCCGAATGTACGTAAACCTATGTTGTAGTAGGACTACGTTCACTTGATGATCAAGTAAATAAGTTGATATGCAAGTAGGCATAGTGACGGTTTGGCCTGGGAAAATTTTGTGAGGCGTGGAAACTTCATAAACCTCTGTCGGCACACATCAAAAGAACCGCCAGACAAGTATTAATTGAATATAGCTCAGGGGGCTCAGTTTTCACTCCACTAATTGATATGTCGTTTGATGCATTTGATGCATACCGCTAAGACCCTCACGAAAACTGGGCTTGACAAACTTTGCAGAGCCAGTCTGTTATTATCTTAAGGCTTTCATGATTCGTCGAGCAGCTGACACACCTGAGCATTGTCTACTTAACATCTATATGGCGATTTTTTTGATATATTTATACCGACTGAGGTCAGCATAAGAAATTCTCACGCCTCACAAAATTTTCCCAGACCAAACTGTCGCTATGCCTACTTATGGGAATTTACAGACTTGAAATACAACAGTACAATAATAATATATTCAGTTTGCGGTAAATCTTTGTTGTGATGGGACAAAAAGGACTGTCGGAAACATGTAAACTATGTATAGCACACATATAAAAAAGTAGTCAACGACCGGGACTGAATTTATGTTTAGCTCGACTTAATTTTTATGTTGATGTTATATATTACCATTTATTTAATTTTATTTGAATTATTATGAAGCCGTGAAGGTTACGCCTCTGGTACGCTGATGGAACAAGCGGCTCGTGTCCAATTATAATTACAAAAATTGTTATATGCTTTATAACTATTTTTATATTTATTATTTTAAATGTCCGTCGAGCGATAAATAATCCTAATCTTTCAGTGTTCGTGAAAAACTTGCCTACTATTTTTTTATTTATTCATAAGTTAATTATTTCAATGTCAAAGCAGTTTAACCGATTACGATGATCACTTTCTACCTTGTATAAATCAATATGATCCCCAAATCGGCTTCGATATCAGTTGGAAAACTTTGCAGGGGATATTACAGAATTGACCTTAACGGTCTTTGCCTCTATATAAATCTACTCTCAGAATCCGACGGTAAGTAGTAAGCACTTGTTATCGCTGTCAACCGGAAGAGTCCAGAAATAGCGACCCATGCAATTTCGATAACCCTCATAGATAAGGCGATATCCCTAGAGTTAGGTAGGAGTTTCACCTAATGGACTGCATCCGCCAGTAGCGGAAAGCGACACGTTTAGGGATATCTTATTTATATACACGTTGTATCCTTGTTACTTTGCAAAGTTTCTAATGTACGAGGAGGCATTGAAACATCCTTGGTCTGACAGAATTAATGACAGATCTTGTAATTCATTTTTACTGCTACTTTATCATCTTTTAAACTTTCCCTAAATTTAAAGGATGTAAGTAAGCAAACAATAAAGCTAATCAAATACAAGCTACATCATGTAAGGAACATGTAAGGAAGTATCAGCGCCTTGACTTCCTGATAAAAAAACGAACATAGATTTATACTAGAAGGAGACTTTAATGAGTAAAACAACTACTAAGTCTTATACCACTATATTTTCACAGAAACGTGACTGCAGTTTCGACAAATTTTATGTCATTTTCAAACGATGATTTAACTAATAATAAAATACAAACAATCTGTTCCTATAATATATACTATCTAAATACAGAGACTAAGTGTTATGACAATAAACAGGTAGTTAAGGTTTACAAGAAAACGTGTTTCATAAATGGTGCAATCCCGACCATCAAATTGTGGAAATTTCCAGGAATATTATTAAAAACTATTATACAGGGGGTTAATTAATTGTGGTAACAGTAAAAAGAGGAGAATATAGTATCTCTACTTGATCATTTAACAAGCTAAAATTATCACTATGGTTGTATTTATAGATTTCTATTGCTTCTAACCAATTAAGTTTTAAACCTTTGCTGGCATAGCGTAGGATATTCATATTATTAATATCTGGGAAATTATGTCCACTTTCTAAGATATGATTAGCAAAAGTAGAATCTGTTTTCTGTAACCTGAAGGATCTATTGTGATCAAGGTACCTAGTTCTAAATTTACGTCTCGTTTGTCCTATATATGTGCTATTGCACTTCGAGCAATTTAGCCTATAAACTCCCGATTTTTCATATTTATTAGTTTTATCTTTGGCGTTATAAACTAAATTTGATAACCTTTGTTGGGGTTTCAATGCTACTTTGATATTATGTTTTTTGAGAATATTTGATATTCTTATTGACAATGTATCATAATATGTGATGGTGGCATAAGGTATTTGTTTAACTTCTCTAATATTTGGATAAATTAATTTAAAAGTATACTGATTTTATTTTTTGTTTATTAATTTGGTAATAGTTTCTGTTGGGATACTATTATTTTTGGCTATATTTTGAATTGTTGTAAGTTCTGTTTCTATCTGTGTTTCTAATAAAGGTAGTGAAATAATAATGTATCATTGAATTATATGCAGCTATTTTATACGAATATGGGTGGCAAAAATCAAAGGGGATAGTATATATAGGTTTAAGGGGATAGTGTATATGTAGGTTTTCGAAAAACATCAAATGTGAACTGATTATTTTTGTGTGTGATAGTAAGGTCTAGAAAATGTATGATATTGTTTATTTCTCGTTCTATCGCGAATTTTATTTTGGGGTGTAAGTTATTCATACTATCTAGGAAAGTTTTTAGTTGTCTAATAGTACCTTTAAAGCAAGCAAAATATCGTCCACATATCTATACCAAAATTGAATATGCTCTTTACCTAGTTGAGAATTTAGTATTAGTTCTTCTAGATTTGATATAAAAATATCTGCTAGTAGAGGACTTAAAGGTGATCCCATAGGTAGACCGCTGTTTTGTATATAAAACTGATTGTTGAATTGAAAGTAATTTTGAATGATGCATGTGTCGAAAGCTAATACAATTTCTGTTGCTATAGTGTTATTTAATTTAATTTTGTCTAGTAAATTTTGAATTATTTTTAAACATTCCTCTGGAGAAATATTTGAAAACATGTTTTTAACGTCAAATGATACCAAAAACGAATTATGTGGGCTATGGGTATATTTTAAGTCCTCTGCTACTTCTAATGAGTTCTTTACTGCATGTTTAGGTTTAAAATATGTTTAAAAATTAAATTTAATTTTTTACCTAGATCTCTAGTTGGACTATTAGTATATGACGGTTCGGCTTCTTCGATTAATTTCTTATAATAATAATGTTATAATTATAGAAATATAGTAATCTAGATTTAATAGTTTTATATACAATATTTTCGACCAACCTTATATAGTCTTATATACATTTTTATTTAACATATACATTTAATGAACCCCATAAAACGTCTGACACGAACACAGCGCGTCTGCTCCCCCGAAATCTTATTAAGACGTTGATCAATCAAAAAAACCCTGCCGTCATATTGCGGGAGATAACTTAGAAACTCCAAACCTGTGACCGAATTTGATGGAAGCGTCCTTATTCCGTTTATATTAAGGAAGCCCGAGTTGCGCCCGGGTAATGGAACTCATATGGCTTCCTCCTCTGTTCCGGTGTCATTTGGAGGTACTTAGATGTGCCCTTGATACAACGGAAAAAGCGCGATGTTCTCAAGGGAGAATAAATGGGCGGCATTACAATTTTAAGCGTCGGTGGAAGATGAACTGGGGAAAATTTAATGATGTATCAGCTGACTGATGGAAAACCTAAATAATCGTTATTTGGTTGGGTAATGAACGATTGGTGAATAAAATATGCGTAGCTTTCATTTCACAGATTTGTTGATGGATATTTCGTCAGTAAAACAGAAATTACTGCTAGTTATTTCGTAAATTTATATTAAGGATAAACAACTTCAGTAACATACTTTACATCATGTGAGAGGATATAATAATACCAAAAGGTATTAAAATAACCAAAAGCTATTCATTTAATATATTTTAAGTGTAAAGAGTTAGCTCAAATTAAATATAATTTACAATTTACGGTACCATATACCGTGCTTTGATGTATTTCCGTTTCAGTGATACAGAGCGTTTCTCAAAATGTGCATTTTAAGCTGACCTGTGGAAGACTTAGGAAGTAGGAGTTACTAACGTTTTTAATCAAAGATCGTTTTTATGTATGATACTATCCCACAGAGGACAGTGTCTAAAATTCATAGACCTGATCTAATTCCAAATTCATTCAGGGGACTTGGATATGTTAAACCATTAAAACGGACATCTCATTTCGTATAATAAGTTTAAGAAAAAAACCGACTTAAAAAAAAGTGACAACTAAAAAGCAAGAAATAAATGTTTTCTACAACAATTTAATACTTGTTTGTTGTTCCGTTTAATGTAATTTAGAAATTATTGTTTATTATGTAATTATTATTAACTGTTTTATATAAATTTGAAGTCGGTGCCAAGTAAAACATAAAAACTATATATCTTGCTACCAGTGGCGAAGCGCCGATTTAAGCTGACGGTAAGCTGTCCTGAATTACACGAGGGAGGAGGGCTGCACTTACCTTTGTTTTGTATATCAATTCCATTCGTCGCGTTTTCTTTTCTACAAAACATAAATAAATTGGTAGGATTTGCCGCTTTAATTTTCAGTTCATCTTCTATAGATAAATTATTAAAATAACCACTTTTATTAATTAAGAAGTCTACTAAATCGGCAGTGCTAGGGCCGCCATTATCCTTAAAAATAACACTAATAACTACGATTAACGACAGGTCAATATTATAGCCACTGTATTACGCAAACTCATCGATCAGACTAGCTAAATTGCATACCATTGCATTCGCGTACTCCCCTCTCCTCCCCCCCCCCTCGGTGCACCGCGGATCTCCATAAAGTGCGTTAAATCCCAGGCGATCGAGAGGCAGCCTAGACAGCGGCCTGCCAAGACCTGCGTACTGCTGGTTGCCGGCGCTTATTTAGTTTAAATGGAAATAGGTACGATAATATGAATATAAAATGTTTATCATTCTAGCAAATGCAAGTGGCAATATAAAAACGGGGTCTACCATCTAAAATATACAGGGTAGGTTGCGCCTTAAAGCCTTAATGGACGCTTCGCCGCTGCTTGCTACTATAACAACGAGTTTACATTTCAAATTGCCGAGAGCCGGCATTCGCATTACTAATATTGTATGACACCGACTTCAAGATTATATAAAACAATTAATAATAATTACATGATGAACATAATTCCTTAATTACATTAAACGGAACAACAAATAAGTATTAAATTGTTGTAGAAAACATTTATTTCTTGCTTTTTAGTTAAGTTACTTTTTTTTCTTGAATTCGGTTTTTTGAACTTATATTTTACAATTTTAACTGATGGATAGACCTACTAAGGATACTTGGCGAATGAGAAAACGACGGCAATATATATATATATATATATATATATATATATATATATATATATATATATATATATATATATATATATATATATACAGTGGGTCCATGGATATTCGTACATATTCAACTGTTTCTAAATATTGATGATATTGGGATAATGTAGGCATGTGTATGTTTTTATACAATTTTATATACAAATTATATACAAAAATTATGCGTCAATAAGTATACATTTGTAATTTGGTGAAGATACCAATGATATAAAAAAGACTGGAATCGACCGACTCGTATTCGCTATCACACGGATATTCGTACAGGCTCATAAACCTGTCAAAACATGCGCTTGTCAGGGGTTAGCGGACTGGGCTGATTATATTAGGGACTTCAGTAGTTGCTTAACACTTACGTAGTTTAAATCAAAACGGTAACGCGACCAAAATGGGACACAAATCAAAGAACACATCAGTAGACTTGAGGAAAACTGTTATTTCATTATATGAAAAAGGTAACAGTTACAGAAAAATTGAAGAAATTGTTCAGAAAAGCCATTCTACAATCCAGTATATTATACAAAAGTACAAGAAAGAAAGTCGTGTCGAAGATAAAGTGAATGAAGGGCCAAAATTTATTTTAAGTGAAGCTAATGAACGGTACATTATATTGCAAGTTAAAAAAGATCCTACTATAACTGCACCCAAGTTAGCGACATTAGTGGAAATTACTGTGGAAAGAAAGTGCATCCAGAAACAATTCGGAGGGTGTTACGAAGACATAATTACCATGGACGCCGGGCGAGAAAAAAACCTTTCATTAATGAGCGAAATCGAAAAATGCGAGTGCAGTTCGCACATGAATGCTTACAGCAATCTGATAACTACTGGAACAACGTTATTTTTTGCGACGAAAGCAAATTTAATCTATTTGGACCAGATGGTAACACAATTGTGTGCAGAAAACCAAATGACGAGCTCAATATAAAATTTTTTATTCCCACTCTAAAATACGGCGGTGGGTCGGTTATGGTCTGGGGATGCATGTCTTGTCACGGTGTTGGAAGTTTACACATTCTGCACTCTATAATGGACCAACACGTCTATTTGAATATTTTAAAAAACAATTTGGTGCAAAGTGCGGCTAAATGGGGAATCGAGCGTCAGTTTAAATTTTACCAAGACAACGACCCTAAGCACACGGCGCTTCGGGTACGTCAATGTGTTATGTATAATTGCCCAAAAGTTATAAAAACACCTGCACAGTCCCCAGACCTTTACCCGATCGGGCATTTATGGCAAGAGCTCGAAATCCGCATCCGTAAGCACACTATAACCAACATTAACGGCTTAAAGGAAACACTTAACGAAAAATGGAATAATATTCCCCTAAGCCTGTGTGCCAAACTGGTATCTTCGATGCCAAGACGCTTGCGTGCTGTAGTAACTCAAAAGGGATACCCAACAAGATATTAGATCTCATTCTGTATTATTTTTATTTAGATTTTACTCATGTGTACGAATATCAGTGTGAGATACAATTGTTAATTTCTATTTTATTTCATTAAAACAGTAATGGCATTAGAACATTATTTACTGCAAACTACATTATTTATACTGTTGTATAATAGACAATTACAATACACCGTATTTCATTTCCCTGTTTTTTATTTCATCCCATTTTGTCTAAATAAAAGTCAAATAAGTTAACTGTACGAATACCCGTGTGACCCACTGTATATACATATATATATATATATATATATATATATATATATATATATATATATATATATATATATATACATATATATATAAACGAATTGGAAACCTTCGCCTTTTTTTGAAGTCGGTTAAAAGGGCGATGTGGAAGCAGACATTGCTTGTATTGAAGATCAAATCTAAATCAACATCAAATTCACGTCAAATTGCTCTAAAAATAACGTCAAATGGTATAACATTTTCAATGTATATATCCTCTTAAAGACTATCTCGTCCATCCCTGAACGCTCGTTACGCCACTGGCGCCTTTTAGCTTACACAACAAAACAAATACGCTATACATGATTAGCAAATACCGGATAAATGTTTCTTCCCAGTCCCAGATCCCGACCGATATAACTCATATAATCCTCCCCTAAGGCGAATATATTAACACGTTACTCCAGTTCAGTGACATGCGGTACGCCCTGGGCTCCTACAAAAAGTCGCAAAACAAACCGACATCGGCATGCGGTATATGAAGATAAATGCGGGAAAACACCTCCAATATAGAGCGGCAACAGCTCGGCTTGATCGAATTGAGGCGATGCTTAGGATTCAGTATGTCGGGCTCGGGCGAAAGAAAAACATTCTTAAAAAACTAAAGCCTCCGCCAGACCGAATGATTTTTACACGCCAACTTTCGAAGCCCTTCAGATTGATTCAATTTTAAGGAGTGTCTGTCGAACACTCCTTCGCTTTCGTACTTCGCCTTCGGGTTGTGTCTCTTATGTAAATTACTTCGACTCAGAGGGTGGATACGAGAGAGGACTTGGGGTGTTTTGTTTTACAGCTCGGAATAGGCCGTTGACTTTTTAGGCGATTCACAGCGTAAAGGCGTAGCTTAAATTTGAGACCGGGATGGGCAGTTTAAAATAAATAAAAACAGTCTTAGAATTGGTCCCGAATTTTCTTGCGACCGTTAAAAGGATATGCGTTACCCAGATACTTTCAAATCATTCCTAGAATGCCATAACAAATAATAGTAATAACACTAATAACCATCCTGTCCTTATGAAGCACTCATAAGGGCCATTATTATTTTTGTCCATAGCGGAATCGACTGTAATAGTCATTAGCCTCCACGAATCAATTTACTCTAGGTAATTCTTTTCTTAAATAAGCAATAGTAGAGTTTACAGGAACTATCAATAATCCACATTAATATCCACACCTAGCTGTATCATATATTGAATAAGGAGTCACCCAGATATAGCTTAAGCTGGTCAGGAATCCTCGGGATTCATAGTTGTCAAATCTCGGGCAATCTAGTAATATGTGTTTTACTGTTAACATTGCATTCCATATACATAGATTCCATGTTACCGATTAACAAATAAATATTTGTTAAGTTAGTATGCCCCTTTCTTAGACTCGGCCATGTTGTTAAAGCAACATCTATCAAATTTTTTGTGAATTATTCAGTAAACTAACTTAAGGTAAACGATCATAGACAACGCAGTGTGTTCCCTGATTGAACTTTGGAGCAGCTGGAAGTTGACCAAAATCTCGTCAAAAAAATCATCTTTAGCGACAATGTCCATTTTTGGATGAATGGATATGTGAACAAGCAAAATTGGCAAACGATGCCAATCCACACGAGATACACCAGTACCAAAACACCTCGAGAAAGTCACTGTTTAGTGCGGATTTTGGTCTAGCGGAATCATCTGTCCATAATGCTTCCAAGACGAATCTGGCATTGCCATAACCGTCAACGGCAAGAGCTATAGATCGATGATAAGCAACTTCTTATGACCGAAACTGGATGATATAGATATCGATGACATATGGTTCCAATAGGACGGCAGGCGCTACGGTCCACACAGGGCATGACATGATGGACATTCTGTTATCATGGTTATCTCGTGCAGCGGTGACGTGAATTGACCACCGAGATCGTGCAATTTAACGCCTTTAAACTTCTTCCTTTGGAGCTATCGAATAAACCGCAAACAATTGATGCCCTCCAAGTCAACATAACCAACGCCATCCAGCAAATTCAGCCAGATTTATGCGACAAAGCCATTTCAATAAGGACGCTCATTTCATTGAGCATCCTTATTGAAAAGGGCCTTTCAATAAGGACCAATTGCTGCCAGTTTTGCCTCACTACTTCATTTGCATGAATACAAATGTAACTTGCTGTCCAAACACAATGGTCTTTCTTAGTGTTCTGAAGCCATAAAGTACAAGTATGGATTGTGTCATAGGTTCGCTTGTAAATACATTAGATATTGTATATTGTAAAGCGCTTAATGAGTCTGTGCAGATAATTGTGACTCATCCACGTATATCTTTACCTTAGAGCCTGTTATAAGTCTGCGATATAGTAGCTGGCTGTTTCTGGTAGACTCCTGGTATATGTGTTAAGTCGATCTGAAGGGGCACATTCAACCCCTATATCCACTTTTGAAGCATCCCTATATCTCCTCCTATATCTCCTACAATTTCTATTGGACACGTCAATTGTAGCGCAGAAGTCTGTGAAGAGTTTTTGATTACTAGTCTTGCCTTTTTTGCGCCGTGCCTTTCATTATAATTGCATGTGGTAGTGGAATTCACTGTGGCATTTCACAATACCTGATATAATGGACTTGTGGAAGATTCTCGCCAATCGAATTCATCAGTTCATCAAATCTTATGCCTGTCAGATATGATATAATATACTTGTCTCTATAAGGTATACGTCTTTTTCGAATGTCAATTAATAATTTGGATGGTGTGGTTGAGCCTAAGTTGTTAGAGATTAAAAATTGTTGGCGACCGTATTTTAAAGGATGTATATCATCTTGATAAAATAGAGACGTATAGGGACTTGTACGAAAAGCGCTAATTTTATCCTAATGCAGTGAATAGCATCTAATATTCAGAGATGGGATTTTCTGGTAAACCAGTACACACAAGGCATATCTAGTTAATTTTCGATAATACTAAAGTGTTATATGATCTAGGGAACATCTCTACGTACTCTCTGTCTGATCCGCCAGATATTTGATACATTAAGATCTCCCTTACATCTGTTAACAATTTTTTAATGTATGCTCTTCAATACAGCTATGTATATGTATACATATGGACAAAGGGCTACACTACTATTACGCCAGTATATCAAAAATTATTTATATACTTAACTTTGTACGAGGGTGAATCAAATATAAACGAGCCTTTTTTTTTATTTGAACTTGAAAAAAAAAGGAATAACAGCTCATTTTTCTACATAATCTCCTGATCTGGAAACACATTTTCCCAGCGTGTAGGTAATTTTGTAATGCCCTGCTCGTAGAATGAAGTTTTTTGTCTCCAGCCAATTGCTCACGTAGGCCTCAACCTCTTCATCGTTGTTGAATCATTGCCCTCCCATGGCTTCCTTGAGAGGACCAAAGAGATGAAAGTCGCAGGGCGATAGGTCGGAGTTATAGGGAGGGTATTCAAGTGTCTCCCAGCCCAAATCCTCCAATTTTTCTCTGGTCAGGGCTGCTGTATGAGGACGAGCATTGTCATGGAGAAATTTCACTTCTCTCATCGGTAGGTCACGTCGTTTGCGGCGATATGCAAGAGTAACCTCGCTTTAAATGTCGCAGTTCTACGCCGCATTAATGGTCCTGTGATCATGCAAAAAATTGAGGTGCAACAAGCTACGCTGGTTAAAAGAAACTGTAGCCAAAACCTTGCCTGCTGACAGCCTTGCCTTGGCTTTTACTGGCCCAGCCTCGCCTTGACGTCTTCACTCCTTGCTCGCTTGTTTCGACTCAGGGGTATAGTGGTGCACCCACGTTTCATCGCAGGTGATAACGTGAGTGAGAAACGAGTGTCCCTCTTCCCGAAATTTCGCTAGAAGACGCTCACACACCTGAAAACGATGCAATTTCTGCTCAGTTGTCAGAAGGCGAGGGGCCCACCGTGCACACACCTTACGAAACTCTAGCTCCTCTGTGATGATCGGAAAGGTGCTTCCATAATTTATTCCAACCTTAGTCTCATTGGTGGTCAGATGCCTGTCATCCTCAAGAAGTTGTTGAACGCGGACGATGTTGTCGCTGGTGATGCTGATGCGAGGTCGGCGGTCATGGCTCTCATTTTCAACTTTCTCACGACCCTCCACAAACTGTTTATGCCATGCAAATACTCTAGCTCAGGACAGTGTCTCTTTCTAGAACTGCGCAGTCAATCTCGTCAGGATTTCAGATGGTTTTACACCTTCCGTGGCGAGAAACTTGATGATAACACGCTGCGCAATTGATGAAGACACCTCCTGCTCAGACATTGTCACGGCGGATACTGAAGGGAATGAGCAAGGTCGCCCACCTGCTCTCCCCCCTCCTGACATCCCTACCCAACACTCCACGAAGGGGGAACCTTCACGCGTTACTATTGCATGCCCAGGACTAAAGGACTCGTTTATATTTGATTCACCCTCGCATTTAAATACGTACGTACTTAACTTGTGTTAATTATCAATTTAAGTACTTGAGCTATTTACATTTACTTAAGCTATTTATTTAAATTTACTATATTTATTTACTTAAGCTATTTATTTAAATTATCGCTTTATCTTTTGAAATAGTCTTCAGTTTTTTAAGTTACGTGTAATACAAATATCATCTATAAGGTGTCAATGTGTTTGAAATTGAACCGAAAGTTTTAAAAATACAGTGAATGACTGTAGTGATAATGATGACTAACTCAAAGAACGTAATAGTTGAAAACGTCCTCCGTGTTGTTCAGTATAAATTTATGCACCTATTCATGCTATCAAAAGAATTTTACAGGCGGTTTTCAACAGCTCCTTTAATTTAACGCATTTTGATATGTCAACATGATCGTTTAAAAAAGTGGTTGGCCGCAGTATTGCATATTTACATTATAGATTGGTAAGGCACTTTACATTTATATTTTTCCAGAAAATATGCAAGGAGAAGATAACGAAAAAGCAATATCAAATTCACTATGAATCTTCACCTTCTTAACATCACACCACTTTCAAAATAAGTCACTTCATACCTCTTCTTAGATTTTTCTAGTAATACGGGTCTGTAGGCGACATTTGCAGAGACTTCAATACCGCTAAATCCACTGCTAAGACAGTTTTTACCAAATAGACTGCAAATAAAACCTCAAACAGCTCAATTTCATTTTTCAACGAATTCAATTGTCCATTTCAAAACTTCCTTTTGTGTATTCTATTGCTACATCACATAAAAGCAAGACACGTTGATAGTCATTAATTTACAAATCGGTTTGGTACTTAATTCTCTTTCATTTGCGCAGGTATCAAAAAAAATAATTTAAAAACGCTTTAAAAATCTGGAATGCATAGAAAACTTCGACTCTAATGGGCATCGATTTTCAAAATTGCATCAACTATAAAAGTATGACCTACATACAGTTGATGGTACATATCAATTTCTTATCAAACTCACCTTACACGACTGCAACCCTGTTGTGTGCGTTAAAAAAATTACTATGCCATAAATCAACTTCAGTGTCCAACTTCCGTAAAATCCGATACCCGAGTCGTGGAAATGCAGCGGTAATCAAGAACCAGCACTCTTAAAGTACTGAACGCAACATTATAACAAATCACCCGCAGATGTCGCTGATATAAATATATCGGCGTGGACGTATTTTTCCTCAAATATGTTACTTATGCTTTGGGGTTTGTCGGCAGTGGACAGATATTGAACTGTGTAGAAAATTGCGAGTTTGGCGGATACGACCAAGCCGAAGAAATTTTAGAAATATTTTATAAAAGAATCGATGGTTATTGATGCTTCTAGAAATTAGGACATCCTTCCTAGGAGTTATTGACACATCGGAATAAGTTTATCTTAAGGGGGTTACACACCTTCCGTTTATCTGTGCAGTTATCTGTCGTAAAAAACTTTCTGAAAGTCTGTATATTTATCTGAACTGAAGATGTGTCGGCTACGTTCAGTTTTCGCGTCAGTTCTGTCCGATTTTTTTTCAGTTTTCTCTTCACCTTCGACAGGTTTGGTTCAAGAAACGTTAAAACTAAATAAAGTTCAATGGGTGGGTTCAACTACGTTCTGGATATTGTAGAAAGAAGCAAAATAAATAGAAAAAGTTTTTCTTACATAGCCAAGGTATTTTTGATTTCAAAGATATGGTTGTAGATGAAAATTTGTTTAGAATAAATTGGTTTACAACATTGGATAAAAGAATATATGTCCTGTTTAAATTGGGAAAGTTAAAATAACTTCCAGTAAATCCAGATGTGGTGGAAGGTATTTTCGGTCATTATTAGGTACATTATGAATTAATATAAATAAGTTCCCAAGAATCAGTAGCAAAGCGTCCATTAAGACTGTAAGGCGCAGCCTACCCTATATATTTTAGATGGTAGACCCAGTTTTTATATAGCCACTTGCCTTTGCCAGAGTGATAAACATTTTCTATTCATATTATCATACCTATTTCCATTTAAACTGAAGCGCCAGCATGCCGACAACCCTTTATGCCGGCAAGCCTTGGGAGGCCTGCGCACTGAGAGTCTGGGTTGACTCTCTACTGCCTTGGATTTAACTGAGTTTATAGAGATCCACGGTGCACGGGGGGGAGAGGTGAATACGCAAAAAATGATAAGCAATTTGAAAAATGATATGCAATTTATGCCTGATCAATCAGTTTGCGTAATACAGTGGCTATAATACTGACCTGTCGTTAGTCGTAGTGATTAGTGTTATCTTTAAAGACAATGGCGGCCCTAGGCACTGCCGATTTAGTAGACTTTTTAATTAATAAGAGTGGTTATTTTAATAATTTATCTTTAGAAGATAAACTGAAAAGTTAAGGCGGCAAAATGTACCAATTTATTTCAAGAACTATAGATGTTTTTGCAGAAAAGAAAACGCGGCGAATCGAATTGATATACAAAAAAATATAGGTAAGTTGTTTTTGCGATTCAACTATTCAATATATATATTGCATTAAAAATGAACAGCCCCCCTCCCTCGTCTAATTTAGGACAGCCTACCCTCAGATTAAATCGACGCTTCGCCACTGCCAAGAACTCATATCTTAAATTCAATAATAATAAAAATACATTTCTCTTAAAAACATCTGGTAGGTTTTGTGACATAGATTTAATAGTATATAGTGTCATAAATATTTCATTCTCCTTCTTCTGCATATATTTATTAGTATATTAGGATATTCGTATAGTGTATGAAAATGTCTAATAATATTTCCATTTCATTGCCTAATAATATGCACCATTGCATATAATATCATCGTAATGTTCCTCATCTCTATCGCATGACATTTTTACCTCATCCCTTAAGCGTACTGTATAATACAATTGCTTCATATTCATGCAAGTTATCTGTTAGTGTCGCATGAGAGGAGACATTCTACTAAAAGTAACAATCCAAATTGTCCCGGCTTCACCTATGCACAACATAAGCTAGTTCATATTTCACGAGACGCTGTAATATTTAAGCACTCGCCTTACTCTAAAGCTACACTACAAATGTATCAAATATATCACCGTTCTAATGTAGTCATGATAAATACGCAGCATATTAGATGTGTAACTATTATAAACTACTACAAACTCCTTCGTTTTATGAGGCATTTGGAGGAGGAACAACTCTGGTTAAAATATTAGTAGCTATCATGTATCTCATTTTTGAACAATTTATTCATTAATGAACAGCGTGGAATATTGAAATAAATTGGTGAGGACGTTATTGCTTTGGTTATTTTCGTTGTTATTAAAGATGCAATTTGTAAAAATGTAAGTAAATTTCCTTGATCGTGGAACTACAAGCATAGTATGTCGTTGAATTCGGAATAAAACTTTCCGTATTTGATGTTTTAACCTTGCAGTAATGGCGCCCTTTACTTTAACATGAACGGTGGCACCGGGTCTCATAGACCCGTAAATAAATAATAAATAAATTCAGCAAATGTTAGGTTTTTTTGTATATGATTACATTTTCTTTAACACTAGTCTTTATTGTTTGTAAAAAGCAATTTGGCTTTTAAGGATATCTTATACAGTTTAAGTTTATGGGAAATATAGCATAGGTACTTCATTTTGTGATGAAATAATAGTAATGCAAAAAAATATAGTTAATAAAAAAAATATCATGTGCAACACAGTACACTTGATAGAAGTGAATACTTCTTTAGAATAGAGAATGATAGAGATTAAGAGTGAGAGATTGAAAGAGAGAGAGAGAGAGAAAGGGAGAGGGATAATTTCAAAAGAAATATAACAATATAAAATTTGTTTATAAAATATTCGGTTTATTCATTATCTACACTATCATCGGTTGGTGGTTCAATTGGTAATACTGATATGATTGGTTTGTGATAACTAAAATATGAAATATATGTTCGTGATTCGATATTTTCAAGATAACGTGTAAAAATTGCATCTATTGTTGTTCCGGATTTTGTTGTTGATTCTTTGGGATTGTTATTTATAAACAGACCAAATGCTTATCGAAGAAAGTTAATCAACGTCAAAGAATCATTGGATCTGAAATTTACATTGAAATCTCCCCCGAGAATCAAAGGGATATTATCTTCATCTCTTCCAATTGCATTTGCACCTGTGTGGCTGTAAACCAGCAGGGAGCGGTGAATGAAATATATTATATCTTCTAGATTTTAACAAGTTAAACGGTTCAAATAATTTTGTAAATAATTACAAAACACAATGATAAATATTCGGTACACACGCGTGCTGCTTCAGCTGTTAATATATAGCGTCTGGACGCGTACATCCATAACACGCGAATGCGCGACAATAGGGAGACTCGGATATCCTAAATTGATATATATATATATATATATATATATATATATATATATATATATATATATATATATATATATATATATATATATATATATATGATGTGTAGCTCTCTTTCTCTTTCTCTCTATGTTATATATCTGTGTACTCTGTCTTGTAACGCAGCCTGTGTTTTAGGTATACCAAATATATAGCTCTCTTTCTCCTTCGCCGTCAAAGAAGTATTCACTTCAAAAAGGTAAAAAAACAAATAAATCTTAAAGTTACAAAACAAGATATCTTATTAATTGTGAAGTTGAGTTTTGAAGTTGTCCCACACAATTACGACAGACAATTTTGGCATGGATCAGACACAAAAATCTTTGAGACATTGAACACAAGTAATATCTCGTCTTGCTCTCTCTGCGGCATTCTGCGCATCTTTTTCTGGTCCCAGGAGGATTGTTGTTCACGAAAGTCCGCAGAAATTCCACCTACTTCTTGGTGCTTTTCGCGAACTTCAGTTGGCAAATTTTTTGCCAACGAACGGCGTTTCTGATGGCCATCTACCAACGACAAGGCGATGCTCTTCAAAAATTTACGTCTGAGCAATTTTTAATCTAGATTATTAGCAGTATGTATTACTTGGGCATTGATCCCGGCCATTAGAGCATAGAATATCACCATAGACCACCCACCGTATTTTTTCACGCGCTACATCATAATTTGGTTGAATTATAAAAGTTATAATCTCTGGTTTATGTTTGTCTCCTGATCTTGGGTCAATGATGTCATCATGATGGATGCTGGAGGCTAGAAGGACGTTTTTGCCCTTTTTTGGAATGTAGGAAACCAAAGTTGTACTTGCCTGATATCCAAAAATGGTAGATGCAACCGGTCTGTCTTTTGTGTTCAGGAACTCATGAGGAATTTCCCACTTATTCTTTTGTACAGCGCCAGCGTATGTCAATTTGCAATTTTGTAATAAATAGTCAATCAAGCTGAAACTTGTGAACCAATTGTCACATGTAATATTGCGTCCTGTCCCTGATATTGGCTGAACTAACCTTTGAACTATACTTGCTGGGTCATTTTTCACTAGGAATGGTCCTTCGGGTTGCTGTTCAACGTAAATTTTTAAATTCTGTGTGTAGAACATTTTTGAGTCTATCAGGGTAAACATTTTTATACCGTATTTATTCGGCTTGCTGACTATATACTGTCTGAAACCACACCTGACCCTAAAGTCCAATAGCATTTCATCGATTGTAGCATATTCATTTATAGTATAGTTAGTTTTAAAAGTTCAAATAATGACCTGATCGTTGCCAATTTATCGGAGGTCCTTCGGAGATCTCGAGTAGCCAAATCATCAAACCGTATTAACCTTAACAGAAACAGGAACCCTTGCCATAGTAAACCAAAATATTTCCACTGCACATCCTTTTCGGTCCCACAAATCTTCATAGTTCAAAGTTCAGACGACTACTTTTCAATCACCCAGCCATATATAACAGTATAAGAAAAGCTTTCATTTCTGTTTTATCTGTTAGACGGGCAGATCTTTCCCGTACAAAATTTAACGATGTAGGCTGAATAAATTTCTTGGTCTCCTCCACAATAATATCTAATATGGCATCAGAGAAGACGAGTTCCCAACATTCGATAGGAGTTTTAGTTAACACAGCTCTAGGCCTCACCCCTGGAAGATGAAGAACTTTATTCTCCGCTCGGGTACGTACGGTCTTTGTGAGCATATGTTTCTTCCAATCTACACCATCTTTGGCAGTAAAAGAGGGTTCTCCTCTGGGTCTAACAATACGCGGTGCATCTTCCACTTCTTCTCCACTTTGTTCAATATCTGTATTCTCTTCTCTTGTCTCAATGATATCTTCTTCATGTTATGACTCATCCACAAGCTCTTCATCGTGAGTTAATGCTTCTTCTAGTAAACGAAGAAGCATTACTTGTTCTTTTTCGTAATCCATAATGACTATTTTTCAACTGAAATGACTAAAACTTGTCATATTCTTGAAATAAATATGTATTTCAGTCCGAATACTTACAACTTTAATGAAATTAAGCAGAAAAATATGCGACACAGAATTATTACACTAAATAGTTATATAACACTATTAACACTAATTATTACACTAAATAGTTATGTAACGTATACGGTGGCGACGCGGCCGGGTCTATCAAGCCCTTTCAAGCGATAACTATTCTCGCTGAACTGTGAATAACTCTATACTACACCACACGTTACTAATCCAGAAAGTAGGAAGGTACTGACAAGTGCGCAGCTGTCGTATAATTAGTTTCCGAATTATCCACTAAGCAGGAACGCTCGGGTCTCTCAGACGAGTGCAAGGTTAAGGGAATCGACGAAACTTAGGGTACGAAATGTGTAATCGTCATTGTTATTCTACACTGAGAGAGGAATATATTTATTCTTAATGGATTACGTTTATGATAAGTACATGCTGATTTTATATATGGCGAAACGAATAAGTTCCTTTTAAACAAATAATAACATATTATCTAGTGACACTATTGGCATGTAATTCATTATTTTAAATTAGTTCTGTTTCATAATTATATTGAATATCGATCATAAATAAACGGTAATATTTGGATAAAATTAATGCATCAGTGAAACTTCACATAATTACGTTTAGTAAATGAGAGAAAACATTTGGTAGGTTTCACAAAAATTTTAGTAAAACTTACCAAGTGTTTTCTATCTACTTTATTTACTAGTCAAAAAGTTTGACCAAGTGCCCATTTAACTTAAACTAAGACTTAAAACTAAGTCTTTGAGATTAACTTTGAGTTATAATCATCTCCAGATAATGCGCCAACTTTGTTGGCGAAACGCGCGTCGAGTGTAGTGTATAGTGGTTTGGTGTTTCGTCGAAAACTACGTCAGTGTTATGGACCACAATTCATTTCATTATCTTGTATACTCTTCTATAAAACTTGATTAACATGTAAAATAGACCGCGTTATTACCTGATTTTAACCCAACATATTTTTTTATTTTAATCTAAACCATTTCCTGAGTTAAGCATATCTACATATATAGGACTAATCCACAGATATGTAATCAGCAAAATCGTGGTAGACAAATAGCGACAATAGCTGCGCCATAGCAGAAATTTAACAGCGATATACCATCCTTTATAAATTATTTGTTAATTATGACTTCGATAATACATATATATTATTAAATCCCCATGTACACATTCGCTCCAACCACAATTTAATTATTTAACGTTGGTATCTAGTTTTAGCATAATTTATATTGCGAAGGATGTAATTTGTTAGTAAAATGTTTAATATAACAACCACAAATAGATGTTAATGCAATTATAATTATTAATGTATGTAACGAAGTCAAAAATAATTATAATTCCCGGGGATGAAAAGAAATTATGGTGGAAAACACATCTATAGGGTGTCTCGCCACTATGGAATGATGTCATTCGTTTAGAAAACTTCTCCATAACACGGGCACATCAAACTGGCTCTATTTTCCGAATAACACGTTGAATGTTTGCTTTGAGGTCATTGATCGCTGCTGGCTTGGTGGCGTACACTTTTCCCTTGACATAACTCCAAAGAAAAAAGTCCAGTGGTATTAAATCACATGATCTTGTAGGCTAATTGATATAAATGTTCCGCGAGACAAAATGGTTAGGAAATATGGTATGAGTCATGGTTGTACGTGCTGTATGATACCTTGCACCATCTTGCTGAATCCACATGTTATTAACATCCAAATAATCAATTGGGTGACAAAAGAAATTGTTTCACATGTCACGATAGTGTTCCCCATTTACTGTGATAGCATTATCAACTTGATTTCCAAAGAAGTATGGTCCAATTATTTTACAATTCCAAAATGGGCAACAAACCATATATCCTTGAGGATGCGTTTCTTTTTCGTGAACAGCATTTCGATTTTCAGCACCCCAAATTCGATCTTACTTGTTGACGTATTTGTTAAGATAAAAATTTGCTTCATCGCTGAACAAAATTTTGTTGCAAATATCAGCATCATCTTCTTTCTCTTCTAGCACCCATTTAACAAATGTACAGGGCTAGTCACCTAAAATTTACCCCCCCCCCCTTTACTTCTCTTAATTTTAATCGAATCGAAAAATTCAAACAAGGATTTTACATGATTTTTTATAAATTTTTTGAATATTTAAACAAATTTTCAAAAACTCTGCAAATTGAAAGGGGGCGAACAATTTTTTATTTTTTTTTTAAATAGAACACCCTGTATTTTTTTACTTAAAAAGTTACCCACAGTTTTATGATCACAAAAGTATATAATTGTTGTATCTTGGTAAATATAGTTCTTGAGATATTCATACAAATATATAGTCACATCAGAAATAAGTTTGACGTAAGACCATAAATCAGGAGATCTATGTTTTTGAGATATAACGACACATCTTGTTTTTTAAGAAAAAAAGTATGAAAATTCGTTGATGCGGCAACACATAATAATTATAATAAACAAATAAACCTTTATTAAAATGACAACAACAAAGTTTAATGAACACAAAACATAAATAACGAAATAATGATAAAAAAACAATGCGCAACAATAAATAACATAAAACCAATGAACTTTATTAAAATTAAACATATCTATATGTTCTCCACGTATCCTCCGTTTCTATCAAGGCACAGTTGGCATCTTTTAATAAATTCATTTCTAACGTTTTCAAATAAATGAACATTTTGCCGCAAATTTTCTATTTCTTGACTGATACAGTCCTTCAACTCATCCGTGTTATTATATACCGAATTTTTGTATATGTTTTGTTTTAGTGTTCCCCACAAAAAGAAGTCCAAAGGACTCAAGTTTGGGCTATTAGCAGGCCAATGTATAGGACCGTATCTTCCTATCCAAAATAGATATTTGTCATTTAAATATTCCGTTACGTTCCGTACAGAGTGTGGAGGAGCACCATCCTGTTGCCAAATAACATAATTCCGGGTTGCAAGGGGAATATTATCTAAATAGTTCTCTACTTCACCCCGAAGAATATTCAAATACTGAACTGCATTCAAGGAACCATTAATGAATACGGGACCCACAATTGTATTTTGATGAATACCGCACCACACATTTACTGTATTATATCCTTGGGTTTTTATCTTTTTAATAATATGTGGATTTGCGGGCGCCCAATAATGTGCATTTTTCCTATTAAAAGTCTAGTCGTTGAAAAGCTACTTTCCTCGGTCCAAAATAAGTTTTTTAAAAACTTATTATCATTTTCTGCTCTCTCAATCACCTCTCTACAAAAAGCTCTTCTGTCAGCAAAGTTATTTTCAGCTAAAAGCTGAACTGGCAAAATACTATAAGGCTTATATTTGTGACGTTTTAATATACGTCTTATACTTGCTTGAGAAATATTAAATTCTTCTGCAGCAGCGTTAGTAGATTTATTGGGGTGTTCGGTAAAAAAAAGTAAAACGTCCATTTCCATATCTTCTCCTGTTTTGGGCTTCTTTCTTTCTCGTTTCTTATCTTTTAAGGATTCGCTGTCCCCAAACTTGAGATAAATATTAGAGAAAGTGTTCTTGGAGGGAACGCGTCTTTCAGGATATTTTCTTGCATATTCTCTTTTAGCTATATATTTGTTTTTATTGCTGGTTAAGTAAATTTCTAATATTTCTTTCCTTTCGACTAATGAATATCCCGTATCAATATATTAAATATATTAACAAGTGTATTAAAACTTAACTTAAAGCGTATTAATAATATAACAATCAAACATAAGTCAAACATAACGTAACTGTCAAACGAAGCATTATTATTTCTTTAAATCATTTCGGTTCATAGCTCTCCTGATTTATGGTCTTATGCCAAACTTATTCCTGTGATGTGACTATATATTTGTATGAATATCTCAAGAACTATACTTACCAAGATACAACAATTATATATTTTTGTAATCAGAAATCTGTGAGTAACTTTTTTAAGTAAAAAAATACAGGGTGTTCTATTTAAAAAAAATAAAAGAATGTTGACCCCCTTTCAATTGCAGAGTTCTTGAAAATTTGCTTAAATATTCAAAAAATTTGTAAAAAATCATGTAAAATCCTTTTTTGAATTCTTCGATTCGATTGAAATTAAGAGAAATAAATGGGGGGTCAATTTTAGGTGACTAACCCGGTACAACGCTGTAAATGGTCTGTAACTTTTATTATATAACAGATATAATGTAACAGATATTTCTTTAAAATCTGATGCATGATAGCTCTTGACAGATTAAATTGTTGTGTTTTATCATGTACTGGATAATTGGATGACAGTTCCAACTCTCAAAGTTTAGAAGGCTTAGAAGAGGGTTTAGAAGATGTCATCCTCGTGTAATTAAATTATTCATGTCAGGACAAGGTCAATAACTGCGGCAAGACCCTGAAGAAACCAGTACATTGAAAGACAACCCTGAAGGTATACATTCTGTAAAAGGAAGACATGCCTCACAGTTATATCAAATAATTAAGAAAGAAATCAAGTAAGGAAGCAACGGCGATACATAAGAACACCGGGAACCAAATAAATAAAATATAGCCACACAAACTGACGGAAATGCTCAGATAATAACTGACGCATGCTAAGAACGAAAGAGCTCAGTATTACTAGGGTTTAGAAGATGTATCATCCTCGAATAATTCAATTATCCATTGTGGAAACTCGTTGAAAAGCTAAAGGCATCAAGGTAAGGTACCTTGACACTTTTATGAGGGATAACACCAATAAATGGACTTGGAATGATGAACGATGGACTTGAAGAAAAGACGGAGGAAATCTCGCAAAGTATCTTTACAATATTTTCTACAGAATGTTCCGCTGAAGAAAATCTTCAACGAATATTTCGAACCTCCTTCAAACAAATTTTCCTATAAAAACACAAAAACTAATGAAGTAAACTCCTTATTATATAAATCATTTGCAGAAGGGATGGAGTATAATCTCTTTATTTCAGTAATTCCAACTCTCCATAGACAACAAAGTATTACTCTACAAAGCCATACTCAGGCCAATTTGGACTTATGGTGTACAACTCTGAGGATCATCAGCAAACTTTAAGCTGGATATATTACAGAGGTTCCGAAATAGGGTGTTGCGAATGATTGTGGATCTGTTTTAGTTTTAACCCAAGCTGCTTGCGTTTGGTATGTATATGTTTGCGCCATGTTAATTTCCTGTTCAAGTGCATGCCGGGATATTTAACACATTTTCTTTTGTGACAGTTGACAGCGGTTTAATTAAAGTAGCGGACATTAATTCTTCCTCATCGTAAATGTTATGTGTACTGATTTTCGTTGGCTTTTATGTGCCACTTTTATAGTTTATTTTTTCGCATATTTCGACCTATTCTATGTGATCTGAATGTCCATTTTGGAAACACCTTGTATGTCTATAAGTGCAAAAGCTTTCTTCGTATCATCACTATTATTGCGTCTACAGGATTTAATTCCAACTCGCACACATTGTTCCCATTTCCTCTCCATAGATGAGACGCTTAAAAAACAACACGCCATCGAGTACATTACGTAAATTAATTCGAACGAGACAAGCGCAGTACTTAGTACAAACGCTTGAGCGTTTAACAATTGATGAAATTATGTTATCTAAATTAAATTTGGGACTGTTAAGACCTTAACTTCCTCTTAACGGCGGAGTTTACTCAAACTAATGACTCATTCCCGATTGTTTTCATTAGATTTATGTGCTATGGATACAAGTTTACAACCCTGGCTTTGTACGGGGTGTAGGCGAAGAACTCGAATAACCTCCATAAGTAATCAGGCTATAAATTAGTACGTAGTCTTTCCTGAAGTCTTTCACATTGTACTTCTACAGCCGGAGCTACATTGCTAACACAGACAAGATATTTGTTATCAGATTTTTAGTAGGTATATAAAATATACTAAATTGTTTAAATTTAGTACATTTTGCTATGTTTAGTTGTATTACGTCGTCCAGTCGACTTACCAGCTTATGCGTTACATATTGAGGACTACATTACAGGATTACATAAAGGGCCAAAATAGTTATTAGTCATTCCAGTTAAGTAGTTAAATTGAATTATTACTCATAAAATACTAATGTTATCACGTTATTTCCAATTTTGGTGTTGAGATTGTTTTCGGATTTGGATTCTATAAAAGAGAGAGTTGTGAACGTGTGATCTGGGGATTGGTAGGTGTTGGCTAGTGTTCGCTCGTTCCCCTAAAACTTTACTCTGTCACTAAATGGACTTTTGTATCTTCTGGGCGTGTCTTTTCTGGTTCCTGCTTCTGAAGTTGCTGCTTTTGATCTTACTCTGTGATGATGTCCTCCAAGTTCACTTTTGTCCGTGGGCGTGTTCGGGACAAAACGGTGGGTTCGTTTCTGTCACTTGAAGTTTTTGGTTCACTCACTTGAAGTCTTTGAGTATTTGGTGCACATTACGCAAGATTCGGTTGATCCTCGTCGAAGGACTTGGTTAGTTGTGGAAGTGTGTTCGATGCTGGTGCATTGCAGAAGACGCCGTTGATCCTTATCGAAGGATTTGATTACTTGTGGAAGCGTGTTTGAAGCTGGTGCGCACGAAAGACATGTATGACCCTTTAAGAAGAATGTGATGAGTTGTCGGTGAACTTCGCAGATGATACGGCTCTTACGGAAGGCAAACATGTGGATGCATTGTCTGTGCCTCTGCACTACGAGTAGTTTCTGTCACTGCCACTGGCGATTGCGGCGATGGTTTTTGGTTTCGCGGCTGCAAGTCACTGCACCTATGTGGGTTACTTCCTGCACTGAGCATTGCACTTGATGGTGCACTGATCTGTTGACTGCTGATTCCCTGCTGGATTGATTAGGTAATGAATGAATACTGACTGCTATTCTTCGGCGTTCGGTATTCGCTGTGTGCAGAGTATGGGTGGGGGTAAAAAAGTCGATGGCAGCGCTTGCAGTGGACACAAATTACATTAAAGTAGGCTGTCAGTAGTAGGCTGTTAGGTCATATGTGTGTTTACAAAAGTTCATTCGTAAACGAATCTAAAAACGTTGCTGTGTTGTAAATTTCAATAACACCTTAAGAAATAGTAAATGTAAGTTTTATCTATTTCCTACGGCAGATTAGAAATTAGAATAATACAATAAATGAATAGAAATGGACAAAAAGGGGTTTACTAAGAAGGTGCTTATTGGTATTACTCCCGGAGGCTTTATTTCATTTAAGTCTAAAGTAGCAGGTGTAAGGAAAAGTGATTCACAAATGACTGTAGAATCTGGATTAATAAATTATTTGGAAGATGGCGGCATTATTTTGACGGACAAAGAATTTTCAGAGCCAAGACGAGTTTTGAACGAAGCTGGAAGCAAGTCAGAATAGTTATGCCACCTTTTCTACAGGACAAAAGTGAATTTTCCAGAGAGGAATCTCAAGAAATTTATAATATTATCAGTGTCAGAATTCATGTCAAGAGAATCATCGAAAGGTTAAGAACTTATCAGACTTTAAATAATATTCGGACTTATCTATTTAACCAATTTGATGCCATTGTACATATTTGTTGTGTATTGGTAAATTTACTACCCCTAATAATTAAATAAATAATAAAAAATAAACATCTATTATGAATAGTCAACATTAATTCTTATTATTCTTTATAAATATTTCTTCTTATTTATTTACATTTATCCTTATTTATTTGGTACTACCTAAATTCTATATTGAATTGCCTACATCTTCTCCGGTGATACTTTGTTTTACGAGTGTCACATTATTACTACCAGCAGCAGTACTTTTCAAATACAACGCTTGTAAATAATATTCAAAATAATAGATTTCACTACATAATATAGCATGTCTCATGAAACCTTCATCTCTTTATTGAAATGAAACGCTTGCTAACGTATTTGTCCACAAAAATTGATGCAGTACAATTAAATTTAATGTTATTTTACGTACGATTTTAATATTACCAATTTAATCAAATTTCTGACAGACACATGATAGCCTACAAAGTTGTGAACGTACGCGGCGCTGATGTCGCGCACATAGCGAATAAGGCGGTTAGTCTTATTGTCTCTGTATATATCAATGGTTTTATTACTAATCTTCTGATTATTAATTTCTATAGTAGTCCATAGTAACTTCATAACCTCAGAGACTATATAAGTTGGATTTAAAATTGGAAGTTATTTTTGAATGTACACTTGACAGCCTTATGGCGGTATCGACAATATTCATCGGCATCACATTATCCAATTTAACATCACGTTAGTTTTAATCGAGCCTTTGTCGATCCGGAACAACTGCGTACTTATTTTGAAACTCCATTTTCATGCAGGTCAATTAGTCCGGAATTATTTTGGATCGAACAGCAGTCCCACTTCCATTATAAATGCAGATTGTTTTTCAAATAGCCATTATAAGGGACACGGCGATGTAGATGACCGTGTCAACACTCTCCATATTGTTTTATCCATTTCTATTTCATGAATATTTATGGCGTATTGATTGAAAAGTTTATTGTGACACTGGAGGCGAGATATACGGCAGCGGAGTTGGCCGGAATTTATCGGGAACTGCCTACGCGCGCCTACGTGTGTGACTGGAAATTCATTAGAAATATTCTTCTGTAGATGAGAAAACGAACAGCTAGGACCGACGGAAGATTGATACTCCTTTAAGGGATTAAAGTTGACGTCATAGTTTTATAGCTTTATTTCAGGAGTTGACAGACACCGAAAATAAATTATTTTTGGTGTTAAGACAAGTCAAGTCAGGAGTTGCCGGCGAATCTCTTTATCTCTTTGTCTCTTCATCTTCTCATATCTTCTTCACTTTGTCTCTTTATTGCTTCATCTCTTCGTCTCTTTGTCACTTTGTCTCTTCATCGTTTCGTCTCTTCGTCTCTTCATCTCTTCGTCACTTTGCCTCTTTGTCTCTTCTAGTCTCAGGAGACCTGTTTTCCATGAACCCTAAAAGGAGGCCTGTTTTCCATAAACATTAAAATAAATAACATTTTGATTTCTACGTTTTATCTGCAGAAATATTCAGTGTAGGTATCAGATGCAATTCAGCAGTGCCGTCTTACATATTCTATTGGATAGAGTCTTCATGTTTTCTCAATATCGTTCTCTGTTGTATTTTTTTGGGATTGAATGCGATACGTTATTGGTTGAATTTGTTTGTCATTCCGTCACTCTAGACTACATAAGCTTCTGAAAATCATATCGTACGCACTCGTGGTATGATATATTTTAAGGATTTTTCAGTTTTCAAATCTTCTAAATTCTTCTAAAACTTTCAGTACTTCTTAAATTAAAAATATTTGTAATAATTGGACGTCCCGTTTTTCCTAGCATAAAATTATATTAAGATTTTTGTTTTTTTTTTATATAATTGATTTTTTAGGCTTCATGTCGTGTGTTTATTATTCCACAATCCTTTTTCAGAATAGTTAAACATTCTATACTTAAACTATTTTAAATAGCTTCAAGCATAAAATGAGAACAAATTTAAAAAAGAAAAAGAGAGGAAAATAAAGTTACATATGAAATGAAATATGTATTTAATTGTTGTCAAAAAATCTTAGTTGCTCTATAAAATAAACAGTTTTAAAACCTTAAAACGAACTTTTCCGCACATAAAACATCTCTCTCTCGAAATTAAGTGGTCGAAAAAAAATAAACCAACACATAAATGCAAAATATGTGTTTTATGTGACAGTTTTACTTTTTTCATTGACGACTGCTTCAGTTATATCAATATATTTGTGATCTAACGAAATTATTTTTCTCTTCTTCATTCGTATATGATACAGGCCGAATATATGTCTTTTTCGTTCAATGCAAAATCGGCAAATTTTTTCTCAAATAGTCCACCATCGTGGTTTCTAGACTCACGGACAAGGTGGGGTGTGTTCTATCCACCACAAAATCAATAAGTTTTGTCTGGGAGACGTTCCCGATCAGAATCAGTCAAAACCCGATTGATCCGACACGATTTAGTTGAGTTATTGTATTAACAAAAAGAATTTCTCAAATAGTCCACCATCGTGCTTTCTCATGACCCATGGACAGGGTGGTGTATGTCCTATCCACCTCAAAATCAATAGATGTCATCTGGGAGACGTTCTCGATCAGAATCAGTCAAAACCCGATCGATCCGACACATTTTAGTTGAGTTATCATGCTAACAAGAATAAATGCTGACTACAACGACGACAACGACGACAACGACGACAACGACGACAACGACGACAACGACGACAACGACGATAACGACAACGACACACACACAGCAATAAAATTTTAAAAACCATTTTTTTTGTTTTTAGGTCAAAAAGCAAAAAATAAACCCAAAAAGAATTTGTTTTTTCAATTTTTCTTTACACGATTACATTATATTTCCGCGTATAGTGGAGTGCGGAAAAGTAAAACCTTTTTTTTTGGTTTTTAGGCCGAAAAACGAAAAATAAACCCAAAATAATGTTGTTTTTTCACTTTTTCTTTACACGATTACATTACTTTTCCGCGTATAGTGGAGTGCGGAAAACTAAAAAATAAAATGAATGCTCTGTATATAATGACATAAACTTAAATATAGTAGTACAAACACCAAAGCTTTGTCTAAGAATAGTGACGATAAAGATTTTTTACCATTAGATAAATTCCAAAAATTCATCAAAAATGCAATAAAACATACCATTATATTTGAAATAAGAGACTTAATGTTCATTTCTAGTATTTTCGAATATTTTGCCATCTGTAAGGTCGATATATTAATTAATTACTTAAAAAATATGTATATTAAACACTAAATTAATTATTAAATGTAATTAATACATATGTACATCGATATATTTTTAATGGTAACCCTCTTATAACCCTCTTTTTTATTGCAAAATTTAAAACAGCACATATTTTTACACTACGCTACTGTAATAAATACATTAACAAAAGATTAGACAAAAAAATAAGAAAAACGATTCAGCAATTTCAAAATACTATATTTTATAGCAATAATTATTTAAAAAATCAACCAAACTAAATGCTTGAATTGTGTACTGTTAGCTAGCTAATCGTAGCCAAGATGATTAATGAATTATCTTTGTCAGTATATTATTAATAACTTCAGGGGGTATAAGTTGTATTTCATGACGAATTCGTGTTTTTACATCTTCCAAATTCTCAAGCATAATAATGTACACTTTTTTCAAGTATCCCCAGAAAAATAATCTAGAGGTATCAAATATGGCGATCTGACTGGCTACTCAATCGTCCACCTTCTCCCTATCCAATGATTCGGGAACATCTCATCTAAATATGCACGGAGAGGACTGATAATGGAGAGGTACATAATCTTGTTTAAAGAAAAAATAATTTTTTAACGACTAGATTCCTCTACATCTAGATATAAAGTTATTAGCGCCGGTATAAGTTCGTCACGAAGAAAATCGAAATATCTTGCACCAGTTAGGTTCACGTCATAGAAATAGGGACTCAGAATTCTTCCGGCAACTATGCCTCACCACGCATTCACTTTTCACGGAATTTTGAGTATGATACTTCATCATCTATCGGGGAATCTTAATACAATTTCAAGTTTTTATCTGACAGCGGTTAAAGGGACATCATCTGTCACTAAGACTACTGTCAGGCAGCCAGCGGCACACAATTTAAATTTTAATTTGGTTGAATCAAATAATCACTACCATTAAATTTAGTATTCTGAAATTTGAAAATCGTTTTATTTAATTTTTGTTTTATCTAGCCTATACTCATGCTAATGCAATTATTACCATCATCATCATCATCTTGGGGTCATCAGTCCTAAGACTGGTTAGACGCTAACCTCCAGATTCTCCTATTTTGTCCTAACCTACGCATTTCGCTAATTGTGCTACAACCTACATCCCTTACTATTTGAGAGCAGTAGTCTAATCTAGGCCTACCTCTGCCTTTCTTCACTACTATTTCTGCCTCCAAAATATCGCGGACTATTCCCCCATGTCTCAGCAAGTGGCTTACCATTCTATCTCTTCTCTTCTTTATGTTTTCCACATACTTCTTTTCTCGCCGACTTTCTCTAATACTTTTTCGTTTCTAACCCTATCAGTTCACGGTATTTTCATCATTATTCGGTAACACCACATCTCAAAAGCTTCTAATTTCTTCCTACTTGCTTCCTCTACCATCCAAGTTTTGCAACCGTATAGTGCCATGCTCCATACTTACGTTTTCAAAAATCTCTTCCTTGTTTCTTACCCCCCGAGCATAAAAATGCTTTCTTTTTGTTAAAAGCTACTCGACCCTGCGCTATTCTTTGTTTTATATCTTTATCGCTTCTTCCATCCCAATTTATTTTACTTCCTAAATAAGTGAAGTCTTTAACTTCCTCCAATCTTTCATTATTAATTTATACTTTCGTTTTTGCTCTGCTCTCGCGCCCTCTGCACACTAACACTTTAGTTTTGTTTTTATTCGCCCTCATTCCGTATTCCTCTGTCAACACTGCCTCCATTTCGTTCAACGCTGATTCTAATTCCTCCTTACTAGATGCTAATACCGCTATATCATCCGCGAATCTAAGCATTTTTAGTTTCTGTCCCTGTACTTTAATCCCGAAATCCACTCTATCTTTTACCACATTGATCGCCTCTCGATATACAGATTAAAAATTAGTGGTGATAGCGTACGTCCTTGTCTTACTCCTTTCCTAATACCTACTTCCCTTCTTATATTATTACCATAGTGTACGTAAACAGAATGAGCTTTTTCACATTCCGTAATAAAAAAACAGTAATGTGGGATCAAATTTTGTAATGGGGGGCTGCCATTAAGAAAAATATAGATGACGTGATACCTCCTACATGAATCACCTTGTAAACATTAACTATATTTTAAAGGAGGCGGAACTAAAAATAAAATTTGGCAAGTCCAGGATTTTTTCCTCAAACGCATTCTTTGAATGTTTAACTAATTTATTGATTTATTTACAAAAGTGCTGTATATACCCTTCTATTACATATTAGGAATGTATAGGAGATATCTTATATGTATACTCCTAAACAGCAAGTGAGTCAGTCACCTGTTTACTCCACGATATCGTTTTTATACTTAAATTTATACTTTTGTATTAGCCTTACATGTATCTAGGGCAGAAAGACTTTCGAAGAACAACTCGACCTTGGAATAATTAATTAGGATACATATTTCTTCTAGAGCTGTCAAAAATGCAAACTAACAAATACTGCCACTCAAGTCGACTGAAAACAAACACGTTACCGGAATCCCAATACTCCTACTATGTATGTACGACTTGTTGTGTTACGTTGGTTGCATAACGATTGCGTCACAACCACAAATGTACACATTATTTATTAGTTCTAGTGTAACCTAATTAATTAACTCTTAGTTATGGATATATTCTATAAATAATTTGCCTGTTTTCAACAAACATGTCCTCACATAACTATACCTACCTCCACTGAACGTTATCCATTGATTCTATCTAGTATAGTTATAGTACAATAAAATAGCGTGCTGTATTGTACCCCCTGAATTATTGTAGGTTTACACGTGGATGTTATTTAGTCAGTGAATCACAATCAGAGGAATACATAAATGTATACGTTGATAAAGCACTTCTGTTCCATTAGATACATTAAAGGAAATCAATAACGAGTCTCTATTCATATTTATTACTTCATCGGTTCAATTTAAAGACCATTATAGAAGGAAAGGAGTAACCGATTTATTGATTCCGTTAAAGTTTTAAGATGAAGACAGTACACTAATAACCGATGGAATTTAAAGACCCAATAAAAGGTGTTTTATTAGCACCATTACTGTTTTACAGATACAGCCTCTTGACTTATGGAATAGCGGCATTTTCCTCAGCGATAAAACATGATTTCAGTGAGTAAATACGGGGCACTATTTATATTTTTAGCGTAATAATAAAAAAACATTGATTTGTCATTGAAAATTACTTTATTGTTTTTCAAAATATTCTCCTTCCTTGTTTATTATATACCTTTGCATGCGTTCGAACCATTTGTCAAAGCATTTTTTCCATTCCGCTTGAGATATGTCCAAAACATGACCTTTGAACGCATCAACGACTCCTTCTGCCGACGAAAATCGTTGCCCATGCAATTTATTTTTGACGTTCGGGAAGAAAAAGAAGTTATTGGGTGCCAAATCAGAAATGTAAGGCAGGTGATCCATTAATACGATTTTTTGAATGTTCAAATATTCGGTTGTTAGACGAGATGGGTGAGGGCTCGCATTGTCATGATGAAGAATGATCCAACGGCGCTTGCTTGTTTTCCTTATTTCACCGAAGACTTCCGGCAAACAAATGTTTGTGTACCATTCAGAATTGACCGTTTTACGTTCCTATAAAGCCACTGTTCCCACATGACCAGTTTTTCCGAAAAAACAGGCGACCATTTATTTCGAAGTGCTTCGAGGGTGAACAACATTTATTGGATTTAGTTCATCTTGAAACACTCATATATAGTCGACTGCTGTTTACTTTCTGGCTCACACGCATAGATCCATGATTCGGCACTTGTTATAATGTTATATACGTCTTTTAAAACACCGCTATTATATTTCTTGAGCATTTGTTTACACCAATTGCCACGAGCACCTTTTTGAGATTTTTTGAAATTATGTGGGATCTAACGAGAACAAACCTTTTTTACGGCTAAATTACCATATAATATTTTATATATTCTAGTAGAATTAATACCTAAGGTTGCTTTAATCTCACAGTATGTCACATGACGATCTTGCACTATCAGTTATTGCACAGCATCAACGTTTTCTGGCACGACAACAAATTTTGGACGGCCTTCACGACTTTCGTCGGTGAGCGAATGACGGCCACGATTAAACTCGTTATACCAGCGTTTCACAGTGGCAAAAGCTGGGGCTTTATCCCCAAAAGTGGACGTAAGTTGATCGATGCACTCTTGTCTTGATAATCCACGTCGAAAGTCCTAATACATCACCGCACGAGTTAATTCCATTTCTTCGCTGAGATACAATCTTCAAATCACTGTAAACAACACAAATCGCGCTTAAACCATAGAATGTTCTGAAGAAGTTTATGGTCAAAAATATCAAATTTTCCATTGGAAATGTCAGATGGGGTCTGACAACATTTAGTGTTGTCAGGGCTCAAAATATAAATAGTGCCCCTCGTATTTCAAAAATGCCATCTTTGCAAAATGTTAGATAAAAGTTTATATGCATATGTTTAATGTCGCATGACCGTTGATGATTTTGAGTTATGCCGAAGATATTTTAGTGAGGAAGAAAATGGAAGACCATAGTTTCTTATAAGACAGTCCTAACCATCGCCTGATTATGTCAACTTGATTGACGAAACAATGAAGTTGAAAAATTTCAACTTCATTTGGAAGGAGATTAAACATACGTTTAGATATTTATTAGGTTACTTGGCTTCAGTTGAAAAATATATTTATTTAGTGAGGTAAAATTGAGTGACTTATAAGTTACTGACATGAATTGTATCGATTTAGATGCATACCCCATGGATTTGATTCGGAATTTGTCCTATTTAGACCGGCGTACCGTGTACGGCACTGATGGGAACTAATAAACTCAAAACAGCTGTCTGTCGTTCGGTTCTCATCCGGGACAGATGTTGAATCCTACCCGTGGCGGGTTTTCTTCTCTGAAAGTAACCACAACGTTTATATTTTTCTTCCATTTTATTCTCAGCCATTAAATTTATAGGGTCTTAAGTTTCGGGCAAATTTTTATAATCTAAAAAAGTTTTTATTTCATTATAATCAGCAAGTGTCTTATACAACGATTGCATTTCAGACGCTCGACGAGTACGAGAACACGTCTCCATTTTGAGATGAATTAGAAATAAAGGAAACGTATAAATACATATTAAGACACTTTAAAATCAAATAATCCAATAAATAATGCTGGAAAATGTGATAATAAAACTTTGTTTACTACAAAAGGTGCGTGGGAATGTATAAAATTGTAAAGCAGTGTTTAAAATTAATACACTCCAACGAAGCAGTGAGATAAAACTGAATATCGATGATGAAAATATGTCAGGTGTATTTTAGAAGACTTATATCAGCGTTCTGATAATATAAACACTTAAAAAACACTTAATTACACTGAATCGAGTTATTTTCACAAATAATTTATTTTTTTGTATGAACTTGCAAAATAATGACGACATAAACGCACTGGGTAACGTCTCCCAGTCTCTCACAAACTGACTATACTGGCGCATGGTTCAGTTACTTTTCACATCTCATGACGATTCTGGTGGGGGATGTGTAGTGGGGATAGTAGATTTTTTCCCATTTGAAAATTAATCCCCTTCATTTTACCGTTTATAAGGAGCAAGCAAATATAACTTAATCCCGGGTATCCCATATCCAGTGCGTCTCTTGAGGATTAAGAAGTAATATATAGTTCTCAGATCAAAATGTTGACAGCTCAACTATCTTACGACCAGCATTGCTTCTAATTTTAATCCTCTGTATATTTCAGTAGTATATTTAAACATAATTGGTAACTCTTGATTTTATTCGTCATATTATTATGATATATGCATGTTTAACGCCTTCTTTGTTTTCTTTCTAGTGGTCGTTTACCCTATCTAAGATTGGACACACTTGTACAAAACTTAGACAATACAGTTCCTGATGTCAGTGTTACATTGTAGTCTTCCATTGATTAGAATATTTCCAGAGAAGTTCTTCATGATTATTTTTATTTTGTAGCATTGATTGTTCTTTTATCAAATATGTACTATTCAAGAAATTAATCGAGGAAGCCGTTACTCTGTGGTAGTTCATAATTCACAACGGAAATAAGTAAAACAACTACTACGTTTTATAAAAACGTATAAAAACGTAGTAGTTGTTTTACTCATTTCCGTTGTGAATGTACTATTCATTTCATCGCTATTTGCCAAATAACTCTCTTATCTTGCCGATAAACGGAGCAGTCTATCTGAGCCTAGTAATAAAAATAAGTCACGGTAACACATAAGAGCCGTTTGGGATTTTTCATTTGGCAAATAGCGATGAAATAAACTATATCTGTTCATAGATTCAGATTAAAGATCCCTTGTCCACTTCACAGGTTATTGTACTTTTATTCTAGACCCATATTGGCCTTCTTTAATTATCTATTTCAAGTTGACGATTTAAATAGTCTTCACTCCATCATTTTTGACTTTCTTTTTATATCTTTTAGATATAAATATTTAAAATCGATTGAATTATAACACCAGAATTTTGTCTTGATTGTATTTCGTTTTGAATTCGTATATTATTTATTCCACAAGACATGTACTGCTCCCCCAGGTATGCGTAGAAGAAAGAGTGAGGCAGCATTCGAAGGGAAGAGGATGGAGTATACACGCGGCCATATCAAACTCTGTGTACATTCACATTCTATATTCATGGATACTCGCTCTGTAAAGGTCTCAATGCGACTGAGTAAATACCAGGCTATATACTGCGCACCTCGTGGGCGGTCCGATATCGTAGTTTTAAGACTTATTCCTATTCTTGACGAGCTGTATATCTTTATTTACATCATCTAATGGAAATAACATTTTCTTTACGCGGTTCTATTGATTCTATTTGATTTCCCATTTCGCCCAGTATATTTTTCTACCCCTCCATCCACGAACTAATCTCTGCGATTCATCATACGATTATTTGATCAAGTGAGCTAGGAAAGAGAGTCGTAACCGTTGGTCGACCGCCAAGTTGACAAGAATTACAAGCGGAGACAGTGCAGGAGCGGGATAACGAGGGAATATAAACCCAAAACCGTCTCCTAGCAACCCAACCAAACGGCACCTAGGTCTCGGATACACCTGGGGCATGTGGGAGTTGCGACCATACTGGCGGCCTCTCCGTGGACATGGAACAGAGACGGGATAGGGCCGATTCGCCTCGAATCTGACTTTATTGTTATTTTACGATCATCCAATGTGATGTGGATCGATGATTCGCCAGGAACTGATTTTGACGTTAAGCAGATTTCTTAGGGAAAGCGAAAGTGTAGGATATTTTCGGAGATTAAGGAAATACTAAAAACTTCAGAAGGCATTTCATGTAAGGAAGTTACTAACCCCTGGATAAGAATAAAAGAATGTAGTGAAATAAGAAAACAAATTAATTATATCGCTAGTGAACGAGGTTTTTTCACGTCGATGAAAATCTATCCAGTCTTGTTTGTGCACCAATAGCAATTAAAGTTACCATTTTTCCTACGGTTGCTTAGAAAATAAGCAAAAGCACACTAAAAACGCAACTGTAAAACGGCATTTTATACACGCTGTGCGCAAAATACCGTGGAGTAGTGATAGCGTTTTTTCTTAGCATCCAGGTGACCTGTATTCGATACTCGGCGTTTGGTAATTTTTTTTCCTGATCCTCAAACGTCATGGTGGATGGCGCTCTAGCACTGTGGCAGAAAACTACATAGATGAATCCATTTAAGAAAAAGTCAAAATATCTAATAAAATTGTAAATTCGTTAAACTCTGTAGATTCAGAGGTACATGTTGATGTTCTATCACGAAATGAAATGCCATCTTCTTCAAAAGCAAAAAATATCATATCTATTGTAAAACATTTGATCAATCAGCACAAATATATGCCACGAATTCATTTAGAAAATTACAGTAATTTTACTATTAATTACAACTTTCAATTAATAGTAATCTTGCTTGTAACAAGATTATTATTGCCTATTATTAAATAAACTATCATTAGCTGTTAACAGTGATGTTTATTGCTAATACTAATAATAGTAAGTACATGTTTATTAAAATTAAATAATCGTTGTTTTATTATGTCAAAAAATCATCGTTTTGAAGGCAGAACTTGAACAAGAAAAATATATACATCCCTCAGATGTAATTTAAGTGCAACCGTAGGAAAAGTATAGTGTAAAATACGTGCGAAAAGTATTTTTTACACTCCTGAGACTTATTGCAACAAACCGTCTCAATGCGTGCGAAAATTGTCTTTTTCGACACTTGTTGTACAATATACTATTATATATCTATTTGGGATTCTTTAAGTTGAGACCAATTTACTGAATACTACGGACAAGTTTTAAGAAATATTTGCGTACATTTGGAGGAATTTTAATAAAAAATTAGCTACACAAAATGTAAAGACAAGCCAGAAATTATTTGAAGCCCTATTATAGCCCTAGAAGTTATTTAAAGAGCTACTAATGTTTTATAAGTAATAATAAAGTAGAACGAACGATTGAGAACAGTTTGTAGAAGAATTAATATACAGTTAACAACCATTACGATATCAAATGTCCGAAGGCTCCCATCTAGACTCTTCTCTAAAATCTTTGAAGTTGTATTTGGAAAGTAATGGAAGGGCTATGCCTGGTCAGTCATAGCATACAATAATAATATTAATGCAGGTATTATTTTACCATTGAATGACTATTGATTACTTTTATTTTAATTAATTAGATGGCTACTTTATTAGATTTGATTTTAGACTTTTCGGTTGCTTACTACAACACCGTCAAAAGTCTTGGACCCCCGTATATTACAGATTTCGATTATTTTTATTTTGTTTTCATTGCTAGACAACAAAAGTGAGTTATTTAGCTGTCAAACAAGATCAAATAAATTGCTAGATAAAATATTTTAGATTAGTTATAATTTTTTTTAAATATTCGTCACAGTTTTATTGCATATTTAGCAAAGCGACTTTGATACTTTTCTTTCGATATAATTCTAGGATGTGAGGTTTCTACATTTAATAGGGCAAGAATTATTGCTTTGCGTGATGCTGGACATTCCAATCATCAGATATCCGAGATGTTAGCATTCCTAGATCTTCTGTTGTGCGAATAGTGCATAGGTATCAAGAATCAGGGACAGTGGAAAGAAGACCACGTAGTGCTAGGCCTCGAGTGTCAAATGAACGGCAGGATCAGTATTTGGTTTAATATGCCCGTAGACACCGAAATACTTCAGCTCCACCCTCAGGGCTCACTTTCAAAGTATGTTTGGCCTTGCTTCATCGACCTGTACAGTTCGAAGAAGACTTTATCGTGCAAATTTACGTGCAAGAAGGCCATTAAGGGTACCCACTCTACTTCCACGACATCGAACTACCCGCTTTTAGTGGGCACGGGAACGTAGTTATTGGCTTTTTAAAGCAATGACGATGGGTACTATTCACAGATGAAATCAGAATTGGACGAGTGAATGATGGTAATAGGCAAAGAGTCTAGAGAGAGCCAGGTTATCAAGAGACTAAATTTTCTGAGGTGTGAGGTTGCTCCCTAGAATGGTGGGACAGTAATGTTTTGGGAAGAAATAATGTTCAATAACCGTACGCCGTTAATTCCCATAAATCAAAATATGACAAGTTAAGATTATATTGAAAGTGTTATCAGGTCCATTATTTATCCCCTACGCGATGAATTAGGTGACAATTTCGTCTCCATGGACGACAACGCGAGACTACATCGCACAAGAACGATTCAAGAGGTACTTGAACAGGGAGATATTACCCGACTAGCTTGGCCAGGTAATCCCCCAGGTATAAATCCCATTGACAACAGTGAGACTTGGTTTCTAGAGTAATTCACAAACGCATGAACCCACCCCAAAATGCGGGAGAGTTAGCTGTAGAAGCAATAAAGGAATGGAACAATATTCCTCAAGAAATTGTCAACCGTTTGATTGTTTCAATGCACAGGCATGTCAATATGTTCCTACGAAGCAGAGGAATCCATCCTGACTATTAAGTTGTAGTTTACTTTGTTAAAAAATATGTTTTGTCATAATAAATTTACTTATTTTTTCTCATTGTTTTTTAATTGACTAAATTTTTAAAAATTATTCCTGTATTACAAAAAGATACCTTAAGAAAAGATATACTTTGAAAAACAAATACAGTATTTAAAAGAAAATTATTTATTAATACAAAACATCGGGGGTCCAAGACTTTTGACGGTGTGTGTACATAACAGTTATGCTGGCATTCTTTACATTAATTTAACAGTTCTAATATTAAATAACATTTTTAAAAATAACGTATATTTTGCTAAAACCTCTGCTCCTTTGCTACACGACAATATTACGCGTTAAATTATTTTTTCAAGATAATTTTCGTAATCAGGCAGGTGAATGTAATAAAGATCACCCCGTCTTGTCTCTGTGATGGAAAATGTGACGTAAATAGATATCCTCAAATTACAGAATTATAAATTTTCCACATCTTGTATGATAGAACAGGACTCCAGGCGTTAAAACATAAATTGTTAAAAGTTTAAAAGTCTGCAGGAAGATCCAAAAAAAAAACGTAATAAAATTGTTTTTGTACCAATAAATATGTATGTGCTTTGTCATTATGATTTTACAACAATTAGAAACTAGCAATGACAACAATTACAACAACAACAACAATTAGAAGATCCCTTTCTTCGGTGGGTATTTAAATCTAGTTCAGTTCAACTTAACATCAATTTAATATTGACATCATCGTCTGATGATGTCAATTTCGTTAACGAAATACTCATCGACCGATATAATCTTTCAATGCAAAGCTGGTTTATTTTTTTGTAGTTGCATTGATATCCTCCCAAGTATACACAAGGGATCTTCCCTTCTGCATACTTCAAACAAACCAAATGTTTAACACTAAGGACACGTTATTGTATCGTGTGGCGCTCCATATTTACTAACTCCTATCTGTCTCCTGATCGACCTGTCACAATTATTGACCTATCGAATCATGACAGCCAAAATGGCGTAATGTAAATGTTGCGCTCTTATTGTAACATCATGTATTGAAAAAAGTAATATGTCTTTAATAGCATAATGTTATATCCTCGCTGAAAAAAAACATGTAGAAAATCATCGCTACATGTTCAACTTTATTCATATTTACAATACAGATCAATAAAGAATATTAATTTTATTGCAGACTATTAGGCTACAGTGTATGTCAGCCTCACATAAGTATAATTTCCGTTAAGATTTATGGCAACCAAAAACAGGGTAGCAATTTTAAAGCAACATTCACACCACCCATTAAAATGAAACTTCCGACGTTTCCTATTATATTTTTCGTTGAAAAAAGTATAGCTATACATTTTTTCCCGGCCATAAAGCCGTTTGCGTAACCGCTACACTGAGATTTATAGCAAATTTATTCGAGATCTCGGATAGTTTACAAGTCGCTTAAATCACCAAAAGCCAAGAAACCGTTTAGATTTTTATAGACGTTCCGCGGAATGAATGACTCCTGAATTATCATCCTGAGCTACTATTCGATAATGATCCGAATTCCTAGCCAGTAATGGTTCGGCAATTACCCTAATTGTTCGGCTTGCTCCCCCTCACGATCGTAGTTCTAGAAACTACCTCCTTGAGACGACTGACTGCCTGTAAATAATGAACCACTAGTATATTTGCTGGGCCCGAGTTTCGGCGTCTGTCGTTAGGAATGGAGTTCCAAAGTTTGCTCGATAAGATAAATCTAATATTGATAGTTACGATAAGATAACTAAACAAAATGTAGCCGGGCCAATGGGCATGACCCGTAAATCGCATCTTATTTTCTGGACGCAGTAAGGAACAGAAAGGGACAGGGAAATGAAATTAATGTAAATATCATCATGCATAGTATAATTTATTAGTCCACCATTCCATTTTCTAACTGGAAAAAAATTCGCAAGTTTGAATCTGGTGTAACGGAGAATTATGAACAAAGTAAAATAGTACAAAGAAAGCATAAAGTACAATAGTACTTACTGTACTTTATATTACAGTACAGATGGTAGTTTGGTATTATCAACTTGTATAAAAAACTGGATGAAGAGCCCAAAGAAATAAAACTGGTCGACTATTCCAAATTTCGCGCTTAAATCAACATGCTCTGAAGAGGATCGTAACAACAAACCGACGATCTAGTGCAAAAGAAATTATGGCACTATGGAGGCAAGCTATTGAGAAAAATATTTCTGTGTCCACAACTAAACGCTCAATAAAGAAAATATGATACAAATTCTACAAGGGAAAGTCTTATTCTTTACATTTTACATTTGAACTTACCGGTTTCTCCTTCAGGCACAAGAAAAGCAGTTATTAAATAAACGACAGAAAATTAATCGGTTACGGTGGGCCAGAGAACATAGGCATTGAACCTTACAACAATGGCACCAGGTAATTTGAATCCAAACGAATCCAAATTTGAAAGCTGTTTTGGTGATACCAGAAAGTGTTTGCTAAGAGCCCCGCAGGAAACTTCATCCTGACTGTTTGGAAAGTGAAGTTCTCTGCGTCTCTTACGATCTGGGGGTGTATGAGTGGTATGGGCTCGGGGGCGTAGGAAAATTGCATTTCGTAGATGGTACTGACAGCAGAAAAATAAAATAAATTTTAATACACGGTTTATTGTCGTCAATACCAATATGTCAACGCACTGTCGCGCAGTACATTTTTCAGTAGGATGGTGTTGCGTGTCATACAGCAAAAAATGTCAAAGCTTGGTTTACAGAATATAATGTCCCTATTATGGAATGGCCCACTAGCAGTCTAGACCTCTCGGCAATAGAAACATTGTGACATAAAAAATAGTTATTGTTAAGTATGCTCTTTTGTATCTACAATACATATCATAATTCTTATTCCTACATATTATCCCCGTAAACATAAAAGTTAAGGGAACGCTTTTCCTTTTACTTCTATACGTTTTATCAATCGATTTTTCACTTTGTCCGGAGTTTGGTCAGTTGCATGCCGACTCCCCCGCGGCCAGATCCTACTTAAACTTTACGATTTATGTGGACATAAAAACCAGAACGAGGAATTCAAATCTGTCATTTTATTTCCGGACCACTGTACCTTTCGGCTTGAGTACCTTCGCGGGTGTATATCAGGAACGTATGTAAATTCGTCCCTTTTTTATGTAGACATTTATTTTACGATCGCACGAAAATATATGTAGAAAACGTAAGGCGTTGAGGCTGGAAGATAAAATATAGGTGGGGCATTTACAAGAACTGTTTTTTCTTTCTACTGAATATGAACATGTCCGGTTTTAGTATCGTCACAATTTTTATGTACAAGGTTAGACATAAGAATGAGTATGACGATGTCCAAATTAAAATTAATATATTTAGTTATAACTTTATTCTTGGCGTTTTTGAATCTTACGTATATAGGGTGTCTCAGTTGGAACTATAGAATGTGAATTGTGCGCCATTCGCGTTCTGTCGAAGATGAGAACAAAGAAAGTATGTCATGCGGTGATTGAGTGTGGGAAAATCCTGATGAGCGTGGGAACTTTTTGAGCCTTTGTCGGCATGCGTCAAAGTAACCGCCAGAGAGGTGTTAGCGTCAAAGGTGACAAATGGCATATTAATTAGTGACATGCGTCAGCAGTCGGCAGGGGGCCTTTGGCGGCATATATCAAAGGAACCGCTAAATAGGTCGGACAGTTCTCAGGCTGGAACTTTTTTACTGTTGTAATAACAGATTAAAATATATGTTAATATTAATATACGAGGTGATCGTTTTAAACATACACAATACTTGGTGGTAGTATTTACGGGGTGATCTTTTAAATTTAAGTTTTAATTATATTCAAATTTAATTAAATTAATCTAATTTATTCAAATGATTAAATGCCCATTGTTTTTTGATAATATTTAGGGCCTGTCATCTACAAAACATACCACGTCAACATTAACAGTTCAACAGCGAATAGTTCGTGTTCAACTGTTTTATGAAAGTGAGTGATCATTTGCGGTTACCTTAAGAAAAATTCACACAAAATTGGGACAAAATGACCTACACAGGCAAAAGTTCGTAAGTTAATCAAAGCATTTTAAGGGACAGGTTCTGTTATTGATAAGGTATCACCAATACGTCGTGGTCAGTCAGATGACAATATTGCTACAGTGAGAGAAAGTGTACGGGAGTATTCTAATATAGTAGAATTATTGTATGAAGACCAAGTCGGCAATAAATCGTGCGACAAAGACAGATGCATGTCTGGCTTTCTTCCATACCAATCCAATCTGAATAAGAGACACAGACCTGCCTATAAATCATTTCCGTGCGCCTTCTTTTCTGCAATTCTCTTACTGCATTCGCGTGGGAGAAGGTAAGCTATACACTGCTCCTTGCCGCACGGTTTATTGCCGACTTGCTCTTCATAAAATAATTCTACTATACGTCTATTCGACATCGTGCACAAGAATTGAATCTGTCAAGAGCCACCATCGATTTTGCATGTTCACAGATGCAGATCTTTCTTTAAAATCTGATGCGTGGTGAGATGCGATGATAAATTGACATAAATTAGTATTGAACAATATATTGAATATAGAAAACAACCACCTATTTATTCATGTAAAAGTCGTAAAGTTATATATAAAAAAAAATTGGACGCGAATTACAAAGAGAAGTTATAAGGAACTGCCTATTTTAAGTGTAAAGAATTATAAAGCATCTTTATCATTTTAACAAGTTGCAAACAAAAGTAAACGTTACATTGTTAGTAACAATATTTAGTATAAACCAATAATTCAATACCCAAATGTGTTAATTTTGAATGATAATACCCTAAAGGCCAGAATAAGTAAGTGTAGAGATTCTAAAAAAATATTATTAATTTAAATAATAAAAAAATGTTTAACAAAATATAAAAGTGAAAATAATGACGTAATCAGGCGCAATGCATCTGAGAGATCCGGATGGCCCATACAAGGCCAGGGGATGTACTAAAAAAAATCTACAGCATATCGAGAAAAGTGGTTTGGAGCTAGGAAGCTATGAGAGACTTGGAGTTAATATTCGTAATACACGCGAAAGGAAAAGAAAAAAGTGACTACTGGATCTCATAGATCGGCTGCGTCCTACGGAGGGTTAAGTGGGTTATCCTTTAAATTTGACTGATAGAAAACTGTATTTAAAGAATGTAACTCTTACTTTAGGTTTTCATAAATAAAACTTGTGCATTATCTTGATATTGATTTATTTTCAAACAGATTTAATACACGTAATTTAATTTAATTGATCCGCGCCGATTTGCAACAAATCCGTTCCATCAGAAGTATTAATCTCCCGATCCGATCTGAACAACCCGACATAATAAGGAAATATATCTCCTAAAGGGTATCTGCCTCCCAATAAATACTGAGTCCTCCAAATTGTGTGTCTATATGTAATCTATAGATCCTCGAGTGAGAATCCCCGAGGAGGCGGGATTTTTTTCTGAAATATTCCCTTTCTCTTCGTTTATTTATTATTGAGGGGTTACAAATCCCTCGGAACTTAGCTCCGACTAAGGCCCGTGTTTATGCTCCTAAAGTGGACCTAATACGCTAAAGTAAACATTTAAATTGCCAATTATAACGTATGGAAAACAAGAAATAAGAGCACAACGTCCATGTTCATAAGCAAATGCCACCAATTAAGTTACACGACAGGAAACAAAAACGTCGTTGTTCTTTGAAATCAGAACACCAAGATCAATCGTAAATTAAAGCTTGATATTCTGGATACGTGTTGTCTTTTAATAAAAGAATAAATAAATAAGTACTATATGAAAAAATTACAGCTTTGGATATCAATAATTTTAGTTTAAACTAAGTAAAATTTTTGAAACATCAATCCAAATTCTTTTTGGATACTGAAGGATCTTTCAATAAGGACGCTCGATTTTTAAATGTAAATAAAGCAAGTTGTTTGTGACGTATCTACTGATTTTCTTTTTTATTTAAAAGTATATTTTACGGCATTAAGTATGAAATATAACGTCGTTCAAGTATCTGCCGAGACGTTTTTTTGGTGGCGCGCATTCGGGAAGTCCAATTTTCGATGACTTTGTCGCATAAATCTGGCTGAATTTGCTGGATGGCGTTCGTTATGTTGACTTCGAGGGCATCAATTGTTTGCGGTTTATTCGCATAGATCTGCGATTTAAGATAGCTTCAAAGGAAGGAGTCTAGAAGCGTTAAATCGCACGATCTCGGTGCCCAATTCTCGCCGCCGCTGCGCGAGATGACAATGCCCTCAAATCGCTCGTGCAGAATGTCCATCGTGGCATGCGTTGTGTGGCATGTAGTACCGTCCTGTTGGAACCACATGTTGTCGGTATCCATACCATCCAGTTTAGGCCACAAGAAGTAGCTTATCATCGATCTGTAGAGCTCACCGTTGACGGTTATGGCAATGCCGGTTACGTTTTGGAAGAAGCACGGACCGATGATTCCGCCAGACCAAAATCCTCACCAAATAGTGACTTTCTCGGGATGCATTTGATGCTGGTGTATCTCGTGTGGATTGGTGTCGTTCCAAATTCAACAATTTTGCTTGTCCACATATCTATTCATCCATACATGGGCTTTGTCGTTAAAGATGATTTTTTGACGAACTTTGGGACAGTCACTTGCCACTGATTTCGAAAATAAAATTTGATGATTTGCACACGTTGTTGAAGGCTATCACCTTCCATGGTGATTTGCCGTACACTATTGAACAGCTCACAATAAATTTGACAATGTTGCTTTAAGAACATAACCGCTATAACCTAACAAGTTTCGAGCGACGCTCTTGAAAGACCCCTGTAGCTTGATGTATATGTCCTAAACATTAAACACCTAATCCCATACGAGGTATGTGAATTAAGTATCTAATAAGACTGATTATTTTTAATTTTTTTTATTCGAATGGGATTACGATTCAATATTGTCTCCCTCGAAATAACTTTCTGGGGAAGACACACAGCATTGGAGACGGTTCCTTAAATCCTCATAGCAGTGCTGGAACTCAGATACAGGAATTAGCCTTCAGCTAGACCGTTACAGCCGTTTGAATATTTTGGAGGATTCCAAAATGACGTCTCTTGAGATAATCTTTCAATCTCAAAAAGAGAAAATAGTGACAAGGGCTTAAGTCGGGCGAATAAGAAAGCTAAGAAGCCACAGGAATGTTTTTACTGACCAAAAACTCGTTTACTAAATTGCTGTGCGACAAGGCGCATTGTCGTAATGCAACACTCAGTTGTTCTTGATGTTTGGTCTCACACGAATGATCCTTCTTCGAAGTTTTTTAAGAACCCCTAGGTAAAAGTGTTGATCAACCGTTTGGCTATGAAGCACAAACTCTTTCTGAACCATTCTCTATCTATCGAACAAGCAAGCAAATCAGAGATTCATCTTCAATCGACTCTCTTTCTTCTGAAAATGCCTTTAACCACCGAAAAACCTGGACCCTTGAAAAAACCGTAGGCTGCTGAAGTTTTGTAAAAGTTTCACTGTGCTCAAGTCTAAAGCAAAACCTGATAGCACATCGTTACTCGAAGTTGATGTCAGTCATCTAGTTAAGAATGGACTAGAGAAAACTATTTTTACGGACAACCACATGACTCTAACGAGTTCAAACTCGTACTGAATGTGTATCACATATTCACATATGGTCCCTCCAAATCCCGCGTCCTAAATGTTGCCAGATTTAATGCTGTGTTGCCAGTCTCATTATTTAAATTACATTTTCTCATTACTTTACATTCATATTTCTTTAATTACATACTCTTCCTTTAGAGAAGATCAATTTGAAGATCTGGCAGATCAGATCTTCAAATTTATCCGGCCAGTTTATTCTCCCTTGGGTACTTTTAAAAAAGTCTCAGCCATGTTTGATCTACCATTATTCTGTTGGAAGATAGCTCCTGGAACTGTTTATACGTCTGGGAGTACTACTGGATCAAACATTCATGAATGTAGGTGGCATTTTACTATTTTAACACAGATAATATCCGACCTAGATCTTGCTTCAGCGTAAACTTTGTTTACCCTCTGTTGTTGTTGTTGTTGCTGTTGCCTCTAGCGACAGGCATAATAATGATCAACGAGTATTTCAAATTCCAACTAACTTCCAGCATGTATCGTCCAACAGTTATCGCTGGTATTGGACAGCTTGGGACAGTCCTGCATTGTCGTGTCAAAGCCTTAGAAGTGGCAGTATGACGTAATTACTAGATAATCTTTGATGCTAGAGGTCTGCCCTTTGATTTGTGGTCTAGTAGCTCCAAGGGCTTCCCAACGTGACTGAGTGACATGTTCACAAAAGCTGCTTGATAAATTATGGTAACAAAAAAGAATAGTGACGATACTGACACATTACTCATTACAACCGTTTTAAAGTGTACGACTAGTTTTCGCCAAGGTAGCTGTTGGTATCTCGGTATAATATTTATTTGCAATTAAAATAGTTAATTTATTTATTTAATTAATAGTTAGTTTTTTTGTAACGGTCTAATTTCACTGAACGGCAATATATAAATATCGAACCGCTTAATTCTTTTTGATATATGTATGTTATAATCTACGTCTTGCCAAGACATGAACATATTTACAACGATAAATCGATTATCGATTCTATGTTTACTAACTCTGCATATTTCATGATCCACCGAGCCGTGCTCTAATTTATCGCATTCGGTTGTGAAAGGTTAGAAGTTGAAATATACTGGAGTTGATAGCACCTTGATAACGATCTTTTTTTCCTCTTCTCTTCCGGGTCGGTTGGGAACAAATTAGTTCCCGAGATTTATGGCCCTTCCTAGGTACGTTACTAAATGGTCAAGGTGAGGTTAGAGAGCTAGGAGATAATTCCACCCAAAATTTATCTATATTGGGTGATGTAATATTGAAAAAAATATTCGTAAGTGCGACGAAAATATATGATTATAATATGATTTATTTATAATTTTCGTTAGAAATGTTTATACAGTGCCATTCAAAAGTCCCCTCCCCCCCCTCTTATCTTTTTAACGATTATACATAAACTAGTGAAATTTGGTAACTGAATATTAAGGGTTGTAAACTTCCCTACTAGTGATGATAGATGACGTATGCGTCAAAGATGACATCACAAGGTCATTGTGACCAATAATTTTAAATGGAACCCTATGGCAAGCGACACCTCTTTTAAAGGGTATCGAAAAAACGTATTCAATGATACTAACATTGTTTGTATTTATGGTAGTTTTGATGGATTAAATCAGTAATCAGTAAACTTGGATAATAATTTTAATTACAGATTCAAGAATCAGTACCTACTTATAGTAATTGTTCGAATTGAGCTCCATCTACTTCCTGACAGTAAAACATCCTATTGCGAAACTCTTTTCGTACTTTTTCAAATGTGTCTGCGGAAATAGCCCTATATTCTGTAACAATACGTTGTTTTAAAACATCAATATTGTCAGGCTGAGTGGCGTAAACCTTCGATTTAAGATACCCCCACAGAAAAAAATCTAAAGGTGTGAGGTCCGGTGATCGAGGCGGCCATTCCATTGAACCTCGTCGTCCAATCCATCTACCAGGATATTCTTCATCCAAATACCGTCTTACTGCACCGTAATAGTGTGGAGGAGCACCATCCTGTTGGAATGTTATTTCCAAAATGTCGAATTCATCTTGATTATCTTCCAAAATTTCAAGGATTAACGGTTCTATTGCATTTTGCAACATCTGCATATACACCTCACCGGTTAAGTTGGTATTTAAAAAAACAGGCCCAACGATGTAGTTTCTCAGTATACCTGCCCAAACATTGACCTTCTCGGGATACTGAGTATGTGTTTCACGAAACATGTGAGGATTTGCGTCACTCCAATATCTCACGTTTTGTGTATTTACATTTCCATTTAGGTAGAAAGTACTTTCGTCACTAAAACAAATTGTTTTGACATAGTCTGGCTGTTGGTTAATTTTAGTCTCCATATTTTCACAAAATTGCAGTCTTCTGTATGGATCGTCGTCTGAGAGTTGATGAACCATTTTTAATTTGTATGGGTGAAATTTGTTTTTTTTCACCCTGTGCACTGTACTTTGACTGACTTCACAGGTTGATGCAACTTGAGTTGTTGAAGAAGTAGGATTTACTATTACTTCTGCCAGTATCAATTTTTTTCTCATCAGAAATTTGTGGTCTGCCAGATCGTTTTGCATCATTAATACTACCCGTTGTTTTAAACTTACGAAGAAGCTCTCTCAAATAAGTCCTCGAAACTGGGCGATCGGGAAACCTTTCATTAAAAATGCGTTCTGCTGCATGAATATTTTCTCCAGTTTCACCAAGTATTAGGATCGCTGCTACTTTATCACCTAAAACACGTACCATTTCTCTTCTTGAAGCACTTAAACGTTCAGCTCACAACAGTTTAACAAATTATTGAATGTACAAATATTTTAAAATTACCACAAGGTACTAAAACAGTTAAACGTTCGATCAACAATACACAAATTATTAAATGTATAAAAACTCTGACAGCTAAAAAAACATCATATTGGGGAGACTTGCAAAAACGTCAGATTATTTACTATCCAACTATCCAGTGGCGGAGCTTGAATTTTAAATTTTATTATTAACTGATTTAATTCATCACAGCTTTGCGGTTTTTGAAAGCCAGTTGTCAAAACTGCCGTAAACAGACACAATATTACTATCATTAAATAGGTTTTTTCGATACCTTTTAAAAGAGGTGTCGCTTGCCATAGGGTTCCATTTAAAATTATTGGTCACAATGACCTTGTGACGTAATCTTTGACGCATACGTCATCTATCATCACTAGTAGGGAAGTTTACAACCCTTAATATTCAGTTACCAATTTTCACTAGTTTATGTATAATCGTTCCAAAGATAAGAGGGGGGAGGGGACTTTTGAATAGCACTGTAGATAAAATATGTTATATTTCTGAAAATTAAGTTTTGTAACGCTGATAGTTTCCCAAAAAACACCAAAACACTATACACTACACTTGACGCGCGTTTCGTCAACAAAGTTGGCATCATCTGAAGGCGACTAAAACTAATATTATGCTAGCAATGCATCCTATTACCTAAATTATTGTTGCGGTTCAATGAGCCCTGACCGCCACAGTTACGGCCCAGTGAGCAGTGAGTAACTAACCAATAAAGCGAACTATGTGGAATAGGCCCTCTGTCACTATTCATACTATTTTTACACTTTTCAATTTCAACTTTCAAATGCATCTACAGTACCTGCTCACTTTATTAGACTCATTTGCAAAATTGTTGTTTTTTGAGGTGTATAAATAATATTGGCTTTGTTAAGTATATGTACATGAGAATAAAGCGTGGTTTCACATTTCTGATTCTTTATTATACAAAAAAAAAAAAATATATATATATATATATATATATATATATATATATATATATATATATATATATATATATATATTATATTGATACTAATTACTGAACATATTTTTATACTACTAATATTTTGTCAAACCGCCTTTGGCTTTTATTAGCGCGTCCACCCTTCGAGGCATGCTGTTTATGCAGTTTTTTGCAATTTCCTTTAATTGATCATTATGGTTCCAATGACAAATTATTCTCTCAATTAATTGAACCTTATTGGTTATGTTTTTCTTTGCTAATTCTCATTTTAAGCATTCCCACACATTCTCGATAGGGTTCATGTCTGGTGAGTTCCCTGGCCATGGTAATAAAGGTATTCCTTGTTCTGCTAAGAATTTTTTTATATTCTTGGCTGTATGACAAGGGGCCCCGTCTTGTATAAATATCTTACGACCATTTCCAAACCATTCCCTCATCTGTGGGATTAATTTTGTTTGGAGAACCTGTTTATATTGATCTTGCCGCATGGTTTCTTCTCCGACATAAAGCCTTCCCAATCCCTTCCCACTTATGACAGACCATATCTTCAACTTTTCACCTGGACGCCTTCGAACAAACTGGGTATTATCATCCATAATTTGAAAAGTTGCTTCATCGCTAAAGCATACCTGCAGACATGCAACAAAAATAATAAAACCACAAAACAAAATAAATTTTAATGACCTACCATTTGCCAGTCATCGACAGAAAGCCTTTTATGCAAAATAGCCCAATTCTGCCTCTTCTTGACCATGGCTGGTGTTAGTTTTGGTTTTTTAACTGGTCTTCGACATTTGAAACCCAAACCGTATAAATTTCTTCGTACAGTAGCCACCGATACCTTGTAGCCTGCCTCATGAAACTTATTCCTTATTTCACTGTGGGTTGCCCTTCTGTATTCCACAGCCATATTTCTTAAGAATCTCTGCCCTCTAAGAGTTATCAGTGATTTTCTGCCACAGCGACCTGTCCGAGCTGAACTAACAGGTAGGTCCGCTTGCAATTTTTGACTCAACTGTCGAACTGATGATTGGGATATCCCACATTTGTTTGCAACTTCCCGTTGACTGTATTCAGTATTTCATCCGAAGAAAGATCTTAACGTTTATCCATCTAAAAAAAATCCATTTAGGGGTTAGTCGACGTTTTTGTAACAAAAAGTATAAAAACCATAAATAATGGCATTTTATAGTACAATCATTACTCACCTTTGAATTACTATAACGAAAATATAAAAAGTTTAAAGCAAAACATATATTTTCATCCAAATCAACACAAGTTCCAGCTTGTGCTGGAACAGACATACAGAGCATAAAAAGTCACTTTCTGATAGTTGCATGAAAATTCTGCAATACCGACTGAATTATGTTATCAAATCGAAACCTTTTGGTTATGCAACCATCAATATTTATTTGTTGTAACATACGCATACCCATCAGGTACAAATACTGATTTTAATATATGCCAGAAATTAAAAAACCGCGCTATGAGGGGTGAGTCTAATAAATTGAGCAGGGACTGTAGCTGTTTAGTATTTGTTACATTCCTAATTAATCTCAAGTTGCTAATATCTATCTTATGCTTGTTGTCGAAGGTATGTTGGGCAACACTGGACTTACATATCTGTTCTACCATATCTGAGATGCGCAATGTGCTCCTTGAACCTGGTTTGAATGGATCGTCTGGTCTGTCCGACATAGCTTTGTCTCTAAGGTCTCTAAGTTCGCATGTTGTGCCTGATTCTCACCTCTAAGCGAATTACACCCCTACAGTTCAGTACCACCCCTGAATAATGTTAAATTTATACAGTTGTCAGAATTAAGAGAGAAGAATGTGAATGATTTGAAAATCACCATTTATTTTGCTAAATAACATAATATCTTTTGTCAGATCGAATGTCTTCATTGTAAAACGAGTATTACAGCTGGTCTGTACTGGTAATGATTGGTAAGAAATGTTTATTAGACCAAAACAATCTTCACCTTCTGAAACTGATTTTTTCCGCCTCGGTCCCGCTTGCTGTGCGACGTTTCGTTGCGTCGCTTATTGTCAGGAATGGAACGATGGTGTACAACTATAGAACTTACATTTGTTCGAATGTAGTAGCACAATTGCTCTAATTTAAATTAGGTACTACAGATTGAAAACTCGGACAACACCGATTCCCACCGACATTGCCAGTGCCGGCGTTTGGAATAAAATCAAGATCACAAAGGAGACGATCACACATCACAAATATAGCTCCTCGGCAATATATCAACTAAATTAAATGTATTGAAAAATCAAGGTGTAACAGCCTATTGTTTCTTTTTCATTTTTACTTTTTTTTTATTATAATTGTCTTGTAAGTGAACCAGAATCAAAGAACGTCCCCATGAAATCAATGTCATCACATCGAACACCACTAAAGGCACGGAGAGGCCACTATAAAGCGTCCGCCAGTAAAGCGGCGGTCAGGACGCGTGTTTTTCCCAGGTGAGCGTCGGCACAGGTGTGCAGACGCCGGCGTCGCCTCCGTCGTCTCCGGAATTCATAGGACGCTGATTCGGAATTTATGTTCTATGCAGTACGGGGCTTGTTCTGCGGGATATGAAAAATAAATGGTGTAGAATAAAACGCAATATATGGAATATTGATGTTTCCTGATAGCGGAATTTCGCTGTTTGGGAGCTTATTGTTCTCATCCTGCGAAAAAATAGGATCGGGATTTCTTGGGGGGGATGTAAATGTAAGACGTGACAAGACAATGCATTTCTACGATGATTGGAAGACTACCAAAATATACGTGACGCGTAATAAAAATACATAACAGGATACACGATAAAGTAATATTTCTATATACGAGGGTGAATAAACGAGCCTTTTTTTTAATTTTTTTTATTTGAACTTGAAAAAAAAAAGAATAACAGCTCAGTTTTCTACATAATCTCCTGATCTGGAAACACATTTTTCCCAGCGTGTAGGTAATTTTGTAATGTCCTGCTCCTAGAATGAAGTTGGTTGTGTCTCCAGTCAATTGCGCAAGCAGTCCTCAACCTCCTCATCGTTGTTGAATCTTTGCCCTTCCATGGTTTCCTTGAGAGAACCAAAGAGACGAAAGTCGCAGGGCGATAGGTCGGGGCTATAGGGAGGGTGTTCAGGTATCTCTCAGCCCAATTCCTCCAATTTTTCTCAGGTCAGAGCTGCTGTATGGGGACGAGCATTGTCATGGAGAAGTTTCACTTCTCTCATCGGTAGGTCACGTCGTTTGCGGCGATATGCAAGTCTAACCTCGCTTAAAATGTCGCAGTAGTACGCCGCATTAATGGTCCTGCGATCATGCAAAAAATCGAGGTGCAACAAGCCACGCTGGTCAAAAAAAAACTGCAGCCAAAACCTTGCCTGCTGACAGCCTTGACTTGGCTTTCACTGGCCCAGCTTCCCCTTGACGTCTTCACTCCTTGCTCGTTTGTTGCGGCTCAGGGGTATAGTTGTGCACCCACGTTTCATCGCAGGTGATAGCGTGAGTGAGAAACGAGTCTCTCTCTTCCCGAAATTTCGCTAGGAGACGCTCACACACCTGAAAACGATATAATTTCTGCTCAGTTGTCAGAAAGCGAGGGACCCACCTTGCGCATACCTTACGAAACCCTAACTCCTCTGTGATGATCGAAAAAGTGCTTCCATAATTTATTCCAACCTTAGATGCAATCTCATTGGTGGTCAGACGCCTATCACCCTCAAGAAGTTGTTGAACGCGGACGATGTTGTCACTGGTGATGCTGGTGTGAGGTCGGCGGCCATGGCTCTCATTTTCAACTTTCTCACGACCCTCCACAAACTGTTTATGCCATACAAACACTCTATCTCGGGACAGTGTCTCTTCCTTGAACTGCGCAGTCAATCTCGTCAGGATTTCAGTTGGTTTTACACCTTCTGTGGCGAGAAACTTGATGATAACACGCTGCGCAATTGACGAAGGCACCTCCTGCTTAGACATCGTTACGACGGGTACTGAAAGGAACGAGCGAGGTCGCCCACCTGCTCTTCCCCCTCCTGGCATCTCTACCCAACACCCCACGAAGCGGGAACCTTCACGCGTTACTATTGCAAACCCAGCACCAAAAGTCTCGTTTATATTTGATTCACCCTCGTAACATCGGCAATAGTAATAGGTCCGATTTGGATTTGGGAAACTTTTCAATAAGAGCTAAGCAAAACCTATCATCGTCATCAAATGAATTTATCTAGTTCAACAATTCTTCCAAAATATTTTTAATGGCGTTCCTTTTTTGTTTGCTCACAAAAAGCTTTGCGCTTCTCTGTTAAAAATCGTAAACTTCCTAAAACTTCTTAGATAATAGATCTAATATCCCAAAAATTCTTAGAATTTCAATTACCTAAATTTCCAAAATCTATAAACTTAAATTAAGGTAGTTTTTCCTCTACCGTCCGGTCCAAAAATAATTACGCGGGTAAACGAAAAATATATGGAATATCAGTAGTCTAATGTTCATTATTTTTATTCAGAGACTGTACTCTATACTCAGACACTGGATGTATACGTATACACATAACTACATGTTTATTAGTTGAAGCTAAAGACATGGCAACGTTACATTGTGTCGTATTTTAATCTGTTGTGATTGTGTATGTCTTATACTTAACCTGACTGTGTATAACTTTTGCGAAACTTTTTCGCAGCGTGAAAGAAAATTTATAGAAAAATTAAAAATGAATTTTAGTAATGATCAGTTGCGGGACAATGAAGGAAAATTTGAAAAACGGAAAGTAATACAGAAATGTTTCAATTGTATTACAAAAATGAATCTTGCGAAAACTAAACAGAGTAGGTACTTAACTTAAGCATTAGACGACGTATTATTGAATTGAGCGAGCTGGAACAAAAATTTAAGATGTGAATATAAAAACATTTTTTCATATGAAAAAATAAAAAAGGAAATTTTTTTATAACTAAATTCAATTTTAGATATTGTTTGTGTCGAATGTGCAGTAATAATATAAATGGCGACTGGTAAAATCCATGTCGCTGCTTTGCCAAATGCTAATTGGTAAGTTCTCGACTTACCGAGCAAAGCTTAAACTGGCATATTTTAAAAATGTTTATCTTTCCAACAAATCGGACAATAACCGATTTTTTTTAATTAAAAATATTCGTAATAGACTAATGTATAGAGGAGTTGTATTTGGAAAAATTGTACTTATAGAAAAGTTTTCATATGATGGAAAATATATAACTTTGAGTAAACTGGTACATTCAAACCATGCAGAAAGTTCTAACATTGATGGTGAATATTTCCTTTATTGTACGGACAAAAACTTTTCATTTCAGCAATTTCCTTTGGGAAATTTATTTTTTGTGTACCCAAAATTCGATGAAATTCTATAGAAAGTGCGTTTCTACTATATCTTAAGGTTGTCCTATCAATTCCTAAGTTTAAAATCCTCAAAAAATACAAAATCCATAAAATTGATCATCATCATTAGGTCATCAGTCCTAAGACTGGTTGGACGCTAACCTCCAGCTTCTCCTATCTTGTGCTAACCTACGCATTTCGCTAATTGTGCTACAACCTAAATCCCTTACTATTTGCGAGCAGTAGTCTAATCTAGGCCTACCTCTGCCTTTCTTCACTCCTATTTCTGCCTCCAATATATCGCGGACTATTCCCCCATGTCTCAGCAAGTGGCCTGCCATTCTATCTCTTCTCTTCTTTAAGTTTTTCCACATAGTTCTTTCCTCGCCGACTTTCTCCAATACTTCTTCGTTTCTAACCCTATCAGTCCATGGTATTTTCATCATTCTTCGGTAACACCACATCTCAAAACCTTCTAATTTCTTCCTACTTGCTTCCCCTACCGTCCAGGTTTCGCAGCCGTATAATGCCGTGCTCCATACATATGTTTTCAAAAATCTCTTCCTTGTTTCTAAGTTTATTACCCCCGAGCATAAAAGTGCTTTCTTTTTGTTAAAAGCTACTCGACGCTGCGCTATTCTTTGTTTTATGTCTTTATCGCTTCTTCCATCCCAATTTATTTTACTTCCTAAATAAGTGAAGTCTTTAAGTTCCTCCAATCTTTCATTATTAATTTGTACTTTCGTTTTTGCTCTGCTCTCGCGCCTTCTGCACACTAACACTTTAGTTTTGTTTTTATTCACCCTCATTCCATATTCCTCTGTCAACACTGCCTCCATTTCATTCAATGTTGATTCTAATTCCTCCTTACTAGATGCTAATACTGCTATATCATCCGCGAATCTCAGCATTTTTAGTTTCTGTCCCTGTACTTTAATCCCGAAATCCACTCTATCTTTTACCACATTAATCGCCTCTTCGATGTACAGATTAAAAATTAGTGGTGATAGCGTACATCCTTGTCTTACTCCTTTCCTAATACCTACTTCCCTTTTTTCCCCTTCTACTTCTATGACAGCAGTTTGCTCTTTGTATAGATTGTGTACTACTCTCCTATCTCTATACTTCATTCCCGCGCTCTTTAGTATCTCGAACATTTTTTCCCATCTTACGTTATCAAAAGCTTTTTCTAAATCTACAAATCCTATATAAGCGTTCTTTCCTTTTTCTATTGTTTTCTCTAACATTACTCTTAGCGCCAGAATAGCTTCGCGAGTTCCCCTATTTCGCCTAAACCCGAAGTCTTCTCCTAGTATTTCCTCCGCTCTATTTTCCATCCTCTTCTGCACTATTCTAGTTAAGATTTTTGACGCATGGGAAGTTAGGCTAATCGTTCTAAAGTTCTCGCATTTGTCGGCTCCTCTATTTTTCGGTATAGTAACGATAATGTTCCTCTTATAATCCTCCGGCATCTCGCCCGTTTCATATATGTATTTTACCAGTTCAAACATCCTATTTACTACTTTCTGTCCCGCACATTTCAAAATTTCCGCCTGTATTTTATCTACACCCGGCGCTCTATTATTCTTTAGTCCCCTTAGTGCTATTTCAAATTCCTCTCTCAATATAGGTTTTCCTACATCTTCCCTATCGATGCTAGATTCTTCCTCTAATAGCTCTTCTAATTCCTGACCCTCGTATAAATTTCCTAAGTACTGCTTCGATCTATCCGCTTTCTCCTCTCTTCCGATCAGTATGTCCCCCGATTGACTCCTAACGTTGCTACTTATTGTTCCTATATCCCTGAAGTTCCTCTTAATAAAATTGATAGAATCCATAAAATCTACAAGTCCATAAAATTTTCAAAATCCATAAAATTGACAAAATCCATAAAGTCGACAAAATTCATATCATCAAATTCCATAGATTACTGAAATCCCTATTTTTACCAATTAGTAACTCTTGTGCGCTAATAGTCGCGTCTTCAGTAAAGTAGATGAAAATATCTACGTGACAAACTACAAAAAAAAAACTGATATTATCATACATGGTTTTAATAAAATACTTTTAATTTCCGTGATTTGATAAACTATTTATTTTCTATTACCCTCGTGGGAGATTTTCGATGTCAGGTTCATTTCGGCTCATTAACGGCGTCGTCCTGACAATTGGAGGAAAGTAAACAAAACTCTAATGGACCACCCATTCGTTCTACGCATGGCGTGAGTAAAGTCCAGTCGAGTTTTGAAATTTAAGAAACGATGGCAATTTAAAAGCTCTTCGAATGACGACTTAGGGCCTAATGAGAGCTTCCGGCGGGGAGTCGGCACGAACTTCGGCGCGAGAGAAAGTGGCGCACAAAGGGCCGAACCGTGTCCTGGGCAATAGATTTGAGTAGACTTTGTTCGGGACAGAAAAGTTCGTCGCGACCGGATTTTCTTTACTTTGCTTCGGAAATACCATGGGGGTTCTTTAAGCAGACGATTACAGATCAAATAAATTATTTGCGGTGGGTAACTTACAATGACGTATACGGGGTGATAGGAATACAAATGCCTTTGTATGAAAATTTATATCAGTTAGTAAAGGATCCAATTCGTATTACTGACAATTCATATGTATGTTCATTATTGAACGGCATAAACTTCCGTGATGATTTGCCATACACTGCTGAATAATTTACAATAAATTTGATAGAGGTTGATTTAACATCGTGGCTGCTATAATCTAATAAATTTCGAGCGTCCCTATTGAAAGACCACGTAGTTGACCTAGTAACAATTGGTAAAGGAAGGGACATTATCATATATTCAGTATGTTAGAAGAAATGGCATAGGAAGGTAAGCAAATTGGACTGAAAATAAACAAAAGCAAAGCAAAAATAATGAGGATGGGAAAAGAACTAGGAAATAGGCCAATTAAATTATGGAACAATGAATTCGAGGAGGTGGATAGATTCAGATATCTGAGAGTCATATTGTTCAGAAATGGAGATAGATTAAGAGCAAAATTGAATCCACCAATAAAGTTTTGTAAGCAAACAGGAAGCTACTAACGAACAAGACATTCATATACCTTCCTATGCAGCAGATAAAATAACCATAACAATAAAAGAAGATGAAAGAATGACAGTTGCTAAAGTGAAAATCATGAGGATTATATTAGACCCAACATGAACAGCAGATGGAAAACTAATTTGGAAATAGAGTGAAACAGAATATAATAGGAATAATTAAGGAGCAGAAACTAAGATGGCTGGGACAGGTATGGAGAGTGAACCGAGAAGATGTGATAAGTGTAATAATGGAAGGGAAACCAGCAAGCAAGAGACGTAAAAGTAAAACAAAATCAACTGAATATTATAATAGAAATAGAGGTGAAAGACGACATAAGCAAGATCGAAGTAAGAAATCCAAAGGACGAAGCCAGGAATCGAAGAGAATGGCGTATGTAGGAAAATCAAAAAATTGTAGGGGATTGATCATCCCCAAGCAGTTAGGTCTAGAAAGCTTTTATAAGCGGCACTACCCCACTTGGAGTATTAAGCCAGCTATACACACTATTCATTTCATCGTTATTTGCCAAATAAAATACTTCTCTTATATTTCCGATAAACGGAACAGTCTACCTGAGGCTAGCCATAAAAGCAAACCACGGTATAGAGGAGCCGTTTATGATTTTTTATTTGGCAAATAGCGATGAAATAAACTATATATACATACATACATAGTACTTATGCAATTAAAGAAACATTATACACAGATGAGTTGGGATAAAAATATTTCAACATCCTTTTTTTTACTGACTCACCAGGCACATGGTTTAGTATATAGAGATGCTGTTTATTGTTGATTGTATTTATGGTTGTAATATTTAGGGCGGGTTGTTTTGTACTCCAGATACTGATTTATGGTAATGACCAGGTATTGTAGGACTGTGGAACAGATGGTTGTGGAACAGGTGTAGGACAAATGCTTGTGGAAGTTATATGTATATATAATTTTGAATTATTTCAATTATTTGAGGACGTAGGATTCTTTCTTTAAAGAATCGTTCTTAAGTATCCTTGGGAAGGATTTTCATTCAGATCAGTTGAATTATAAAACTTAATTCGTATACTGTTTTTTTTTTCTGTTATTGTTTGTATTTTCAAATCAATAATGAAATTTAAGATGTACTGCTCATCAAGAAAGGATGTGAGGTTTTCACGCTAGGAAAAAGTGTGAGATTCTCTATGTATGCGTAGAAGAAAGAGTAAGGTAGCATTTGGAGGGAAAATGATACACTTTACGTGCGGTCAGATTGAACTCTCTGCACATAGATGTTTATCTATATTCACTCTACAAAGATCTCAGTTTGACTGAGTAAAGGCCATGCTATTTACTGTGCGCCTCGTGGGCGGTCCTGTCTGGTATCGCAGTTGTGAGACTTGTTCCTATTCTTGATGAGCTATATGTTGACCTTCTCTATTATAAAGAGGTACCCCGCTACGGGTAGGAATCGACATTTGTCCCGGATGGAGTATGAACGACAGACAGCTGTTTCGAACTTATTAGTTCTCATCAGTACCGTACACGGTACGTCGATCCAGGACAAATGCCGAAACAAATCCGTGAGGTTTTCATCTAAATCGATAAGATCTATATCTGTAACTTACAAGTCGAGAATCTCTATTATAGCTTGAGGTCTAATTTCGGGATAAAAATCAAGACAAGTCGGTCCTTAATGATTTAATCATGATCACTCCCTCGCGGCTATTTATGAGCAATTGAATAAATAAAGATGTGGAGCCCAACAGAGTAATTTTATTTTTACACTGTCATAAATAATCAAGGAACCGGGATAATCTTAAAAACTGTTGTTACCGGGCCGCCCTTATTGTCAGAACCTCAGCTGTCCTTTATTACTAATAAATATTTCACTTTCAATTTTCGAGTAAATTTTTAATGGACTACGGCGGGATATTTCCCGTTTTATGATGATACAATAATTGGATTATGCCGCAATAAAACTTTTTATTACATAATTTAGCCCAAATCGAGGTAACGGGGATGATCGTTAATTATTTATGACAATGGCGTCGTAAAAACTGTAACGAAATTGGGTATTATTTATGCAGCGTGCATTTTTTGAAAGTCGTTATAAGAGTTCTAATAAACTCTCGGGGAATATGATGTTAAATGGGCTCGAAATTACTTTGTGCGTTGCGAAAGTTTGGTCGTAGTCGTTTCTTTCGAACGCGATCAACAACTTGCTATACTACATATTAAACACTAAATGTATATTAATTTTTTAATTTCCTATTAAAAATTAATATACAATATCTATGTACAGTACGTTAGAAAAGTTTGGAACCTCAACCTCGACTTAAACGTTCATCGTTTGTATCGAGCTTATTAAAAAGATGTTCCCTGACAGTAACTTGACTTATCGATTCTACTACTACCAAGTTCTTCGAAGAAGATTCCCCAACCTGAGTTTCAAACCACAGAGGAAAGATACGTGATTGTGATGATGATTTTGGATAATTGGCTACTTACCTGATCCTGACCATAAGCGTTTTTTTTTGAAGAATTTATTAATGCACTTAAACTATAATTTGACTTAGAACGTTCTTAAATATGTTATCTTTACATTTAAGTTGTATTGACATAAAGTTTCGCTTTTTGTAAAAATCATTACTGTATACTTAAATTATTAAAATAACTGACTCAATTCAGTTTTGTTTTATTTATGCAAACAAAAAGTTAATGGAAAAGTTTAATTGTGCATGTTCCCGGGTTGGTAGTCTTGGCACTTAGACCGTTATTTAATTACACTCTTCAATTATCTTTGGGGGGATTTTTTTTAAATCTAGGTTTACTTAGCCTAGAAATAATCGTAATAGAATTGACCCATTTCTCTGGCAATATATTGTATTATTTGTAAAGCGGGGACAAGCGCATTGGTAAGAAAGTCGTGACGTGTCCGTTCGGCGATGGCCGCTACGATCAATATATCTAAATAGCCACTGATCGATATTTTTCTGAGGGGCATCGGTAATTACGGGAGGACGGCTGTCTGCCATGAAATATTCAAAAGAAGTGGCTGGATCAGGTGTGTGGTTGCCATGTCAACCATGGGGACGTCCGGAATTATTAATAACCTGAGTCGGGGCTGCCAGTCCATTCAGAGGGGGAGACACCGGATTCCCGAGTCAATAGCGCGAAATTAAGAGGGTAGGTATACAAATGATGTTTCAAGATTCGTAGCGAGTACAACAGAAATTCCTCATTAAGTAGTTTTTTTTATTTTACTTATTGACTAATAAAATGTGTTAAAATAAGAGCGCAGGATGTTAACTTTGAATAAATCATCGTTTCCTATAGCAATGTTATAAAATATTTATTGATTTATAATATAAATATTTGGGAATTATGTATGGAACAACACATCCGGTAAATAGCCTCCACGGCTTTGGTGGTATACCAGTACTCTTCTGGCGAAAATTTCAACAAAATATGCATAAATGTGGTGGTATTTCGTTGATGCAACGTTCACTATCGGCCTTCAATACCTGGGTTGTCGGGGGCTTGTTAGTATAAACCTGAGACTTCAGACAACTCAACAGAAAAAAATTCCATAGGTGTTAAATCTGAATATCGTTGCGGCCAATTCTGGTTAGCAAAACGGGAAATGACATGACCAGGAAAAGACTCGTACAAGACAGTCAATCTTCACGGGTGGTATGGCAAGTGAAACTGTCCTACTGAAATCACGTGGCTTCAATATCTTTCAATTGAGGCACAGAAAACTGGTTTATCATTTCACGATAACGTTCGCCATTTATCGTTAAAGCATTACCTGCCTCGTCTTCAGAGAGATGATTCAATGATTCCTTTAAACCACAATGCACACCAAACAGTGACACGTCGGGGATGCATTTGTTTCTCATGAATCATTCGTGGATTTTCTGTACTCCAAATACGGCAATTTTGTCTATTAGTGAAGCCATCAGAATTTATACACTCCTTGTTGTTCAATGATCCAGAACATGGTAATAATCCTGTTTCTCCTGAATGTAGTTACGGCGTTGGAGACTTCTCCCCCAGATTCGCAACCTATAATTTGGATGATGCCCATGACGGAGAACACCGGGCTCAGTTTTCTTATACTACAACGAATAATTGGGCCGATGCAGATGAGATAGTGGACAGTAACTGTTAATTTTTTAGTCTTCTGGCTTCCAGATCTTATTGTCCTCTTGTCCTTTATTCTTCTGGGCTTCGGTTCTTCTGGTCTTGTATTCTGCTGGCCTTCCTGACAGCCTCTTCCCGGACTGACTTCAAACTACTTCATCTCGGGTTGGCTTTCAACTGTCCTTTTACCTTGGGGGCACACATATTTAAGCAATGTCGAGATTCCCTATGAGAGAGAATACAGATTGCTGAAACCCTGGGTATCGACGGAAATAATTAGCACGTGGTGTACCAGTGTACGCGATATCCCTAACTTGACAGTGTCTTTAAGGTTTGTAAACATCTGGTCACGTTTTCTGGATTCGGTTCCCATATACGCATACGAGCGATAATCGTTTATCGTGATCTGCGTTGCTCGCTTTGTTATTGTTACACATACACAGACGTGCGTTAAGTGGCTAGAGATTGAAGCCTCGACGCGTTTTTACGCAAAGATTCTAATATTATGATCTCGATAGTTCTGTATTTATGCGAAAATTGAACCTTCCAGATACGTGCCACCAAGCAAGGCCGCGGCGGATATTTGAACGAAATTATATTCCATACTTAATGCCATAAAATATTCTTTGAAATAAAAAAAATAAGTAGATATCACACAACTTGTTTTATTTACATTTAAAAATCAAGCGTCCTTATTGAAAGACCCTTTACATACCGCTTAAAATTATATAATAAAATTTGATAAAAAAATGTGAAAAGTGACTCAGAAGATGAACAAAACTGAATTTTTTCTTCATTGCACTACGGACAAATATATCACAGCGAAGTGGCGAGTAAAACGAGCCGAATTTCATACTCAACCACTCCGGGGCTGTAATAAATAGTCCACATATTCCACGATAATAACTCGAAGTAAGCATAGAGCATTGCAAAAAAACCCAATCTGTAGACAAGAAGCTCTTGAGCTGGCTAGGTATATGAGGAATACAAGATTCATGTTTCGGCATTCGCTCGAATTAAATTATCAATAATTCAAACCCGCCCGGCTAGATGACGGACGTAAAGGCAGCCACCGACGCCTTCGTTTTACGATCTCTTTTACGAAAGCGCACCATATCTGTGCTTCATTTCTATGCATGCCATCTGGTATGTACTAAAAATTGACCCGGGAAAACTCAGATGTACACAAGGAGAGGGGAATGCGAATATACATAATGTCCCCGTAAAAATAATGGGTTATTTACGATTGCTTATGTGTTATGTTGACAAATTATTATACGTATATATTCTTGATAAATATAGGGTGTGTTCTTGGCAAGAGATAGTGTCGTAGTATATACCGGGTTAGTCACCTAAAATTGACCCTCCCTTTATTTATCTTAATTTCAATCGAATCGAAAAATTCAAACAAGGATTTTACATGGTTTTTTACAAATTTTTTGAATATTTAAACAAATTTTCAAAAACTCTGCAAATTGAAAGGGAGCAAACATTTTTTTATTTTTTTTTTTAAATGGAACACCCTATATTTTTTTACTTAAAAAAGTTACCCACAGTTTTATGATCACAAAAATATATTATTGTATCTTGGTAAGTATAGTTCTTGAAATATTCATACAAATATATAGTCACATAACAGGAATAAGTTTAAGACCATAAATCAGGAGAGCTATGAACCGAAATGATTTAAAGAAACAATAATGCTTCGTTTGACGGTTATGTTATGTTTGACTTATGTTTGATTGTTATATTATTAATACGCTTTAAGTTAAGTTTTAATACACTTGTTAATATATCTAATATATTGATATGGGATATTCATTAGTCGAAAGGAAAGAAATATTAGAAATTTACTTAATCAGCAATAAAAACAAATATATAGCTAAAAGAGAATATGCAAGAAAATATCCTGAAAGACGCGTTCCCTCTAAGAACACTTTCTCTAATATTTATCTCAAGTTTGGGGACAGCGGAATCCTTAAAAGATAAGAAACGAGAAAGAAAGAAGCCCAAAACAGGAGAAGATATGGAAATGGACGTTTTACTTTTTTTTACCGAACACCCCAATAAATCTACTAACGCTGCTGCAGAAGAATTTAATATTTCTCAAGCAAGTATAAGACGTATATTAAAACGTCACAAATATAAGCCTTATAGTATTTTGCCAGTTCAGCTTTTAACTGAAAATAACTTTGCCGACAGAACAGCTTTTTGTAGAGAGATGACTGAGAGAGCAGAAAACGACAGCAACTTTTTAAAAAACTTATTTTGGACCGATGAAAGTAGCTTTTCAACGGCTGGACTTTTTAATAGCAAAAATGCACATTATTGGGCGCCCGCAAATCCACTTTAGTGTAAACTTCGAATATTACAAGGGCGTACTGCAACTTTTTCGGAACGATGTACGGAGAAAGATACCAGAAAATGAACCAATGGCTTCCTCCTTCATCACGACAACCCCCGTGCCACACATCGCTTCTGATCCGCGAGTTTTTGGCTGAAAAATAGAGTCTTGTCTGTCCACATCCGCCTCACTCTCCGTATTTAGCACCATGTTACTTCTGGCTCCTTCCAAAAATTGAAGCCGTACTAAAAGGAATGCATTGTCACCATTTCTAATATTGAGAAGGCCATGACGGAGCAGCTGCAAGCCTTTCCGAAAGAAACATTCAAGATAAACTTCCAATCATGGAAACAACGTTGGAATAATTGCATTGCATTAATTTGTGTGTATTAAAATTATGTGTAGTGCATTTATGACTGTTCACTAACCACGTGACCCTTGGTTACTTTTGTTGTGTTACTTCTTTGATATTGTCGTCGTTGTCGTTGTTCATTGGCATCTCCTGCGTCATGATTTTCTTCAATCTTTTCCGTTAGTTAATTACTTTAACTTTTTTTGCTTATTTGTGCAATTTGTTAGTTATTTTCAGTAAATAGTTTACGTTGTTTTGTTCTTGTAGTAAACTGACGAAAAATATTTTTAGATCAAACATAAAATAAATTTTGATAAGGGATTAACAATTATTTTACATCTGGCGAAGAAGACTTTATAGAGTCATGTTTTCTAGTCATGTATAAACAATTTCTCTGAGGAGGATATCGAACATTAAGCCTCGCTTTTGAACATTACTTATATTTAGCCAGGAAAATCAACTGCTAAGTCAACCGTTTTAATAGAGAATTTTGTTAATGATATTAAGTAAGGATAGATGGTAGCAATACCCTAACACCCTAACAAATATATATTTTATAAATTCGTATTAAAATTCAAAGTTTATTAGTATTTATTGGAAATTTAAAGCAATTTTATTTTCAAAAAAATATTATAATAGTGTTCTATTATAAATAGTTATATTTTATCAACACACGTTTATTTTCAACATAGTTAATAATTTTAATGTTTACAAAACTTTCAGTTATATAAAACCCTTAAGTATCACCGGTGTGAAATAATTATTGCATTCTCGTCGTTATAAAAAAGAAATGAGGTATGTCTCTAGTTTAACGAAAGTTTCAGAATAATAGCTTATCGAATTTAAACAACTAAAGAATAAAGCTTTTTAAACCAAAATATGACAATATTTCATTGTTTTAATATTCTATTATCGATTAAAAGCAAATGCTTACCTTATTGTGATACTTCAATAGATTTAAAGTGTAGTTGTTTCTGAGTTTATAATCTAATATGTATCTAATAATAAATATAGCAGATGACTATGTAATAAATTAATGTGGTGGACTAATACTCACAGAGATTTAAGACAAATAGAAGATAAAATTTCCATACCACCTTATACAAAATATACTTTCGTCAACATCAAACAACAAACGAGCCGCTTTCATAGTTACAGTCTGTGGAACGTAGTACCGAGGAGAGGCAGGAGAGTTTTCTTAAATTAAACGTGTGCCAAATGAAAAGCAGAGAAACTATAATTTTTTCGATATCATTAGTAGTTTCACTATACTTTCCTGTATAAAAACCTAAGAAACCGTCTTCATAGTTGCAATATGTGAAACGTAGAGCTGAGGAGAGACAGGCGGTGTTTCCTTCAGAAATTGCCTTAAATTAAAATTGTCGCTAAATGAAAAGTAAAGATGTTATAATCTTCCCGATATTATTCATCTTTTCATCACATTTTCTTATGTAGAAAAACAAAGAACCGTCTAGATAGGTGCAGTCTGTGAAGCGTAGCGCTGAGGAGAGACAGGTGATGTTTTCTCAAATAGTTTGTTCAGCATTTTAATATACACCTATTTTAAGCACTATTCATTTTTCAGCTTGTTCCCATAAAGGAGTCCCATATTTCTTGAAGACGATGTCACAATGACTGAAGTGTTTTAGCCGGATGATTACGCAATTATTTTTTCATTCGATGCCATAATGTCTCGATTGGAAAAAGATCAGACTACTCGAGGGCCAACTTAGGACGGAAATATCGTTTTACAACATCCAGAATTTCACACGTTTGGCTGCATGGCAAGCCGCACCATCTTGTTGGAAGAGAAACTCCCGGTTAGCTAATTGCAGAGACTCGATTGATGGAAGAACGCACTGATTTAAAATTACTATGTATTTTTCTACGTTTACGGTGCCTTCAACAAAGTGAAGCTTACCACTTTGTTGCCTGACAAGCTGAACGCCATTGGCGGACATACACACCATAATCGAAGCGGAAAATTTCACTTTTTGTCGAAGACAGTCTCTGTTGTAAGCCTCGGTTTTCATTCGAATCATCCTACTCCTCGAATCTCCTACACAAAGCTCAAACTCTCATTCGTCGCTCCAAATAACCGACCTCCACTGTTCCAGTTTTTATGTATTTTGGCCCATAGTAAACGGGTTTTCTTCAGTTTTTAAGTGAGTATGGGTCTTTCTTTTGCCTAATAACGAGAAGAGTTATATGCATGTATTGAAGTATAAAACCAAAATTACCTTATAAAAATTTAATCCAATTTTCTCCAGTACCTTCGTACAAGTCGATTTAGAATACTGCCTATCCGTCGCTGCATTCCATAGAACTGTTAGAGCAATGCAATTGGCACGACGGTTTTCTTTATGATGCGTCCCAAAATTCGTAATTCTACAGCAGTCACTGCGGTTTCTCTACCAACACTTGCTTTTTCGATTATGGAATTATTTTGCAATCTGGTAGGTATTTTTGCCCGGATGGTGCAGTTTTATCAAATCTTTCCGTAAATCTTGCGATAATGCTTTTCCACGCGCCATTTCGACTCTAACTGTCGACAAAGGTCGTTTACAAGACACAAAACACCATCGGCAGAGGTATGGTGATCTAGTTTCATATAAAATATTGGTTTGACGCCAATGTTTAGGTACGCTTCGACTTCGGCGGCGAGATATACTCAAATCGGACATTTAAACACAAATATATTTTCGAAGGCGATGTTTTTGTTTATTATTATAAGAATTACTCAAATTGATCCTACTTGGCATTAGGAATGAGAATTATCATAATAGTCTTATTGTGTAAAAACGTGTATACTTGTTTAGCTCATTTAACTAAAAAGTTAGTACGGGCGAACTCATGTGATTTTGAGCTCATATATGCATAGAGATTGTTGTAAATCAACTTCGTTGATACATTTTCCTTTTTTTTTTTCAAGAAATATTGTAATAAATTATTATTATTATTATTATTATTATTATTATTATTACAATGAATATACAAAACTAAATAAAACACTCCTTGTCCAACGACGATCACAGCGTCTTATATACACTCACTGTATATGCATATAGATCGACTCCGGGCAGCAGATCGGTTAGCAATGTTTTATTCATACCTCTTTATTGATGTTTTGTATATCGTAAATCTCGTACTTTCCTTACTCAGGGGACTCTCTCGGACACTAAAGAAATCTGCATAATGTAATCTCAAGACGGCCCCTTTAGAATGAGATCTCGGTAGAGGATTGAAAGCTATGAAAAATTAATTTAAACTCTGAAAACTTGCATGCCGAACTAATAATGATCTATAAATATTTTGATGGAGGGATTATTAAATAAATCTATATAAATAAAACGGTTGTAATTAAAATTGGTATTGTAAGGTTTATAACGATACACGTAATTGATAAAAAAAACTTGATTGAGTTATTAATATGGTAATCTTTACAAACTACTGAAGTGGGGAGATATCTCCACACCATTTACAAGTGCCTTATACAATAAGGACTAAAACAAACTAAGCCAATACAGCTATTCCCCCTTCTACATGCCACCGACGAGCGCTTGAATTATATGGCGACATTTACCGTATTTTGTCCAACAGAATTAGCACTAAAGTACAGTTATTTAGATTGTTCGAAAACCACAAGGAAGATGCAAAGCGTCTTCTATCTCAGGATACCACTAACTGCAGACCGGTTTCGACCTTATATTGGGTCTCGTCAGTACAGTGTAAGTGAGTATAACTTTGGCAAACGAGGCTCGCATGCTGTAAACGCCGGTAAGTTCTACTACAGTAGAGCGTAACAAGTGCTATCTCTTGACATGACAGTGTTGAAAACAATCCAAATCAAAATAAAACTTGATAAAATTGGATATTGTTGTTTTGGCCTAATTTGTTTAGTCCTTATTGTATAAGGCATTTGCAGATGGTGTGGAGATATCTCCCCACTTCAGTAGTTTGATTGAGTTATTTTTGAATTCTCTTAACATTAATATTATTAACAATATTTGTTAATAACAATTTTATTTTCATGTATTGTTTATATTCCTGTACCTAATAGAACTACAGGCAAATATAGCATCCAAAGAATCGGTATGAGGCCAATATTTCTAGAGTTAACAATATTGAATGACTAAAATGAATTTCTAGTTTATAAAATAAAGCTAAACCTACCCAAAGTGGGAAATCATCAGAAAGTGTAGAAAAGCGGAAGAACAATGGATAAATGCAAAGAAGTAGAAGATAAGCTTCAAGTAGGTAAGACCGATGAGAAACGTCAGGAGTCAATCGGGGTACATACTGATCGGAAGAGAGGAGAAGCGGATAGATGGAAGCACTACTTAGGAAATTTATACGAGGGTCAGGAATTAGGAGAGATATTAGAGGAAGAATCTAACATCGACAGGGAAGATGTAGGAAAACCTATTTTGAGAGAGGAATTTGAAATAGCACTAAGGGGTCTAAAGAACAATAAAGCGCCAGTGTAGATAAAATACAGGCGGAAATTTTGAAATGTGCGGGACAGAAAATAGTAAACAGGATGTTTGAACTGATAAAATACATATACGAAACGGGCGAGATGCCGGAGGATTATAATAGGAACATTATCGTTACTATACCGAAAAAGAGAGGAGCCGACAAAGCCGACAAATGCGAGAACTTTAGAACGATTAGCCTAACTTCCCACGCGTCAAAAATCTTAACCAGAATCGTGCAGAAGAGGATGGAAAATAGAGCGGAGAAAATACCAGGAGAAGACTAATTCGGGTTTAGGCGAAATAGGAAAACTCGCGAAGCTATTCTAGCGCTAAGAGTAATGTTAGAGAAAACAATAGAAAAAGGAAAGAATGCTTATATAGGATTTGTAGATTTAGAAAAAGCTTTTGATAACGTAAGATGGGAAAAAATGTTCGAGATACTAAAGAGCGCGGGAATGAAGTATAGAGATAGGAGAGTAGTACACAATCTATACAAAGAGCAAACTGCTGTTATAGAAGTAGAAGAGGAAAGAAGGGAAGTAGGTATTAGGAAAGGGGTAAGACAAGGATGTACGCTATCACCACTAATTTTTAATCTGTACATCGAAGAGGCGATTAATGTGGTAAAGGATAGAGTGGATTTCGGGATTAAAGTACAGGGACAGAAACTAAAAATGCTGAGATTCGCGGATGATATAGCAGTATTAGCATCTAGTAAAGAGGAATTAGAATCAGCGTTGAATGAAATGGAGGCAGTGTTGACAAAGGAATACGGAATAAGGGTGAATAAAAACAAAACTAAAGTGTTAGTGTGCAGAGGGCGCGAGAGCAGTGCAAAAACGAAAGTACATATTAATAATGAAAGATTGGAGGAAGTTAAAGACTTCACTTATTTAGGAAGTAAAATAAATTGGGATGGAAGAAGCGATAAAGATATAAAACAAAAAATAGCGCAGGGTCGAATAGCTTTTAACAAAAAGAAAGCACTTTTATGCTCGGGGGTAATAAACTTAGAAACAAGGAAGAGATTTTTGAAAACGTATGTATGGAGCACGGCACTATATGGTTGCGAAACCTGGACGGTAGGGGAAGCAAGTAGAAATAAATTAGAAGCTTTTGAGATGTGGTGTTACCGAAGAATGATGAAAATACCATGGACTGATAGGGTTAGAAACGAAGAAGTATTGGAGAAAGTTGGCGATAAAAGAAGTATGTGGAAAACATAAAGAAGAGAAGAGATAGAATGGTAGGCCACTTGCTGAGACACGGGGGAATAGTCCGCGATATTTTGGAGGCAGAAATAGGAGTGAAGAAAGGCAGAGGTAGGCCTAGATTAGACTACTGCTCGCAAATAGTAAAAGATGTAGGTTGTAGCACAATTAGCGAAATGCGTAGGTTAGCACAAGATAGGAGAAGCTGGAGGTTAGCGTCCAACTAGTCTTAGGACTAATGACCTCATGATGTTGAAAATAAAGCTCAACAAAACAATTAGTGAAGAAAGCAACGTCTATATTTGTGAATAATTATAACTAAATAATAATAATAATAATATCGACTTTATATTTTTGCATACAATACAAAATATATCAGTATGCTTTGAGGCAATAATCATAAACTTATGTCATAGGCGAGGTTTCATGTCATTCTTATACTAAACCTACCCAAAAGTAATTAATACATGCTGTTTGATTATACATTGTGCTCGTAAAGTAACGAATAAATTCATTAAAAATTCAAAGAATGAGTTTTATGAAAACTCTCGGGCCCGATAATTTTATTTTTTGTTGCGAATTTTTTAAAATATAATATATATAGGATGATTTTTGTATCTCCTTTTTTATTGTAGAATGTGAAACAGCATTTTTTTACATATGATACGGTAATAATTACATTAGCGCGAGTACAGGATAAATAAAAAAATTAAGAAAAACGATTGTGCAGTTGCAACATTGTAGATTTAATGTCAATGGTTATCTAAAGAATCAACTTACATTAAATGTTTAAAATTAACGTTAACAAATCCTGAGTTATCCCCCCATCTGCTTTTGGTACAGTATTGTAACGAATTTACTAGAAAGTTCTTTATTTCGAACACTTATTTACAACTCGACTATTTACAAGTCCAACTAACTAACTAACTTTCTTTCTACTTTAAGTTTATAAACTAATTTTCGCACTATATTACACAATGTCACTTTCTTCGCACCGTATCGCACTATCGCCGTCCTGATTCAACTGACTCCTCGCTGGACGACACAATTCTTACATAGGCAGTAGAACGTCTCTCCAGACGTTTCTAGTTAAAGAACTTTGGCGAACCTTCTAGTATAGAACGCACTGGAAGTCAACTCCGCACGCTCTCGATGGTTTCGAATATTCCCGGCGTTCGGGATCGCTCGAGGCGTTCGTGACAGTATAATAAACCGTATTTGTTCTCCTACTGTTCGCAGGATCTTAATATGTTCCATGGCTTCTTCTTTTGATGTTGCCAATATGCATTAATCCCATTGAGTACGTGGACTGCTTTTCATTGTCACCCATTTCACAGAATGGGTGGAACAACTTACATTTGTGCGCAAAAGAAAGGGCTTGGACCCAGTTTGCATTTGCAGGACACCTACAACGAAAAACAAAACACAATAATATACGATGTGACCAAAGCCTGAATCGACCTGTTCATACCAGTTCTTTTGGAGGATTCTTCGCATCTTTTACAATGCCTCTTTGAGTCACGTATGATTTACAACTGTCTCTCTTTTGCTTCTTTTCTTGAATTTCACTGCCTCCCCCTCTCTTTCGCTTAATTTTGGTATAAAATCCACAACAACTCAACTCGTTCAGCACGTTAGTAAACAAAGTCCGCAGTGAGAATATAAGCACAGAGAAGGTTATGGCGTATAGACCATTTAATAACAGAAAGGGGTGTTGGACTTACAATTTCTGCCATTTATTTAGCGGATAACAAGTCCATTATGTCCATAATGCTAAATAAAGCATTATAGACATAAACCGGAATTTATGTTATTGGCAAAGCCACATAGACCACTTTGTAATGATAAAATCGAATTCATAAATTTTGTCACTTAGACCGTTATTTAATTACACTTTTCATTTATTGGTATTCCATATTTTTCTCCTACAAATGGATTGTTTCTGTTGCTCAATAAAGGCATTTACTCTTTCTATATATTATTTATTGCATGTGAAATGAGCATCTTAGGCGTCTTATATTCTGTAAATTCTTGCGTGAATCTCCAGGTCCTTCAGCTCAGCCCAAACGTTGGGAACTTGTGACCCAAATCAACCTCCTTTGAGCTGGAAATCGACCCGGCTGATTTTATACTGCCTATTTTTAAATTCACTGCCTGACCATCGGCATTTTCGCACATACTCCCCCGACTAACGACCGGGGTGAGTATAAAAGCGTCAGCTCGTGTGAAGTCATGTAGATGGCCGCGTCAGTAAGTGTGCGGCCGGCAGTCACTCGTCCTTTACAGGGGCAACAGGTTATCGGGCCCTCGACGGTTTACGCATTCGATGGGTGCGTCAAAGGGAGTTAATAACGCTCTCATTACCGCCGCTGGTGGGTGAGCGCGGTCACTGTGGCTGACCTTCTTCATGTACCCCGCTAGATTGCCGGCGATGGCGCTTGTGTCGGGTCGGCCTGCGGGCGGGCGAGGCACATTCGCGGCTTTTATTGCTCCGGAGAGGATTTAATTGAGTAACGTGACAAGTTACGTATTAAAAGTGCGACACGGAATCACGAAAAGATTTAAGGACGGACAGAGCAGGGGCTTATGAAAAAAATAAAAACATGGTAGCTTCTAGAGCTCCTTTTCTGAACGATAATAAAATTAATCTTTGTGGCACTTGTATTATAGGAGGACGGATCAAAATATAAAGGTTTTTTTTTAATTATTGATTGAAAAACAAGAGGCAAAGATGTTTTATTTTTCTACATAGTCTCCTGCTTCACAAATATATTTTTCCCAGCAAGAAGAAGTGCTTTTTATCCCAGTATCGTAGAATGAAACTGGTTGCGTCAGGAGCCAATTGCGCACGAATCCCTCTACGCCCTGGTCATCTTCAAATCGTTGCCCTCCTAGAGCTTCTTTAAGCGGCCCAAACAAATGAAAATCTCAGGACGATAAGTCCGGGCTATAAGGAGGATGTTCAAGTGGAGTCCAGTGCATTTCTTTCAGTTTATCGACCGTTAGAGCTGCAGTATGGGGCCTGGCGTTGTCGTGAAGGAGGATTGCCTCTCGAATCGGTTGGTTTCAACTTTTGCGGCGATATGTAGCCCTCACCTGATTCAATAGCTCGCTGTAATAAGCAAAATTGATTGTGCGTCGCTCATACAAAACATCAATTAGCAAAATGCCTCGCCGGTAGAGAAAAACGGTGACTTGCCGGCGTACAGTCCAGTCTTGGCTTTCACTGAGGCTGCTTCCGCATTCCTCCGCCACTCCATACTGGCTTGTTTGGATTCGGACGTGTAGTAGTGGACCAAATTTCGTCGCAGGTGATAATCCAAATCAAAAATGCATCATCTTCTTCCGCAAACCTTGCTGTAAGCCTGAAAACGTCCCAACTTCTGATCTGCGGTGAAAAGGTGAGGCATCCACGTGACACACTTTACGGAACTCCAGGTGGTTTTTGATGATCAATTGACAGCTCCCATAACTTACTGCAGTCTTTTCTACAATTGTGAATACGGTCACCAGTCGATCTTCTTCGAGAATGTCTCGAACTGCGCAAATTTGTCCGTCCGTAGTGCTGGTTTGAGGACGGCGATCGTGTTCTTGATTTTCCACTCGTTTTCGCCCTTCCTTGGACGAGAACTATTTATGCCAGGCAAACACACGAGTCCTTGACAGTGTTTAGTCCCTGAACTGTGCAGTCAATCTACGAAAAATTTTCGCTACTTGAACTCCTTGAACTCCAAAAACAAACAATTTTATAAGATATATAAAAAGATGTATACAAGAAATTTTACAATATTGTGTTGTGCAACAGCGGGGTACACCTCTCGCGCCAACATCGTGAGCGCTACTGACGAACTGGTTGAGAGTGGGTAATGGCCGGCTATTCCCACTCGTAATGACCCCACCCAAGCATACTAGAACCTCGAGCCCGGTCCTAACAACCGTAGACGCTCAGGAACAAATGTCCCATATATATTATTTGATCCTCGAATATTATCTAATTATTTTTCCATCTAAAAATTTTTCTTTTTATTGCAAAACCCATTTTTTCCATGAAACAGAAACAGCAGATGTCAAAAGCCACGATGTTGAATTTCCTAGTTGGTGGGTAGCGAAGTACTTCTAAGTTGGATATTTCCACTGATTCTCCACTGAAAGTTTTTTTTTATTTTTATTACTATAGTTCATCGTCGATGAACCTGTTCTTCCATCTTTTATGAAGGAATCTATAGTAATTATGCTATAATAATTAAAAAATTACAAACATTACGAAATTAGCAAGTTTATTGATGGGTGGTTTAGTTTTTCAAAAATTTAGTTTTGAGAAAAATGCGTTTTAAGTTTCAAGTGTAGAAAGGTAACATTTTCTGATAATTACAGACTAATCTGCTATTCCTAGTCTAAACAACAGAGCTTTGAAAAAACCCTGTTGCTTTAATTGGTGGTGTATAGTACGAATAAGGATACACCAGTGAAATTAACGCCACAAGACCGTTTAATTGAATATCACCATAATAGAATTTCACCATTCGCTGCTGTGAATATTCATACCTTTTATTACATTTTATAGTAATGGACAAAATGAATGAAATGGTAAAATTTGCACAAAATTAGGACAAAATGAAGTGTCTACAGAGTTAACAGTCCCTAACTTAATCAAGAAATTTTAAGAGGCAGGTTCTGTTATTGGTAAGGAAACCCCAATACGTCCTCGTGGTGGTCTGTCAGATGGTAATATTAACGCATAGATAGAAAGTGTACGGAAGTATCCAAGCATATCAATTCGACGTCGTGTATAACAATTGAATCTGTGAAGAACCACCACGCATCGGATTTTAAAGAAAGATCTGCATCTGTCTCATACAAAATTCAATTTATAAATTCAGTTAAAAGTTACAGACAATTTACAACGTCATACATTTGCTAATTGGGTGCTAGAAAAGAAAGAAGATGATGCTAATTTTTGTAAAAAAAATGTTGTTGAGTGATTAAGCACATTTTCATCTTGACAGCAATCAAAATTGTTGAATCTGCAATGCTGGAAAATCCATATGCTGTTCACGAAGAAGAAATGTACCTACAGAGATGCATCTTTTGTTGCTCGTTTTGGAGTAGTGGAGTAACTGGACCATATTTCTTTTAAAATGAAGCTAGTAATGCTATTACAGTAAATGGGGAACGCTACCATGACATGTTATATAATTTCTTTTCACACAAACTTGATTTCGACTTGAATAACGTGGTTTCAACAAATCTCGAACAAATTAAATCTGTCCAAAGGTTCACGTACTTTGCATACTAATTTCTATGGTATAGTTTACTATAGCTTACTAGACTTATAGTATATGTAAAGCATCCAATATTTGTTTAACAAAACACTGATGAATAGAACTGTATAATTGGTGCCGCGAACATGTGGCTTGCGTATGGGAAGGTGTAGCGGGGGTCTCGAGCACGTGACACGGAGTTCAATTGACGCTGATTTAATCTGACTTACCACTTTTTCACGTGAAAATGGTACATAGTTGCGCACTGTGGCCCTAGTCGGTAATGGGTACTTAGGATTGTATTTCTTCCAAAAGTCTTTAAATGCTGGTGTGTCAAGTAATGTAAGTGGTAAATGAGAGGTAATTACCATGAGAAGTAGATCAACAATGAACTCCGTTTTCTGTGGCGGCCCTTTTCTAAAGGGTGGTCCAACCATAGTGCACGATGTTAATTGTGACTCACACCTTAACGTCAAGTCTTTGCCCAACTTAATTTGACATTTCTTTGTTTCAGTGTTTGATAAATTAAACCATGGAGAGGTACACAATTAAGCAGCGCGTTAAGATTATTGAAGCCTTTTACGAAAATGGGCGTTCAAATCAAAATGCATTTCGTGCACTTCCTGACTTTTTTGGTCAGCATAATCGACCAAATGTGTCCACAATCGGGAGAATTGTGCGCAAATTTCAGCAAACCGGGTCTGTAGGAAATGTGAAAACACCTGTGCATGCTCGCCCAGTTCGTTCTGCGGAAAACATTGCTGTTGTTCGCGATAGTGTAGCAGAAGAATTTCAGAGTCAACCTCGACTCGTCGTCGTGCCCAACAATTGAATATTTCACGAACATCACTGATGCGAATTTTGAATAAAGATTTTATTTACACGCTTACAAGGTTCAATTGACTCAAGAGCTGAAGCCTACTGACCATTTCAAACGTCGTCAATACGCCGAATGGTTGGTTGAACAGACAGAAGTGAATGGTGACTTTACAAAGAAAATCATCTTCAGCGACAAGGCACACTTTCACCTCAGTGGATTCGTTAACAAGCAGAATTGCCGCATTTGGGCAAATGAGAATCCACGAGTGATTGTTGAAAAGCCGATGCATCCACAAAGAGTGACTGTTAGGTGAGGTTTATGGGCTGGCGGCGTCATCGGGCCGTACTTCTTCGAAAATGAGGTCGGCCAAGCAGTTACCGTGAATGGTGTTCGCTATCGCGAGATGATAACGGACTTCTTGTGACCAGAAATTGACGATATAGACCTGGACGATATGTGGTTCAAACAGGATGGTGCCACTTGCCGCACAGCTAACGAAACAATGGCACTTTTGCGCGAGAAATTCAATGGCCGTGTTATCTCACGTCGTGGCGATGTTAATTGGCCGCCACGATCATGTGATTTGACACCGTTGGACTTCTTTCTTTGGGGATATTTAAAAGAAAAAGTGTACGTCAATAAGCCAAGAACGATTCAAGAGCTAAAGGATGAGATAATTCGGCACATTAACGACATTGAACCTCAATTATGTCTCAGAGTCATTGAAAATATGGACCATCGGATAGAGGTATGCCACCAAATCCGTGGCGAGCATTTGGCCGATATTTTGTTTCACACATAATTGTCATAGATCCTTCTATCATAATAAAAAATATTAAGATAATTCTCTGAAAACTTTTTGTTTTATTTATAATTAAAATCGTGCGTTTTGGTTGGACCACCTTTTATATTAATATGTTCCTTACTATTTATGTCTTTTGCAGTCTCTTTTGTCCGAACACAATAAATCTTTTTCACAAACTTTACACACTATTGTGGCCCCATCATACATCTAATCTGGAAAGTCCCGAATAAACTTATTCACATTGTCGGCAAGCGGTCGTTTTTTCGCCTTTTGCACTGTAGACGTTATTTAGTAACGCACGCACACTGTACAAATTATGTATGTAATTACGATCGCAAAGTGATTTAATTCTTTCGCGAAGCAGACGCACATGGTCTCAATGTTAAACAGTAACTGGATACCTAGCACAAATCGAATGTTTTGTGATACCTAGTTTGTTTGCAACGTGAATTGAACTCCGCGTCATATGCTCGAGGCCCCCGCTACACTACAGCTCTACGGATGAAACAATTTGGTTAAGAAGCATCGTAGTGGAGTTGGTACAGAAGACGTTCCTCATGCTTCTTTCTGGTGACACTTTGTATAAGATTATTCTTGATTCAGTTGTTTCTAAATTACCTCCTCTAATACCCATTTCACTATTCCATATTACTTCCTTAACACCCCGTATACCCATGATGTGATGCCCTTGTATATTGGAATTATTTCGCACAGGGAATGTAGCCCACATCGCCCTATTTTTCACTTTTCCTATTTTTCCTTGAATTTAAAAAAAAAAACTATTGTTCATTTCCGCCCACAAAAGCTCAGTTGAAAGCCCAATCCTCGTTCAAGGAAAACCGCCTGAACGTCTCCGAATCCATCAGTATCAGAAGAAGTCTTCAAGCACCCGTTAAATATTTTATTGTTTAGTCCATTATTTTATTTATTGTCGTTCATCGTCACGAGGATCCGGAGGTAGTTACGGACCTTTCCACCAATTAATTTCCCTCTCATAATGGCATTGTTTTATTGTGTTCAAGGCCCTTAGCGGGATTTAAACGCTTCGCCAGACAATTATGTCGATATAATGGCTTCGCTTTATTGCATCGTACGTCGAAAATGGAATTTACTAGTTTGCCCGGGTGTTGTACAGTTTTTCAAAATTTCGATATATAAAATAATAAACGTTTTATAAAGATGATCTTTTGGTTTTTTATACAAAATATGATGAAATAATTAATTATATCAAGAATATTATAACTTATTCGTTTTTCCTATTCGACACGCTTAATTGTAAAGTAATTTTTTGAGAAAACTCCACCTGTCTCTCCTCGGATCTACGCTTTACAGATTGCAAATAACAGAACGATTAGTTGGTCTCTTACACAAGAGAATATGATGAAACGATCAATGATATCGAGAAGATTATAACTTATTTGGTTTTTACTTGCGACATGCTTAATTTCAAGGTAAATTTTTGAAAAAACATCGTCTGTCTCTTCTCACCGCTACATTTCACTGATTGCAACTATCAAGACATATCTTTGGGTTGTTATACAATAAAATGTGTTGAAATGACTAATGATATCGAGAAGATTATGCTTTCTTTGCATTTTATTTTCGACACGCTTAATTTGAAGGTACAGCCTTGACCAAACTCAACTTAACCGCGAAATAAGTAGATAAAGAAGAGAGTTCACTACAGAAATGACGGAGATAGGAATCCATAACGCTAGCTCATTCGCAAGTAACATTCCACGTTACCCCCTCTAAGCGACGTAGAGTGGACGAAAACGCCGAAAAGCTGGCCAAAATTATAAAACTCGTGTAATCCAATCAGAAATTGGTACTCGTGGGTGTTCGAGGTCACTGATTACGAATCTGGTAATGGTTTATCAAAAAATAAAATGGCGGCTGCAATATGGCCATCGAAATTATTCAAAAGCTTATTATTCTTAGTGAAAATTGATACCCTGAGGGTTTTAGAGGTCGTTGACTACGAATTTGATGACGGTTTTTCAGAAAATAAAATGGCGGCTCCAATATGGTTACCGAAATTATTAAAAATCTTATAATTCTTAGTAAAAATTGGTTTTAGTAAAAGTTGGTACTCGGGGGTTTTCGAGGTCGCTGAGTACGAATTTGATAATAGTTTTTCAAAAAAGCAGAATGGCGGCTCCAATATGGCGACCTAAATTATTCAAAAGCTTATTATTGTTAGTAAAAATTGGTACCTGGGGGTTTTCGAGGACGCTGAGTACCAATTTGACAACTGTTATTCAAGAAGCAAAATGGCAACTTCAATAATACCACAAAATAAAAAAATTGATCGTCACTACTAACAATTTGTTATCGGAGGTATAGTTGCAGAAAAATAAAATAGCATTCATTAAAGTCTACATTTTACTACATACAATTATAAAAATACAGAAAATATACAATATTGAAGGCAGAAATATTTTTTAATCGGCCTGAAACTCATTATTATGACATTATGTCTATTGTAATTTGCAACTCATCATCCAAGTGTGTTTTTAATAAGAAAAACAGTTCCTTTCTCGTTATAGAAATTGCTTCTCCACTGCTCACAACATCTGAAACAGAGGAAATATGTACGAACACATTATTTTTCGAACAATATGAATGTTGATAAAAGCAAAAATGAAAATCATCGTTATTTACTTGCAATAAATATCATAAAAAAATTATTTTATTTCATAAAAAAATTAATTATTTATGTAAAAATTGTTAATAAAATTGTTTATTTGTATAATACAATGGAGTTTAATAATGAATATGTGTGAAAGTAATGTTATAAATCGAATTTTACGGGTTGCTATATTTGACACCGCGTAACAATAAGTATGATTACAGGCACAGCCGCAGGTGGCCGCAGCCAATTCTTCAATTTTTTGTAAGATAAACATTCAGGGTGCATCACAAAATAAAGATTATTAAACGAGTGTGAACGAGTGATATGCTTTTTTCACGATATGCTAAAGAAAACAATTTTTTTTTTCAAAAAACCCATCTCCATTGCATTGTTAATAATTTTTTTCATATTAAGAATTAACAAATTCGGCTTTCACTTGTTAATTATACATACCTTGCGGAGGAGAATCCATTTTACAATACTGTTCTAGCGCTTATAGCTCACTTTTTATTGTACTTTTCACAAAGGCTTACGAAACGTGCGATGCGAAATACACGAAGCCCTTGCTGCAATAGTCAAATTCAGAATGCTCTTACAAAGTGTAGGGCCGTCGGCGACCCCTCGGAACCGGTTTTTATTAAACCTAGGATACCCTACTAAACATTGCGAGACAAAAAATTTCTAAACTGAAACCTTCATTTTCTGAATTTTGACCAGCTTTTCGGCGTTTTCGTCCACTGTACGACGGTTCTACTGCGCACCTCAAGGTCACGGCTAATATGAATTTGGTCAAGCTGTAAATTTTTGAGAAAATATCGTCTGTCTCTCCTCAGCGTTACGTTTCACAGATTGCAACTGTCAAGATGATTCGTTGGGTTTTCACATAAGAAAATATGATGAACTAATCAATCAATGGCATCGACAGGATTATTCTTTGTTTTTCATTTGTGACACGTTTAATTTTAAAATAAATTTTCGAGAAAACACCGCCTATTTACCCTCAGCACTACGTTTCACAGATGATAACTACCAAGAGCATTTTGTATTTTTTTTTTTTACACAAAACTATTTGATAAAACGATTAATAGTATCTACAGAATTATAACTTTTCAGCTTTTCCCTTACAATACGCTGCATTTCAAAATAAACGTTTGAGAAAACATTGTCTGCTCTTCTTTAGCGCTACATTTCACAGATTATAAATATTAAGACAATTTGTTGTTTTTTACATAAGAATCTTTTTACATAAGATATCTAGAAATATATACATAATATTTTTGTTTTTCATTTTCTGCACGTTTAATTTAAGTAAATCTTTGAGAAAACACCGCCTGTCGCTTTTCAGTTCTACGTTTCACAAACTGCAATTATCAAAACGATTTTTTGTTTTTATATACAAGGGAGTATGATGAAACAACTACTGATACCGACAAAATTATAACTTCTTTGCTTTTCACTTGCGACACGCTTAACTTCAATGCAAATGTTTTGAGAAAACACCGCCTGTCTCTCCTAGGCGCTACATTTTATAAATCGCAAGTATCAACACGATTCTTTGGATTCACATTTGGCCATGATTGTATTTCGTTATACAAGGTGGACCACGGGAGCGGGAAGTTTTGAAAATGTTGTTGTTTCGTAATTATGCATAGGTTGCTGTGGATTTGCTTGTCACCTTATCTGTATTTTATTCCATTTAGTAATCATGGAACAGTGGTCCGGTGAACAACGTTCGTTTGTGATTAAATTTTACTACAAAAATCAACGCAACGTCAATTTCGAATTCATTTCGGAACAGTTCCATCTGCCCATGCCATAAAGGAATGGATTCATAAATTTGAAGAAACTGGATCAGCTAAAGATGTCAAACTTAAGGGGCCAAACAGAAGCGTCAGAAGCCTTGATAACATTGATCGCGTTAGAGCAGCTATAGAGCGCAGTCCAAAACGTTCAAGTCGAAAGCAAAGCCAGGATTTGGGTTTATCTAGGACCACTTTTCTTCGAATTTTGCACAAGGTTCTCCATTTCCATCCTTACAAAATCCAGATTGTCCAAGCACTGAAATCAACAGATCTCCCTGTTCGCCTGCATTTTACTGAAACAATGTTAGGGCAAGAAATTGATGTTCACAATTTATGGATGTGTGATGAAGCACATTTCCATTTATCCGGCTATAACAACAAACAAAACTGCCGTTATTGGGCTTTGGAAAATCCACAGAAACTTCACCAACAGCCGTTACACAGCCTGAAGGTAACAGTATGGCGTGCAGTATGTCTTCAATGGGAATTATTGGTCCTTACTTTTTTGAAAATCAGAATGGAAATTCTTTGACAGTCATTTCTCCACGTTATACTGAAATGATTAATCAGTTTCTGACACAGCAATTGAACATGTTTCCGCAGAACAACCCAAACAGTTGGTTCCAGCAAGATGGCGCTACTTCTCATACCGCAAGAACATCAATGGATGCTCTGCGTATATTGTTTCCAGGTAGCGTTATTTCCAAACGCGGGGACATTCAGTGGCCCCCAAGATCGCCAGATCTCACGGCATGCGACCACTTTTTGTGGGGTTACCTAAAAAGTAAGGTTTTTATTGATAAACCACGAGATATTCAGGAGCTCAAAATGAAAATTAGTGAAGAAATTGCTAACATACCACTGAATATGTTGCGTCGCGTTATGCAGAATTTCAACGTTCGACTTCAAGAGTGTGTAGAGAGAAGAGGACGCCATTTGCCCGGCATAATATTTAAGAAATAAAAATGGCACACAATTATCTTTTTATAAAAGGTGGTCCAACCAAAACGCACGATGTTAATTGTAAATAAAACAAAAAGTTTTCAGAGAATTATCTTAATATTTCTTATTATGATAGAAGGATTTATGACAATTATGTATGAAACAAAATATCGGCCAAATGCTCGCCACGGCTTCGGTGGCATACCTCTATCCGATGGTCCATATTTTCAATGACTCTGAGACATAATTGAGGTTCAATGTCGTTAATGTGCCGAATTATCTCATCCTTTAGCTCTTGAATTGTTCTTGGCTTATTAACGTACACTTTTTCTTTTAAATATCCCCAAAGAAAGAAGTCCAACGGTGTCAAATCACATGATCGTGGCGGCCAATTAACATCGCCACGACGTGAGATAACATTGCCATTGAATTTCTAGCGCAAGAGTTCCATTGTTTCGTTGGCTGTGTGGCAAGTGGCACCATCCTGTTGGAACCACATATCGTCTAGGTCCATATCCTCAATTTCTGGCCACAAGAAGTCCGTTATCATCTCGCGATAGCGAACGCCATTCACGGTAACTGCTTGGCCGACCTCATTTTTGAAGAAGTACGGCCCGATGACGCCGCCAGCCCATAAACCGCACCAAACAGTCACTCTTTGTTGATGCATCGGCTTTCCAACAATCACTCGTGGATTATCATTTGTCCAAATGCGGCAATTCTGCTTGTTAACGAATCCACTGAGGTGAATGTGTGCCTAGTCGCTGAAGATGATTTTCTTTGTAAAGTCACCATTCACTTCTGTCTGTTCAACCAACCATTCGGCGTATTGACGACGCTTGAAATGGTCAGTAGGCTTCAGCTCTTGAGCCAATTGAACCTTGTAAGCGTGTAAATTCAAATCTTTATTCAAAATTCGCATCAGCGATGTTCGTGAGATGTTCAATTGTTGGGCACGACGACGAGTCGAGGTTGACGGCTCTTCTGCTACACTATCGCGAACAACAGCAATGTTTTCCACAGAACGAACTGGGCGAGCATGCACAGGTGTTTTCACATTTCCTACAGACCCGGTTTGCTGAAATTTGCGCACAATTCTCCCGATTGTGGACACATTTGGTCGATTATGCTGACCAAAAAAGTCACGAAGTGCACGAAATGCATTTTGATTTGAACGCCCATTTTCGTAAAAGGCTTCAACAATCTTAACGCGCTGCTCAATTGTGTACCTCTCCATGGTTGAGTTTGTCAAACACTGAAACAAAGAAATGTCAAATTAAGTTGGGCAAAAAACTTGACGTTAAAGTGTGACTCACAATTAACATCGTGCATTATGGTTGGACCACCCTTTAGTTATACTTTGTTTTAATTAAATACAGTTACTTTCTGGATTACATTGTCTTCAAATCTTCCCGCTCCCGTGGTCCACCTTGTATATATGATCAGATTTTTGCCCAGAAGAAAAAACAGTTAAATATTATGGAAAATTTAAGTTAATATTAAAATGAAAACTTATGTATTCAGTATTCAAATATCACCGCGTAATTTTCTTATTTACGAAAAATTGTTTAAGGGGGCTACAGCCCCCCTTAAGCTACTATGTAGCGGAAGGTACCTTAACCTAACTTGTCATTCCTCTCTTGTCTGTTTTCTTCACGTACTGCTCTCGTCACCATTAATCTGTCAAGTTCCTTTACAATAAATCTCCCAATTTCTCAACAATCACTCTTTATTTATTGCTACCTTAACCTTAGTTCAATATTCTACATAAGAATTGTGCTAATAAATAAAAAATTGTTACATTCCTGAAGATGATTCAAATAATATTCGAAACGTCAGTAAATAAATGTTAATAAAATACCTCTTCTTACAAAAACCTTTTTTACCATTAGTGGTAGCATCTCGAGTTTACTCCAATACTACCAACTTCCTGCAACTTTTCCCAAACATATCCCAACCCAATAACTTTAATAGACGCCGAGCTTTGCGGGCGTACGTATTTAATTTATAAAAGACATTCGGCGCCGCGCCTTTACGGCCGACGATCTTAGCTAATGCAGGTACGCTGCAAAATTACCAACTTCTGAAGTAACCACGTAACTACTTAATCTGTGAGGGTCAAGTCATAAAACCTAACTCCGGAGTCCGGTAAAGTTCCCTGGGCGGTTTTACGGCCCTAGGTCGCTGAGGTGCGTTGCCGCCGGCCTATGCGTGGGTGAAGCGGGAGTGAAATCATATTTATTAAATAAGTTTTATTAAATACCAGTTACGTAAACGTGAAACCGGAATTTTCCCATAAATGGCTTAGCTGCTAATACAGTTATCGTCATACCGCGTCATTGACGCCATTTTTTTTGTTTTGACGTCTGATAAAGGTTTTTATCTTACAACAATACAAGTTTCATGCAACAACATCGTTTTTAATAGCGTTGAACATATCGAATTCTGTGCCTGGAAACTACGATTTGCGGACAACATTGATTTTCTATTACCATTTGAAGAAAACTGCTGCATAATTGCATCGAATGCTTGTCGATGCCTACGGTAAGCATTCTCTTGAGTGGTTTCAAATCATAGTGCTTTGAGTGGTTTCAGAAATTCAAAAGTTTTGACGTGAGGAACGAAGAACGTGGAAGACCTCCGAAGAAGTTTGAAGATAGCGAATTGCAAGCATTGTTGGATGAGAGTGACGCTCAAACGCAATAAGAACCCGCGGATTAATTAAATGTGACACGAAAGGCCGTCTTCATATGCTTCAATATCATGGGAAAGATCCAGAAGATGAAAAAATGGGTTCTATATGAACTGAATGAAAGACAGTAGGAAGACTGAAAAACCATTTGCGAAATGCTGCTCGCCATTTACAAAATAAAGTCATTCCTCCATCGAATTATGACTGGCGATGGAAAGTGGATATATTTCCAGAATTTTAAGCGTAACAGATTATGGGTAACTCCAGGCGACATCGACATCGACTGTAAGGCCAAATCGCTATGGACGGAAGACAATGCTCTGTGTTTGGTGGGATCAAAAGGGCGTGATCTATTATGAGCTGCTAAAACCAGACCAAACCATTAATACTGAACGCTACCGACAAAAAATGGTCGATTTGAATCAAGTTTTACGTGAAAACGACCAGGATATCAAAAAAGGCAACACAAAGTGATTTTGTTTAATGATAATGCGCCTTCACACACAACAAAACGGGCCAAGGAAACGATTGAGGCGTTTAGTTGGGAAATACTTTCGCATGGGGCTTACTCACCAGACATGGCTCCGTCCGATTACTACTTATTTGCATCGATAAGACACGCGCTTGCCGAGCAGAGCCTCACTTCTTACGAGAGTGTACGAAAATGGCTCGATGACTGGTTTGCCTCAAAGGAGCAATAATGTTTTTGGCATGAAATCCACAAATTGTCAGAGAGATGGGAAAAATATATAGCTAGCAATGGGCAATACTTCGAATAAACTATTATTTTTTTATCATTTTCATACAATAAACGTATATTTTCTATACAGAAAATTTCTGTTTGTGTGAGAAAATAAATCGTTCATACAACCCTTGTAGGGTAACATTCGCGTGTACAGAGAGATTCAGATTGATTGAAGCCGACGTCACACGCTAACGCATGACACTAACCAAAACATATTAAATCTAAGGTAGTATTATTCATTTCATCCCTATTTGCCAAATAAAAAACTTTACAATCTTGCCAATAAACGAAAGAGTCTACCTGAGCCTAGCCATAAAAATGAGCCAAGGTTATATTTTGAGATATTTTATTTAGCAAATAGCGATGAGGTAAACTATACTAGCATGTATTTCGATTACCAAAGTTTGGCCGCTATCTGCTCACTTCTACATAGATTGCTGCACTGCGATACACTACATATTTTTGGCTGTGATTGTACTGATTTTGTTCACGTCACAGTTGTGTTTACAACGCGACAACCTAACCCTTTACTAAGCAATCTTTAATAAAGAATCTCTGGATCAGATCATTCGCAAGGGTCATTTTGTTTTTAAGTTTTCATAATGATAGAAGAATGTCCGTTTCTTTGTTAATTTATGTTGCTTAATGCAGCAATATATTATTATTTAATAATAATTAATAATATGTTGCTTGCCATATACACACGGCCTACTTGAATGCCGCCACTGCCGAGGCATCCAAGTAGGCATCTCCATTTAATCATCATACTATGATTGACAAATCGCATATCTGGAACAGCTCCACTTCCCTAGCGCCCGTTCAACACTGTAAGCTAATTGAAGCAAAAGTAATACCGTCTCATTTTCCATCTCGACGTGCGCTCATACAAAGAGTTAGTGATCCCTCCGAGATGATCAATCAAGAAATGGAATTTACAAATTTACATCAAAGGTACCCGTCGGAGGCGTCGTCGGGCGTCTCATCTCGAAAGTTGGAATAGTTTGCCTTTCAGTTAAATGCCATAGTAACCGCGGGGTATCGGTTTGCTTCGATTCGTCGTCGTTTCGCTGGATGAGATTGCTTCCGCACAGACCCACGCGGTCCTGGGACGGAACGCTGAATATGCTGAGCATGCGGGAGAACGTATAACTCACAAGGATACGAGGTATACTTTAAGGGTTGCTTTATGCGGGTCATTACTGGACGCTGACAGTCTGCGGCGCTCCGGGGTTTACAGTAGCCAGCCAAAGAATTTTTACCTGGAAAGCGTGTGGTCGATTAATCAGGTAAAACTAGGAATGCACGTTTCATTACACAAGTACATTATACAGTCTTAATTGTTGAAATGTTGTGAGACATCAGACATCAGCGCCGCATAAATTTAACATTTTTATAGGATGTCATGTGTCTTGTCAGAAATTTTGATTAAATTGGTAATATTAGAATTGCACCTAAAATTGCATTAAATTTAATTGCACTGCATCAATTTTTGTGGACAAAGGCCTTAGCAAGCGTTTTCTTTCAATAAAGGGACGAAGGTCTCCTAAAACATATAATATTATGTAGTGAAATCTTTTACTTTGAACATTATTTAGAAGCGTTGTATTTGGACAATACTGTTGCTGGTAGGAATAATGTGACATGAAAAACGAAGTTCCACTGGAAAAAATGTATGCAATTTAATATAGATTTTATGTAACACCAAATAGATAAGAATAAATATAAGTAAATAAGAAGAAATGTTTATAAAAAATTATAAAAATTAATGTTGACCATTCATAATAAATGTTGATTTTTTATTATTTCTTTCATTATTGAGGGTTGAAAATTTAACAATACATAACAAATATGTACGATGGCATTAACGTGGTTAAATATATAAGTTGGAATTTTATTTAAAATCTGATAAGTTCTTAGTTTTTGCATAACTTCTGACATGGGAAGTATTGTTTCCTGAGTTTCCTCTCTGGAAAATTCACTTTCGTCCTGTATATAAGGTGGCATAACTATCCTCACTTGCTTCTAGATTCGTCCAAAACTCATCTTATTTCAGGAAACCCATTGTCCATCAAAATAATGTCATCTTCCAAACAATTTATTGATCCATATTTTGCATTTGTCATTTTTAAATTACTTTTCCTTCCACCTGCAACTTTAGACTTAAACGAAGTAAAGCCTCCAGGAGTAACACCAATAAGTAACTTCTTATTAAACCCCTTTTTGTCCATTTCTATCCATTTCTTGCATTGTTCTAATTTCCAATCTGCCGCCCGTAGAAAATCGATATAATTTGCATTTACTATTTCTTTCGGTATTATTGCAATTTACAACGCAGCAACTATAACACCCCATTTTTGTAAAGACATATATGACCTGACAGCCTACCTTAATGCAATTTGTGTCCACTACAAGCGCTGCCATTGACTTCTTTACCCCCACCCCATACTCTACACACAGTGAATTTCGTATGAAAAGATACATATGTCAAATTTTTTGAAGTCATTGTTTTGCTTACTCGCTTCCGAAAAGTTCAAATACGACACAAAGATGAACAAAAATAAGTATTAAACATAAATTGCCTCAGTAATATTTAGTTAGATTGCACCAAACTAAATTATCATCAAGGTCTGATGCATTTCCAATGGCATAAAATGGAGAAGCTTGTTCTTGATTACAATACAAGTTAGAACAATAACAGTACGAGTATACTAGTCCTGACAATAAAAAGTGGGAGTTTTCCAAAGAGTTTATGATTTCATAACACATTGAACAGGTTCAATTTTGAAAAAGAACATGCTATAGTAAGGCTAATGGGAAAGAGCATAGTCGTAAGTCCCTTTTAGCTAGTTCCATAAAATCTAAGAGGTGTTTATCATTTACCTTTTCTTACACCACATGACAAAGGATTCTGATTATACGATAATACTTAAAGATATACCCGGACCACATTAAATATGGCATACCTTGAAGCAACAAAATATGCAGTTACAACTGGGTTTGTGAGCAACTGGAGGATGACAATAATTTTATGAAGCAATAGATATTTAATGGTGAGACAAATTATCGTTAGATAGAATAAATACCCAAAGTACAATCATTTGAGCTACCCAAAATGTTCACGCCTATTACGAACACATCCACAAATGAAAATGTAATGCACAGTAAGATATTATACCAGCCAACGATCACTTGGAGGTAGTACTTCGATATGCTTCAACAGTTTTTTTTCAGCTGCAAGATATTTTCTTTAACTCTTTTTATTTAATAATATACCCTAGAGTAATAAGCTATTGATATGACAATAAATGACTTCAGTAGATGGATGTCATTGAACTGACCTACATAATACTAATATTACAATTTTATGACTAAATAATCAGCTTATTATACTAATCACAGTACACAATACCACAGTACACAGTACAGACTAATTGAGTTTAGTTACAAGATCGGAAGGTATAATTTTCTTTAGTCTTCTCAGTCTCTCTGTTGGTGTGAATAGTTTTTTGGGATAATCTAAGAGTATATTATAATATTTGTCGTAATATTCAACTATAACATCTTTAACAAAGACAATAGAAATATCTCTTGGTTGGGTACATATCTTGGGACATCGACCATGGCATGCATTACCTTATTTTGAAATCTCTCTCGCAAAACTTCAATGTTCGAGTTACTGAAGTTTATAATGAGGATGGGGTAGATAGGTTTTTAATTTGTGAAGTCCATGCCATTCCTTATCAAAGGCTTAAAAAATGTCCGAGAAAACCACAGAGCCATACCATTTAGCTTCATAGTCTCTGTTTAACTTGTTTACAAGCCGATAGATTTGTTCTACAGTTTCATGCAACATATTAACAAAGTAATTTTCAGCAAAACTGTGCCCTGCCTCACTGGTCTTTTACAATACGCAATTTTTTAAAATTAGGCATTTCTGGAATGATGGTGTGGTCGTGAGGTACTAATATCTTGGCCTCCAAATTCAGCGGAGCTTACTCCACCTTGATTTTTTATGTGGTTTTGTAAAAAATATTGGGTTCTTCAATCAGCAAGTATTTTTTAAGTTGTCACTCTCTCTTATTCTCTTGAGTATAATAGTACGCCATATTAGACGTTTTCTATTTACTACATATAAGGTAAAATATGTTAAACCGAAAATTGATCACAGTGATCTAAAAGTGTTTTGCAACCTACTGTCATTCATTAAACATACGTTTAGTGATAGACAGACTAATCTTAATGTAGCGATGAAGACTAACACATCTTAAAACTATCACTTTTGTAGTAATAGTAATAAAAAGTGGGGCAAAGCAATTTGCTTATTTGAATTTGTTGCTCTAAAGCGATTGTAGCTCCTAGGAGGGTGAAGGTATGCATATTCGAGAGAGCGGGGCGTAGAGTTGTAGTTCCGCTTGGTTTAGTTATCATCATGGAGTAGACGAAGGTGGAGCGCGCGTTCGCTGTTACGGCATACTTCTCTAACGGTCGCTCAATTATCGCCACGCAACGTGCATTCCGTACCCATTTCAATATTGCGCCCCGTGGTTGTGTTCCTGACCAGCAGTCGATTGTTTCATCGGTAAACAACAGGGAAACTGGTAATCTGAAGAAAAAACTTGGGCTTCCACGAACAGCAAGGTCACCCAAAAACATTGACATGGTAAGGCTTTCTATTTTGCGATTCCCTCAGTGCTCTGTCTGAAAACATGCAGCTGCTGATGGGTTATCTGCTAGTTCTGTGAGGCGAATCCTTCATGAAGAACTAAAATTTAATCCCTAAAAATTGACTGTGGTGCAGGAACTTAATCCATGCGATTTTATTGCTCGAGAAAATGCATGTGAATCGCTTCTTGGTATGCCTCGCGACACACTTGTTTTCTTCAGTGATGAGGCTCACTTGAAGAACAACATTCGTCAAGCTGTCGCCAATATACCTGTCGGTATGCTGTAAAGAGTTAAATGAAACTTCCGGGTTCGATTAACACAGTGTATAGAGAATAATGGACGCCACCTGCCTGATATCATCTTTAGAACTATGTAAATATAAAATTTTAAAGTTGTACTTGATGCTGTTCAAGAATTAAATATATATCTGCATTACTCTTTTTAAATAGAATTTCTAAATAATCAGATTGCTCTGCCCCACCCTGTATTATCACTAAAGCATGGAATTAATTAATTGTAGAGCTGATGTGAAGTAGATACTGTAAAAACGAATTCTTACTAAATACACATTTTCTTTCTTGATCCATATACAATTGATAATCTGTCCGTCTACATTTATTATTTTCATTTCCAAAAGTGAGGTTGAAATATACAGGTTGTAACATAAAGGCTGGGAATAAATTAAACGGTGGATTTTTCAGTAAAAAAAAATAGATTTTCTTCATATGAGGTTAGAGGGGTTTTCGTTTCCATGCTACAGGGCGGTAAAAAATTTGAAAAAATGTAGTTCTTCTTTAATAACTTTCGAGCAGTAGAAGAAAATGGAACGAAATTTTAGCCGCAGCTTAATTTGATAATGCCTTAATAACAGGAAAAAGATTGACTTACTAAGTTACTCAGTGGCGTGCGTACGCATTGTACCGTAGGGTTTTCCGAAGAAAATTGTGATACGCCACTGATAAGAACACTATTTTAATATTTATTTAAGATCCACTTTTTATTTTAATACAAAATTACCTTCTTTTTTTATTATTTGTATCTCTTGTCATTTTCCCGTAATTAAAACTTTTGTAAACACCATTTCTTCCCACTGCTAACATAGGAAAATGAAAGTAACAAAAACATTATCAAGTATATGTTTTCCTGTTACTAGGGCATTATCAAACTAAGCTACGGCTAAAATTTCGTTCCATTATCTTCTAATGATCGAAAGTTATTAGAGAGAAACTAAATTTTTTCAAATTTTTTAGCGCCCTGTAGCTTGGAAACGAAAACCGGTAGAGCATAACTCATATACTTCATATGAAAAAAATTAATTTTTTTTTTACTGAAAAAAATACCGTTTAATTTATTCCCAACCCTTAAGTTACAACCTGTATAGCGAATTAATACTTTCGAGCCCTAGTGAACGCTATCCAAACGAAATCGAGTAACCGTTCCAGTATGTCAAAAAATTTCAGTGTCAGTCCAGTGTTTTCTTGCTTGTCATTTTTGTAGTGTACGTTTTTCAAAATTTTTGTGTAATTTACAAAACAACAAAAAACAATGTGGCCTGGAATCTACAATAGAACATATGGGGATGGATTCTTCGACCCGTGTAACTACTTCATCCAGCAACATCCTCCGGGAGCGTTCAGGTTAATCATTTTACTCCTATAGCTTAGAGCTAGGCGCTACGTAGGGCCTAATTAACCTAGTTTAGTTTATCAAACTTGATTAAAAGAGAAAGGCCGTATGTAAGCTAACGTAAGTTTACAGGACCACTAAATATTTACCTTTAAGCAACTCAAATAATATCGCCACAATTTTGTAGTAAATATGTAAATTAGGGTAATACTGTTACTAGGAAATTTGTGGACGGATTTCCGTGAAATTTCTTGAAAATAATTAACTTTAAGGGTGATTCAGATTAGTGGCTTTTTGTAAACTTACATATTTTAGGTTATAGATTAGAAAGTAATAAAAAATATCTCTTTCCTCCTTAGTGTAAGTGATACTTTATCTTAAACAATATCAGCAAACATGATACTTTTTCCCTTTCAATATTTAAAGTCACTTTTTTTGATAATATTCATATCAACTATTAAAGAATATTATGCTCAGAACCACAAAAAAACACTCGTTTTACAAACACCAGATCTAGTTCATTTCATACATGTTCTTCATAATCCTATAACTTACCAATAAACATACACAACTGTAAAATTTGCGCGTATACCTTAAGAAAGCAACTACTAATATATGATTATCACTGTTCTCTTGGTGGTAAAGTTTTAACATGTTCTGAAACTATTAAGGATCTTGGTGTTTACTTTGATGATAAACTATGTTTCTCTGGGTACATCAAACACGTGGCTTTTATTGCACTTAAAAGCCTTGGTTACGTGTTTGGAAACACGACATCGTTTAATAACACTGCTACCTTAATATGTTTATAAAAGGTGGTCCAACCAAAACGCACGATGTTAATTGTAAATAAAACAAAAAGTTTTCAGAGAATTATCTTAATATTTTTTATCATGATAGAAGGATCTATGACAATTATGTGTGAAACAAAATATCGGCGAAATGTTCGCCACGGCTTCGGTGGCATACCTCTATCCGATGGTCCATATTTTCAATGACTCTGAGACATAATTGAGGTTCAATGTCTTTAATGTGCCGAATTATCTCATCCTTTAGCTCTTGAATTGTTCTTGGCTTATTGACGTACACTTTTTCTTTTAAATATCCCCAAAGAAAGAAGTCCAACGGTGTCAAATCACATGATCGTAGCGGCCAATTAACATCGCCACGACGTGAGATAACACGGCCATTGAATTTCTCGCGCAAAAGTGCCATTGTTTCGATGGCAAGTGGCACCATCCTGTTGGAACCACATATCGTCCAGGTCCATATCCTCAATTTCTGGCCACAAGAAGTCCGTTATTATCTTGCGATAGCGAGCACCATTCACGGTAACTGCTTGGCCGACCTCGTTTTCGAAGAAGTACGGCCCGATGACGCCGCCAGCCCATAAACCGCACCAAACAGTCACTCTTTGTGGATGCATCGGCTTTTCAACAATCACTCGTGGATTCTCATTTGCCCAAATGCGACAATTCTGCTTGTTAACGAATCCACTGAGGTGAAAGTGTGCCTCGTCGCTGAAGATGATTTTCTTTGTAAAGTCACCATTCACTTCTGTCTGTTCAACCAACCATTCGGCGTATTGACGACGCTTGAAATGGTCAGTAGGCTTCAGCTCTTGAGTCAATTGAACCTTGTAAGCGTGTAAATTCAAATCTTTATTCAAAATTCGCATCAATGATGTTCGTGAGATGTTCAATTGTTGGGCACGACGACGAGTCGAGGTTGACGGCTCTTCTGCTACACTATCGCGAACAACAGCAATGTTTTCCGCAGAACGAACTGGGCGAGCATGCACAGGTGTTTTCACATTTCCTACAGACCCGGTTTGCTGAAGTTTGCGCACAATTCTCCCGATTGTGGACACATTTGGTCGATTATGCTGACCAAAAAAGTCACGAAGTGCACGAAATGCATTTTGATTTGAACGCCCATTTTCGTAAAAGGCTTCAACAATTTTAACTCGCTGCTCAATTGTGTACCTCTCCATGGTTGAATTTGTCAAACACTGAAACAAATAAATGTCAAATTAAGTTGGGCAAAAAACTGGACGTTAAGGTGTGACTCACAATTAACATCGTGCATTATGGTTGGACCACCCTATATTTTGCATTGGTTTTATCGAAATTAGAATATTGTAGCCTTATTGGGTATCCCCGGTATCTAAGTCATATAAATCAACTTGAAAATAATAAACGGCGTTTCTAAAAATATTTGTCATTTCTCATAGACAGTTATTACCTAATAGGGAGTTACAACCATACTTCTAGTATGCTTTACAAAGATTTGACATCTAGTAATTGAACTTTAGTGGGGTGCTTACTGCCGTCTCATTTTTATTCAAATTGTTCCATAATAGTATAGGTTCACCTGTATTACTAAGCATGTTTGGTATATGCATACCTATATGAGGCTCTCGAGAGGAAAGTATGTATTATTGCCAGAAGGCAAGAAATAAAGTTCTGTTAAAATCGCCAGTGTTCGTAACAAAATTTTAATGTAACATCTACCACTTAAGATTTGAACAATTGCATTCACAATGTGTTAATATCTTTAGAGAAGCAACAACTTTTTACTGTTATGTAAATTATATATATTACTGATGTATTCCAGTGCATATTTATGTTAAAAGTTATTTAGAGGTTTCAGTTACATACCTTTTTTTTTTAGTTATATACTCTAGACATATACTCGTATAGGTATTCATTTGTATTCTATATTTTTGTCTTATAAATGGATTTCTTGTTTAGTGGGTTAGTTGGGCCTTATTATTTATGACCAAAATGTATAAAGCATGGTGTTAAAAGTAACAAACGTTTCACTTTGTTTTCACAACAAATTTTGTGCCTCTTTCTGTTAATGACATAAAAGATTCTATATTTGCATTATTTTTTAGTTCAAATAAAAATAGTAAGAGTTAAATGCTCTTACTATGAAATAATTATAAAATCTGCGCATTAAAAAAATCACAAAACAACATTCGCTTTAACAAAATTCTCGTTAATATTTTTGGTTTCCTTTTTTAAATGTATAATATGATGATAGATAACATGTTGAGAATAATTCAAGATGTAGTTGAACCCTATTATTTATGACTAGAGCTTATCAATAAAAAGTAAAAATGTAACGTCTTTAAACGGAATATGTTTAAATACTTTTTAAATTTTGTGTCCTCTTTTTTTATGGAATCTAAAATTCGATATAACCTCAATTCTCAATATAAACTGAAGTGTTCTCATTTAAAAATTACCCACTCTCCATTATTTCATTTAACAAGGATAATGACCTGTAGACAAAAATATGTAAATTTAGATATCAAAGAGATAGTTTAAAACCAGCATCCCCTGCAGTTTATATTTCACCCCCTTATCCAGGGCCTACTGTCCCCGCTTAAACATTTTAAATGACACCCTCTATCTTGTAATGTGTCTTGCTTAAATATATATATATATATATATATATATATATATATATATATATATATATATATATATATATATATATTCTTTTAAAAGTTTTTATTCAACCCCTTAAAGGTCTTAATAATTCTGATACAACTCCTTTTAGAAATCTGAAATCGCTTGATCCGTTTTCGTAGTAGAAACAAAAATAATTTAAATAAAACACAAAATAAGTGAAAACTCAACAAGTGGCTTCTTCCACAATCAGCATCCTTCATCAACATGGGAAAGGTGACTATCACAGAAGGATTCAATTTTGTGATAAAATGACTGCGAGAGTTCAAACTGACATTTGACAAAGAATATTTATTTCAATTAAAAAGCAACATTTTTTCTTAACGACTTTTTAAGTAACTGTATATAACTGGATAACTGGATATTCGGACAATGAAAATCCATATATGTTTCGAGAGGATCATACTCAGTTTCCTCAAAAAATCAACGTCCTGGTTGGAGTTCTGAGAAATGAGTTAGAGAATAAGAATTATTTTCATTGACCAAAATATCGGTAATAGTGGTGAATTCTACTTAAATTTATTGGAAAATGATATCGATACTATCATAATTTACACCTTCAATATCAATATTTACACCTTCAACAGGATTGCACACCACCATACTAAAGGGTCTTTCAATAAAGACGTTCGATTTTTAGACGTAAATAAATCAAGTTGTGTATGAGAAGTCCACTCATTTTTTTTTATTTAAGCATATAAGAATATAATAGAATTTTATTTATGGCATTAAATATGTAATATAACGTCATTCAAATGTCCATCGCGGCTTTGCTTGGTGATAGGCATTAGGGAAGTCCAATTTTCGATTACTTTGTTGCACAAAATCTGGCTGAATATTCTGGATGGTGTTCGTTATTTTGACTTTGAAGGCATCAATTGTTTGCAGTTTATTTGCATAGACCTGCGGGTTCAGATAGCCCCAAAGTTTAAAGTCGTTAAATCTCACGATCTCGGTACGCGAGAACCTTTCCCTGAAATCGCTCGTGCAGAATGTCCATGGGCTATGTGCGACGTAGAGCCATCCTGTTGGAGGCACATGTCGTCAGTATCCATATCATCCAGTTTAGGCCACAAGAAGTTGCTTATCAGCGATCTGTAACGCTAGCCGTTGACAGTTATGGCAAAGCCAGTTTCGTTGTGGACGGACCGATGATTCCACCAAACCAAAATCCGCACCAAACAGTGACTTTCCCGGGATGCATTTAGTGTTGGTGTATCTCGTGTAGATTGATATCGTCCCAAATCCGACAATTTTGCTTGTTCGCATATCCATTCATCCAAAAATGGGCCTCGTCGGTAAATATGATTTTTTTGTCGAAATTTGGGTCAACTTCCAGCTGCTCTCCAGAGCCCTATCAATAAACGCACTACGTTATCTATCTATGGTCGTTTACCGTAAGGTCTTGGGAAGTTGAAGTCGCAGAAAGACCAAGTTCTTGTGAACGATGATAAATTGACTGCCTAGGGTTTCCCCGTACACTCTCATGCACAGCAGCGATGTTTTCAGCAGACCTTGCGTTTCGGTGATCTACGGGTGTATGGCTGATTATTTATCAAGTCGGTCGAATTTGGCCACCAAATATCGAATAATCGACTCGACGGGACGGTTGCGGCGAGGATAAAAATCACGTAATGCGCGGAAGGTTTCTCGAATAGAGCATTGATTTTGAATTGACCAATTTACAACACATTTGAAGATGTTGCTTTAACAATATGACTGCTATAACCTAACAAATTTCGAGCGTCTCTATTGAAAGACCCTGTGCGTATTACATATTCAACAATGAATGAAAGGTTCCCCGATAAATGGATTGGAAGAAGAGGTGCTCTGGAATGGCCAGCTAGATCTCCATATCCACTGTTTTGTTGGAAACTGTTTTTCTATTTTTAACCCATGAAAAGCGTTTTATTCATTCACAGTTCTCACATGTTTTGGCACTTCTTTGTTGCAAATAAATATGAGTTGAATCATTCCTCTGAGTTCTGCGGAATATTGCCCCCGTGGCAACTTCCTTAATTAACAAATCCTCGCGAAATCGATTAATTATTAAGCAAAGCGAATGCCGTGAAACGCATCGCCGAATATATCCTGATGACATTCCCGTGATCGCGATGATAGGAACGCCACCGCCGCCAGCGGCAAGGCTTCCCGACCGACATACCTCATGCCGAACGCTTGATATTGGTCCAGGCATGCCATACCAATTTGCCCGACTGACTGTTCATATCCGCGTCTCTAATGGACAGTTAATTAGTGCGCAATTAATACGCATTGTCCTCATTGTGTGTGTGTCTTGTTTCAGCTGTGACGTCAGCCAGAATCTGAACTTCGTCGGAGACCCCAACTACTACAGGTGAGTGCCCCGCCTCTCCTTTACCGCCGCAACCCCTTTGCGCGACGTGGCACTGTCGACATTGAGGTTATGTCTCACTGAATTTTCTATTCGATCAAAAATATAGGTTATGTAATGCGGAATAAATGTGAGAGTAGCTACATAGATGACCAAATAGTGGTCGACGATCAAATGAAAAAGTTTCATATAGAGTTTCAAGTCAAGAAATGTTGAATAAAACTGTTTGTGTGGGGTTTTCGGTTAACTTATTATTCAGATTATGAAGGATAATAAACAGAATTCTAACATATTCATTTATTATTAATCAGTTTTAATAAATATGTAAACTGGGAGACATAATAAGAGAGCATTTAGATTAATTTTTGTTTCTAATTAGTTAGCTTAATTGAAGCGTTTATTTTGAAAACATGACATGTCCACGAATTAAAAATTCTCAAGTGAAACATAAAACGAATTAAATATCGAATTGAAGGGCTTAAATTTGCAAACTTCACGTTAAATTTCGAGCATTACCATACTTATTAGGTAGTTTATTATTTTTTGAGTTTATCTACCCTACCTGTTGATTCACAAAACCATAAACACCAACTTGTACATGTCATGTTTTGAAACTAAAAGGAAGTTAAATGCCAGTTAGGGCAATATTTTACCCATAACCTTTATACATAAAATACCATTTTTATTACATAATCATTACGATATTATTATTGTTTCATTAAGAAAAACGTCAGCTGAATAAAATATTATTTTATTGCATAAGTATCTAGATAAAATACAAAATAAAAATCAAATTGCTAGAAAATGACTGTCGATTAGAAAAAAAAATAGAATGTGATATTATGCGTCATCCAACTGAGTGAAATCTTCAAAGTCGTCTGCTACACTCGTTCTAGTCTTCCATGACAAAATATTCTCGTAAAATACAAGGAATTTATCGGGGACATATGTACATTAACTTTCTTGATGGCAGCAATCTTTTTCTTATCGATGGTGTACCAACTGACGGGTTCGTTAAGATTTTTTTAACAATTTTATTTAAAAGTGTTCATAGTGATAGGCATCGATAAAACTGAATGTTGTGACCAAACCATCTTTATATTCGGACGGACATTTAGAACGAGGATATATAAAAAATTTTTGATTTTTTTTTTATTGATTGCTTGTATGATACCTTTTTGCTTATGCACTCTCGTGATACAAATTTGTTTTAAATACAAGGACCAGTAGCCACTGGAAATTGTCTTGCTGCTAGTCCTGGGACATGTCAACTTTTGAGAATAAACGGAATTTGTTTTATTTTCTACTGCCTTTCTACAACATCCCGTTAAAATACTGTAACGAATTTACTAGAAAGCTCTTTATTTCTCGAACACTTATTTACAACTCAACTATTCACAAGTCAAACTAACTAACTAACTTTCTTTCTACTTTAACTTTATAAACTAACTTTCGCACTGTATATCACTTTCTTCGCATTGTATCGCTTACTATCGCGGTCGAAATTCAACTAACTCCTGACCGGACGACACAATTCTTATATAGGCAGTGGAACGTCTCTCCAGTAAGTTTCTAGATAAAGAACTTTGGCGAACCTTCTAGTATAGAACGTACTGGAAGTCAACACAGCACGCTCTCGAGGTTTCGAATATTCCCGGCGTTCGGGATCGCTCGAGGCGTTCGTGACAATACGAATAAATAATTTGAATTTTGAATATACACGATTGAATTATTTGTTAAGAAGGAAGGAATGATTTTCAAGTTATTGAGTAGGTTTTATATTTACCTAATGATTTTATCACCATCTCCATAATTCACCCTATACATAAATTGGCGATGTTGTTTGAAATCTATCTTTTCAGTCAATTATGCTGTTAGTTAATAGAGGGCGTGTTAATTTTGAGACTCAGAATATATATCTAAGAATAATATCTTCAGAAATTGATTTATTATTTTAATTTTCTACACTTGGAGTATATAACTTAATAAGTTATATTATAATTTAATAAATCGTAATGGCATGGGAAGCAACCCCTAAATTATATGATGAACGTGATCTTTGTGAGATAAAATTGTGTGTGAAACTAAAGACTATTCTTTTTAGATATATATATATATATATATATATATATATATATATATATATATATATATATATATATATATATATATACCTACACCGATTTAAATATCTCAAGGCTACGCCACGACATGTCGACTCGTAGTGCTATCTGAGTGCGCAAACCCCACTGATGCATTTACGATGAGCAGTTTTTTAAACTAGCGAAAACTTATACCAGTAACTACGATTCGATGCGGATGAGACATACATCAATAAGGCGGCGAATTTAATTCTTCCACGGCTCATTTGCACGACATAAACCGGCTCATTTCCACGTATAAATCGTTTCGAAATAATTCCACGCAACATTTTCCAGCACACGCCATCGAATTATGCTAAAATCAAATCGTATGCACCGCGCCGGTAGTCGCGTTTATTTTGTGTAATAACATATGTTTGCAAATAAATTAAAAATTAATTAAAACGACATGAATAGGAACAATGAAAATGTATGTTATTTCGCAATGAAACGGGACATTTATTAAAATATTAATCAAACGGATATTTAATTATGCGTATATAATATATATGTTAATAGTTTATCGTTTAATCGGATAGATTTGTATGCAATTATATCCGTTATTTAATTCAGATTCCAGTCAAAGCCGTTTTTCAATTCGTGTTCAATTGGTTGTTGATTTGATTGACGGAAATTGATACACAGGTACACAGGTAGACGGTGAATGTGCCTAACACCTAGCAAAAAGGTCTCGCAAGTGATAAATTAAAAAAAAATAGACAACATTAACATATTCTTATACACTCACAGACAAAAATATTGCATATTTTATTTTAAGTCATTTGTTTCTTTTTCCTTTAAAACTTCTTGTGTTTTTTATTGCTAAATACCCGGCACTGGAGTGTTTTACGTATATTATAGTCAAATAAATTACATATTGAAGCATCACAATAGATTTGTAGAGGAACTAATAAAATAGCCTGAATTTGGTTATCATATTTAATTCGAAAGAGTAAACAATGACGACAATATGACAATACTTTAGGGCAACATAATAAAAATGTACTACTTAGTATTTTCTTCTCCAACTCTAGATATAGCCTGCACCCTTATAGGCATGTTCTGCAGAATATTTTTGATGGTTTCTTGCGGAATCTGATTCCATTATTTCCGGTGCAGCAATTCTTAATTCTGCAATTGACTTGAGGATCTGGATTTTGTGCTCGTATATATTGCTCCAGAGTGTCCAGAGTCCAGAGTGTCCATATAAATGTTCTATGGAATTAGCATAAGGGCTCATTAGTCGACACTCTAGTGCCTCAATTCCAACATCCTCAAGGTACTGGATCACTGTTCTTGCAGCATGAGCTCTAGAGCCTCTGTGCTAATGGATTATCATGCATTAGCACAGTTATCCCAACGAAGCTGGCATAAGACAAAACATGCTCTTCAAGGATGTTGCGTATGTACCAGTCAGCATTCATTCTTTTTACCTCAACAAGCTTCGTGCGACTCTCCCAACTAATGCCTCCCTAAATCATAATGGAACCTCCTCCAAAGCTAACGTTTTATGCAAGATTACATTGTGCAAAATGTTCCTCAGACCTTCTGTATACTCGACTACGTCCATTTAGCTTCCATAATTGTATTCATGTTTCGTCTGTGAAAAGGGCTTTTCCCCATTGATGTTCATTCCAATTAGAGTGGGCTCTTGAAATTATAACCGTCTGGTTTTGTGACGTGGAAGAAGCCTAGGAACTCTAGCAGGACATTTTAGATTTAAACCTACTTCTTTAAGGCTCCTTATTACACTTACATTTACTTGTTTTGTAATCAGTAATTCATTTTTCAGTGTGGAGCTATAAAGGAGTGATTTCGCAAAGATATAATTGTCAAATATTGGTTATCCATTGGCGCTATACATCTTTTACGTCCTTGACCAGGCCGTCTTTTGTACTCCAGTCCCAATGTATCGTTTTAAAAGGTGGTCCAACCAAAACGCACGATGTTAATTGTAAATAAAACAAAAAGTTTTCAGAGAATTATCTTAATATATATTATTATGATAGAAGAATCTATGACAATTATATGTGAAACAAACTATCGGCCAAATGCTTGCCATGGCTTCGGTGGCATACCTCTATCCGATGGTCCATATTTTCAATGACTCTGAGATATAATTGAGGTTCAATGTTAATGTGCCGAATTACCTCACCCTTTAGCTCTTGAATTATTCTTGGTTTATTGACGTACACTTTTTCTTTTAAATATCCCCAAAGAAAGAAGTCCAACGGTGTCAAGTCACATGATCGTGGCGGCCAATTAACATCGCCACGACGTGAGATAACACGGCCATTGAATTTCTCGCGCAAAAGTGCCATTGTTTCGTTGGCTGTGTGGCAAGTGGCACCATCCTGTTGCAACCACATATCGTCCAGGTCCATATCCTCAATTTCTGGCCACAAGAAGTCCGTTATCATCTCGTGATAGCGAACACCATTCACGGTAACTGCTTGGCCGACCTCATTTTCGAAGAAGTACGGCCCGATGACGCCGCCAGCCCATAAACCGCACCAAACAGTCACTCTTTGTGGATGCATCGGCTTTTCAACAATCACTCGTGAATTCTCATTTGCCCAAATGCGGCAATTCTGCTTGTTAACGAATCCACTGAGGTGAAAGTGTGCCTCGTCGCTGAAGATGATTTTCTTTGTAAAGTCACCATTCACTTCTGTCTGCTCAACCAACCATTCGGCGTATTGACGACGATTGAAATGGTCAGTAGGCTTCAGCTCTTGAGTCAATTGAACCTTATAAGCGTGTAAATTCAAATCTTTATTCAAAATTCGCATCAGTGATGTTCGTTTATTTTCAACGCTTTACTTTACGAGAAACAGTCGATTGATGAATATGCAATCTCCTCGTAATATCTTCTAGTCTGAAACCCTCGTTGGCTAAAATAACAATTTTAACAGAAAGTAACTTGCTTAAGTAAGACACCTCACTAACCAAAACTACCGAAGCAATAAATAAAGTACTAGAAATGTAATTCTGATATGATAACAACAAACAGGACAGCAGTCGTTGTTAGTCGCCAAGGCAAAAAGTTTTAAAAGAAGAAAATAATATAAAAATAATGACTTAAAATAAAATATGCAATATTTAGGACGTCTTGGTGTTGCTTTATCAATAACACTACCCGTCTCTTCAAGCTTCTTGATTATGTTACGAACTGTTAACTATTTATTTTGTAGTAGACGCTTCATTTTGTCCTAATTTTGTGCGAATTTTTCTTAATACAACTGTAAATGATCGCTCAGTTTCATAAAACAGTTGTGCACAAATTATTCGCTGTTGAAACATTTATCGCGGCATGTTCACGTCGTATGGCTTGTAGATGACAGTCGTTAAACATTGACGCCTTATCTTTGAGAGAACACAAATGGGGCGCAATTCAAATCCTATAGTTCCAACTGAGACACCCGGTATATGGAATATAAAAAATGTTTAGAACGTTGTACATTAAACCAATTTGGATCTTTCTGTACATTATGCGGATCGCCATCCTTCCGAAATTTGTTGCTGCGTCAGAATATACCGGACCGAATCTTTGCATAGGGGATAAGACAGGCCGGAATATTATGCTAATCAAATGAAGTGGGCGCGATAAGTTTTTCTCCAGCGGATAAATAACCGCGAGTTATGCATTCAAGATATTACAACTTCCGTATAATATTACATGAGCTGTCCCTTATTTTGATGCGGATATTCTCCGGAAATAGCTCAAGTTTATGGCAGGGCTAAATGAGGTGATATGTAACTTGCGTAAAATATATGATAAATATATTCAAACCTGAGGCCTTCGTAAGTTTTCTTTGGGAAGAACGTAGGGGGGAAGTTAGTTCGTTGGATAAGTTACCCACCTAAGTATGAAGAGTTTTCGTAACGGCTGTAACCTGATCACAATAGACATTCGCTTTAAAAGTATAGGATGTTGCGTACAGGAACTTGGCAAATTAAGGAATAAGATTCGTGAAAGTTTCTTAGTTTTTACATTTTTAACTTAAATGTCTTAGATAAAATACAAGATACTGTATTTTATAAAATGCCATTTTCTGCAATTTTAGAAGGTACATGAATGTAATGTCGTTGATTTTTATTATGGGGTTGTAAACACTTGTGTGACTAACGTGAAAAATCATATCTTTCGATGTTTTCCCAATCTCTCTGGCCTTATCAATACCTTCAATATGGTAAAATGAATAATAAAAAGTAATTATTTGGGCGACAATAGTTTTTCTAATACTCCATCCTTTAAATACTTCATGTGCTTCATAAACCCAGTTATATTTGCTCTTTTCGTCTGCCCTATATACTTTTAACTAGAATGTTGGCTAACTGATGTTATAAACCCTAGAGTTTTCGTTGTTTTCCATTGTATCTTTGGGATTTCCAAATAGTTGTTAGAATATTCAAAGTATTAATATATTTCCCATATACGTTTTGTGTGTGATTTGTTTTTTGTCTTTCCGTATATACCATGACCTGATACCCTGGGCGTCGTGCTGGTCGCGGCGCCCACGACAAGACACGCCCCCGGGGGTTTGACGCTGGCGAAGCGTTGCGGCAAAACAAGGCGACCAAAGATTAAGAAAAATCCGAGAAGAAGTCTCTGCCAGCGGGACTTAAAGGCGTCAGGACCAAGGGAGGTCGAGGGGAGCGAACCGCTGCCAGTCGCGCGAGTCTTGTTTGCGGGCGGCACTTGCTCTCGTGTAGAGACCCGAAAAAGCGGAAGCAAAGCTCGGCATACTTTCCGGTTCCGAGTACGACGCACGGTCCCGGTCTACACGATGGGTGAGTAATGAGAGGTAACCAGTACTTTCGTATTTTTCAATTATTTTTTTCACAGTTGATAAATCTGGAATATTCCTTCTACCGAAAATTGGACGCACTTTACACATCGTAGCAACCAAACTTTCACCATTTTGATAGTAATATCTAACAATAAAGACGGGTTGTTGTATCGTGTGGCGCTCCATGTTTATTAACTCCTATCTGTCTCCCATCGACTTGTCACAATTATTGACTTATCGAATCATGATAGTCAAAATAGGACGCAATTCAATTTATCTTGCGCTTTTATTGTTTACACCCTTTATTTTTCTCTAACACTAATATTTCAAGTCTACGCAACAGAATCTGGGCTGCCGCAAAGTGATCACTAATATGGCACTAACGATGGATCCTTTTAGTAATAATACACAGTCTACTATAATGCTGAATACTCACACTACTACCCACGTCAATGTCATATTTGAACGAGATGATTTACTAGAGTGCTTCAAGGTTAACTCATAAGGATAAGCTCATTTACTTATTAATTAAAATTGTATTAATCAACGCATTCTTATTTGCACCTACAGACTAGACATAAATCTTTATTCTATATTATAATTATTAACAACAATAATTAATAACAATAACACAGGCCTACAAATTTTGACATTTTGAAAGTTGATTTGGGTTTAATAAGTGATTATCAAACTATCAAACTATATAACTATCAAGTTATTTACGTTGATTTCATGTCTACCTTCCGTTTTTGCCCCTCACGTAAGGTTATTGATCAACTGAACGTAAGGTTCTTGAATCAGACTGAATTAGAAACTGAAGGACAAATTACATTGTAATAAACATTATATTTAATAAACATTAAAAAACCTAGTGAAAAGCAACAACACAAATAGGTTTGAGTCTCTAATTTCTTTTTTTCTTTGAAAATATCTTCCTTAGTAACAAAAAACTTCGTTTTGTAGTTTTTCTTGTGTAGTCCATTCGTGGGATGTTCTGTTTTTAACATTCAGCCGTAATCTTCCATCAACGCCACATCCCATCGACCCTGGTACCTCCTTTCCATCTCCATTATGTCTTGATGGAACCTTTCGCCTTGCTCCTCACTAACAGCACCAAGATTTTCTGGAAATTAATCCAGACGAGCACGCAGAAAATTAATTTTTATGCTCATATTACAATCAAGTTGCTTAATCTTATCCAGCATTTTGTTGACAATTTTCTCATACTGCGGATGTTTATAATTTTTTTAAAAAAATTCTGTTGCATTTTTAAAGCATATTCAAGATATTTTTGCAATTTCTGTCATTGTTTCTTCTGTTGGTCCTGCGTCAACTGTTGGCTCTGTATTATTTTCTTATTTGTGGTTCTTGGACGAAATTTCCCACATAAGTACTTAAAACAATTCCTACTTTTATCTATAGCTTTTACATATTGCTTCATTAATCCTAATTTAATATGAAGTGGCGGCAAAATAACTTTTTGCTGATCAACTAAATTTGCATAAATAAGAACCAGGTGTTAAATTTATCACTAGATATATTTGGTGTATTTTTACAACTTCTAGGCATTTTTAAAACAAAATAAAACCACGACGCGATGTCACAAGTAAACGTACACACATTAAAAACGTACTACAGCGACTATGTAAATACCCGAATAGTATAAATCCAGAATATTCCCACCTGCCAACTCTGGTTCGGTAAATCCCCCACACTTGTGTGTACGTTTCAAATTGATTAAACACAGGGGCGCCGCAAAAAGTGAGGCAAAATTTAATTTTATAGAACCTTGGTCTTAAAAACCACAAATTACTTTACAATGTACATTTACAAATACTGGTGCGCGATGGAAACAAAATCTTTGTTGGCCTGTGTAAATCAAATACTTTATGAGAATTTTAATTTATATAACTCTCCAGCTCAATTTCCTTCTCATCTACGGGCTATTTCTTAAATACGTCGTAAAAATCGTTGAAGAGATAGTATACACTTTCTGGATAACCTACCCTTATTTTAACCCCGCAGCGATATCCGCATCGTGTCAACCCGAATCAGGTCACGATGCTATAGAGTTAATCTGCTGCGACTCTTCACTAATCCAAACTGCATATTCCGGAAGTTTCAGTTTGCAAAAAGGCATCGCCTAACGCGTAAAATCAGAATTAAGACAAAGCCACCGTTACCGCAGCCATTTAGTTTCTTCTGCAGCTAAGTTGAGAGAGAGCTTTCCGAAAGCTTTGCCGAAAGCTTTACCGAAACCGCGCAGGTAAATTAGCGAGCTGAAATCGACGACGATAGTTTCAGTTTGTTGCAGGTGAATTTAAATTAAGACGATGGAGTGTGTAGCGCGAGATCTTTAACGTTCAACGAGATAAATGCGAAGGGGTTGCGCCGGCTAATTGCTAGGTGATTTAAAAAACGACCTGCAACTCTCGAGGAACGTCTTAACAGATTGGTTTAATCCGTCGCGTTCCACTAGCGATTATTTAAAGTGCGGCTTGGATTTTGGCACAACCTATTTTGTAGTCTGTTAAAGTTCTATGTCTCTCCCCAACAGGATCTCCAATTGGGGCAGGCACTTCTATAATGTGATTGTTACGTAATTTAGGTTAAATATACGATGTCACATATAAATTCGCTTTAAGGGCGTTATCGCGCGGCAAATTTGTTCAAAATTAAGTAACGAAAATTTCACTAGTACTTTTCGGTCGTCCAGTTGAAGGAAAAACTTTCAATTGGAAGCTTGTCAGTTTCGGATACAAAATGCCCATCGCTGTATTCAAAAAATATACAGAGTCGGCTTTATTACATTTAGCATATAGTCGATTAGCCCAAAATTCCTACTGAGTTTGTGGACTCTTGAGGTTTTGAAAATAATATCTTGTATTTTTTAATATCTTATAATTAAAGCGTATATTCCTATGAATCATAACAGTGACGGATTAGCAATCTATACGCTGCTGATGTCCGTTTCTATAGCAACGACATTACCACCGCATGTTACACAGAGATCTGTTATGGGTTTGTTTTTATCTCATCACAGTATTCACTGCTTATAATTGTAGAATTGTACACAATGCACTATGTGGTTATTGGACTAATTTTCCACCCTTTTAGCCCCTCCATTGGCAGTTTGTAATTGTGAATAACAATTTTTTATACACTAGGCAGAAAAATTAAGGGATGTAAAAAATCCTAAATTTTTAGGTGATTTTCAATCGACTGTAACTTGGAGAAAAATAGTCGCAGAGCAATTAAAAGAAAATAAACTTGAAGCTTCAAGTTTCTAGTTTTCAAATCTCGTGTTAAAAAGTTTTTACCAGCAGCAGTTTTTGTGTAATCACAAAAAACCATTGGAAAAAAAGTTTCCTAATTTTTGCTTGCCCTTCAAAAGGTCCACAGACGTCAATAATTTTGTTTTTCAGTGATTTAGTCATAAATATTTTTTGTAAGATATTATCCTCTTCAATTTGATCGATTTACATATCTTGTACAACGAGTCATCTTCGTTTAAAGCAAGAAAGTCAGTTTTGACTTTTTTTTTGAAAAAAACATTTTTTTTCATCTATCTTTCGTACAATAACTAATATTTTTCGGTAAAAAGATATAGACTGTTGTTAAATTATATTTCCAACCTCAGAAAATGAATAAAAAATTAAAAATTCATCTTTAAATAGATTTTTAACAAAAACGATAAATTCAATCCTTCTGAACACAATGAAAAAAAAAAATCGCAACGTTTTAAAATTCTCAAAGTCTCTTTAGGATACTTTGAGGTTGAAAATAAATAGTCAACATTATTTGCAAAGTTCTGCCAAGTTAAGTAAATATCCCTAAATACGCAATGTTTTACTTCTTCAATCAACATTTTCACAGCAAAATTTCTCTCTTCTTCTGTACAAGCATTGTTTCCCGAGTAATTAATTATCAAAACTGACTTTTTTGCTTTGAACAACGATAACTCAGCGATAAATCATCGTGCAAGGCTTTTAGACACTCAAATTAAAGAAGATAAAATCATCTAAAAAAACTTTATGATGAAATCACTGAAGAAAATATATTGAAATCTGTGGACTTTTTGAAAGACAAGACTTACAAATTTATTCCCATGGTTTTCTTATGACTGCTCAAAAACTGTTGATGGTAAAAAAAATTTGAACACAAAATCTGAAAACTGGAAATTTGGAGCTTCAATTTTATTTTTTAAAATTACTCTGCGACTATCTTTCTCCAAGTTACAGCTCTTTAAAAATCACCTAGAAATTTAGGATTTTTTACATCCCTTAGTTTTTGTGCCTAATGTATTATGTAATGATGAAACTATTGACATAAATGTACAATATTAACATGGACAATTATATTACAGTTCAGGAGGATCTTTGATCAAGATGATTTTAAATATCTTGATATGTTTAGTATGATAATGAATCCTTCCTAGGTTACCGTTTTAAATTATAATCAAGAATAATCAGGAAATTTCGTGCAGGTCTAGATGCACAATTAGTACACTAAAGATACCCAAATTAGTCAGTTTCGATCACGTGACAGCAACTGTGTGTCATTTTCCAAGATAACCTTCCTCAGGTCACTACAGGGAATATCTACAGGGATCGCAAAAAGCAGCATCAAAATCTACTTTTCTATTTCAAACTTCCAGACCCTCTGGGAATTCCCCACCTGGCAAGTTTGTATCGTCGACACACAAGTAAACGCTTGAATTAATAATGCGGTGCCAGTATATGGAATACGTACCCGGCTAACATCAGCATGCATATTCTGTTTGTGGTAGGTAGTTTGCAGTTGATAATTATTAGTTTGCCGAGCATTCGTCGACGGCCGCTAACTTATACGTTTGGTTTTCTATTAAATTTGCTTTACTGCCTCATTAGGGAACTCGATTGCAAATACGGGCCGTGTGGCAGGTTGTCCTGTTGCAGGAGTGCATTGGGGGGTGTTAGGGGGATCGACGTCCCAGACGAAGCAACGTAGTAAATGAAAGAAAACACTTGGTAGGTTTCACCAAAATTGCAAACTATATTTATAACATTTGTTTCGGCGCTTATACCATTCTCAAAGAGTAACAAACGTCTATTAAACCTAATTAGTATATAATTCAGTCTATATACATAGGTAGGTAACAACATCTGATGATTTTATACTATGGCTGGTTTTATTATTGAGGAAATTCCAAAATCTGTTTGATCATTGGTTATTACTTTTTTATTAAACATTGCCATTTCTAATAAATCTAATCTTCTGCTTTTCCGTTCATTGTGTAAAAGTTTTATTTTTTGGTAGTCCGAAAAATTCTTGTTTGTTATATAATGCTAGTGCATTTTTTTATTATTTAAAATAGATTTTTTATAGTGATGTGTGGTGTTTCTTCTTTAGATTTGGGAAATGTTACATTAACTGACCTCTTTTTTTTTCTATTTTCCATCTTATTGGCAATTTCGTTATCTTCTGACTCATAAACTTTATTATTTTTTATCAATTTCAGGGCATCGATCTCACTCACAACGAATCCCTTACCAATTAACAAATACAAATTAAATCGTTAGGCCCGGAAAGCTCTTGTTATAATTATATTCCGGCTCCATTTAATTAACCTATAATTTAACTTTACGTTTTAATATGCCAATTCTGCGCCTTGTAAATATCTAATAAAGGCCAACTTAATGCGGACCATGGCCCTAATTTAATTCAAACGGACTTTTACTGCGGCAAGTGATTTGATAACGGTCCATACGTCAGCTGGAGAATTAATTGCATTAGTCGTTAATTAGGAGATGTTTTATGGGCACTGTTAGGACAAACTACCCATAGTAAAAGCCGAAATTATAATACTATTGCGTATAGGAGCGTAGCGTACATGGATGCGAGTGATGCGTCACATCCCTTAAAAAATTGTCAAATTAGTGTTATTTAAAAATTCAATCGATTTATTCAATTATTACAATTTTTTAATTATTTTAAACCGACCGCAAACATACATTATTTACTTTAAAGGCTACCATCAACTTTTTTTATTTCAAATCGGCCTTGAGGGCGCCCGAAATTATTGGACTCCCGCGTTACCTACTGCAGTGCTGAAATGCGATGGCCCACGTTACATCCAAGCTACGCGTTAGATGGGCGAAAAGGTCAGTGATCTTACGCAGTCAACAGTGTAACCTCGAGTGAGTGTTGTCGTTATTTCCGGACCGTTAGTTATGCGATTATGTGAACGCATCTTGGCGACTGTGGCCATCACATAAGGAAGATTTAGAAGCGCTGTTTCAGATAATGTGGAAAATGAAAATGAGGAATGGAATCAAGAAACCGTTATTTATGCTAGAGGCCTTTTAACTTTATTGCGCGACATTGATTTTAATTTTTTCTCAGTAGTGTTTTCTGCAATATACCCACATTCCGAGAGTCTGTTTAAAATTCTACAGACAAAAATATCAGATATTAGTTACTGCAATAAAGAGATCGCCGATTTCAAATCACATATTCAAAAAATGAGATTTTTGTTAGAAAATCAACCACCAAGTAAAAGAATGCGTTTGGATTTAATTCCTGAAGAAGATCACCTACGCACGATTGTTTTATGAAATTTTGAACGTACTTTGAACATTAGTGAACGGTTTAGTGAAATTTCTAAACTGAAATTCTTAAATCTAGATTCCACACAATTTACTTCATTCGTGAAACGTTTTCCTGACGAACTTTTTTCTTCTTTAGTAGATACATATCGAACATTCTTTGACGCAAATCGTTTAAAAAGTGAACTTTCAGTGATTTATAGTGATCCCGATATTAAAAAGAGCACTGTGTTTGAGCTTCACCAATATATTATGTCCCTTCAATTACCTTCTGTTTTCCCGGAGTCATCAAAATCGTGTCGTTTCATTTTGACTATTCCTGTCACAAGCAGTTCAGCGGAAAAATCATTTTCATGTTTAAAGAAAATAAAGACTTATCTGTGAAATTCTTAAAAAGCAAGAAAGACTGTCACCTTTAACATTAATAAATACTGAAAGTGCTTTATTAGAAGATATGAAATCGTCTTCAACATTTGAAGAAACAGTGATGGACGTTTTCGCTGGACAAACAAAAAGCGAAGAAGACTAATAAATAATGATTTGGAAATGTTAAATCCTAATGTTGATAAAGTCTTCCTAATACATAGAGGGTGTCAAGATAATATCAACAGTGTTCTCTTTTCTGTATTAGTAAGCAGAATTATGGGATGAATTTAATGGCTCATGTTTTCATTAAGCTTTGGTTTTTTTCATTCCAGTAAGATACTTGAGTAAAAACAATAGGTTTCTAAGCTATCAGGGTCAAATTTACCACCTTGGTAACATTTTACACCACTATAATAATAAATTTTAATACATTTTAGGTATAAAATTACTATGCGAGTCCAGGCTCCTACAAGAGGGTGGTCCAACCAAAACGCACGATGTTAATTGTAAATAAAACAAAAAGTTTTCAGAGAATTATCTTAATATTTTTTTATTATGATAGAAGGATCTATGACAATTATGTGTGAAACAAAATATCGGCCAAATGCTCGCCACGGCTTCGGTGGCATACCTCTATCCGATGGTCCATATTTTCAATGACTCTGAGACATAATTGAGGTTCAATGTCGTTAATGTGCCGAATTATCTCATCCTTTAGCTCTTAAATTGTGCTTGGCTTATTGGCGTACACTTTTTCTTTTAAATATCCCTAAAGAAAGAAGTCCAACGGTATCAAATCACATGATCGTGGCGACCAATTAACATCGGTGGGGTTCTTAGCACACGTTTTCTGGGATCACCCAAACATATTTCAAATTTGGATTCGTTACTCAAAATTACCCGGTGCCATTGTGATAAACTCCAGTGCCTATGTTCTCTGGCCCGTAACCGATTGATTTTCTGTCGTATAGTTAATAACGGCTTTTCTTCTGCGTGAAGAAGAAACTGGTATGTTCAAAAGTGAAATGTAAAGAATCAAACTTTACTTTGTAGAATTTGTATCCTATTTCCTTTATTGAGCGTTTAGTTGTGGACACAGAAATATTTTTTCCAATGGCTTGCCTCCATAGTACTATAGTTTCTTTTGCACTGGATCGTTGGCTTGTTGTTACAATCCTCTTCAGACCATGTTGATTTAAGCTTGAAATTTGAGATGTTCGGCTAGTTTCTCCTTGCTTTGGACTGTGCATCCAGTTTTTTATACAAGTAGATTTAGACAACGAAAACGTAGCAGATATTTTCCTAGCCGAAATTTCCTGTTTATAAGCATTAACAATTGATTTTCGGACATCGTCACTAAATGCCACGCCACGTGCCATTTCGTTTTACAAAATTTTAGCAATCGCGTCCAAAACACACATTATAATATAGGTATGTTTTATTTTGACAATAACTGAGATTCTATTTGGTTGTAAAATGCTATAAACGTTTAGCCTAATATGCTTTTCAGAAACTGGCCAAATTATTGTGAACCGCGAATATTATTATTTTCTATTAACAAACTTGTCACTGACACATCATAATGTAGTAATATTTCATCGTATTTAAGTTAAAAGCTTATACAGTGTTTCTGTTACCAATATTCTTCTTTCATAAAATAGTTTTGAGAGTATTATTAATTTATTTTTAAATATATTAATTGTAAAATTATGCCTGGCCGAAGTATTATGAGCCTGGGCTCATAGATACTCGTACACCAGAACGTAGTACACTTTACTCCACATGCGGTAGCTTGTAGTATACGCAATGTCTCTTTTTTCATTTATCTCTAAAGAAAATGCCAAAAGTAATGTTGTTTGATTTCCACCGTCTATATCTTTGAGTCTCATCGATTTCTATCTCTAAGCAACAGCTCATTTTTACATTTTCGCATTCGTGGCCCTTCTTGCTAAGGTCATGAAGAACCGCGACGTAAATTCACAGCTCTGAGCTACAGGGGTTGGCAAAAACCGTCACAGCGCCATTAAAATTCATCCCAGCGTTTACCCGCAAAACAAACGTTTTAATAATCGCCCCCAATCCCGAGCGACCTTCCCCCTCATAATTTTAATTTAAATGGCGGCCCGCGAAATGAAATATATAACTTGTCACTTTTACAGTCGGCTCAGATTTATGACCGGTTCTCGCGGCAATAAATCTCAAGGAAAACAGAATGCCTATTAAATTTCGCGGGTACAGATGTGCGGAAACAATTAATAGTTCTTGATTTAATTTTGCCCACCGCCGTCGGCATCGAAACTTTTGCTAATAAGTCGGTTGGCTTGCATGCCATTGTTCGGGAGAATTCTGCTGGGTCAGTTTGTCGCCGCTGCTCCGGCTAGTTCTGTGGAATATGCCTCAGTCGATACGTAAGTGGCATTTGTATTATATTGCGGAAATTAGTAACGAAAATTTAGTTGCAGCTCTGACTGCTTTTACGAGAGGCATTATTTATATTTTGAGTATTAGCAATACAAAGTGTTGTCAGACGCCATCTGACGTTTCTAATGGAAAGTTTGGCATTTTTGATCATAACCTTCTTCAGAACATTTTATCATTTACACGCGATTTGTGTTTACAGTGATCTGAAAATTGTATATCATTGTCAGCGAAGAAATTGAATGAACTCATGAAAACTTTCTTGCGGTGACTTATTACGACTTTCGACATGGATTATCAAGACAAGAGTACATCGATCAACTTACTTCCACTTTTAACGATAAAGCCCCACCCTTTGTCATTGTGAAACGCTGATATAACGAGTTTAATCGTGGCCGCCACTCGATCACGGACGAAATTCGTCCGTGACTTAAGGCCGTCCAAAATCAGTTGTTGTGACAAATTACATTGATGCTGTGCAAAAACTGATAATGCAAGATCGTCATGTGACATACTGTAAAATTAAGTCAACCTTAGGCATTAGTTCGACTAGGATATGTATATAAAGTATTACATGAACTGAGAAGAGCCATTGGTAGTAGCTGGGCCTTGAAACCGGAAACCATGAAATGGATGTATGAGGCAATTCTCAAACCCAGACTGACGTATGCAGCACTGGTCTGGTGGGAAAGAGCCTGTTTAAAGTCGGAAGCCAACCGACTTAACAAGTTAAGAGGATTGATTCTTAGAAGTATAACCGGAGCCCCAAGATCAACACCGATCGCGGCGATGGGGATACTGACGGGGATACCACCTCTTGATGTCATCCTGAAAGCGGAAGCCGCAAAGGCAATGCACAGAGTGGGAAACATGAATAGGAAGGTAAGGGACCTGAATAGACTCTCAAGAGAGCTAGCTGAGGAGGGACTCCTATGGATGCCCTCTGACAGTACGGGTGTCCACCTCCTGTTTGACAAGAAATATAAGATCACCCTCACCAGTAAGACCGACTGGATGGAGGGTCGAGCTGAATTGCCGCTCAATGGAGACATCTGGTACACGGATGGAGCCAAGAGTGGGAACAGAGCGGGTGCGGGGGTGTATAGGCGACGCGACGACGGGATAGGTAAAACCTTCCCCTTGGGCAAATACACTACCGCACTCCAGGCCGAGCTAGTTGGAATTACATACGGTGTTCTGGGGGCCGACCAAAATCGGACCCAGGAGAAGGTATGTATCTGCTCGGATAGCAGGGCGGCGTTGGTAGCCCTGAATTCAGCAACGACAAAGTCGAAGCTGGTCTATAATTGCTATGAAGCATTGAACCACTTGGCAGGGAGGGGACCGGTGGAACTGTTATGGATACCTGGGCATAATGGCATTAAGGGAAATCTAATTGCAGATGACCTTGCCAGACTAGGGACCAGGGAAAATCTCTATGGACCAGAACCTGCAGTGGGAATAAGTCGGAATCTGATCAGAGACCGCATCAATGGCTGGGCAAGAGACCAGCACAATAAAAGATGGAGAGGAGTAACGGGTTGTCGAATAACCAAACTCTTCATCGAATACTCAGAGATTGAGAAATGGGCCCAAGAATTCATTAAATTGAACAGGCACAAAGCCAGAACCCTGATGGGTATCATCACGGCCCACCATAGTAGCCTGAATGCATATAAGCACAAGCTGAGGCTGATTGATAGTCCGGCCTTCAGACACTGTAAAGAAGACGAGAAAACCTCGATTCATCTTCTTTACACCTGCCCCGCACTGGAGGAGAAGAGGTTCTTATATTAGGGACCCCTGTTATCCTAGAGGAGGCGAGGCTTAAGGCGGGGGACGTGCCTAAATTGCTCCTTCTATAGGATAGCATTTTTGGATAATGACCCGGATAAGAGGGGATCACCAAGGGACTACCCATGCGATCAGTGGCTGATGAGGCTCAAACCTATATAATATAATAATTACATGATCACATAGCTGTAAAAAAGGTTTGTTCTCGTCAGATTCCACATAACTTGAAAAAATCTCAAAAAGATGCTCGTGCCAATCGGTGCAAACAAATGCTCAAGAAATACTATGGTGGTGCTTCAAAGGAGGTATATAACATTGTAACAGGTGACGAATCATGGATCTATGCATATGAGCCGGAAAGTAAACAGAAGTCGACTGTATGGGTGTCTCCAGAAGTCAAGAAGTTTCGAAGTGCTTCGCGCTCGAAGCACTTCGAAACAAATGGTCGCCTGTTTTTTCAGAAAAACTGGTCATGTGGCAACAGTGCCTTTAGAGGAACGATTGTACAACTGTTTTATGAAAGTGAGCCATAATGTACAGTTGTATTAAGAAAAAATTCACACAATATTAGGACAAAATGAAGTGGTTACAAAGTTAACAGCCAGACCATGTGATTTAATAGCACTGGACGTTTGTTGGTGTCATTCGGGAAATAGAGCCAGTTTTATGTGCCCGTATTATGGACAATTTTGCTAAACGAATGACATCATTCCAGATCAGTTCAGGCGGTATCACTTAACAAATATGTGTTTGTCATTTGTGTTACAATTAACACAAGTGAAAGGTCGGGGATTTACGAAATCAGCTGTAACGACTGTAGTAAAAGGTACGTTGGACAGGCCAGACGATCTATTCAAACCAGGTTCAAAGAGCACATGGCGCATCTCAGATATGGTAGAATGTATAAGTCTAGTGTTGCCCAACATGTATTCGAGAACAACCATAAGATAGATATTAGCAACTTAAGATTAATTAGGAATGTAACAAATGCAAGATAGCTAGATGAATTTGAATGTTTTTGAAATTGAAAAATGTAAAAATAGTATGAATAGTGACAGAGGGCCTATTCCACATAGCCCGCTCTATTGGCTAGTTACTTATGACTCACTGAGCCGTAGCCGTGACGGTCGTAGTTCAGTGAGCCGCAACCGTGACGGTCAGGATTGACTGAGCTATAGTCAATAATTTAGGTATAAATAGGATACATTGTTAGCATAAGATTAGTTTTAATCATCTCCAGATGATGCCAACTTTGTTGGCGAAACGCGCGTCGAGTGTAGTGTATAGTGTTTTGGTGTTTTATGGAAAACTCAGTTAGTGTTATCTTCACACCAAAGGTTCCAACTTACTCCAAGATACAGTATTCGATCTAACGTAAAAATTGAATAACTTTTGTGAATATGAACACCCAATTCCATTTAGAGTTCGCATAAATCGTATTATCTCTTAAACGAGAATAATTATTTCTAAAAAGCGAACAAGATTCGCTTCGAATTTTTTTTTCTCATGTTATATGTCTCGTACGAATTCCATGTACGATATTTTTACAAGGGAAAATATTTGGCGGGATTACCGTTCAAAGGGGTTTACAAAATTCGATGTTTAGCTCTCTCAAATCTACTTTAATTAAAAATAAAATACCGTAATAGGATTAAAATCAAACCAGCTGAAAAAACTTTTTGTTTTCGGTTTTTAAAAGCACAGGCGAGGCATGTAGCGTGCGCTATTTGTCGCCGCATTTTACGGCCTTTTAGAGTTGAAAAATGCGAATGCTCTTTAAAAAAAGACGGGAACGAGCACAACAAAGACTGAATTTTAATGCGTGCATAGTGAAGGGGGTGTTTTGTGTTCTCTATAAGCACATACACATACTCGCTCCCAAAAAAAACTGCCGAAATTTAATATCTTTAACCTTTCTGAAGGTCAGGCTTACTGTTGCAGGCTCGTGTGCCGGTTTATTGTGTGAAGAGTAGATTTTATCGCATTTCATACCAGTCATCGCTCGTAAATTGCTACAATAACATTTTGGTTATTAATTATGTATATAAAGGAATTAACAAGCTTTTAATCCACGAGAAAAAATGAGCGGATTAAAGTCTGTTAATTCCCGAATATAATTCAACGTTTTATCCACGACTACGGGCAAAACCGGTCAATTAGGAGGTGAAAAATTCTGGTTTTGTAAAACGTCAGATTTGACAGATTTATTTTGATCAAGAATATCGATTTTGAACTGAAACCTAGAAAGTCTTGGAGACGTTTCTAGGACATGCGTTTGTTTATTTATCAACAAGATCGACATTATTTGCAAAATCGACATAAAAAAGTGAGTGGCAATGCTGAGAATTTCTTCATTCCGACTGAAATAAGAAGCTCAAGGAGCAATATTACGTCTGTTATCAGCGAAAAGCAAAAGTGTATACGAGAAGGAATTGGTGGAATTCGACAACTGGCGAAAAAAATGGAGCATAGGAGAAGGAGCAATTATGAAAGAGGTATTACTATCTTACTTTTTCTATGTGGAGAAACGGTTTGCTGTCTCTTATATGTGGACAAAGTATACAATGCTAAAATCAATGTTGAAAGTGCACAAATGTTTTGATGTTTCGAAATATGGTAAATCTACTTCATATTTGAAAGCCGGATCAAGAAATTATAAATCAAAGAAGGCAAAGATACTGGAGAGAAACCAAATCGAAGAGTTTTTGTAAAAATCATCGGATGAGGAATGTTTACAAGTGAAGGTAGGAAATACATGATGTCAATATTTCAATTTATACATTGAGCTTTTTATTTTTAATTCTTTACAGGTTGCGACGATCATGGGAGTCGCAGGTGCTTGTCGATGCAACGAATTAACTTTTTTGGATATCAGCCATGTCTAATTGTAAGACAAAGGCAGTTACCTATATGTACTCATTCCGGATACGAATACAAATGATACAAATCAAGAAGTTTCACGATCTTGGAAGAAGCTCTTTCAGTCAATGCTGTAGAAATGTGTCAAAAATACATCAATTTGCTACCTAAAACTGTCGATGGGAAATGTTTCTTGGGATATGTGGCTGGAAAATGTACTACACAACATGTAGCCATCAACACAATTTCGAGAACCTTTTCAAAAGTAGCTTCACTTCTTGGGCTCCCTGATCCGGAAAGTTATACCGGACATGGAATGAGACGTTCTTCGGCAACATTATTGGACAATTTTAGACGCAACATTACCACTGCCAAGCGACAGGGTGGTTGGAAATGGACTACGGTAGCTGAAAGTTATATTGAAGAATCACTGTCCAGCAAAATGGCAGTTGCTGAAAAAATCCAGATGCTACCTAATGCCGGTGAAGTTGTGGGCCCTTCCAGTCCTTCAAACACTCCTTATCGAGTGAATTTGAATAATCCCGGTCAAAATGGCAAGATCGTTCTTGAGATAAATGTTAATATTAATAGTAACTCTAAATAAAATGCTATAAAATTGAAGGGTGGATTATGAATTTTAATCCACTAGCGTATTAGAAGGCCTCTAATCTAAGGAAAGCAGACGTATTAAACCTTCCTAATATAGTGGTCGTGGATAAAGAAATAAATATCGCCTTCTATTTTAGTTTTACGTACAGTCTAAATATCAGTGCCATCTCAATTTCAGGTGATTGATTACCAAACACTTACCCTTCGCAATGGACAATTTCTCATATTATATCATTGAGAAAAGTCAATCCTACTGATGTCAAATTTCCCAGACCAATAAGTTAGTATATTACCCGTTTTATGTAAATTAATTGAAAAATTATTGTACAGTCAAACAAAATAACATAAACCACTCAAGAAAATAAGGGAACAAAAATATGCCGAAAAATCTTTAGTGATTTTTGAAAGGCTTTATAAAAAATAGTCGTATGAAAATCGTTTGAAATTTTCAGTTCGAAATGTTTTGAAAGAAAGAATTTTGAGCTACGGTTACTGTGCAATCCAATGAAATACCGCGAGACAAAAGTTTACCATATTTTTTTTAAAAACGTTACCCGACTCAGGAAATTTCTTTCGTACTAAATCAATTCAATGGTCGATGAGCCTGTTTATTCAGCTTTAATTTGGTTTTTTTTAATGAACTCTGTACGACCATTTGTTGTAGAGATATCTGTGGTTGAATGAAAAATTATGCGTTCAGAAACCTGCCAACATTACTCTTTTCCTCAATATTTGCAAAGTGGAGGTAGATTTTTAAAACGTTGAAAGTAGTATTTTTTTGTAGTTTCAAATTAATAATTAGGGTAAAAAAGTGTTGTGCTCTAAAACGACATCCATCTTTTATAGAGGGTTTTTCAAATTTTCAAAACCATGCTTCGATTCGCTGTACGATTACTAGCTCCTAAGATATTGATGGTCAAGGATAAAAGCGTTTTTCTCGCAAAACATAGTAGACACATATCTCCTATATTTAAAGAGATTCACTATAAGAGAAAAAAGAGAAAATTCCTACCCTTCTAGAGTATATTTGGTACAGGAGTTGAATTAGATGGACCTTTTGGGTCCATCTAATCCATCCATTTGGGTTGGGTCAAATTGGGTTAAATTGTTATAGTGTCTACGCATCACACTGTAACAACCAACCTTTGTTTTTATTAAAGAAGATCGTGATAAATAATAAATCAAATATGTAGTTACCAGGTAAAGTGTAAATATGAATTCGGAATTTGCCCATAGATGGCCTAGCTGCTAATGTAGTTATCGTCATACCGCGTCATTGACGCCATTTTCTTGTTTTTTACATCTGATAAAGGTTTTCATCTCACAACAATACAAGTTTCATACAACGTCGTTTTTAATAACGTTGAACATGTCTAATTTTGTGCCTGGAAACAACGATTTACGGACAGCATTGATTTTCTGTTACAATTTGAAAAACACTGCTGCAGAATCGCATCGAATGCTTATCGAAGCCTACGGTGAGCATACTCTTGAGTAGTTTCAAATTACAGTGCTTTCAGTGGTTTAAAAAATTCAAAAGTGGCAATTTTGACGTGAGAAACGAGTAATGTGGAAGTCCACCGAAAAAGTTTGAAGATAGCGAATTGCAAGTATTGTTGGCCGAGAATGACACTCAAATACAACAAAAACTTATGGATGAATTAAATGTGACACGAGAAGCCGTCTCCATATGTTTGAGAAGGCCATGGGAAAAATCCAGAAGATTTGAAAATGTGTTCCACATTCAGTTCATGTGGAAAGTTAGAAAGTGAAAGACAGTAGGAAAACCGAAAAGAAGTAGATATATTTCGATAATCCTAAGCATTAAATATCATGAATAACTCCAGGCAAACCATCAACATCGACTGCAAGGCCAAATCGCTATAGACGGAAGACAATGTTCTGTGTTTGGGATCAGAAGGAGGTGATCTATTATGAGCTGCTAAAACCTGTCCAAACCGTTAAGCGGACCTTACACGATCAATCGGAATGTCAGTCAGGTAAAAAACAGACAATCGGAATGAAGATGTAGGGTATTGAATGATAGAATGAAGAATGAGATTGACGAGATTTGGATTTATGAATTCACGACGTCAATCACGGTAGTTGGAGGGGAGACTCATTTCGATTGATGGTGTGAGGAGACAACCTTCATTCCGCGTTTCAGTCTGTAGCAAATATCACTTATCACTGTTTACAATTCGCCTATTAAGAACCATTTCACTGTTTTTCACCATGGAGCAGCGTGAGGAAGTTAATGACCCTTCCAAAAATGATTTGTTGACGATATTTATTGAATTATAATAAACCTTACCGGAGTTGTGGAATAGCGCATCTCCCTTTTACAGTAATAAGTAGCGTCGGAACGAAGTGCTAACGAAACTACAAGCGATTTTTAAGGAGATAAAACCCAACTGTGGAAGACGTTCGAAAAAAAGTTAATACATTTCGCTCTAACTTTCGGCGGGAAGTAAACCCAGTGCCGCAGGGTCGCTGCCAGATTCTCTTCCACCGATAGATCCTCCCTTATCACAGTGTTCTTTTCAATTAGGTGAGGCTTAGCCATGTTGAGCAGTTTTTTAAAAAGTCTATCGTCCATGCGGAAGTAATTTTTGTAGTCTTCCGATGCATTAACTTTTATTTCCCGTGCCAATTTCAAATGAGAATATTCCTCACGTTTTGATAACCACTGCTTAACCCAAAACTTCCTTTGCACCTTTGTTGAAGTGGCTATAGCTAACACGATAGTTAAACATGCTTCCTTTTTCTTTGTTTTTCATAATTTTATTAGACATTGCGGTTGACTTTTCTCGGCAGCTTGGGGTTACTTTAGTGGACTGAAATGATCTTCGGAATGACCGTGTAGGGTCCACTTAGAGCCTAACATACTTCCTGGCACACCTTCGATCTGAATGATTCATGCCGAATGTTATTCCGATTGATCGTGTAGGGCCCTCTTTAAAGGGACCCTACACGATCAGAGATGTTTCAAAACCTTATGAGCCTTGACCTTCATATGCGCAGAAACATAACTACGGCCGGTGTTTCGATTCTACGTCCTAAAAACATTAGCCGTGTTGTCACCACAGTATCTCGAGCTCTCGTTGTAAACAAATATCTGATCCAATTACGTTTTGAGTACAATTTTCTTTTGAGTTGTTTGTTGCATTTTAAATACATTTTAAAGATTTTACATTACTACAGTGTTATATAATCGGCATAAATAAAACATGTAAGTGAATCATTTTGTGAAATTTATGTATATGTATAGTATAAGTGCTAAGGTCGTGAGCCGAGCCAATGTTTTCACAATAGAGTTCCATAGTAGAATAATGGAGATAGCCCCGCCTCTCGCGCACTTCGCGGCTCATGAGGTTTTGAAACATCTCTAATACTGAACGCTATCCACAACAAATGATCGTCTTGAGTCAAACATTGCGTGAAACACGACAAGAATATCAAAAACGCAAGACAAACTGATTTTGATTCATGATAACGTGCCATCACACACAGCAATACCGGCCAAGAAAACGCGCCGTTCAGTTGGGAAATACTTTCGCATGCGGCTTACTAACCAGACTTGGCTCCGTCCGATTACTACTTATTTGCATCGATAGAACACGCATTTGATGAGCAGGGATTCATTTGTTACGAAAATGGCTCGATGATTGGCTTGCCTTAAAGGAGCAAGAATTTTTTTTTGGCATGGAATCCACAAATTGTCAGAGAGATGGGAAAATGTATACGCAATGGGCAATACTTCGAATAAAATACTTATTTTTTATCATGTTCATACAATAAACGTGTATTCTCTATATAAAAAATTCCTGTTTCATATTTTCACACCTAATATGTGATAGCGTAGATTTTTTAACAAAATTTTCGATTAAACGTCTTTCATATGATGATAAATTATATATTTATATATTAAAAATCGGGTGCAATAATTCTGGAAACAGTGTAAGTTCTAGCGGACAATTTTTGTATTTGTTGTATATGAAATATTTGTGAGTCATGGGGAATATAGTACAAAATAAAATAATTTTATGACCATGACTTATTTTTAGACAAACATATCATCTATAATTCGTCAGCGGTACAATTTCGCGCAAACCTTATCTGTGACCGCTAATACACTTCGATTACGGGAGCGACCGCACCTAAAGCTCTGGGCCACCTTCTGGCCCTGTACGTTTGTACTGTCGCGGTTTCCCCACAACACAACGTCGCAGGACTGAACTGCCAGCAAATAAATCCAACCCACCAGTGGTGCCAAGGACCGTCTGCGGTTTCGCGCCCTTCCTGCCGGCCCGCTTAATATGCACACCGAGTTATGCGACGAGTTGTTAATCGGAAATTGTGCGAATATGTTCTTAGTCGGATTAGGTAATTCCGCGGAAGGGTCGCCCCGGGGCCCGACGGCGGCGCCGCCCGCCCCCCGGTGCATACTCGCAGCCGAGACAGGTGCGCCCACCAGCCACCGTTAATTGTCTTAAACCGCTAATCCAGCGACTGCCGTGTTACTTGGTCCCCCGAGAAAATTCGAAACTTGCCGGCTTCCGCTTGGAAAACTGTCGCGGATGTTGCTCACAGTCGGTCTCCTCGTTCACGAAATTGGCAGTGATAATTTTAAGACCGTATTCCTTCCGATTCTTTCCTTTGTGGTATTTTGTTTATGGAAATTTACAAATTTTTTCTTCGTTACCATTTCTCCCTCCTCCGAGTCCTATTTTACGTGGTATCATAGACCATATCGGTTACAGTGTGGAGGAAAAGCTCGACATCCATCTGTTGGCCTACCTTGGAAGAATCTGTTCCATAATTCCCTAAATCAAGGAAGTTAGAAGCTGATTTCTTGGACACTTGGACAGTGGACACAGTTAAACGTTTCAATGAACTTGGATGTTACTATAGAACCCCAAAATAAAGTCGTAAGAAGTCTACAGATGCAAGAGGCCAGATATATTTTATGTAAGTCGCCTTGAGCAACAGGAATTCTCCAGTTTAGAGATAAGCATAGCCATAGCAGCAATACGATATGTAACAATTTCTGGACGACCGGTTAGAACAAGGCTTAACAAAGGAGGATTGGGCAGTAGAGTACCAACTATTACATCACTGTTCACCAGATAACATTTCACTAGACTGCGTTTGGTAAACTGGATCATTGACGACTGGAAGCGAGTTCTGTTTTCAAGCGAAACAAGAGTAAGTAGCGGAGGCGTGGAAAGAGGTTTACTGCCTGCAGACTCTCATTCTCTGTAGCCCTTTTTTCGTTTTCTCTACTTCCTCGACATTCCCGAATGTAACAGACTCTGAGAATATGACCTCCAGCTCTCCATGATTTAAATACTTTACCTTCCTCATTTTTTTTTGTCATACAACAAATTCTTATTAGAGCAAGAAGAATTAATGTAACTGAATTATAAAAGATCTTGAAAAATAACTGAGATTATGGATTTAAAGATTTTCTTTTATCTGTGGAAAGAATGGTTTCCTTTATTTTCTTCGCTTTGCCGACAAGATTTCTTTATAATTAAAGGACCCTAGGAAAGTTCACTAAAACCATTTTCACAAGATTATTATGAAAATAAACCATTTTAAGACCTTAAAACGGACTTCTCCGCACGTAGAACATCTTTATCTCGAAATTGAGTGGCCGAGAAAAAATAAACAACACAAATGCAGAATATGTGTTTTATGCAACAGTTTTACTTTTTTTCAAATAGTCCACCATCGTGCTTTCTCATGACCCATGGATAGGGTGGGGTGTGTCCTATCCACCTCAAAATCAATAGATGTCGTCTGGTAGACGTCCCTAATCAGAATCAGTCGAAACCCGATCGATCCGACACGATTTAATTGAGTGATCGTGCTAATAAATTAAATTTATCAAATGGTCCACCATTATACTTTCTCATGACCCACGAACATGATAGAGTGTGTTCTATCCACCTCAAAATCAATAGGTGTCGTGTGGGAGACGTTCCTGATCAGAATCAGTCAAAACCCGATCGATCCGACAGGATTAGTTGAGTTATCGTGCTAATAAGAAATTTTATTAATGCCGATGACAACGACGACAATGACACACACGACACACACGACACACACGACAGACACACACACAACATGGTTTAAAACCCATTTTTTGGGGGGTTTTAAGCCGAAAAACGAAAAATAAACACTAAAAAAATTTTTCAAAAGGTCAAGGTACGTGTATTTCGAAAAATATTTTTAGAGATGAATTGTATTATAGAACGTTTAACCCAAACTATTTACAACCAATACATGTTCATGGCAATAATAAGAGCCTGAAACGGTTTTCACAGTGCGGCTGGGTTTTGCAAGACCCGCGTTCCAATGAGGCCGTTCCGTTTAGGCCGTGAATGCCTGCCCAGCACCGCGTTCACTTATTCAGCTTGTTCCGTGTTGGTTACCGGCCGGGTCTGTTAATCCCATTAGGCGTATTCGACTTCATTAGTTTAGATTCGTGTTAAATAATTTACTCTCTTGGTTATCTGGGTCGACGGAACCATCGTCGTTCGCGCTAAGCGGTCCGCGGGGTAAAGATGCGAGAAAAACAAAGTAATTTTCCATCGATTCATAAGAATAATTGATGGTCTAATTATATCGCGTGGATGATATGGTGGCAACCAAAGTTTTTTTTATTCGTAAGTAGAGAAGTGGTGTAAAACACTATTACAGAATTTACTGTTACATGAAATGAATATTGCCAATACAATATATCACATTTTAAAATTTCATTCTATAGTGCTTTCTTAACGTAATGAAAACAATTGTTAAAAATTTTAGAAATAATTTTTGGAAAAAGCTCTCGAACCCGTAAAATTTTATATTTAGTTGCGGATTTTCTAAAATATAACTAATACAAGGAGAAGGAAAGGAAGGAAAGGCGGAGGAAATACTAGGAGAAGACCAATTCGGGTTTAGGCGAAATAGGGGAACTCGCGAAGCTATTCTGGCGCTAAGAGTAATGTTAGAGAAAACAACAGAAAAAGGAAAGAACGCTTATATAGGATTTGTAGATTTAGAAAAAGCTTTTGATAATGTAAGATGGGAAAAAATGTTCGAGATACTAAAGAGCGCGGGAATGAAGTATAGAGATAGGAGAGTAGTACACAATCTATACATAGAGCAAACTGCTGTTATAGAAGTAGAAGGGGAGGAAAGGGAAGTAGGTATTAGGAAAGGAGTAAGACAAGGATGTACGCTATCACCACTAATTTTTAATCTGTACATCGAAGAGGTGGTAAAAGATTAATGTGGTAAAAGATAGAGTGGATTTCGGGATTAAAGTACAGTAAACTAAAAATGCTGAGATTCGCGGATGATATAGCAGTATTAGCATCTAGTAAGAAGGAATTAGAATCAGCATTGAACGAAATGGAGGCAGTGTTGACAGAGGAATACGGAATGAGGGTGAATAAAAACAAAACTAAAGTGTTAGTGTGCAGAGGGCGCGAGAGCAGAGCAAAAACGAAAGTACAAATTAATAATGAAAGATTGGAGGAAGTTAAAGACTTCACTTATTTAGGAAGTAAAATAAATTGGGATGGAAGAAGCGATAAAGACATAAAACAAAGAATAGCGCAGGGTCGAGCAAAATTCGAGCTTTTAACAAAAAGAAAGCACTTTTATGCTCGGGGGTAATAAACTTTGAAACAAGGAAGAGATTTTTGAAAACATATGTATGGAACACGGCACTATACGGCTGCGAAACCTGGACGGTAGGGGAAGCAAGTAGGAAGAAATTAGAAGGTTTTGAGATGTGGTGTTACCGAAGAATGATGAAAATACCATGGACTGATAGGGTTAGAAACGAAGAAGTATTGGAGAAAGTCGGCGAGAAAAGAAGTATGTGGAAAAACATAAAGAAGAGAAGAGATAGAATGGTAGGCCACTTGCTGAGACATGGGGGAATAGTCCGCGATATTTTGGAGGCAGAAATAGGAGTGAAGAAAGGCAGAGGTAGGCCTAGATTAGAGTACTGCTCGCAAACAGTAAGGGATGTAGGTTGTAGCACAATTAGCGAAATGCGTAGGTTAGCACAAGATAGGAGAAGCTGGAGGTTAGCGTCCTACCAGTCTTAGGACTGATGACCTAATGATGATGAACTAATACAAACAGGGTGATTCACGTAGGTGGTGTGGCAACCCACATAAGCACATTTCTTAGCACATAGTTCTTAATGTAGTTTCTCCGATACCATCGGGTCCAAATATAAACGCGCGTATAGACATAAAATGTTTGGAACATCAGTAGTCTAGTGTTCATTATTTTTGTTCAAATACTGTACTCTGTACCCAGACGCTGCATGTATACGTATACACAACTACATGTTTATTAGTTGAAACTAAAGACATGGCAACGTTGCGTTGTGTCGTATTCTAATCTGTTGTGAATGTGTGTCTTATACTTAACCTGACTGTAAACTTTTTCGGAGCGTGAAAGAAAATTTATAGAAAAATTAAAAATGGATTTTTGTCGTGATCAGTTGCGGGACGATAAAGGAAAATTCGTAAAGCGGAAAGTAATAAAGAAATGTTTAAATTGTATTGCAAAAATGAATCTTGCGAAAAGTAAACAGAGTAACCTAAGCATTGAACGACGTACTATTGAATTGAGCGAACCTGAGCAAGAATTTAAGAGGTTGTGAATATAAAAACGTTCTTTGACTTAAAAAAATAAAAAAGGTAAGTCGTTTAGGACTAAATTTAATCTCTATTTACTAAACGGTTGTTTTCGTGTGTGTGTGTCAAAAAATATTTAGGTCAATGTACGAAATGCTTTTCGTTCGAATTTCGGCATTTTGACAAAATCAATATAGTAAATCGACCCTTGCGAACAACGTTGTTTATTTATATGGTATTACATGAAATCTGTATTAAATTGCCTACTTCTTTTCCAGTGAATCTTCGTTTTTTATGTGTCACATTATTGCTACCAGCAGCAATATTTTCCAAAGACAACGCTTGTAAATAATATTCAAAATAGAATATTTCAGTACGTAATAGTGCATGTTTTATGACACCTTCACTGATAGAAAACGCTTGCTAATGTCTTTGTCCACAAAAATTGATGCAGTGCAATTAAATTTCAATATTACCAATTTAATCAGAATTTCTTACAGCCTACAAAGTTGTGAACGTTACGCGGCGCTGATGTCGCTCACGTAACGAATAAAGTATTAATCATTCTTCGTTGCCTTCTCACATCAGACGACCATGTCACTGTCAAATATTCAGACGTGCTCGTGTGGAAAATTCCCATAAAAACACGCGTCACGGATTTCAGACCGGCAAAACACCCTCGCAAATTAACATTTCCATGTAAAACACCCTGTGCACGGCGCGGCGGCCGAGTAATCGCCGAAAACAAAGTTCTCCCCGCTGACTGATTTACCTATATTAGACCCAGACTCTCCCGAACGACTAAGCAGTGCAAAACGGCCATGCGGCATTTGAGGGTACAGCCGCAACGGGCTATGGTCAACAAAAGGCGCCATTAAAACAATAGTTATTGCGACCGTTTTTGCTGGCTAATTTAGAGGGGGGATTGTTGCGTCACGCCCGGTCGTCCGCGTGAGTTCCTTAAGTTTTATTATTATTTTTATTATTATTAGCAAGGGGGCATAAAGTCTCAAGGAAATACGTGGAGGAGTGTTGCATTATATTCGCACGGTTTTTTCGCTGGGGTACATCGTAGTCTTCATTAAATTCATTGGGCCATCGTCATTATTATCTTCGATGTTGCCACGACCCCGAGTAGGGATTAACTTTATCGGATGAAATGATCTATTATATTTTTCCTTTTATTTCAGGTAATTTTTTTCTACTAAAGCTTTGTAATTGTGAAAATGTGTGTGTGTGAATTAAAACATTTTTATACTTTATTCGACATACAAATCCAACCGAAAACGACGACGGAAATGGGAGGGGAGAAGTAGCGGGAGAGGGAGAGGGAGAGGGGGGGATGTAAGGAAGCGTAGAATGTTGGGGAAGGGGAGGGATATGAGTGAGGGGAGGGATGCGAGTGAGGAAAGGGAGGGAGTGGGGAAACCAAAGAATAAATGTAGAATATGATTGGTATATAAATAACTGATGATAAATTATAATAAATGATATATAAAAGTTATTCTGAAATAAGACAAATAAAAGATAAAGAAAAGCTGATATCTCATTAGCGCCTTCGTCGTTTTTTTCATCACCTCAGCAACGTCGGCAAAACGCTTTCCTTTTATGTCTGTTTTCATTCTGGGAAATAAGTCATAAGGGGCAAGATTAGGTGAATAGAGGGGATGGAGCAGAGGACTCACGCCATTTTTGGTCAACAATTGGCGCACAGACAGGGCCACAACAGGGGGAATTTACCAGACGCCCTTTTCATCCCCAAATCTTCCGTTAATATTCGTTGAACTGAGCTCCAAATCACTCCAGACTGCTCCGCAACTTCGTCAATGGTTCGTCGTCGATTTTGAATGATTTTGCGGTTTTTTTCGACATATTCATGGATTCGAGTCGTGGAAAGACGACCACTACGAGGTTTGTCATCAACTGACATTTCACCTCTTTTGAAATGGGAAAACTGCTCAAACACTTGAGTTTCCCCAATAGCATCATCTTTGTAAACCGTTTTTAACATTTAAATAGTTTCTGTGCCAGTTTTTCCGATCAAGAGGCAAAACTTTATGGCTGCGCGCTGTTCACGAGAAGCCATTTGAAAAAGCGACGAGCACACAAAACAACTCTCACTAAAAAATTCACACAAACCAAACGGAACCTTCTTTGGCGACGACGCTTGGCTTACTGACTTGGAAATGGTAGAGCTCTATACGCTCCTAGCAGCACAACGCGGTACTTCACCCACCACAATATCAGTATGTTCGTATATCCTGTTTCTTTTGGGCACTCCCTCGTAAATACTAATCATACAACAAAAATTATCAATATATTTCCTTGCTGAAACTGCTGGAAAACTTATGAAATCAATAAAATTGAACATTACTTTTATTAGTAAAAACATAAAATTTAAACCGATTAAATAATTAAACATTATAAAGGGTTTCAGGGTAGTTTCTGATATAACATTAGGGTGGTTTTTACGCAGGGCATAACAGTAGGCAGGGTGGTGACTCTTCTAATAGAGACCTAAAAATTAAATTATAAAGTAATCCAATAAAAAATAAAAAGCCTCATATCCCCTACAACAGAACGCCACTGGGTTGGGTCAATGAATAGATAATTGATGTTGATATTCCGTTAAACGGAACAGTCTACCTCAGCCTAGCCATAAAGACAAGCCACGGTATGTTTTGATTTCTTAATAGGCAAATAGCTATTAAATAAACTATACATTATTCGTTAATACTCTTTCACTAATTGCGATAATAATTTTCGCAGTTTTTTGGCAGCAGTATTTTTTTTTTGAAAGTAAAACACACTCCTCACATTTTAAAACATAGGCTTGCGACTGCCAGCTTAAAATTGCTGGCATGTTAAAAATTAGTTAAGGGCTTGTATTCTTGACCTCGCTGAACTCTTTCAATCTGATATTAAATTAATTGATGTTAATTAATCGATTAATTAAGACTGTTTTATACTATGAGATATTAGGCAACACCTTTGAGGTAAACGAATCGTTTGTCCTATTCTCGTACATTCAAAGAGCTCATTAAATTGAGAAGGTAGAAAGAATGTGTATTTTGTTCAAACAAATTACACAAAAATCTTAAAAATAATTACATCCCTTATCAAGTTCAAATTAGACCAAGAAATTCTCAGAAGGCATGTTTTAAAATCCAATAATCAAGACAAATTTGGTACCAGTGTCACTAAATAATTATCTCCTCATATTCTGCATCCTGCATAATACTGAAGGTTTCTCAGAATGTCTTTGTACTCTATATTATCTGACCGTTTTCTACCAAAACTGTTCACTATTTAAAATACAAACAGTATACCAAGAATAAGAAAATAAATATCTGACTATTTCACTGATTAAATATTATAATGGCTATACTACGAGGGTCAATCAAATATAAACGAGACTTTTGGTCCTGGGCACGCAATAGTAACGCGTGAGGGTTCCCGCCTCGTGGGGTGTTAGATAGAGATGTCAGGAGGGGGGAGAGCAGGTGGGCGACCTCGCTCGTTCCTTTCAGTACCCGTCGTGACGATATCTGAGAAGGAGGTGCTTTCGTCAATTGCACAGCGTGTTATTATCAAGTTTCTCGCTACGGAAGGTGTAAAACCAGCTGAAATCCTGACGAGATTGACTGCGCAGTTCAAGGAAGAGACACTGTCCCGAGCTAGAGTGTTTGCATGGCATGAACAGTTTGTGGGCGGTCGTGAGAAAGTTGAAAATGAGAGCCATGACCTCCAACCTCGCACAACCATCACCAGCGATCGTCCGCGTTCAACAACTTCTTGAGGGTGACAAGCGTCTTACCACCAATGAGATTGCATCTAAGGTTGCAATAAGTTGTGGAAGCACTTTTTCGATCATCACAGAGGATCTAGGGTTTTGTAAGGTGTGCGCAAGGTGGGTCCCTCGCCTTCTGACAACTGAACAGAAATTGCATCGTTTTCAGGTGGGTGAGCATCTCTTAGCGAAATTTCGGGAAGAGGGAGACTCATTTCTCACTCACGTTAGCAAGGAGTGGAGACGTCAAGGGGAGGCTGGGCCAGTGAAAGCCAAGTCAAGGCTGTCGGCAGGCAAGATTTTGGCTATAGTTTTTTTTGACCAGCGTGGCTTGTTGCACCTCGATTTTGTGCATGAGGGCCATTAGTGTGGCGTACTACTATGACATTTTAAGCAAGGTTAGACTTGCATATCGCCGCAAACGACGTGACCTATCAATGAGGGAAGTGAAGCTTCTCCATGACAATTCTGGTCCCCATACAGCAGCCCTAACCAGAGAAAATTTAAAGGAATTGGACTGGGAGACACTTGAACGCCCACCCTATAGCCCCGACCGATCGCCTTGCGACTTTCACCTCTTTGGTCCTCTCAAGGAAACCATGGGAGGGCAAAGATTCAACAACGATGAGGAGGTTGAGGCCTACGTGCGCAATTGGCTGGAGACACAACCAACTTCATTCTACGAGCAGGACATTACAAAATTACCTACACGCTGGGAAAAATGTGTTTCAAGATCAGGAGATTATGTAGAAAAATGAACTGTTACTCTTCTTTTTTCAAGTTCAAATAAAAAAAAATAAAAAAAAGTCTCGTTTATATTTGATTCACCCTCGTATTTCACTGATTAAGAGAATTATTACTATATAAACCAATAATTAGTTTACTTAGTAACATAAAGATAATAAGAGTAATATTAACTTCACTACATTTCTGCAGTTAAACATCTAGAAAATAATTAAGTGGAAAACCAAATATTAAATATTGCAATAAAAATAAGGTACAAAAAAGATATATATAAATATATTCTTAAATATATTCAAACAAATTTATTCATTTTACCTTCGCTGTCACCACAGATCCGTGGCATTGAATAAAAACCTTCTCCTACGACGACTTATAATATCACCTCTGAACCCGCTATCCAACACAACACTCCTACGGTCCCTCTACCGGGGGTATTTCGAACTTGAAATTGGTGTGTTCAAATCGCGTTATTACATTTTATTTTATTGACAGGATTTACAGAAGGAATTGAGTTCAAGTTAATAACTTTTGAGTCAATGGATGCTAACTTGATTAACTTAAATAATAACTTAGATAATTTAAAAATATATGACAATATAAATGTAACGAAACTTTACTAAAGTTCTATTATAAATACTCAAAAATACTATTAATGTATATAATACTATTATTATATACACAAAGGTATTAATATTTCAAAGTATGGTAAACTTATTTCATATTTGAAAGCCGGATCAAGAAACTATAAAGCAAAGAAGGTAAAGTAGGTACTGGAGAGAAACAAAGTCGAAGAATTTTTGAAAAAAGCAGCAGATGAGGAATGTTTACAAGTTAAGGTAGGAAATACACGATGTCAATATTTCAATTTATACATTGAGCTTTTTATTTTGAACTCTTTACATGTTGCAACGATCATGGGAGTCGCAGGAGCTTGTCGATGCAATGAATTAACTTTTTTGGATATCAGCCATGTCCAAGACAAAGGCAGTTACTCGTACGTACTCATTCCGGATACGAAAACAAACACTTCAAGAAGTTTCACGATCTTGAAAGAAGCTTTTTCAGTCAATGCTGTAGAAATGTGTCGAAAATATATCAATCTGCGACATAAAACTGCTGGTGGAAGATGTTTCTTGCGATATGTGGCTGGAAAATGTACTACATAACATGTAGATATCAACACAATTTCACAAGTGGCTTCATTACTTGGGCTCCCTGATCCGGAAAGTTATTTCGAACATGGAATCAGGCGTTCTTCAGCAATATTACTGGCCAATACTGGGGGCAATATTACCACTGTCAAGCATCACGGTGGTTGGAATCGATTACGGTAGCGGAAAGTTATATTGAAGAATCACTGTCCAGCAAGATGGCAATTGCTGAAAAAATCCAGGGCCTACCTAATGTCGGCGAGGTTGTGGGCCCTTCCAGTCCTCGAAATACTCCTTATCGAGTGAATTTGAATAATCCCGGTCAAAATTACAAGATCGTTCTTGAGATAAATGTTAATGTTAATATTAATAATAATTCTAAATAAAATGCTACAAAATCGAAGCGTGGTATAATGAATTTTAGTCCACTAGTGTATTAGAAGGCCTCTAATCCACGGGAGACAGACGTATTAATCCTTCCTAATATAGTGGTCGTGGATAAAAAATCTTTTCCTCGATCACTTCTAGATCTTTCATTTTTGTCTTTGGCATTGGTTACAATTGGAAAATGTTTGGCTGAAATATATTTCCGAACGCTCTTCCTGATGCCTTACTATCGAAATGCAAGATCATAAAATACAATTAAATTCAGGTAAGGATGATTCCTTTGAATCTATAGTATCATATTTGTTTACACTTGTGAGCTCAATTTAAGGCCAATTGGTTTAATATTCATAATTATATATATATATATATATATATATATATATATATATATATATATATATATATATATATATATATATATATATATATATATATATATATATATATATATATATATATATATATAAAAGAGACATTTCATCAAGCATGGTAGGTCTTGTCGACACAATAAAAAACTTCTTACCACTAAAAATCGCTCAACGACGCAAGTCTTTTATTTATACGTGTTTACTTCGTGGAGCGTGCATCAAAGTTGGTCGGGATATACGCTTCTGGTGGCTTTTAAATTGAAACAAAAAGTAATCTCTGATAACATACGAGCGGTTGGTGTCTGCATTAGATACGTTAGGGTGATAGAAGTGGGAATGTCAGGGAAGTTCGTCTTCAGTGTTCCATAAATACATATATATGAGTTGTCCATACATTGCTTGAAATGTTTTCCATGAAAGTAATAATTGTACGGGAGTATTCGTTAAGTTGACGACAGCTGAACTCAAATTAAAAAGTCGTGAGCAAAAATGTGAGATTCTCATTTTTCCTAATTCATTGAGTACCATGTTTCATGTGGTAATAAGAACTGTAATGATGGTCTATAATAGCAGTAATAAATGGCGTACAACGGATAGGAATTCGTACAAGGTATCCTGAGCCGTTTTCCTCATTTGTTTGTTGAGCATCTCAGAAAGTGGTAAAGTAGAAGCTTTTACGAGAACTATCGTTCTCTTATAATAGCGTCGTCTGTATCGAGCTCGCTACCTCTGTTTCATGACATTAACAAAATCATGGGTGGCTAAGTTTGAAATAGAAGTACTACCGTTAATAAAAAACCCAACGGATCGATCCCGAAGAGGAAGACGTGTCGAAAACGTCGAGTTTGTTCATGCAGCAGTGACACTTATACCTGGCCGTTCTATAAGAGAACATGCACCCGCCTTAAGTCTTTCGAAAACCACTGTCCATGACATCTTGATAAAGAATTTGAATTTTCTTCCTTACGATATTCAACTGGTGCAAGCTTTCAAGGTTGCAGATTATCCAATTCCATCCGGTTTTGAACAAGAATTTCAAAAATTTTGAAAACATCTTATCCACCGACAAGGCAGATCTTCATTTACATGAATATGTAAATATACAAAATTACGATTACTGGTATATAGAAAACCTTAAAAGACAATTACCACAATTCCTATATTCTTCCAAATTAACAGAATGGGTTGCTACTGATGCATCTGAAATAATTAGTCCCTACCTTTCAAAGGATGTTGTACTCACCATTGCTTTTTTTCGATATAGAGATATTCCAGATAATTTCTCGTCACCAAAACTTCAGAATTTAGCTAGATTTAATGAGAATACATGGTTTCAGCAAAATCTTGATTTTATAATCAGAAAATCAATTTATTATTATTATTCACTATTTCTCTGCGTTCTCCGCGTTCTCATCTCCCCATCGTCGTATGCAATTAACTCATCATTAATAAATCCTTAGTGTGAAGTTCTACACTATCACTTGATGGAGTCGCCAAAATATTATAATGGTTTATATAAATTTTTAACTACCTATGTTCTTAATATTACTAATTGCAATTTGTCGAGGCAACTTCTTGCAAAGAAACAAGAAAATTAATGATATGGTGAGTATTTTGAGTAACTCTCTCCCTTTTTGTAAAGAGGACCATCGAAGATGGGTGTTAGATGTCTTTTCTACACAAATTCAAAAGTTTCTTACTTACAGGATCTATTTGAATTGATATGACTAAAGAATACTTTACCCGATCTTCAGTACAGAAGTTTGTAACCCAGATCTAGACTAGTTAGACATTAGTTGCTGGTAAGAGAATATTCAACTTTTATGTACAGTCTTTTCTATAGTTTTAGAGATTTTACTTAGAACTGATATTGAACTATAATTTTTTACATTATTTATGTCACTTTTTTTAAATACTGGCCACTACAGAGGAAAGATTCAAATATGTTGGAAAATATCCAGAATTAATAGACAAATTTGCAAACTATGCTAAGGAATCTGCCATAACATGACTAACGGATTTAATTATTTCCAGAATGAGACCATCAACTCCTGAGGAATTTGTTAGTTTAAGACAATGAATGGTAGTTATTATAACATCTCATGTTATAGATACTGTAAAATATGGTTTAAGATGAGCAGGAGACAATCTCATTTGTTCAAAATGCCTATTTTTATAACTAAAACAGTCCCATACTTATTATTGTCTGGGACTAGTCTCACAACACAATAAAATTGCCCAAGCCACTTTCAAGGAATTAGTGGACTAGTTAATAAACGAATGTTATCACTCTCTTGAGGTTTCTACTTCTTTAGGTCGATGCCTTCCGCTTCCCTTAACATTGTTGCAGTTGAGGTTTAGTCCATCCCGTATTTGAGTAATAAAAGCAGTAAAAACTAACGAAAATATTATTCGAACAGCTGTTCTCATATGTAAACCGTAGTCCGCTATCCTCGCCGACGACCGTTTTTGTTATCCCTATTTATTCAAGGCTAAAGCCCCGGGGTTTTTGTCGAAGTTAATTCTCTAGCCCTAAGTAGAAGCGCTCTTTTATACAGGCCGCCCGAAAATGTGGGATTATATCTTTGGAGTCAGCAATATTAACTTCAAGGTATGTGGAATTTTTGTGACTAAAGTGGAGAACATAATTAACAACCGTCGTTATACAGTATGTTCTTCAAGTTTAGAATGAAATCCATAAAATTAAAGTAAATGTTGTAGAAACTCCAGTTATATCATCCCACTGCACCGCAGATACATACAGTGCTATTCAAAAGTCCCCTCCCCCCCCTCTTATCTTTTTAACAATTATACATAAACTAGTGAAATTTGGTAACTGAATATTAAGGGTTGTAAACTTCCCTACTAGTGATGATAGATGACGCATGCGTCAAAGATGACGTCACAAGGTCATTGTGACCAATAATATTAAATGGAACCCTATGGCAAGCGACACCTCTTTTAAAAGGTATCAAAAAAACGTATTCAATGATACTAATATTGTTAGTATTTATGGTAGTTTTGATGGATTAAATCAGTAATCAGTAAACTTGGATAATAATTTTAATTACAGATTCAAGAATCAGTACCTACTTATAGTAATTGTTCGAAGTGAGCTCCATCTACTTCCTGACAGTAAAACATCCTATTGCGAAACTCTTTTCGTACTTTTTCAAATGTGTCTGCGGAAATAGCCCTATATTCTGTAACAATACGTTGTTTTAAAACATCAATATTGTCAGGCTGAGTGGCGTAAACCTTCGATTTAAGATACCCCCACAGAAAAAAATCTAAAGGTGTGAGGTCCGGTGATCGAGGCGGCCATTTCATTGAACCTCGTCGTCCAATCCATCTACCAGGATATTCTTCATCCAAATACCATCTTACTGCACCGTAATAGTGTGGAGGAGCACCATCCTGTTGGAATGTTATTTCCAAAATGTCGAATTCATCTTGATTATCTTCCAGAATTTCAAGGATTAACGGTTCTATTGCATTTTGCAACATCTGCAGATACACCTCACCGGTTAAGTTGGTATTTAAAAAAACAGGCCCAACGATGTGGTTTCCCAGTATACCTGCCCAAACATTGACCTTCTCAGGATACTGAGTATGTGTTTCACGAAACATGTGAGGATTTGCGTCACTCCAATATCTCACGTTTTGTGTATTTACATTTCCATTTAGATAGAAAGTACTTTCGTCACTAAAACAAATTGTTTTGACATAGTCTGGCTGTTGGTTAATTTTAGTCTCCATATTTTCACAAAATTGCAGTCTTCGGTCTGGATCGTCGTCTGAGACTTGATGAACCATTTTTAATTTGTATGGGTGAAATTTGTTTTTTTTCAACACCCTGTGCACTGTACTTTGACTGACTTCACAGGTTGGTGCAACTTGAGTTGTTGAAGAAGTAGGATTTACTATTACTTCTGCCAGTATATAAATTTTTTTCTCATCAGAAATTTGTGGGCTGCCAGATCGTTTTGCATCATTAATACTATCCGGTGTTTTAAACTTACAAAGAAGCTCTCTCAAATAAGTCCTCGAAACCGGGCGATCGGGAAACCTTTCATTAAAGATGCGTTCTGCTGCATGAATATTTTCTCCAGTTTCACCAAGTATTAGGATCGCTGCTACTTTATCACCTAAAACACGTACCATTTCTCTTCTTGAAGCACTTAAACGTTCAGCTCACAACAGTTTAACAAATTATTGAATGTACAAATATTTTAAAATTACCACAAGGTACTAAAACAGTTAAACGTTCGATCAACAATACACAAATTATTAAATGTATAAAAACTTTGACAGCTAAAAAAAACATCAAATTGGGGAGACTTGCAAAAACGTCAGATTATTTACTATCCAACTATCCAGTGGCGGAGCTTGAATTTTAAATTTTAATTTAAATTTCAATTTAAATTAAAATTTAATTCATTACAGCTTTGCGGTTTTTGAAAGCCAGTTGTCAAAACTGCCGCAAACAGACACAATATTAGTATCATTGGATAGGTTTTTTCGATACCTTTTAAAAGAGGTGTCGCTTGCCATAGGGTTCCATTTAAAATTATTGGTCACAATGACCTTGTGACGTCATCTTTGACGCATGCGTCATCTATCGTCACTAGTAGGGAAGTTTACAACTCTTAATATTCAGTTACCAAATTTCACTAGTTTATGTATAATCGTTCCAAAGATAAGAGGGGGGGAGGAGACTTTTGAATAGCACTGTATATAATAATAGGAAGATAATAAACTGCTGAAATTTCATTATGCTTTTGTTCTAGTTCCGTAGGTTAAACAGTCAGTCTGTATCATACTCTCATTTAATTAACTTAAAATTTATATTGTATAATTATGTAAATCAACAAATAAAGTTAGTACAAAATTAAAACCTTCGCTGGTTACATTTTCACTTTTTATTTGTTAAACATAACAATTGTTTCGCCAATACAGTGGCTTCTTCAGATGTTGAGTGCATAGACTATGTACCATGTATCTATGTACTCAACATCTGAAGAAGCCACTGTGTTGGCGAAACAATTGTTATGTTTAACAAATAAAAAGTGAAAATTTAACTAGCGAAGGTTTTAATTTTGTATAAATATGGATTTTCATCAAGTAACGGCCCAATCAATTCAGAAAATAAAGTTCGTTCTGTTCTTTTAAAACCAAATTAAAAAGGTTTTTTAACAACCGTTCGGTTTCGGATGTTTCGGTCAATTGGATAGTATTTAAAATCCATGCACCTTAATGTTTGTTAAATATTGTTTGTATACAATTAATACATACAGGGTGATTCATATAGAAGGTATGACGTCATCCATTTTTTAATGGCAACCCCCTTTTTAAAATCGTTAAATAGTTTTTTCGGTTTTTGGAATTACATTTGGAAATCCATTTCTTATCTTTTGTTTGGCAAAAGCAGAGTGTTTGAGGTGCTTATTGACTATGAACATTGTCATTAAGATTTGACACCCCTAGATTACTTTTGGGGTGGGGATACTTACAAAATAAAGTATAAGTTACTAAGGCAAAGAATTTAGAAAATCTAAAAGCAATAACTCGTCACGAAATACAACGTGAGGTTATTGACAATGTTCAAAAAGAATTTGGTAATCGTCTTGTCTGTAGTCTGACTACTGTCGTGTAGCCAATGGTGCACAATTTGAACATTTTCTTTAATTGATATTTGAAATAATCGTTGCCGTTAAATTTATTATTTTTAAATTGCGCAATTGTTGTTCGGAATTTTTTTTATCTAACCTATTCTCACCCTAATGCGGTTATTATCGTAACGTATCTAAAAAAAATGTGCTCGCATTCCGTAATAAAAGGGGGTTCCCATTAAAAGAAATCTATGACATTATCATACCTCCTATACTAATCATCCTGTATATATTAATAATATTTTAAAGAAAGCGCAACTAAAAATAAAATTTTACGGGTCCAAAAATGTTTCCCAAAAGTTTTCTAACGGATTTACACATTACTTTATTAAAGCGCTGTATTTGACCTCCCTAAAGCTACCCTTGTAAGGTGTAGTAAAGTCAAAAATATATAAAAATTAAGTAATATATATTATAGAATTGTAAAATGATTCAATATGATGCTTCAACATTACTGACTCCAGAGAAGTCAACCCACCTTCTCCCCAATCCATTTTTTATCAGCCAAATTTTTTCGAGCGCTTTACAAGGGGTCTTTCAATAAGGACGCTCGATTTTTAAACGCAAATAAAATAAGTTGTGTCTGAGATATCCACTAATCCACTAATTTTTTTTTTAATTGAATGAATATTTTATGGCATTAAGTATGAAATATAACGTACTTAAATTTTCCGTCGCGGTTTTGCTTAGTGACACGTATTCGGGAGGTCCAATTTTCGATGACTTTATCGCATAAATCTGGCTCAATTTTCTGGATGGCGTTCGTTACGTTGACTTTGAGTATCTTCAATTGTTTGCGGTTTATTCGCATGGACCTGCGATTGAAGATAGCCACAAAGGAAGAAGCCTAAAGGCGTTAAATCGCCGCTCGCACGTTAAATCGGTGGCGGATTCATATTGCGGCTGCGCGAGATAACCATGCTCCCAATCTCTCGTGCAGAATGTCCATCGTTGCAGGCGCTGTGTTGCACGTAACGCCATCGTGTTGGCATCACATGTCAACGGTATCCATATCATCCCGTTTAGGCCACAAGAAGTTGCTTATCATAGATATGTAGCGCTCACCATTGACGGTCATAACAATGTCCGTTTCGTTTTGGAAGAAGTACGGACAGATGATTCCGCCAGGCCAAAATCCGCACCAAACAGTGACTTTCTCGGGATGCATTTGTTGCTGATGTATCTCGCGTGGATTGGTATCGTCGCAAATCTGACAGTTTTGCTTGTTTGCATATCCATTCATCCAAAAATAGGCCTAGTCGCTAAAGATGATTTCTTTGGACATATTTGGGTCAACTTCCAACTATTCCAGAGCCCAATCAATGAATACACGGCGTTGTCTATGGTCGTTCACCTTAAGTTCTTGGGTCAATTGGATTTTATATGGGTGCAGACCCAAGTCTCGACGCATAGTTCGCCAAATTGAAGTCACAAAAAGGCCAAGTTTTGTGAACGACGAGAGATTGACTGGCTCGGGTTTTCCCGTACACTCTCACGCACAGCAGCGATTTTCTTCAGCAGACCTTGCGTTTCGATTACGTACGGATGTTGGCTGATTATTTATCAAACCGGCTGACTCGAATTTAGCCACCAAACGTCGAATAGTCAACTTGGCGGGAAGGGAGCATTGATTATGAAAATAAAGTTTGATAATTTACACATGTTGAACGCACAAATTGAACATGATAACTATCAATAATAATTTGCCATATACTACTGAACAATCCCCAATAAGTTTTATAGATATCGCTTTGACAACGTGGCCGCTACAACCTAACAAATTTTAAGCGTCCCTATTGAAAGACCATATATTTTATTCGTAGCCAATAAATCTATAGATGAACATAACAGAACATGCAGTCGCCAAACCATAGAAGCGTCCTAATTATACAATTCCTTGAGACCATTTCCACTCTGTCCACTTTATCGTATGTACTCCAGATATACGATAAATTTCCTGTAACGTAGAACAGGAAACGCGGAAAGTTGCACGAGTCCTAAATTCGTGCCTACACAGAGAACCGTCAATTTTACGGCAAATCCGAAGACGCTACTGAATTCGTTGGTATTTCCTGCCACCATATGATTTTTTCCAGATTTCATCTCGAAATAAACAGTTTTAAAACCTTAAAGCGGACTTTCTCGCACGTAGAACATCTCTATCTCGAAATTGAGTGGCTGATAAACACATAAATGCAGAATATGTGTTTTATGCGACAGTTTTACTTTTTTTAAATAGTCCACCATCGTGCTTCCTCATGACCCATGGACAGGGTGGGGGTGTCCTATCCACCTCAAAATCAATAGATATCGTCTGGTAGACGTCCCTAATCAGAATCAGTCGAAACCCGATCGATCCGACACGATTTAATTGAGTGCTAACAAAAAAAAAATTCTCATATAATCCACCATTGTGATTTCTCATGACCCATGAACATGGTAGAGTGTGTTCTATCCACTTTAAAATCGATAGGTGTTGTCTGAGAGGCGTCCCCGATCAGAATCAGTCAAAATCCGATACGATTTAGTTGAGTTATCGTGCTAACAAGTTTTAAAATGCCGACGATAATGACACAGATAATGACACAGACAAAAATTTTCAAAAACCATTTTTTTTGTTTTTAATCCAAAAACGAAAAATAAACGCTACAAAAAATGTTGTTCCCATTTTTCTTACACGAATTTACTTTTCCGCTCTGGTATAGCTGAGTGCAGAAAAGTAAAAACGTTATATTGTCGAAAAAGGTCGATGGACTATCGCATGGAAATTTTCTAAAAATATGAAGTTGTCAGAATCGAATCACATCTAAACCCACGTAACTCGGCATCCCAAACTCGATTGTAATCTCCGTCTTAACGGAAAACTGCCAGTTTTATCGTGAAACGTAGAGAATTGTTGCAAGTTGCAAGATTTCTAAATTTGTTCCTACACAGAAAACCGCCGATTTCAGTGCAATTGCCAAACTCTTGACATATCCTAATCATACAATTCTTTGAGACTTTTTCCACTTTGTCCAGTGTATCGTACTTACTCTAGATATACGGTAAATTCCCTATAACGCAGAACAGCAACTCAATTCGTTTGCACCAACGCTTAATCGATAGCGACATAATTTATTTACATTACAAATCAAAATCGATAAAGGATGTGTACAGAGTCCACTAATGCTTCATTAAATAAGGAACTCGGACGTGCGCCAGTCCGGTTGACCTCCTTCCTCGCAGTCATTAAACTTCAATAAATATCGCGGAACATAAGATCAAACATTTCGTTCACATTTATTTTTCTCCGCTGTTATCCACGTACGTTAAATTACAACGCAAACATCATATTTTACGTTATCGTGACAGAAATAACCGCTTCTGAAAATTTCAGAAGGTACGTCCGTTCTAAAACTTGAAAAATATTGTTTACTGAGGTCTGTCACTTTTAATATAATTGTGCTTTATTTATCTACTATTATTATTATTATTCGATTTTGTCAGAGGAGCATTGCCGCTGTATATATATACGCCACACGTGAGGGTGGGGAGTCGGTGAATCAGCGTCTCCGTTTGATCGATCGACTTTTGCAGAAGTTATTAAACGTCTATTAGACGCAAAAATAATAATGCTGTAGGTAAGTTCGACTCTATTTTGAAAAAAGTTTCAGATTTTTCCAGATTTAAACAAATATATAGTGTTTCTACGTACTGCTCATCAAGAATAGGGAAAGGGGTGAGATTTTCTAGGAATGCGTAGAAGAAAGAGCGAGGCAACATTCGAGGGGAAAAGGATGCACTTTACGCTTGGCCTGATCGAGTTCCGTATACATTCACATTCAATATATACAGGGTGGTCCACGAAGTTTTGGCCAGTAGATATCGATTGAACAATAATTTTGAAAATTGGCGATGTTAAACAGCCGGAAGCGTTGCCCATATTTCGCATAAAGGGACTTTATTTCACCTGCGCATTTCCGGCCACGTGACATCAACTTCAAAATTTTAAATGAGACAGAGTAGGTTATTACAATTTTGTGATGGTCTGATAGAACAAAATCAGAGCAGCGTACCAAACTGTTACACCAGAAATGATTAGAGCAGCATGCTGCACAAATGTTTTACAAAGATTTGAGTATTGCGTTAATCAAGGTAGACATCAATTTGAGCTGTAATGATTTTTATAATTATTGCAATCATTACAACTGCAATCAGCTGTAATTATTTTTATAATTATTGTATTTTGCTGTGTAATTATTTATCTTCTTTAATAAAAGTTTTAAAAAATCAATCCATTCATTTAGCAGCTCAAATTATCACTGTTTTACATAAACATGCTAATATATATGGTATTATTGATTGGTATTGGATGGACCATCACAAAATTGTAATAACGTACAGGGTCTCTCATTTAAAATTTTGAAGTTGATGTCACGTGACCGGAAATGTGCAGGTGAAGTAAACTACTTTTATGCCAAAAATGGGCAACGCTTTTCGACTGTTTAACATCGCCAATTTTCAAAATTATTGTTCAAATAGGTTTCGAAATATCGACTGGCCAAAACTTCGTGGGCCACTCGGTATATTCATCGATATTTACTCTGCAAAGGTCTCAATTCGACTGAGTAAAAACTAGGCTATTTACTGCGCACCTCTTGGGCGGTCCGATATCGCAGTTTTGAGACTTGGTCCTGTTCTTGATGAGCTGTAGACAGATCTATTACATAATTGCAACGATTATTTCAATTACACTATATTTAATTTTTATTAATAACATTAGTAGATGCCGAGCGATAATTCTTCGCTGTCATCAAGACATCTTCATATAAGAACTATAGAAACCTACTGCTAATTCAACTGATAACGCTGCCTAGGAAGGTAAATATTTTACAGTGTATTAACTTGTTGTAATACAGTGTATTAAGTTGTATAAACTTCAGGTGCTTATCATTGTTTTATTAGCATTACCTATTTTATTGTATTTGATATTATGAAGACGCCTTCATAGACGTCACAAAAGTGACGTCTATGGTACGCTGACCAAACAAGCGGCTCCAATTATTATTTTAAAATACAGTTAAACACAAGTTAATGTGGTCCTTAATAAAATTCCAACTAACTGTTGAAAATAGGGCCGGAATAGATAAGACATCGATATTTACTGCTCATCAAGAATAGGTACAAGTCTCTATCGGACCGCCCACGGGGGGCGCAATAAATAGACTAGTCTAAGTAAATAGGCGAGTGCTACCCTTACTATTTCTTCTACGCATACATAGAGAAATCTCACACGTTTTCCTATTATTGATGAGAAGTAGTTAATAGTTCAGTGATAACTAGGAACATAGCACAAACGTTTTATAGGAGGCATTCCTTTCTTGCGGTCTGACATGAGGCCATGCGTTCCTTATAAAATTTACATATTTGTTTCGCGTAAAAGGCGAAAATTTGTTAAACTATCATGAATTTGTAAACTGAATATGTAAATTATGATGTTGACAAATATACTATCAATTGCATCGCTATTTGCCAAATAAAAAACTCTTTTATCTTGCCGATAAATGGAACAGTCTACCTGAGCCTAGCCATAAAAACAAGCCACGGTATGTTTTAAGATTTTTTATTTGGCAAATAGCGATGGAATAAGCTATATGTTATGTTTATGACATTCGTTTCTCGTATAGAGCTGGTATTCGTAAGCATGTATTCGTAATATGCAATGATTTCTTGTTATGTTTATGTATAATAATTTATTGAATGTAGGCAGTAAGTTAGTGCTATATCGCCTTGCATCTGGGAAACTGTTGAAGATGTAAAAATGGGATTTTCGCGAACATTAGTTACTTTTTTGAGAAAAACAAAATTGCAAAACAGAATGTATCCATCCTTTATTTTTGCGTTAAAGCCAAATCAAGCCACATTTACTGTTGTTATTGCATGTAGGTGGCTAGGGAAAAAACTAATTTAGATATTTGGGTGTTGCAAAATATTTAAAAGAGCGCACTCACTATACATCATAGCTATACTACGAGAGGGTACCCAAAATAAACCGAAAACATTTTTTTAAATGTATTTATTTAATTTTTAAACAAAGTACCTTCAATCCCCTTCAAAGTACTCTCCACTGGCACTAGTACACTTGTCTAACCTTTTATTCCATTAAGAAATTTTTGAAATTCATCTTCTGTGATGCTCGACAGCGCCTCCGTCGTTTTCTTCTTCACCTCAGCAACGTCGGCAAAACGCTTTCCTTTCATGTCTCTTTTTATTCACGAAAATAAAAAAAGGCGCAGGAGACAAAGCCAGGTGAATAGGGGGGGGGTGGGGCAGAGGAGGCAATTTTTGGTCAAAAATTGTCGCACAGACTATGTGAGCAATGATGTTATCGCGGTGGAAAAACCAGTAGCCGGACTACCAGAAATCAGGCCAGACAGTTCCATAATTTCGTCAATGGTCCGTCGTCGACCTTTCAGGATGATTTGACGGATTTTTTCAACATTTCCATCGGTGCGAGCCGTGGAAGGACGACCAAAGTGAGGTTTATCATCAACTGACATTTAATTTTTTTGAAACGGGAAAACTACTTGAGTTTTCCCGTTGGAAAAACTCAATCACCTGAGTTTCTCAATAGCATCATCCTTGTAGGCCGTTTTTAATATTCCAAGAGTTTCTGTGCCAGTTTGTCCGGGCGCTATTCGCGAGAATTAGCCATTGCAACAACGACGAGGACACAAATACTTTCTCAAAGAGTTTACTAGAGACCTGGAAATGTCTCTTTTAAACTTTAATTGCTTTGTTTGAATATAACTGTGATTGTTTGAATTGTGTAATTATTTTGACGGAAATGAGCACGAATAAGCACAGCCCTGACAACGATGTAAATGTTACTGACTGACTAGGATAGAGCATAAGGCTGAACTGCTAACACAAACTCGTCTTGTAGAGGAGGCGACATCTGTATATTAGTGTGACGTCGTCAGTACTTAGGGGGAAGAATACCCCAGAGCTAAACCTCGCCCCCATTAAAATAAATAAAAAAAGACACCTACGATCCGAAATAAATAATATACATCTAAATGTGAGACTAGTGCGATAAAAAGTAACATCCAAAAAACACTCGACGAAACGTCCGCCCGCGTTGCCCCGTCGTCAGCTGTCAAGAGATGAAAGCGGTAAGATTTCGAGTCTTGTAAAAGCCGAACCCCGAAGGACCAAGGAATAAGGCTGATCTTATTTTGATTGATGCCCAGGGAATTAATTATGCGGAAAACAGCCGGCTAGCTATTATTCTATTATACACTCGACGTAACTCTATATTAACAACATGATGTAACGCCGGGAGTCGGATTTCCTAGGGACAAAAAGAGACGGGCCGACTACAGGAAGAGGGTCTTTGTAGTACGTACAAGGATTAATAAATAGAGTTCGGGAATTACCTTAACGAGAGTTACCTGGAGGAGAGTGCAGACGGAAGTTAATTGACTGACTCTCTTATAACCAATATACAAGGTGGAAACAATAACTGTAATACATTATGTAACTCTAATATTGAATCACAAACAGGTAAATGTTTTAGTTTGGATGCTCACCTATTGGGGGTTACATTCGCCTTGGATAATGTAACCGCCCAGGCTGATGTTTTATTTCATGTTTATTCCTTGCTGCAGAATCAATGTTGTTATGTCCGGAGATATTGGCGGCCAGTCAATCGGAACTTGTCATCTAATCCACCTATTTGGAAGTGTCTTGTCCAAATATTGACGAACGGTCACTTCTTACTCGAATGGAGCTGTATCTTCTTGACATCATATTCCTATCTTGTTGAAACCAAGATCAACCTTTAGTAACTAACATACATTACTAATTTTGTCGCTTCTCAGATCACTTTACAAATGCATTGATTGACACCTGTGTGAATATTTACAGTGATGTCTTGTATTCGCGAAGTTCTGTCATCTTATATAATGGGTGTTAGAATAAAAGCACAAGATTTGACATGCGCGCCATTTCGATAGGAGACATATAGGAGTTAATAAACATAGAGTGGTACACGATAGAAGAATGCATCTTTATTGTTAAACATTACTACGAAAATAGTAAAAGTTTGATTGCTACGATTCCTTAAAGTGCGTCTAATTTTCGATAAAAATAATGTTCCACAATTTTATTTAACTGCGAAAAAAATAATCGCAAAATTCGAGATTGCTGGTTCAGTTATTGATGTGAAACACATGACACGAGTTCATAGCGGTCGTTAAGAGCAAAGCATCATAGTAGTTCGCGAGAGTGGAGCCGAGAGTCCAGGGATCTCGATTCGTCATTGTGCACAAGAATTGGACATTCCAGCAGCCACTCCTTACCGTATTCTCACTAAAGATTTGCATCTCCATGCCTACAAAGACCAATTGACTCAATAACTTGTGCCAACAGACCATGGATAACGAAAAGAATTCACCTATTGGATCATTAAACAAGAAGTGAATGTCGATTTTGTGGGCAAAAGCATCTTCAGCGACGAATCCCATTTTCACTTTGGTGGCTTCGTTAATAGGCAAAATTGCCGCATTTGAGGCTCAGAAAATCCATGAATGATTCATGAGAGACCAGCGGATCCCCAATATGTCACGGTTTGGTACGCGTTGTGGTCTGAAGGAGTCATTGAGATTTTTCTTTGAAAACGAGGCAGTCAGTGCATTAATGGTAAATAGTGAACATTATCATGACATGATAACCCAGTTTTATATGCCTCAATTGGAAGACATTACTCTTGAAGGAATGTGGCTTCAGCAGGACAGTGCCTCTTGCCATACCACGTGTAAAACGTTGACGGTCTTTCACGAGCCTTTTCCTGGTCGTGTCATCTCCCGTTTTGGTGATCAGAATTGGCCGCCACGATCTTGCAATTTAACACCTATATACTTTAATCTATGAGGTTTTCTGAAGTCTCAGGTTTACCCACATTTTTGCAGAATCGTTATCGAAAATTTCGCCAGAAGAGTACTCGTGTGATACCAAAGCCGTGGTGGCTATTAACGGATGTGTTATTCCGTACATAATTTCCAAATATCTACATTATTAATCAATAGATACGAGTATTACAATACTTTACTACAGAAAACCATGTTTTATTTAAAACACACATCTTGCACTCTTATTGTAACACCTTTTAGTATGCCAAATGACTACGGTAACGCCCATTCTAACGCTCCATCATTATCACCGGATAACTCTCTCTGAATGAACAGCCCGTAGAATTCACTACGCCATGGCGTAAATTAGCGGCAATTGGCCCGACTATTTGTTATTCCCTATCCTCGGACTTGGACACATCGGGAGTAAATAAGATAATTTAATTGCCTTGACAGATTACCCAGAAAATTCGCAGGCGGCAACTTCAATTTAAAGTTAGCCGTTTCTGTCCTAGGCGGCAATGGAAGACTTGAGGGCGACGATTGTATAACGGAGTTTACCGACCAGTGGCGTACGTAATTAATTTTAAAAGGGTTATTATTTTGGGAGTATAAGTAATTGTAATAAAAGCGACTGTTTGATATAAGGTGTGATGAAAACGTTAGAGGTTTTTAAAGTAAAATTGGTTTATAGTAATAAACAACAAATAATATCAACATCATTTCTTGTAGTTTTATTTTCAACATTCTTTGATGTCTGGTTGGTGGTTGATCATCAGGAACATTCCTCTTTTTGAAACCATTCTTAATCTTAAGACAAAACTATAAATCAAAAACCTGTGAAATGTTCGCCAGTAGTCTGACGGAGCATCTAGATAGGCAATTTAATACAAAAGTATGATCCTGGACTTAAATTTGAATACAACTTTGACTCTATCAACTATCCTACATATAACAAGTTAGTTGTAATGTAATACCGCAAACTGGAGTTACTTTACCTACTTTTAAATTTCAAGTAAAAAATTCGTATACTTACTTATCTATAGGTTGGAGAGGGGGAAAGTTTTCTAGGATCGGAGAAGGGCTTGTAAAATTGATTCATCATGTTAAAATATATTTTCGTTGCTTTGTCTTTCTGTAGAAATTCAAAAACCTGGTGGTCAAACTTACCTGGACAAGAGGGGTAACTTTGCCCACAAGAGAGGCAACTTCGGTTTTCTATTGAAAACTGCCTTCAAAGTCTGTTCTGGGCAATATTACCTTTGTAGGGGGTAAAATAAGCCAAGACGAACATGAGAACAGTTGATTCAAAATTCATTTTGCCACCTCTGAAGTGATAATCTTCATGAGATAAGTTTCGTCGTAGTTCACGTACAGTGGCTCGTTCTCGAGATATGTTGTGACATTTTCTGACTGTTAACTCATTTCTGTGGCGTTGAATGAGTGAGCTGTACCAATCTTGTCCTTTCAGGTTACCGCCTTTAAAATTCCTAACACCCCGACCACATCTCACCAAGTAGTCTCTCACGATTCGTATCACTTCCAAAACACCTAAAGCATCCCCCAGTCAGCACATACAAGAATTTGGTGTAGAATTTTAGACTCTTCAGCTGGAGAAAGGGCAGTTGGGTGACCAACAGACTTTGTGTGCTTTCCTGTGAATTTATTGCCAATGGTCTTTCTTGGGATGTTGAACTTTGATGCACCTTGCCTTATTGATATATCTCCGTTGACAACAGCATTCAGAGCTTTTTCAAGATTCTGTTGAGAATAATCCTTGTATTGACGGCACCCCAACTTCCGTTTGTATTTTCGTGACATTATTCTGAAATAAAAAGTTAGGTAAGATATCAATCTTTAGGTCGGTAGGTATCGAAATTTAGGTAGGTTTAACAACTTTGTACTGTGTGCTATATATTGCACCTCCCCCCAATCACCCCACATACTGATACAGGGTGGGAGGAAGATATACTACCCAACTATATAATGCGTACCACGAATGAAAACTATGTGGCTGAAAACACTATGATAACCTATTTAAAAATCTTCATAGTTCGTCCACACTCAGCTCATTGAGAGGTGGGCAAGATAACCCCAATTTGCCTAGAAATCATGGGGTAACATTGTCCATCAAAACACACATGAAAATGAAGGTATAGAAATTCCCCTATCATATTATTCCAATCGTTATTATATGCGACACAAATAGAAATAATTTAAAAAACTTACCAGCTTTCGTTATTGGCTGCTCTGATGAAAGTTGCTTAGGTACTCCAGTAATTTGTCTTGGACTCCTCTTATACAGCTCACGGTTTCACACTGATAAACTATCACCACATGGAAAAACTTTGTTTGGCGCTCAAACTTTTTTGTCATAAATAGGTAAAGTTACCCGGGTGGGCAAAGTAACCCCAGTTAATGGTAACACAAAGTTAAGGATACAAATCGATAGAAAGGACACAGTAGAATGCAACATGACTACCTGGTTCAGCATACTTAGAGGCAACGGCCTTCAGTGTAGTTATTATTGAATATCATAGAAAAATTAACGTTCATTTCCTAATAAAGTTGGGTTTCACCGAACTACCGATATTCAGACAAAAACCACAGCACACCAAATTCGTAGGAAATGCATTTTACCAGGAAGATGGTCATGTCCGATCTTGAGAGACCTCCCCTTAACTATCCGAAACAATATCAACTAGAGACATGGACGATGTCGTTCCAAACTGCAGCCATATCTGATAGTAGAAAGGAAACGACCGGGAAATTCTCGTACAATACGTGTGTATCTATATTTATTTTCCAAGGGTGACTGGATTGTCTCATGATAACGCCGCTATCACAGTCGTACGGTCAAACTGAGGGCGGCGGCTTCGAAACTACCCCAAACTTGGATCGTTTACGGGCAATTACATCATTTTGTGATATATACTTCTGGATATGGATGGAACATTTAAAATTTATTGAAGATGTCCCAGCATTAACAACCTGGCATTAGTTTTTTTCCAATTTCTATTCGAATTTGTTGCCTTAGATCCTCTAAAGTATTCGGCCTATTAAAATAAACTCGCAATTTTTCGTAACCCCGCAATTAGGAAGTCCAAGAGGGTCAAATTAACTGAACGTGGTGGCCATTTGGTTAGTACACTTTGCCCTATCCATCTTCTAGGGAAATTATCGTTAAGAAATGACATCAAGACTTAAATAAGGAGGAGCTCTAAATCCACACTAAAGCGACGATATGATCACTCGACTGTAAAATCTTTTAATTTATTTATGAAAGTGGACTAGCCTAGAATAAGATGACTGATATTAGGCAATAGAAGCTTAAGGAGGGCAGCCAACCAACGAAGAAATTGGTAAGTATTCTATGCTTACGTCACTGTCAAGGTCTCATATGAATAGATTATTTGCTAATTTTAGAGAATCCAACATGGATGACAATGTAGAATTATGAAGAATGATGAATTTCGTATATTGTTTTGGACTGTAAAATTTTCTGAGATAATTGACTGGAGTTTTAACTTAAGAAGCAGAAGCAAAATAGAAGCTTTATGAAGACGCATATGGATTCATTCTAAATAAGGAAGTGCAAGAATTCTATGATTACATTCTTGATCTATAACAGCAGTTATATTTTGTTTATCTGTAATTACTGTAATACTGTTCGAAATAGCTTTAAGAGATAGTACAATAGCCACTTGGAAATTTTACTTATTATTATGGAGAATAGAATGCGGCAAAATATTTCAATATACTCCTGCAATGACATGACGTCTTGGAATTCTTGAGCTCTGAATCTCTTTCGAAGACCAGATCTCTACTTAGATATAAGGTATTCTACAGGATTCGGCAGAGATATAAGACGTTTTGGAAATGGGTATAACAGTTCCGAGGGGGAGGCTAATGTTTTCGGAATGGTATGTGAAGGTCAGGAGATACAGTTTCAGTCGCCATGGCGTCGTGGACGCTTGAGCATCGTGTCTTTGTTTACGACACGTTCATAGATACCTGTCGTTCTGTTATCGCTATGCAACGCAGATTCCGAAATCATTTCAATGTTAATTTGGGCCAACTTCCAATTGCTCCAGAGCCCAATCAGTGAACACACGGAGCTGATATGGTCATTTAGCTTAATTAATTTCCTGGGTCAGTTGGATTTTATACGGGTGCAGACCTAAGTCCTGACGCAAAATTGGTTAGAAGTTGACGTCGCAGAAAAACCAAGTACTTGTGAACGACGAGCAATTGACTGCCTCAGGTTTTCCCGTACACTCTCACGCACAACGGCGATGTTTTCAGCAGATCTTGCATTTCGGTGATGCACTGGTGTTGGCTGATTATTTGTCAAACCGCTTGACTCGAATTTCCACGGTGATTTGGCTTACACTACTGAATAATTCACAACAAATTTGACATTTGTTGCTTTAACAACATGGCCGCTATAACCTAACAAATCTCGAGCTTCCCTATTGAAAGACTATTTTAACTTCTACAAAATGAGAGACGCACAATTTAATTTATTATGCATCACTGGCTTCTCAAAGGAACTTAGGAACTTAAAGGATTTTAGGCTTTTTTTTCTTGATCGATAATTGTGTTTGTTATGTCAATTCTGATTCTAGACATCGAGAGATGGATTCGCAATATCACCTCACAATAAACAGCTTTATTCACTTTCGCTCTCCTCGGCAATCTCATTATAGCATTTCTCAAACAAAAGATTTATTTAGCAATATACACCTACAACCCTAAGCCGGCTCTCGTTAAAAGTAATCCCTCCGTAAATTCCAGTCAAGACGGCGAGAAGCACGTATATCAGAGATCGTCGAACGACACACTTACAACAGACGGAATTTTCCGGGTTAAACCAATATGGGGCTTAGTTTTAATACGAAAATATGAAGACGATGCGGCGGATAAAAAGTACACGCTTCCGGCCCGATGGCACGAAGGCAAACAAAGGATGTATTGTCGGATTTATATCCCTGTCTTTATCAAAGGGGGCGGTATGGTCTTCGGCGTGTGTACACTGTGTCTGGTATGGGGATTATATCGAAATTTTTTCCATTCCTTCTCGGATTTTCAAAGATACGTTGCTCTATTTATCCGCCTTATATGCAAACCTATTCGATAATAGCAATTCAATAACATTCGCAGAGAAACGCAAAGCTGAAATCGGGTACAAAAGGGCAAAACTGCAAGGACAATTTCTGAATCAGTGGTGTTAAACTCCACGGTAGTTGAGATGCCGTCGCATACACTTGAAATATTTGAATCGATGTAGGTACAGGCAATTAAGTGTAACTTTGCCGTCGTGTTTGACCACTTGTTATTTTACTCGTTTTGGGTATCTATACTGTGTGAATATCTTAAACCATACCTCGAATTTGGGAGATTTAAATAAAAATTCTCGAAACAGATCGAATTTTGATATTTTTGCCTATCCTTATGAGCTAATGACTTCTAGTTAATTCAATTAAGTGTGTGGAACTGATATTCATATTTGAAGGAACCTCTTCGGTATCAATCAATCATACGAGGATTGATTGGTAATGGAATCATGAATGGTAATGGAATCATTTGTTGTTTCTTCAGGATTGAAATTATTAGAACTGTTATGATCGTTGGTGAGGATTTCAAAATGATCATTATTTGGAAATAGAAGAACTGCATCAACAAGCATGACATGAACTAACATCTAGTTCATGTAGACATTTTTTTAGATTTGGTCTTTTCAAATTCTTTTTTTTTTTCGTTATTTTTGATTTTCATCTGTTCGGTGTTGAGGAGTAACCCAAAAGAGGTTATCTTCATGTACAGCTCGTCAAGAATAGGAACATTAGCACTGGAACCCGAAGCACTTAGACTGTATCTGCCTCTATTTCCTTTAACAGGAAACAGAATATGATGTTGACGCCTTGTTTCTTAAAATTTTACATCGCAAAATCGCCAAAAGCGTTGGGGGTGGACTTAAGAAAAAAATTCACTCTGTCCACTCTAATTTCACTTGAATGATACTTGAGATACTGATACGCCAACTGAGAAGGCAGAGGATCTAGTAAAAGCACCTAGCAGGAGAGGGCAGCACTGCCAACCCACTTGTCTCTAGAAAATAATTCTCTTTTTTGTACCCCCTCATACATAGTATAGATATAGATATTGCATATATTAATGTGGTATAGATGATTTTAATAACAAAATTGCAGAATTAGCCAAATTGCACCCAGATAAATTGCTCATATATTTATAGCTGGTATTAGATAAATTTTACTAAAGTAGAAATTGAAGAATAAAGTAGACGGTTGACGTTTTGGAAAAGTAATTCAAAGATTTAAACAAAGATTCGTCTCCAACATACAACATGAAGAATACATACTGAAACAGCTAAATATCTTTCAGGCTGAAATTTCCAAAAGAACTTCGGAAAGAACATTCGTATAACAGATTTTCCAATTCCCTCTTTGATATTAAATGAGTATTTCTTAAAGTGAAACTTCTGTAGTACGGTAGGTAGTGAGTTCGAAAAACTGAAACGGAATTCAAAGTGAAATACTTTGGTGGAGGGGATACAAGCAGTGCATGAGAATGAACGAGAGTGGGGACGCCTGAGGAGTGTAGAGGGGATACACATAGGCTTGTGCGTCCGCAGTGTAAGGAATGAGTGGCTGTGCATAAGTAGTGCATTAGTTTATGTAAATTGTGGTTCACATCGAGATATAACTTTCGAGATATAATTTTGCCGAAGAATCATGAGCGCCTTTTATAACTTTTTGAGAGAAAAATTTTATCTGATACCGTCGAGTGATCCTAACACATCAACAACGAAACATGGAACAGAAATGGACGCTACTTATATACTTCGTCGCCGATTTCCGGTTTTTAAAAAAACAAAACTTTCACAATTTGAATTTTGGTTTAATTAAAATATTTGTTGTAAGTATGTGTTTACAATTTCAATGTTATATCCTGACTGACTGTATGGATGCAGAACAAAGCATAGGTCTCAAGATGTTGCTGTCAGCACTTTTCCAAGAATTGAGATAAGGACTGCTAGCGCAGTTGCAAGGCGGCTGACATAATTCCTCCATCCCTAAATTGAGGTATATTTCAAGGGGTGAAAAATGCCGAAGTGCTGGGTTGCGGCTGGTCACTATCGGGTTCGTTGGTAGTCCTTCTTCTTCTTCGGATAAATGCATATGTGAAATATAGGCCAGTAAAAATTAAAATAATATATATTGGGATTGTCCAAAAAGTTTTGGTCCATGTAATTCGATTTGGAGTGAGATCGATAGGTGTCAGACTTCGTTGTTGTTTCTGTAGCTCATGAATTTTGTCAAGTTCGACGTTTTCTAAATTTATTTTGGTTGGAGAAGGTACAGGTGAATTATGTTGAATAATGATTTCTGGTAGAAGCATTGGATGGCCTTCACTGATTGATTTTTCATTAACATAAATCGATTCATTTGTTTGGAACTGACATCCAAAAGGTAGGTTGATAAGATAGTTCCCTTGTAGTGTTGTAAGGTCCGTACGTTGGCATACCGTTCGTATTTTAGTGGGTTTTGGGAAAACTGTTATGTAATGTGATTCGTCGATTTGTTGCACCACAGTATCGGCGATTTGTATGGGTGTAACTACACAATTTTCGTGGGTGGACTCCAATCGTAATAATTCAAAGATGCAATCTTCTTTATTGATCCCGTTGATTAAATTATTTTCAGGGCAATAGTAGTCAGGGTGTAACTTGATACAAGGTATCGATGTATACTCGTAGAGGTTTTCGTTCATAACCAGATAGGTATTTTTTGGAACAATTGTTGTGAGGTTTTGGGTAGGAATCGAGTAAAGATGATAATAGGAAAATATTTGGGGGTAAATAATTGGGAAATGAACCACGAAAACAATTTTTGTACCTGAGTAGTAAGCCTCAGTGTCAACTAAATTATAATACCTATGAGTATTTTTTGAATTGCGTGGAAAAATTAATTGATTGACTGTATTATATTTTATAATAGTATCTAAAATTGATTCTAGTTCATCGATTTTCAAAATGCTAGGATGCAATGTACCTAATCTGGCGAAAGTGACTGAATTTTCAACATCACTTAATAATTGCAAAATTAGATTTAATGTCGAACTAATTTGATCTAAGGTATTTTTGATTTCCAGATAATGATTAAAGTCAAAAATAAATTTATTTAATTCTTTTCTCATTTTATTTAAAGCGGAAGTAATTACAATTTGGTTATTTCTAATTAATGTCATTGTTTTATTGAAATTATCAATCATTTGAGTGGTAAGAGAAATTTGTCTGTTTAATTTTTGAGTGATTTCTTTTTGATTATTTTGCAGATCGGAAATTGCTTGATCGTAACGAGCAGCATCATTTGCATCTAAGTTTCCAGAAATACTTTTGATTATGGTGCCTAATCCATCAATAAGACCACGTTTAACTCTACCTGTAGGGCTTAGAGAATTGAATTTTTGTTCAGCTAATGTTAATTGATATTGCAGAGCTCTATCAAAATTACTTAATTCAAAATAGTATGATTGATTGAGGGTTTCGTTTATTGTAATAGTTATATTTATATATAGCTGTTTTAGTATTCTTATCTCATTTTTGATAGGGTCTAAGTCAAAATAGTGGATAAAGGTGTGTGTATTGGATTTAACTTTGGCTGTACCTAATTTATACGGGAGAATCCCAGGATTCTTATTTAGGTTAGTTATCGTTACTTCCTGAAGCATGATCTTGGATATCACCAGGATCAGGATGAACAGTTGGTTCCTGTAACAATTTCTTTTTATTAGACCGGGCTCTTCTTAGATTTTGTTTATGTAATATATTACCAATAGTTTTTATTTTTATTTTCCTGTTTTGAATAACTTTGTCTCTAGAAAATTTTGGATTTAATTTATTACGATTTTTTGTGGTAATTTTCCTGTATGCGTCAGTGTCTGGTTCATATGTCAAAGGGTCATGACGATTCTGTCGTTCATTATGACTTTCAATAACATGTTCTTTTTGTTGAGATAATTGTTCATTTAATTTTTTGTAAATTTCCTTAGTGGTTTCGCGATGTTCTTGCATATAATTATTCATTAATTGTTGATTTAAATTGATGTCAAAGGGGTCTTTAGTATTTAAATGTCCGTTAATAACGTCAATAGGTTTCTGTTTGGTAATTGAATGTATGGAATTATTATAACCTAATACAGCATATGGCATTTGATTTAAAATATCGATTTTACCTTTATTTTTTGCTCGTATTACTCTTAAGTGTTCAATGATGGTAGAGTGAAATCTCTCGATTGGTCCATTAGATTGGGGATTATTGACTGTAATATAATGAGTTTCAATTTTATGAATTTTAAAAAATTCTTGTACTACGGAATTTTTTAATTCAGTTCCGTTATCCATAATTACAAGTGATGGTAAGCCATGATGGGTCATGAAAATTAGAAAAGCTTTAACAACTTCTGTACCCAACATACCTGCTAGGGGGTAAGCTTGAGCATATTTAGAGAAAGTATCGATAAGTGTCAAAAATTTTTGTCCTTGTGCCTGAAAGGTATCAATATGAACAATTTCGAAAGGTCTTGATGGTGTAGGAGTTATCATTAATTTTTGTTTAGGTGGATTTCTATCATATTTATTGGATTGGCAAATTTCGCAATTATTGATATAATTTGTAACATCACTTTTTAAACCGGGCCAGTAATATGATCGTCTTATGCGAGTTTCAGTTTCTAAAATCCCTCTGTGATTGGTTTTACCTTCGTGATAATTTTTTATTGTATCTTTCTGTAAGTCTTTTTCTATAACATCCTGTAAAATGCTATTACACTTAATTAGTTTGTATGCTGAATTTTTAAACGTTTTTTGTAAAATTTCGCAAAGTTGCGGTACGAATGTCTCATCTTTAAAATAAATACCGTACGTAAATTTTGGGTCTAAATAATTTTTGAAAAAATCAATTACATCTTTTTCTAATTCGAATACAGACAACTGGGCGGAAATTTGTTTTTTATTTGGAAATATTTGTCTAATTTCTGGTTTTGCGGGTGAATGTAAGACAAAAGTTATATCTAGTTGAAAATCGAATAAATTTAGTGCTTTTTCTGATATTGGAAGTTCCTGTATTGGATTTTCGTGACTTGTATGCACAGTGTCGTTTCCTTCTGGTTCCTCTGCAGAGATTGTCTCTTCGGAGTCTCTTCTTTCTGGTTCGTCTGCAGATATAGTTCCTTCGGTATCTGTAGTAGGTCTTCTTAATGCTGGTGGGCATGGTTCTTCAGTGACGTCTTCCATTCTTGGTTGTTCGCTGGCATTTGCGATTATTGACAGATTATCGGTATTATTTGGTTCTGGTCCTATTGTGCTCAGGGATCGATTATATTGATCCATAAATTCCAAGAATTCTTTTGTGTGTATTTCAATGCGAGAAAGGGCATCAGCGTTGGTGTTGCATTTACCTTTTTTATATTCTACTTCATAGTCGAATTCCTCCAATTTGAGCCGCCATCGAACTAATCTCGAGTTTGGCTCTTTTAATGACATTAGCCATTTGAGGGGTTTGTGATCTGTTACAATTTTGAACCTACGACCGAATAAATAAGGCCGAAAATATTTTGTCGCCCATACAATGGCCAAAAGTTCTTTCTCTATAGTACTAAAATTTTGTTCCGAATCGTTCAATGTTCGAGAAGCGAACGCTACCGGTTTATCGCTTCCAATAGTCCCTTGCGATAAGATTGCGCCAATTGCGACATTGCTCGCGTCTGTCGTTAAAATAAAATCTTTAGAAAAATCAGGGTATTGTAGAATTGGTTCATTAGTTAGTAATTTTTTACAATCTTCGAAACATTTTATAAATTGGGGGGTATGTTCAATTTTTGAATTCTTTTTTAAACAAACAGTTAATGGTTTCGTAATTCGCGCGAAATCTTTAATAAATTTGCGGTAATATCCGAGTAAACCGAGAAAGCCTTTGATCTCCTTCGTTGTTTTTGGTAATGGATATTTCTCTATTGCTATAATTTTGTCCGGGTTGGGCTTAACCCCGTCTAGTGTCACGATGTGACCAAGATAAGCCACTTCTTTTTGCAAAAATTCGGACTTGTCCAATTGGATCTTAAAATTAGTTTCTCTCAGTCTTTGGAATATTTTTGATAGGTTGACAAGATGTTCTTGTAATGATGTCGAGTAAATGATGATATCATCTAGATAAACCAAACATATCTCATTTTGTAGTCCTCTTAGTATGTTGTCCATGACCCGTTGAAACGTCGCTGGGGCGTTCTTTAGGCCGAATGGCATCCTGACGTACTCATAGTGGCCATTTTCCACATTGAAGGCTGTTTTGGGGATGTCTTCTGGATTCATCTCAATCTGATGGAATCCACTTGCCAAATCCAGCGTTGAAAAATAATTGCACTTCCCTAACTTGTCTAGGACATCTGAAATGTTGGGCAGGGGGTACCTGTCATCGATGGTCTTCTCGTTGAGTTTTCGGTAATCCACAACGATACGCCATTTCTTCCTTCCGGAGGCGTCTGCCTTTTTCGGCACAATCCATATTGGTGAACTGTAGGCTGAGTTACTCGGGCGTATAATACCTTGTCCTAACATTGATTTTATTTGGCGTTCGACCTCAGGTTTATGTACAAATGGGTACCTATATGATTTAATATACACCGGATCATCGTCTTTAGTTTTTATGCAATGTTTAATTTGATTGGTAAAAGTTAGTGATTGATTTTCAGTATGAAAGATGTCCGCATATTTTCTACATAATTTAAGTAGTTGTTCGCGTTCCTCGGGATTCATATGGGATGTGCGAATTAATTTATTAACGTCTAAATTATTTTTTTTTGTCACTTGTGGTAGTCATGTCTACATAATATAGTTCATAATTATTTTCCGAAAATGGTATGGTTTTAATTGGATCTGTTAAGGGCAATATAATTTCTTTATCTGTTTTATTGGATATTTCTACTAAAGCAAAGCCATTTTCTGCCACGGATAGAGTTTCAGGTATTTCACAATTTTTAATTTGTTGATGGGGTATAATTATTTCACCTTGTTTTTGAGTAACAGGAATTTTGGTTACCGTTCGAGTATGTGGACTAATGTTTAAATTTAATAAAACTTGTTGACCTGATTGCTGATAATGAATAGGAATAGAACAATTAGGTGTTACTAATTTTGAATTTACAAAATCTAATTGGGCATTTAAAAGTTTTAAATTATCAAGTCCAATAAGTCCGTCATAAACGTTATGAAAATTAAAAAGATAAAATTTTAAATTTTCTTTTTGTTTAAATTCTGGAAAAATAGGAATTTCTGCGCAATATTTATGAGATGATGTTTGAAATAGTGCAGATACAGTAAAAGGTTCATAAGAAATTTTGTCATAATAATATTTTGAGGCAATTTCGGGATTTAAAAATGATTTAGTACTGCCTGTATCTAAAAGAAATTTTAGGGGTGGTTTTGAAATTTGAATATATGGCAGTTCTTTTTTATTGGTCGAAATATGATATTCTACTATGTTTCGTCGATTGAGTACAGGTCCTCTTGAAAATTTTCGGATTGTTCCTCAGCAGGATGTGAATATTCATATGTCTGTTCTTCGTCATAAGAATATTCAGGGTTATCAATTGGTTGGTTATCTAATTCCGCATTAAATAATTCTTCCGAAATAAATTTAGGCTTTTGACTATTATTTTGGAAAAAATTATTTTGTGTTTGTCGTCTTAATTGGGGTGTCGTATTTGTAGTCGATACACTCATTGGCGTTGGTTTATTTTGTTGATTGTTATTATCACTTGATGGTTTCCAGACATTTTGTGGTCTGCCAAAAACTCGTGAATTAGTCAAAAATCTATTAGGATTAGGATGTCTTTGAATATTTATTGGACCGCGTGGAAAGTTAGAACTCGTTGGTTGTTGTTGGTACATTATTGGTCTAGAAGGGCCACTCATTTGTGAAAATGAGGGGTTATAAAAATTTTGTGAGTGATTTACAACAGGTTTCTTAACTAAAACATTAGAATTTGGAATAGATTTTTGAAAATATTTAACGTTATCTTCCTCAGAAATAAATTGTAAAGCTTGGGCAAGAGTTGTGGGTCTCATTGCACGAATTATAGGTCCTAAAGGCTCTCTTAATCCTGCCAAAAATGTTTTTAAAGCTTGTTTTGTAAAAAAACTACGTTTACATTGCCTTTCTGCAATATCGCAATGAAGGTCAATATAATTACAAATTGTATTTAGCAAATGAATAACCTTTTCGTGAAATTGATACGGTGTTTCATTTGGTTTTTGTCTTAAATTTACTAAATCTTGATTCAAGCAATTTTTGTCTCTTTGATCGCCAAAATTTTGAAGCAAAGCAGTTTTTATATCGTCCCAATTTGATGTGCCGTTTATTGCGACAATTTCTTCTGCTCTTCCCTCTAATTTATTTAAAATACCATTCATTAAAAGTGTATTTTGGAAATTATTAGCATTTTGTCTATCATAATAATGATTTAATATTGATTCCGAAGCACTAATAAGTCTATGTAATTTATTTGGATTGCCATCAAAATTTGGAATAATTGATAGATTTTTAATATCTAAAATTGGTACTTGATCGTTCGGCATATTTAAATTATTTTCTAAAAAATTACTTTCACTACTCTTACTACTTTCACTAGAATTACTTATCGTTTTGATTTTTAATTGACTGAAAAACTTAACTAAGGTGTTCTCTAAATCCTGATTGTTTTCGCTTAAGGAATCAATGGATAAAGAGGAGTCTGACATGAACAAAAAAGACTACTTACAACATCGATGCCTGTGTTCTCGACGGCGGTTGCTGTCCTTAGGTTTTCCTCGATGGAGTCCTTGTGGTTAGCACTCAGTATATTGTTCTTTTTTTTTTGTGTAAGTCCGTTTTTTCGTTTAAGAGTTGAAACTCACAGGTTTTTCACGATGAAAGTCCCACGAAAAATCCGTTCCCGACTGCGCCACTTATATACTTCGTCGCCGATTTCCGGTTTTTAAAAAAACAAAACTTTCACAATTTGAATTTTGGTTTAATTAAAATATTTGTTGTAAGTATGTGTTTACAATTTCAATGTTATATCCTGACTGACTGTATGGATGCAGAACAAAGCATAGGTCTCAAGATGTTGCTGTCAGCACTTTTCCAAGAATTGAGATAAGGACTGCTAGAGCAGTTGCAAGGCGGCTGACATAATTCGCTATTTTTAGTTGATATTTACACACAGTAGAAACGCGAATATCTGTATCGCATTTTAGTTATCATAAGCCACTTGTGACATTTGTAAAAGAAAATTTTCCAATAAATCAATAATATTATAAAACACAACTCTAATAATTACTTTGAAACTCAATTCCTAATATCTCCTTCAGAAGTTTCGCTTCAATCGTGTGCCTATAGAGGTGAGGGACACTATTTTTTATCTTATAGCAGTATTTAATTTAGACACTGAGTTACAAACTCTAAGATGCACCGTATAACATACGACTGGGTCTACGACGATTAGAATCAATATAATACACGAAGGGAGAAAATACGTGCGAATTTTTAACGGGCAATAGGCGAAAGCTAAAATACATAAATGTGCATATATCAGCCCTTTTAATGATTTTAATAAAATACACTTTGTTGCGCAAAATCAAATAATATTTTATTAACGTTATAACAATAGTCCTCTACTCGTATTTACACAGAAACATATAAAATATCAATTTCAATCATCCGCTCCAGCGATACATATTTGATAATAACTTTATTAATTACGTATTGAATGGAAAATGTTGTTTAAATCAAACGAGAATTTTCATTAAAAATTCTCTTTTGATTCAATTCTCTTTTAAATTCAATCATTATGATGATTGAAAAAATGATACATTCAGTACTTGTATTATCGAGCTTTTCAATTAAATATTATGATCCTATCTTCATGTGAATGTTCTTCCGGGTTAATTCCATTGGATATTTAGTAAAGATTCTTTTTATAATGAGGGGACTTTAGTCCTTACTGAAAATAAAAATTATAATTTAAACAGTGTTAATATAGTAGTGATTCAGTCAAGAATGTACCCAATTATTTACTTTTCCGCACTCAACTATACTAGCGAAAAAGTATGTAATCGTGTAAAGAAAAGTGGGAAAAAAATGTTTTTTTCGTTTATTTTTCGTTTTTCGACCTAAAAACAAAAAAAAACATGGTTTTTAAAAAATGTTGTCTGTGTGTGTGTCGTTGTCATCGGCATTAAAATTTCTTGTTAGCACGATAACTCAACTAAATCGTATCGGATCGATCGGGTTTTGACTGATTCTGATCGGGGACGTCTCCCAGATAACACCTATATATTTTAAGGTGGATATGACACACCCCACCCTGTCCATAGGTCATAAAATAGCACGATGGTGGACTATTTGAGAAATCTTTTTTTCTTAATACGATAACTCAACTAACTCGTGTCGGATCGATCGGGTTTTGACTGATACTGGTCGGGAACATCTCCCAGACGACACCTATTGATTTTGAGGTGGATACGACACACCTCACCATGTCCATGGGTCATGAGAAAGCACGATGATGGATTATTTGAAAAAAGTAAAACTGTGGCATAAAACACATATTCTGCTTTTATGTGTTGGTTTATTTTTTCTCGACCACTCAATTTAGAGATAGAGATGTTCTACGTGCAGAAAAGTCCGTTTTAAGGTTTTAAAACTGTTTAATAAATTCATGTTCATGTGTTATTATTAGTAACTGTGCACAATGCACAACTTTTCCATTTTTATTGCACAGTAAAAATGGAAAATATAAAACATCACTTAACTAACTATCTCGATAAATCCTTTAGTGATTTCTTTAAATGTAACGTATTTTTTAGACATCTACATTTAGATCTATTAATTTTAATAAACTTATCCATGACAATGACTTCATTTGGTTCTTTGGACAGACAAACCATTTAGACATCAGTTGATTATTTGGAAATCATAAATAGACGCATTGCTTCAGGTTTTAACAATTATTAATAATTCTTCTTATTAGGATTAATTTTCGCTGAAAATAAAAATGATTATAATTATTAAATAATAAAAGTAATAAAAATAATAATCTAATAAAATGTAAAAATAGAAACTAAATAAAAACAGACAATAAATGAGATATATGCAAAGTATGCATTTATATTACTTGGTTTTCTTCATTGTTACAAAACACGAACAGGTTAGGTACAGATACATACTCGGTGAAATCATCCAGCGACTCAAATTCAACAGATTATTCAGTCATCGTGACAAAAACCTTTAATAAACATCATGAAAAACATTTGTGAGATACCAAATAATGATAGACTGAAAAATGAAATTGGCTTTATCAAAATAACCACGGTTCCAATTGTTTTACTATTGCTTGTATTTTCAGTACTAATATTCCCCCGATTTTATCAGCTTGTCAAAAAAATAAGACATGATTTTGCAAAATTTCAATCACGATTCAGTTATATTGTTAAGCACAATGGACATTACTTGTGTGGTATTTTTTAAAGGCAATACGGACGGCGACATCTTCCCTTGTAGGTTTATGTAGGTTTTCTTCAATATATCTAACTTCTTTCATCGTCGAAAATTTCTTAATATATTTAGGAACATCTGATATTTTCAACTGAGGAAATATTTCGTCTATTCTACTAGCCGTAGATTATATACAGTTTCCCTTACCTGTGGTATTACATCCATGTAATGAAAATCTCTAAATACCAGAACAGTCAATAGGGCACGAACACGATGACGCGGCACCACAACTTTATAGCCTGTGGAGCTATTGTGTGGCCAACCAGATCCCCGTATTTAACTCCACTGGACTATTTTTTGTGGGGCTACCTTAACTTGAAGGTATATCCCTATCAACCAAATACTATTGAGGTATTAAACAAAGACTTTGGTGCAAAATTTAACTAATTAACATAAGACTAAACGTTAAATAATAACGTTTTACAAGAATTTTAGTTTTGACTTGCACTAGAAACTTTAAATTGTATTCCTAAAGATAATTATAAAACTAAGAAAAGTGCAATAGCAAATGATGACTATGGAAAGGCAGCTATAATTTTCTAATAAAAGATTACTATATTATATGTATTTTTAAATAGAAAATATGGAAAATAGACGTTTTCTTTTCATGTCTCTTTTTATTCGGAGAAATAAAAATTAGTCGCAAGGAGCAAGGTCGGGTGAATAGTGGGGATGTAGCAGAGGAGTCATGCCATTTTTGTCAAATATTGGCGTATAGACAGGACAGTCGAGGCATGAATTTGGCAGCTACACTTTTCAGCTACACTTTTTATTCCAGGATGAGTTCGCGAATTTTTTTAACATTTTCATCGGTTCGAGCCGTGGAAGGACGTCCAGAGTTAGATTTGACATCAATTGACACTTCACCTCTTTTTGAAACGGGGAAACTACTCAAACACTTGAGTTTTCCCAATAGCATCATCCTTGTAGGCCATTTCTAACATTTGAAGAGTTTCTGTGCCAGTTTTTCCGAGCAAGAAGCAAACCTTTACGGCCGCACGCTGTTAACAGAATCAGCTATTGCAAAAGCGACGAGTACAAAACAATTCTCACTAAAAAATTCACACAAGCCGAACAGAACCTTCTTTAGCGGCTACTTTTGCCCTACTGCCTCGGGAATGGTAGCTCTGTAGGCTCCTGGCGGCAAAATGCGGTACTACAAAGTACAAAATAACCGCCCACATCATTTCCTTTGAGTACCCCCTCGTAGTATGATATGCTGTATGTTTAACATCAAATTGCATGGAAACCAGAGCGTGTAGCCAAATACCAATTCCAGATCTAAAATCAGCAATGAAAGTATTATTATCAGAGTAATGAGTTACAGCGAATAACAGAAAAATGTATTCCCAGTATTATTAAACAACTAGCAAACGTCCCTTTCATTGCACATCCTACTTCCATACATACCCAGTCATCAATATTTCTGCGCTTTCAATTATAGCCTGTAATTTTAAAATTAACAACGATATTTCTGGCAAAGAAAATATGCCTAAATAAAAAATATTTTGCTGATTAATATGGCAATAATTTTATGTGGAAATATAGTAGATACATTGGGAGAAATTTAGAACATTTACATTTAAACACAGATGAAAACATTTTATTATCGTAGATAAACTTTTTTCTTTGTATAATAACGCTAAGGGTTTCCAGGTTAATAGAAGCGTTTCTAGAAAAATAAAAATGAGTTACGTGTTGCACATCAACCCTCTTTAATCGACAATGACCTGGAATAGGACGCCTTAATGAAGTTCCCTGCTTAAAATACACCCAGCAACATTTTCATAATTTATTTTGGCACAAACTTCGAACAGAAACCGCACAAACAGACCGCATTCGACTTGCAATATTTGTTTTCAATTCCTGTTAGTCGAAATCCACGCCTTTAATCCCGAGCTCTTCGGCTCTGTTTGCAATCACACAGCCATTACAAAACTGTCAAACAAAAGATGAGAGGAGGAAGAGCCATATTTTACATAGTGAAGTATAATCGCGAGTCGTGAAATTTGTTGGTAATCCTTCTTTCCTTCTCACTGACTTCGTTCGCTATCTCATTATAGGGTTTGCGTGTCGCGGTTTGGTTTCTAGAAAATTCAATTTTATTGTGTGCCAAGAGAGCAGGTTTACTTGATATTTCTTCAATACGCGAATTGCTGATAAAGTAAGGCTCACTTTTAGTTGATCGACAAACAGTATTATTGCTTTTTAGGGTCTTTGCATCCAATTTTTTGTATAATAGGCATGTTAGAAAAAGTTTACTTGAAATATCATTATGTTTCTTCCTTCATTACAGACTTCTGTTTGAGTCAGTCCAAAAAGAGTGCTGTATTATTACCTCCGTATTTCGAGTATTAAAGTAATGATACTGAAAATAATAACAATGATAAAATAACAAGACAAGCAGGCATATTTAAAGTGTTTTTTTTTCTTTTAGTTTTTAGCATATATTAATCTTAACTATTAATTTTTTATGACATGTATATATATATATATATATATATATATATATATATATATATATATATATATATATATATATATATCACCATTAATGAAAATATAACGTAACTCTACTTGCGCAGTTTTAATATTTTAATCATTGAAAAATACTTTTAATATATCGCATCTGCTTCCTATCAACTCTGTTAAAAACATGGCGCATGTATAGTTTCGAAACAGTTTAGGATTTCAACTGCCAAAACTGTGATATTTTTTAAATTAAGAAAGAGTAATACCTATTAAAAGTTGTATAAGATTAAAAAAGAACATTTGAACGTATAGAAATTTACTTAATTCACCTCAAGCTTGTGAGTTATATAGGACAAGGTTACACATAATGACAAGGACAAATACACCCATGTTCTTAAACTGCAGGTACATTGTTAATACAACTAATTCTGTTAGTTCTGTTAATTAATTGTGATTGTTCCAAAACATGTGTTTCCAAAACATGTGTTTTGGACCAATAACTGTATTTTTAGTGCTAACTCTGTTAGACAAAAATACGACAAATTTTGTCATGTAATTCAGCGCTCGGCGTTTGGCATATAGCCAGGAGAATAGCTGTTTTGACCTAATTTGTTTAGTCCTTATTATATAAGGCATTTGCAGATGGATTGGAGTGTAAACTCCTTATTTCTGTAGTTAGAATTAGTAACTTTCAGTATAAGTTAATGCAAAGAACAGGTAATATTATTTTAGATAATACAAAAATTTTATTTATTTTAAATTATATTTATAATTATATTTATTTATTCATTTAGATATAGGGTATGATACACAAAATATGATCACAAGTTTACCTAGAATTTAGGAACGAAAAATTGAGCTAACTGTTTAGAGTAATTTAGATTTAGTTTAATTTTAGTAAAGCATATGTAAATAGAGATTTTTAGTTCTGAAGACTTTTCTAACTTTAACGAACTTATAGCTTTATGTATATACTCAATGCATGTGATACGGTGATATAATACACGTCTTAATTAGATCAAATTTTACACTGGCGCACATTCTCGACGGTATTTCCAAGAAAGTCTGCAGCCACGCGGCAGGATATACAGGATCTCTGTTCGTACCTACTTCGTAAGTTTTAAGGAGATCGTTAGTGATACTGTTCATCCCCCTCGGGGGATAATCTCAGTTCCTTGCACTCGACACTTTCTATGACAAACCGCCACCTTGTCCCGTTTACTCTTCTTTTATACGCGGACACAGGGGGGTCGACGAACCACCTGAATATTTCACGTCGCCCAGTTTTCAATTATCTCGTGAATGGTCGCGATACACGCCATACGCACTTTATTTTTTATAGATGGGCCCTCAGGATGTCCCCATTCATGCGGCGATGGGTTTTTTGATGACAACTGTAGGCCTTTTTTATATCGCGGGATATTCTGTATTTTGACCGTTCCATTTTGCTTTCTGTGTCCGTCCGTCTCAGGTATATAACGACGTATATATCGCATGTATAAAATACGTCCCTCGAGTTCAAAGCGATGACTAGATACAATGTAAAAGATTGTACAGCCAAACTGCGTGCTATATAGAATATTTCACGCAATTTGGTCCATGTTAAAATATTCCATGCTGCATTGCGTATAAGAAATTTTCAAATTTCTTTTATTAATATTATTTATAAAGTCCCTGTACATATAACATACTGTATATTATTATATTTTACACATTCATGTTTCCTGTATCCTTTCTTCAATAGTCTTAGATATATTTTCATTTATATGAAGGAAAGTTGCAAATGCAACCCAAAAATAATTTCTATTTTGAATACGAGTAGTAATAAAAGTTATTGATGAAATTCTGTATACAGTGTTAGACAAGAGTAACACAAGACACCTTTATTTCCCAGAATATGATCTTTTAGAAAACACATTTTTAAACAAAAGCTTTAGAGGATTAAGAATGGCACTATGTAAAATGTTGTTACAAAATACAGGGTATTTTTAATAAGTGTGACATACTAAACATACATTGTTTCTTGATTTGAACTTACCTGACCTATTATGTAAAATAGAGCTGCGGCTTTAAATAACTCCGTAAGAAGAAATCGGAACAGATCAAATAAGGTGAGGGTGAAGCCATTCAATTGGTTCCATTTACCAAGAAAAGTATCTTTAAGAAACTGCTGGACATCAAGACTAAAATGAGGACAAGATCCGTCTTCTTCAAACCAAATGCTTTGCTAGGGAACATTATTATCTTCAATGTCTGTATAAAGACCTGATAAAGTTGGAACTGAGTTTAAACGTAGAAATTTTAAGTATTTACCAAGCAACCAAATTTTCTTAGAAAAAGTGAAGCCATAAAGGATGAGCCATCGTATAATTTTAGTCCATGAATTTATTTATTTTGCTTGATTATAAGATTCTTGAATATAATGAGGATTTGCTTTCAAAATAACCAAAATTATGTATGCATGTAGGATTATGAACCATTAAATTCAGAGAGATATATTTGGACATGTTGCAGAATGCTATTGAGTTCATAATTTTGAATATTCTAGAAGGTAATCGTGATGAATTTCGAGACCTAGAAATAACTTTTCAACAATATAGTGCTTCTTTCGCGCAGAAGCGAAACTGAATTGAAGTTTAATTTTTACTGTACACGATAATACATGGTGGCCTGTAAAAAAATGGCCGCAAGTAGTGATTGCCATGATTTGAATTAATTACTCTCGCTCTAGATGAGTGTGAGCGAGAGAGAAGGAATGTGCGCGCTGCTTCGTGTTGTAAACAAAGATGTGACTGTTATACAGTATGTTTATTTCGTTTCAGGAGTGAAGACGTTGACACTCAATTTTATTCTTCTTAAATACTTTTTAAAAAATTGTCGGGTCATTGACTGATGTGATTTTTTAATGATAAAAAAATTAATGTTGCCCAGGAATTTACCGCTCTTATGTATGGCGTCAAAAATGTACAAGTGTAAATTTAAAAAATAGGAACTAGTTTTAACTCTAAACTGATTCCACCTTATTGAAAGTCGTTAAAGCAGAAGATGTTGCGAATTATTTTTATCAATTTGATGTGGCTAAATGTAACAGATCCATGTTATGTGAAATTGAACGCAGATGATTGCGATTGGCCATTAATTGATGGTACTTTAAAACCAACATTGTTCATTAGTGTGCCGACGCCGATGAGAGTCGATGACTGTGTGTGCGAAGACTGTGTCAAAACGGTAACCTCTGAAGACAAAGAAGCCACGGAAGAAAATTATGATTTAGTTGAAGGCTCTGATGATTCAGATGAAGTTCTCTTATAGTACGGATCTCGTACTATAGAGTACCTTTCACTGATTTCATTGAGTCTAAGTACGGTCCTGTTATGGAACAAATGGTTAATACCCTAATAGGTTTACAGTCATTTTCTCCTTTGCCGATTATAATAATGAATATCGTATTTCGTGCCACATGGGAGACTCCCCAAAGAATGTCATACATCCCCTTCCCACATAAAGTTCGGATTCCGATGACACCCCCCCCAATTCCCCCTTCATAACGACACGTCGCCGCGCGATAAAAAATTTATTTTATTAACGCCGCGCCGAAAATTTCGAATCGCCCCTCGTCACATCACAACGGGCAGTTAAGCTCGGCCTGGTGCCCCGTTACAGGGTAGTAACGGGAGGCAGTGCTTCAATACGGCCGTGATAAATGGCGGGCAGTCCAAGTGTCGCTGGCGGGCCCTTATCCGGCGCGAACTTGAAACGAGCGCAGATTATGATTATGACGTACTAAAAACTTTTCTTCTTTTCAACAAGAGAAATAAAGGAACGCCGGCGCTAGAAATGGTCTCAGCTTCTTGGTGTGCGGCTCAGGGGCGTGGAACGGGGTCGACGCCAGCTGTATATTCCTCCAAACACAAAAATATTCGAGAAAGGTTCGAGAGCCATTATGATGCAATGGAATCTCTATATTCTCTATATTTTCTATATAGTTTCGATTTAATTTAGATAATTGCAGATTTTTATACACCGTCGTTTATGGCACCAAGATATCAAACATTATCTTGGTCTAAGGATTGTGGATATGCAATTAACTGTAGGGTTGTATTTCTGATAATCGGGCGTGCGTATATTAAATACAGCCCCGGATATAGGGAAGGAAAAAAATTTAAGGGGCGCCAAATTTATGTTTGAAAAAAAACTTGTTACACTAAAGTGCCTAACATCCAGAGCACGTCGTACTATCGAGTGCTGATTTGAGACTTATCGAGTGCTCATTCATTTAGGGCTAATATTCTTCGAAAAATTAACAGAGTTAACGTCGAAATATAGAGAGAAAACATAATAGTTTTGCGTTCTAATGAAAGATTTTATTAACAACCAATAGAATAGTGGGTCAAAGATGATGCACCTACCTGTACTAAATAAGTTGGGAATCGTGCCAGTCTTCAAAAGCAATGAATTTCCAGAAGGAAAAGACAATGCGACGAAATCTACGAGGACAAATCAGGAATACTAGACCCGACTCAGCTGTTTTACAAAGATATAAAAGTACTATTTGACAGAATTTTAACACAAATAGGAACAAAACAAGAAAACTAGAAGAACCTGAATGAAAATTTCGCCTTCCTCACTGGCTACGTGTTTGTAAATATGTCCACTGAAGATCTGCAGATAAATGGAGCCGATCTAGCTCGAAAATATTCCAGAGACTTAAATGCAGTTGACTTATGCCGTATTTAAAAAGCAAGCTCCACTTATAATCAGAATCAACGAAAAGACAAGTGCATTAGACCTGTTGCAACATATGTGTAAACATGACATGCAAGCAGCTTTTCCCAATCAATATTAGTATAGCTTTAAGAATACACTTCATATTACCAATGACATCTGCAATATGTGAGCGAATGTTTCAGCAAATTTACAATAATTAAAACCTACCTGGGTTTAACAATGAGACAGAAACTGGCCTCTGCTTTCGCGATTACAGATAGCCATCGAAAATAAAACTGCCTATGAGACGAACTTTGCTAAGGTAATGGTTTCTTTCGCGAAAAGAAAGGTCGACGTTAAAGCTGTAGCAAGATTAGATAGTAAAATTTGCTGGGACCTAAGAATTAAAGGTGGGCGTAGAGTCTGGCTTGTACGTTGGCTACACTGGTTGTATATATTCTATGTATATTAATATCACACATAAGGAAAAGTTATTAGCAAATATGTAATAGGGTGCAAATTAATTTAAGGGTTCTTATTTTCCCGGTCACAAAAACTCCCGCCCAGTATATTTATTTTGTGAGTTTTTTAAAAGCATTAATCTCAAATGCTGTAGGGAAGGGGCGTCAGTGTCAAGTTTTTGTCCCGGCTCGGAGAAATCGTTGATCCGGGACTGATTAAATAATAAGAATATATGAAAGAACAATAAATAGACACAACATGACCAGATAGACTAACGCATCGACAACTAACCAAATTTAGAACCCATCATCCATGATCACGTCTCGAGAGACTACATCTAAAGATACTTCAAGTAGGACATGAACTAATTGACATCGTGCAAGTTGACCCAGGATGTGAAAAACTTCACCGAAACTCAGTGACGGGAACATCTATATATAGCGCCAATAAAACCAAAGACCACCACTACCAAAAAAAAAAAACCAAATAATGTACAAAAATTATCAATGGCAAGTATTACACCCTAGACTAGTAGACTATTAGACCCTTCTACGAGCCCAGGCTCATAATATTTCGGCCAGGCATAATTTTACAATTAATATATTTAAAAATAAATTAATAATACTCTCAAAACTATTTTATTAAAAAAAAATATTGGTAACGGAAACAAAGTATAACCTTTTAACTTAAACACGATGAAATATTACTACGTGATGATCTGTCAATTACAAGTTTGTTAATAAAAGATATTAAGATTCGCGGTTCAGAATTGTTCAGCCAATTGCTGAAATGCATAGTAGGCTAAACGTTTATAGCGTTTTAACACTAAACATAATTTCAATTGTTGACAAAGTGAAATTTATATTATATTGTGTGTTTTGGAGGAGTCTGATAAAATTAAAAAAAAATGACACGTGGAGTGGCATTAAGTGACCATATTTTTAAAATCAATTGTTAATGTTCATAAGCAGGGAATATCAGCTCAGAAAACATCTGCTACGTATTCGCTGTCTAAATCAACATGCTCTGAAGAGGATTGTAAAAATAAACCGACGATCAAGTGCAAAAGAAATTATGATACTATGCAGACAAGTAGTTGGAAAAAATGTTTCTGTATCAACAACTAACGCTCAATAAAAGAAAATAAAGGGTGGTCCAACCAAAGAGCACGATGTTAATTGTAAATAAAACAAAAAGTTTTCAGAGAATTATCTTAATATTTTTTATTATGATAGAAAGATCTATGACAATTATTTGAAACAAAATATCGGCCAAATGCTCGCCACGGCTTCGGTGGCATACCTCTATCCGATGGTCCATATTTTCAATGACTCTGAGACATAATTGAGATTCAATTTCGTTAATGTGCCGAATTATCTCATCCTTTAGCTCTTGAATTGTTCTTGGCTTATTGACGTACACTTTTTATTTTAAATATCCCCAAAGAAAGAAGTCCAACGGTGTCAAATCACATGATCGTGGCGGCCAATTAACATCGCTACGACGTGAGATAACACGGCCATTGAATTTCTCGCGCAAAAGTGCCATTGTTTCGTTGGCTGTGTGGCAAGTGGCACCATCCTGTTGGAACAACATATCGTCCAGGTCCATATCCTCAATTTCTGGCCACAAGAAGTCCGTTATCATCTCGCGATAGCGAACACCATTCACGGTAACTGCTTGGCCGACCTCATTTTCGAAGAAGTACGGCCCGATGACGCCGCCAGCCCATAAACCGCACCAAACAGTCACTCTTTGTAGATGCATCGGCTTTTCAACAATCACTCGTGGATTCTCATTTGCCCAAATGCGGCAATTTTGCTTGTTAACGAATCCACTGAGGTGAAAGTGTGCCTCGTCGGTGAAGATGATTTTCTTTGTAAAGTCACCATTCACTTCTGTCTGTTCAACCAACCATTCGGCGTATTGACGACGCTTGAAATGATCAGTAGGCTTCAGCCCTTGAGTCAATTGAACCTTGTAAGCGTGTAAATTCAAATCTTTATTCAAAATTCGCATCAGTGATGTTCGTGAGATGTTCAATTGTTGGACACGACGACGAGTCGAGGTTGACGGCTCTTCTGCTACACTATCGCGAACAACAGCAATGTTTTCCGCAGAACGAACTGGGCGAGCATGCATAGGTGTTTTCACATTTCCTACAGATCCGGTTTGCTGAAACTTGCGCACAATTCTCCCGATTGTGGACACATTTGGTCGATTATGCTGACCAAAAAAGTCACGAAGTGCACGAAATGCATTTTGATTTGAACGCCCATTTTCGTAAAAGGCTTCAACAATCTTAACGCGCTGCTCAATTGTATACCTCTCCATGGTTGAATTTGTCAAATACTGAAACAATGAAATGTCAAATTAAGTTGGGCAAAAAACTTGATGTTAAGGTGTGACTCACAATTAACATCGTGCATTATGGTTGGACCACCCTTTAGTATACAGATTTTACAAGGTACAGTTAGATCCATTACATTTTACTCTTAAACTTACTGGCTTCTCCTTCAGGCAAAAGTAAAGCGACTATTAACTAAACGACAGAAAATTCAATTAGTTACGATGGGCGAAGGGGAACATAGGCATTGGACTTTACAACAATGGCACCGGGTAATTTGGAGTGACGAATCCAAATTTGAAATCTGTTTGGGTGGTATCAGAAATCGTGTGCTAAGTACCCCACAGGAAGCTTATTATCTTGACTGTTTGGTTAGGAAAGTGAAGTGTCCTGCGTCTCTTATGATCTGGGGATATATGAGTGGTATGGGCGTAGGAAAATTGCATTTCGAAGATGATACTGTGACAACAGAAAAATGTAAACAAATTTTGACAAACAGTTTATTGCCGTCAATACCAATGCCATATGTTAAGGCACTGACGCGCAGTACATTTTTCAGCAGGACGGGGCAGCGTGTCACACAGCAAAAACTGTCAAATTTTGATTTGACAGAACATAATGTCCTTATTATGGAATGGTCCTCTAGCAGACCTCCTCAGACCTCTCGCCAATACAAACATCGTGACATAAAATAGAAAAAAACAATTACGCAAACATCCAGTCCGTTCAGTTAATGATCAACGCACCAAATTGCAATAAATTAGGGACAACACGCTTCCTGAAGAATGCTTTAATCTGGTAGACACAATGCCTGTCAGAATTAAAGCTGTTCCTGTTAATAAAAGTGATATAGCACAATTTTGATGAAGCGGCCGAACTATTCTGAACCGCGTATCTTAATGTTTTTTATTAACAAACTTGTTACTGACACATCATAACGCAGTAATATTTCATCATATTTAAGATAAAAGTTTATACTTTGTTTCTGTTACTATTTTTCTTTAATAAAACAGTATTGAGAGTGTTATTACTTTTATTTAAATATATTAGTTGTAAAATTATGCCTGACTGAACTATTACGAGCCTGGGCTCATAGGTGACTTGAGGTCTGGGATACAATAAAATAACTTACTCGATCTCCAGATCTAACGCTTTTGGAATTAATTTTATAGTTCTTATTAAATATAAGGTATATGGTATATGGTATGGTATTCTCTGCCTCAACTCGTTAACACAGAGGATTTGAGGCAGAGAATTACTAAAGAATGTAGGTTAATTTCCATAGAAACACCTGAACAGGTGAGCGAAGAGGTTTGTAGCAAGATGTTGTACTGTTAGCAAGTAGCCCGGTCAAATTAGCCCAAAAAATTCATTTACAACAAACTGAAAATTTATAGGCACGTAAGGGATACCACTCTAATGAAATCCTGAAAAGTCCCCATTCATCCCGTGTGTGTAAAAAATGTTATTCAAGGTCAAAGGTCGCAAAATGGGTTCTTTGGATTTTTTGGCCAAACGGTTAGTTTTACGATAGAAATAGCTCAGACTAAAATTGTGGATGTAATTATCTACTAAAATTGTTCTTATACTTTTTTCTCTAAGATTTACCATTTCTGAGGAAAAGCTATTCGAAAGTTAGCTGGAGCTGTATTCTCCATAAAATGCACACGTTTCCACGCCACTTATGAGGTAGTGTACGAGGCGCGTTTTTTTTTAACGTGGTTTCCCCGGTAGGCATACACGGTCTGTTTCAGTGATAAATCAGGTCTTATTGAGCTTCTTCTTCTTCATTTCTTCTTCTATAATTATCTTCTTTTTCTTCTTCTTTTTTTTTCCTCTGCATCCTCCTGAGTCGATGTAAATTGTTGTAGCAGCGATACATCAACTGTTTCGTCGTTGATGTTGGTATCTTCTTCTGTTGAAAGTTCAACGTTTGAACACGACTGGCCTTGACAACTGATTCATGTTGTTGAACAAAATAAGCCCACTTTTTTGCAGCTACATTTTGAACTACACCCCTTCTTGCAATTGCAAAAAATGGTGTTAAGGAGCTTCTCTGGTGCAGGCGGAAGTAGAGTATGGATTGGCTCCAGTACATTGTCAATTAGCTTCCAACCCCATTCTTCTGGATCCAGTGCATTGCCAAGCCACACTTGAACCTGGTAATACACTTGATAGAAATGTTGCTGGGCAGAAGCTGAGGTTGGAGGAAGACAAGCTAATTGCACACGTTTTTTATTACATGATTGTTTAGCAAACGATAAGTAACGATACTTATCAATGCAGGTGATTTTTGCTGGAGCTCTATACATTGAAAGAAGAAAGCGAATTCCGTGAACGATTAGAGTTCCTGGCGTAGAATTTAAATCTTCGAACACTTGGGCACATCTCACTAAATCTTGTTTTTCGAATAATTTCAAAATTGATGTTTTTCCCCTTCTGGATAATGCTGATGTAGTATCACAGCCAGTGAAAGCATGTAAAAATAAAATATGACGTTTACATTTAGGGAAAGCCGATAAACCAGGTTTCAAAAAATAAATAATTTTGTCACTTGAAGTTCGAGCAGTAATTAATACTAACGGATCAATGTCTTCACCAACAACAACATTTATATATGCTGGATTAAATTGATTGATTGCAGTTTCAACAATAAGTACATCAGCGTCATTGTCAGCTTGCTAAACTAAAATATTCTCAGTAGTAAATTTATCTTTTAGCATTATAATGAGCTGAGACTTATTATGAACATTCGATAACAATTGTTGTTGGCTAGTTGGAACTATCATATGTTGGTCAAAGAGAATATCAGAGCAAGTTGCTGATTTTGTCACACGGCGACGCTGTTCGGAACATCAAATAAAGGAGGGATTCTTTTCAACTCAAATTCTCAGAATTACTCATTGTAAATGTATTAGTCACGCAAACTTAAAATTTTACTTATATTACGCGTCCAATAATGTTCAGAGACAGCGTAGTTATGCATATTATAGAGAATACAGCTCCAGCTAACTTTCGAATGGCTTTTTCTCAGAAATCGTAAATCTTAGAGAAGAAAGTATAAGGACAATTTTAGTAGATAATTACCTGATATACAATTTTAGTCTGAGCTATTTTTATCGTAAAACTAACCGTTTGGCCAAAAAATCCAAGAAACTCATTCTGCGACCTTTGACCTTGAATACAATTTTTTGCACACACGGGATCAATGGGGTCTTTTCAGGATTTCATTAGAGTGGTATCCCTTACGTGCCTGTAAATTTTCAGCTTGTTGTGAATTAATGCAAGGGTCAATGTCTATTTTGACTGGGGTAAAGGGAGAAGTGTACATTTTTTCTTTCGAATATATAAAAACGTCTAAGTGAGGGTGTTACTGGCACCTTGTTGCTATTTAAAAATAATTTTCAAAATGGCGCCGCAACGCCATCTTTGCTCGTTATATCACCATTTATTAACTAAAACATTATGTTTAGACTGTAATGTACTTATGCTAGTAGGTTTCGTTCTTTGTAAAAATAACATTGTAGAAAAATATAGAGCTTCCTTTGGAATCGTCAGTGTCAATATCTAATACATATTCATTTCCTAGACCTGCTATCCGATGTGACACACGTCACAAGTCGCATCCTCTATGCAGTTCCCCGTCTACCCAATAATTTATACCTCGTTACGGATGTACAAGTGAATGACTTGAAAATAATTAATTATTTAGAAGCAATTCATTACCGGCATTGAGGCAGCAGAGAAGATCGATACGTCCTTTATCGACAATCCAACGGAACAAAGGAAATATACATGAAAAATTCAGCGGGGCTATAAAAATAATTACGGTTCTGACTATTTCATGTGAATGCGTTTTTAAATTACGGCAGGTGGCCTAAGGGGGTTTAAACTACTTTAGGGTATAATTCGCCACATTATCTCAATATAATTTTAGAATTGAATGAGATATTAACGTGTCACAATTCGATAGGTCAAATGACATTTATATACATCAATGCAAGCCCAATAACTCTATTAGAAAAGGAGATACGCATAGAAAGTCCTACTATATACATATATACTATTGGAAAAAATTAACACAACAAGACTTTGTAAACGTGATTTGTAAAAGGCAATAAATAGTAATTTCTTTTTAAATTTAGTGTTATCATGTGAATGAAATACTTTGTCCAGTAAACTTAGAGTATCCGAAGATGAGACAGTGAAAACGATAACTCTGGTTAACAAGGGACGTAGCCAGCAACATGTGGATAATTTGTTAGGAATCAGACAATCAACAATTAGTCGAACAGTTAATCGTTTTAATGAACTTAGAAGTTACTGTAGAACCCCAGGACAAGATCGTCTACAGATCCAAGATATGAGCAACATCTTACGCAAGTCGCTTTAAGAAATAGGCATTCTACCAGTTTAGAGCTAAGCAGAGCCCTAGCAGAAACTTGAAATGTAGAAATTTGTGGACGAATGGTCAGGATAACGCTTAACGAAGAAGGATTGGACAGTAGAAGATCAGCTATTGCACCACTGTTCACCAGAGGACATAGAGTTATTAAATTGAATTTTGCAAGATAACACGTAAATCTGACCATTGACGACTGGAAGTTTTCAGACGAAATAAGAGTAAGTCTTAATTAACCAGATAAATGTCAACGAGTCTGGCGGAGGCCAGTAGAGAAGTTTGCTGTGAGTGATATCTCTTCGAGGATCCCATTCTGTGGTGGATTAATAATATTTCATTTAATTTCACCTCCATCTTTCTAAAATTTTCATTAGAACCGTTTTCATTACATTTATTGGCCCTTTCTGTTATTTATTCAAGTTTTTTCCCAATAATACTATTCTAATTTGTTAAACATAGTTGAATTCATTTCATTATAATATCACGTAGGTACTGCGAGTTAAATCTTCGAAAAAATATAAGTGATAATGTGCATGTAATGTAATAAATTTCACTGCTGCGTTAATTTTGTCCAGAAGTTTAAAAATAATGCCCATTATACACGGTGTCTCACTTTTTTGAACAAGTACCAGCTTTGTTTTTTCAAATAGAAACCTGGATATAATTTTAGGGGTTTTACATGAAAAATAAGTGATATATCATGTTGATACTTGGTATATTTGGCTTTGTAAGTTTTTCTGTAGACACGTTATATAATAACATTTGAAATACGATTAAAGTATATATAATCAAGATATTATTTTGATCAAAGATGGGCTTGGATTTTAGAATAATTGTTGGAGCTAGTATTATATATCAAGCAGTTTTTGAGTGAATATTCGTCAATCAGTTGTACTGCAGTTTTTTTGTTCTTGTAATCTTAAGTAGTTTAATTTTTGATTTGTGGTTGTTACCACATAATATAAAAGCACAAAATGCACATGACTAAAGCCTGTTTTTTAACAGGGGTGCTAGGTAATGGAATTACGAATACAGTCAGTTGTGTCAGTCAGACAATTTTTCATTATCAGAATTTGTCAGTTTTAGTGAAGTTTTCGCGCTATGTAATCTTGAGAAGTTTCTGATTTATGGTTTTCAATATCAGGCACAAAATTAACATCATCAACAGACGGGACGAATGGCACAGAGAACAACAGTTCACAGAACCTTTGAAAAGTCTGTTTCAAGAAATTGAACTTTCTTATAGAAGAACATGATGAACGAACAGAATCTTTTTCTATTCTAGATGATTTGCATTCTACCAGTATCTTTTTAATAGTTTAACGAATGACGATCTGCTACACCTAATATTTCATTCTCACAAAGTGTGCCTTTATTTTTCAGGGTACATCGATTCTCAAAAAATATGAATATGGAGCATTGATAATTTACATATTTTTGCATATGAATTTTCATTATCTCATAAAATTTTAATAGCAGTTTATCAGAAGAAGAATAGTTGCGCATTTTTTTTCATTTTTATGTCAAATAAATAATATTTTAGTTCTATTATAGAATAAATTAAATAATTTTGTTCATACTGTAACTATTTATGTTTATGGTTATATTATTTTAATATATAAAATTAAACTAGTTTGTTTAAGGGTTCAGATTGGGAACTACCCATAGTCGTTCTATTTTTCGAATTTTATGCAAAGTACAGGAATTTTAGGGAAGAAGAACTAAAAATAAAATAACTGCTCACCCAGCAGGTTATCTGAAACTTCGTCATTTACTATAGACAAACCTCAGCGTGCCTGTTTTGTCACCTTAAAGATCAAATCGCTCTATTTTTTTACATACCGTACGACTTTTTTATTTAGAGAAGTACAAGATTTTTGTGCAAAATATAAACAAAAAATCATCACGTCATATAAAATACCTACTCATAAAAATTCATTTATTTTTGTTTCAGGTAAGCTGAAATAATTATTATTGGCCAACTGAAGTTAGATGTGGTAGCAAAGGTAAGTATACCCGTTATATATCGAGTGATTTTGACCAAGTCTACCATAACATTCTGATCCTCTCTACCCAAACGTATCATGAGGTTTGGAAAGAAAGAATCTGTTCTGTATTACAAAGTAGCAGTCCATCTGATATAAAAAATATCGCCCAATCACTATTCCGTCAAAGCTTACAAAGGTTTTCGGACTGTCATTATATACCCAAATTTATCTTAGTGTGTAACCCGTTTCGTCTCTAAATCAACATGGGTTCGTATAAAAACGATCTATAATTACAAATTTAATAAACTTTACCCAGATAATCGCAAATCATATAGATAATAAACATCAAGTAGATGTCGTGTATACTGATTTCTCAAAGGCCTTTGACAAGGTGAATCATAAATACACTAATTTCAAAATTAAAAGTATATGGATTTAGTAGACCTTCTCAGACGTCCTCGGGAGTACCTCAAGACTCAAATTTGGGGATTTATTTTTATTTATTAATGATTTGTCTCTAATGGTTATGTCGTGTCGTCTTCTTTTTGCGGATGACTTAAAATTATTTTTAAATATAACCTGCTTAGAGCTTGGGGTTGTGAAAACTCATCGACCTCGGTGTGTCGTGGTGTTCGGAAAATTAGCTATCAAAAAATATAGATAAATGTAAAGTTTGCTTGTATATTTTAAAGAAGCAACTACTAATATATGACTCGATGACTATGAGACTATTCTCTTGATGGTATAATTTTAATATGTTCTAAAAATATTAAGGATCTGGTGTGTACTTTGATGATAAATTATTGTTCTCTGGGAATATCAACCATGTGGCTCTTAATGTTATAAGATCCTTAAGCCTTAACTGGCGTCCCCAGGATCTAAGTCATATGAATCAACTTGCCTGAAGAATATTCAACGGTATTTATTTAAAGATGTATCGTTTCGCATAGGCAATTATTCAATGATTACCTTGTATGAGATTACGACTATGCTCTGCTTTTTCGAAAATTTGTCATCCAGTCATTGAATCCTAGAAGGATGCTTACTAGCCTCTCATTTTTATTTAAATTATTTCATAATAGTATATATTTACCCGTATTACTAAGCATGTTTTAGTACACGCATACCTAAACTAGGCTCTCAAGAAAAAATTTGTTTTATTGTCAGACTGCAAAAACTAACGTGCTACTAAAATCGCCAGTGTTTGTAATGTCACAAAATTTTAATTAAATGTTTGCTTTGAATTAAAAATAGGTGGATACAATATGATCTAATTATATTTGTGACTTCATTATAATTTAACGTAAAGGATTTTCTGCGTATGTGAGGACTGTATTCAAGTCCAGATAAGTTGATGCGACAGAAATGCACGAGGAAAAAATGCAACTTCTAGTTCATCAAGTATACCAAATTACCAAATTGTTTAACCATAACATTTTAACATTTACTATTTGCTGCCAATTTTCGTTCTTATGATTCACCAGAAAATTTTCAACAACTTCCTTAAAGCTAAGTTAAGCAAATTTTTTCAGTTCACTCATCGTATTAGTGACAAAGCGACCGTTAAGAAGTAGCTAAGCTAATATATTAATATTTTACGAATTAGTGTCCATCGAGAATCCTTTCTTTTATTCAGGTACTTAAAACAATTACCTTCCTTATCTGAAGCTTTGAGAAACTGTTTCATTATTGGTAGTTTACTATGCAAGGGTGGAAGGTCTCTGGTCAACCTTTGAGGTATTGACCAGAGGACTTTTAATGATGTTCTTTGAACCTCGTTCAAAATATGCTCTATTTGGGCATTCTCTATTTGTGTAATGATTATTTCGATCTATACTGTCTCATGATCATAAAAAGCAGGGCGTTTTTGTCAAAGTTGACTGTTGTCTGTGCATTGCGCTTAACATCTTGAAATTTCCACAAATTTACCAGTTATGTTCTGCATACTTAATTTTTTTCAAAACTAATTCAATCCATCTATAGTCTTCTTTAATAGCTGTTGAATGAGCTGTAGGAATTGGAGCATGTATATGGTAAAGTTTTTCTGCCATATTGGATTCGTCATTTTGAATTTTGAAAGATAAACTTCAGATTCGTTATCGGTGATCTCAAAAAAAACCCCATAAACCAAGTTTTGTGGATATCCAAGGTTTTTTTGGAAAAATTCGTCCGCCATATTGAATCTGCCATTTTGAATTCTGAAAGCTTTATTCCATATTCGTTATCTGTGACCTCAAGAACCCATAAAGACTAGATTTTCGGGAATTCCCAACAAATTTCATTGATTTCTGGTCACGTATTTGATGTGTCCTGTTCTTGACGTTAGAAAGAATCCTGACGTAACGGAGCTAATCTAACTTCATATTTATGTTCGGCGCATCAAAATACAATACGTACTCTGGTCTGCCGAACTCTTTTTTTCTGGTGTTGTGATAATAGAAGGAAAAGTCCCTGGACTGCTATCGTTTTCCCACATCGGCCGTGCTAAATCACTAGATATTACCCGAATCGAAATAACTCGATAGTCACAAAACCAATTTCAAGTATTTATGTACAACAATTAAAGTGGCTGTATTGTACGCCAGTCGTGATTGGGGAGTCGATGCCAGTGAAATTTGAATGCCAATCACAATGAGGATCGTCGAGGTACTCGTATAATCGGGCGATTACCGAGGTTGTTTTCATTAGCAAGCGTGTAAGACCGGATGATTGGACTAGACCAGGTGGATTGTTTCAAGTAGACACGACCGTTTGTGGTGTAATTTGATCAAATGTTCTGTGGGTGTGATGTATTGCGTTAAAAAAAACAATATTAACATATATCAAAGCTAATAACAGTAAACAGTTTCTGTTTCTAATATTCATGAATATACAGGGTGTCTATAAGATGTGATTTGTGAGTAAAACTAGTAATATTTGACAAACTGAGTTTTTTTATTCGTTAACATAAGATAGAGACGATACGCATACCAACGGAAAAGAATATCGTTTGTATGGGCGTCTCGAATCATCTAGCATGATGTAATTCGTTTAGCAAGATTGTCCATAACACGGGCACATAAAACTGGCTCTATCTCCCGAATAACACGTTGAATAATTGCTTTGGGGTCATCGATTGTTGCTGGCTGGGTGTCCTACACTTTTCCCTTAACATAATCGCAGAGGAAAAAGTCTAGTAGTGTTAAATCACACGATCTTGCTGGTCAATTGATGTCAGAATTCCGCGAGAAAACATTGTCAGGAAATTTGATATGCAACAGAGTCATGGTTGCACGTGCTACATGACCGTAGCACTGTCTTCCACATTTGAACCACATGTTCAGATTAAAATCATCAATTTGGTGGAAAAATAAATTGACTAAAATGTCACGATAGCGTCCCACATTTACTGTGTTAGCATTACCAGCTTCTTTTCAATTACTCCACCACACAAAATGTGCATCAAACCGTGGATCTCTGTGGATACATTTCTTTTTCGTGAACTGCACCTTGCTTTTGCACGCCAAATTTTCCACTTCTATGTACGTATGAATACAAAATAGTGATTTAGACACGTAATTGTGCTTAAATTGCGAAATGGAGGTGTTTGTTTCATGAGTTGAATAGTTATGACGAGTAAAACAACACTCACACATTATTTAGTTTACCAACCACCCTTAATCTTTGGTTTCAAAATTTTGATAGAGAATAAATTTGATACGTGATTAAACTGCCTGCTGCAATTAAGCTGCTTGCAAAATAATATCGTGGGTGATGTTGACCATGTGACAGTGGCGGCTCGCGGGTTAGAAAAAGGCGAAGAGCTGATTTTTTTTAATCCATTTAGGTGTCCAGATATGACGCTCGCATCATCATAACACTGCCCTATTAATTTATTTTTATAATCAAATTGATTTAAAATTTGATCCAATATGGTATATAAAGCCTCTGATGTCCTGTCCGTACTTACCTCATGAAATCCCAAAAGAGGTTCTACTATTAGACCTTCAGAATTAACAAATCTTATTATTGGGGAACATTGAGAGGTTTGTGTGATATCAGTAGTATCATAAACCTATATAGAAAAGAACAACGCTTCATTTATATCTTTTTTTTATATATTCATTCATATAATCAGAAATGCAACTAATGATTGCAATTTGAGTGGTTTTTGAATGTCCACTGAAAACATTTTTAATTTTTTCATAATGATTTCTGATTTCTAAATGACACCGTAATAACAGCAATTGTAATAGTTCTTTAAAATGTCCACGGTTTACGAAGTATGTGCTTTCGTCGTGGCCGCGAAATCTTAATTCTTGCTTGCCAAGATACAAAACTGCGCCAATAACCATCATTAAGAAAACTCTGTTTAAACGAACGTTTTCATTAAATTGTACTCCTAGTTTATAAAGTCTAACGTTATATTTTAACTCGTCGGCTATAGTGTTCTGGTTTTTTCGAAATTTTTTACAGTACTTCACATTTTAAATGCTCGGCAGAATCGGTATGTTTATGTAATTCCCTCGAAATATTGAAAATATTACAAATCCATCCCTGTTACAAACCAATTGTTTATTAGAAAATAGTAAACAGGGCCAGCAATATAGTTTTTGTAACATTGGGCTGCTACATAACCATTTATAATTTGTGAACCAAGCAGACTTGAAATTTACGTTATAAGATTTACCAGATTTCTTAATCTCACTTTTGGCGAATATTGAAAAAACAGTCGTAGGTCTTCCTTCCAGTAAAACGTCTCTTTTGTCTTCATCTTTCCAGTGACAGAACGGTGTTTCCAACAAATTACAAATAATATCGTTAACTGAATTTATTATAAACAATGTAAATTATTGTTTCATTTAATATCGTCACTATCAAAGTTGAAAAATAACTAATTATACGATCACTCAGTTGGTCAATCAACACATTAAAATCAAAAAAGCAAGTCTAAAAATGATGAAAACACGCAAATTCAATAAATCGCTCAAATTCAAAAACAGACCGCGTTTCAGTACATTAAATAGATGCGAGTGCACTATGCAGATAGTCGATAAAATCTGGCCAAATTCTTCACCCAGGTGGTGAGAGAAGACGGACTAAGTAGACGGATTGCGTGACGTCATGTTACCATGGCAACCCTCTGTAACAGTGCATACTTGAGGGCATTCGATTTTCATCTCTGCACCTGCGTGTTATTTATATTATAGATATTTTTTCATGCCATAAATTCTCCTTGTCCTTATAAATTTCATCTCTATACCCATTCAAGATGTAGGAACATTTTAAATATTTGTTTCTACAACGGAAATGAGTAAAACAACTACTACGTTTTTATACCACTATATTGTGGTATAAAACGTAGTGGTATAAAGCGTAGTAGTTGTTTTACTCATTTCCGTTGTGAATTATGAACTACTACAGAGTAACGGCTTCCTCGATTAATTTCTTATTTGTGTTTACATTAATTTTTATTTGTAATAGACATTTACAACAAATTTTCGAACTTTGGATAGAACCATTGTTTTCACTCCACTGTGAACTCGCAGAGGTGCGCTAGCCTGTTGCAAACATACAACTTCTCCCTCCACTCCCCCCTCTCCGACTAGGTGAGACTGATTGATGATCCTGACGGCGGCGGGACGCCCCCTCGCGTTCCAGCCGCCGCGACGTCGAGATTTATTTCGGGCGTTCGATTAGTTTTGCGGCTTTGCAGACCGAAACTTTATAATTGAACCGGTGGAAAGAGGGTAAACATCGGTCCCTGATACATATCCGTGATGGATCTCCGTGTATCGGCTGGTCGTGGATCGAGTTCCCGAGGGACTCTAATAAACAGAGTCTAGGGTAGATAATCTTTTGCGGCGCAAGTACCGTGCCGGGAGTTTTTAAAACTTTTCTTTGCCTCTATCAAATACAGCGGAAGTGAACGATATCAGAGATTGACGAAGTATGAACTTCGTGAAGTTTTTCAAAGCCGTCGATTGTCGCAGTAGAATTACTGCTTTATCATTGCTCTGCTCATTATGTTCTAAATTCACTTTTATTTTTGTTTATTTTTGTATTAGCCTGCTTAAATTTGAAAGTATATACTAAAAGGTATCTTGATTAAAAGTGATAGTGGATTTTGAAATAATTCTCCGAATTAGTATATCGGTAAATTTTTAATCATTAAAATTTGTCAAGTTGTTCTACTTAAGTTATCTTGCCATAATAATAATAATAATAATAGGCGCAATAATCACTAACCGAATGGACGTGAGGAGTGATTACTGGTATCACCAACGCATCCTCTGAATGTGAATAGTTGCTGATGTAGTCCTCCTCGACCACCAACTCAGGATAATGTTCATCATCGAGTTCTCGGCACCCGGTGATGGTAACATTGATTGTAGGAGCCAGGATTGTAGGAGGACTCGGTCCAGTAATCACTAACCGAACGGACGCGACGAGTGATTACTGTTATTACCAGCGCACCTTATGTGTGAGTCGGGGCCACAGAAAGGGGTGACTGGCTTAAAAAAAAAATAAAAATAAAAAAATAATCTTCTTTAGTGAAAGTTGTTTTGGGTGCTTGTCATTTTTATCATTCAGAGCTTGTTTCACAGGGTCAAACAGTTAACCAAGGACTTTCTACCTGGAAGTTTTGAAAAGATTGCGCAACAGTTTGCGGCGAAAGCGGTCTAATTTTTGGCAGTCGGGCGAGTGGGTTCTCCACCACGATAACGCCCCTACTCACACAGCTCCGTCTGTGCGCCAATTTTTGATAAAAAATTTCCATAATTTCGTCAATGGTCCATAGTCGATATTTTAGGATGATTTCGCGAATTTTTTCGAAATTTTCTTCGGTTCGATCCTCGGAAGGACGACCAGAGCGAGGTTTGTAATCAATTGACATTTCATCTCTTTTGAAACGAAAAAACCCTTGAGCTTAGTAGAAGAATACTAGTGGCTCTCCTTAGCCCTGGATGCGTGGTTCCCGTGGTATTTCATCTTTCGTGAAAAAGCGACCCTAAGGACCGCTTAGCGTGTAACGAAGGGATATAAAACAGTGGTGTGAAACAATTGGCGGATAGCTTTACTAGACAGGAAGAGACAAATAATATAGAGGTGATGGTCTAGTTGAGATTATTATCACATGACGAGTGCTCAAAGATACGATAACAATGCGGTGTTAAGTGTTAAGTGTTAAGTGTTAAGTGTTAAGACTTAATTAAGGACACTTGTCCTTAAAGAAAGATACGTATTACTTATATAACATACAAAGAGGTAGTATAGTGTTCCTAAAATTTGCTGTAGATCATCAACGAGTTGATTTACTTTCTGCTGTTGTTTTCTTGGACAAAACACTTGCGATATGATATCTCACACTTATGATGAGGCATGCAATGGAATTCTGAGCTTCCTGAATGAGTCCTAGGGAATTACCGCACATCCTCAACGTAAACATTCTATATTTTTTAATCATACCATTTTCTTTATTAGCCCTACCGGCGACGGAGCTTTTGGAAAATAAAAAACCGACTTTTTCTCAGACTATCTCGAATGGCGCCTCAGACTATTTGTCTAGCTGTATTACCAGCGAAGTTTCCGGCAACGGTTCCGGTGGCGGGACTCCGTCGAAGCTCCACGACGATAGTGGTGGAGTAGGCAGAGGGTCGTCGGCGAACGCAGTCGTTAGCGGGAAACGACGGTCTTGTGAAAAATGGGGCGAAACGTAGCAGTCGCATGGGGGCCGATAAAACGTATTCAAATGCAGTGAAATATCTGCGCGGAAACTTTTGGAGAGCGGAAGTAGATATAAATAAAATCCGGGTTATTGTTATCTTTAGCTTTGGCGGAAGGGAATAAAACGAATATTTGTTTTTCTCGAAATTGTGTACTGAAATCTAATGAGGAAATCAATATTCATTCTATAGAGGAAGTCATTCTATATCTAAGCTTTGACCTTCTTCATAGTTTCATGTAACATGAGAGATTTAAGCATTATTTTCTAAGAAAAACTCCCGAATCTGTTAATTTCTATTTTAATTCGATTTATTTATAAGATAAGATGCATGAAGTATGATATTTATGGTACCTTAAAAAAATATAAGTTTGATGTGACATTTTTTTTCAGTTGCTTTGTAGATATGAAATCTAGTTTAACAGATGCATAACTAAAATAAAAAAAATTGACGTGTCCGAAAGACATATTTCTAAGTTACCTTGTAGATATGATATTTTGTTTAAAAAATGCGTAAGTAAAATAAAAAAGTATAAGATCCTAGCTCTTTACCAAAACAAAAAACTGCCTGAAAAGTGACTCTATTATTTCAAAGTCCATCAACGAATATAATACTAGTAACAGATACATCCTTTTTTGTTACATATAGGGTGTCTCAGTTAGAACTATAGGATTCGAACTGCGGGTCATTTATGTTCTATCAAGGTTAGAGCAGCATGTCGCGTTTAACACTTCAACAACGAATAGTTTATGTACAACGGTTTTATGAAAGTGAGAAATCATTTACAGTTGCACTAAGAAAAATTGGCACAAAATTAGTATAAAATGTAGCACCTACAGAGTTAATAGTTCGTAACTTAATCAAGAAATTTGAAGAGACGGGTTCTGCTATTGATAAGGCAACACCAACACGCCCTCGTGTAGTTGGTCAAATGAAAATATTGCTGCAATGAGAGAAAGTGTATTGGAGTATCCAAATGCATCAATTCGACGTCAAGCACAACAACTGAATTTGTCAAGAGCCACCACGTATCGGATTTAAAAACAAGATCTGCATCTTCAGCATACAATTCAGTTGATACAACAATTAAAAGTTACAAACCATTTACAACGTCGTACATTTGTTAATTGGGTGTTAGAAAAGAAAGAAGGTGATGCTGATTTTTGCAACAAAATTTTTGTTCAGCGATGAAGCACATTTTTATCTTGACGGATACGTCAGCAAACAAAATTGTCGAATTTGGAGTGCTGAAAAGCCACGTGCTGTTCATGAACAAGAAATGCTGTTCATCTACAGAGATACAAGGTTTGGTGCGCATTTTGGAGTGGTGGATTAATTGGACCATACCTCTTTGAAAATGAAGCTAGTAATGCTATTACCGTAAACGGAGAATGCTATTATAACAGGTTGACGTCGTATGATTTGTAGATGACAGTCATTAAATATTGACGTCCTATCTTTGACTGAACATAAATGGCTCGCAATTCCAATCCTATAGCTCCAACTGAAACACCTTATATATACAGAAATTTCCTTTCTCTTCAGGCTACGGAGAGAAAGATAAATAAGGTAAGTATGAGAAGAAACTTACCCATGTGTGAGTGAAGGTGTTAAATTCTCTCAATGTGAACTTGGAGATTGGGATCCCAAGTACAATGATAAACCCAATACTGGGCCCAGTCTATCACCTGGGGTCACAGCACGAATGATATTACTGCAGTCACCTCTATGGGAGAATACGAGATGTCACTGATTCTTGCAGTGATTGTGGAGCTAGGTGCTGCACTTTTATAGCTCCACGTCACGTAGATGGCCTGATTGCCCATGGTATTCTCAAATTCTAGTATAATGATAGTTTTACGTTTTCTTTATTTAATATAATTTAACCTTATATTAAATAAAAATAATAGAATAGATCGATCTAGATATACTTCTCTTAATATTTAGCACCGGTGTATATAATTATCTCATTACACTAGTTTATATAATTATCTCATTATCCTATATACCCACCACTCGATCTCCTGCCGCTAATTATATTACGATGACTACACATTCCATTCCGATTTGGCTTATCTTATGAAGAAGTTCACTCGTTAATTCCCCTTGACTGAGTAAACCGCCTAGTAGTCTGCCACTTTCTCTGTATGCTGGTTTTTAGGATATTTTTATCTCTAAATAGATATTAGAATGTCAATTTTATTTGTAGTTGAATATTTTTATTATAAATTAATACTTCCGAGTTAATGAGCTACAATTTGTAATTGTAATCTAATATGTTATAAATTTTAGTTAACACCAAAGCTTAAAAAGGTTAAAGGTTAGAATATAGGAATATTTCGTACATGCAATCTTAACACGTGACAATATTCACAAAGGATGCCAATTGTATTTTTCGACACCCTCGAGCACTTCAAAAGTTTGGGCCCGCCCCGTGGAAGGCATCGTCGGGCCTTTGTTGCAGGAAAAAAACGAGGTAACATCCTTTTTACTGTAACAAATTGCCGTGAAACTTCTCCCCACGTATTCGACAAAAAAGGACGCGCCGAAAGCCGAACTTCACGTGTGTCATCACTCATTTTCCGAATGCTGTGCGAGAAAACGAGACGCCTCGCGCACGCAAGGCGTCTGATCCCTTACGCTAACAAGGTATTTGCAGGAAGGGCGGATTTCACAATACTTTTAAATCCTGATAAACGGCGAAATCTTATCGGGCGGGCATCCGCTGTTGAGGCGCCAGATGCATTGTTCATTTCGACAGGAAAACATCCATTACTAACAGGGACGACTCGTGACCAGAGAGACTGGTTAAGCATATAGACTAGGATAGAAATTTGTAATCAATCAGAATATATACCGGAATCTGGATACCAGCGAGACAAAAACGACTACATTAAATGCCCAATTCGATGGTATGGTGGGACGGAAATAGTCTATAATACACAGGCCAACAAAGATTTTGTGATCGGACTTTTCTTGGCTTTTTGATTTAGTTATGTACCATGAACTACAGAAACACTGCTTTTTTTTCTTTCTTTGTTTCCATCACGCACCACTATTTGTAAATGTACATTATACAATAATTTGTAGTTTTTAAAGCCGAGGGTTCTACAAAAAAAAATTTGCCTCAATCTTTGCGGAGCCCCTGTTTTTAGTCGGTTTGAAACATACACAAGTGTGGGGGATTTACCGAAACAGAGTTGGCCGGTAAAGATATTTCGGTTTTATACTATTCGGCTATTTACATAGTCGCTGTAGTACGTTTTTAATGTGTACGTTTACTTGTGACATCGCATCGTATATTTTTATTTTGTTTTAAAATTGCCTAGAAGTTGTAAATATACACCAAATATATTTTGTTATGTCTGTGGCTGTTTGAAAACCTGCTTCAAAAAACGTTACTTATGCGAATTTGGGTGATCTGTAAAAAATTGTTTTGCCGCCACTTCATATTAAATTAGGATTAATGAAGCAATATGTAAAAAACTGTAGATAAAAATAGTACCTAGGTGGCAAATTTCGAGCTCCTTCTAAAGCAAAATTAAACGTAGGCATTTTCGTAGGACCACAAATGCGAAAACTAATGCAAGACCAATAGTTTGAAGAAACAATGACAGAAATTGAAAAAGAATCTTGGATATGTTTTAAAAATGTAACAGAAATGTTTTTAAGAAATTATAAACATCCGTAGCATGAGAAAATTGTCAACAAAATGCTGGATAAGTTTGAGCAACTTAGTTGTAATACATCAAACCCAAATCCACTTTCAAAATGTCCAAATTTGTAGGCCTGTGTAATCATTGAAATAGATATTACTTCCTAGGAAAGAAAATCTTACATGAGAACCTGACTGGTAAAAGTGTTGAAAGTGTCGAATTTTTAAGGACTAAAATACCTCCCTTATTTTCACGTACATCACCGTGAACTGCTTCCTCATTACATCGGTGGGGGCTGTCCAAACCTGCCCCTTTCTAGTTGATCGTTCACACGTCTTTTTTCTCGACATTACAAAGGGCTTGGAAGGTCGCTTACCTTTATTTTCTTAAATCGATTTATGTGGCAGTTGGACAGCGAACCTCTTTGTGTTTTTCTTCAACAAGAACATTTTCTCCGTCCCACATTTTCTTGTATTTTAACTGTTCAGTAACTCTGTTTTCTTTTCTTTGTTCGCTTAAATTAGTCTGTTTAAATTTATAGGAATTCGATTATTAATAGCAGTTTTCGTACACCTCTAACAGTGATACTTGTCCGAAACTGCCGATATATCGCTACACAATGATCATTGTAAAGCCTAGTTTAGACTGTGAACAATGTTTCTGAATAATGTGTATGAACGATATTGTGCAACTAAGTTGTCAACTTTCTTTCAGAAATTTCGCGAAACAAAAAAAACCGTGTTCCCGTATAACACACTGACTTAGTTTTCCGCAAAACTCCAAAACACTATACACTACACTCGATGCGCGTTTCGCCAACAAAGTTGGCATTATCTGGAAATGATTGAAACTTTTAAGAATTATAATCATCTCCAGATGAGTGAGTTGAACATCTCCAAGTGAGTTATTGCATAACTCGTGAGCGTGAGTCAAAAAATAAATGAGCTCATTTAAAACTCCAACTCATGATTGAGTTTTCCCGCACCATGTGAGAGATATAACGCGCTGCCTCTGGTTATTAATTCGCGTTGTCCAACTGAATAAGCGTTTGTCGCTTGGGAACAACAATATGTATTCTTCGTGTAGGTCTCGACTACGGATAGAACGCATCGGGGCGTCTCCGGCTTTTTTTTTGCTCAAGATGAATGTCCGTCCGCTCGAGTGGACATTTCACGTGTAAATAACGTCGAGGTTAGATTTGTTGTAACAAAGCAGAAGAGGGGAATCGTGCCAGATGGCTAATCTGGAGAAATCTATGGATTCATTCGACACGGATATGACAAAGAACTTTTGGATGAAGTAAATGTTTCTTTTGAAGTATGAATTTTCGTTTCCTGTACATAACGAAACAATGTTGTGAATTATGAATTTACAACTTTGATACTTGTTTTTCAAACTGTTTATATCTTAAATCGTTACTTTTTATAAATTACTTTCAGTATATTTTTTATCAAACTCTTTTGAACTAACATGCCCGTTACATTATATATACACAACAGTAAAATTTGAACGTTTAGAATTTTTTTCTTAATGCATTTAATGTTTAAAATATGGAAGCTACAAATCTTTATGGCTGGGCAACGCCTCAAGTCTTTCCAATGAAATAAATTCTCATGTATTCATAAATGATATATGTATACCTATGAAAAATTTGATAATGTTTTTGTTTGAAGGTAATATCGAGCGTTCTAATGGTTTAAAGAATATTCACAATAATTTTACGGAGATAATTATAAAAATTAACATTAGTAGTGTTTATTAAAAATGACCACTGAGAGTGCAGACATACAGCTTATCAAGAATAGGAACAAATCTGAATATTGTGATATCGGATCGCCCACGAGGTGCGCAGTAAATAGCCTGGTATTTACTCAGTCGCATTGAGACCTTTGCAGAGCGAATATCGATGGATATAAATTGAATATCAGTGTACACAGAGTTCGATCTGGCCGTGCGTAGAGTGCATCCTTTTCCCTCCGAATGCTGCCTCACTCTTTCTAAGTTAAGAATAGTTTAAGTCCAGTAACTCACATTATTCTTAGTACTACAGCATTATCAAAAACAATCTTGGTTAAAGGTAGCCATGGAATGGAAAATGCCCGTCTTTCAAGTTGACATCATGAATAGCTTGAAAATGTGTTCTATCTACAATTAATTGTAGGAAGGCAAGAACATTTTTCGATGCATAAGAGCACCTATAAATACTACGAATCCTAATATTTTTTCGATTTTCTCTGTCTGTTTTTTCGTTTGCTCCTTTAGCGGTTTCTCGAACTATCCTAATATTTATAGAAATGTATACGTTAGTAAAGTATCTTTGGCGGGCAGCCTTCGCACCATCTCGTGATCATTTTTTTAAACCTTGAAAAGGTCGAAGCCTCAATGTCATATGTTATAAATGGATTTTAATAAGGATTTCTTACTAAATAAAATGAAAAAGAAACACTAAAGACGTAAGTGTTGTGTTGTTAATTGTGAAAATATAGAGGGTCAAAATCCAGAATTACAATTTTACCGTTTTCCTGGACAATCTTACGAATTAGAAAGGAAAAGAAAATGGATTGTAGTAGTGCGACGTCAAAGGTAATTATTTATCTTTTAGATGTCAAATCATTATTAAATACAAAACATATAATAATTGCTTTTTTGTTAAAAAATACAGGTTTTCTAGACTTTGAACATATAACGACGAAATGATAACGACGAAAGAGATTTATTGGAATAGGCTTACTTTTTCAAAATTTTACTCAAATTTATTGTTCCCGGAAAATATAGTCAACCTGCTTTTTCTAAAAAAAAATGTCTGCTGAGAACAGGCTTAAAGCTAGATTTGTAAGTTGAATACATCAAAATTCTATGTTCGACTGTTGAGAAACTTTCAGGCAATGTTTCTCTAATAATAGCCTCTTTTGATGGCGAAAGTATTCCGGTTTTTGTTTTAGCAATTAACGTTTTCAAAACACCTGAAAAAATGTTTACAGCAGAAGTAGGAGATACAGTAAACAAACAGCCAAATACAGCGAAATGTAATCCAAGTTTCATCTTCATAAGAGATATCAGAAGTTTTTTCTCAGTAGAACTTCTTAAAAAATGCAGGTTGACTATCTTTTTCAGGAACAATAAATTTCAGTAAAATTTGGAAAAAAGTAAGTCTATTCAAGTAAATTTCTTTATTATTTCGTCGTTATAGGCAATGCCTAAAAAACCTGTATTTTTATTTCTTTTAACAAAACGGCAATTATTATATGTTTTATGTGTTTAATAATGATTTGAGATCTAAAAAATAAATAATTACCTTTGACGACGGACGCACTGCTACAATCCATTTTCTTTTCATCTCTAATTCATAAGGTTGTCCAGGAAAACGGTAAAATTGTAAATTCTCGATTTAGACCCTCTATATTTTCACAATTAACAACCCACCACTTACACCTTGATCGTTTCTTTTTCATTTTATTTAGTAACAAATCCTTATTAAAATCCATTTATAACAGATGACACTGAGGCTTCCACCTACTCAAGGTTTAAAAAACAAACCCGAGATGGCGCAAGGGCTGCCCGCCAAAAATACTTTACTAGCGTATTAACAGCAGTTTCCCGTACATTTCGTACACTTTTCTGATGTATTGTAAGAAATCGTTCAAGGGAAAGTGAGTCTTATTAGTTTCCTTATTATATTATATTAGAAGTTTTCAGATTTCCACTTCCGTTATCCATAAAGTATTGTTATACAGTTATTTAGTAGTCGTGGTTTTTTAGGGTTTTAAAGAACATTAAATATATGCCGGAGATTCCTGTACTAATGGAAAATCCATATTCTAGTATATAAAAGGGCTTGATATGATTAGTGGTTCTATTTCATTTCAGATTGTACAAGAGAATATGAATGAAAACAAATCTAATTTGACAGTATAACATACATTCATAATAACTATTTTAATGTTTTTTCCATCGACTTAAAAGACGATAATCAACGAAAATGGCGTAAAATACGCAGTTCGTACATTCTTGTCTTAATTACCATTGCGTGAGACACCCTATAGCTCGAAGCAGGCGCCGAACAAAAAGCATTAAACTTTTGACAAGTACTTTATCATCGCCGAACGTAACTTAATATTTGCTTTAAGAGAAAAGAACAACAACTGTTGTTCGCAGTTCGAAAGTTACTCGTGAAGAGAAAAAAACTTGTAAGCAAATAAAAGCCTCGAGGGGGGAGCGCTCCGTGGCCCGGAAGAAATGCAGGACGCCCGGAAAATGAAAACGATTATTCGATTTACGCGTCGAACACCACGAAACGATTTCGGGGGCATTTTTTCCATGGAAATACGTATCGATGATGGAACCGCACTTGCTGTTCGGCTTCTATGCCGTCGAGACGTCCCGGGGGACTGCGGGACGACCGGATTGGCATTTTTATGGTCGGATCCGGGCAACATAAAATGAACCCTCTTACTAATAATTACTATACCACATGAGGCCGCGCAGTGGCTATATCAGTATCTCCTCTTTTTATCGAGATAAATTTTAAAAAGTCAAACTCAAAACTTAAATCACTGGAAGCTGAATCTTTCAGTGATTTTATTAACCGACTTCAAAAAAGGCGGATGTTTTTAATTCGTCTATATATATGTATACTTTTTTATTTATGTTCGATTATAACTTTTGTGTTTATGAACCGATTTTAGTTATTCTTATTTATTTAATTTTGCGTTGGGTTCAGCATAGCTCCAAGGTGGTCCCATCTTAATTTCATTGATATTGGACCTTGGACTTCGAAGATACACAACGGAACTCCTTATTCAAGTATCCGTCGTTTTCTCATTCGCAGAGCATCCTTAGTAGGTCTACTCATCACTTGAAATTGTAAAGTATTAATTTAAATAAACGACTTAAAAAAACAACTAAAAAGCAAGAAATATATATTTTCTACAACAATTTAGTATTTATTTGGTGTTCCGTTCAATGTAATTAAGAAATTATTGTTTATTATGTAATTATTATTAATTGTTTTATATAATTTTGAAGTTGGTGCTCATACATTATTAGTAAAAATAAAGTACTTGGCAATTTTAAATGTAAACTCGTTGTTATAGTAGCAAGGTATATAAATTGTTTTACATTTTACTTGGCACCGACTTCAAAATTATATAAAACAATTAATAATAATTACATAATACACAATAATTTCTTAATTAAATTAAACGAGACAACAAATAAGTATTAAATTGTTGTAGAAAACATTTATTTCTTCCTTTTTAGTTGTTACTTTTTTTAAATCGGGTTTTTTTAAACTTATTATTTACTTAATAACGATACTTAAGAAACCATTACAGTGAATACTATTCATCGATATCCTTATTATATTAACGGAAATATTGACTATCTCTATTTTAATAAAGGAATATATAAAAGGTGGTCCAACTAAATCGCACGATGTTAATTGTAAATAAAACAAAAAGTTTTCAGAGAATTAATCTTAATATTTTTTATTATGATAGAAGGATCAATGACAATTATGTGTGAAATAAAATATCGGCCAAATGCTCGCCACGGCTTCGGTGGCATACCTCTATCCAATGGTCCATATTTTCAATGACTCTGAGACATAATTGAGGTTCAATGTCGTTAATGTGCCGAATTATCTCATCCTTTAGCTCTTGAATTGTTCTTGGCTTATTGACGTACACTTTTTCTTTTAAATATCCCCAAAGAAAGAAGTCCAACGGTGTCAAATCACATGATCGTAGCGGCCAATTAACATCGCCACGACTTGAGATAACACAGCCATTGAATTTCTCGCGCAAAAGTGCCATTGTTTCGTTGGCTGTGTGGCAAGTGGCACCATCCTGTTGGAACCACATATCGTCCAGGTCCATATCCTCAATTTCTGGAAACAAGAAGTCTGTTATCATCTCGCGATAGCGAACACCATTCACGGTAATTGCTTGGCCGACCTCATTTTCGAAGAAGTACGGCCCGATGACGCCGCCAGCCCATAAACCGCACCAAACAGTCACTCTTTGTGGATGCATCGGCTTTTCAACAATCACTCGTGGATTCTCATTTGCCCAAATGCGGCAATTCTGCTTGTTAACGAATCCACTGAGGTGAAAGTGTGCCTCGTCGCTGAAGATGATGTTCTTTGTAAAGTGACTATTCACTTTTGTCTGTTCAACCAACCATTCGGCGTATTGACGACGCTTGAAATGGTCAGTAGGCTTCAGCTCTTGAGTCAATTGAACCTTGTAAGCGTGTAAATTCAAGTCTTTATTCAAAATTCGCATCAGTGATGTTCGTGAGATGTTCAATTGTTGGGCACGATGACGAGTCGAGGTTGGCGGCTCTTCTGCTACACTATCGCGAACAACAGCAATATTTTCCGCAGAACGAACTGGGCGAGCATGCACAGGTGTTTTCACATTTCCTACAGACCCGGTTTGCTGAAATTTGCGCACAATTCTCCCGATTGTGGACACATTTGGTCGATTATGCTGACCAAAAAATGTCACGAAGTGCACGAAATGCATTTTGATTTAAACGCCCATTTTCGTAAAAGGCTTCAACAATCTTAACGCGCTGCTCAATTGTGTACCTCTCCATGGTTGAATTTGTCAAACACTGAAACAAAGAAATGTCAAATTAAGTTGGGAAAAAAACTTGACGTTAAGGTGTGACTCACAATTAACATCGTGCATTATGGTTGGACCACCCTTTATTTTTTAAGGCAAGATGTTTTTTCCTAGTAATGGACTGCTATCTTAATAAATAATCCAACGAGGATTGACCTATTATATATACCTAGTCATAGCGGATATAGAATAATATGAAATTTATGAATTATATTATTAACATACCTAAATTATTCTAATATTATTTGAAATAATTCACAGCCCTACAAAAAAAAATCATGTGCGGCAGACCATTGTACCCTATTCCTATGTATTTTGATGCGCTGATGGCAAATCTGAAGTCAGATTTGCTCTAACATGTCAGGATATTTCTCTGACCCGAAGAAACAGGGCTAATCAAACACTTCACACGAAATTAACGAAATTGTTGGGAATTCCTATGACCTTAGGGTAATTGTATACAAGAAGTGTTCCTGGGCAAATGCTTACGAAATATTTCCTACCCCCCTATTTTCGAGGGTGCTGGAGATGAATCTGGCTTCAGTTTCGTCCGCTCGGACACAGTTTTCGAGAAAATGGATTTTCCATATTTCCGTAATACATGCCACTTTCCTTATCAAATAATTTTCACTTCACACTACGTAGGTAGCTTACATTAATACCAATAGATGCTACAATACTTCCTTTACACATATCATGTATTAAACCGTCATAAAACCTATTAGAAACTTTCGATGTTTAGTTATTTCAAATGTATACAATGACTTGCAGTTGGCGTCGTCCATTGTAATTCGTACACCCTCCGTGTCGTTCGATGAAACTACATACATACAGAGAGGCTCCAAAAGCTAACTCTGAATATTAACAACTAAATACGCTGTTATTTTGAAGGATACTAACCTAACCTGACTGTCTACTTATTATCGTTAGGCTAGGTTAGGTTAGTATCCTTCAAAATAACAGCATATTTAGTTGTTAATATTCAGAGTTAGCCTTTGGAGCCTCTCTGTATGTATGTAGTTTCATCGAACGACACGGAGGGCGTACGAATTACAATGGACGACGCTAATTGCAAGTCATTGTATACATTTGAAATAACTAAACATCGAAAGTTTCTAATAGGTTTTATGACGGTTTAATACATGATATGTGTAAAGGAAGTATTGTAGCATCTATTGGTATTAATATTAGCTATCTCTGTAGTGTGAAGTGAAAGTTATTTGATAGAAAAAATGGCCTCATGCGGAGAACTGGAGAATTCATTTTCTCGAAAACTGTGTCGGAGCGGATGAAACTGAAGCCAGATTCGTCTCCAGCACCCTCGAAAATAGGAGGGTAGGAAAAATTTCGTAAGCATTTACCCAGGAACACTTCTTGTATACAATTACCGAACTTAGTCTCTATGGATTTCTTTCAAGTCACAGATAACGAATTTATAGTAAAACTTTCAAAATTGAAAACGGTGGAAGAATTTTTCAACGACACTTTGGATGGACAGAACTTTATGTCTAGAGTTTTTTTTAGGTTACCTTGCTTAGGGATTTGGCTTATAGCTCGAAAACGAAAATAGATTCTAGTTTAGCCCTGTGAGTTTTTCTCGAAAAAAGAGATCGAAGATTCAGGTCTATCGTTGCTTAATTTAAAAGTAAACGACAATAGATGAGATAAAAATATCGGAAACTCGATCACATTCCTAACAGTTAAAAATTCCGTTTGTAAAATCGAATTAACACAATTCTTTATTTAATTGACATTCAAAAGTCTCTAATACGGTAATGCCATTTTTAAATTTCTTAGTTATAAAGCCACAATATCAGTCTAGAATGTTCTATTTTCAACTTAATAGGGTACAAACAAATAATTTGTTGATGTAAATATTACAATATTTTAAACCACTATCTCTGCATACTAAGTCACGTACCTTATTACTCAGTAGGAATAACTGAATGAAGCAATTATGTGCCGTGTCATCACTTGCATGTAATGTATGTTTGTTTGCATAATTACCATAAGTTCGCGGTTATAACCTCTTGTAATGTCCAGTGGCGAAGCGTCCATTAAGGCTGTAAAGCGCAGCCTACCCTATATATTTTAGATGCTAGACTCCGTTTTTATATCGTCACTTGTCTTTGCCAGAATGATAGCCACTTTCTATTCATATTATCATACCTATTTCCATTTAAACTGAAGCGCCAGCATGCCGGCAACCGGCAGTGCGCAAGCCTTGGCACGCCTGCGCAGTGAGAATCTGGGCTGACTCTCTACCGCCTTGGATTTTATAGAGATCCGCGGTGCACGGGGGGGAGTACGCGAAAAATTATATGCAATTTAGCTAAACTGATCGATGAGTTTGCGCAATACAGTGGCTATAATATTGACCTTGTTAGAAGAAGTAATCTCTGGTTAGCTCAGTTCAGTTAAGTTCAGTTCTTTAAGTCTATGATCTATGGGGCCATGTATCGGTGTGTGTGTGTTCTGTGATTGCATTCGATAGTAGTAGTTGTATAGATAATAAATATATTTTGTTTAGTCTGCATTTCAGAGTTTCATTTAAGAAACAAATGAAAATAGAGCGCAAGTAAAAGTAACAATTCAACAGACCTGTCGTTAGTCGTAGTGATTAGTGTTGTTTTTAAGGATGATGGCGGCCCTAGACACTGCCGATTTAGTAGACTTTTTAATTAATAAGAGTGGTTATTTTAATAATTCATCTTTAGAAGATCAACTGAAATATTAAAGCGGCAAATTTACCAATTTATTTCAAGAACTATAGATGTTTGCAGAGAAGAAAACGCGGCAAATGGAATTGACACAAAAAAATATAGGTAAGTTGTTTTTGTGATTCAAATATTCAATATATATATATATATATATATATATATATATATATATATATATATATATATATATATATATATTGCATTAAAAATGAGCAGCCCCCTCCCTCGTCTAATTCAGTACAGCCTACCCTCAGCTTAAATCGACGCTTCTCCACTAGTAATATCCAATACAAACGAATGCAACTGATACAAAGTGTTTTAATTATTTTGATCTTCGTGCACTACCAATTCGGTTTCGACAATATCTATAATCTCTATTCATGTAACGAAAGCATTATTTCTTAACGTCTTGATAGTATAACCCACTGCACCATAAATTTATCTGATTCATAGATCACTAAAAATATTATCATCTTGGGCGTAATTTTGACCGCTTGCAATAGCTTCAAGACCACAAAGATTTAAAATCAAATTTGTGTAAAATATAATTTTACTAATAATAAACTTTATTTGTGTAAAATGCTCCGCGTAATATATGATATTTTAAAGCCACGTTCCTCATCGGATACGTGCTGGCTCCAGAGTGGTATATTTGAAAAAATCTTATACGAGATAACGTCTTCATCTTTTTACTTTTCCGCACTCAACTATACCAGAGCGGAAAAGTAATGTAATCGTGTAAAGAAAAATGGAAAAAAAAAAATTTCTAACGCTTATGTTTCGTTTTTCGGCCTAAAAACAAAAAAAAATGGTTTTTACAAAATTTGTGTCTGTGTGTGTGTCGTTGTCGTCGATATTTATTCTTGTTAGCACAATAATTCAACTAAAACGTGTCGAATCGATCGGGTTTTGACTGTTTCTGATCGGGGACGTCTTCCAGACGACACCTATTGAGTTTGAGGTGTACAGGATACACCCCACCCTGTCCATGAGTCATGAGAAAGCACGATAGTGGACTATTTGAGAAATTTTTTTTTGTTAGCACGATAACTCAACTAAATCGTGTCGTATCGATCGGGTTTCGACTGATTCTGATTAGGGACGTCTACCAGATGACATCTGTTAATTTTAAGGTAGATAAGACACATCCCACCCTTTCCATGGGTCATGAGAAAACACGATGTTGGACTATTTGAGAAAAATAGAAAAAAAGTAAAAATGTAGCATAAAAAACATATTCTGGATTTTTGTGTTTCTTCTCGGCCACTCAGTTTCAAGATAGAGATGCTCTACGTGCGGAAAAGTCCGTTTTAAAGTTTTAAAACTATTTATTTTTATTTTATTTCAAATATTAAATATTAATTTTAATTTAAAAAAATATTAAATTTAAATTCAAATGTTAAATTTAAATTTTTAAATTTTCTCTGATAGCTCTAATACCGACCTCACTCCTGAAAATCTTATGTGTTGAACAAAAGTAGTCAATGGTAGCCGACGTAGATATATTTCCGACCACTATTTCCTCAATAAACCTCCTCGTTTTGTTCAAAGTGCAGAACAGCTCTTTAAGATATGTTCCACAGCCTCGTCTTCCATTGTTTTGCGTTTAAGTTATTATTTTTATGGTACCGAATTATTGTCCACTCTTAGAGTGTTATTGGGTGTTAGTTAAAGTGAGTTAGAGAGTTAGTTGTAGTGTTATGCTCTCTTTGAGAACATATTTGAAACCCAGTCATTATCGAGTACAGATCACAGTTATTATCAAATTCAGTCAATATTTTAAGAACAATTATATGATCAAATGCATTCTCTATTTCGCTGAATACACCAAAGATGGATGATTTATTGTCCAAATATTTCTCAAACCGACTGGCAGCAGAATGAAGAAATATGTCAATGGATTTCCTTGGGGTATATCTGTTTTGATCATGTTCAAATAAACTTTTCGTGTTTGTGAAGGCAACAAAGTACATAGATGTGTTCTTTCTTCTACGAGATCACAACAGTCTTCTAAACATCAGAATTTCATTGAAATTATTTCATGCTGAATGAAATGCTGAATGAAGTAATTTTAATGAAATGCTTAGAAATGTTGACAGCGAGATCAACTTACAATCAGAGTGATATACAGTGATGTACACCGTCATCATCATCATTAGATCATCAGTCCTAAGACTGGCTGGACGCTAACCTCCAGCTTCTCCTATCTTGTGCTAACCTACGCATTTCGCTAATTGTGCTACAACCTACATCCCTTACTATTTGCGAGCAGTAGTCTAATCTAGGCCTACCTCTGCCTTTCTTCACTCCTATTTCTGCCTCCAAAATATCGCGGACTATTCCCCCATGTCTCAGCAAGTGGCCTACCATTCTATCTCTTCTCTTCTTTAAGTTTTTCCACATACTTCTTTTCTCGCCGACTTTCTCCAATACTTCTTCGTTTCTAACCCTATCAATCCATGATATTTTCATCATTCTTCGGTAACACCACATCTCAAAAGCTTCTAATTTCTTCCTACTTGCTTCCCCTACCGTCCAGGTTTCGCAGCCGTATAGTGCCGTGCTCCATACATATGTTTTCAAAAATCTCTTCCTTGTTTCTAAGTTTATTACCCCCGAGCATAAAAGTGCTTTCTTTTCGTTAAAAGCTACTCGACCCTGCGCTATTCTTTGTTTTATGTCTTTATCGCTTCTTCAATCCCAATTTATTTTACTTCCTAAATAAGTGAAGTCTTTAACTTCCTCCAATCTTTCATTATTAATTTGTACTTTCGTTTTTGCTCTGCTCTCGCGCCCTCTGCACACTAACACTTTAGTTTTGTTTTTATTCACCCTCATTCCGTATTCCTCTGTCAACACTGCCTCCATTTCGTTCAATGCTGATTCTAATTCCTCCTTACTAGATGCTAATACTGCTATATCATCCGCGAATCTCAGCATTTTTAGTTTCTGTCCCTGTACTTTAATCCCGAAATCCACTCTATCTTTTACCACATTAATCGCCTCTTCGATGTACAGATTAAAAATTAGTGGTGATAGCGTACATCCTTGTCTTACTCCTTTCCTAATACCTACTTCCCTTTTTCCCCTTCTACTTCTATAACAGCAGTTTGCTCTTTGTATAGATTGTGTACTACTCTCCTATCTCTATACTTCATTCCCGCGCTCTTTAGTATCTCGAACATTTTTTCCCATCTTACGTTATCAAAAGCTTTTTCTAAATCTACAAATCCTATATAAGCGTTCTTTCCTTTTTCTATTGTTTTCTCTAACATTACTCTTAGCGCCAGAATAGCTTCGCGAGTTCCCCTATTTCGCCTAAACCCGAATTGGTCTTCTCCTAGTATTTCCTCCGCTCTATTTTACATCCTCTTCTGCGCTATTCTGGTTAAGATTTTTGACGCATGGGAGGTTAGGCTAATCGTTCTAAAGTTCTCGCATTTGTCGGCTCCTCTCTTTTTCGGTATAGTAACGATAATGTTCCTCTTATAATCCTCCGGCATCTCTCCCGTTTCATATATGTATTCTACCAGTTCAAACATCCTATTTACTACTTTCTGTCCCGCACATTTCAAAATTTCCGCCTGTATTTTATCTACACCCGGCGCTTTATTGTTCTTTAGCCCCCTTAGTGCTATTTCAAATTCCTCTCTCAATATAGGTTTTCCTACATCTTCCCTATCGATGCTAGGATTCTTCCTCTAATATCGCTCCTAATTCCTGACCCTCGTATAAATTTCCTAAGTACTGCTTCCATCTATCCGCTTTCTCCTCTCTTCCGATCAGTATGTCCCCGGATTGACTCCTAACGTTTCTACTTATTGTTCCTATATCCCTGAAGTTCCTCTTAATTATATTGTAAGCCTCATCGGTCTTACCTACTTGCAACTTATCTTCTACTTCTTTGCATTTATCCTCTATCCATTGTTCTTTCGCTTTTCTACATTTTCTAATGATTTCCCACTTTATTGACTTATAAGTTTTCAGTCCGTATATCACGTATGTACACCGTATATCACTTTTAATCGTCCCCATATACATAGAAATTGGATGTAAATATGTAAACCGTGCTATCCAATTGTATGCATTAGACGACGGATGACTCATGCCGTGGTCACGTGGCAAATGAGCTTTCCATGTTTACTTCGCAAACGATTACCACAACGTTACGTAAGACTGTAGCAGGTTTGCGTGTAAGTAATTCTCGATGCTACCCACACGCAGCCTGGGTCATTAAATCCGATAATTTAAATAAATTATGTAGGGGCAGATACGAGCCTTCATAAATGTGATTGTTACCTGAGTAATCGGTTATGTAAATTTTTAATTTCGAATGGCCTATCCGAGATAAGCTACGATGGTGATATACTTAACTGATTAACCGTACCGATATCACAAGTTATCATTGTCAAGCGCGGTCGTGGATTTTAAAATGATTATCGGATCTAATGATTTGGATTTATGTCCATTTTTTTTGACGTCGATATTTGTAAGGCTGGTCTAGTGACTTCTTGCTATTGTAGTTTTAAGTTGTTTTTGAATTATGGTTGTCAGCGCAACGACACAATCTCATGATTAATTCCTATTTCCAAATTCGTGTGTTAGTTCATATTTCAACCTACTTTCTGTCGTCCTTTGGTGTTCTTTTAATATTACTTCAGTCTTCTTTCAGTTTACTTTTGATCTCTTAAACTTGTTCAGTTTTCTTGCAGTCTTCTTTTAATTCACTTATGATCTCTTAACTTTATTTTGACCTCTTAATATATTTTTAATCCTCTGTTAGTCTTATAATCTCCGTTCAGTCTTTCATCTTCCATTCAGTATTTTCAGTGTTTTTCAGTATTTCTTTACTCGTCTTCTATTCTTCATTTAATCTTGTTTCTACATTCTTGTTTCTACTATTCTTTCAGTATTTTTCAATTATGTTTAAACCTCATTTTAAACTTCCTTCAGTGCTCTTTCAATGATTTTTACAGTCTTATTTAAATCTCCTTTTAATCTTTCTATAATATTCGTTTAATATTATTTCAAGTTTCTATTAATCTCCTTTCATTTTTCTTTCATTGTTCCTCAGTCACTTTCAGCCTCTCTTGAACCTTCAATCAGTATAATTTCCGTTTTTTTACCTTATAATATTCAAATCCTCTTTCAGTTTTCTTTTAACCACTTGTATGTTTTCAGCTTTCTTTCAGATTGTCAACCTTCCATTGATTTTATCTCAGTTTTCGTTCTTCGTTCTGTCTTTTTGGAGCTTTTTTCATTCTTCTGTTTTCATTGAATCTACAATAATATTATAGTTTCCTGCTAGTTTACATTCAGTATTTTTTCAGTTATTACTTTTTAAAGCAGTTTTTTTCTGCTCGTCTTTTCGAATAAGTTCCAGAAAATGATCGTAGATCTGGATAGTTTAACCTTGTAAATACCAAATGCTAGTAAATATAGTGACTGTAAGAAACATACAATGTCTATCAAATTGTTGAAAATATAATCTCAAGATTTTGAAGAGAAAACTGTGACAGATTGGTGTGTGATAAATTGTAAATTAATATTTTATACTTATAACACTTAATACAAGTAATAAATATTTCAAATATAAGTTATATCAAATGATTATTTCAATAATCGTTTATAAAACATTTGAGTGACCAGCTTATTAAATGTTAGAAGAAGAGATAATAGTAACTAATTCGGATTCCATTATCTTTTTTTTTTTAATTAACACAATTTATAATTTAGGTTACAGCTTTTTATTGACAATTTCTTGGCGAAAAAAATACATAATTGTACCTTTAGAAGATATTTTCATTTTGTTTAGTCATGTATAAATCTTTAGAGGAAATGTTATTTATCAACATAGTCTACTTATTAATAAAGTGTGTTTTTTATTTGGCGCATAAATGACTACTGATTTAATAAATTTACAAATTTATGACCTCCTTTTAATAGTCTTATAATCCTATTTTCTTCCCCTTATAATATTCGTTCCATATTTAAAACTTCAATTAGCCTTTTTCATTCTTCTTTCGATATTTGCCCAGTCGCTTTAGCTGTCAGTATTTTAGCTTTCTTTAAATTTATTCAGTTTGAGTTTTCAGTATTTTCTCAGTTATTTTTCAGTTTTATAATATTCTCTCTATTGCCATATAATATCTGTGTCGTATTTATATCCCCTTTAGCTTTCTTTCAGTCATCTTTCAGTCTTCTTTTAATATTTTTCAGTACTATCTTAGGTTTCTACACCGTTTCTTCAATTTTTCTGTTTTCGTTCTTTATCCGTCTTCTTTGAATATCTTCTTAGTCTCCTTCTGCTTCTTGTTCCCTCTATAATAGGTCTATGACCTGTTCCTTCTTCGATTTAGTCCTCATTTTGTCACTCCATCTAAATCTATCTATAAAGATCTAAATTGTCACTCCATCTTTTCCGTGGTCGGCCTCTGCAGCATGTACCACTAGGAGATTTATCTCTTGCGATTTTTACCAATCTATCTTCTGTCATTCGGCTTATGTGTTGATTCCATTGTCTCTTGCGTTGCAGGACCCATTCATTAACGTTGTCTATGTTGCATGATTACATGATGATGTCACTTCTTTCCGTATCTAGTAACGTTCCTCGTGATATGCGTCGAAGTATTTTCATTTCTGTGGTCTCCAATAGTTGTTTCGTTTTTGACGTTTGCCTCTGGCCTTGTCTCTGAGGTGTAAGTCATAATAGGTCTAATTATGGTTTTGTAAATCCGAACCTTTGTTTTTTGTTGTATATGTATTACACGTTGTATATGATTACGTCGTTGGGACATCTTGCAACTTTATTTGCTTTAGTCGCCTTCTCTTAGTCTTCTGTTTTCATTTAATCTTATTTCACTCTCTCCCATCTACTTTAGATATTCTTTCAGTTTACTTTCGGTTCATTTCAGAAAATGGTTCTAGGTCCTGGATATTTGCCATATAAAGATGCTAGTAAATATAGTTACTGTGAAGTATTAGCGTGAGGAACACATATCATTTTACCAACTTATTTACCTACTCATAGCATCGAGAAACAATAAAATGTGACAGATTGTCTATGGATAATTGTAAATAAATGATCCCTATATCATAAATTATACTTAATATAACTGATCCCTATATCAAATTCAAATATTGTCAATTGGAATATAATTCTTAAAAAAATGTTAAGTAAAAAAAACCACAAAACAATTTAGAAGAAGCTAAAAATTTAATACTCAAAAGTGTAGCTACAGCCAAAGTCGAAACGAAAGAATGGAAATACGTATATGCAGGATGGGGCATAGGAACGTGGCGGTTTTTGATTGGCGTATTCTGACGACTGGTTTAACTGGCGTTGTGAAAATTAAGGGAGGAAATAGCGTATTTGATGCCATTTCAGTAGCCATGAGGCAGTGGGCCTAGCAACATCGTGCGTTTGTAATTAAAACTTTTTAAAGAACGGCCCAGTGTACCTAGCACCAGTATCCACTTCACAACCAGAGGATAACTGTATGGTGTACAACAGCATCATTTGGTATCATTGGCACCTATTTATTTGAAAATGATGCAGGCAGTGTCGTTGCAATAAAATCAGACCGCTATGTGCAGATGCTTCATAACATGGAGCCACAATTACATCAATTGTAATTGACCGAAATGTATGGTTCCAGTGAGATGGTGCACCTTCATACAAAGCAAGGACAACAATGACTGTGCTGTATGAAATGTTTCATGGATATTTAATTTCCTGAAACGGCAATACTTCTTATCCTATCCGTTGTCCAGATTTGATTTATGGTTATCTAGTTAGTACACAAAGTGTACACTTCGCGACCTGCCAATATTAAAGACTAAACATAACAAATTCGGGAAGAAATTGTAGCAATTCCTGAAGCAACGATCGAGTAAGAAATCTTCGAAACCTTGACCAGTGTTTTCAGAATGGTGGAATACATCTCACTGATGTCCTTTCTAAAAAATGAAATGGCATAATAGTGGGCTTAAGATAATACTAACACATCCGTAAAAAGTTAAAAAAGAAAACTCCATTTCATCTCAAAAACTGTCAGGTTCCTGTGCCCCACGCTATACCATTGAAAATTAAATTAATAAGTTTCTCGAAACTGTTCCTATCTATCCTACCACAAATTTTTACGCACCATAGGCAAAAACATGTGCTCCTTAACTGATTTTATCAGATAAAAATGTTTTCCAGCCATTTAAAAAACTATCGATGATATCATAACTTTAATAGTGATGTATAGAAAACTATACAATTTTCCTATGTTGTACTTATTTGTTATTTCGATTACAGTGTCCAATCCTACCCAGCAATTCTTTTGCCTGCATCTGAACTAAAGGAATGATTCCGACTGCAATTATCGACAGACCATTATCGTCCTGGATCATCTCCTCTCGACATTCCTCGATTTATTTTCGTACATTCTCTTGACACATCGAACGTTCGAGTTCATGTGACGAGAATCATCGGTATATTTAAAGATAACCTTTTAGCAGCTATTAAAAGGCACTCTCGGAGTTTTAGGTGGCAAATTAAGCCATAAGTTATGCTAGATATTCCTAGTCTGGAGGACTGAAATAATACGGTTTTATTTGCTCGGTCGAATCAGATAGCGTGGCACAGTGTCGCATTTTATTTGGTGGAACGCGTTTAATTCAATGAAAGAAAGTCAATCATTTAGGGATTTAGATGAATTCAATTTGCTCGAAAAGAATGTATGTACAGTGCGGTGAATTTATCTTGGTAATATTTTGATTTGTTGTAACTTTTTTATTTTTGACAGTTATTGATATAAATTAACAAAAAATCCAAGGTCTCTTGCCAATTATTTGACAATACGGGAATAATAAATAAAAAAACGTTATACATATATTTTTTTCTTTAAATCGAACACCCTGTATATTTGTAAGCAGTTGCATAACAAAGTTTATTCTGTTTTCAACGGTATAGCACACCATGTTTTAATATAGTGATTTTAAAATTATCCGCAAAAATGTAAATAGTATACACTGATTATTTTCAGTTTTTTATGGTCTTTGTGGTTTTGTTAAATTTGTAATTATTTACGATTATTCAAGTAAATTTAAAATGGTGTTCCGCCAGTATGGCTTTGAAGAAAGGAGCAAGCAATACGATTCAAATATACCTGTTGTGCAATAAAAGCGCAATTATACCACTTTTAATATTGTGTAAGAATTGTACAAAATTTCACTGTTCCTGGTGTAAAACCTGTCAAATCCTATAAAATCACCACTGTGTTTAATAAAATTTTTGTAAACTTTTATACATTTTAGTCGGTCGCACGATCTCGATGGGCAGTGCACGTCGCGGCTGCGCGAGATAACCATGTCCCCAAATCGCTCGTGCAGAATGTCCATCGTGGCATGCGCTGTGTGGCAAGTAGCGCCGTCCTGTTGGAACCACTTGTCATCGGTATCCATATCATCTAGTTTAGGCCACAAGAAGTTGCTATCATCGAGCTGTAGTGCTCGCCGTTGAACGTTATGGCAATGCCAGTTTCCTTTTGGAAGAAGTATAGGCCGATGATTCCGCCAGACCAAAATCCGCACCAAACAGTGACTTTCTCGGGATGCATTTGGTGCTGGTGTATCTCTTGTGAATTGGTATCATCCCAAATCCGACAATTTTGCTTGTTCACATGCCCATTTATCCAAAAATGCGCCTCGTCGCTAAAGATAATTTTTTTGGTGGAATTTGGGTTAACTTCTAACTACTCCAGAGCTCAATCAGCGAACACACGGCGTTGTTTATGGTTGATTCCCTTAAGTTCCTGGGTCAGCTGGATGAGTGAAGACCCAAGTCCCAACGCAAAATTCGCCAAATTGAATTCAAAGCAAGGCCAAGTTCTTGTGAACGACGAGAAATTTACTGTCTCGGATTTTCCCATACACCCTCACGCACAGCAGCGATGGTTTCAATAGACCTTGTGTTTCGGTGACGTACGGGTGTTGGCTGATTATTTACCAACCAGTTGACTCAAATTTGTCCACCAAACGTCGAATAGTCAACTTGGCGAGACGGTTGTGGTGGCGAGGATAAAAATTACGTAATGCGCGGATCGTTTCTCGAACGGAAAACTGATTTTGAAAATACAGTTTGATGATTTGCACACGTTGTTGAACGCTATAACCTTTCATGGTGATTTGCCATACACTATTGAACAATTCGCAACAAATTTGACAGATGTTTCTTTAACAACATGGCCGCTATAACCTATCAAATTTCGAGAGTCCCCAGTGAAAGACCCTATAATAAATACAACAACCGTTATTGGTCTAGCGATAATCCACAACAAATACAGCAAATAGAACACTAAGGATACATATTTACAGTCTATACATATTTGATGTATAGACTGCTGTGTAGTGTATTGGTCACAAATATACTCGTAATAGGTCCTATATTTATTGCTGAAAAGTTAACAAGGGATCGATATTTACCTCTTCGACAGCATGAAATGTTTGAATGCATTGATGATATTCCACTAAATATTCATTCTTCTCTCTTCTTCTTTCCCTTATTTCATTACTCCTTCAATGTAATTCCAGTTATTATTCAGTCTTCTCTCAGTTATTTCAGTTTTCGTTCAATCTTAATTCAGAATGTTCTCTATTAATCCTATTATAATGCCCCACTCCTTATCCTGTCTTTTTCTAGGTATATTTCAGCCTGTTCAATTGTTCTTTCTGTATCTCTTCAGTTTTCTTTTAATTTTCCTTTACTCTTCTTTTAATCTTCTTTTAAGGTTCTGGTAATTCTTTTCATCTATTCACTCGTGTACTCTTATTTTAAGCTTTTCTCAGTTTAATTCCATTTTATTTCAATCATTTCTCACCAGCGTAATCTTGTGCATTGAATATGGTGATGGACGTTTTCGTATGTTCACTGTTCTTTTATTTCTATAATTCATCACAATTTCAACATTATCGCGTTGTTGATATAAGAATGGCAGGTAACTTGACAACCTTCAGCGGCCAGCCGGCATCTAAAGATGTAATATTTTCATTGTCAAAACAGCCTCTGAAGTAGTAATTGGGACAGAACGTGTCTGTACTGTTACTAAAATATACTTTAATTTGGCGAATCCTGGATTTTTCCTTAATCTACTGTCAATGAGTTTTTTTTAATCGGTTATCTCGTCTACAACTAACCACAGTTTATTATTGTATGCTTGGGATGTAATATTGGTGATAGCATCGTACGTAATTTGACAATATTTGACAGCATAATTTCAAAGGAAGCTAAGCTAAGACGCACGTTTCCATTTCAAGACTATTTTTGACCAGTCACTTTTGACATCGCTGTATTACGTAGCGATTGTTTCAGTTTAGATGTCGTACCCTACCAATTATTTTCACTGTAACTCGACTCACACCCTGCGTGTTCAACTATCACTTTTTTCGACGCCCCACCTCGACTCTCATTCCCAGGACCCGACGCCCAGATTTTTTTTTTCATTTCCCCGGGAAATTTTCCCTATTAACGAACCGACGCTCCGGCTTTTTAGCGACTCTCGTTGTCCGACAGTCTGGCCAGGAGGGGATTTACGACGGAGGAGCAAATTTACGGCATACATCCAGAGGACGACGTCTTAATTAAACTGTGACGACTCTATTAACGTGGACCGACGCCCGCTGTCGGCCCCCTATTTTACGGCACCGCATAAACCGAACTATGAAAAGCTGCGCCCGTTTTGCGTAGTTGTTGCGTTAATATTTCAGGGGAGAAGTTTGGGGATTATTTCGCTGAAAAATGTCCTCGGTAAACGCGGAGGGTCCGGAGACGCAGTTGGCTGTGCCGTTCACCAGGGAGCCGGTATTATATCCTTCGGTATTTATAACAATGCGCGTGTACATACGTGGGGTTGTTTAGTTTTGTTGTAAGTTTCTTGATTATGTTCGAGCGGGGGCGCCGATGGTTGGTACTTTTACTGAATATTCAGGAGGTCGAGGGTTTTGTATTAATACTGCCGACATGAATTACATGTTTATAAATATCTCGATCTCAGTGGAAACTACCGGTTCTGTTTATTTATACAGGGTCTTTTAATAGTGACGCTCGAGGTTATAACGACCATGTTGTTAAAGCAACATCTGTCAAATTTGTTGTGAATTTTTCAATAGTATTATCTTGGCCATCAAACGTCAAATAGTATTAGAGTCGACTATTTGACTTTTGATGGCCAAGATAAAATCTGGTGTTCCACAAGGTGGTGTACTGGAACCTGTACTGTACTTGATATATAAGGCTGGCCTTCCCACTAGCATTAAAGTAATATTACAGCGATACTAGCGACACATGAAACGCCAAGAATAGAAGTATGTATGAATAGAAGAAAACTACCTAAATAATATCCAAACATGGTTAAAAACGGCGAATAAAAGCTAATGAGAGCAAATCAGTACAGTTTCGCTCTTAATAAAGGCAATTTCCGCTAATCATGCTGATTAATCAACCACTAACGCAAAAGGAAGAAGAAAAATATTTAGCAATACATCTAGATCGCAGACTCACCTGGCGAATGTATACATATATATTCATGAAGATGAACTTGTTCTGATAATAAGCAATAAACTAATTTACGAAAGTATTTTAAAACCCATTTGGACATGAGATGTGGAGCTCTGTGTGGATAAACTACAAATCTTTCTAAATGTATAGAGTGTCCAGGAGATCGACACAAAAGAAGTTTTATTTCAAATAAAATGTGGTCCAACCAAAACGCACGATGTTAATTGTAAATAAAACAAAAAGTTTTCAGAGAATTATCTTAATATTTTTTATTATGATAGAAGGATCTATGACAATTATGTATGAAACAAAATATCGGCCAAATGCTCGCCACGGCTTCGGTGGCATACATAATCGACATAATTGAGGTTCAATGTCGTTAATGTGCCGAATTATCTCATCCTTTAGCTCCTGAATTTTTCTTGGCTTATTCACGTACACTTTTTCTTTTAAATATCCCCAAAGAAAGAAGTCCAACGGTGTCAAATAACATGATCGTGGCGGCCAATTAACATCGCCACGACGTGAGATAACACGGCCATTAAATTTCTCGCGCAAAAGTGCCATTGTCTCGTTGGCTGTGTGGCAAGTCGCACCATCCTGTTGGAACCACATATCGTCCAGGTCCATATCCTTAATTTCTGGCCACAAGAAGTCCGTTATCATCTCGCGATAGCGAACACCATTCACGGTAACTGCTTGGCCGACCTCATTTTCAAAGAAGTACGGCCCGATGACACCGCCAGCCCATAAACCGCACCAAACAGTCACTCTTTGTGGATGCATCGGCTTTTCAACAATCACTCATGGATTCTCATTTGCCCAAATGCGGCAATTCTGCTTGTTAACGAATCCACTGAGGTGAAAGTGTGCCTCGTCGCTGAAGATGATTTTCTTTGTAAAGTCACCATTCACTTCTGTCTGTTCAACCAACCATTCGGCGTATTGACGATGCTTGAAATGGTCAGTAGGCTTCAGCTCTTGAGTCAATTGAACCTTGTAAGCGTGTAAATTCAAATCTTTATTCAAAATTCGCATCAGTGATGTTCGTGAGATGTTCAATTGTTGGGCACGACGACGAGTCGAGGTTGGCGGCTCTTCTGCTACACTATCGCAAACAACAGCAATTTTTTCCGCAGAACGAACTGGGCGAACATGCACAGGTGTTTTCACATTTCCTACAGACCTGGTTTGCTGAAATTTGCGCACAATTCTCCCGATTGTGGACACATTTGTTCGATTATGCTGACCAAAAAAGTCACGAAGTGCACGAAATGCGTTTTGATTTAAACGCCCATTTTCGTAAAAGGCTTCAACAATCTTAACGCGCTGCTCAATTGTGTACTTCTCCATGGTTGAATTTGTCAAACACTGAAACAAGAAATGTCAAATTAAGTTGGACAAAAAACTTGACGTTAAGGTGTGACTCACAATTAACATCGTGCATTATGGTTGGACCACCCTTTACATTCCTTATTTCCTTGTTAGAATATACTTGATAATTTTCTTTACTTCCCTTTGATTTTCCTTTCTATCTATATTTATTCCCTATTTTCTACTTCATTTTGAATGACTTGCTCCTGATTGGATAACGAGAACAGATTCACTTAGTTCCAATGGAAGGAGGTTCTGATGTACTTATTGGAATACAAGTTTTCAATATTCTAGAGCGTAAATTATAAAAATTCAATAATTATTCGATTTATGGACCTTTACGAACTTTGTTCCCCGTAGCACACCATATTCATTTATATCGTGTTTCTATTGTTATACATTGATGTTTATAATAACTCAAATACCTATATAAATTATAGCTATAGAGAATATCCATATAGATGAAAGGAGAATAAGAAAAGGAAGCAAATAACAACAAATTATACTATGTTTCACTTGAAATCGTATCAAATTTATCATAGGATAACCTTCGTTTTTGCGCGCCTTGTAGATTTTGAAGCATTTATAGTTTGTCCATACTGCTCACCAAGAATAGGAGAAAGTGTAAGATTTTCTAGATATGCGTAGAAGAAAGAGTGAGACAACTTTCGGAGGGAAAAGGATGCGCTTTACGCGCTGCCACATCCAACACTCTGTACATTCATATTCAATATATATTCATCGATATTCACTCTGAAATGGTCTGAGTAAAGACCAGGCTATTTACTTCGCACTTCGTCGGCGGTCCAAAGTTGCAGTTTTGAGACTTGTTGCTGTTCTTGGTGAGATGCACATAAGTTCCAAAATCGTTTAATATGTCATCCACCATGATGTACCCTGTACATCTCGTACCCAGTACATCTTGTAGATCTGATATTTTTTAGTATTTTGTAGCAACCCTAGAAAACAACCCTAAAAGAAGTAGGCCTTGGAGGAATCTCACATAAATTAATAACTACTTAAGCGAGTGGTACACAATGCTGCACAAATTGAACATTCGTTTAGATAACTTTTTAAGTAATCATTGCCATTAAATTAATTTCGGAATTGACTTAATTTTTTTTATCTAATGTACCTAGTTGTTCCATAGAATATGTAAAAAATGTGTTCTTTCATATTTCATAATAAGAGAAGGATGAGTAGGAATATAAGTTCAGTAGCGTTTAGATCCTCCTCTAGCCCTTATTACTGCTTCCTCTCATCTGAACATGCTATTGATCTATGTGGTGAATGGTTTCCTGAGGAACATTATCTCAGTCGATAAAAAATACTTGTTAGAGTGTCCTAAGAGTTGTAAAGACAGGTATGTGGCGCCTAACTGATCGTTTTAATGCATCCCATGGATATTCTATGGGGTTTATATCCGGGCCTCGTGGTGGCCATTCCATAGTTGAAATATTCACAAATTGAAGTTACCTTTCTAGCGACAAGTGGGGTTGAGCGTTATCATTCATAAAAATGAAATTGTCCCCGACAAATGAGGTAAATGGCATCACATGTTCTTCTACGATACTTTCTACGAAGAAATGTTAATTCATGGAACCTCCCATATAGGAGCCAAATCCATGTACCTAACCATAGAAACAAATTTCTCCCCAGCCCAATATCGATCCACCAAAAAATGGTATCCTCGGAGAGATATTGCAGGTAGCAAACCTCTCTTCTGGCCTCCGCCAGACTAGTTGATGTCCATCTGGTGAATTAAGACTTATTCTTGTTCCGTTTGAAAACAAAACTTACAAAACGCAGTCTAGTTTTTCTGGTGAGCAGTGGTGCAATATCTGGTCTTCTACTGTCTAATCCTCCTTCAATAAGCCTTCTTCTGGCCGTTCGTCGAGAGATTGCTATATTTTCAGCTGCTATGAGGGTTCTCTTAAATTCTGGTGAAATGTTTCTTAAGACGATTTGCATAGGACATCGCTCCTTTCTTGCATGTGTAGACTTCTTACGATATTGTCTTGGGAGTCTGCAGTAACTTCCAAGTTCATTGAAACGTTTAACAGTTCAACACATTATTGATTGTCTAATCCCTAACAGATTAGTCACATATCACTGGCTAGGTCCCTCGCTAACTAGAATTATCGTTTTCACTGCTTCATCATCTCTTATGTTGCGTGGACGATTAGTTTCTTCTACTTTAAGTATACTGGACAAAATGTTTCATTCACTTGATAACATTGCATTAAAAAAAATCCAATACCTAAGTGAATTTTTTGCCTTTTAGAAATCATTTTAAGCAGCAGCATTTTAAATATACTATTTAACAATCAATAATTACAAAATATTACTTTACATCTGTCAAACAATCGCAATTGTTTATCAATAGAGGATATCCTAGGCCACCTACATGAAATGTTTAAGAATTTAAAAATATAAGAAATAATGAAAAGTTTTGCCGATACGCTAATTTTGTCGAGGAGTGTATAGATTTAATAGACGATGGGGTTTATTTTAAGAAACCATGAGTATAATAATTAAAGGTGGAGTTATGAAACGCCGTCGTCTATTTTGACATGTCCTTAGGACCTTCTCGTTAGCCGGAACGTGCCCCATTTTTGTCGAATGGCCTTGCTTTATCTCGTCTCAGGACCGGGCATGTTGCGCTAAAGCCCGGCTATAAAGTACATTAAGGGCAGAATAGACATTTAGGTTTATCTTAGTGTGTAGGAAACGCCGCCGCAAAAGAGTCCCTAAATAACGATATGTTTTTAGTGGATTTAAATTATTATGTTTACACGGAGGAGAAGAGGAATGTGGAACACATGTGTCCCCTCGCTTTGTTCCGTCCCGTGAAATTATGGCGTTATTAAGTTTAATGAAAAACGTGAAATGAAAAATAGGGGTTTACGGCGAGACAGAGAGAGCACCGGTTTTTGTGTGCCGCGGTTTCGAGGACGGCGGTTTTCTTTGTGTCGTAAATAATCGCGAGAGATGAGGGACGTAGATACAGATTAATTGCGTGGTTTGCCTAGCCCAAAAATCTAACAAAAACATTTAATGAGAATAAGGGGCAAATAAGACAACTCTCAGAAATGTATTAAAAATTATATAGTAAAAGGAGACATTTTTTGCGAACACTGCTTGCAAGATTATATGTTAATTAACGGTTCACTATCCAAGTTGTCATTATCAGGAGGTGATTAAAACTGTTTTAATGATCTCTTGATAGGCATCGTCAACTTCTCGAAACTGATCTCCCGTTTTTGCTGCTACACAGAGCGTTCTATCCCTTACCCAGAAATGAATTGTGTTACAATAAAAGTGTAAGATATGAATTTTAAATGAAACATGGTTTTCTGTAGCATTGAAGTACTTATTGATCTATAATGTAGATATTAGGACACGAGAGAAGGGAAGCTAGGAAGCCCGGAATAACGGACGAAATCTTAAACTTAATACAAAAGAGACGAGGCTACAAAAACAAACGAGACGAGGAAGGACTGAAAACTTATAAGTCAATAAAGTGGGAAATCATTAGAAAGTGTAGAAAAGCGAAAGAACAATGGATAGAGGATAAATGCAAAGAAGTAGAAGATAAGCTCCAAGTAGGTAAGACCAATGAGGCTTACAAAATAATTAAGAGGAACTTCAGGGATATAGGACCAATAAGTAGAAACGTTAGGAGTCAATCGGGGGACATACTGATCGGAAGAGAGGAGAAAGCGGATAGATGGAAGCAGTACTTAGGAGATTTATACGAGGGTCAGGAATTAGGAGAGATATTAGAGGAAGAATCTAGCATCGATAGGGAAGATGTAGGAAAACCTATATTGAGAGAGGAATTTGAAATAGCACTAAGGGGGCTAAAGAACAATAAAGTGCCGGGTGTAGATAAAACACACGCGGAAATTTTGAAATGTGCGGGACAGAAAGTAGTAAATAGGATGTTTGAACTGGTAAAATACATATACGAAACGGGCGAGATGCCGGAGGATTATAAGAGGAACATTATCGTTACTATACCGAAAAAGAGAGGAGCCGACAAATGCGAGAACTTTAGAACGATTTGCCTAACTTCCCACGCGTCAAAAATCTTAACCAGAATAGTGCAGAAGAGGATGGAATATAGAGCGGAGGAAATACTAGGTGAAGACCAATTCGGGTTTAGGCGAAATAAGGGAACTCGCGAAGCTATTCTGGCGCTAAGAGTAATGTTAGAGAAACAATAGAAAAAGGAAAGAACGCTTATATAGGATTTGTAGATTTAGAAGAAGCTTTTGATAATGTAAAATGGGAAAAAATGTTCGAGATACTAAAGAGCGCGGGAATGAAGTATAGAGATAGGAGAGTAGTACACAAAGAGCAAACTGCTGTTATAGAAGTAGAACGGGAAAGAAGGGAAGTAGGTATTAGGAAAGGAGTAAGACAAGGATGTACGCTATCACCACTAATTTTTAATCTGCGATTAATGTCGTAAAAGATAGAGTGGATTTCGGGATTAAAGTACAAGGACAGAAACTAAAAATACTGAGATTCGCGGATAATATAGCAGTATTAGCATCTAGTAAAGAGGAATTGGAATCAGCGTTGAACGAAATGGAGGCAGTGTTGACAGAGGAATACGGAATGAGGGTGAATAAAAACAAAACTAAAGTGTTAGTGTGCAGAGGGCGCGAGAGTAGAGCAGAAACGAAAGTACAAATTAATAATGAAAGATTGTAGGAAGTTAAAGACTTCACTTATTTAGGAAGTAAAATAAACTGGGATGGAAGAGGCGATAAAGATATAAAACAAAGAATAGCGCAGGGTCGAGTAGCTTTTAACAAAAAGAGAGCACTTTTATGCTCGGGGGTAATAAACTTAGAAACAAGGAAGAGATTTTTGAAAACGTTGTATGGAGCACGGCACTATATGGTTGCGAAACCTGGACGGTAGGGGAAGCAAGTAAGAAGAAATTAGAAGCTTTTGAGATGTGGTGTTACCGAAGAATGATGAAAATACCGTGGACTGATAGGGTTAGAAACGAAGAAGTATTAGAGAAAGTCGGTGAGAAAAGAAGTACGTGGAAAACATAAAGAAGAGAAGAGATAGAATGGTAGGCCACTTGCTGAGACATGGAGGAATAGTCCGCGATATTTTGGAGGCAGAAATAGGAGTGAAGACAGGCAAAGGTAGGCCTAGATTAGACTATTGCTCGCAAATAGTAAGGGATGTAGGTTGAAGCACAATTAGCGAAATGCGTAGGTTAGCACAAGATAGGAGAAGCTGGAGGTTAGCGTCCAACCAGTCTTAGGACTGATGACCTCATGATGATGAATGTTGGGAATTTGGGAATTGTATATGGAACAATATATCTGGTAAATAGCCGCTATGGCTTTGATGGTACGCAAGTACTCTTGTGCATAAATGTTTTGCATAAATGTGGCGGTATTTCGTTGATACAGTGTTCAATTTTGACCTTCAATGCTTCTGTGGTTGTAGACTTGTTGGCATAAACCGGAAACTTCAGAAAACCTCACAGAAAAAAGTAAAAAAAGTTAAATCGCAAGATCATGGCAGTCAATTCTGGTCACCAAAACGGGAAAAAGACTTATGCAAGACCGTCAATGTTTCACAACTGGTATGGCAAGTGGCACCATTCTGCTGAAGCCACATGTCTTCAAAAGCAATATCTTCCAATTGAGGCACAAAGAACTGGATTATCATGCCATTTACTGTCAATGTATTGACCTGCCCCGTTTTCAAAGAAGAATGTCCTATAATTCCTTCAGACCTCAATGCACACCAAACAGTGACACATTGAGGATGCAGTTCTTTGTCAAGAATCATTCGTGGATTTGCTGAGCCCCAAATGCGGCAATTTTGCCAATTAACGAAGCCATCAAGGTGAAAATGGGCCTCGTCACTGAAATTGATTTTATCCACAAAGTCGACATTCACTTCCTGTTGTTCAGTGATCCAATTGGGGAACTCTCTTCGCCGTGCATTGTGGCAGAAATTGTTGAGTCAATTGGACTTTGTAAGCATGAAGATGCAAACCTTTACTGAGAAAACTATGAAGACTGTTGAAATATTCAATTCTTGTGCACGATGACGAATCGAAGTCCCTGGACTCTCGCGAACTGTCATAATGTTTTGTTCTGAACGACCACTACGAGCTCGTGTCGTGTGGTTTTCACTAATAGATGAACTAGTACTTTCCTGAATTTTTGGATTATTCTTTTTATAGTTTCTAAATTTGAAACATTACTTCTACCGAAAATTGGACACTACGAATTGTAGCAACCAAACTTTCACCATTTTAATAGTAATGTTTAACAATAATGACGCATTGCTGTATTATCTAGCACTACATGTTTACTAACTCCTATCTGTCTCCTAGTAATATGTCATAAGTATTGACCTATCGAATCATGACAGCTAAAATGTCGCGCAATTCAAATCATACAATTTTTCTCTTATTCAAAAGTAACTATTCATTACACTTTATTTAACAGTTTTTCGTGGTTGACAAACGAATGCCCGCAACGAATGGATTGCGACTGTCTTCAGGGTTGATCTTTGAATAATTCCTTCTCTTCCTAGATTTACCAGTAATACCAAATAATTCAGTTATTAAAATGTGTGTTTTAAAAACTGTGTTGATGTTTTTCTCAAAATTAGCTTTATAACACATAAAAAATATGCTTTTAAGCCAAGTGTCGTGTGAAGCACGTTAAGATTTTCTTCTTAAACTTCCATTAGTTTTTATCTTCTAATCTTTTATTCCACACGTGAAAAATAAAAAGTACAAATGAAATAATTAAACTTGTCTGGATGTTCGTCAATATGTAGAACCAAAACACAGAGAACCTTTTAAATGCGTCTTACAACAAATATGTGACATACCCGGACGATCGTAAAAACGAAATTGAATTCATATAAACTATATTCACTACAAACAATCTTAAGCCAATTTGGGCGCATATTGTAATTTAAAATCTAATGCACTTTTTGTTTATGGTAATATTTATACAACAGCGTGGGGCATAGGAACCTGACGGTTTTTGAAATGAACTAAAGCCCTTTTCAATATTTTGTTGGTATTTTGTAGTAATTTTAGTCCACTATCATGCCGTTTCATTTCTTAAAACATGACTTGGCAAAATAAAGGGCTTAATAGACGTAGACTGTTAGCATAATAAACAGTTAGTGACATGTATTCCACGGTTCTGCAAACATTGGTCTAGTGAGCTTGACGATAATTATTTATTGTTACTTGCTCGATCATTGCTTCAGGTATTTTCTTAATTTAATCCCGAATTCATTGTTTTAAGTCTTCAATTTGCGGGTCGCGAAGTTTGTCAGGTTCCTATGTCGCACCCTGTATATAGGAGATCAGTTTACACAAACACAAAGAACATTATTGAGTGTAGTTTTGAGCATCTCCTAATTATATCAACTTGATTGGCGAAACGCTGATTTTGTTACTGCATCGAAAGTTCTAGCCCTCTCTCAGGATTATTAATTTTGATTTAATGGATATGAATTAATAAAACGTAACGAGAATAGGAAACTAGTCATGTAGGAGGTATGGCATTGTTGTTAATGGCAACCTCCTTTTTTTATTAGGGAATATGAAAGAGCGCACTTTTCTTACATTCATTAAGGTAATAATTACTTTAGTGTGAATATAGGGTAAATAAAAAAATTAAAAAAATAATAGCAAATTATTGTTTAAAAAATCAACTAAAAGAAATTTTAAAAAAATACTTTTTTCCCCATTATGCAACACCTGTCTGGGCTTATTTAGATGAAATATTCCCGAATCGTTGGATAGGGAGAAAGAGGCCGATTGAGTGGCCAGACAGATCGCCAGATTTGACATCCGTAGATTTCTTTTTGTGGGGATATTTCAAGAACAAAGCATACGTCACTAGGCCGGAGAATTTAGAAGATTTAAAAGCAAGAATTCGTCACGTAATACAACGCATACGATATTCAAAAAGAATTTGATAATCGTCATGGCCACTGTCAGGTAGCCAACGATGTACAATTTTAACATTTGTTTTAACTGATTTTACTTTTCCGCACTCCACTATACGCGGAAAAGTAATGTAATCGTGGAAATTTTTCTAGTGTTTATTTTTCGTTTTTCGGCCAAAAAACAAAAAAAAATGGTTTTAAAACCATTTTGTATGTATGTGTGTGTCGTTGTCGTTATCGTCATTGTCGTCGGCATTTATTCTTGTTAGCACGATATCTCAACTAAATCGTGTCGGATCGATCGGGTTTTGACTGATTCTAATCGGAGACATCTCCCAGACAACATCTATTGATTTTGAGGTGGATAGGATTCACCCCACCCTGTCCACGGGTTATGAGAAAGCACGATGGTGGGCTATTTGAGAAAAATTGAAAAAAGTAAAACTGTCGCATAAAACACATATTCTGCATTTATGTGTCGGTTTATTTTTTCTCGGCCACTCAATTTCCAGATAGAGATGTTCTACGTGCGAAAAAGTCCGTTTTAAGGTTTTAAAACTGTTTATTTTAAATAAGCGTTGCCATTAAATTTAGTACTCTGAAATTGCAGAAATGTTTTCCTTAATTTCTTATCTAACCTCTACTTGCACTGAAGTAATTATTACCATACCGTACGTAAAAAATGTGCTGTTTCACACTTTATAATAAAAAAAGAGGATTTCCATTCAAAAATATATATAGATGATGTTATACCTCCTACACGAATCACTCTGTATGCATTAACTATATTTGAAGAAGTTCTCAACTAAAAATAAACTCTTACGGGTCTGAGAGTTTTTTCCAAAAGTTGTTTTCTTCCATTTTTAACAAATTAATTCATTATTTTACGAAACTACTCTATAAAAGTGGTGTCAGTAGCACTGAAATATCTCTATGATTTATTATTTTTCTACTCAGTACTTGGACAAAATGAAAAAAGCGGTATAGCCTTATATTCCGAAGAGGCTATATTCTTTATAAAACTAAAATCAAATAAAACATATGTAAAATGTAAGTATTTATCCTATTCCATGGAATTGTAGAACACAGTTACCCCCACTGGTTTCAACTGACCACACGAACTGAGTACGAGCACATAGATACTATTCATTTCATCGCTATTTGCCAAATAAAAAACTCTCTTACCTTGCCGATAAACGGAACAGTCTACCTGAGCCTAGCCATTAAAACAAGTCACGGTATGACATAAGAGCCGTTTGGGATATTTTATTTGATAAATAGAGAGGAAATAAACTATATTCGTATGCAGAATTAGCTATTATTATTATTTATGATAATAATATCTTCTACCTTGTCCTTGATATTCCTCCACAGTTTCCCTTTATTTAGACTTTATTTCCCTGTAAGATTGAATTCAAATCTATTGATGCTGAAATGGTGTCAGATTCAATTACGAACTCGATGTTTCCGATTCTGAAATTAATCAAAAGATATCATCATGGCTTGTGTCATCATTTGGGAGTCATCTGTATAATGTAGCCATTGTTACTTCTTGTTACGTCTTGACGCTACAAGGCGAACGTTATCGCAGTCACTCTGAAATAAAGGAAACCGAATCATATTTCGAATTTCAATCACTCCATGCATTCAATTTGTACCTTTAATACGAGCAGCTGAAGATAAACGCCACGCAGCAAGGAAATACACGTTGCTTCAATCAGAGAGGCATATTCCTGTGGGAAATAGTCGTAGTTGCAGGCAGTGAGCGCCGTCTGCGCTCACAAAAAAAAAGGACAAAGGGTACGCAGCATATCGTGCAAAGTTTCACTTCAACCGCAATAGGGAATTAAGGCGGATTGCGCCGCGGTTGTAGGATCTTTACACAGGTGACTTCTGATGAAGATTAAGCATCGTGGCTTTGACGTACTGTAATTAGAAAAACCAAGAATGGATGGTGTCCTTTTAGGCCACGCATGAAGGAACGCAATGAAAGAAAACCTAACCTAAGCGAATATTGTCAAACAAATGTGCATCAAATACTGAATTATATACAATACAATGAATAATAATATTTGGTATTTAATTTTAATTTTTTTCAGAATTTTTTAAATGTAAATTTTATACAGTGCGCACTTAAAGTCCTTTGTGCCCCCACTCCCCCCATTTATTTTTACAATTAAGGGACCTAAAACAAAAATTGGTATACATACATTAAAGTGGGAAATCTTTAGAAAGTGTAGAAAAGCGAAAGAACAATGGATAGAGGATAAATGCAAAGAAGTAGAAGATAAGCTACAAGTAGGTAAGACCGATGAGGCTTACAAAATAATTAAGAGGAACTTCAGGGATATAGGACCAACAAGTAGAAACGTTAGGAGTCAATCGGGGGACATACTGATTGGAAGAGAGGAGAAAGCGGACAGATGGAAGCAGTACTTAGGAAATTTATACGAGGGTCAGGAATTAGGAGAGATATTAGAGGAATAATCTGGCATCGATAGGGAAGATGTAGGAAAACCTATATTGAGAGAGGAATTTGAAATAGCACTAAGGGGGCTAAAGAATAATAAAGCGCCGGGTGTAAATAAAATACAGGGGGAAATTCTGAAATGTGCAGGACAGAAAGTAGTAAATAGGATGTTTGAACTGGTAAAATACATATATGAAAGGGGCGAGATGCCGGAGGATTATAAGACGAACATTATCGTTACTATACCGAAAAAGAGAGGAGCCGACAAATGCAAGAACTTTAGAACGATTAGCCTAACTTCCCACGCGTCAAAGATCTTAACCAGAATAGTGCAGAAGATGGAAAATAGAGCGGAGGAAATACTAGGAGAAGACCAATTCGGGTTTAGGCGAAATAGGGGAACTCGCGAAGCTATTCTGGCGCTAAGAGTAATGTTAGAGAAAACAATAGAAAAAGGAAAGAACGCTTATATAGGATTTGTAGATTTGAAAAAAGCTTTTGATAATGTAAGATGGGAAAAAATGTTCGAGATACTAAAGAGCGCGGAAATGAAGTATAGAGATAGGAGAGTAGTACACAAAGAGCAAACTGCTGTTATAGAAGTAGAAGGGGAAAGAAGGGAAGTAGGTATTAGGAAAGGAGTAAGACAAGGATGTACGCTATCACCACTAATTTTTAATCTGTGCATCGAGGAGGCGATTAATGTCGTAAAAGATAGAGTGGATTTCGGGATTAAAGTACAGGGACAGAAACTAAAAATGCTGAGATTCGCGGATGATATAGCAGTATTAGCATCTAGTAAAGAGGAATTGGAATCAGCGTTGAACGATATGGAGGCAGTATTGACAGAGGAATATGGAATGAGGGTGAATAAAAACAAAACTAAAGTGTTAGTCTGCAGAGAGCGCGAGAGCAGAGCAAAAACGAAAGTACAAATTAATAATGAAATATTGGAGGAAGTTAAAGACTTCACTTATTTAGGAAGTAAAATAAATTGGGATGGAAGAAGCGATAAATATATAAAACAAAGAATAGCGCAGGGTCGAGTAGCTTTTAACTGATAGAGTTAGAACGAAGAAGTATTAGAGAAATTCGGCGAGAAAGGAAGTATATGGAAAAACATAAAGAAGAGAAGAGACAGAATGGTAGGTCACTTGCTGAGACATGTGGAAATAGTCTGCGATATTTTGGAGGCAGAAATAGGAGTGAAGAAAGGCAGAGGTAGGCCTAGATTAGACTACTGCTCGCAAATAGTAAGGGGTGTAGGTTGTAGCGCAATTAGCGAAATGCGTAGGTTAGCACAAGATAGGAGAAGCTGGAGGTGAGCGTCCAACCAGCCTTAGGACTGATGACCTCATGATGATGATACATTAAAGTATAAAAAAGTTATGTTTTAGTTACAAAAAAAGCTTTCAAAAGATGGAGTTAATTAAAGATGGCGCTGTGGCGCTATTTTGAAAACTTTATTAAATTTAATACTGGTATGCCGTCAATATTAAATTTAATATTTTTTGAATATTATTTATTAATTTAGTAATAAATGTAAACTCGCTGCGAGCAGTTAAACGTTTCAATGAACTTGGAAGTTACTGCAGAATCCCAGAAAAGGCCGTAATACGTCTACAGATGCAAGAGGTGAGCAATATCTTATGCAAGTCGCCTTAAGGAACAGACATTCTGCTAGTTTAGTGCTAATCAGAGATAAAATAGTCTGCGATATTTTGGAGGCAGAAATAGGAGTGAAGAAAGGCAGAGGTAGGCCTAGATTAGACTACTGCTCGCAAATAGTAAGGGGTGTAGGTTGTAGCACAATTAGCGAAATGTGTAGGTTAGCACAAGATAGGAGAAGCTGGAGGTGAGCGTCCAACCAGCCTTAGGACTGATGACCTCATGATGATGATACATTAAAGTATAAAAAAGTTATGTTTTAGTTACAAAAAAAGCTTTCAAAAGATGGCGTTAATTAAAGATGGCGCTGTGGCTCTATTTTGAAAACTTTATTAAATTTAATACTGGTATGTCGTCAATATTAAATTTAATAATTTTTGAATATTATTTATTAATTTAGTAATAAATGTAAACTCGCTGCGAGCAGTTAAACGTTTCAATGAACTTGGAAGTTACTGCAGAATCCCAGAAAAGGCCGTAAGACGTCTACAGATGCAAGAGATGAGCAATATCTTATGCAAGTCTCCTTAAGGAACAGACATTCTGCTAGTTTAGTGCTAATCAGAGCCCTAGTATCAGCTAGAAATGTAGCAATTTCTGGACAAACGGTCAGGAGAAATCATAGTGAAGGGGGATTGGACAGCAGAAGACCAACTGCTTTACCACAGCTCACCAGAGAACATAGTTACTTCAATGCGTTTTTCAAGAGAGCACGTAAATTAGACCATTGACGACTGGAAGTGAATTTTGTTTTCAGGCAGAACAAGAGTAAGTCTTAATACACCAGATGGACGTCAACGAATCTGGCGAAGGTAGGGAGAGGAGAGGTTTGCTGCCTGCAATATCTCTTCGAGACTACCATTTTTTGGTGGATCAATAATGTTCTGGGAACGAATTTGTTTGGATGGTCGCACGGATTTGGTTCCTATACAAGGGAGATCCACAAATGCTCATTTCTACGTAGAAGACATCGTAGAAGAGGATGTGATGCATTTGTCCCGTTTGTCGGGGACAACTTCATTTATATTCAGGATAACGCTCGACCCCAAGTTGCTAAAGTGGTACTGGATTACCTTCAATTTATGAATATTCCAACTATGGACAGGCCACCAAGAAGCCCAGATACGCACCTCATAGAGCATCTATGGAGTGTACCTGCCTCTGTGACTCGTAAGGAATTCGAACAAATCGTTATTGCCGAACGAGAGAATATTCCTCAGGAAACCATTCACTACCTACTTGATTAGTAGCATGCCCAGATGAATGAAAGCAGCGATAAGAGCTAGAGGAGGATCTACATGCTACTGAATTTAAATTATTACGCTTTAATTTCACCCATAATTTTTTTTATCTACGACCGTGCTGTAATATGGGGTTCATTGAACTATTTTGAGTTATGTAATGAGCTCTATTACTTTCACCGTTATGTAATGAACTCATTACATTAACTCACTTTGATTTTCAAAAATTATAAACGAAGAAGTAAAAATTTATTGAAACTAAAAGCAACACAATAAGTATTTGTTATTATAAATATTAATATTATTTTCGCCACATTTTAGTAAGATTTTCGACGTAGATAATGCACAATGCGACGAGAAAATCACAAAACTAAGCTCTATTTAAAACAACTAAATTGTTACTATGGTTTTAACAAATTTGATGCATCATGTTACTTTAATTTGGTATGAAAATGTTTAAGTGACTTTTAACATAATTATTTAAATGTCAAATCTGAATTTTTTTGTAAAAAGTCGGTTTTTAATCTCTTTTTCTTATCCAAGCGGTCGTAGATAAAATGTTGTACATCACACGTGGGCTAGAGCACATTACATCACTCGTGTGATTCCCACTCGTGATGTAATGATGCCCCTATCCCACTAATAATGTAAATAACTATTCTAAAACTGTTCATCAATACCGTTTTCATTGCATTCGACATTATTGTGCCTTTCTGTTATTTATTAATATTATTTCCCGATAATACTATTCCAATTTGTTAAACATTCGTTGAAATCATTTACAGTGGAAATTAGGCAATTCGGAGACCCCGTAAATCGGACACTCCAGTCAATCAGACACCCGTTACAGTTCGAACACTTTCAGATTTTTACCTCTGTAATCCAGACACTGGCCACAAAGCTCAATTGGTGTCAGATGAAAAAGATGATATTTTGCTGGCTGATCTAAGAAAAATACTCCTACTTGAAGAAGCTACGAAAATGGATGACTTGAAAAAAATGTTAAGAGTTATAGATCCGAAAAGTGAACTGGCTGATGAAAAAATTACAAACTGGGTGACAGGAAGGGACGAAGTAGCTGCTGATAATGTTGGCGACGAAGAAATAATTGAATTGGTACAATCAAACACAAATGATGAAGAAGATGTTATTGAAATTCCAACAAAAATCAAACATTCAGAAGCAATACAGTGTTGTTCAAAATGTGTGCAATAGGTGGAAGAAAACAAATTGAATTATCAAGAAGTCCTTTTAATGAAAAAAAAAATTTAGAACTAGCAAAAAAGCTTCACAATGAAAACATTACTCAAAAAAAAAATCAGTGACTTTTTGACTTGAAATATATTTCTTTTCGTCAGTTTCATACGTATGTACGAGTACATGTACATATCTGTGTCCTTCCATTTAGAATATATCGATGTGTAAAACATTTTAGTTAATGTTGGAATAAATAAGCTTGACTTCATAAATGTTAATCAAGAATGTTTTAATTTACGGTATTGCATTTAAACTAAACCACTTCACGATCACATCGCCTCGAGGGCGATCTCTATTTTCTTCTCCCAACTCGATCCTGAGGGTCCTCGGAGATCCTCGAAGGTGCGCCCCTGTCGCGCACTGGTTTATCCAAACACACTGCCTGTATATTTGCACAATCCACAGCGACCGAACGCACGTCTCTCGCTAAGTACACTCTTGCGGTTGTTCGGCTTTCTTGATACGGCGCGCCAGCCCGATGCATTAATCTTGTTGCGGCGAAAATTTCATCGCTAAACATCTCAATTTGTCACGCTTACAGCCAGTTGGGGGGATTTGAATTATACACGAAATCAAAATAATGCACACACGGCCCGTTCTTAGGTGAATTACGCGTACTTAACTGGAGCGCGAGATATGGTCGGCTAATGTTGTTTGCGTAATTTTGGGAGATATTCGCGGAATGCCTATGATTTATCCCGTTGGAGGCGTTATACCGGGTGGCCACGGAAGGATTGTCTACAAAACAACCTGGCGATTGCGAAAGGTGGACTTCTTTGTAATTAGAGATGCCAATAAAGCCAGAATATGGCATAATTAAGGCTGTGAGCGAGCGTTTCGTACCATTGGCGCTTCATGTGGGGGCATGAATATTTTTACCACAACGAACGTTTCGCTTATCAAATCCACAAATCTTAACTATTCTAAAATAATAATATTCATAAAATCTCATTATAAAATTTCATCATAAAATTTCTATTAGATTGTAAACGATGAATGGTAATTCACCGAGATAACCGTCTTTTAATTTACAAACAGTTTTAACGTAACGGTGCAATGATAAAGCTGAAACGATGTAAATGGTCTATGAGACGTAGTGAAGGGGGATCAACAATGCACTTTTCAGGCCGCGGGGCCGTAGCTAATCTTTATTTATCGATCGTACGTACGGTTTCCGCTGTGTTAGTTGAAACTCTTTAATTTAATGATAAGTTATGTTGCGAGAAAACGTTTATATGCTCACCAGGTGAAAAAGTTATGTATATGCTATACATTCTTAATGTGCTGGTTCAAGTCGACTGTACACGTCAAGTTAATTATGTTCAACATCAACATAGGAAACAGAGATATGTATATCGAGGATGAGACGTCTTAAAAATTCCCTTCCATATGCAGTTTTAATCGTAGTTGGCAGGCAAATCTCTGCGATACGCCTTAGGATTTTAGTTTCCTAGATTTTCCAGCGGCAACATCTGTTCGTTAACTGATATGTATAAATAATTAATTAAATTACTATCTGTTCACTGATTAAAGTTATTAAATTTCTTTAATGGTTTCTTTAAATTACACCGGGGAACAATTTGTAATACAATGCCTGTTGCGTTTGATTTCTGAGCCTTTTTAAAATTAAATTGGCATGCTGATTTCAAAACTGTAGTTAGTTTTCTTCTACCACATCATTTTTTTCCGTAAACCTTATGTCAATGTGACCACTCCTCGTGGGATCGACGGTGGATCACAGGAAGCTCTATTGCTCTCCCATTGGCTGACATAAACCTTCGATTTGAGCAGGATGAGTTGAATTATTTGACATGAGATTTGGAACTGTCCAAAAACAATTCAGAACTGTTAGCATCAAGACTGCACGAGAAAAACTTGCTTGGAAGAGAAGCTAAGATATTCTACTTTCGATAAAAAAAGTACCTTTCTGCAATACTTTTGAAGTGATTATGGATTTGAATATTGCCATAAAATGCATGGTTTAATGGAAGAGTAGGGAATTTCAGCCTGGAGCCTTTCAACTGAATGGATTGTTCATCGATCACTCAAAGTGGAGCTTGAATAATGTCCTCCTCCACAATGGAAATTTATTTGGTGCAGTCCCAATAGGCCGTTCAGTTTGTTTGCGTAAAGAATATGAAGACAAAAAAAGAGTCATTGATTTATTGCAATGTCACATTCACCAATAGATTATCTGTGTTGACCTTAAAGTGGTCTGCTTCCTCCTTGGCCAGCAACGCGAATATACCAAGTATCCCTGTTTCTTGTGTATGCGGGACAGCAGAGCTCGTGAGAAGCATTGAGTGCAGTTGAATTGGCCGCCAAAATAGGCCGACTGACCTAAAACCTGGCGATCCAAACTATCTACATTAGCCACTTATTGACAGACAGAACACCTCCACCTCTATATTTCCACCTCTGCATATAAAATTGGGTCTCATGAAGCGGTTTGTTATAGCTTTGTTAATTGAAAGAGACTGTTTAAGTATCTCATTTCAGCATTTCCTAGCCTGTCATTCTCAAAAGATAAAGGCCGGTGTGTTTGATGGTCCACAGATTCAGCAGCTCGTTGAAAATGAACATTTCATCGGAACAATGACAGAATTTCAAAAGAATGCTTGGTTGGCATTCAAAGACATTGTCAAAGACTTTCTTGGAAATACATGAGCACAGAATTACACCGAAACTGTCCAGTAACTTCTGGAGGGCTACAAAATGCTTGGATGCAACATGAGCATCAAGTTGCATTTTTTCCATAGCCATCTTGCTGACTTTCCGAGAAATCTTGGTGCAGTCAGTGATGAGCAGGGTGAGCGATTCCAACAAGATTTGAAGGTCATGGAGGCACGGTATCAAGGTAGATGGGATGTGCATATGATAGCTGACTATTGTTGGAGCATCAAGCGAGAATGTCCACATAATAAACACCATAGAAGAAGCTATAAGCCAAAATTTTTACCTTAATATGTATCTTTACTGTTTGGTAAAGAAACATTACTATTTGTGTGAACACAATTTAACTTGCCGTAACTATATATAGCCTCTGTATGAATGAAATTATTCTTTGTTAACAGTATATTTGGTAAGTTTACCCTTTATTTTCCTTTATATGCACATTTTGTGTGACTTTTGAGACAAAGAGAGGGTATCATGTAGCTTAAAAACTTGACGTGATAGACAAAACCTGCGGTTATTTTTCGATTCTGAGGCCAAAAGTTTGTCATAAACAAGTCGCAGATCTAAGACAACCAAATTGCTGTTATCCAGTATTATTGCTTCTGCTGATAAGTAATTTAATTTGTTCTAATTCTCATGCTCTTTTCTCGCCTATTTATACTTGTTTTCGTTAGCGATAAACTAATACGTTATCGGGTTCAAAAACGTTACAAACTTATTAAATACGATTTACATCAATTCACTTATCACACTCAACCAACTTTGACCTTAACTTAAACTAACAATTACTAATATTTAGACATCCATTTCTTCTATGTAGAGCACAATTATGTTAATCAACAAACACGCCCAGTATCGTCTGTGTCCTCATGCGTGCTCTTGAAAGCGTTTTTAGATAAGAATAATAGTCCAGTAAAATGCTGATCACGTGTCTACTATTACAATAACAGTTAATTATATGATACACTCTCTAACATATTTTGCGAAATTTTTGCCGATGAAAAAATTCAGAAACACTAGTTTGTTTACATATACAGCCCTAATTGTATCTTACAAAAAATTGTTTCAGTTTCCAGTTCGGACTCTAATAAGGAACGACATTTTCTGCTGAAGGTGATAACATTGCTATCGAAATTTGCTTATTCCCGGTGCATTAAAATATCGGTTGTGGTTAAGAGGAACATAATAAGTGTGTTATATAAGTTAAAGTTGTTTTATAAAAAGTTAATTTTAAACAATTGGGAATGATTTTGGTAGGCAACTTAGGTAACATTCTAACCACTGTATATTTTTTCCATCTTCCTGTTACTTAAGTGTTATGGAAAAAATTTGAGATTTTCATAAAAATCGACAAATTATACGTCGCCCGACGTGCGTTTCACCAACCAAGTTATCGCCATTAAGAGATGACTTAATTTGATCATTAATTTTAATCATCCCTTCATAGACACAGTTGATTTTTGATTGTTCAAAATTTACAATTTTATTTAGTAGGTACATGTTGGCTACCGGATTTTCCTCCAATATCTGATGAGCTTCTTGGACAGCAAAATCAAATTCAGTCAACCGACTGTAAGATAAAGTTTACTGTAATTTAATTACTCATGGTATTACGAATGGTATCCCTCATTCTATCATCTTCAGTATAAGTAAAACATCCAACTGTTGAGCTTCTAAAACAGCAGAGTACCCACTTGTTTCACTAACAGTTTTTCAGATGCGTCAACTTTACACTATAGATCTCATTTGAAGAGTCAAATAACCATGACAAAACATTTACTGTATTTATTTGTGAATAAATAATTTCCAGTAACAGCAGGAACACAATTGCTGAATTCCTCGAACAACAACATGACCTCTTTTAAGGCTTGTGGCAAGTCTGTTGGGTTTCTCAGGCACATGCCCTGTATGTGTTTCAATCAAAGTCTCGTTTACATCGGCTACAACATTTACTGGAGTTTAATATGAGTAGCTAGTTGAGATTGGGTTTGTTATCCTTTATCCCCAGTTATTAGGAACGGTATCTCATGACTTAGATGAACTTTCTCTTTGTCATATTAAAGGGTCTTTCAATAAGGACGCTCGATTTTTAGATCAAACCTCGACCACCAAAATATTTGCAAACGTTGACGAAAGCAAGTCCAATTCATTGAATCATGCAACCTTAGAGAGAAAAAATCAGTCTATTTCAACCGTCCTACCAACAACGTTATCAAAGTAAACATCCAGTGCAGACGTCTGCGTCAGCGACAAGGCCTTCCCTGATAAGAGCCACTAATAGTCCAGCCCGCCCCGTATCGGCTATCGTCCTGGAAGGAGCGCGTCTGCCTCCAGACGCCCGTGTCGATGCATTACATATCGCACGTCGCCGAAGACGCGCACGCGCCCGCACCGCTCGACGGCTGCCGGCGACGGCGTCAGTGCAGTGCGGAGCGTCGTGACGACCGGTATGTGTGAGCCGGAAGACGCCGCCAAGCAGAGCGCGACTGACCACAAGGTATAACGGTTCTGAAACCGCTGCTGATGCTGTGCGATCGCTTTCTTCGGGGGTGCCCCGGGGTTCAGCCTGTTCTCTCGATGGTCCGCGGGGTGTCGGAAGAGCGACCCGGGTCCTGGGGAGCGCAGAAGTTTTTTAATCTAACGAAGTGGCCTGAGCGGAAGTTTTTTAATTAAAGTAAAGGCCGTGGGGGGACGTGAACGTGATAGGAAGAAGTGCCGTAGGAGGAACGCACGCCGATCGGCCACCGCGTTAACGAAAAGAACGGATCAACAGTTTGTTGTAATGTTTTGGTGCGTGGTTCGTACGTAACGTGGTTATTCACGACGTGAATTTCACTACAAAAATCTAGGTCTCTATTTTGTTATGACGAGAAGAAGCGTTAACACCAGCAGTTATGTTCGTACACATTCTTTGGCAAAATAATTGAAAACTGTCAACGCTCGCGAGTTTGTCATGATTCGTTTAAATTAATCTTAACAATGAGGTGCAACATGAATTTATCCCGTGATGAAATACAGAATCTTAATTTATATATTTTAATACCGCAGACAACTAGATGTGTTTACGTCTATTAAATTTCGAATTTAGCCATTCTGTGTCTGCTTAAATTTGTCGTTTGTTGTGCTTAAACGTATTTGAAAGATTTGGCCAACCAAGATATCGCAGGTATCAGAGGAAAAGTATTTTATTAGAGTTAAACTCGACATATATACAACAAGTTTTTTGTACTCAAACATCTTATAGTCATGGTATGTAACAACTTTGTTGGACATGTCTTTAGCAAAACATTATACAACAATAAAATTTACTAAGGTACATCTTTCTATCTTAAATAGAGATTATAGCAGATACTGTTTATTTTGAAATCAATCAATACAAGTAAACGATATACTAAAATATATTTAAAACTAAGTTTAAACCCTTCAGTTTACTTACCACTTCACCATTTTCGGCTTTTATCATTGCCTGTTTGCTTAGATTTGTCGTTTAATGTCTGCTTAAACACCTTTGAAAGATTGAATCAGCTGAAATATTAGTTATCAGAAAAGGTTTTCATTTGAGTTAAATTATAAACATCAAGTGTTTGACACTAAATACATTATACTCAGAGTTCTATTATTGATCTTTATTACGCTAACTTTCTACAACACAAAATTTATTTTACTCTAAATTAAATGTGGTGCTGGCTATCAGTAGAGATGTTGACGAATGCTAGTTACGTAGAAATGAATCAGTACTAGTAAACAATATACTAAAATATGTGTTGAACTCGAAGACTCTCTTGTTGTGTTATGTGTTACTCATATGGCGACTCAATTTTAAAGAAAATTAAGTTTCATTTGCCAACACAAAAAAAATTAATTGATTTAAATTCCATCTTGATTTGGCCTTTTGGGGTTAGTCTTTATTCTAAATTAATTACAAGCTCTGTTAGAACGCGCTATTCAAATAACTCTCCTAAAAGAAACTTTTTCGACATTAGTTATTTTCAATTGTTTAATATTAGTAGCATGAATAATATACAAGTAAAATAATAATTAGTACATCGACTACTTATAAAACTTAAGTAGGTAGTATAGAGAAAGTCATTATAAAATCCTAGAAGTAGAATTTATTATGAAATTTGAGGTGCGTTATCTCCGAAGCCTTTTATCCATGTTCCCAATAAAATTTCAAGACGATTTTTTGTTAGAGTATCTTCATTTATTAATTGCAAGAATTAGGGTCTTAAACTATAACGTTTCACTTAAAGTTGTGTACATTTAATGCATGCCTAGTACGAATTTCTTTTAAAAATAAGTGCGATAATTTTTCTTCAGTTTTTGTTTTCCAAAATAACATTACATTATATTGTTTTGATATGCTGAAACGGAAGTAAAGACAATTTGATTACGCTATTAAATAAAAGTTTGAACTTCTAAGTTTACAATGCGTCTAACTAATTGTGTATATATATATATATATATATATATATATATATATATATATATATATATATATATATAGGGTGTCTCAGTTGGAACTATAGGATTTGAATTGCGCGTCATTTGTTTTTTACCAAAGATAGGGCGTCAATATTTAACGACTGTCATCCACAAACCATACAACGTCAACATCTTGTAGTAGTATTATTATTGTTAATTCTCAAAGAAGTATGGTCCAATTACTCCACTGTGGATGCTTTTCTTTTCCATGAACAACATGTAGATTTTCAGCACCACAAATTCGACAATTTTATTTGCTGACGTATCCGTCAACATGAAAATGTCAATGAACAAAATGAATTGCTGAACACAATTTTTTTGCAAAAATGAGCATCACCTTCTTTCTTTTCTAACACCCACTTAATACATGTACGACGTTGTAAATGGTCTCTAACTTTTAATTGCTGTGCCAGCTAAATTTTGTATGCTGACAGATGCAGACCTCTCTTTAAAATCCGATGCGTGGTGGCTCTTGACAGATTTAATTGTTGTGCACGACGTCGAATTGATGTGTTTGGATATTCCTGTAAAATTTCTCTCATTGCAGTAATATTTTAATCTGACTAAACACAACGAGTACGTATTGGTGTTACCTTAGCAATAACAGAATCCGTCTCTTGAAATTTCTTGATAAAGTTACGAACTGCTAACTATGCATCTGCTTCATTCTGTCCTAATTTTGTACCAATTTGTCTTAATGCAACCGTAAATGATCGTACACTTCTTCACACTCACTTTCATAAAACAGTTGTACACAAACTTTCATTGTTCAACTTTTAATCACGGCATGTTAACGTCGTATGGTTTGTAGATGACAGTCATTAAATATTGACGCCTTATCTTTGACAGAACACAAATGGCGCGCAATTCAAACCCTATAGTTCCGACTGACACACCCTATATAAAGTAATTTGTTTATATTTAATAATTTAAATCATCCTTGATCACTTGCCGCAAATTATTGAATTTCACCTCTCAAGCCTTGTTTTTTTTTTAGAAAAATAAGAACAATGCATAATAAGGAATGTTTCATTATTTAAAATATTAGAAAATTGTACATTTCATCATCCCCGAAGCCTTCTTTCATCTGCGAATTCTTTTCTTGGTTTCCACTCAGGGATTTTGTTTATATTCATACCAATTAAACTCTACTTAATGAGAATATGTGATATATTATACCCATATATTGTACTAATCTAGTAAGACATTAATTTTTATTGCTAAATATATGTAGGCTTTATATTAAAAAAAAAAACATATCTCTTACACTACATTTACATGAATCACATTGTATATTTTAAGCATTTAGAAGAAGTATCTTTTATATTAAAAATCGACTTGTTCCATCGATCCCCATATATTCCACAGTAATTAACTTCAGAAATATATTTTGCTATAAGTATTTGCTATAACCTTCTATCTCGTTTAAAGCGTTAAGATGATTACATGTGACAGAAATATTCAGCTTCAAGATTTAGATACTATTTACAACCTGCCAAGTAGTTATACCTTGTTTCATGTAATGGCGTCGACTAAAAGTTCAAAAAGATCTCGGCACTATTTAGCGATATTTATGTAACTGACATTTAGCTAGTACATTAATGCAAGCCTTACATATTTATTCGCAGTCGCCAATTTAGAAATGGGCGTATTACAATAGAGCAATTGCGATGAAGAGTGCGCCAGGTGCAGCTCGGTTGTTTTGAAAGGTTTTTGGATGAATTAGGATGACAAATGGAGGGCTGTAATTCTCGTTTGCATTCATGCATCGCCTTGCCTTGGATTAAATGCAGTCGATTAATAATTCTGTTATAATAGCTCGCATGTATGCAGGCTCTTTGACTAAACATTCATGCTGGAAGAATAACTACTTCATCATGTAGGATGTAGATTAAAGCAAAAATTAATAAAAAGGTACGACGTGGTTGAATGTTATGAAACAAGTTAAGAAAAATGTAAAACGTGTCGGGCCATATTTAATAATTCTTGATATCCATTTCACGTCATGATCGTAATTCGTAGCGATCGTGGTTCGTGTGCAAAACAGTTTTTGAAGTGGTGTACGACGGGGTACCCAAAGGAAACTGAACTGATATTGTGGCGGGCGAAGTTTTCGTAGTACCGCACTCTGCCACTAGGATAATATGGAGCTACCATTCCCGAGTCAGTAAGCTCAGCGTCGTTGCTAAAGAAGGTTTCGTTCGGCTTGTATGAATTTTTTTGAGTACAGTCTATGTACTCAACATCTGAAGAAGCCATTGTGTTGGCGAAACAATTGTTATGTTAAGAAATAAAAAGTGAAAATTTAACCAGCAAATGTTTTAATTTTGTATAAAAAATTGATCGTCTACGGCCTCTTTTAGGGCGTTTATTATGGATCTTACAATTAGAGTTTTCGATTGAAGTCTCTGTATTATTTTGAAATTTTGAGGAGAAGGCTGTTGCCCATAATTCACTCCCATATATACGTACGGGCTTAATTATCATCTTACATATTAGCAGTTTGTTATTGACAGAGATTTCGTATCTTCTATTCAACATCCAGTATAGTTGTCTTGTAACCTAATGCCAAGTTGCTTTCTTTTTGTCTAAATATGTTTCTCCAAGTCAGTCTTTTGTCAATATACTCTTTCTTTTGTGGGACGCTTTTTTTGTTGGTGCAGGGAGACACGAACCCTTGCGCTATATTTGATTTAAGGTATGACTCTGTGAACTATTGGATACTAATTAAAACACCTTGTATATAGGTGAAAATTCAATGTGAAATAAGTTCAATATTGTCCAAATAACTTAAAAAAATCATTGATCAGTGACTCTTTTGCAATCAGGGGCGTAGCGTGAGAAAAGAATCTAGGGATGTGATAAAAGTTTTATAAGGGGAAGAGGTATAGTCAGATGTATGGTAGGCCATATAAAAATGGTACAAATAAAAAAAAGACACGAACCTAAAATGATTATGCCGAGGTATATATTCAAATTTTTAAAATGAAGATCAATTCTTCGGTTTTTGTTTCTCCAGCGTAAACGCCTATCACTGTTTCTTCAAATGTTGGAGACGATCTCATATCTTCTAACAAGGCACTTTCAATATTTATTAATACTAAAGCTGACAGTCTTTCTTGCTTTTGAGAATTTCGCAGATAAGTCTTTATTTTCTTTAAATATGAAACTGATCTTTCCGCGAAACTGCTTGTGGCAGCAATGATCAAAATTAAACGACACAATTTTGATAACTCCGGGAAAGCAGAAGATAATTGAAGAGACATAATATATTGGTGAAGCTCAAACACAGTGCTCTTTTTCATATCGGGATCACTATAAACCACTGAAAGCTTACTTTTTAAACGATTTGCGTCAAGGAATGTTCCATATGTATCTACTAAAGAAGAAAAAAGTTCATCAGGAAAGCGTTTCACGAATGAAGTAAATTGTGTGGAATCTAGATTTAAGAATTTCAGTTTAGAAATTTCACTAAACCGTTCACTAATGTTCAAAGTAATAACGTGCAAAATTTCATAAAACAATCGTGCATAGGTGCTTTTCTCATCTTCTTCAAGAATTAAATCCAAACGCATTCTTTTACTTGGTGGTTGATTTTCTAACACAAATCTGTCCATACGGTCCCAAATGTCACTAAACTCGTTTCTCGTTTTCTGAATAAATGATTTGAAATCGGCGATCTTTTTATTGCAGTAACTAATATCTAATATACAACAGCGCTTCCAAATCTTCCTTATGTTATGGCGATAGTCGCCAAGATGCGTTCACATCATCGCATAACTGAATCCGGAAATAACGACAACACTCACTCGAGGTTCCACTGTTGACTGCGTAAGATCACTGACCTTTTCGCCCATCTAACGCGTAGCTTAGATGTAACGTGGACCATCGCATTTCAGCACTGCAGCAAGTAACGCGGGAGTCCGAAAACTTCGGGCGCCTTCACGGCCGATTTGAAATAAGAAAGTTTATGGTAGCGTTTAAAGTAAATAATGTATGTTTGCGGTCGGTTTAAAATAATTAAAAAATTGTAATAGTTGAATAAATCAATTGAACTTTTAAATAACACTAATTTGCCAATTTTTTAAGGGATGCGACGCATCACTCGCATCCATGTACGCTACGCCCCTGTTTGCAATCCGTCTATGTAGCTCAAAATTAATGCACCAAATCATTTAAAAGCGCACTGTATAAAATAATTTCAAGACTTTTATTTCAAATTATTTATGAGTAAATTAATTAAACACGTTTATTTATTTATTTTAAAATCAAATCAGAAACAAAACCAGGTATTGAGACGTTCATGCCATATTAATTCATAAATGTATGGAATTTTGTAAACGACCAGCCTTATCGTTTTATGTAAATAGTGAATATCGCTTGATAAATTTTAGGAGTATTGTAAACCAGACATTTTTATATGATGCGTTTATTTTATCTCTTCTTTGAACCGAACTTATACTCGTAAATCTAGTTCTCACCGACATTGGGTCAACAATGTACGAAGCTATTGCCAGTACACTAATAATAGTTGAAATGAGATAATTTCGCACGAAATTTAGTTCTAAATCAAATAAACCATCATTTCTGTTAGTACGATTGATCTAAAATATTTTTATAGTTATATTGATATCGATAACTATTAAGTTAATAGTTTTGAATTTATCTTGAATATTAATTATTTTTACTTTGTTATACAAAACATGAAATTGACTACATTAAACGATTATTAATTATGACTAATAATACAAAAAAAAAAAAATTAAATTTTTCTGTCAGTAAATTAAATCTTTCTGTCTAATAATATCTTCTAGAATTTCGTATATTTTCAGACACATACCCCTAATAATCTTCTTTACGTTGATTTAGTATAAAATTCTCTTCGCAAGAAATAATATGGGTCTCATGTTAAACGATTTTAAATTTTCCAAACTGAAAGAAATCATCAAGTTCTTAAAAAGTATTCATTTTATTTAATATCAATCAATATTCAATCGTCACTTTTCATCGCGGCAAAAGCGATAAGTGAGAGGTTACGATTTTTTGAATGGGTGTGATCGATTGGTTGCAGGGATTGGTTGTATATATAAAACTGTTTTCATTTGTGTTTTCCTCTAAATCAATTATTAGAGGAGACTCTCCATCTATGTAATGCGAATTTTATTTCTCTTCACATAATACAACTAAAGAAAAACAAGAGGCTAATTTTCCATCAACACTGAAAGATTACACATCGCTTGATGCGTGCCTCGCTGATCATTGAGCTTTAAATGTTTTCCTGATGATGCCAACATATTTGGCAAGATGCTACTCGGGCGATATATAATTTTTCAGTATTTGTGGATAACCGGATTCCTATCTTTCTTGCTGCATCTGAGTTTCCAACCCTCTGCCAGTAATACACTAGACACAAAAATTACGGGATGTAAAAATTTCCTAAATTTTAGGTGATATTCAAAGGGCTGTAACTTGGAGAAAAATAGTCCCAGGGCAGTTTTAAAGAAAGCAAATTGAAGATCGAAGTATCTGATTTGTAGAGTTCAAAATTATTTTTTACTATCAGCATTCTTTTGAGTAATCATAAGAAAACAATCGGAAATAAAATTTTTCAAATTGTTGCCTGCCTTTCAAAAGGTCCACGGACTTTTTTTCACTAATTTTATCATAAAGTTTTTTTAAATACTTTTATCCTCTTTAATTTGAGTGGTATCATATAAAAGCCTTGTACCATGATTCTTCGCTGGGTTATCGTCGCCGTCGCTCAAAGCAAAAAAGTTTTGGTAATTAATTACTTGGAAAATAATGATCGTACAGAAAATTCAAGTAAGGTTTTAAAAATCGCAAAGTATTCTTTACAAGTCGTGGTTATTGGTTCTCGATAAAAAAAAAACTTGGGTGCGAAAATACTGATTGAAAAAGAGGTAAAGAATTGCGTATTTAGGAATATTCGCTTAACTTAGCATATCTTTGCAAATAATGGATAGACTAAGGATATTGACTGTTTCTATTCAACCTCAAAATATCTTAAAGAAACCCTACAAATTTCAAAGCGCTGCGATTATTTTTTCATTGTTCGGAATGATTGAACTTGTAGTTTTTGCTAAAAATCAATTTAAGGATAAATTTTTCATTTTTATTCATTATTTGATATTGAAAATAGTTTTTTTAGCAATAATCCATATTTTTTATCAAAATATTTCTAATTATTGTAAGAAAAAAAATTGTACGATCATTATTTACAGTAAATTAAATTAAAATTCCTCTGCGACTACTTTTCTCCCAGTTACAGCCCTTTGAAAATCACCTAAAAATTTAGGATATTTTTACATCCCTTAATTTTGTGCCTAGTGTAATTAGATGATTTTGACAGCATAGACAGAGTTAAAGTAGTAGAAGTACGAATTCATTTTTGGATATGAGGTGAACCTTGCGAAAATTAAAATAAACGTTTAATTTTTATAAAAAAAAAAACAAAAACTAAATATTATTTATAAATTGAAGTTTGCGATCGGGATCATCTTCTATAAGCTAAGTTAATCATTCGTATATATAGGGTTTAAAACCCTTTGCATAATTTTTGTAGGTACTCCACAAACATCTGAAATGTAAGATGTAGATTATGTGGAACTCACGACTGTCTCAGCCACAATATTTATTTGTTGGCTTTCTGCAATACCTGAGCATCCATTTATTTTTTAATCCTGAATACAATTTGTTCTCTCTTCTGTAGTATCTATTTTCAACAACGTCAGGTTCCTGCGCCCCACCCTATATTTCACATATATTCATCAATATCGGAAAAGTTCTTCAGATTTGTTATCAGTGCCCTAAAGAACATCCAGATACCATGTTTGTAGTCATCTGGAAATTTGTTGTAAAATGTGTCTGCCATATTGGATCCATCATTTTGAATTTTGAAATTTTTACTCGAAAATCGTTATCTATGACCTCAAAACCTATATTTCGGGACCAAGTTCCCGGAAATTCCCAATAGATTTCGTTGGTTTCGTGTCACGTGTTTGATCAATCCTGTTTTTTGAGGTTAGGAAAAAATATTAACGTGATTTGTAGGGTTATGTTATTCTTATTGTTAGTTAAACTCCATTATAACTTTTTTCATGTGATTGCAAGAACGTTTCGACCTCACTAATAATATCAATGGCCATTTCCACACCTTTAAATTTCTATTGCATTTTTCTTGATTTTTTCATTTGTTCTTTATTGCATATTTCATAAAGAAACTGAGTTTCCTTTGTTTTTTAGACAAAAGTTTTATCCGTGCCCGAAATGGCATGGAAAACAATATTACCATCATAATTATCACCTGACGCGTTGAAAACAAAATTATTTTTTCAGAACATAAACTTCTTCTGTAAACTTCTAAAACGACCTCTGCAGTCGAGTGTTGCTTTTAAAAATAAACGTATCAGAGAATGCGCATTCCAGGTGCTGTATTATAATCAATCCCCTAAAAATAGCTCTTAGTCTAAGAAATTTTTAAATTCATGTGAATTAGTACGTCTTGTAATATTTTATTGGCCCATTATTTACAGTCTACGGATTAATCATAGTATCTATCATCTTAAATTATGCACTGCTGCGCCCACTTTGGACGACTAGAAAAGTATTTTACAAGCGTGCCCGATACAATTTTCCCTGAAAATACGTTTTGATATATGTATTTCGTATTCGTGTGAGGTTAATAAAGATATGTCTGACATATTACCACATGTGTCTCCTCCCGTATATATTTCTCTAGTTGTTTATACCAAGATGAATGGGTGTTTATACTCGATACAACATTATTAGGTATACAACTAAACCTTGGCCGAATCTCATTCAGCAGAGCGATTTTTCATTGGGATGTTTTCTATGCAGCTCTATTAATTCTTAAAATAAATATTTTTAGCTGGGTATGCTCATAGCCAGAGAGACGACAGATTTTATTTTCGCGACAGATACTAATTAGAGCCTTTACTACTTAAGGAGTTTAGGGTTTTAAGATTATTATAAACTCCTGGACAAAATTAAGACACCAGTGAAACTTCACATTATTACTTTTCTTTCTTTTTGAAGATTTAAATATAGTATCTACGTGATATTGTAATTAAATGATTTCAACTAATGTTTAATAAATTAGAATGGTATTATCGGGGAAAACATAAATAAGCAACAGAAAGGAATAATTTAAATGCAATGAAAACGGTGTTAATGAAAAACTTTAGAAAAAAATATAGATAAAAAATAAGAATTAGAATTTAGTATCATGTAGATCCTCCTCTAGCTCTTGCCACTGCTGCCATTCGTCTGGACATGGTATTGATCTATGGTTTCCTGAGGAATATTCCCATTTTTCCATTCAACAATAATGACTTGTTTGAGTTCCCTAGGTCACAGGAGTAGGTATGTAGCGCCTTATTCGCAAATCGAGGGTAGTTCAGTATCTTTCCAGCAACGTGGGACCGAGAGTTACCTTGCATAAAAATGATATCACCCCAGACAAACGGAACAAATGGCATCTCATGTTCTTCTACGATATTTTCTACGCAGAAATCTGCATTCATGAATCTCCCCCGTATAGGAATCAGATCCGTACAACCATCGACAAATTCCTCCTCAAAACATTATTGATCCACCAAAAAATGGTATCCTCGGAGTGATATTGCAGGCAGAAAACCTCTCTTCTGGCCTCTGCCGGGCTCGTTGACGCCCATCTGGTGAATTAAGACTTTTGTTTGGTCTGAAAACAAAAGTCGCTTCCAGTCGTCAATGGTCCAATTTACGTCTTTTCTTACAAAACGTAGTCTAGCAACTCTATGTTCTCTGGTGAACAGTGGTGCAATAACTGGTCTTCTACTGCCCAATTGTTCTTCACTAAGCCTTCTCCTGACCGTTCGTCCAGAAATTGCTACATTTCGAGCTGCTGCATGCTGTTAGGGCTCTTCTTAGCTCTAAACTGGTAGAATTCCTGTTTCTTAAGGCGGCTTGCTTAAGCTTATCGCTAATCTCTTGCATCTGTAGACTATATGCTACTTTGTCCTGGGGTTCTACAGTCAGTAACTTCATTGAAACATTTAACTGTTCGACTAATTGTTGATGGTCTAACAATTGCAATTATTTTATCAGTAGCAACAGAGGATATCCTAGGCCACATATATCAAATGTTTATGGACTTAAAACTTCGATAAATTATAAGAAATAATGAAAAGTATTGCTGATTTTAATGATAATGATTTTGTATGATGAAGAAATTATAGTATTTTTTCAACTTTGATTTTGTAAATACTCTATGTAATACTATAGAAAAATAATTATTTTACCTAGCAGATGTACTGAGATATAGAAAAACTTCTAGGTGAAAGATAACCATGAAATGATAAAACTCCATGACAGCTTATGTGATTATTTGGAAATACTTGTACTAAGAGTTCTCAAGTCAAATCCACGACCACCTTTACCAAGGTACATTTTGATGACTTCACAAATGAACAATTTGTGTTCCCTTCCTTCAAAGAATAAAATTTCTATAGGAGAATAGAAGTTTATAGAACTTCTGTAGCTAATTTACAAACACTTATCCAACGAATCATTGAATAATGTGCTATGAACCTAGTATTACAAAATACTTCTAGTAAAATGGTGGGATGGGATAACACAATTATTTTAATTTAATTTTTTTATTAGTTATAATAAACACGTTCCCACAGTGACTTTTACTACACTGTAAAGTTCAGACTGGTGGCCCTGAGTTTCGACTATCGAAATAAAAACAAAAAAGTTGGTGTCTTCTCGACAAATTTAAGCATGATAAACAGATATTTTCAAAATTATCGATTTCAACAACTCCAGTTAAAGAGAACAATCGCAAGTGAAAGCTTATTTTTAGATCATCTATTAGTATGAATTTAAGTATTTTGAAGATTGTTCATAAGATAGTAAACTATATTGTATACTTGAAATCCATCGAGAGAACGACAACGTCTGGGGTAAACCCATCACTTTCGCAAAGTCCAGTGTGCTGTCCTTATAGTCCCGTCTCGTTCTGTTTGGTCTTGCTTGTGTGCCGCGTCAGTACCACTGGTACGTCCCTTGTCGCGTTAACCACGACCTACCATTCCCAAACCAAGTCAATCATGAAACGCCGGAGACCGTTTCCGCCAATGGTTGGCGAGACAAGGGCGACCGCTGGCGCTGTCGGCACGCGTGTGTCCGTGGTCTTCGCAGAGTTAACATCTTACTGTGCTTTTTCAGGCCCTAGCGTAGTTGTATTCGTAGTGTGTCATCCCTTCTTTGCTGCCAAATTAGCTGTGTGTTTTGTTGTTTCCCCAAACGACAGTACCCGGCCAAGAGAACCCGCAAAAAGAGGGTGCCCCAGCGTTGCCATGACGCGGTGCATGCGGCCGCCGGTGATGCCGCGCCAGTGCCAACGGTGATCGTCGAGTGGGACGGCAGCCTCGGAGGGGAGCGGAACCCGGTGTTTATCCAGCGCCATGATCGTGGACTGATAACAGGTGTCGTTATCTTATCTGCCAGTGTCGCCCGTACAGGTGATAAGGTTAGTTTCGTGTTTGCGCCCGTACGAGTATGTTGCACTCTTTGGACGCGTTGGCAGGCAAGTTGTCCCCTGGAACCAATTCGGTTCAGAGCAGCACCCAGTCGTCCCTGCTGGATAGCAACGCGAACCGGGTCCACCCTTATCACAAGCAAGTGCCATCCAACGCCAGCAGCAACACGTAAGTCATTTAATATACAGATCTAGAGTGTAATTTTGGTGTGTGAGGTGTAAGCGTGGCAGCACCATTGTCTGCTGCATCGCAATCATCGTAGTACCTGTAGCTGGAAAATGCTATGATTATTTGGAGGACGTTATTGTACGTCTACAATAGTTACAATAGAAAAATGTGTAAACACACCTGTGGGTACCAGATTCAGGTCTATACGAACACGTAATAACGTGAAAGAAACAGCGGACGATACAAAATCATCAACCTCTACCAATTGGTGTCAGTAGTGCAAATATCTATTACGCAAACCATTGAAATGAGTAAACAATGTTATCGCTAACTTGTTAAACGAAAAAGGTGACATAGTGTATCACAATCCATCTAAAGCAGTTCCTGAACCATTGTGTGTTTAATTATAGTGTACTGCAATATTTCCACTAGGACTTATGTGTTGCTAATTGTGATCTATTATTTGCATCATTGTTTTTATAAAAAATTTAATTTTACTTTTTCTTATCTAGGGATGTAAATTAAGGGGCTTTTTGTTTGTTATACCTGATATTTTTATTATTATAGCTAGTAGAAATATCAAACATTTATAAAGTTATTTACAATTATCTATGTCGGAAGTATTAACTCCAAAAGTGCTGTTTTTTTTCGAAATGCGATAATTATTCTGGAGATACTTGATACAAGTTGTAGCTAATTCCACATCAAAAACTTATTTATTTTGAGGTGATCAGTCACTTATTTTTGTACAATTTTTGTATTATCATATATTGATGATATCCTAGACGTGTTAGCTCTATATCCCTCGGTTTTTCGTTTCAGAAATGATATTAAATTGCAATATTTTAACATATCCACACACGCAGACAGCTCATTCTATAGTATTCATCACAAATAGTTCACACCACAGGACGTTACAAGTGATGAGCAAATCCAGATTAATCTCAAATCCTGACATCATTCGTTTTTTTTTTTTTTGTTCAATATGCCATGGCAATGGTAGTGAACTTAAACAACGGTTTTTGGAAGTAAATGATAATCCAATGGGATGAAATCTGATGATAGGCTAACTAGATGTTAACGCTAGACTTTGGATTAGAAGAAATTTGCGTGTTCAAATATTTGTTCAACACAAATCGTTCAAATCGTGCTCACAATTATGACCAACATGACCATGAGTTGTCTCCTAAAAATCTCGTACAATATATTTAAGACAAAGACTTTCTCACACAATAATGCCTAGTATTAACCAATATCTTCACTAATGACAACGACGAAAGTGTAAAAAATATATCTGACGTTTCTATGCGGTTCAGAACGTTCAGAAGAAACGATTTTACATATACTGACTTATATTTATTCGAAAGACGACCATTATTTGCTGTTACAGTTATGTTTAGAGTTTCTACAAATTAGTTTCGTATTTTAGAACGCCCCTTATCTTATCTGTTCCATGAGATAAAGGGAAAGCAAATAAACCAATTAAAATACTAAACTTATGACATTCGCGGTGACGTTTTCGTATGTGAGACTGTTGTCGAGATTAGTGCGTACTATATTACAACAGTATCTTTCCTTTATACTGTCACAGTATGGCCTAAATGAAACAAAAATAAGATAAGAATATTTACCGGAATTTTAGGATGAATGTCGACACCCTCAGGGTGTTGTTCAAAATCGAATTCTGTGATGATTGACTCGAAGGCAGGAAATTTCCTTACGTCGATGGTCTCGATTTTTGATACAGCCAATTTAAGAATCTATCAAAAGGAAGAAAGCATACAAAGCTATCTTATTATAATAATGTCGCTTTAATTATATACAACAAAGGAAAAATATGATGCACCTCGGGATATACACGCACTCGTTAAAATTTGGGTATATTATTATTTTTTAATAAAACCTCATCAGATGAATGAGACGCTTTGATCATTCTAATACAGTCGATGTTCGTGTAGAAATCTGTAATTGTTGTTGTATCGCCTGTATGTATTGTCGTAAGGTAGTTCTTAGAAGGGAAAGGTACCTACATTTCTTCAAGACGACCTCATGATGAAAAGCTCATTTCTAATGAAAATACGCTTGATCCACAAAAGTATTTGCAGCAATGTCAACGACGTGGATTGACAGACAAACTCACCAGCCCTCACTCTCCTTATTTTTTCAAAGATACTTTTGAAATTTAAGGTTTCTGTCAACAGATTATATAAGGAGGATGAACTGAAATCGATATTATATCATGTAATAACTATGACAGGCTTTGTCAACTAAAATCCACCTGAGAAGAAAAAATTCAAATCTCTTGAGATAGACTTCCAAAGATCTTGTGGGAATTGTGGGTTTGATTCATTAATGAAGGTTATTAAGAATTTCTGTGGGAACAGTTGGTCTATTAGCGCCTTTATTGTTACAGAGTTAATCCCATGAAGCACTCCAACACAATTTCTAAGGCATGCATAAACATCCTTTGGTATTATGCTTAGTCTAAGAAATACTCTCGAAAATTATCCCAAAACGAATGCGGACTGTACTATGATTAAAATTACAATAGCAAGAAAACGTTTACCATGAAAATATAATTGACATATATCGTTTAAAAAAATAAGACCATAGCGTTTAGAGCTTCCTCTATACCGAATGTATACGTAAAGGGTGCCCCAGCGAGAGGTAGCCGATTATGTTTGTAATTATTGGGCAAATAAACAATTGTTTATTTAAACTATGCCATTAGACATGGAATACAATATCTTGTAAGTAGCCGTCTCTGCTTCTCTGGCAGCAGTGGATTCTTTTGATGACGTTTTCCATCACTTCGCGGCATAGCTGTGGCCCCATGTCAGCAATAACGTCGCTAATGTTATTCTTCAGCTGTCCAATCGTAACGGGATTATGGGCATAGACTTTTCCTTTGCCGTAGCCCCACAAGAAAAAGTCTAATGGGACCAAGTCGCAAGAGCTTGGTGGCCAATCAATTTCAGCTCTGTGAGAAATTATGCGCCCAGGAAATTTGGTATCCAAAAGATTTAGCGTTTCGTTAGCTGTGTGGCACGTGGCACCATCTTGCTGAAACCATGTATCGCCTACATCTAAATCATTGATTTGTCCGAAAAAGAAGTTTGTTAACATCTCACGGTAACGTACACCATTTACAGTAACCGCTTCGCCTGCTTCGTTTTCGAAGAAGAACGGCCCAATAACTCCTCCTGCCCACAAAGCGCACCACACGGTAACCCTCGCTGGATGCATGGGCTTTTCTTGGGCGAGACGTGGATTTTCAGCTCCCCAGATGTGGCAATTTTGTTTGTTTACGTACCCTTCTTTCAGTGCCCACAATTGAACCATTACTTTCTTAGTACGCTTTGACAATAAGAATGCGTTGCTGAACAGTATAGCGCTCCATTTTGTAATGGCATACTCTCCACGTAATAACTACGAAGCATCAACTTCCAAAACCTGCCGCAAGAGTAATGGCGGCAAGTTTTAATCGGCTACCTCTCGCTGGGACACCCGTTATATCATCGGTATTAAGATTGTATTAAAGACCAAGAATCAGCTAATAAAAATAAGAATAAATACGATTCTGTTCAAACTTGTGAAATTTGATGCGAAAAATCTACTACAAAAATGTACATTAAATATCTCTGCTTCATTCTCTGATTCTTCTCTCCTCTGATTCTTTCAGTAACACTGACTTCTGATATACGAGAGAAGAACGAAAGTTATTTATTTATTTTTTTTTTTAATTTAAGATAACATCTTGAAAACATCAATTTTCTTCAAAGTACATCAGATGATAGGCACTTGTCCCAATGGTTTTTCCACTGTTCGAATCATTTTTTATATTCTTCTGAACTAATGTTATTAAATGTTTCCAGCAATTTTCTCTCAACCCCTTTCTACACCCTGAAAACGATTTAGGTTTTGGGTTTTTTCATTCTTGGGAATAAGAAAAAGCTGCATGGGAGAGTCAAAGGGGTGCGAAACCGTTGTCATGCCGTTTTTTTGTCGAAAACTGGTTGACTTCCAACGCTGTATGGGCTGGTACGTTATGATAATGAAGAAAGCAGTTTCTCGATCTCCACAACTCAGATCCGTTCTTTCTCACTGCCTCATACAATCGCTTTAGCACTTCTAGATATTAATTGTGGTTCATTGTGGTGCCGTAAGGAAAAAATTCACCGATAATGCCTCCTTTGATTCCACTAACTTAGTTTTTCACAAAACACCAACATACTATACATAACACTCGACGCGCGTTTCGCCAACAAAGTTGGCATCATCTGGAGATGATTAAAACTGTTGATGTCCAGAAAACAAACTATCATAGACTTCACATTGGATTTCACTTCTCGTGGTTTTTTTGGTCTGGGCGATGAAGGTGTCTTTCACTGGCTGGTCTGTTGTTTTGTTTCAGAATCAAACACTGTCAATCTGTGCTTGGTCTTTGAACCCCTGGTGCACTCTCAAACGGCTCTATCTCTGGTTGTCAGAAACAGTCATGGAGCAAACTTTGCCTTGACGTATCTCATGCTTAAATCTTCAATTAGGATTCATTGGCTTCAGGCATGAACTCCAGAAAATTCCAGTTATTTTCTCCAATTCGTTGATTATTCTGTGACGATCAAACGGCCCTTTTTGAATATTTCTGTCTGTTCTGGGCGTTGAGGAGCGATCCCAATAGGAGTTTTCTTTGAGAGTGATATTCAACCACTTTCAAATCGGTAAAACCACTCGTAAAGTTTTGCTTGACTTAGAGCTTCTTTTCCATAAGCTTCGCGATGCATTGAAACTGTATTTTCCGCTATTTTCTTTAAGAGACAACAGAATTTAATCGTGATCCTGAAATCTTGCCATTGCAAAATTACTAAAAGCATTGGAATGGGCTTAAAAGTTACTCCGTCCTCTGAGATGGTTTCATATGAACGATACTTGGCCAAGTAAGCAGGGGAAGTGCCTAGTAAACGTACCTAGAAGGAGAGAACAGCATCGCCAATCTACTTGTCTATAGAAAATTATTCTCGTTTTTTTTTTGGGTACTCCCTCGTATTAGTTCACATTCAATTGATATATTAGTTCAAAGCTGTATACGAGTCATTGAATTGTGACTTCAAATAAGTCGATACAGGGCCTATCCTTTTCCAACACTTCCTGTGTTACTTCACCAGCTTTCAGTCTTTTCAGTCTTTCAGTTCAGTTCAGTTCTTTCACACCACAGAGTTCTCAGTTCTACGTGTTGAAATTGCGCAGGAGTTTTGACGCGTAGGACTGAAAACCCTTTCTGGCATAATAGGTTTAAATGCAATGGTACATAAATTCGTTACCTCACGTTATGGTCCGATAAAAGTGAGTTCAGAAGTCCACTCCGATTGGAGAGATTCGAAGATGTCACGCACGTCCCCCATTCGATCTAAATATACGAACATCCGGCGGTGGAGCTAACAGCTCGAGCGCATAGATAGTGTGTGTATTGAATTTCTTTGGCATTCATATCGGGGATGTGCCGGGGACGATCGGTCGAAGACAACAGAATTTATGCGGCGTGAGTGCAAAAGCGGAAGATTGGTTTTGGCATAATTTGCGAACTTGTTGAATTTCATTTATTTTGTCCTTTCCAAACATGATAAATTAGCGTCGCTTGATTTACAGAGTGTTTCATGAAAAAGTTCCATATTTCCGTGTAGTGGAGTAAATTCCCACTAGAATTACATTACATTGCTTACAATTTTGGGCCAGAATTAAGTGGTTATAACATCATTGGCAGGTAGTGAAGTAAATGACGTCGTTTGAAGTAAATAATAACGTTTATCTTCATCACTGTATTGCGTAAATTGCAAAATAATCACAACATTTTGTAGAATGTTTTTGGATGAAAATTGAATCATAAACGAATGTCAGATTATACACCATTAGATTTCTAATACAGGGTGGCCCACGAAGTTTTGGCCAGTCGATATCTCGAAATCTATTTGAACAATAATTTTGAAAAGTGGCGATGTTTAACAGATGAAAGCGTTGCCCATTTTTGGCATAAATGGACTTTATTTTACCCGCACAATGATAAAAAACTGTTTATGAACGGTTCTTTATTTTTATTAAAAAAAAAACGTAGGTAGCTTAGAAACAAAAAAGTTGTCCTTGCAACAGAAATACATCACTACTTGTCAAGAGCTGTCAAGCAGTCTTAGTAGATTTTGTGTTTGTAAAAATAGTAATAAAATTATTATGCCTTTGTATTTTACTTACGACGAGTACGTTGATATACTGCTGATCTATGGAGAATGTGGAAAAAATAGCAGACGTGCTAGAGATTTGTATAGTTATCGTCTTCCCGATCGAATAGATCCAAGTAAAAATACTTTTGCTTACGTGGAACAAACATTAAGACGTGGTTCTTTTCCTAGTGGAAAACGGAAAACTCCTCCAAGAAAGCCTATTCAAACAGAGGATACCACAATTAATACTCTGGTTTATAGTCAAGTAAATCCCCATATCTTAACGTGGTGTCTTCAGCAAGAATTAGGAGTAAGTAGAACTACAATTCAGAGAGTAATAAAAGATCATAAACATCATCCTTTCAAAATACATTTATCGCAAGGTTTAACCCCTGAAGATCGTGAAAGAAGACTTAATTTTGTTGCTGAAATGTCAGTGATAGTCGCAGATGACCCGTTCTTTTTAAATCAAATATTGTGGAGTGATGAAGGTCGTTTTTGCAACAACGGTACCGTTACTATACCGATACTAAATGTTCTAATAATAAATATACTAGTTGCGTAAATGTACTAATTTAAGTGCGTCTGAACATGTACGTGCTTTATTTCCTTAATAGCCTCCAGGAATGGCTCCAACTTTCAGATTTTTTATTCTTAATATTACTATCGTGTGTCTTAAACGCACAAATCCACCACAAATAATCAACCGGGCCATGCTTTTGCTTTTCCTATTACGATAATAAACTGACCTACTTTTGGTTGATTCATTCCGGTGGGTCGCTTTAGTAAGAATCGAGTTTACTTAGTCCAATTTACTGCGCCCCGGAAATAAAATCGACCGTTCTCTCCTTTGACTGAAAAGTAAAAGTAAACTTAGGGTCTATATTTATTCCAGCGCCCCATCATCTGTTTAGCATCTTTAACTCGTTTAGAGACTCCCACGAAAATGGCCGGGCTTCTCAGGTGTTATTTTTATTCGAATGCATAAGAATGATCGAAGTGTTATAGATTGCATGGAGTTTTCAGAGTTTTTCATATATGCCACAGCGCGACAGAAGGTGAAACATTAAATAAAACATACAGACCTGGCAACTACAAATCGTGAATAGGCTATTTGTGTGTGACAAAAAGAGAAAGGAACTAGGAAACCTATGTACGCTAAAACAGGCCGACCATTATTGTATTTTTATAACGCTATGAGAATACATATGTATCTAAAAATGACTTACGTTATTAATAATTTTTCTAATGTAGAAAAGCATCACTAGGTAAATGCATGTTATATAAGATTAATAGGTACGTTTATTTCACTTACCTGGAAAACACGCCCACCGTATTTTGTAATTGGACCGGAATACGATTAGCCCCTCCTACGAAATAACCCGACTATCAGTAACTCTCCATCTCCTCCCATAATATTTAGAACATTGTGGGGTGTAGTACCAGTAGTTGCTATAACATATTGTTTAGTAAATATTCATAGTTGATGTTTAGTAAATATTGAGACTCAAAATTTGTAACAATAATTCTTAATTTTTCAGTAAAATTTAAAATTTATTATAAGATATTGTACTACTGGAGTGGGTCGGAATACTTTGGAGTGAAGATAACACCGACTTAGTTTCCCACAAAACACTATCATCTCCAGATGATGCCAACTTGGTTTGAAAACACGCGTCGAGTGTAGTGTATAGCGTTTTGGAGTTTTGTGGAAAACTGAGTCAGTGTTAATAAGAGATTGTACGAGAAAGTGACGATCTGAACTTGAGGAAGCTTGGCATACAGGATGTTGGCATACAATTATACCAGAAAAGTTGAAAGAACTGTACAGAAGACCTTCGAACACTTCAAAGTTTGATGCACCGACAGATATTACGAAAACTTCACAAAAAATCATGTCAGGGTATTTTGTTCCAAGAATCAAAAGACTTAAATCTCCGGACATTTAATAGGCTGAATCTAGCAGGCTATAATTGGTTTAAATAACGCTGTCGTATGTTTGAAAATTTGCAACTCTAATTACTTTTCTCAAAAGAGAAAGCATTGGACATCAGTCGAAAAAATGGAAAGGTTTTTCAAGAGAAAATATGTAGAACTTATTAAAAGAATTACCTGACGAAGTTTACTTGATGTCAAAGTAGAGATAACATTTGGAATAGCAACAAAGGTGTTGATATATCGGGGCTTAAAAAATGTGGTGAGTGGCGCTCTTCGTTAAAGGGATATGTCGAAGATTTTGTGGAAAAAATTTGTCAATTTCTGTGGCAAATTCAGTTTTGAAAAACATCTTTTCAGGAACATGGACAAGATAATTCTGCTGGTCTTGCAAATTTCCAGTACAGTAACCCAAAATAAATATTAAAAATAAACTTACATCATAAATAATACTATTGTAAATACCGAAAAATTCAACTAAATTGCAAAGTAAACAAGAATGTCCTGAAATAGTTGTGTTGAAACAGGGAGGACACATAAAGAAACCAAAGAAACAGAAACTATTTGGCATAGGGTCCTTAACAACGATCAGGCGACCTATTACCCCTTTAGGGACGAGGAAGCAGTTACGATATGTATATAAATCAGTTAAATTGTTAAATCTGTGAAATAATAAAAATTGTCAAATAATAAATTAAATAGATAGAGAAATGAATTAAATAGATTTTAAATTGAAATTAAATTGGTCTTGCAGGTAATATCATTACTTCGAGTACCGAAAAGGAAATTGTACTGCAAAATAAGTCTATCGCTGCAGTTATCCCAACAACTTTCAATAATTGTTCAAACTATATTTCAATATTTTTTTCTCATAAAAAAAGAATAAAAACAGGAGACCAGTATTCCACTGAAAGATAACACTTTTCTCGACGAGCGTCTTGCCAACCAAATCGGCATCGTCGGGAGATAATTGTCAATTTTCTCATCTTCCGACAATTCCAACTTGGTTGACGAAACGCGCGTCGAAAAACCTGTAATCTTTGCTGCTTCGACAGTTTCAGCCCCTTCTCAGAATAAATAAACAGTTTTAAAACCTTAAAACGGACATTTCCTCACGTAGAACATCGCTATCTCGAAATTGAGTGGCCGAGAAAAAATAAACCAACACATAAATGCAGAATATGTGTTTTATGCGACAGTTATACTTTTCAAATAGTTCACCCTCGTGCTTTCTCATGACCAATGAACAGGGTGGGGTGTGTCCTATCTACCTCAAAATCAATAGATGTCGTCTGGTAGACGTCCCTAATCAAAATCAGTCGAAACCCGATCAATCCGACACGATTTAATTGAGTGATCGTGCTAACAAACAAATTTCTCAAATAGTCCACCATTGTGCTTTCTCATGACCTATGAACTTGGTAGAGTGTGTTCTATCCACCTCAAAATCAATAGGTGTCGTCTGGGAGACGTCCCCGATCCGAATCAGTCAAAACTCGATCGATCCGACACGACTTAATTGAGTTATCGTGTTAATAACAAAAATTTCTCAAATAGTCCACCGTCGTGCTTTCTCATAACCCATGGACAGGGTGGGGTGTGTCCTATCCACCTTAAAATCAATAGGTCTCTTCTGGGGGATGTTCCCTATCATAATGAGTCAAAACCCGATCAATCCGACACGATTTAGTTGAGTTATCGTATTAACAAAGCAAATTTTTCAAATAGTCCACCATCGTGCTTTCTCATGACCCATACACAGGGTGGGATGTGTCCTCTCCACCTCAATATCAATAGGTGTCGTCTGGGAGACGTCCCCGATCAGAATTAGTCAAATCCCGATTGATCTGACACGATTTAGCTGAGTTATCGTGCTAACAAAAAGAAATCTCAAATAGACCCAAGAGAGGGGGTGGTGTGTGCTATTCACCTCAAAATCAATAGGTGTCGCCTCGGAGACGTCCCCGATCAGAATCAGTCCAAACCAATTCGATTCGACATGATTTAGTTGAGTTATCGTGCTAACAAGAATAAATATGCCGACGACAACCACGACACACACACAGCAAAAAAATTTTAAAAAGCATTTTTTTTGTTTTCAGGCCAAAAAACGAAAAATAAATCCAAAAAAAATTTAGTTTTTCACTCTTTCTTTACACGATTACATTACTTTTCCGCTTATAGTGGAGTGCGGAAAAGTAAAAGGATAGTTGTAAAGTTATAAATGAAACATATTTATTTCACTTATAGATCAGTAATTTGTAAACATAAATTTCTAATGTCATAATTAATTTTGTGGTGTTTGCAACGAAATTGGAACAAGTCCAAAAAAATTCATAGAAATGCTTTTGCAAATTACTTTTTTCGATATTTGAATAGAACAATGTTTACATCGTATAATATAAGAAAGTCTCATGTGAAATTGGAATACTTTTAAGATATTTAAAACATGAATAAATAGGTATATATTCAAGATATCGGCATATTTTGCGTATGTTAACTAGTACAAAGGAAGAAAATAAAAAAAATTATGCGAGGCAATTATATTTTTTAGGTTTGGTCAGTGGCATTAACATTTTCAATTGTATTTTTTTTTTTTTGTATTAAAGCCAAAAGTTATATAATCGTATCTAAATATTTTTTACCCGCGACATATTTTACACTCAATTTAACACAAAATTAATTAACCAATTTAATAAAATATTTTTAATACAATAAAATCTATAATATTTACTGAGTTATGAATAGAGCTGCTTATTTCATCAGCACACCAGAGGCGTTCCCTTCGCAGCTTTGTAATAAATTAGATAAAATAATTTTCGAAAAAAAAAAGTCGAATTTCTTCAGCCACAAGATGTAACGCAAGTTCCCGCATAATATGTAAGAAGTTACGCCACTCTTGTTTAAGTCAACGGCCTACAGAACGCATGTCTACGGTACCATCAGTCACAAACATGAACACTTCGTTACTTGGTTTCTTGAAAGTTAACATTTTTCTAATGTATTTAGCACCACTCTCATAATTGTATTACCAGTACATTTTTTTTAAACGTTTACTAGCTAGTAAGAGTGACACTGATAGTTTAAAAGCCTTCATTGTATGTACTGTAACATTAATAGCGGATTTTTTTACAATCTGTCGGTTCGTCCATACATAATCACAATTTTTTGTTGTATAATTCAGATTTTGTATTTCCGATTTTTTACCGCACAGATGATACATAAGCCTGCAATATTTTCCGGCCTAGTAACTTCGCGGTGGGTTATATTTACCCAGAAATGCCGAAATGCTTGTTGATTATGTAAAAGAAATGGCAAATTGCACGCCACCAGCATAAAAATTAAATCAAACATAAATTCAATCCTCGGTCTTTGGCTACTTTTTTTATTTGTGCTGTGCACTGTTCGCACGTTTCCTCTAGTCAATTTTGTCCCCGCACAAACTTTGACATCTACTTAATCAACAAGTTGTGGTTTTTTAGCCCTGATGCCTTTGAAAACATTCGTATTCGTGCACCACTACACAAATGTTTAACAACTGCCGCGAAAGTCGATAAATCGAGCGAAGACGCTGATTCACCGACTCACCGTCCCTACATAGGGCGGCAATGCCCCACCGACAAAATCTCTCTAATTATGAACATACTTTCTTCTATTTACCAATTTATAAATGTCATGACAATGCATAGACGTACTATTGATACGATTTTCTTATTAAAAAGTGCTTTTACTGACACACATTCCTTGAGACGGACTCACAAACGATATAAGGAAACTAAATCAAAAAGTATAATCACAAATTATGTCTAGTAGACTGGTTTTCCTAAAAACGCTAAAAATATTCTGCTTTCTCCGTTCGAAATGAAAGCATTAAATCATATATATCCTGACAGATGTAAACAATGTGAGCAACGTACAGCAGATATAAAAATATCTTGGCAATGACCTATGAATACAAATTTTACTGTGAATTTTACAACTCACAATACATTATCACTGTCTTGCTAAATTAATGTTCACTCTTAAACTCGAAATAGTTAAACGCGAAAATATTTAATTGACAATAATGAAATAAATGACGCGTTACATTTAGCAAGTCGAATAAAATTGCTCAATAAATTAAAATATGTACTCTTGGATGATAACATGGAATTCCGATGACGATATCTCTAGTAATAGTGTTAAATTATTTGGAAATAATTATCATTTCGTTGACGGTTAAATGACAAGGCCTTTGTGTTATTCTTCCAAACGGATATATTCTTTATCTTCATAGCCAATATCAACAAATTATTTCTCAGTGTAAAAATGTTCCGCACCCTTCTCCCACTCCGCCTCTCCCCCTCCCTGCATTATCCCCCCTTGTCCTCCCCTCTTATTTATATTTCCCCTCCTTCTCCTTGTTCTGATCTGTTAATCAACAAAAACCATTGGTTTTCCACATTAAAAATATATTCTCCAAAATTCTGTAATTATAACAAATGCAGATGAGGCTACCTCACTTAATGAATAAATATGTATGTAATAGAGATAAACAGAGGTACACAAAATTGTTATTCTATTCCATTTCTGTTTTTTTAATTTAGTTTAATTAATTAGATAAGTTCCTTTCTTCCCCAGATGTCTGATTTACGTAAAAATAAGTTTATTTATAACATATGAATTCCAGATTCCAGGAAACTATACAATAGTAAGAAAAATTTGCGTGGAAAATTGTTCTTGTGTGCTTAAAAGTAATCTAACATTTTGCTAATAATTTAAAACATATTTAGAAAAAATTAATTATATCTTAATGAACTAAAATTACTATCACGCTAAAAAGTGAAACAAAATTGAGACTATTGTGTATATATATTTTTTTGAGTTTGTATTTCCTGGATAAACTGAATACAATTTTGGAATCTTTAATTTATTTCCAACACTATAAAAATCACTCTCTAAAATAAAACCTTAACTCATCTTAGGCTTTAAAAAATATATCCCAATTTTTGTTCATAAATAATATAGTAAAGCGAAGACAGCAAGGGCCTAAATTTGAACCTTGTGGAGCTCAATAATTGGAACAAATTACGGCAATAATAGACATAAAATATATGAAATATATGAAACTATAAAACTATAACTAGAGACTATAAAACTATATATCGAGCAGATTCTCTAGAATTATAATAGTATTTCATAAAATTTATGAAACTAACTTTATTCCTGCATAATATGAATGTGCTTTTTAATATAATTAAATTTGGACCTATTCCTATAGTATAGGGAGTTAATGTTGGTACCAGTGGTAATATTAAATTAAATAAGTACAGTAAAGACCTCTAAAAGCAAGTTTCTATCTTATATACGTCTACAAAGCACACAAATCATCTTTTAGTTCTTTATCATCTTAATAAATAATACTCCTCAGTTTGTATTCAATAAATAAAACTTGGATACTATTAAACTAAACTAAATTCGAAATGTAGACGTCCCATTTATCATCGTCTCTATATAAAATTGCAACATTTCACAGGCCATTTACTCATGACGTATACAGTTTATAAAATTGGCCACATTTCAAAAAAAAATCTATAAGTCAGAGTAAAGTTTGATCAAACGGGGCATGGCTTGAGCTTGCAGCAGGTAGATATATTATTTGTACAGGGTGGTTCAAATTCGGTGGGATTTGGGGTTACCTCAAGATCTATGAAGGATACGGGAGCTGAACTTGGGCAAAACCAAAGGCGCAAACAGTAACCTTTCACATCTTTCCGTTCAGAGTGTTTGGGTGCACTTTAAACTGACTCCGGATTATCAGTATCTGAGTGTCTGATCAAGAAATGATAAAAGGAAATGTTAAGGTACTTTTAAATAATATTACAGATGCACCAATTTTGAATATATACGTTACAATTTGTATTATTTTTCCGCACCTAACTATACCAGAGCGGAAAAGTATGTAATGTAAAGAAAAATGAAAAGAGAATTTTTTCTAGCGTTTATTTTTCGTTTTTCGGCCTAAAAACCTAAACAAAAGGTTTAAAAAGATGTTGTCTGTGTGTCGTTGTCGTTGTCGTCGGCATTTTAAAACTTGTTAGCACGATAACTCAACTAAATCGTGTCGGACCGATCGGATTTTGATTGATTCTGATCGGGGACGTCTCCCAAACGACACCTATTGATTTTGAGGTGTATATACCACACTCTACCATGTTCATGGGTCATCAGAAAGCACAATGGTGGACTATTTGAGAATTTTTTCTTAGCACAATCACTCAATTAAATCGTGTCGGATCGATCTGGTTTCGACTGATTCTAATTAGGAACGTCTACCAGACGACATCTATAGATTTTGAGGTGGATAGGACACACCCCACTTTGTCTATGGGTCATGAGAAAGCATGATGGTGCTTTGAAAAAAGTAAATCTGTCGCATGAAACACATATTCTGCATTTATGTGTTGGTTTATTTTTTTTGGCCACTCAATTTCGAGATAGAGATGTTCTACCTGCGGAAAAGTCCGTTGTAAGGTTTCAAAATTGTTTATTTTTTACATGAAACATTCTGTATTACCATTTAATTGCCGTTAAAATATTCTTTGCTATCGTATATAATTTGTTATATATTTATAGAATTTTTTTTATATTTAAAAATTATGAATCTGATTGTCATTACTATTACCTAGAAACCACCTGTAACAATCAATACATATTTAGTAATCATTTAGGTGCAAGCCCTGATTTAGTCTGAATTTTTGAGCAGAAAGTATTACGATTTTCTCGAGCATGATAACATGTTCGAGAAAGTCGTAATATTTTATTCCCAAAAATTTCTTCCCAAAGTCCAATATTTTCAACATTTTTAATTTTTGAGAATTGCTTTATATTTTTGAAATGGAAAAAGAGAAGTCTCTGGTTTTCGCCATTTACTCCCACTTACACAGTACATTGTAAATAAATTTAATTTTAATTCCGAAGTCTGCTTAAAGAGAATATATATGAGAAAGCATACATTTTCCTTTGTTGTAGAGCCCTTCCACAATATATGCACATTTTCCGCGATTCTATTCAACATTCTGCAATGCCTTGTCCTGCGGCATTGTTGTAGCGTTCTATTTTTATCTGCGGAGCTTCATAAAACATTTTACGATGATTTTGATGTGGTGCATAAACGATTCAACAGGTGATACAGCATTACCTTCATGAGCTTTAATTGTTCTTCGAACAACGGATCATAGACATTACACGGGGGAGTTTTACAATAAAAAAAATACGCGACTGATTCCCTGTGGAATAGCACAACGTTCGCCTGCGTGGCAAAATAGAAGGAAGAGCGTATAATAACGTCTTTATATGCAAAATATGTGGAAACACGATTTAATCTTGTTAATGTTTAGTGAGAAAAGTTTACATTGAATCTTGTGTAAGTTCTATATACGAGGGCAGTCCCAGAAATACTCGAACTAAAAAAGAAAACACAATAGATTTGGGGAAAAATATATTTATTTCTCTATATAGTTTCCTTTTAGCTCGATACACTTATCCCAGTGATGTTCAGTAGCTTCGATGTTTATTCTCCTAAAAATAGCCATCAACCGCAAACTTCACCTGTTCATTGTTGACAAATCCTTTACCACCGAGCAGCCATTTTTTCAAGTTTGGAACCAGAAAATAATCTGAGGGAGGTAAATCTGGTAAGTAGGGTGCGTGAGGAAGTAACTCGAACTTTAACTCACCAATTTTGGCGGTCACGATATCACGATAACGGATATGTGAACTGATGCATTGTTTTGATAAAACAAAATCTTTTTCGCCAAATGCAGCCGTTTTTTCTTGATTTCATCACTCAAACGCTGCGCCATGACCTTTCCTGCAGATGAAACTGTCTTCGCCTGCTTTGGAGCCGATCCTCCATGCTGTTTCTGTTCCATTGTGAGTAATCGTGGCACCCATCCTGCGCACAGCTTTTTCATGTTAAAATTTTCAGTCAATGTGCGATGTACAGCACCTTTTGAAATGCCTACCATGTCTACTAGTTCGCGCACTTCCAGTCTACGGTCATCCAATACTATTTTGTGGATGTTCTTCACCATTTCTGGCGTGGTCACCTCATTTGGTCGACCAATGTGATGTTCATCTTGGCAGCTCGTACAGTCTCGTTTAAACTCTGGCGACCCAATATCTTACTGTTGTGAACGAAGGAGCAGACTCCCCCAGAGCAGAATCTAGCTGCTCTTTGGTATCGGTTGGACTGAAGCATTTCAAATGAAAGTGGTGTATTACATAACGATGACCAATTTTTTCCATGTTTACAACTTCAGTGAGAGCATTCGCTATTGATGGCTGGCAAACAAATATGATACTAAATAACGTAGCGTCGTCAAACTTCAAACATAAGCCTTATAAAGTTGGTACTTTCTACCATAGTCATTCTTTAAAACAACAACCATCATCTATACGTCAGATCGGGTACTTCTGCGACTACCCTCGTAACATAGCCTTGTTAAGAAAAGCAGCGGACGCACTGATATTATAAATGAGCCTTATAGTTTTATCTCATAGGAGATTTAGCAATAGTTTTATTGTCAAGTGCCTCCTATGTCGGGCCTAAAGCGCATACAGTGGTTAGAAATCCACCAAGAATTATAATGTCGATATACATAAATAAAAAACACTAATATTTCTAATTGTTCTTCAACAAACTTTTGAGTTGCTTGCAGTTTCTTTATTGTTATTACTGTTGCCAGAGTGATATTCCCCGCGAGTTTATATGGGGTATGGGGACGGAGTAGTAGGTATGGAGACGGTTGGGCATGGGAACTTTTTGAAGACCGTGGGAACTTTTCGATCCTTTGATGTTTTCCGCCAGCACGTATCATATTGAGATCATAGGATGTCGCCAGACAGGTGTTGTCGGCATCATGCGAAAATTGAAACTTGCGTTTTTACCTAATTCACAAAAATCTGAGGCGCCGGCACGCGTCATATTGAGATCAAAGGATACCGCCAGACAGGTATTAATTACAGGTGCGCCCAGGCCCCAGGGTCCCTTCGCCCCAGGGCCCCTTCGCCCTAGGCCTCCCATGCATCGCCCTCGTGGAGAGGAGTTTGGGGGCATGCTTCCAAGCCGGTCGCGAGAGCGATACGGAGTCTCCGCAGCCAACCGCGGTCGGTGATAACTTAGAAGAGAGTAAAGGGGAGTATACGACTTTGTGAATTGTCAATACATTTTTACGATTTTGGTAATTGATCTTCTGGCCTCTAAATGTCCAATTTTTCCATACAAACTCCACGTTATATAGAGTAGGTATTTCTGTCATACTGTTCAAGATTAAAGGCTATGAAAAATACAAATAAAATAGGATATCTTAAAGTATCTTTTATGTCCATCCGGATACGGGTCATAGCCAAGAATTTCCTCTGTATTTGCAAAGAAGGCCAGAGCCAACGGTTATAAAAAGTAATAATGATGACTACAATAAAACAATCCATATGTTAGAAGAAACAATATCACTGGGAGAACTATATATTGCTTTCGTAAAGTAATGAATAAATTGGATAAAAATTCAAGGAATGTCTTTTGAGAAAAGCCCTTGGACCCGTCAGTTTATTTTTAATTGCGCATTTTTTAAAATTTCAATACATCTTTTTCTTCTTCTTCCTTCTTCTCAGTAGGTTTAGGACCTTTTCCTCTTCGCTGAATACCATCGGTACTATGAGCTGTTTATGTTTTTATAGAGGGTAGGCAGCTAACCTAGCCCTCTAACCCTCCCCTTTCTTCCGGGCTTGGGACCGGCAACAGTACTACTGGGCTACTCAATCCACCCAGCAGCACTGCAGGCTGAAAATATTAATACATAAAGGATAATTCGTGTAGGAAGTATGACGTTGTCGATATATATTTTTAATGGCCACTCCCTTTTTTATTTTTATTTAAATTTAGTCACTACTATAAGGAATCAGTGTATTTGTTCCTGAGCAGAATTATTTGATCAGTCGTTTACTTAGACAAACTATAAGATTTAAATTTATTATCCTCTGGAACTAGGGCATGTTTGTTAAAGAGAACAGACATACATTTAGCAACATTCTTTAAACAAATGGACTCAACATACTATTATAACGATATCAATAGATGCATCGATGAAATAGGGATTACTTACGAAATTGTTTTCATTAACTGTGAGTGACTCGTATAAGATTAATATATAGAATAATAGTGGTTTATAAAATTTCCATGCTTCGAGATTGTTCATCCATGCGTCAAGATTTTTATAGTGCAAATAAATATAACATACTAAACAAGTACTAAATAAGCAAAAAGGCTACGCGAGCAGAATAGTTCATATAAAACAAAAAGCAATGCACGTCATAATGTACCTGATGCATCAGAGATGACCACTGTTGCCACATTGCCAAAAATATTATAGAACTCAAGGAAATGTCATAAAACTAAGGTTATGTTATAACTAAGATTTATAAAGTAAAATTTGGAGATAATTTTGCATAAACTTCACTTTAGTGAATGGACTTGAAACTTATTTGTTTCAGTAAGGCTCAGTGACATATGACAACCATCTAATAACTGTATTGCTCTTAATTTTCCCGATGACGATATATGACTTAACATATTCTCCCGTAACTATGAAAGTTACTTCAGACACTGTATATTACAAACGTTTTTTTGTAATAGAAATACCATGGAAAAATAAGTACATAAACACGTACTTCTTTCGTACATCTCATGAATCGTATTACGGATAGCACTTGTATCTAACATAACTGTGTTAGTAACTCTTTTATTATAGCTACGATTTTTTGGAAGCGATTTTAACAATTCATTGTTTTTACTTGCTTGTGAAATTCTACTAATAGTCGAAACTTTTAAACTCAAAGCTGCTGCAGCGCGTTAAACAAGGTTATGTTATGTAGTTTGTAAACACTAATTTCCAAGAAATAACTTGCTTCCGTAACAGCTATTAATGGCAGCAATGAGCCTTCGTTGTCTCGATCTTGTTCAAAATAATGAAGCAAAACTGCTACCAATTCTTTATAATGACTATTTAACTTTTCCGGCATTGTGTAAACATTAGTCCAACGTATACAAGTTTTCTTATTAACTTGTAAAATCGAATTACACTTTCGAAATCGAATAGTCTAAATCATCTAGACATCCGATAAATTTGGCACCACGCACGACATATGTCAATTGCTGCCAACCGCAAAATGGGCGCCAAATTTAAATTTCTGTTGAATAAAAACGACAGAAGTTCTAAGTATAGTGGTAATGAATTATGTCACATGATGACGTGAATTGCTTTTTATTTCGTATGAACTACATTATATATACGACTACATTCCCGTTGAATTTCTCACATGGTAATGGAAATAACCGATACGACACAACTCATCTACATGCGAGTTCATCTCGGCAATAGATTTAATCTTTCTCTATCGCAGAACAAACAGGACGGATGCGGTACCCCATGAGCGATAATACCTTATGCACCCTTATGCACCCCATCGTCATTTATATGTTCGATAAAACTAGGGAAGTAGTTCTTAGATTACATGTCTGCGAGCGACAGTGTACTTCATTCGGGCGGGCAATTTAAAGTTGAAATAGAAAAGGGATGTTTCATCGAAGGAACAACATGGCACGTAACAACATACAATAGAGCTTGAAGGAAGCTCTCCAACTACTTCCGCCAAGTTTGTCTTCGATCTGATGGCTTTGTCGCAGTGTCGCTGGCGTAAGGTGAAACTGAGAGTTTATCGAAATAAAAGGGAAATAGTCAGTGCTGTTTATTAGCGTAGACGTTTGAAAAGTATGAAGCAGCGACGAGCGTTGGTTAAATTAACAGTGAAAATAAACAAGATTTATACCGAGATATCAGAAATTATACCGATAAAAGATGATTGTGGATTTTAAAATAATTGTCGGAGCTAGATCGTGTATTTACGTTATTTTTATTGTCAGTATTTGCTAAGCAGTTCTGGCGATGTTATCTTTGCGACCGAAACCCATTTTTGAATTATAGTTTTCGTTATAGAGTATGAAATATACACTACTGAAGCCTATTATATATGTACTAGTGATATCATATAGCGATGTACTAAAGGAATTTGGATATATAATCAGCATTTATGTTTGATCAGATATAGCCAGATCTTCTGAGGAAACATTGTCCCATAATTACATCGCAGAAGATCACCAAATTCCCTGAATTAATTTAGGATAATGATACCAATCGCTTGGAGTTGGCCTAGACGTGGCACGGAGTAATCCGGGCGTGGTTTCGATTCCCACATAAATCGGTTGTGATTGCCTGTGTGAATGTCGAGGGTCAGATGGAACAGTAGCTCTGAGCTAAACCTGGCCCTCGTAAAAACAAAAGGGAAAGAAGAAGAACAGTTTTCAACAGAAGAATAAGAATAGAAGAAGAATGGTTTTGTGTATGAGTGAAAAAAGAGTGTGTGTTCTATCGACCTACACTATCGAACCTCTTCATGTGAGTGGGACTCGAATACGAATGGTGATCGTATATCGAACTCTAGTATATCCTAATTTCTAATGCGTGGATCATGCCAAAGAACGAGATGGAGTAGGGGGGTATACGAGTATGTCCTGTGTTCGATACATTCACATTCGCATCATCTTCAGATTTGAATCAATTTCCTACATTTCCTTTGATGAATGCCATGTTGTGAATTATTTCAAAAATATAACAGTAGCGTCTGAAAATTCAAACTCTTTTTCTGGATTTAAAACTTAGATGGAAGAAAGTCTTTTCTATTTTTATATTCCTTTGTATGAAATATCAAGTTTTTCTTCTACGTTTATTAGAATTTGGGCATTTTAAACGGAATTAGTGTATGACTGATGGCTTGGAAAACTATCTTAAATAAATGACCTCCAACATACGACGAAACTTTGGCATAAAGTTCTAGTTTGACACGCAATCCATTTTGAAACTAAGAGGAATTAAAAAATGTAATCTTTAGTCATATCGTGAAACTTAATACGTACAAGAGTATATGACCGAAAAAACATCGCAAATTTCGCAATTCTATTTTTTTGTGAAAAGACATATGGAACAAAACATAAAATATATCTATTGCAACTGGTACTTTGATTTACATATGGTATAAGTGTTCGAAGTGAGATCCTTAGGAGCTAGCCATTTATCCTATGCAGAATATGAGAATAAAATTGTATATAGATTCTGTTAGTAACGTATAAGTCGGGAATCGAGAAAGGAACCACCAAACCGCAAATCGGTTTTCAAGTAGTTCCCGAATAGCAAGACTATTACATAATCGATGTAGGGAACAACTACTCATCGGGCTAAAGCCCCGCCGGGCATTGAATTATACCTAACAGCGATCCTCGATCCCTTTCTCGTGTTTCTGCACGATCAGACAAGGTTTCAGAAAAGAAAACCCACCACGGGTGGGATTCGACATCTGTCCCGGATGGGAACTTAACGACAGACAGCTGTTTCAGACTTATTAGTTCTCATCAGTGCCGTACACGGTACGCCGATCCAGGACAAATGCCGAATCAAATCCGTGGGGTATTCATCTAAATCCATACGATCAATGTCAGGAACCTATAAGTCGGAAATCGAGAATTGAACCACCAAACCGCAAAGCGGTTATCAAGTAGTTCCCGAATAGCAAAGCTATTACATAATCGCTGTAGGAAATAACTACTTCTAGGGCTACTTGATAATCGCTTTGCAATTTGGTGGTTCCTTTCTCGATTTCCGACTTATAAGTTACTGACATTGATCGTACCGATTTAGATGAATACCTAACGGATTTGATTCGGCATTTATCCAGGATTGACGTATCGTGTACGGCACTGAAGAGAGCTAATAAGTTGTCGTGTTGTAATAAGAAACAGCTGTCTGTCGTTCAGTGTCCATCCGGGGCAAATGTCGAATCCTATCCGTGGCGGGTTCTCTTTTCTGAAATATAGATTCTGTTATAGTTTCAGTCCACAAAACTTTGCCATAATAGCAGATTTCACTTCAGAAATAGTGCTAGGATTTTTATAGATGCTATCTTTCACGTGACCCCAGATAAAATAGTCGACCGGGTTAAGCTCTAATAGATTAGGTGGCCAAAATACATCGAGCAACTGATGATAAGCTAACTTTATTACGTAATTACAAAAATTGGTTAGCCTGGTAATCAGGAAGCTGATAAGGTCAAACCTCATTCGGATGGATGGATAAAATTTCAGTGTCCAAAATTGTGATTTGGTTAGGTTTGTTTTGATCTTCCATAAAAGCAAGTGCCTTATAGCGAGCGGATATCGCTGCTATAACTGCAATCCGTTTGGGATATAATATAACCTAACGTAGATTTTAGCATTCCGACATTCTGTAATTTTGATGGTTAACGTACTCTCCCTCCAAGTCCGAAATGAATCTCAACGCGGAATAAAATTTTGTGGGAATCAATTTACATGGTCTCAAGTTTAGTCTTTAGTAAAGCAAGGAGGCTTTTCTCCCGACATTGGGGTTGATAGACCATGATGTTATATGAATAGAGATCACAGTTATAACGTGCAATACATCTTGTACTTTATTTGGCAACTTAAGTTGAACTGCAAGTTGACAGACCTATAGGCACTAAAGTTAGTATATTGAAGAAATGTATTGTATTTTTTGCAATGTTATTTTCGGTCGGACTGTACTTAAATCCATATTGCTCTACATCTTCATACTTATTCTACTCCTAAAGCTTACAATTTGTATAATGGATCTTTGCGCGTGTATCGATTTAGTGCTCACATGCTACACCACTCGCAAGTGTTACTAATATGCCATAATTACCAGCACGCATGTATGTCTAGCGACATATGTTTCAATCAACTACGTACGACATAGACAGTTAATAATTTGCAGAACGAAATGCAATTATGAAGTCACGTCTTAGCTTTATTGCATAATTTGATTCATTGGCGTCTCAATATTTCTGACTTTTGTTGAATTTGTTTCATTTATTTTGATGGAAATATCACTTCCATTGAATGTTTTGTGGAGAACCTTTTCATTACTCTGTCATAGGTTGACGGATTTGTATTGTACTAACTGTTATCCTAAAATGTGTTTCCGGCACGACACTGTTCAAAAATGTCAGTTGATTGATTCATACGATTGTTACCTGTGATGCACACGCAAAGAATCATTTTATAAACCATATCTGCATATGCGTACTAACACGGACTTTGAGCAGATAGATGATTATACTACTTGTTCTATGTGGACATAATTGGATGCTGTAAAACGAAAAAGGTAGCAAAACAAAAGCTTCGCGAATATGTGAGTAGGTTTTATTCAAGTTTCCATATTAGGTGAAAACACGCTATGTAAGTATTCCGAAATTGTTAGTGTTATATTCACAGCATAATTTTATTTATTGATCGCACAGATAGCGACGTCCGTGCAAAGTGTTATAATAAGTTTTAGAACAAAAATGTTGATAAGTGTATCAAGGTTAATACGATAAGGAATATTATAAAATCTTCAAATCTCTATTCATCTGATAACGATGTTTACTATTATTATTTAGCCGGTTGGAAAAAGCATATATTTCATATCATTCAGACAAATCATCATGAGGTCATCAGTCCTAAGACTGGTTGGACGTTAACCTCCAGCTTCTCCTATCTTGTGCTAACTTACGCATTTCGCTAATTGTGCTACAACCTACATCCCTTACTATTTGCGAGCAGTAGTCTAATCTAGGCCTACCTCTGCTTTTCTTCACTCCTATTTCTGCCTCCAAAATATCGCGGACATTCCCCCATGTCTCAGCAAGTGGCCTACCATTCTATCTCTTCTCTTCTTTATGTTTTTCCACATACTTCTTTTCTCGCAGACTTTCTCTAATACTTCTTCGTTTCTAACCCTATCAGTCCACGGTATTTTCATGATTCTTTGGTAACACCACATTTCAAAAGCTTCTAATTTCTTCCTACTTGCTTCCCCAACCGTCCAGGTTTCGCAACCATATAGTGCCGTGCTCCATACATACGTTTTCAAAAATCTCTCCTTGTTTCTAAGTTTATTACCCCCGAGCATAAAAGTGCTTTCTTTTTGTTAAAAGCTACTCGACCCTGCGCTATTCTTTGTTTTATATATTTATCGCTTCTTCCATCCCAATTTATTTTACTTCCTAAATAAGTGAAGTCTTTAACTTCCTCCAATTTTTCATTATTAATTTGTACTTTCGTTCTTGCTCTGCTCTCGCGCCCTCTGCACACTAACACTTTAGTTTTGTTTTTATTCATCCTCATTCCGTATTCCTCTGTCAACACTGCCTCCATCCTCCTTCGTTCAACGCTGATTCTAATTCCTCCTTACTAGATGCTAATACTGCTATATCATCCGCGAATCTCAGCATTTTTAGTTTCTGCCCCTGTACTTTAATCTCGAAATCCACTCTATCTTTTACGACATTAATCGCCTCTTCGATGTACAGATTAAAAATTAGTGGTGATAGCGTACATCCTTGTCTTACTCCTTTCCTAATACCTACTTCCCTTCTTTCCCCTTCTACTTCTATAACAGCAGTGTGCTCTTTGTATAGATTGTGTACTACTCTCCTATCTCTATACTTCATTCCCGCGCTCTTTAGTATCTCGAACATTTTTTCCCATCTTACATTATCAAAAGCTTTTTCTAAATCTACAAATCCTATATAAGCGTTCTTTCCTTTTTCTATTGTTTTCTCTAACATTACTCTTAGCGCCAGAATAGCTTCGCGAGTTCCCCTATTTCGCCTAAACCCGAATTGGTCTTCTCCTAGTATTTCCTCTGCTCTATTTTCCATCCTCTTCTGCACTATTCTGGTGAAGATTTTTGACGCGTGGGAAGTTAGGCTAATCGTTCTAAAGTTCTCGCATTTGTCGGCTCCTCTCTTTTTCGGTATAGTAACGATAATGTTCCTCTTATAATCCTCCGGCATCTCGCCCGTTTCATATATGTATTTTACCAGTTCGAACATCCTATTTACTACTTTCTGTCCCGCACATTTCAAAATTTCCGCCTGTATTTTAACCACACCCGGCGCTTTATTGTTCTTTAGCCCTCTTAGTGCTATTTCAAATTCCTCTCTCAATATAGGTTTTCCTACATCTTCCCTATCGATGCTAGATTCTTCCTCTAATATCTCTCCTAATTCCTGACCCTTGTATAAATTTTCTAAGTACTGCTTCGATCTATCCGCTTTCTCCTTTCTTCCGATCAGTATGTCCCCCGATTGACTCCTAACGTTTCTACTTATTGGTCCTATATCCTTGAAGTTCCTCTTAATTATTTTGTAAGCCTCATTGGTCTTACCTACTTGGAGCTTATCTTCCACTTCTTTGCATTTATCCTCTATCCATTGTTCTTTCGCTTTTCTACACGTTCTAATAATTTCCCACTTTATTGACTTATAAGTTTCCAGTCCTTCCTCGTCTCGTCTGTTTTTGTAGCCTCGTCTCTTTTGTATTAAGTTTAAGATTTAGTCCGTTATCCAGGGCTTCCTAGCTTCCCTTTTCTCGTGTCCTAAAACGTCCGTAGCCGCGGAATCTAGACTATTCTTGATACCCTCCCACTCAGTTTCTGCGTTCTTGATTTCGTCATTACTCGCTTTATTTATTAATAAATCCGTTTTCTCCTGGAATTTATTTTTCATATTCTGATCCCTCAATATGTCTACATTTATACGTTTCTTATCCTTCCGGGTTTTCAGATTTTTGAATTTTAATCTAGCTTTCATGACTATCAAGTTGTGGTCGCTGTCTACATCTGCTCCTAGATAACTCTTACAGTCTTTTACTTGATTTCTAAATCTCTTCCTAACCAGAATGTAATCTATCTGATACCTGTCTATCCCTCCTGGCATTTTCCAGGTGTACCGCCTCCTAACGTGATTCTTGAACAATGTATTCGCGACTACCATCTTGTGCTTCTCACAGAATTCTATCAGTCTGCTACCTCTCTCGTTTCTCAGACTACCTCAGACTAATATAGTTCTATAATATACGAGGATAGTCCCGGAAGTACCCGACCTAATAAAGAAAGCACAATAAATTTGGGAAAAAAATATCTCTTTTTTGCTACATAGTCTCTTTTTACCTGGATACAGTATTCCCAGCCATGTTCAATAGTTTCGATGCCATTTTTATAATGAGAATTGCCAAGCTCCTCAAAATACCCATTAACCGCAATCTCCACCTCTTTATTGTTAGCAAATCTTTTACCACCGAGCGATTTTTTCAAGTTTGGAAATAGAAAATAATCCGAGGGGGTATGTAAGGAAGCAATTCGAACTTCAACTCATTGATTTTAGCCATCGCGATAACGGATATGTGAACTAGTACAGTTTATTTCATCGCTATTTGCTAAATAAAAAATCTCAAAACATAACCTTGGCTTGTTTTTATGGCTAGGCTCAGGTAGACTGTTTCGTTTATCGGTAAGATAAGAGAATTTTTTATTTGGAAAATAGCGATGAAATGAATAGTACATTGTCTTGATGAAACAAAACTTTCTATTTCGTCAATTGCAGCTGTTTTTTCTTGATTGTATCACTCAAGCGCTGCAATAGGTTTGCACAATACTCTCCGTTGATTTCCATTCTCAATTTCCTTTCCATTCAATGAATATTATCCCACGCGCATCTCAAAAAACTGACGCCATGACTTTGTCTGCAGATGGAACTGTCTTCGCTTTCTTTGGAGCCGATTCTTCCCTGTCAATCCATTGTTTCGACCGTCATTTGTCTCAGGAGGTCAAAAACTTGGCTTTATTCACCAAACATTCGATTGAAACATCTTCATGTTTCACGACACTATTTTTGTTCCATTGTGAGTAATCGCTGCACCCATCTTGCGCACAACTTTTTCGTGTTCAAATTCAGCCAATATGCAATATACAGCATTTTTTGAAATGCCTACCATGTCTGATAGGCTCGCGCACTTTCAGTTCACTGTCATCCAATACCATTTTATAGATTTTCTTTACCATTTCTATTTACAGCTGAATGTACAATATGTCGTGCAATATACTTAAATTCATAACTGACAAGGCCAGATTGTGTACGGGTTCCTATTTCCATAGCCAGTAATCATCAAAATTTCGGCTCTTCGTTTCGCCTTAGGGTAGCGTATTTTGAAAACTTGTGATAGTAGTTTCCGAGCATTTTTTCCTATTTGCCCTTTAATAACTTTACCGTAATTCTTCTAGTCTTTATGTGTTTTCTGTATGCAGCTTTAAGGCAGTAATAGATACAAAGACAATAGGTACAAAATTACAAAAAATATAACGAATATAATAAGCGTAACTATGTAGTTGTCTAGTGGTGGCGCATAATTTGGGAATTACTTAAACAGCAGAGGATTTCCGAAGGTCCTAATAAAGTGACCAACTTAACTAAAATAAATCAGGACTTAGTGGGGTCTGAAAAGATCCAGGACGTATTAAATTTTGCCGGTCCCTATGCTAATAGAATATAACCCCTTAATATATCAGGACGGCGTACAATATTCACTATGTTTCGACCCGCCCCATATTTCTCGCAGCCCCTTCTCGCGCCCCGTGCAGGTATTAACAGGACGACCGTCGACGGATTAGGCTTCGGCAACTGCAAACATGCCCCGGAGGACGCCACGTGACGCGGGACGACAAAGAACGTATGCATGAAAAGTTGTTGGCATTTGTGATGCTTAAAACGGGGTCGCCACGGTCGCTACATGGAAATAATTACAAGATAAACAGTACACCTAGGGGGCCGTGACAACGACGCGGATTAAAAAATGGCGAACATTTCGTGGGTCGTTTTTTATCTCGTCGCGTATGAATCATGCAACACGGGTTTCTGGGATCGGGTACAGCAGGAACGCGTTTCAGTTAATGCAGGAATATGGGGGTTGGCAGTATCGGAGTGTCTTTTAACAACGGTGAATGATGTACTCCCTTCGCTTGCTGCTTTAGGGTTGAGAGTGGAGGGAAATCTCGTGCGTCTAGACAGGAATAAATAGCTGTTATATAACTAGTAATAATAATAATATGGTTTTATTTGAAGTTTTTATTTTAAAAACGGAAAGGATAATAAATATATACTAAAGAAAATAGGAAAATGAAAAAATATGATTAAAGCACTACACCCAATCCTGTGGAGTAAGAACCTAACAAAAAAAAAAATAACAAAAAGAAGTATATATCAGGTTATGATTCAGGCAAGATTAAAATTTTGTTATGAAGCAAATAACTTCTCCACGTCTTTCGAGATAATATGTCAAAAATGTGCCTCACTAACCGATTTTAAACAATAATAACTGAATTTTTTGAGATTAATCTATCCATATATAATACAGGTATAACAGGATGTATGACACATGTGCATTATGTTAAAGCATAATATCAATTAGATAAAAAAATGGGATTAAAGGTTTGTTTTCAATTATACAGAGAAAAAGGAACTATTTACCTTTTTACGCTATTTATCTGATAATCCCAGGCAAGTTTATTATGAACAACTATGCACATAATTATGTTATTAATTAACATAACAACTATTTATTTAATTATGACGTGATGTTTTTAAATTAAGTTGCAAATTAACTGGTATTACGCTTCTCTTAGAAAAACATACGTATACATTCTGTTTTGTCAAAGTTTTGGATTAATTGGTTCTTTCTGCACCAATTGTTGGCCAACCGGCCGTTATTTCTGAAACTGAGTACTGAAGCTCCACAGGGTTCGATGTGGACAGTGCTATAGATGTATCATCTGCGTATCTTATCAATTTTCCTTTCAGATCAAAGGAAAGTTTATTGATTGATATATAACGAAAATATTAATGGCCGAACGACCGAACCCTGCGGAACACCAGCATTGACTACATGCTCGTCGGAATGAGTATTATGACTAATACAAATTCAGATTCAATCGTATGGGGTCAAAAAATAATCCAACAACAAGCATTCCTTTATCTAGTTTGTCATACACATAGTGCATAATCGTATATGTTATCAGAATAGTTGTCACTTTGAAAAACTATCGTAAAAATTTTGTTCAGTTCAAGATCATAATCTACTTTCTCGAATGATTTTGTTATTTATTAATAACCTCTTGACATTTTTTTGTTCAATTCAATGCAATAAATGAGGTTTTGTACGTGGGTATCCTCCTGATACTTGAATCTTTTTGTAGGAGTTGCTACAACTTAGGGGGTGGATGGGGATGAGTTGAAAACAAATGCTACGTATGTTATTTTGTAAATAAACATCGACATGTCCGAGGAACGTTTCCAAGCAATATTCATCTTAATTCGATGAATTTTATTCCAAAATTTAGTGACCCAGTGTATATTCGGGATCTACGCCGTATATCCCGAAACTGTAAAGCCATAAATATGTCGCCCGGCTACCGGCAATCAATTTAGGAAAATGTTTCTACTTTCAGCAATGTGCGCCTCCCATAGCAGATTATTACCTCGTGTGTGGAAGCAGAGCTTGTGGGATACCCCCACTGGGGACAAGGCTAGCGTTTCCAATTAGTCACTAAGGGGGCGATAAGGGCGCAAAATCGAACTCCCGATGCACCCGGGAACACGCTGCGAAGATACACAATAATTTTTACCCAAAGCGGACTGCGAGTTGGCCGAAGTGTAGGGTAAGGGGTTGAAAAAGTCTAAAACTCCAGACGACAGGATCAGTAGGTATAGATTTAAAGACGAAGTGGGACTAAGACATGTTATATAAATGTTAGACAAAGTTTTTATTATTGACTGGGTCACTATTTAGCTCAAGAAGTGGTGTATTTCAAAATGTTTTGTCAATAACTTTCTATTCTTTTCCTGAGTTTTATTTTTATGTTTAGGGATGTATTCTGTTAAAATACATTCATCTAATAACACTTGTTATGGTCGATTTATTTGATCAGTATTAATTCTATACGATAACTAACTGTTTAGTACTATTAGTGGTCGAAGCTTTGGGTCTTAACCGCTGGTGTCAAATCATTATTTTATAAGTGACTGTAGCAACTTTTTTGAGTATTTATTTTTTAAATCTATTATGAAATATCAAGTATGTAACAAATAGAAAATCAATTCTTCTACAAAGTGCGCTATTTTTATTTTGAGCCTAATCATAAAAAATATTAATTTGTCATTGAAAATTACTTTATCGTTTTTCAAAATATTCTCCTTCATGATCTATACATTTTTTCAAGCGTTCGAGCCATTTATCAAAGCATTTTTTTCATTCCGCTTGAGATATCTTCAAAACATGGTTTTTGAATGCATCAACGGCTTCTTCTGCCGACGAAAATCGTTGTTATCCACGCAATTTATTTTTAACGTTCGGGAACAAATAGCAGTCACTGGGTGCCAAATCAGGACTGTACGGTGGATGATCTATTAATTCGATTTTTTGAGTGTCCAAACATTCGGTTGTTAGACGAAATATGTGAGAGCTCGCATTATCATGATGAAGAATGATCCGACGGCGCTTGCTTATTTTCCTTATTTTTCCGAAGACTTCCGGCAAACAAATGGTTGTGTACCATTCGGAATTGACCGTTTTACGTTCCTCTAAAAGCACTGTTGCCACATGACCAGTTTTTTCGAAAAAACAGGCGACCATTTGTTTCGAAGTGCTTCGAGCGCGAAGAAATTTTATTGGATTTGGTTCATCTTGACACACCCATATAGTCGACTGCTCTTTAGTTTCCAGCTCATATGCATAGATCCATGATTCATCACCTGTTACACACGTCTTTTGAGGCACCGCCATTGTATGTATACATTTCTGTAAAACTTCTCTGTAAGACGGTGAAATAAAGCTAAACGCGTATCGCTCAAAATAATAAAAACTTAATCTGGCAATATTGATTGATATGTCTCGCGGACAAATAACGACGTTTTTATATGAACTCTCGCTAACTATGTATTTTTTTGTTATCCCAGTTTATTACAATCAGTCCTAGTCGAACATTCAGTAATTCATATGCCAGTATTAGTTGACATGCAGGAGGGAGCCCATTGGATTTCTTCTTTAAATTTTATCACATGATTAATATTCAACTAGTGGATTTTTACTTATATAAACTAATTTACAATCTACTTGGCAAGTCTTCCGGACCATAACGTGGCTGTATTGGTAGTACCAAGGTGGGAAGGTAAGCTGTATAAATCAAGTAGAGTGCAAGTTCCAGTACACTACCTTGTGGGACACCAGATTTTATCGATAAGAGCGTAGTTTCATCTTGAATTCCTACTAGGAAATACTTGTTCTCCGAGTGTGATCTTAATACGCTACATAGATCATCGGGGAACACTTTTCTAATTTTATGCATTAGTCCTGCTTGTCAAACTTTGTTAAAAGCTTGTTCTATATCAAGAAGCTGCTGTCAGTAGTTTTTGTCTTCAAGTGTTTGTCTGCTATTAGATGTGATTCTGACCACTTGTTTTATTGTGGCATAAAGCAAGTGCTTTATGATATATACATTTTTCATACAGTGATTCTATTAACCAGTTGATTCATCTTATTGCTAGGTTTATTTGTTTTCTTTTGCTTCTTATGCGCTGTTTCCAATTTAACTTCGGGTTCAAGTGTAATCCCAAATAGTTCACTGCTTCCTGTTGTAGTATATCTCTGTGATTAAGGGTGACTGTGGGATAATGACTTATTCGTAGAGTGAATGTTATTTGAGATAACTTAGACTCGTTAACTTCAATTTTACATTTTTGTAACCATTTTACTATGATGTTGAGATGCGTTTGTAGATTGCGTGGGGCTATCATTGGGTCTTTGGCTATGTCATTGGCAAATGTGCTTATTGATGTTCGTGTGGTTGTTAGTATATAGAATGTGCATAGAACATAAAGTAGAGGACCAAGAATGTTCCCTGTAGTATTCCTGATAAGAATACACATTAGCTTACTAAATATTCATTTTATTGATAATTTTTTGAAACATGTTAGCTGTTATAAAGTCTAGAACTGGCGCCTTTTTGGACTTACTTTGCTGATTTCATCTTTTATTTACTTTAAGAAAAATGATTTTAATTGTTTTTCTACTGGAACTGATGAACGTAAACAAAGCTTCTTCAACTTCTCGATTTAGGTCTCATTATTATGCGGTGTGAAAACTTCTGAGAGATGTCCTGTGAATAAATAAGCTTTTTCCTTGTGACTTTCTGCCTAAAGTTTTGGAGGTGTTGAAGATTTACGAATTAGAGGTGATGTAGTTACGAGCTTTCTCTTGTTGAAGTGAAATTTCTATAGGGAGGTAGTGAGTCCGAAAAACTGAAAGGGAATTCAAAATGAAAACACTTTGGTGGATACAAGCAGTGCATGCGAATGAACAAGAGTGGGGTCGCGTTAGGAGTGTAGAGGGGATACGCATAGGCTTGTGCGTCCGTATTGTAAGGAAAGAGTGGTTGCGCATAAGTAGTGCATCAGTCTCTATGTAAATTGTGGGTTATATCGAGATATAATTTTGCTGCAGAATCATTAACACCTCTTCTAACTTTTTTGAGAGAAATAATTTTATCTGATAATGTCGAGTGATCCTGCGACATCAACAATGAAACATGGAACAACAATATTTAGTCGATATTTACACACAGTAGAAGCGCGAATATTTGTATCGCATTTTAGTTATCCTAAGCCACTTGTGACATTTGTAAATGAAAATGAATCAATCAATAAATCAGTAATATTTAAAACACAACTCTATTAATTACTTTGAAATTCAATTCCTAATATCTCCTTCAGAAGTTTCACTTCAATTGTGTGCTTATAAAGGTGAGGCACACTATTTTGTTTTTGTTGATTTCAAGATTATTTTATCTTGTGTACTTGGATTAGTAACGTACTCGTATCCTTCAAATGGATCATTTCTTTCAATTTTAATTTTAACCTGTTGCTTAATAGATTGTATTGTCTTCTACTGTCTGGTGTATGTGTTGTTTGCCATTTTGACTTGACTCTCCTTATCTCTGCTATTAATTTCCTAATTTTATAAGGTATATTGTGACATGTGTTAAAATACGTTGTGTAAAGTCGCTTGCTTGACTGTTGAAGTAGGGCAATCAGGTCGTCAGTTTCAATTTTTATTTGATCGTATTTCTAGGGGTACTGATAAGTTTATACTATTTTCTATTTTCTGTAACTAATTAACCCGAATAAACTAATCCTAATTATGTATAATTTTAACATTATTAATACTCTGATATGAATTAGCTGAAGTTTTTAGTATACCAGGTCCATCGATCCGACTAGTCCTGAGTCTTTTCCAGAAGGTCCGAGCCGGAGGAATGGGCGTCGACTGATAAGTGATAACCGCGCGGTATCGGTCCGGCTAAGTGCCTAAGTCCATCTTAACATAAACACCGACATTTTGTCCGACACAATTCCGAGGATTATTCGGGACGATGTGTTTGACTTAGGAGGTTCTCGTCGCTATCCCAATTCAAACATAATTCTGACAGGATTTCGAGGATTACCGACGAAGTTGGTGCAGTTCGATAAAAATTTTGAACTCCCCAAGGGCCGGAACTATCTGCCAAATTATCTAGAAAACGAGTATTCCCGCCGAGGGCCCGGCGTATTAGTTTTTAGCTGCGTAAAATAGGGTTGTATGCCCTTATAAATTATGGCCCTATATTGATGCCGGTGGATTCCTCCTTCGGCGGCCTTATTACATTCTGTTGAATTTCTCATTATCCACGAACAGAGGAGGTGTCCAACACGTTCAATTGATCGTAAATACACTGGCGAATGAAACTAACGCATCACGTGAAATTTGGTCAATCTTTTCTGACCTACTTATCTGATTAGATGATTTTTTTTGAGACTATAGAGTGATTCGTAAGAAAAATTAATGTTGTACTGATTTTCACTCAAGGGCTAATTTTGATTAAAGATCGGATTCTTTTCCAGGATTTTCACAACATACTATTGAGTACACCGACATTATCAGGAAGTCCAAGCGATAATCACACTGTGGCCTAATCTGTTCTGAAAATGTCCCTTTTTGATTCACCTTCTTATCTCTATTATTAATGGAGATCACGTTTATAACTCTGTAAGATTTTATTGATTCTTATTATGCATACATTGCAAAATTTAGAACATAGTATGTTTCCTCGTTGTTTTTGTTGACATGATTTTCATATTATCAGTAGTAAGTGCGAAATATTTAAACATTGGATGTCAATAGAATCATCGTAATTCACAGCATCGCAATGTGAATCACAAAGAGCAGGCTCTCAGTGAATTTGTAAACATGGAAAAAATTGGTCATCGTTATGTGATACGATACTTTTATTTGAAAGGCCTCAATCCAACCGATATCAAAGCGGAGCTAGATTCTACTCTGGGGGAGTCTGCTCCTCCGTTTACAACAGTAAAATATTGGGTGGCATAGCTTAAACGAGGTCGTACGAGCTGCCAAGACGAACATCGTAATGGTTGACCAAATGAGGTGACGAGATTGCATAAAATGGATTGGATAATATTGGATGACTGGAAGTGCGCGAAGTAGAAGACATGGTAGGCTTTTCAGAATGTACCGTACATTGCAAATTAACTGATAATTTGGACATGAAAATGCTGTGCGCAAAATGGGTGCCGCGATTACTCACAATGAAACAAAAATGGCGTCGTGAGAATATTTCAATCGAGTGTTTGCTGAAGTTTAAAAGGAATAAAGCTGAATTCTTGCGTAGATTCATAACCTTGGATGAAACATGGGTCCATTACTTCACACCTGGGATGAAGGAATAGTCGAATCAACGGACTGAAGGGAAGAGTCGTCTCCAAAGAAGGCGAAGACAGTTCCATATGCAGGCAAGGTCATCAAGGCGTCAGTTTTTTGGGATGCACGCGGGCTAATTTTCATTGATTATCTTCAGAAATGAAGAACAATCAATGGCGAGTATTATACGAACTTATTGCAGTGACGAAATCAAGAGAAAACGGCTGCATTTGGCGAAAATGAAAGTTTTGTTTCATCACCAAGACAATGCACCAGTTCGCACATCCGTTATGACCAAAATCAATGAGTTAAATTTCGAATTGCTTCCTCGCGCACCCTATTCGCCAGATTTAGCCCCCTCGGATTATTTTCTGTTTCCAAACTTCATAAAGTCGCTTGGTGGTAAAAGATTTGCCAACAATGAAGAGGTGGAGATTGCGTTGTTGATGGCCATTTTGAGGAGCTCGACAATTCTCACTGTAAACAGGGTATCGAAGCTATTAAACGTCGGCGTCGCTGGGAAAAGTGTATAGAGCTCAAAGGAGACTATGTAGAGAAATAAATATATGTTTTTGTCTCAAACTTATTGTGTTTTATTTGTTAGGTCGGGTACTTCTGGTACTACCCTTGTAGTCTTAGTAGTTTAGTGCACCCTCGTAGTTTATTAAAAATACGCCTTGAAATCCCTACAAATTGCATCGAACACTACGTAAATCGGTCTGCCGAATAAAAGATGGTCATCTCTGTTTTAATGAGATACTGTCTGTTTTTTTGTACAACAGAGAAAAGTTTGTCCGAACTTTAGAATTTCGACATTCATGCCTACTTGGAGAACCTTTGGATTTAGAGCAAATCCACAGAAGCAGCTCAATTTGTCTGCTTGTTTTACGTCCGTAGGAATTTTTTTAGATTTGCTATCGACAATACATTTTTCAGTCGAAAAATATCGACGGGCAATAGCATGGAATATTGTTAAAAATACGACAATCTTAAAATCCCTACATATTTCATCGAACACTACGTAAATCGGTCTCCCGAATAGTGTGAAGTCATGACAGGAAAATGAATGGCATAACTTACGATTATACGCTGAATAACTTCTCCATAAATCGTTCAATTGTCTTTCGAGACCTGAGTGTAATTTTTAACTCAATGGTAAGATTTATAGTTCATTACAATACGATAATAAAACAACTATATAAATTAAATTAAACTAAAACAACTACGAAATTCAAAATATTTTGCTTCCAGTGACACGCTGAATGTTAGATGTTAGAACTCGGCTCAACTTCATCTACCGTGTAGGCTCCTACTTATCGAGAACACTGCGAACGTATCGAAAAGGTATAAAAAAAAACGTGTGCGTCACGGGACGCCCGACAGAAGTGATAACTTAAACTAATCTAAGTTGAACTATTTGATATTGAAATTGTTTAACTTGAGAAAAGCTTAGGTTATTACTTAAATTTTATGTATATTAATATGATAATGTAAGGAGAGGTTATTTATTAATTAAATCTTTTATTGATTATAAAATATATTTTATTCTTAGTTACAATTCTTGAATATGTACATTAGAATTTTGTGTATGTACATTATTAGTATCATTATTTAATCCTATAAAAGTAACAATTGACTTATGGTAGCTATAATAAGCAACGAAATTTTTACATTGTATGTCATCTAAAAATCTTGCAAAGACTGCATCAAGTACAGTTCCATGACTTGTTGTAGCTTCTTCTGGCTTATTAATCATTTTTAATTGTAATTTTGATTGTAGGAACGATACTAAATTTTTAGCTTGATCAGCAGCAAAATTAACATTAAAATCTCCGGTTAAAATTAACGGAATTTTATAATATTTTTTTTTTAATTATATTTATCAGAACGTGTATAATTATTTTTTTACTATGATATGCTGTAAAATTACTAAATTTACTAATTACTAAATCATAGAGGCGGCCCCGCAGCAGCAGCGACGCACACATGCACATGCACGTAGATGTAGACAGCGAAAGCACGCAGAGAGGAGGAGATAGAGCTCGAGATCGTGCGAGAGAGGGGGAAGCGTCTGTCCGAAATACGGCTAGCGCTGTGGGTTAGAGTGAGAGAGGAGGAGCCTCTCTCACCTACCGCTGCCGTATGCGTGAGAGAAAGGGAAGCCAGACAGACTGGCGCTGTAACGCGTTACGTAACGAAGCGGTTTACCCTTCCATAAGAAGTTATCACTTCAAAAAGTTCTTGAAGCATCTTAAACTCTATTCTCTTCTTCTCTGTCTGTCATACAGATGGCGCATATCCTGTATATGGACATGACCAACAAAATTTATTAGATTCAGTAAAGGTCATATCTTTAGAAAAGAGGACACTACATTCTATTATAGAATTCCTGTTTTGCTAACCCCTCAATATTGGAAGAGATTAAGTTAAATATACCCAAAACTACATCGCAATTTTCAAAGACATTTTATTTCCAAACGCCACGTATCCACTTACTTCAATCATTCCTAGTCTATCAAAAGTGTGTGCAAACTACTGGCTAGTGCAAGATAAAGTGGATATTTTTTTCTGCGCCATTGCGGATATTAAAAATCATTTGAAAAATTATTTTATAACACAAAATATTTAACATAATAAAAATACCTACATTGGTATTGTATTTGAAATAGTTGTATATTTCTACTCCTTTTATTAATAATATATTTTTTATTAGAATTATATAGTTACTGTAATTATTTAAAAGAACATGTTTGTCTGTTTCTACGTTTCGAATAGGCTTTTACACCGGTCAACTGATCGTCATGAAATTTTGACCACAAATAATATTCATCAAGAGAAGCAACATGGGCGTAATGCCTCCCGACTCGGTCCATTGTTTGCCATCGCATCAGTCAAAGTTCAAAAAAGTGGATGAAAATTGATGAATAGTCCCATAGATACTCAGGGTTTTACATTGTATCCTAGATGGATACAATGTAAAACCAACCCCCATTACCTTTTCACCCCAACATATTCCCGGAACATACTTACCCCGTATCTCCACCCCTTGTGGTGAGTTTTTGGGGCGTAGAATACGCCCCGAACACTAGCTAGTATTTTATGAATGTAACTATTGCATTAGGTAAATAACACAGGCCTAAAAATTTTGACATTTTGGAAATTGATTTGGGTTCGATAAGTGATTATAAGTGAGTTATTTACGCTGACTTCATATCTTCCGTTTTTGCCCCTCACATAAGGTTCTTGATCAACTGAATAATCAGAATAAATTAAAAACTAAAGAAGAATAAAATTTTAATAAACATTATATTTAATGAACATTAAAAAACATAGTAAAAAGCAACAACACCAATAGTTTTGAGTCTCTAATTTCTTTTTTTTTTTGATGATCTCTCCCTTTTTAACAAAAAAGTTCGTTTTGTAGTTTTTCTTGTGTAATCATTCGTTGGATGTTCTCTTTTCAGCACCCAGCAGTAATTTATCATTAACGCCACATCCCATCGACCCTGCTACCTCCTTTCCATCTCCTTTATGTCTTGATGAAACCTTTCACCTTGCTCCTCACTAACAACACCAAGATTTTCTGGAAAGTAGTCCAGACGACCATGCAGAAAATTAATTTTTTTGCTCATATTACAACCAAGTTGCTTAAACTTATCCAGCATTTTGTTGACAATTTCCTCATACTGCGGATGTTTGTAATTTCCCAAAAAAAAAAAAAATTGCGTTACATTTTTAAAGCATATCCAAGATTCTTTTTCAGTTTGTGTCATTGTTTCTTCAAACTGTTGATCCTGCATTAATTTTCTTATTTGTGGTCCCACAAAAATGCCTTCCTTTAATTTTGCTTCAGAAAGTAGCTGGAAATTTGCCACATAAGTACTTAAAATAATTCCCATTTTTATCTATAACTTCTACATTAATCCTAATTTAATATGAAGTAGCGACACACGAATTGTATTCGTATCAACCAAATTTGCATAAACAACGTTTTCTGAAGCATCTGTTAAGTTTATGAAATATATTTGGTGTATATTTACAACTTCTAGGCATTTTTAAGATAAAATAGAAACACGACGTGATGTTACGAGTAAACGTACACGCATTAAAAACGTACTATAGCGACTATGTAAATACCCGAATAGTTAGAATACCCAACTCAGTTTCAGTAAATCCCCTACACTTGTCTATACGTTTCAAACCGATTAAACACAGGGGCGCCGCAAAGATTGAGACAAAATTTAATTTTGTAGGACCTCGGTTTTAAAAACTACAAATTATTGTACAATGTCCATTTACAAATACTGGTGCGTGATGAAAACAAAAAAAAACAGTGTTTCTGTAGTTCATGGTAGGTATGTAACTAAGTCAAAAAATCAAAAAAAGTCCGATCACAAAATGTTCGTTGGCCTGTGTAATTAATTTTCAAATTAAATAAGTGATCTGGTATATTTAGAATGTATATTGTATCGGTAACATTTCTATTGTGTTCCTACCCTATAATTTGAAATAGCTGTATTCAAAGTAAATAAATAAATAAATATAGCGTCGACAGGAATAATAATCGATAACCTTGCAGAGGTTGTCAATTATTAAATACTGCAAACATTTGCATTTCAATTTCACTAATTTAACCAAGATGTAATTGCACTCATTTTCTAAATGTGACGTCATTGTAAACGTATCATAAAAGTACTTTATCCTCAGATTTTTCTTTCTACTATTCGCGCCACGAATAATCATCCTCGCTCTCGCAAAACAATATTATTGTTCTCGACGCGAAAATAGCTGCAGCTGTTGGCTGTGGTCAATAAATTCTCAGTTATTCCAATCCGCGAGTGATCTTCCTCGAAATTACCATCGATCCGGCGGATTATTTAATTTCTTTCGCGGGTCGGCGCCGAATTTTACGACATTTTCAACGGGAAATTTGTCATGAGGAAAAGCAGGTATCACAATGATACTTTGTAATATTTACGATATTAAATGTTCTTTAAATGCTCTTTAAACGTGTTTTTGTGTAGACTCCTGCTGTTTTGGTAGCTAGCCAAAAAAAAAAAAAAACGCGCGTTCATTTGTCCTAGAAATGATATGTAACTATTTTAATGATGGGTAATAAGGTATTCGAGAGTGCTTTGAACGAAATTGAATGATTTAATCTTTAGCTGTTTGGCTTCAAAACGACTTTTCATGAGATTTATTAATGCGATAATTACTAATGAATGTACAGGGTGCCAGGATAGTTTATGGCATAATTTCAGTAGGATAGTGACCCCACTATAAGAGACGTAAAACTTAAATCGTAAGACAATTTAATACAAAATTAAAAACCTCCTGTCCCCTGTGAACGAACGTCACTGGGTCAGGTTCATAAATTGCTAGGTTCAGGGCCAATACAGCTAGAGTAGTTGACGTTGATATTTTGTATGCTGTTGCCTACTGCTTTAGACTAATGTCCTTTCACTAATCGCGACAGTTTAATTTTGTATGTGGAATTTTGAAAGAGGAATTTTACCATTTTACCAGAGACACTTCGTCTCACATATTGAATCATAGGGTTGAGATTGTCACCTTCAAATTAATGGCACGTTTAGAATTAGTTAAGGGATTGTATTTTTGACCTCACTGAACTGATATTAATATAATCAATATTAAGACTGTGTCTATTTTAACGAAATAAACGAATAACATAATCAAAACACCTATTAAGTCAACCTAAGATTAAAACTAGTCCTGAAAATCTTATTGCATATTTCCGTCGTACAGCTATACTGGCTTCATTACATGGACCTTAAACTAACACCATATCTACGTATTGCTAATAAGTAAAACCATTTTTAATATTTATAATTTTTGAGTCACTTTGTTGTTTGTTTTGGGAGGTGTCATTTTCGTTTGAAACATTTATTAACTAATCTTGAAGACTTTTGGTTAATGTGAAAGCTACAGCTTGCAGCTAATAACTATTAGTCTTAAACTGTTGTCATTGATATGCTAATAAAACAAATGTGTCCAAAACTGTCTAATAACAAATAACCTCGGACAATTAAAGATATCGCGGGAAATAAAGCGAAAATGAAATTCAGAGTAATAAAACATCAATTTCTATATTAATTTTCATATATTATTACAACTCACCCCGTCAACTCCATTGATCACCCCTTCAAAATCTAAAATGGGATGACTCGCTTTGTAATACCTCAATTGTATGGTAATTTTAACTCTAATCCAATAACGATTTTTGTATCACTTCATGTCTTATTTCGAAGGGGCTACATCCACTTAGACACATGAAAAAATAGTCAATCTTCGGGACGAGTTCTCTTGGGAACTATTAATGATAAATAAACATTTTTTACTGAAGATAAATTTATTGTAAATATGGTGAAGTGGACACAATTTAAGAATATTTAAAACCGGAAGAAATGTGCCCTCCGGAAGTGGAGGATCTATTTCGAGACCCGGTTTGCGGTGACCTTTCTCCTGCTAAAACTGATCATCTAAAATCAAAGACAGTAAGCTGTCATCAAGTTAAGTGCATGCGAAACATATTGACCATCGCCGTTTTCGAAAACTGTTCTTAAAAAAACGACACATGCAACTGAAACACGAAAATTTTGTCATCAGTTATTATGGTATTTTTTTAAACAATTTTGGTTATTTTTGAAAAATGCGAAAAATTTGTCCATCGGTTCTCGAGATATGACGGTCACCGTTTCGGATTCAAAGGACGTTTCCTTTTTTTAGGATGATGAATTCTCGTACTTGTTTCATCTTTCTTAGCGCACGCAATTTTGTGCGTATACATTACTACAATATAGTAGGAAAATAAATGCATTACAATGATTCCTCAAGTTTGTCGGTCAATAGTTAAGTCGATCATTGTTCCGCACCCGACGAGGGCGCTCATTGAGGGGCACAGGTAGCAGCATTAGCCACCCTCAACCGCGTGACAGGAAGCTTTGTATCTCTGTAAATTTTAAAGATATCGACTTGAAACTTTCAGAATGTATTCTTAAGCCCTGATACTATAATAGTATATAAAGAAAAAATATTGAAAATTTTGAATATTTTAGGTGGATGTAGCTTCTTAAAGATGATATTCCGTAGATAATATACTCTCCAGATTAATGACTGTCCTATACATTTTCGTCCTCCTGTTCTTCTTCACAATTGATATAACTCTAGACATAAGACATAATTCTAGATATAGTGGCATTGTTGTGCAAATGTAGCTAAAAACGTAGTTGTATTTCATTTGTTTCTCTCCTGTTTCTTGTTTTTTTTTTTTTTTTATTTAAAATTACCAGCTCAACAAATTCATGTTATACATGGTAGTGTGTAACGTTGTACATAAGATTTACTTAAACACGAAAACAAACATTGGTTTAACTTAACAGAAATAATTCGTTAACATTATTCAGAATCACTACTGGAAAGTAAAACGTCTTGCGGTAACCGTTATTTTAGTCTATTATTATGTGTCTTTTCACTTAGGTTTAAATTTCTGGCACTGGCAAAATTGTTTATATTTTTAAGAAAGCTTTTTGCACATGTTCTTATAAAGTCTTCAATGTATGGTACGTCAAGTTCCCGGTGAATTTGATTGTTTCTTATAAACCACTGCAATCCGTAGCACCTTATTTTGAAATGTTTGTACCTTTTTGATGTTGGTTTTGCTGCCGGTTCCCCATATTACACAGCCGTACGTTACAAGAGGTCTTAGAATTGATTTGTACACCAGTCGCACACTTAATCCTTAATTTGGATTGATGACGAGATAAAGCATACCCAATCCAGCATAACCTTCATTTAATTTCTTGTTAATATGATAACTCCATGTTAGGCGTCTGTCCAAGCATACACCCAGATATCTAATTGCACTATCTGAAGGGTTCCACGTTATTTGTTCATTGTTGATAACAATATTGTTGGGGTTTTGTGGTCTTTTTAGTGTAAATATGTTTGCCTCACATTTTCTTGGATTTAATTTTATTTTCCATTTTTTTGAACCAGTCTTGTAATATATTAAGTGCAATTTGAGGTTTATTTGCAGATATACGTATCTCCCCTATGTAGAAAAACTGAATTCTTTCTAACATTATAGCCCCCCTTATATTCCATCAAAATAATTGCGGAGAGATATTAGAACGCATAACGGTATCTCCAATTTCAGGGAAGATGTCTCTTATAAGTGCAACCGATATCCGATCATAATGGAAGTAGTTTCACGGTATCGAACTATTGTGTACTAAACGATGGTAAAGTGGAAATTAATGTGAAACTCTTAAAGCTGACCAGCTGTCGTTGTTCTTGTACTATAATAAGTTAGCCACAAGTTTCTTGGTGCAAGGAGTAAATTTCCACCATAATGTTTTGGAAAGGGCTGCTACTAAAGGGGAATTGTTGTACATACGTTAAAGATTATACAGTTGCAATATGCAATAATTCGAAGGCAGGTACTTTGAAAATTTGGTTGACAAAAATCCTAATTCAAGTTGATACACAAGGCTGTTCATGTAATAAGTCGGGCTTCCAGTTTTTTAAAAATAGATTTTTAGAGTTTTTTTAAATTATGTAATTCAGATATTTTAAAGAAAATCTTTGTGTCAAGGTGAATACATAAATACCCACAAGCTATTTATACAGTGCGAATTTAAATAAATTTTAAAATAAATACTCGAAATGTGCACATAGCTCTTGGTGATAGTTCTATAAAAGTATATATATATATATATATATATATATATATATATATATATATATATATATATATATATATATATATATATAAAAGTTCTATAAAAAGATAGTTACTCTGTTATAAAACTCTTCTCTTGCCCGTGCAAGTATTTCTGTGGAAAATTAGGTTAGTTTCCACAGAAATACTTATTTTAATTAATACATTAATTAATTATTAGTAGTAGTATATTAATACATTATTCACTAATTATCTGCTTCAAAACGTCGATGCTATTGGGTTGCGTAGCGTACACCTCATTTTTTTTTCTTAAACTTGTACATAGTGACCATTGAAAAATTAACAATGCTGTACAGTAATTTCCAATTAGTAACTTTATTGTAGCTTTATTGTATACTATTTCATTATGTTTAACACTTTAAAAAATTTAAAAGTTTAAAAGAAAATAGAAAACGATAATGTCGTAAACTAATACACAAATAATAATATTTTACGTCTACCTTATTTATGGTGAATGTGGAAGAATTGGAGGAATCATAAAAATTAGAAGAATTGGAAGAGTTGAAGGAGTTGGAAGAATTGGAGGAATTGGAAGAATTAGCGGAATTGTAAGAATTAAAAGTATTGAAGGAATTTGAGTGAATGAAGGAATTAGGGATTGAAGGAATTGTAAGAATATGAAGAATTAGGAGAAATAAAACCTAAGAAAATGCCATCCTTGTGTATATATCGCATATAGAACACCGATTTGATTAGTCAGTATCTGTAAAACAGGCATGCATCGCATTGCTTGAGTTGTTTATGTTTGTTTTATTTTCCACAAGACGAATTAGAATTAACATTAAAGTATTTTTTACACCCTCATTTAACGTTGGTCTATACCCACTACCAAAGCTATCAGCAATGTTAATAGCTACCCTCAACCTGCCGAACCCCCACTTTTGTAGCTGAATTTTTACTTGCCTAACATGTAATAGACAAAGAACCTAAAGTTTACATCCAATCCGAAAGATAGTATGTCTTCTACACAAACCTAGCCTAAGTTCTTGTAACCTCTACAAATTAACATTTTTTGATAAAAAAACATGGATAACTGCTTAAAAATATAAAAACTCATCCTTAAAGTAATTTCTAGCCCAAGCGACAAATTCAATCATTTCGAACACAATGGAAAAGAATCGCAGAGCTTTGAAATTTTCAGAGTTTCTTTGAGATACTTTGAATTTGAAAGGAAAAAGTCAACATCCTTAGTCTATCCATTATTTGAGAAGTTATGCCAAGTTAAGCGAATATCTCAAAATACGAAACTTTTTACCTGTTTTTCAATCAACATTCTCGCACCGAAAATTGTTTCTATCAAAAATCGATAACTACGACTTGTAAAGAATACTCTGTAGTTTTTAAAACCCTACTTAAATTTTTTATACAATCATCATTTCCCGAGTAATTAATTGCCAAAGTCAAAACCGACTTTTTTGCTTTGAACGACGATAACTCAGCGAAAGATAACTGTACAAGGCTTTTAGACCACCAAAACTAAAGAGGATAAAATTATCTAAAAGAGTAAATCGGTGATGAAATCACCGAAACAAATGTATTGAAGTCCCTGGACCATTTGAAAAGCAAGAGAAAATTTGGAAATTTTTTTTCTCCGATGGTTTTCATATGGTTATTCAAAAACGGCTCATGGTAAAAAAACTTCAACTCAAGATCTAAAAACTAGAAACTTGGAGCTTCCATTTAATTTTTCTTAAATTACTTTACGATTATTTTGTTCCAAATTACAGCCCTTTGAAAATCACCTAAAGATTTAGGATTTTTTACACCCCTTAATTTTTGTGCCTAGTGTATTATTAAGACCTACCGCGGGATCTCTACTCACACTTTAAAAATCGCCAATCGAAGACATCGCCCGTCCTCCCTCCTGCAGACGTTTTAATTCGCCCCAAACCGAGGCCGCATCCGAACACGAATCGGGCCAGTTTGAAACAGAACTGTATCCGTACTCGGGCGTCTAATTATCTTGTCAGTGTCTAACTTCGCTGATCAAAGCCGAAAAGGCCGTAATTGCGACAGTTAAACCCGTCATCGAGAAAACAAACGTTGTCACAGGAAGAGCCGGGTTTATTTCAAATGTCAGCGGCATGCCACTCGAAAAAACGGGATGTAAAGCTTTATTCTTTCAGTGACGCGCGGGCGGTTTAGATTTCTAACGGTTTTGCGGACAAAAACGGCCGTCGGGTGCGGGCCTCGTTTATTTTTACATCCGGATTTTTAAGCGGCCTTCCGTACGCTGACAGCTGTTTAAGGAAACCCGCGACGCAAAAAGATGATCCGGGAAAACTAGGTGCCATCACCTAAACAAAGCGGCAGAAACGTATTATAGCAGAAGCCCAAGAAGCCCGGGCTTGAGGCGCAAAAATTTCAAGGGGCGCAAAATTTTGCAACAGGATTTTCTAATAAAATCGTGTATTGGTCGGAGCAAAAAACGACGAAATTCACGACCTTTAAAGTCTTGAAGCAGCGTTCGCTCACATTCTCACAAAATCATAACGATGGTTTCTCAAATTACATTATAGGTGGCGTTTACCAGAGTGAAAATTTTCTGTGGGCCCAGTACGGGTCAATATTATTTTCCCGTATAATATCGTGGCCCCATATAGGCGCCTGTCTTGGGCCAATACGGGCATATCACACTTTTTCGGTTTGGGCCCGTAAAGGCGCCCAAGCTAGGGACAATACAGGCGGCCCAGTCAGAGCCAGTATTATATACAAACGTTAAAAAATTGATTTTTCAATTCTTTTTGGGCTTTTTCCCCCCAATGTTACTTGTACTGTCATTTACTACCTATATTACTCCTTTTTGGCGAATTAAAATACCCAACCCTTTCCTATTACATTCCATGTGCGGGTCATTCACTAAATCTTGTTGGGACTTCGACGGCTGGTTTCTGCGTGCCTTCCGTCACTTTCTTTGGAATAGAACAACAACTTTACAAATGTTTTTTCTATTTCAACGCATCGATGGGAGATTTTGAAGAGCAAGCTGGATTCGAAACCTTCTATCAAAAGTTTGTCTGTGATCCGTTGGAGTGCCCGTGCTGATGCCAGCAAAGCATTACTTTCATCTTATTCTGAAATTGTAGAAGCTCTCCAGGCAATATCGGAAGACGGAACCGAGAAGCCAAATACAAGATTGGAGGTGGGAAGTTTGACTGAAAAACTGTGCCATCTTGAGATTGCTATTATGACCTGTTTTTGGAATAGAATACTAGAGAGATTCAATCAAGTGAACACAAAACTTCAAGCCGTGAATATTGAAGCCTCGAATATTTCGATATATTCGAGGCTGAGGCAATCAAATTGTGTGATAATGCAAGTTACCAGCATGACACTAGAAGAAGGAAGAAAAGAGTGATGCAATTTGATGAGACAGGAGGAGACGGAGACGTTGAATTCAATGGAAGAGATGAATTTCGCATCCAAGTATTTCTCCCACTGATTGACAAGCTGAAAGCTGAGCTTTCCAAGAGACGAGAGTCGTATTTAGAGATTAATGAAGAATTCGAGTTTTTAAGCTCCTTGCCAGTTATGACCACGGAAAAAATCAAAGAAAAATGCTCAAAGTTAATTGAAACTTACAAAGAAGGTATTGATCATAACTTGGAAGGCGAACTGCCTCAAATCAAGGACCTAGGTCTTTCGTCTAATGGACACTTGGACTGTAAATCGGTGACTAATTGTATAGGTGAAAGATCGTTTTCAGCATTGAAGAGAGTAAAAAACTACCGCAGATCTACATTATCTAACCTCAAATTGAACGCGCTAGCAATAATGTGCATCGAAAATCAAGTGCTAAATGCCCTCAGTTTTGACAAAATTATCAACGCATTTGCTAACGAGAAAGCTAGAAAGAAGCCTTTTTGAATCAACAATCGTTTTTTTTTAATCATCACCGAGTTTCTGTACATTTTTGAATAATGGTTACTATAATTATGTATTATTACTAATTACTGTTATTAATTTGTATTCGTTTCTTAACCACTTTAGGTCGATAGGAAGGGTCAAGGGGTTTAACAATGAAGATATTCCCGAGTTCGTAGTACTCTATATTGGGGAACCAATGGTTACAATGACTTAATGCACACACTTTTTACATCAGTTACGCTCGCTCCGAATGTTCTTTAGACACAGTTGTTTCGTTGCGGGCTCTTCACGAATCTCCGCCGGCTCGCCCTTGCCAATGTCAGGCGGTTCAGTGGCGTCGTTCGTCATATTTTCCACAACTGTATTACTAATAATGAACAATACACGTTTAAAAGACAGTTTTACAGTCAATGTACCCACCTGTCCTACCATTATCAAAATAATAAAAAAAAAACAAATGAAGAGAATGGTATATCAAACACTAAAATCTAAAAAAGTTTTGGTAAAACAGAAAAAAATGAATGAGGTAGGGGGGAGGGGGCGGGATTTTCTTAGGGCCTTGGTAGCCAAATTGGGTTAATACGCCACTGCAAAGCGGCATCGATTAAAAAACAGAGCACAGACATAGATTGTAAATTCATGTAAATCTTGTTAAGGGCATATAAGATGATATATTAAATCGAACACCTTCTACATTGTTGAAAATCTGCCGTGGTAAAACTTTTCCCCTAAATAACTTTAATGGTGTACAATTTCACTATTTCTGGTATAAAAATTCCTCATCCATGTATTCTTCACATTGACACTGTTGAAACGTGAGACAATATGCCTACGATTTGATATAGTCCCAAAGAAAGAAGTTTGAAGGCGTTAAATCGCATAATTTCGGTGGCCAGTTCACGTCGCCGTTGCGCGAGATAACCATGCCCTGTTGGAACCACACGTCGTCGGTATCCATATCATCCAGTTTAGCCCACAAGAAGTTGCTTATCATCGATCTGTAAGGCTCGCGGTTGACGGTTATGACAATGCCAGTTTCGTTTTGAAAGAAGTACGGACCGATGATTCCGTCAGACTAAAATCCGCACCAGACAGTGACTTTCTCGAGATGCATTTGGTGCTGGTGTATCTGGTGTGGATTGGTATAGTCCCAAATCCGACAATTTTGCTTGTTCGCATATCCATTCATCCAAAAATTGACCCCGTCGCTAAAGATGATTTTTTTTGGCGAAAGTTGTGTTAACAGCTCCAGATCCCAATCAGCGAACACACGGCGTTGTCTATGGTCGTTTACCTTAAGTTCCTGGCTCAGATGAATTTTATACAGGTGCAGACCCAGGTCCCGACTCAGAATTCGCCAAGATGAAGTCACAGAAAGGCCAAGTTCTTGTGAACGACGAATAATTGACTGTCTTGGGTTTTCCCCTACACTGTCACGTACAGCAGCGATGTTTTCAGCAGAGCTTACGTTTCGGTGACGTACGGGTGTTGGCCGATTATTGATTGGTCGGGTATTTATAAAACCGGTTGACTCGAATCTGGTCACCAAACGTTAAATAGTCGACTCGATGGGACGGTTGTGGCGAGGATAAAAATCTCGTAATTCGCGGACCGTTTCTCGAACGGAGCACTGATTTTGAAAATAAAATTTTATGATTCGCACACGTTTTTGAACGCTATAACCTTCCACGGTGATTTTCCATGATGTTTTACAAATATTGCTTTAACAACATGCCCCCTATAACGTAACAAATTTGAGTGTCGGAATACTGATACTAGATTAGTGAAGAGTAAAATAACACTACATTTCTACTTTTCTGACTCATTACGATATTATTTCTCATATTTAAACCAAGCGGTTGACCATTACTTAAATTTATGGAGTAATGAAGTCATTACAGTATTCAATGAAGCAATTAAATCATTAACTCAACAAATATAGTGACCTTCACGATTTAGTTATATTATAAAGCCTTTGTTTCATCGAATACATTAATAATGTCGTTAGTATTTTCGTCCCAGAGATAGCTATTACTAATAGACAAGGAAATAAATCTTAAAGAAACTAGCAGAGTGTTTCTTGTACTTGGTAGTCTAAGAAATCTAGCACCTACAGATTGCAATAGATATCCATCGATTTTTTCGTTAACTCAATCTTCATCTTCAACTCATGTTCAGTTCCGTTAAACTGAAGATGGCATATTTTCAACTTATGTTTATTACATTAAGGCCTTTAATATTTCCAGCGCCACTGCCACCACAAATCCTCTAGAGGAGTTAGTCTTGGTGTTTGTTTGGCAAATTGATTTTGATATATGTATTTTATTTATTTCATCGTTAACTTTATTTTCCACAAACTGTTAAACTACGCCCTTCTATAGACTTCTGCTATGGTAATAATAACAAAAATTATAAGTAAAAAACTATTCCTTCAAACACTAGATTCCTAATTGATCCATCTGCCAGTGAGAGATAAGCAAAAGGCCAGGGTCACCTCCTCGAGAAACACCAGTAAGGACATCTTAAATTTTATCCTTTATAAAAACCTTCTTTAACTGTTATTTTGATTAAGTATTAGCAATAATATCAGAAACTGTAGGAGCAGTAGAAAAATCATTATCTGAGCTATACTTAGACATTACTAAATATAATATCATGAACCTGAAAGTGTTTTGTGAAAAGCTACTCTGCAATTCTTAATACACCTGGTTTATTTTCGGAAAATGAGACATTTTTAAGTTTTTCAGCGGGTAGTAAAATGTCAAATTTATTTACAGTACTTCATAAATAAAGAAGTTATATACAAGAATTCAGTAAATGAACTTATTTTATAACCGGTATTTATGAGATATATATAATTTGTGGGATGTTTCAGTACAGTATATGAGGAAAAATAAATATTACGTCAATCGCGTTATTATCGGGTCGTTCGTGAGCAAACTGTTGGAAAATAATTAAGTAGATAATAAAATGGGAACGAAAATATCGGAACATCAAAATTTCGTATGAGAATACATGGTGAAAATGTTTTATAAAAATAATTTGGTGGCTATAACCAGTGATGAAGCGCCGATTTAAGCTGATGGTAGGCTGTCCTTAATTAGACGAGGGAGAAGGGCTGCTCATTTTTAATGCAATATATATATATATATATATATATATTGAATAGTTGAATCGCAAAAACAACTTACCTATATTTTTTTGTATATCAATTCCATTCGTCGCGTCTTCTTTTCTGCAAAAACATCTATAGTTCTTGAAATACATTGGTAGACTTTGCCACTTTAATTTTTCAGTTTATCTTCTAAAGATAAATTATTAAAATAACCACTCTTATTAATTAAAAAGTCTACTAAATCGGCAGTGTCTAGGGCCGTCATTATCTTTAAAAATAACACTAATCACTAGGACTGACGACAGGTCTGTTGAATTGTTACTTTTACTTGCGCTTTATTCTTACTTGTTTCTTAAATGAAACTCTTGAATGCAGACTAAACAAAATATATTTATTTTCTATACTACTACTACTATCGAATGCAATCCCAAAACATACACACTGATACATGGCCCCATATATTATAGACTTCTTAAAGAACTGAACTTAACTGAACTGAGCCAACCAGAGATTATTTCTTCTAACAAGGTCAATATGATACCCACTGTATTACGCAAACTCGTCGATCAGGCTAGCTAAATTACATATAATTTTTGGCGTACTCTCCTCCGCCCCCCCCCCCCCCTGTGCACCGCGGATCTCTATAAAATCCAAGGCGGTAGAGAGTCAGTCCAGATTCCCAGTGCGCAGGCCTGCCAAGGCTTACGCACGTCCGGTTGCCGGCATGCTGACGCTTCAGTTTAAATGGAAATAGGTACGATAATATGAATAGAAAATGTTTATTATTCTAGCAAAGGCAAGTGACAATATAAAAACGGAGTCTACCATCTAAAATATATAGGGTAGGGTACACTACTGAAATATTAAATTATAGTTATTTTAATGACACTACTCGCTTTTTTGGTAGGTCGCACACCGAGTTGACCAGTTCTTTGTTCCAATTTTTGAAAACCACCTACAGAGTTCTAAAAATGCTATTTTAAATTAAGTATGGGAATATACAATAGTCCATAATAGTGCATGCTGAAACTAATCATGCTGATATTCATCGTCGTGTAGTAGTCGAATAAATTCAAACAAAATATTGTTTCTCTACCACTTTGAATTGATAATAATATTAGAATAAACTGATCTAATTATACTTCTATGATAAACTATCATCCAAACACTAATTTTACTAGGATGTAGTGGATATTCTAGTTGAGAATTGACGTACCATGATAGGTAAATGCACGCTTTATTAAAAAAAAAATTGTTTGGGGTGAAGACGTCTGGGATGTTAAAGGGCTTCACATTCTTGTCATCATATATGGATGCATGTCCAAGGTCTTATTTACAATTTCTTGGTATGTTCTATAAGAGACTCCAATTTGTTGACGTTGACGGACGTCATGAATAAACTATTCTGTACCAAAGATTGGTCTACTAGCACTTTCTACTTTCAACTAGCTACTAGTCTTTTGGTGAGTCACAGAAGCTCTAGTTTTGCAAAACACACCCACATAATATCTCGAAGATTGTTCAGACCCAAACGATATCTTTATCCCCAAATTTAATTAACTGGTAGAAAAAATTTTAAATAAGCTTCAATAATGCAAATTTTATTGTCTCATGAAAATCATAATAAAGCTTCAAAAACCTGCTTGCAATCACAATACCAAGAGAACTTTCTTTGATAATTATTTTAAGACATCTAAGACCATTTTTGGCCAAACTGCTTCTTTATATATCGGCATAAATATATTTTTTCTTAACTTTCATTTTTGTAAACTTTTTTGTCTTACAAACTGTCGCGAGATGGACTTTTTGTTTATACTCCCCCTCTACTACTCTAAAACAGCTACTCCCCCGGCTATATGCCGTCGACGGGCACTGAATTACATGGCGAAATTTGCCTTACCTTGTTCTAACATAGAACTAAAATACAATGATTTGGATTGCTCGAAAATCACAAGGAAGATGCAAAGCGTCCTCTGTCGCAGGATACCGCTAACTACAGACAGGTTTCGACCTGATCTGGGGTCTCGTCAGTGTAGTGTAAGCGAGTATGCCTTTGACAAAACGAGGCTTCACGTCTCATTGACATCGCTACGTTCTACAGTAGTAAAACTGTAGAACGTAAACAATGCGCCATCTCTCGGTTGTTTCCAAAACTATCGTATCAGGTTTCTGTTAATTGCCAAAATATCATTTATCAGTATTATAATAGGTCCACTGTAACCCAGGATAAATGTTATATAAACTATTCCAGCTATCCCTTCTTTTCACTATTCCACCCAAATACGTTATCGTAAAACAAAGGAACGTAGCAACAATTAGATAGTAACTGGGCAATTCGCTCCCTCTTTATTAGACAAATAACAACGAATTAGATTCGTTAAGTCCACGAAGGCCTGTCTCAAACAATATTGTTCTTTTTCGACATACTCGCATTTCTCCTGAGAGAGAATACGACGAATCCCTTTGTTGTTTTTTTCTATGCTGCAAAATAGCCGCTTCGTGTGGAATGTTAGCAAGCGGGGCGGTCTTTTGTATCAGCCTAATTGTTTCGGTTTGCGAGAGCTTTATCAACTAACATTCACCAACTGGTAGCGATATCAGTTGAATAATAATAGAGGTAACAATATAATTCAGAATAAACAACAATTTTAGGGGTCAATCTACTGTCATAATTAATATTAAATATTAATATTTAATGATATTGAGACGAACAGTATCAACTACATATAATTATTTGATAAAATGTCTTGCCTCACTTATGTTATTGCTTTTACTTTTTGGTGTTTACATTAGATAAACCTATCTATTTAAAATACTCTAGTTTAAAATCTTAGAACGAAACCCGGAACTTGCTTACGGATCAGTTTTGTTCAATGTAGAATATTTTAAGACTGGTCATTTATTAATTAATTAGGAATACGTATTTTCAAACGATTAAATTTTTTAAGTGGCAAGGTCAGTCATCAGAACGGTAGCAGGGGGGAAAGAAATGTTACAGAACTACCGCACGTAATACTCAACAAGGTCAGCATTCAAGTAGGAATTGTCCAAAATGTTTATTTTTTGTTTTTCGGCCTAAAAACAAAAAAAAATGGTTTTAAAAAATGTTGCTGTGTGTGTCGTTGTCGTCGACATTTAAAAATCTTGTTGGCACGATAACTCACCTAAATCGTGTCGGATCGACCGGGGTTTTACTGAATCTAATCGGGGACGTCTCCCAGACGACATCTATTGATTATGAAATGGATAGGACACCCTTAACCATGTTCGTGGGTCATGAGCAAGCACAATGGTGGAGACTATATCAGAATTTTTTTTTGTTAGCACTATCACTCAATTAAATCGTGTCGGATCGATCGGATTTCGACTGACTCTGATTAGGGATGTCTCACAGATGACACCTATTGATTTTGAGGTGGATAGGAAACACCCACCCTGTCCATGGGTCAGGAGAAAGCACGATAGTGGACTATTTGAAAAAAGTAAAAATGTCGCATAAAACACATATTCTGCATTTATGTGTTGGTTTATTTTTTTCTCGGCCACTCAATTTCGAGATAGAGATATTCTACGTGCTGAAAAGTTCGTTTTAGGGTTTTTAAACTGTTTGTTTTTATCAAGATATGGCTAAGGAGGGGCTCCTATGGATGCCCTCTGACAGTACGGGTGTCCACTTCCTGTTTGACAAGAAATATAAGATCACCCTCACCAGTAAGACCGACTGGATAGAGGGTCGAGCTGGATACCGCTCAATGGAGACCTCTGGTACACGGATGGAGCCAAGAGTGAGAACAGAGCGGGTGCGGGGGTGTATAGGCGACGTGATGGGAGAGGTAAAACCTTCCCCCTGGGTAAATACACTACCGCACTCCAGGCCGAGCTAGTTGCAATTACATACGGTGTTCTGGGGGCTGACCAAAATCGGACCCAGGAGAGGGATGTATCTGCTCGGACAGCAGGGCGGCGTTGATAGCCCTGAATTCAGCAACGACAAAGTCGAAGCTGGTCTATAATTGCTATGAAGCATTGAGCCACTTGGCAGGGAAGGGACCGGTGGAACTCATATGGATACCTGGGCATAATGGCATTAAGGGAAATCTAATTGCAGATGACCTTGCCAAACTAGGAACCAGGGAAAACCTCTATGGACCAGAACCTGCAGTGGGAATAAGTCGGAATCTGATCAAAGACCGCATCAATGACTGGGCAAGAGACCAGCATAGAGAAAGATGGAAAGGAGTAACGGGTTGTCGAATAACCAAACTCTTCATCGAATACTCAGAGATTGAGAAATGGGTCCAAGAATTCATTAAATTGAACAGGCAAAAATCCAGAATCCTGGTAGGAATCATAACGGGCCACCATAGTAGCCTGAATGCATATAAGCATAAGCTGGGACCGACTGACAGCCCGGCATGCAGATACTGCAGAGATGATGAGGAAACCTCGATTCATCTTCTTTACACCTGCCCCGCACTGGAGGAGAGGAGGTGCCTTATATTAGGGACCCCAGTTATCCTAGAAGAGGCGAGGCTTAAGGCGAGGGACGTGCCCAAATTGCTCCTTTTATGGGATAGCATTTTTGGATAATGACCCGGACAAGAGGGGATCGCCAAGGGACTACCCATGCGATCAATGGCTGATGAGGCCCAAACCCACAAAACATAATAGTAATAATAATATCAAGATATGTGCCAAATAGAGGGCGAAGTACCATTAAATAGCCACCAAGATCTCTTGACCTTATGCCACTTGATTTTGGCGCTTATTTATCAGATCATTTAAGAACTATATAAGTGGACTTAACTATATTAAAGATATATTATTGAAGAAGTAATTTAGCATGGTATTATTCATTATACTGACTTTATATATTTTCCAGTTAATTTCCAAGACTAATCGTTCTGTAACTGTATATTATTTTTTAACCTCATGATTGCGATGATGTTATAGCTGATCTAAGGATTATATAGGGTGTACTATATATTACATAACCCACTAGTACATAAACCACTTATGGTATAAATATATTTTTAGCGTTATTTATAAATTTTTAAGAAAGACTCACGCAAGTTTATTTTTTATCTAAAATCTATGATTTCTAAAACTAATTTGTTCTAAGGGGCATGTATGTCCCTAAAGTATGTCCCTAAAGTTTGAAACAAAATTCAGCGAATTAACATCGACGTTTTTTAAAGAAACTCCCGAAACATGTGGATTATTATTTTCAAAACAACACACGCAGGGGTTGCTTTTAGCTTTCCATCAACTCTTCTTAAATTTTCAAATGTGAAGTTATATCCCGTGTCATATCTCGTTTTAAAATATCTCTTTTTCCGAACTCAATAAGCAACAATTTGGTTAATAAATAATGGACATATTCAACAAAATTGATCAACATCTTCAATTTCGCTTTTATATATAATGAAACAACGAAATATTTTTACCACAGTTGTTTAAAGTGACCACCATTCTGAATTTGACAATATTCTATCCTGAACAAAAGAACTAATTATGTCAGACGGATTTTCATGAATAATTTCCCTCATTCCAATCCTCAGTTCTTCAATGCTGCCTTGAAAATTCCTTGCTTTTCAGAGAGCCATATAAACAAAAATGTAAAAAGGTCATATGCTACTATGCCCAACACAAAGTCAGTCGCCAATTATTCCCCCACAAACATTCACTTTTTGTAGTCTTTGCGAATGGGTTTCTGTGTCGTTTACCTGTTTACCCTGTCATTAAGGTAAAATGCAATTCTTTCCGAGAAAAATAAAAAGTTTTCAGTTAGAAGTTCCTGAATGTTGTGTACTTTAAATGGGGACCATTTTTGTTTCTTTGTATAACGATGGATCAATTTGGAAATGTCTTGTTGCTGGGCTATTTTTTACAATAAATTATTTGGGTTTCATGTCTCAAATAGTCTCAAGTCTCTATGAGTCTATAAGTCTCAGATCATCATTCAACTTTTTTGTGTCGAAATAACCTTTGCATATATTTTAATGGTACATTGGCTCAAATTTATGATAAATTTTACCCATGGTTGGTCATGTAACTTGTTCATTGGGATAATCATTGTTAAAAATATCGTAAACTTTTGGTCGACTTCTCGTTTTGCCTCCACTTAATGACACAATCTATCTGACTGATTTGGCATAATCATAATTATGATTATGATTCACTGCTCTTCTGATAAATTCAGCGTATAGATACAAAATCAACCGCAGTAATTCACAGGGATAGGTTTGAATTTACTTGTCAAACAGAAACGAGTAGCCATTGTTTTGTTCTTCATTGTTAAAGTAGGGGTTCAAAAGACTTAGCAGATTTATGATGAGGAATTGAAAACAACCTCTACAAGTATTGTTTTGGAAATAAAAATCGACGTATCCGTTTCTATCCAATTAACGTGTCGAATCTGAGACTCCCCCAATAACATTCGTTTTCATTTGGATGTATTGTATTCCAAACACAGCATAGATATACTGTGGATTTATTTATTTATTCAGATGTAATTTCACTGCCTAAGATGTGGTGTAAAATTGAACACCAATTCACAACAAACAAGGTACATATAAGGACACATTGCATTGATGTGAAGTGAGCAGCAATAATAACATTCGCTGGTGTCAATTTTTATACCAGTAATGGATAGAAATCAATACTACGTCTCCTTTAAACTCCATCGCCTTTGGATGGTAAAACTTATTTCAATTTTTCATCATTTTCTGTTTATATTGTAGAAGGAAGGAAAATAAAACACCTTTGAAATAGAATACATAAAATATAATAGGAGTAATATGCATTATTATATTTTTCTTTTTAAGACACAAATATAATTTTCCAATAATGAACTATTGATGCATATCGATGTGTAATGTAAGTCTAAAAAATATTTATATATTCATGAACGCAACTATATTCCTATCATATTTGAAACGGTACTTTGTATCATCGACCTATTACTTTCCAATTAAATATGATCCTATATTTGCATGAATGCTTTTCCTGGTTAAAAAGTAATAAATGTGCTTCATTTATATCTAGATGCCTTTGAATATTTATTAACAATTCTTCCTACAATGAGGGATTTGGTCTTTACTGAAAATAAAAATTATGATTTAAACAGTGTTAATATAGTAGTATCGTAATCAAGAATGTACCGAATTGTTAAATTCATTATTTATTGTAATAATTATGTACTTTTTTGATAAGATTAACGTTATAATTATTAGTAAGTGCACAATAAGAATGACAAATATAAAATACCACTTGACTACTTATGCAATGAAATCCTCCATCGGATTTCTCAAAGTTTAACATATTTTTCATACAATTAATATCTATTAGTTTTAATAAACTTGGCCATGCCAATTACTACGTTTTCTTCTGAAGACAGATAAACCATCTGGGCATACGTTGATCATTCAGAAATCATTAATAGGCGCATTGCTTCAGGTTTTAACAATTGAGACGTTCTTTGCACAAACACTATTTGTCATTAAATACAACTTTTGAGGAAACTAAAAAATATATTTACTTGTATGATATAATAGTTGACTTACGAACACTTGTATTTTGATGAATTGTCACTTTGATAGTAGACATATTGTTCAATATAAATGATATTTTTACTTTTTTTGAACGAGCGATTTTGTTATTCGCCATCTGGGATTTTTGCAGAAATTTGTAAATAATTTTATTTATAAACTGATGAAAATGATTTGAGGAAAAATGGAGTAACTGCTTGTGCAATGTTAAATATCATAAATTGATTAACAGTTGTGGTAAATGGCGATAGTTTGTTTCTAACAGTTTTCAGTACGTTCCATTCTTTAGGCATTTTCACAGTTACAGTTTTTTAGTCTCCTGTAAAAAAATCATTAGGCTCTGACTTTTTGCTGAAAACTTTTTATGACATTTTGGAATTTATGCAGAATCTCCGACATTTTAACCCCTTGCGTTTTTCTGTAAAACCCACAGCTGTCTAAGATATGAGCTTAAAATAGATAGCTTCGGTTTTGAATTTGAAGGTTGTCTGATATATATGGTGTTTTGTCATCTTTTTTAATTGATTTAATTTTTTTTATTGTGTTCGTATTTAAGTCCAGGACATTGGAAGAGGTTCCTGTCCATTGGGCCTAGATTAGACTGTCTGACTTTTGTCTACCACTATACATTGTCGATTTGGAAGAAGACTATGGTATATCGATAAAGTACAAGTTTCAGAAAAATGATTTGAAATTGTTAAAGTATTCAACTTAAAATTTTCTCTATGATAGCAAGGTAGGAGTCTGAAATTTTCGCCTCATAATCTTCGGTATCTATAGTAACACTTCCCCGTGTTTTCCTCTATCTGATTAATAATGCCCTTCATCTTAGGAGCTTCCTCCTCTCATGTTGAGTTTTCCAGGAAATTATTCAACAGTTTTCAGATTTAAAATCTTACTGTAAGGGAAGAAAAACACTTGTATCGTGATCTTAACTGTTTATTTTTGGAAAATAGATTATTCTTATACAGCTGTGGGTTTTACAGAATTTTCTCACACAAGGGACATAGATAGATAGTTAGTTCATAAACCCATAACCATACGGTCGAACACCGTAATAAACTGACATATGGGGGTTTTTGCAAAGAACGACCCAATTGTTAATAATGTTTCTTATTGGGATTTAGTAAAATTTGGTAATATTCTTGATAAAATTTATTTGTTATTTATTTATTTATTACAACTACTCTACAGGAAAACCCATGTACAGAGCAGGACAGTACAGTGAGTGTTCACATTCTAATAAGATTAATAAATTTCACAAGCATAACAAACAAAATTAATACAAATACGTATATACATATTTAATACCTAGGTATATGAAACAATATATGAAAAATAAGAAAAATAAAGATGCGAGATCAAACATAACAATGTTTACTAACAGAAAAGTGCAGTTAAATATATCGAATTTACCACAGTTGTTTTATTTAGTGCACATTAAAAACAGGGGTGAGAATTTTAGAATGTTTGTACGCGGAATAGAGAGGTAGAAGCTTTTAAATGTTTGAGCATGCAATTGAGGTACATACAAATTCAGCTTGCCTAGTAAATTTTGACAGTCATATCGTATTGTGTATAGGCTTATATAGAAACATTCCTGCCTATACACAAGTGCTGCCCCCCGTCAAGTGCTGTCATCACAAATCTTGCCAAAACACCATTCTGATGGAGACCAATAGGTGGATACACAGTGTCTGATTTGAGCCATAGTAGTTTCAGAAACCTTCTTTGAACCATTTCCAAGCTGTTAATATGACATTGATAATAAGTATTCCATAAGTATTACATACTAATAAGATTCGTACTAAAATTTAGATCGGACAAAAGCAAAGTATAGAGTTTTCAATGTATCGGTGTTTGAAAAATCCCTGCTAGTCCTTATTAAAAAACCCAGTGTATGCAACGCTTCAGACACTACGTTAGTTACGTGAGTGGCAAAAGACAGATCTTTTTCAAAAATTATGCCGAGGTCTCTGAATGTAGCCAGGTCTTTAAAGAATAGAGCCGTCTAACCTATAGTCGCATATTATTGGAGATAATTTAGTGGAATTGGACATAACATTGCACTTAGATACGTTTAGATGTAGTTTGTTACTAGTACACCAATTATGAATATTAGACAGATTGTTCTAAGCGAATAGCATAAGAGAAGAGCATAATCATCCAGGGAACCTTAAATAATTTAAGGTCGTCAGCATATAACAAACAATTGACAGATATTAGAGTGACAATGTCACCAATAAAGATATAAAACAGCAAGGGGCCGACAATAGAGCCTTGAGGCACACTTGACGTGACACCATACTCAAGGGACCTGAAACCATTCATTTCAACGTACTGTTTTCTGTTGGAGAGGTAGGACTTTAGAAGGTTTAATAAATTTATTGAAAAACCAAATCATAATATATAAACCAGTATTATATTATTATTATTATTAAATAATAAGCAGACAATAAATGAGAAATTATGGAGTTCATTTGGAACGAACCATGGGGCATCTATGATTCGCAGCTATTTGACTGGATTGAAATCTTTCGAGAATTTAAATGCTGCCCCAATTGTAGCCCCATAATTGGCCTCTATATGTCCAGACGGGTTTTAAAATGCTTTTGTAAATTAGGAGTTTATTGTTCAACGTAAGTTGTAATTCTTTTCCGATGAAACAATAACGTTAAATTTAAGTCGTGGTTACTTTCTCTTCATGAATACACGCTTTCGCCAAGAATATGCGATCTAGATGTATTTCTAGATATTTGACTTCTTCCTTTTGTGTTAGTGGTTGATTACTCAATTCAGTATGATTGTAGGGCAATTGTCTTTATTAAGGGTGAAATTCACATGTACTGATTTGCTCTCGTTAGTTTTTATTCGATACTTCTTTAGCCATGTTTGGATTTTATTTAGGTGGTTTTATTTATAACATACTTGTGGCGCTTTATGTGTCGCTCGTGTAACTGTGTCATCCGCGAATGTGACTGTAGTAATATAAGTACTAGTGGGAAGGTCAGCTGTATAAATTAAGTACAGTCCAGGTCTCAGTACAGTGTCTTGTGGGACACCGGATTGTATCGTGGTTTGTTCATCTTGAATTTCTACTAGGAAATACCTGTTCTCCGAGTTTGATTTTAATATCCTATATAGATTATCATGGTACTTTTCTGATTTTATGCATGTCGTGCATGCCAAACTTCGTCGAAAGCTTGTCCTATATCAAGAAATGCTCGTGTACTGCTGGCATTATGCTGAAATAATTTTTTTTAAAGCCATACATCTTAAAAAGATTAAATTTTAATTTTTGTCCGACGACCTCAGCATGATGATGCGGAGGAATGGGGGATAAGCAAAATTTAAACAATATTAATAATATTTCCACAAAATTTTATGTAATTTAAACATTATTTATACACATTTAATAAACTTTATTGTAACGCAGGCCCCTATTTCAATTCAACGACATTCATTTCACATTAGATAATAACTAACACATAACTATAATAAACAAATGATTAGCTAAAATGATGGGCGTAGCGATTCTAGCAGCAACGGCCAATAACGGCCTTTATAAAATATGACGACAAAGTTGCATTTTACCGTTCCAGTGGAGATTATTTTATGCCGTAATATAAACTCCATAAATTCGCAACTGCATTAGTTCGTGTGTACGATTAAGGTTATGGTTATTGTAGTACACGATCGTTAGTTGTAAAATTTATTTGTGGCAAAGTGATGGATTTTATAATGTGATCGTATCACATTTTAATTGAAGTTTTTAAATGTAATGGAAAACGACAACAGATAGGGTATATACAGTGCTTGCGTATAAATGCCTTAAAAGAGCAATAAACAATTTTTGGGAAAAACACTCGGACCCGACGGACAGATATTACTGCCAAAGGAGTTTCTACACTTCATTAGTCTACTAATACTTGCAGGAGTTTATAAATCTCATAACGAAGGGATTACAAATTTGTGGAATGTTGAAGATGGACGTCCTATCTTCAACAAAACTATGAGTAGAAATAGGTTTATCAAAATTTCTCAATGTTTGCGTTTTGATAATGCTGCCGCCAGAAGAGAAAATCGAAATCCAGATAAACTAGCACCGATTCGGGCGCTTTTTTAATTATGGCTACCTACACTCCAAGATGCATATATGCCCTATGAAAACATAACGGTTGACGAACAGCTGCTAACGTTTCGAGGTAGATGTCCCTTCAAACAATACATACCATTTAAGCCAGGAAAATATGGCATAAAGATTTGGGCAGCCTGCGATAGTCAAACTTCCTACGTTTACAATTGCCAGATATACACTGGTAAAACAGGTGATCAGCGTGAACGCAATCAAGGCAAGCGAGTTGTTTTAGAAATGATAAAGGGATTAGAAAAATCAGGGAGAAATGTGACTACCGATAATTTTTTTACAAGTCTCGAACTCGCAAGAGAGTTGAAAGAAAAAAATCTAACATTGCTTGGTACGTTACGAAAAAGTAAACCAGAGCTTCCTAAGGAAATAGTAGATTCGCATAGAAGAGAACGGTATTCAACTAAGTTCGGCTATCAAGACGATGCTATTATAGTGCCTTACTGCCCTAAAAAAGGAAAAACTGTTACGTTACTCTCAACTGTACACGATATAAATGAAGTTTCTGAAGATGACAAGAAGAAACCACTGATAATAATCGACTACAACAGAACTAAATCCGGTGTAGATACCATGGACAAGTTTGTTCGAACGTACATCGTAAAGAGGCAGACAAGAAGATGGCCTGTTGCAATCTTTTACGATATTATAGACATCAGTGCGGTTAATGCCTATATAATATGGCGTCACCTGAATAAAGACTGGCAGACAAAAAAAGGCTACAAACGGCGACAGTTCCTTCTGCAATTGGGAAAGGAACTAGTGGCTACTGAAACAGAGATAGAAAAACCATTACATTTACAGAGACAATTACAAGAGTTACAAAAGCTAAAACGTGGTAGATGTTGGGAGGGTCCACGAAACTTAGATAGAAAGCATTCAAATCGATGCAGCCATTGCAGTCGTTTCTTGTACAATGATCACCAGACAATCACTTGTTCAGCATGTAAAGCATAAGTAAAATATTTATATTTTTTATCGATATTATTTAAAATAAATTACATATACATATTTTTGAGTATACTATATTACCATAAGTTGTTTAAACAATGCATACTAAGCTTAGAATAAAGGTTTTACATATTAATCATAATTTTATATAGAAACATATTAATCATAATTTTATATATCTATATACACCTACTTTTTCACAAAAACATAGTAACAACACGTCTGCTTGAAACAGAAGTAAAATAACAAATGATTCAGATATATATGTAATGGTTTGTATAATGATTCTTTGCGTGTGCGTCACAGGTAACAATCGTATGAATCAATCAACTGACATTTTTGAACAGTGTCGTGCCGAAAACACATTTTAGGATAACAGTTAGTGCAATACAAATCCGTCAACCTATGACAGAGTAATGAAAAGGTTTCTCACAAAAACATTCAATGGAAGTAATATTTCCATCAAAATAAATGAAATAAATTCAACAAAAATAAAAATAAATGAAACAAAAATGAAATAAATTTTACAGAAATATTGAGACGGCAATGAATCAAATTATACAATAAAGCTAAGACGTGACTTCATAATTGCATTTTGTTCGTAATTGTCTATGCCGTACGTAGTTGATTGAAACATATGTTGCTAGACATACGTGCTGGTGATTGTGGCATATTAGTAACAATTGCGAGTGGTGTAGCATGTGACCCGTGCATCGTCACTAAATTGATACACGCGCAAAGAGCCATTATACAAATTGTACATACGTATACATATATATTACATCATATACTAGTATAGTAGTCTTTCTTGCACTAAGGACTTTGATGAAAAATATATTTTTGCAACAAAACGACCTGGAAATAAACTTCAGGCACGAAGTTGTTTGACGACTTTTGTTACTTTTTATGAATTTTACACCCCGTTTAACATTTCAAGTACCTATGTAACTTCAAATACATATTACGTCTGTTCAAGTGCAGGGAACTATTTTATTTATATTATGTGCGAAAAATGGAAATATTTTTAATGGAAAACGGGAATAATATTTCTTGTCGCGTTGTTCTTACATTTTAAATTTCGCATATATGTATGTATGTAATCTTTTCTCTAACCTTGAAAGAATCGAATATTTGGGCTTTTGATCTTGAATCGTAGTGGATATTTTAATAAAAATGGTTTTATTTTGTCCTAACCGACTCCTTGCAGCTACCAAAACTGATAGATTCTGACCTCACAAGTAATAGAATAAAAACCTTTAACAATATGTTATGCTACTTATAAATAGTTCTTATGAGATATTGCAAAGGACACTGCTTGCAAGGGACACTGTTATCTGATGTTTATAGATATTGTAACGAATTTACTAGAAAGTTCTTTATTTCGAACACTTATTTACAACTCAACTATTCACAAGTCCAACTAACTAACTAACTTTCTTTCTACTTTAACTTTATAAACTAACTTTCGCACTGTATATCACTTTCTTTGCACCGTATCGCTCACTATCGCGGTCCAGATTCAACTAATTGCTGGCCGGACGACACAATTATTATATAGACAGTGGGACGTCTCTCCAGGCGTTTCTAGATAAATAACTTTGGCGAACCTTCTAGTATAGAACGCACTGGAAGTCAACTCCGCACGCTTTCGAGGATTCGAATATTCCCGGCGTTCGGGATCGCTCGAGGCGTTCATACGCGATATTACGCGAGACAATTTTTAATTAAGCGCTATTTGACATGTAATCATATCATACAAATAATGTAATCGTACAGATAAGTTATTTTTAAGGATGAGGATATACTTTATATATATCGTAAAATATATCTTTATATAATAATGTATTAGACCCTTTTGAGTTTAGAAATTTACTTTCAAAATTCTGATGATATTACTAGAGAACGAGATAAATAGTAGATGTCTGGGAATGATTCCGTACAGAGCACCACATGTTACAGGGTAGTTTTCAGAATGAAAGCTATTGCCAACTACAAGCTGTAAATGTAGATTTAAGCAACTTGTGACAGTTTTATCGTAAATACCACAAAAATTCTAAGTATATGTCAATTATGATTGTATAAATTTCACTTTACTAGGTAAGCTAATAAAATTTTTAAAGACATAACAAATTAATCACCTATACAAAATATAAAACTAAAATCAACAAATGAAAAAGGATTATATAATAAATATTTAAAAGAGTGCCATGGATAAAATATAGCAACAGTATCGAACAAAACAGTAGCCGCTATCTGTCATTAAGGTACTAGTATACTAACTAGCTAATAACATTGCTTTTGGAGTTTTTTAGAATGGCAAATCACATGAAGAAGTATGGAAACTAGTAACAGATATGAAATTAAAAACCATATCATGCTGTATTGCCTTTAAAATTATTAATCCTTGGAGGAGATTATTGCCTACCTTTTAGAATCCTCATAGTTCAACTAAAATATTTAAAAAATTACCTTCTGAGTGTGGATCAAGTACCTGATCATGGCTACCTGAAAAATAAATAATGACGCGCTTCTATAACGACAGTCCTGATTTCTTAAACAAATCGTTTATATATGAACCAAATTTCTATTTAAATGACACAATCCTGAGATATGATTGGTGGAATTAATAAATAAACTGATCTGATACTGGATCTGAAATAAATATACTCGTCAAGTCAATATCTCTATTGGATGACTGAATAATCCAATCAAATGTATAACAGATAAATTCTGCCAAGGAACTATCAAACTATGGAACTTTAAGTGTCAAACCACTAGGATTTGGAATCAAATAGAACCTTTTTATTATTAAAATTAATTCCAGAATTAGTCAGAAACATTTTCAGTTATCTAAATGGTGATATAGGGAGGAGATTAATTTAGCTTCACCAAGAGAAAGAGCCTTATAATTTACGTGATATACGTGACTATCTTTTCTGATATTTTCCAATGATACATACTACTTTCAAGTTCTTTCGGAAAGAGCTTTTGAATGACCAGTCTAATCTCCCCTTTGATTTGATTTCTGTAGACTATTTCCTATGTAGACATTTGATCTTCGATCTTTTTAATGTAATTATCAGTACTGATCAGTATAATCTTAATATTGTGACAATCCCAATGACTAATTTCAACCAAGATGAAAGTTACCATTTCTCTTCGAATCTAAGTCTTATATCTCTGTGGTGGCAAACATGCAGGAAGCTCAACTTATATTTAACTCCTCAGAACGTGTTTAGTTCCTTTCGAAGCTCCCAATCACTTGTCATGTCGATAGAGGCGGGTTCCCCCATTTTCTAGAAGCCGTATATTCCCAAAATAATCATATTTAGGTCATTTATTAGTCGTGAATCTCCTGCTTTATCCTATGAAGTTTTTCTCTCCAGGAAACGTACGTCACGTCCGTTTCTAACCTACAACAATTATGTCCACTTCGTATTAATAGAAATCAAGCTGTGAAATATAGATTTGGGATTCTTTTGATGTTATAAACGTACTGGCACCTTACCGCCTTTATATATAGACTGCCTGTAATTAATTAAATGTAGCGGTGTTAATAAAACGCCTGATTATGTTATAAATTAAGCACACCTCAAAATATTTAGAAAAAGCGCTAATGAATGGCTCGATGATTAATTCCATAGCGTGTATGGCCTTGAAACACTTTGGCGGTTAACTCTTTCAACGAGACATACCAGGTATGTAAATATGAAACCGGAATTTGCCCATAGATGGCTTAGTTGCTAATGTAGTTACCGTCATATTGCGTCACTTGTGCCATTTCTTTGTTTTGACATCTGATAAAGGTTTTTATCTCACAGCAATACAAGTTTCATACAACAACATCGTTTTTATAGTGTTGAACATGAATTTTGTGCCTGGAAACTACAATTTGCGGACAGCATTGATTTTCTGTTACCATTTAAAAATATCTGCTGGAGAATAACATCGAATGCTTGTCGAAGACCACGGTGAGCATGCTCTTCGTAAATCACAGGACTTTGAGTGGCTTAAGAAATTCAAAACTGGCAATTTTGATGTGAGAAACGACGAACGTGGGAGACTACCTAAATAGTTTGAAGATAGCGAATTGCAAGCATTGTTGGATAATAATGATGCACAATCGCAACAAGAACTCGCGGATCAATTAAATGTGACATGAGAAGCCGTCTTCATACGTTTGAAAGCCGTGCGAAAGAAAGATTCAGTAGATGGAAAAATTAGTTTTACATGAACTGAGTGAAAGACAGCAGGAAAACCGAAAAGCCATTGATGAAATGCTACCGACCAGATACAAAAGAAAGTCATTTCTCCATCGAATTGTGATTGGCGATAGTGGGTCGATAGATGCAGTGAAATTAAATGATCAGTGCGTTCTCCCGAATAAATCCCACTTGATTCCATAGACACCTCTCCACAGAAATCTATAGAAAAGTACGATGGGTCACCCCACCAATGTTATGGGAACGGAGCAAAGTACTGCACTTTCATTAGCTCCGGGTCGGGAATCTGGCCTGAATACCCATCGTATCCATAATAAAATCGAAATTTTTCATTTTTCGTTACCTGAATTCAACACCTTGCATATTGCGGGCAAACTGATTATAGTTTATATTAATTTTTCTTAAATAATTTTCACTTAATCTTGTGTTTTACGTGGAAAAGATATAATTTTCTTTAATTATTCTATTGATTTATCATTAATCAGCATTATATTTGTTTTAATAGAATACTTAGCACATTTCTTCTTCAGGTATATGACATATTTCCTTCTGCCATATTTGTTTTCTATTATTTTGGTAAAATTTATAATCTACATAGTATCAGTTGCTTATTATGTAATCTCAAGTTTCTCAACCTTAAACGTTCTGGTCATTAATCTGCACTGAACTGTACAATGGCAATAAATAAATAATTGTTATTTTCTTTTTCAGGTAAGTTCACTAACATCTCAGATCTGTAGTACCCTCGTATGTTCCAACTGTGACGTAAGTTGATTTTAATATTCTTTAATTTTCTCTCACATAAGAATATAAAAATATCCTGTATAATTTTTCCCAGGAGTAAAAAGGAAAATTATTTACTATTTTCACCTGTTTTGTAATTAGGTATAATATAAAAATAATATTTTAAATTGAGGTTTTTATCGTTATAATTTTGTGATAAAATTATAACATATTGTATAAACAGACACATATATTTGGCTAGAATCTATAGTAGACCTTAATTTTAACCAAAAAAAAAAAAAAAAAAAAAAAAAATATATATATATATATATATATATATATATATATATATATATATATATATATATATATATTTGGGATAAAAACCTATCTAAACAAAGATTATACACTGACTAAGATTGAAATCATTTTTATGATAAAGTGTATTACATTAACAATTTTCGCTACAAAAATGTATGACAAAGGTGTTTTCTTATCAAAACTAAACTGTTTTTCGTGTATGCAAATATTTGAATATATGAAAATGTTTTAATTTCAGTATTAGAAAATTTTCAAGGTATATATGTATATCGATAGTATATTTTTCACAAAGCTTACAATATGGATACTGAAATCAAATACGGCTGTATACTTTCACACAACTTTTCCTTATCATGATAGATGCGGTAATCTATAAAATAACGAAGAATACACCAAGAGGAATCCGCAGAAATCTTACAGAAGTACAAGGATATTTATTGAGTACTATGATGTGTGTTTGTTTGTTCTCGACCAAATATTCAAACTATGCAGACCAAAATAAATGACCTAGTAAAAAAATACAAAACAATGACCTTGGAATAACCAGACATAAAACAATACTATATAAGCGTACATAAAACTATAAGCAAAACTATAAGCATAAAACAAAAAATGGTAGAAACAACATTTACTTAAAAATGGTAGGAACACAATTTATTTACCTTGGTAATACTATCTTGAGCAACAGAGCAACTGTAACAATACCCAGTAGAGAATAGTATATGTAAATGGCTAGGTCATACTTTAAGAAAGTCCACTAACATCCCTGTCTACTCAATCCTGCTATGGAACAATCCTCAAAAATAGAGGCAGAGTTAACCACATACCATTTAGAATAGAGCAATTATAGACGAAATCACTAAATACTAAATATATTCCACAATTAAGGAATATCTCCCAAGAGCGGGAAAATGGAAACAATTTATAGATATTATAAATCATACCCTTACTGTATGTAAAACACAATTGCCCTAGTTCCCGTAAGGAAATACTGGGTTTAATAATAGTAATAACAATGCACATGAAATATAACTACAACTATAAACGCCTTGGCTGTTCCGGGCCTCACATATTACTTCGGAATACTGAAATACAGTATGCCGAGACCTTAGTCATCGATAGGCTATATACGAAGATACCATAAGGAGGACAAGGACTAATTAAGATCACAGAATTATGCAGATAGCTGGAAGAGGATATTAAGAAGCAATTCCAAGATAAAGCATTCCAGCATTCCAGCGGAAAGTAGTCCAAGTCGATAGAGGATATGCTGTACTCAAAATTAATGAGAGGAATGTCCATATAGTACCACTAAGACCAGACACTACTTGGCGTTAAAAGGTTATCCATGGCAAATATCCCACTCTACTAGACGGAGAGGGAATCAACAACAAGAGTCCGCTGAATTAGCTAAATACAGGAGATCTGAAATCTTCATGGTAGTCATCCAAGATGATTTAGTATCTACTCGCAATTACGAGAAGTGTTTATTAAAATAAGAGATGAAAGACAAATGCCGTAAATGCAGCAGACCAGGAGAAATAATCGACTATATCATTGGGGGATGTCCAGCCCTGTGAGGCTTAACATATCTAGAATGCTCTTTATGCCAAGTATCAGCACCACCTCCGACATATCTGGTCTTCAGAACTGCCGGAGGAAGGACAAGCTATTTGCAACTAGCATACTTGCCATTTCGATCCTTGTCTACTCCTTCCGAGTAGTCAAATGGACACGTAGTAACCCGAAGAGAGATGCATCTCAGTTCATGTTTGCATCCTAGATCGTCCGTTCCACGGTTATATCTCCCACGACATCGCGGAGGTCGTGGACTCTCGAGTTTGGAGTGTCTTCATGACAGGATGGTTCTGGATGGAGCCTGTAAAGTCCATCAGGAGTTCGGAGGACCCCTTCTCTGCATGGTCCAAGATCATGAACATGCAGGGATAGGAGCATTTTTGTTTAAGGCAACGCGTAGAGATGCCGATGAACTCGGTCTCATCTTTAATACTGAACGGACCAATCACATATCCGTCACCGAGTTGGAACCCGTTCGGTTAATAGTCCAAGTAAAAGCTGCAGAGCACTTATGAACTCTGTAGCTTCACCAGGATAAACCCATGCACGGGGTCTTCTTCATAAACATGGAAGGTCTAGGCTTATCCAAAAGGCTGACCTTTGCTTTCTTAAGTTCGAAATCTGTAGACTCTATCCCGACCATTCTGTTAAACTTAAGGTACTTATTATAGGAGCCCTCGGTGGAGAGAGAGATACACTGTTTACGAAACTAAAGCGCATTCTGTCGAAACTCAGCAAAAATCCTAGCCGGTCAAATGCAGAAGGCCGTAATTCTCGATTCGCTACGTCTGCTCAGGGCACACAACTCGACCCATTAATCACTAACCAAAGGGACGTAAGTAGTGATTATTGGTATCACCAGCGCTCCTTCTGTATGAATCGGAGCCACAGAAAGGGGTGACTGGTTTTTATTTAAAAATAAAGATACGAAAGAAACTTCTCGTCTCAATTATCATTCAAGAAATTAATCGAGGAAGCCGATACTCTGTGGTAGTTCATAATTCACAACGAAAATGAGTAAAACAACTACTAAGTTTTATACTACTATATATTCACAGAAACGTGACTGCAGGTTCGACAATTTTTATGTCATTTTCAAACGATTCTTAGCTGAATCATCGTTTGAAAATGACATAAAAATTGTTGAAATTGCAGTCACGTTCCTATGAAAATATAGTGGTATAAAACTTAGTAGTTGTTTTACTCATTTTCGTTGTGTCACTAACGTTGTGTCATCATTCAGTCACTAACTAAAATCCGTAGTTAATTATAGAAATCATATGGAGTGAAAATATTATTGACGTAGAAACAAAGCTTATTTTAATTACACTGTATATCGATCTCTGATGAAGAGTATTCAAATAATTTTTCGTAAGGTGTAGCGTTCGTCCCCTGGAGCGTTCCTCAAACATTCTAAATGCATTTTATACGACGATATGCGCCAAAATTTTAATTAAAATCTAGGGCGATTACAAAACCCGGCGGAGGAGCAAATATTTGCCAAGTATTGCACGAAAAAAATACTGTTTTAATAACGGTGATGTTTACTTTAGATAAGATAAACGAGACCACGCTGCCGTGATACCTTGTATTAAATATGGGGACGATAAAGCACCTAAATATAAATAAAGCCGAGAAAGAAAGAGCGAGCGGTAAACTGGATTATTAAAAACAAGGTGTTCCTTTTATTTATAGGCCGCCCAATCGCGTTGGCGTTAGGGTGAGACTGGGAACTTTGGTTAATTTGGGAATCGTGTACGGTGTGGTTCAGTTCTGTATGCTTTCATTTTCTTAGATTTTTTTTTCGTAGAATTGAAAATCGCCTGGGCTACAGATGAGTTGGCGCATTATGAATATAATGATTTCTTATATAGAAAGCAAAATGATGTCATATGTATGATTGAGGACGACTGTTTTAAAAGACCTAAGAAGGTAAATAGTAAAGATGTTGTTGAAAGTGGATGTATGACAATTTGCTTATTTAGAAATTCCATTTAAAAAAAGTAATACAGACATATATGTATTTATTTCTTTGAGCAGCATCAACTACAACATTTAAATTTTATGTTTAACATTAGTTTTAAGATAATATCAGGCAGGTGGCGTCTATTATTCTCAGTACACTGCTTTAATCGACTCGGAAGTTTCGTTCAACTCGTTTCCAGCATATCGACGGGTATGTTGACGACAGTTTGACAAATGTTGTTCTTCAGGTGAGCCAGGGTCCTAGGACGATCATAGGCATGCCAAGAAGCGCCTCACATGCATTTTCTCGAGCAACAAAATCGCCTGGATTAAGTTGCTGCACCACAGCCAATTTGTAGAAATGAAATTTTAGTTCTTCATAAAGGATTCGTCTCACAAAACGAGCAGACAACCCAACAGCAGCTGCAAGTTTGCGAACAGAGCTCTGAGGGGATCGTGTCAATGTTTTGAAGTGACCTTGCTGTTCGTGGAAGCCCAGGTGTTTTTTTTCTTCAGATTACCAGTTTCCTTGAAGTTGTTTACCCATTAAAATCGACTTCCTGCTCAGTAATACGACCACGGGGTGCAATATTGACATGGGTACGCAATGCACGTTGCGTAGCGATGATTGAGCAACCGTTAGAAAACTGACAGCGTACGTGCGATCGACCTTCGTCCATACCATGATGCTAACTAAACTAAGGGGAGCTACAACTTTGCGACCCACCCTCTCAAATGTGCCTACCTCCACCCTCCTAGGAGCAACCATCGCTTCAAGACGCCAAATTCACAGAAGCAAGTTGCTCGGCCCCACCTTGTACTTGATAAAGAATTAAAGTATATTTGTAATAGCAAAATATTACAAATATTATTTCTGTAGAAATTTGGCAAACGCCACCAGCCCGCTACATGACGTTTGCCAAATTCGTACATATATTTTTCATGCCAGCATCTCTTCTCGACAACTCTCAGAACGCCGGTATACTTGCACTGATGATTCCTAATAAAGATGAAATCGAGATATGCAGTTCCGGGACTGCCTGGTGTAACTGAGAATAATTAGATGACTATAATTATTTAATATGATTTTTCTCAAAATATATATCAACCAAAGTATGCAGTGCATTGGAAAAGCGTAGAATAAATTAAATATATTTGATAGTATAGTTATTAAATATCCTTAATTCTTGTTGAGTAACATCTTCAAACAGGTCGATTTTATGTTTTTCTTACGCGCATTTTGATATATAATAACTAAATAGACCGTTTTATGTTCCTCTAAAAGCACTGTTGTCACACGACCAGTTTTTCCGAAAAAACAGGCGACCATTTGTTTCGAAAATGCTTCGAGCGCGAACAACTTTTGTTGGATTTGGTTCGTCTTGAAATACCCATACAGTCGACTGCTATTTACTTTCCGGCTCATACACATAGATCCATGATTTGTCATCTGTTACAACGTTATATACGTTGAACGTTATATACGTACCTTTTTAAACACCGAAATTGTATTGCTTGAGCATTTGTTGAGCAGTGAGCTGCATGTTTTCCAGCTAACATCAATGAATCAGGCAACATCAGTGAATGTTTACTCCTTCCTACTCCTTGGGCGGGCGTAAATCGTACCTATTTCGTATTTCGTGTTAATTTGAGATTTTAAATACTGTTTTGTGAATTTGTGTAGTGATTTATTGTACTAATTATTAATATTTATATACTGTGATAGTGACGATGGATTTAGTTTATAATTTAGTTCATGTGAAGCGATTTTTTAAATACTCTTATGAAGAAAAAATTGATTTAAAAAACAATGGTAGGCCATTGCCCGATATTGTTATTGAGACTGCAGGCGTTAGCCGCGGAAAAGCATATAAACGTCAATTTAATAGAGACATTTATTCGAAGAACAATTGGATTTGTGGGTGCAACAAAAAAATGCGTTATTTTGTTTTCCTTGTTTACTTTTTGGCGGTGATAAAGCATGGACGGAGGTAGGGGTGACAGATTTGGTGCACTTAACTGAAAAAATAAAAAAGCACGACAACTCCAAGAGCCATCTACAAAATACAATGGAATTAGCTTTATTAGGAACAACTAATATTAAAGCGCAGCTAGATTCAGCTTATTGGATAAATGTGCAAAAGCATAATGATAATGTGACAAAAAAGAGATACGTTTTGTCAAAAATTATAAACTGCATAAAGTTTCGTGGGGCCTTTGAACTGGCGCTGCGAGGACATGACGAAGCTGAAACCTCTCATAACCCGGGGATATTTCGTTATTTGATAAATTTTTCTGCTGAGCTTGATGTAACTTTAAGCCAGCATCTACAAAATGCTTCAGTATTTAAAGGAATCTCTAAAGAAATACAAAATGATCTTTTAGACTGTATATTAAAAGTATGTCATGAAGAAATAATTAAAGAAATTAACAAACCTTCATTTTTGGCAGTTATGGCAGACGAAACAAGTGATGTATCTTCAAAAACTCAGTTAGTGGTAGTTTTAAGATATATTCTCGATGGTGAACCCATTGAACGTTTTTGGACATACCTGAAACCTACAAAATGTGACGCTGAAACTCTTTCGGAAAATATTTTAAGTGTTACAGACCCTCTAGTAGAAAATTCACCTTACAAGCCTTTTCTCTTAACCAAAGAATATGACGGCAAACATGAATGTTCTTCAAAAAGGTATTAAATTCCAAACATTTTTCTTGTGAAAGTCTATATTTTTGTATAAACGGATTTTACATAAAAATTCTGAAGTATCAGGAAAACGCGTGACCTTGAAAATTTTCAAAATTTTCTCTTGCGTCGCAATTTTTTTACGTCCCCTACGGCGCCAGTAGTTTAGATACGTTTGAAATTTGCACGCGGGCGGCCAATACCCTAGGATCGGCCCTGTGCACAACACCCGTTTCATTTCATCACGAGCCGCCACTGTGCATTATCAGTTTTTGCACAGCATAAATTTTTTCTGGCACAACAACTGATTTTGGATGACCTTCACGACTTTCGTCGGTGAGCGAATGGCGGCCACGATTAAACTCGTTATACCAGCGTTTCACAGTGGCAAAGGATGGGACTATTATCGTCAAAAATGAAAGTAAGTTGATCGATGCACTCTTGTCTTGATAATCCACGTCGAAAGTCGTAATAAATCATCGCACGAAAATGTTCACGAGTTAATTCCATTTTTTCGGTGAGATGCAATTTTCAAATCACTGCAAACAACACAAATCGCGCTTAAATGATAAAATGTTCTGAAGAAAGTTATGGTTAAATATGTCAAACTTTCCATTGGAAACGTCAGATGGCGTCTGACAACACCTAGTGTTGCCAAGGCTAAAAATATAAATAGTGCTCTTCTATAGAGTCATTAACCGTAATTTTAGATTAGGCCGCCGAAAAAGATTCCGGTGATTTTGATAACGTATTTGTCACGCGCTAACGCCGTTCCGATCGTAAATTTCGGTGGGAACGTCATATTTACCTCGGGCACAATTATCAGACCTCATTTGGCGCAAAACAAATACGTCTGCTACGCAAACCGCCGGTGCCGACAGAAAGAAAATAAATCAAATTAATACGCCGACATAAATATTAATTTTTGTCATCTCGCGTCATGCCGCTCTAAGCCGCGATCCCGAGCCCGGTTATTCAGAATTAAATGAGGCCTAACATTTCCAGTGGCAGTTTCATTATGGCCGGATTTCATTTTTAAGAAAACCGCTAATGCCGCTCATGAATTACGGATTATAAAAATCTTCGGGTCGGCCTCCTCTTTTATGCCTTCCGACATGAAAGTGTGCTTATCCCGCACGAGGTTTATCCCTCGAGCATGCGATGCGATAAAGCGGGGTGACCTGCTGAGCATTTGACGAACGGCCTTGGCTCCTCGGGCACGTTTTATTCAACAACAAATTACGGGAAAACCATTAAAAATAGGAAATCATAGAAAAGCGTTCATAGAAAAAAATAGAGAGCGTTCATTCTGCTTGTGGTCATTGTATAGAACACCCCCTTCTGCCCTATCGAAAAACTAAACTTACTCACACATTCTACATTCCATCACGAGTACAACGCACCTTATCATATCTTGCGCAAATGGCGTTAAGTATTTTTTATAAATAAATTAAAATTGGAACATTTCTCCATGCGCACAGCTGATTTACTGTTTACTTAATCGTTTCTGTAGTTCACCAAAGTTCCCATGTTGCCACATCAACTTTTGTACAACTATCATAATATACAATATAGGCTACAAATTACTTGCTTACCTAAAGCGCAGACATCACTGTCTATTGAATTTACAAATATGTAAACAAAATCAGACGCCCTGATTAGTTGGAAACGTCTTCACGCGCCAAGGGATGATGAAAAGACACTTTTCATAACACAGCTATCCAGTTCTTTGTTCACAGCTACAACTTAAACTTCAAATATTCTTGCGCGTCGAATACGACAAAAATATGAGTGAAAACAGAGTATTGACTGTGAATCCTACACCTGTGCCTATGCGGTTTTGTGATTTCAACACCTGTGACTCTTGAGATGTCACTTACGCGTAATTTTATGCTATTACAGCATCAAATGAAGGACTTACATCGTTCTTAAATAGACATGGCGTTTTAATAATTGGAGTACAACATGTGAGTAAATTAATTAAATATACATCAATTTAAATAATGACCGTATCACGTGCATAAAAAAGGGTCAGGCAGATTATGACAAATAGAAACAATTAGGATTCACGATTATTTCAACCCTTACAAACTATCCCTCTATCTTGTAAATTATTTTTGAACATTGATCATTTATATACCAAATATATCCCTTGCCCTTCAACAACAGACGCCAAAATTTAACAAAAAAAAAAAGCAAGATATTTAATTTTGCGGTCTCTATGTGCACACAATGCCACATCCTTTCACCACACAAATATTGCTTCAACCCTTAAAAACTACCCCTATATGTTGAATGTTTTCAAAAATTTGCATTTTTTTAATGTACCCTTGCTAAATTAACATTCCTCAATACACCTGTTTACCCCACCCAGCACCCCTATTCGCTCCCACCTCCCGTTAGCTACATGGGTTATTATTAATTTGCGCAGTTTTGTTTGTGAAAAACTGTTCCTATAGCAACCTACAACACGTTGATGAAAAAAAAGGCGAAAATTCAGAAGGGGATGTTTCAACCCTTAAAAACTACCCCTATATTTTGAATATTTTAAAAAATTTACATTTTTTTTATGTACCTTTCCAAAATTAACATTCCTCAATACACCTGTTTACCCCACACAGCACCCCTATTCGCTCCCACCTCCCGTTAGCTAGATGGGTTATTATTAATTTTCGCAAAGTTTCGTTTGTGAAAAACTGTTCCTATAGAATCAACAACCTACAACACGTCCATAAAAAAAAAACGCGAAAATCCAGAAGGGGGTGTTCTATACAATTACCCTGCTTGTGAGTTACCTGATAGGCAATCTCGATGGCTTTATATGAAATCTTGTTAACTGTACGCCATCCTAATATTACAGGGTTATAGGTTACTATTTCTACTTTTTTTTAGAAAGAAAGAAACAGAGAAGAAAGAGAGAAAAACATTTTTAGAAATTTGATGATTATATTTTTAACGAATATAAAAGTTAGAAATGTACAAGTCTTATATCGATAACCTGAATTGAATTATTGTAAATATATAAACAAATTAGTCTTTTTTATGATATTTTGAGAAAATATAACACAAAACAAACTAATGGCGTATGTGACAATTATAACAATAGTGTTACAAAGTTGTATGTTCACACAGACAACCTTGTTGGTAAAACTAAACGCTAAAATGACATACACCTATGTATTTTTTTTTTTCATATATCCGTTAAAATTGATTCTGCCATAAATTTTTCGGTAGCAAAATGAGGCCAGGAATACATACAACCTTGTAATTTTAGGGTGACGTATAGCAGATACGGAAAAAAGGAACCCCCATTTTGGTCTCCATTTTTGAGGGAAAGTCAATAATATAAACTATCATAGACTTGGCTATCACTTCGTCCAAAATCAATTCGGCATTATTTACCATTAATTCAATGATATTGAATGAAGTAAAATTAACACAACCATCTGGTGTAAACTTCACCTCACTGAGGTGTAAGCTATATTCCAATTTTACACCTTTTGCGGTCCATATTCTACACTGAAGGAACATAAAATGCCTCTGGAATAGAATACACTTTATTATATTTTTCTTTTTAAAATACTTTTATAAAATAATAAAGTTAATTTCTATATTGTCCTAATAAAATATTGGTGTATATTATGTGTATGTGATAGTGCAAGTCTAAAATATATGTATATGTTCACAATCAATACAACCAAATTCCCAACTATCATATTTACTACAGCACTTATATAGACTGTCTCAGTTGAAACTATAGAATTCCAATTGCGCGCCATTTGTGTGCTGTCAAAAATACTGTTGAATTGCTCCACCAATTTTGAATGTTGTCAGATGCAGATCTTACTTTAAATCCGATGTGTGGTGGCTCTCAACAGATGCAGTTGTTGCCCACGACTTCGAATTGATGTGTTTGAATAATTTATTGATTACATTACGAAATGCTAACTATAGGCGCTTCATTTTGCCATAATTTTATGCGAATTTTTCTTAATGCAACTGTAAATAGTCGCTCACTTTCATAAAAGAGTTGTACACAAACTATTCGTTGTTGAACTATTAATTGCGGCATGTTGACGTCGTATGGTCTGTAGATGATAGTCATTGAATATTGACGCCCTATTTTTGATACAACACAAATAGCGCGCAATTGAAATCCTATAGTTATAACTGAAACACCCTGTGTTATCGAGCTTTCCAATGAAATATTATGGTCCTATCTTAATGTTGTGTTATTCTGGGTTAATAAGTAATAAATGGGCTTTGTCGATATCTACATGTCTTTGGATATTTATTAATAATTCTTCTTATAATGAATTATCAAAGTTAAACATATACTTCGGACATTTAGTATCTATTAGTTTTAATAAACTTGGCTATGACCATGATTATGTTTGCTTCTTAGGACAGACAAACAATAAATTCATTATTCAAAAACCATAAATAGGTGTACTGATTCAAGTTTTTAACATTTATTATTAATTCTTGTTGAGATTTAGTTCTTATTGAAAATAAAAATTTGGAATACATTTTGGCAACCTTCCGCTCAATCAGAGATGAAATAAAGTATTTCAACAAGATGGAGCACCAAGTCATAACACTATAATCGTCTTCCAATTATTGAAACTGCTTTTGAAATTGTTTAATTTCAAAAGCAGGTCACTTTACCGAGATAAATGAAGATTACTTTTTTCTTCTTAAGACCTAAAGATTCTTAAACATCTATTTTAAGGAAATAATTCCACGATCCTTAAAAATTGAGGGGGGAGGTATCTCTTCAAAGGTCTGAGTCTATAAAGGTGATCTAATAAGGAGAATCTGTCAGGCATTTTTTGTCAAGATTTTTCAAGATTTGTCTCCTGACGTACCTGTTCTCTACGTCTCCAGTTTTCGCTTCCGGAGTCTTTTAGAGACCGCAATTAATGATTAATTAACTACATTGACTGTGGTTCCATTCCTAAAGCACTATTTTCATCCTGTATTCGAGATATTCAATAAATTAAATCTTACATCTTAATCTGTTTTCCTTTACGTATTTTCCACGTCAATTTTACTCGCTACCCCTATATTCGAAATTATTATTGAGTTAAGAGAAATATATCCATGTTTCCCACAGTCAGTACAAAAATCAAAAACAGGAGACCAGTTTTATTTGCTATTTCTAGATTTATCCACGTTTTCTGGAGTTAAGAAGGAGGCTTTTCTTAAGGCCACAAATATTCAGGAAGAGATGAAAAATCGTAAAATTATATCAATTCTATATGAACCGCAATTTACCAGAGACCTCAAAAGAGTTTTCAAATGCTTGGGAATGAGATTAGTGGAAACAAATTGCAACTACTTTTGGAAAATCTCAAAGATAATTGTAAATAACGACAAGTCCAGGATTTATAAAATAAGTTGCCAAGATTAAGAGTATATTGGGCAGACAAAAACTAAAACTGTAACTAAGTTTAAAGATCACACGCGCACAGTAGATGCCATGGAAAATATTAAAATAGCTAAATGTGCTAATACCACGAACAAATATAAGGCCCTATACCTAACAGTCCTTTGTTTTGGTAAATGTGGGAATGATCACATTAATGGATCAATGAGCCGAATGTTTACCCCATTACAGTTCACCAACCATGAATGGAAATGATTATAAGAGATTAGGTATTGGAGAAAAAGTGGCGAAGTAAACCGTAACAAATTATTTCTACCCTGTTCAATAACCATGAAGAAAAACAATTAAGGTGAGTGGGTTTATTAGTGAATAAAGTGCATGAAGCTGTAAACCTGAACTTGAACAAAATTTTGGTTTAAATAGAAACTAGAGAAAGTTTAAAACTAGTTTTAAACTATCTCCTGATAATGTGAACTTGGTTAGCGAAACGCGCGTCGAAAAACTTATTGTCTTTCGGTGTTCGTAAAAAACTAGTCTCCCGTTTTTGTTGCTACATCGAGAATTCTAGATCCTTCCCAGGATGTCGTAAAAATAATTTATTAACAATAAATAAGTTATTTTCGGTGTATTTGCTTATATTTTTTAGTGTTCTTTCACTTCTATTGATTCATATTTTTCTTTTCTATTTGTATCATTAAATTTTTGTCATATTTTCTTTACCTATCATATCTAATCTCTCCTCATAGCCTTTTACAAAAACACAGTTCTTTAATCTATTGCATAATAGATATGTATCTTAATAAATTTAGTAAGAGGCATTATTGAATTTGCAATAAATTGACAAACTAAAAAAATAAATCAATTTCAAATTGTTTCTGAACGAGCTGCTATCAACGATATTGGCACTTTTTCATCGGTATGTATAAATTTCATCGATATGACCCAATTTCACGGAATAGTGTCGTTAAATTAATTCATTGGAAACGTCAAAAATAACAGGCCTAATAGCCACGATAGAAGGTAATAGTTAAAATTAACATAAAACCACATCGAATGAAAATAAATAGGACTAGGCCGAATTAAACTCGATTGAAATTTATTATTAAAATAAATAATCATAAATGACAATGAATGGGTACATAAATTCAAATATTTGCGCTGCGGCATGGACCGCAGTGGCGTACCTCTTGGGCAGTGGCGGCGCTAGCATTATTTTGCGGTTGGGTGAAAATAGGCAGGAAATATCTAGGATAGGGGGCGGGGGCGTTAAATATATTATTTTATGTGCGAATGTGATATAGTAGTGTTATAAGAGGTTGGGCGACTGGTTGGGGGAAAGGATTTTGCCTGGGCGCTCGCCCACCCCTGGCGCCGCCACTGCTCTTGGGGTAAATAAAACTCGGAAAAATAGACCTGAAAGAGGGAAAGGCTGTTGGCAAGTCGACAAGTTGTAATTTAATAATAACAAACTATAATGAATTAATTATTAATAATAAGCTATTACATATTACTTTTATCTACTTGGAATATTATTTCTCGCAGTAATAAATGTTTAAATATGAATAACTTTGTAAATTACAAATCACTTAAAATATCTTCCACTTTATATATATCATAGGAATTTTACAAGCTTCTCTCGAAGTATTTATTCCTGCAAGAATCTTGCAAAATAATCAGTTGAAGTTACTTTATCTCTTGGCCGAATGAGAATAATATCTCACTTAAACATGTTTCAGATTTGGAAATAAATCAGAATCGGTATCGGTATCTTGATTCCATAGATCTACTCTTGAAGTAAATTGATGGAAATCTATGAGCTTATGTACCTTACAGTTTTGGGGAATCTTTTGAAATTCCAACTCAAGGGGACTTCACAAGGGATAGCTATTAAGTTGCACGCTCTATATAATTGTGTTGATTTCGTATTCTTGAACCATTTACTGAAACTGTAGACAAAAGCGTGAAATTAGTAAACGCGTTACTAAAATAAGATGTGTCTCCTCTAATTTGGGTAAAATTTGCTGAAAATGTATGTCTAAAAAAACCCTCGATTATCCAACCAGAACGACATGCACTTGGCTTCTTACATGGAATAATAATCTAATATGTATTCAAAATATGTATTCATACAGCTCACAGCTCATCCCTGGACTCACGATTAAAACGCAACAGGTCCAATTGGGATGCCCTCAGAGGCAATCGTTGCACGCCCAGAACAGTGGCGTACCAGTTCTAAGCGGAGAAAGGACGCTAACTAATTACACGTTCTAGAAAAGAAATAATATAAAAGGTTTATTCTTTTGTAAATAACTGGATTAACAACTAAAGTGTTTGTAAACAATACTTCTTTAAAATAAGTCAACATAAGTACACCTGTAGAATAGCTGTTTTGTCATGTAAGTGGCATACTAAAGAAGATTTCTGTGGATAGAGCGTCAATGATGTTATTCTTCGTATAGAGTCTCTAGAGAGTGTTAAACCGCGTGAAGGAAATATTCTGAAACATATTTCTAGAGAATACGGTGGACTTTCTGATTGGTTGCCCAAGGAAGAGCTTATAAAAGTTGTGAATCTTGCTCCGCATCCACAATAAAGGTGGATGACCTGTCGTTGTCACCTATAGAGGTGCTTGTGACAATGTAATACATACTGTGGTCCGAGGTGGCGGATGGGGCACAGTATTAGGAGTGTTATATGATTGGATTAAAATCTCAACCAGAGAGATTTAGGAGAGTTCCAGGAGAGAACCAGGAGAGTTTGGCACTTCTTCCAGTCCATGAGTGTGTTTATATTCATCTCTATGTATCGTGCCATTCCTACCTACATTTCCTTTTGTAATCTGAGCTTTTAGGGGAAGGTTGTTCATTCCTGTGTCACAAACAAACTTTAATAGTCTTAATTTATTCCGGATGAAGGTATTAACCACAAGATTTCATATCACGATTTGTTCCTTACTGAAAAGTAGCAAAGCAACTTAACTACTTTTCAGTAAGGAACAAATAAGCAGCAAAGAAACTCAAGGTCTACTGAAAACATTGCTGCTGTGCGTGAGAGTGTATGGGAAAATCCGAGGCAGTCAATTTATCGTCGTTCACATGAACTTGGCTTTTCTGCGACTTCAACTTGACGAATTTTGCATTGGGGCTTGGGCTGCACCCGTATAAAATCCAGCTGACCCAGAAATTTAAGGTAAACGACTATAGACAACACCAGGTGTTCGCTGATTGGGCTCTGGAGCATTTGGAAGTTAACTCAAATTTCGGCAAAAAAATCATCTTTAACGACGAGGCCCAGTTTGAATGAATGGATATGTGAACCAGCAAAATTGTCTGATTGAAGACGATATTGGTTCACATGAAGATACCAGCATCAAATGCATCCCGAGAAAGACACTGTTTGTTGCAGATTTTGGTCTGGCGCAATCATCGGTCCGTACTTCTTCCAAAACGAAACTAGCATTGTCATAACCGTCAACGGTGAGCGCTACAGATCGATGATAAACAACTTCTTGTGGCCCAAACTGGATGATATGGATACTGACGACATGTGGTTCCAACAGGACGGCGCTACGTGCCACACAGCACATGCCATGATGGACATTCTGCACGAACTATTTGAGGGCATGGTTTTCTCGCTCAGCGGCGACATGAACTGGTCACCGAGATCGTGCGATTTAACGCTTTAGACTTTGCATTTGCCAATTGATGCCCTCAAAGTCAACACAACGAACGCCATCCAGCAAATTCAGCCAGATTTATGTGACAAAATCATCGAAAATTAGACCTCCCGAGTACGTGCCACCAAATAAAGCTGCAGCAGACATTTGAACGACCGACGTTACATTCGATACTTAATTACATAGAATATTCTTTCAAATAAAAATAATTGAATGCATATCACACACGACTTGTTTTATCTACGTTTAAATATCAAGAGTCCTCACTGAACGACCCTTTATAATTTACTTAAATGCCACAATATTTCTTGTAAGTAGAATACAGTATTCCATAAATATTGTGATGACATTATCATTATTAGGTTTTGTGTTGAAATTGTTTTCAAGTCTTCAGGGTAAAACAGTTTTTTCTAATACAAAGCTAGAAAATATGCCGTGTTTTTGTAATCGCGCTGTTTTTTTTTTTATAGTTTTGTCATGGTTAGTGATATATTTCTCAATTCTCATCGCATTCTTATTTAGTTCCTCGACTACACAAGTACATCAAACTTTCAATACGTATTACCATTATATAAATTCCCAACAAACCTATGACGAAGCAACAATAACACAGGGCAGAAGAGGCTTATTACGTATTTCCGTTTATTCGCCCTTCCAATAGCGTTGTATTTAAAAAATGGTCTAATGATATCTGGAAGACGACGTACACGTAAAGTATGGACGAAACAAAAAGTGTATTTTTACGAAATGTTATTTATTCAACGATGAAAATAATGAGATCTCGGAATATGCTAAGGAGATTACGTCGCAGGATTGGGAGACATTTCAAGCCCCGTCTGAAATAATCAAATTTCCGCAGAGCCTTAATAGAAAGAAATAAGTTGAGAACGAAGTGAATGGCGCTTAGGAACGTCTTCGTTCGCAATATTTTATTATAGTTTATTATTTTAATTATAACACTCACAATTCTTATATCCTGAAAGTATTTGATATATATCAAATATGAGAAATTAAATGAAATTTTTTGTCATGTTATTTAAAGAGTAAAATAAAACATAACTTGTAATTAGTAATAATTTTGTATTACTTGTATACCTACTGTAAATAATTATAAAGCAATTCCTGTGACAAATGAAAACCTAATTGAATATGTGAATGATAACTGACAAATAAAAAATGGTACGTTATAAAATGAGAAAAATTAACAAACCATTAACAAAACAAATCATTAAATACCAACAAATGTAAGTAAGTAAAGGTTGGGGCAGAGCAACTTGCTTATTTGAAATTTTAATTTAAAAAAAGTAATGCAGATATATATTTAATTCTTTAAACGGCATCAAATACAACATTTAAATTCTATGTTTATATAGTTTTAAAGATCATATCAGGCAGGTGGCGTCCATTATCCTCAATACACTGCGTTTATGGAACTCGGAAGTTTCGCTCAACTCTTTCCAGCATATCGACGGATATGTTGGCAACAGCTTGACAAATGTTCTTCAGGTGAGCCAGAATCTTAGGACGACCGTTGTAAACAAATGATTTTAGATAGCTCAAAAGGACACAAGCTAAAATAGGAAGTGTGTGTCCTTTTGGACACAAGCTTATTTTTAAACTAATTTTGAAATTTACTGTCTTTATACATTAGTCGTGTACTGCCATTGAATAATTCATAACATCAGTCAGCTGCGAAAAATCACATCAGTTAGGTGGCATCCATTTTTGTCGAGGCACACTTGTAGACGGGTGGCAAAATCATCCATACTCCATTCGAGCATGGACGCGAATAATTCTTTCAATTTCTTGCGTTATGGTTTCGGAAAGAGCTTCAAGAGTTAGCGGTTTGGCTATGTAAACTTTAGCTTGTAAATAGCCATGCCGACCAACATTAAAATGGTTTGAATCGTCGCTGTGTGAGCACCACAAGGCGACCAGTTTCAGTGAAAGTGTCGTAAATAAACACACGATGTGCTACAGACCGCGGCTGCATGGCTACTGGAATGGCATCCCGTAACGAATAGATTCAACCATCCTGAAAACATTAGCTCCACGCAGGTGCGTATAATAGTCATCGCAAGAAAACCATTCCTTCCTGACAGACCCTGTAGAAACGGTGCGAGATAGGATTTATTTGTGAAGTCTTCCAATTATGAACAGTTAATAAAAATCGTTCATTTTCGATATTTTGTATACACTGTGGTCCTTAAATTATTTTTCTAAAACCCTGAAACCTTGACACCCGACAATGTCTAAATTTAACCCCTTTTAGTTAAATATTCAATGAAAAAAAAATACATATTTTTTGTAGTATCTAAAAATAAACCTTTCTTATTATTAATTGAAACTGCTTTGAATCGGCACTCGCTCTAGTCGGATGTCTGATAAAAGCCTGCTTCACGCTGTACAGCGAAAAGACGTATTATATCGTGTCTGTACCGGCGCTTATTATACGAGTGGGCACTACTTATAGAATAAAAATTTATGAGAAATACACGTTAAAGAAATACAGTCAGGTTAAGGTTTAGGTTTTAATCTAAAAGTCTTCTAAATGAAATTTTAAATATACAGGATGATTTTTGTACGTTCAGTACAAAACAGAACTTTATTTTTAAAGAAGTACTTTGTCTATTTTTATATTATTCAATTCTACTTGTTGAGCTGTTTTCCACAACCTAAGTAAACACTTGTGATTCAACCGATTGATTAGTTTACAAATAATAAGCTGTGAGATTGTTATGAGAAGTGCTTTATTTGAATGTCATGTTTATTTAATCGTATAAAGTGAATAATCAAAATTTCCTCCATTGATTTGTTGATTATAATCTAGTCCGTAATAAAACTCTTACTCTAGCCTTATTACAAAACTAGTTTTTTATTTTTACATAAAGTTAGCCCTTAAACTCACGAGATATTTCCTGTCGAATTCTTAATGGCGACTGAAACAAGCTAAAAATGTACTTAAACTACTATTGGGTATTATTAAATTTAGAATGAAAATGATTTTAAATTTCCTTAGTACTTAAAAAAATGAATTGAAGATGGTTTCTCGCAAACGATACGTCGGGTACTAAACTGGTAAACGCCTGAGAAACTCTTGTAAAGCTCACAAAGTAACGAGAAATACTTTTAGTATATTCGTTAAAATACCGTGAGGAATAAATCAAATACTATGTATCTGTTAAAACAAATATCGAAAAAATCTATATTTTCGAAATCGGTATTTAAATTGCGTAATTTTTTTCTAATTGAACCAACTTTGTACTTCTTGTGTTTCCAATGCTACGCTCCCAAAGCTATCTCATCTTATCTTAGACACCCTGTACATTGTGAACATACAAAACAAGGTAAATGAAAAAAGGAAATGTTCTTAAGTCGGGGACTAAATCACATAATTTAGGCCTGGTGAAAACTTGCAAATAAAAATGTATTTGTCTGGGGGATATCTGTCAAAAGCATAGTTGAGACTGCGCAAGAGCTATTTGAGATCTGGACATGCGTAAATGCCATTATATGTGTAGTAAATTACTCTTTTTACTCGGATATGTAAAGGGTGGTCCAACCAAAACGCACGATATTAATTGTAAATAAAATAAAAAGTTTTCAGAGAATTATCTTAATATTTTTTATTATGATAGAAGGATCTATGACAATTATGTGTGAAACAAAATATCGGCCAAATGCTCGCCACGGCTTCGGTGGCATACCTCTATCCGATGGTCCATATTTTCACTCTGAGACATAATTGAGGTTCAATGTCGTTAATGTACCGCATTATCTCATCCTTTAGCTCTTGAATTGTTCTTGGCTTATTGACGTACACTTTTTCTTTTAAATATCCCCAAAGAAAGAAGTCCAACGGTGTCAAATCACATGATCGTGGCGGCCAATTAACATCGCCACGACGTGAGATAACACGGCCATTGAATTTCTTGCGCAAAAGTGCCATTGTTTCGTTGGCTGTGTGGCAAGTGGCACCATCCTGTTGGAACCACATATCGTCCAGGTCCATATCCTCAATTTCTGGCCACAATTGTTGGGCACGACGCGACGACGAGTCGAGGTTGACGGCTCTTCTGCTACACTATCGCGAACAACAGCAATGTTTTCCGCAGAACGAACTGCACAGGTGTTTTCACATTTCCTACAGACCCGGTTTGCTCAAATTTGCGCACAATTCTCCCGATTGTGGACACATTTAGTCGATTATGCTGACCAAAAAAATCACGGAGTGCACGAAATGCATTTTGATTTGAACGCCCATTTTCGTAAAAGGCTTCAACAATCTTAACGCGCTGCTCAATTGTGTACCTCTCCATGGTTGAATTTGTCAAACACTGAAACAAAGAAATGTCAAATTAAGTTGGGCAAAAACTTGACGTTAAGGTGTGACTCACAATTAACATCGTGCATTATGGTTGGACCACCCTTTATATCTATGCGTTGTAAAACGAGAGCTTCGAATATTTCAATTACGTCGACTATAACTTCGCATCAATCAAGCGTATAGCGAAAACGCATACATTTTTAAGCGACACCGAATTCGCAGTCGGCGTGGCGCGGCGGGAAGAATGTGCGGAACAGACGGATCACGTTCGCAAATCGTTTAATTTGAGTCTCGCCCGGAATTTTGCCCTGATTTACGGGTATTCCTGCTAAATAGCCCATTCGCAGTCTAACACGAATTTAATGAATACGTACGTACGATACCGAACGCAGCGCCCCCGGGCGGCGTTGGTTTCGTTCGTTTTTTGAAATATTTCGCACGGGTGAATGGTGACAAACGATGACGTGCCTCGCGATAATTTAATAACCAAAATTCTAGATTAAAACTCATAAATCAGTAAGTGGGAAACGCTGAAAAGTCTCTGACAGTCGGGCGAAATTATTCGGGAATACGGTCGTGAACAATCTAATTTACATACAGTATATAACGGACTCATGGTAGACTCAGACCCATTCAACTTTTATTGATATACAGTTTTAGCATTTCGATGTACTAGTTGTACTGCTGTTCTTATCAATAAACCTGCCCACCATGAGTGCATTAGTGGTGTTACACTTGGGTAACTCGGAGGCAGCTGAGATGCCGTCACGTAGACTTGCTGTATTATAATCGTTGTAGGACCTCTCAGTTCGAACTATAGGATTTGAATTGCGCGCCATTTGTATTCTGTCAAAGATTTAACGACTGTTATCAACAAACTATACGACGTCAACATGCCGCGATTAACAGTTCTTCGGGTTGTATTATTGATAAGAGAACACCAATACATCTTCGTAGTGGTCGGTCGGACGAAAATATTTATGCAGTGAGAGAAAGTCTACGGGAGTATTCAAACACATTAATTCGACGTGTACAACAATTGAATCTCTCAAGAGCCACCACGCATCGGATTTTAAATAAAGCTCTGCATCTATCAGCATACAAAATTCAATTGACACAACAATTAAAAGTTACAGACCATTTACAACGTCGTACATCTGTTAATTGGATGTTATAATAGAAGAGAACAAAAAGGTGATGCTAATTTCTGCAACAAATTTTTGTTCAGCGATGTACATTTTAATCTTGACGGATACGTTGGCACACAAAATTGTCGAATTTGGGGTGCCAAAAATCCACATGCTGTTAACGAAAGAGAAATGCATTCACAGATATGTACGGCTTGGTGCGCATTTTGGAGTGGTGGAGTAATTGAACTTCTTTCAAAATGAAGCTGACAATGTTATCACAGTAAATGGGGAACGTTATCGTATGGTTTGTAGACACCACACCAAGATAAATGTAAGCCCATACTGATATTTCGAAAACTTTGGCAAGATTTGACAGAACAGTGATTGGACGATATTTTTTATGTCACATGGATTACCACTTTTTATTATATCATCCTTGATACTTTTCAAACCATAGGACATTTGTGGGTAAAAGGTATCGGAGTAAACAAATTGAGAAATGGCTTTATTAAGGCCCCTGAGCAATCTTTGACAAGAAATCGGGATCTGATCATCCCCACAGGTCATTTTGTTTTTAGTTTTTGATAATGATTGATTAATGTCCGCTTCTGCAAATTTTACTGCCTTGATACAGGTTGAGTGATGGTCAGAGCTTGTGTTTATAGCCCGCACATCATCAGAGGAAAATACACTGAAGAAATATCTTTCATCAAATGATGATGAAAACCATTGATGGAATGCACGTCAAGCTCTGCTTACTCTAAACATACGACCAAAAACCTCTGATTGTGAGATCACTATTAAAGTTTTTCTGAATTGATGTTAGGTAGTTAGTATCATCAGTAGCACCAGTTATTTGTGCTTTATTAATACCTCGTAATTTCTTCAATTCAATAAAATTAATTAAGTGATTTTTCTTACTCTTATCTTAAATTTGCTGTGATGGTAAGTTTTCAGTTTAGTATCATTAATTACTTCAGTCGTGCACCACGGTTGATAGTTACGTTCAAATTTTGTATACAGAAACACACTGATCAAAAAAACTATACATTTTTACATGCGAGGGTGGATCAAATAAGATGGATCAAAGGTCGGAATAAGTTATGGGAGCTGTCAAGCGAAAATCAAAAACGACCTGGAGTTCCGTAAAGTGTGTGCCAGATGGGTCCCTTGCCTTTTGACCGCAGATCAAAAATTGAGGCGTTTGGAGGTCTGTGAGAAGCTTACAGCAAGTTTTGCGGACGAGGGTGACGCATTTCTGAGTCGGATTGTCACTTGTGAAGAAACGTGGGTCCAGCACTACAGGTCCGAGTCCAGACAAGCCAGTATTGAGTGGCGAAGGAAGGCGAAGGCAGCCCCAGTGAAAGCCAGGACTCGACTGTCCCTTCAACCGTGTTTTTCGACCGACGAGGCATTTTTCTCATTAATTTTTTGCATGAGCGACGCACAATCAGTGCTGTTTACTACTGCGAGCTATTGAGCCAGGTGAGAGCTGCATATCGCCGCAAAAGGCGAAACCAACCGATTCGAGAGGCGCTTCTTATTGACGACAACGCCAGGCCCCATACTGCAGCTCTAATGGTCGAAGAACTGAAAGAAATGCACTGGACTTCACTTGAACATCCTCCCTATAACCCGGACTTTGTCGCCCTGCCATTTTCATTTGTTTGGGCCGCTTGAAGAAGCTCTAGGAGGGCAACGATTTGAAGATGTCCAGGGCGTAGAGGAATTCGTGAGCAATTGGCTCCAACCAGCTTCATTTCACGATACTGGATACTGGATAAAAAATCTTCCTTTTCTCTCGGAAAAATGTATTTGTAAAGTAGGAGACTATGTGGAAAATAAAAATATCTTTGCCTTTTGTTTTTCAATCAATAATTTTTTTGTGTTCGAAAAGTCCCGTTTATAATTGATCCGCCCTCGTAAAATACAGAATTGACATCATGAGTAATTTTAAGAACTCCCAATTAACATGTAGTAAAGCAGGACATATATAACCCAGGAAAATTGGATTTCTAGAAAATTGTGTATTTTATTGTTAGAATTGGCCGGATATACATACATAACTAGTAAATATAAACATAAAACAAATACAATCATCCTGTGGAACACCCTGCGAATGACACTTATGCCGCGCAATCGCCGGTACTTGTTCCTCGCCGAAGATAAAACACGAATTTCCTAAAATTAATATTGACCCAAATACCACGCAAACGTAGGGCGATAACAGAACTTAATATTTGACTACAATAGTAGCGATAAGGTTACATTTCGGAATAAAATTCGACAATATAATAACGTATTAGCTGTGTGATGGTTTCTCGTGACATGAACAGGTGTGAAACATCCCGGGATCGTCTATAATCCCTATAGAATCTATATTAATACTATACTATCTCATATAAATATCATAAAAAAAATACTTAAAAGTAAGTGTAGACGCGGAAATTATTACCATGTAGTTTACAGTGTGTTATTGTTTTAATGTCTCCTGTTAAGGTGGCTACACACATAACTGCAAGCTTGACAAGCATGCATGATCAATATTTTTGTACAAGCACACTGGAGCGTCTGTAGGAAGATATTGCGCAAGCATTTTCCTACAGACGCTCCAGTATGCTTGTACGAAAATATTTATCATGCATGCTTGTCAAGCTTGTAGTTACGTGTGTAGCCTGTATTGTGTTGTACTTTTTTTTTTGGCTACTGTTTTCCGTTATTATACAAAAACTATTTACACAAATAAACGTGTTTTGTAGTGTTCCAGTAATTGGTGAATTTTTAGATAACAATTTCCAGTAAATAGATTGGGCAAACATATATATGGAGATAATGAAAGTTAATATTTGGTTGTAATAATGCCGATAGCATTAAAATACAACGATTACATTTATGAGATAACATTCACTATTTAGAATTATACTTATTGAAGAATATTTATTAAACGAATAAAAAGCGAAATTAGAGTGCTTTTGTGTGCAGAGTTGTTTTTCATTTTCGTGTGCCACCTGTTGATTTTATCGGAAATCTTTTTTAATGCCATGTTTACTGGTTATCACATAAAGCCTATTCGACCGAATGCCTCATTTTATATCGTTCTAGCTTTTTACTATAGAAAATAATTCTAATAAATATAAGTATTCCTTTTTTTTTAACTCCTTCATTGCAATTTCATGAAATATTTTAAATTTAGTATCATATTTCTAGGTAACTCATATTTGGGTTGATTTCAAAATATACTGCGGTCCGTAAGTAACAAATAAATATATTTTTTATACAATTCAAAATCTTAATAAAGCTCTTGGAATGATAATTTAATTGTCACTTTCAAAATTTTATTTCGAATTGAGTGAATGTGATACATCATTTAACAGTCAGTTCACTAGAGAATTAACATATTTTTCACCATATTATGCAGATAAAAATAATACTTAATACAAATAAAACACTACTTAGTACTTATACGAGTACATAACACAACAAAATACGATATAATAGTAATGAATAATGAATAATAAAGTATATTAACATGAGTCTGTTTACTGGTATTTGTATTTTTTTCTATTCAAATAACATTTTTAATTTTATATAATATACAGTAAAAATAAAAAAGAGGCAAAACGTTTTATTTTCTTCGAAAAATGCTGTTATTTGAAAACAGTTCAAAAACATGATCAGACGATACCGTAATTTCATAATTTAAGCATTGTAATATTCCAAACTGAAGTAATGATGCAAATTCAAATATACAGGGTGTTAAATTAATAAAGAGTAAACTTAATATATATGTCAAATTAATTTTAAATACCCCATGAATAATACATGGGGTGTCTTAGAGGGTTTTTTAAAAAGTGCGCTACTTTATCTCTTAAAACTTTTATTTATAATATAATTTTCTGGACGTCATATTTTGAGAAATAAAACGACTATACTATTTATCCCTAAAGTATATCCCTAAAGTTTGAAATAAAATCTATCTAATTAAAATGAAGGCTTTTCGAGAAAGTCCTCGTACACGTTGATTGTTTTACAAAACACTACCTGCAGGGGTTGTTTTCAAATCTTCATCATCAACCCCCGAAGTCTTAACAACCCTTATTTCAAAAATTGAAGCATACGATTAATACCTCGTTTTAAAGCCTGCTATGTGCTCAATTAGAAAAAAATCTAAAAAATCCTACATAACTTAGATGCAAAAAAAAACAATATACTTCCTTGAGTGTTGAGGAACCTTCGCCCAAGAGAGGGTTGTCGTAAAAAAATGGTCTCCACTGTAAGTATCAGCACTAACTCCGACAGATCTACTGCTCTTCAGAACTGTCGAGGAAGAACACGGTGCCTGCAATTAACCTGCTTGCCATTTCGATCCTTCTCTTCTTCGTCGGAGTAATGAAGAAGATACAAAAGGAGATGCGACAGCTCGACGTAATGATCCGAAAAAGAATGTATCTCAGGAGGAGTTTGCATCCCAATTCGTCCGTTCCACTGTTACATCTCCTGCAACATCGGGGAGGCCGTGCACTCTTTGAGTTTGAAGTGTATTCATAGTAGAATAATTCTGAATGGAGCCTGTAAAGTCATCAGAAGTTCGGATTACTTTCTCTGCCATGATCCGAGATCACGAACAGTAGGTGTAGGAACATTTTTGATTAAGGCGCAGCGTAACATGGTCGATGAACTTGGTCTCGTTTTAGATATCGAACAGGCCAATCACAACTGCGTCGCCAAATCATCTCCAGATAATGCCAACTTTGTTGGTGAAACGCGTGTCGAGTGTCGTGTATAGTGTTTTGGTGGTTTGTGGGAAACTAAGTCAGTGTTACTCCAGTATTTAAAAGTCAATAAAAATTAAAGCTACAGAATACCTAAGAGCTCTGCAGCTTCATAAGATTATGTCCATACATGGGGTGTTGTATAGAACTATGAAAACCCTGGGCTTAGCCGAAAGGCTCATCTTCGCTCTCTTAAGGTCAGCCGGGTTGAAATCTGAGACTGAGAGGTTCATCCTGGCTTACCAAGATGTTGTATTTACCACACTCGTCTACCAAAGTAGTGTCATGGGTATGGAGGTCCCTGATGTTAACTGTAGGGATTCCCTTAGAATCGCTAATGCATTTTCTGATGCTTGCCTAGTATATGCAATATCGGTATGTATTACCCGTACTTTACTATCATTTAAGCACTTGTAATTGATGTATGAGACCTCAGTAGCACCTTATGCTTCGGAGGATATTGAATCTGATGTGGGAAACGAGAAATACCTAATTTATTGAACTATTTGTTCCCCACCATCGCCTCAGGCATATACAAGTCGACAAATTGATATATAGTCCTTCTCCATCATCAACACAACAACGTTGGTTGAGTTCTCGGCGTTTGGTGACGCCATATTATCTTCAAAAAGGAGGAGAACTGGACAAAGTATCGAGACCCACTTTTAAAACTTCGCAGGCTCTCTCCAGGCCACGCTGTTCATGTTACAGTACTAATTACATAGGCCTATACATTTTGAAAGTTGATTTGACAACACAAATAGTTTTGAGTCTCTATTTTTTTTTTTTGAAAATATGTCCCTTTTTGAAAAACAACTTTGTTCTGTAGTTTTTCTCGTGTAATCATTCGTTGGATATTCTCTTTTCAGCATCCAGCAGTAATCTGCCATCATCGCCACATCCCATCGACCCTGGTATCTCCTTTCTATCTCCTTTATGTCTTGATGGAATCTTTCACCTTGCTCCTCACTAACAGCACCAAGATTTTCTGGAAATTAGTCCAGATGAGCTTGCAGAAAATGACTTTTTATGATACTGCTGACGTTTATAATTTCCTAAAAAAATTTCTGTTACATTTTTAAAGCATATTCAAGTTTCTTTTTCAATTTCTGTCATTGTTTCTTCAAACTGTTGGTCCTGCATTAATTTTCTTATTTGTGGTCCTACGAAAATGTCCTCCATTAATTTTGCTTCAGAAAGAGCTGAAAATTTGCCACGTAAGTACTTAAAACAACTCCCGTTTTTATCTATAACTTTTATATATCGGCTCATTAATCCTAATTTAATATGAAGTGACGGCCAAAGATTTTTTGCGGATTAACCAAATTTGCATAAATAATGGTTTTTGAACCAGGTGTTAAGTTTTATCTTCAGAGCCAATCCTTTTTCTTCCAATGATGTTGTCTGTCTCTGCTGTCCCACTCGCGCAGAAAACACGAATACTTTGTATACCCTGATTGCTGACCTAATGACAAGCCTACACTTTTTGAATCACCACAAATCTTCCAGTTATGGTCTTTGTACAGAATTCTTTCAAGCAGTACCTTTAGATTTTTGTAACTTTCTGTCATTTGTACAGAATGGGCAAAAGGAACAGAATCCCCCACACTTGTGTGTATATTTCCAACCGATTAAACACAGGGGCTCCGCAAAGATTGAGGCAAAATTTAATTTTTTAGAACCTCGGTTTTAAAAACTAAAAATTATTGTACAATGTGTAATTACAAATACTGGTGCATAATGGAAATAAAAAAACAGTTTCTGTACTTTATGATATGTAACTAAGCCAAACAATCAAAAAAGTCCGATTACTAAATCTTTGTTGGCCTGTGTCATTGGTGCTCTTGGTGGAGTGAGACACTCTGCTTTCTGAACTAAAGATCATACCCCGCCATTTTAAAGTAAATTGTGTCGTTTTGATAGAAATATTAACAATTACTGTTAATGAATAAGACAACAGATATGGTATGTACAATCTTTTACAAAAGATCTTGGAACTTGATCCGGTCTACGCGTTTATCTTTAGTTTTTTCATTGCAACAATGAGTTTATATAAAACATACGATATGTATAAACAGATCGCTTGAGCGAAATAATTAGTAGATACAAAATATATAGTTATTTTGTCATATTGAAGGAATATAAACTGTATACCGAGTTAATAACAATACCTTGATTGGTAGTTAATTAGAAGTGCCACTTAATTTCCGAACTGCGGCAGGTTTACTTGGGGGGCGGGCGCGGTGCCGACGAAAAGACTGATCCGCCTGTTGGGTACCATCGCAAGTGGTCGTATTAAACTAACTAATTCCCAGTTAATCCCGGCAAACAAACTTAATTTGTGCAAACAAGTGGGTCTGAGCTTCGACTGCGGAATGCCAAAGAATGTTGCTGCCTTCATAGGCATGATTGTTTGTCCTGACTAGAGAAAATTAGATTTGCAAAGGCGGTTTTAACTCGGCAAATATTAGCGGTGCAGGATTTGTGGAACTATTCGCAGGATCTTCCAGCTTCATAAGCTAAACTGGGCGAGCTGTAAGGTGGCGCGCACTGATTATTATGCAACGTTGGCGTTAACAAGTGTAGGGGTTTTTAAATGAAAGTGTGGAATTAAATGAGAGCTCATTGCTTGAGCCGTATCAAATACGTTCATTGGTGGGGAGAATATTCGTACAAAGCGAAAGAGATACTTCTTTTATATTTATAATGTAATGATTAAGCCCCGGATTTCACTGCTGACATGACGTAAATAACAGAGGCGGACAATGAAGACAATGAAGAGTAGGTTACATATAAACATTATTCACACATTAGTTTACCTTTCATTGCGTGGTCGTTTAGGGACAAATGAGGACTTGAAATTGTATTCCTAAAAATGCGTAGTCAGGTCCGGGGGCAGAGCAAGTTATCACGTCATTGTATCGTCAAAACGATCTGGATTCTCATCAACGGAAATCAACGAAGCATACTGGAAATTAGAATAATGTTGCAGAGCCTTCATATTGACTTCTGGATTAGAGACATGAACTTCTTCCTGCTGTAAAATATCTATTATAACTGCTATAGTAGAGAGCCCCGGTTGTTATCCAAAACTGCAGTAATTTTTTTATTTATATCCTTCGCAATATCCCCCTCCAATAGAAAAATAACTGCCGAAGGTCCCAAATAACGTTTATAGCATTCACTATTGAAAATTCATCTGTCTGTGTTCTTTTCCAACTTTTCAATAGTTCTTTTTGGTATGCACGAAAAATTGCCATGTATACATACCAACGTCAAATCTTGTTGAATAGCTGAATCCGCTAAAGTCTGTTGCGCATTCGCAATAGCAATAGCATTATATAGATCCAACTGTTGAAATACCCGGGTGATATTCTCAAAATTGCAGTAAAAATATGAAGGTGCCTCAATCCACGTCATGTTCCCCACTGGGTTATTACAGGCGCTAGAGGTATCTGTGCGTGGGGAAGCATTTCTGTGGATAACGCCACACTTTGCGGGGCTTTTAAATAGAATTGTTTGAAATTCACTATCAGGCGATCGACATTCGGATAACGGCCACGTATTGCCTCTGCTACGCGATGAAGACCATGCGCTAGGCACATTATATGTAACATATCGTAATTATTCGTTCTGTTCAAAAGAGGACAAGCTGCTTTCGTGTATGGCACAGCATTCGTAAGAAAAAGTAGTCATGTTTTTGTTTTCGACTTCGCATACCTTTACTATTAGTACATAACGCAATGCACCTCCGACAATACTTTCAATATTTCTAGTAAAATAAATAGAGAAAGTAGAAATAATCAATGGTCAATGAATAAATTTTATTTAATATAACATTGTTGGTTGATGGCCTACAAATTTATACAAGCAGTTAATGTACATTACAAAAAAAAAAAATGAGCCAGAGCGTGGACAAGCTACTGACATGAAATGTATTATTGTATTATTTATTATAAGGTTGTGATATTTCTTTACGGTGTTTCTATTTCTAACAGATATTTCAGAACACGTATAAGTCCAACTCTGAAATCTCCGCAGTCAAATCCGTGGCTTACAATTAGTAATAATTATAAAGAAGTATTTTTACTTATTACTACTACTTACGTAGTTTTTACTTAATTTACTAGTAATAATTATAAAGAAGTAATTTTATGGTAATAAGAACATTGGTTCAAACAAAATTGTTACCCTTATATTAAATGTGCAAACAACATTATCTCGAAGCATCCAAAACCCATATCCTGAAACATACTATTGTTAATATTTCATTCATATTGAATATTGTTAATATTGAATACTAAAGTAAAAGAATCAGTTATTCTGTCTGGGGTCATTTTAAATATTGTAACTTAAAGAATGTTATTAATTCATATAAATTATTTATAATAGTAATTTATATGAATTAATTGGAGACTTTTCCTTATATTTTTAGTAAAAATATTTATTTATAGATACATATAAACAGTATTACGAACGACCCTAAGATTTCATAGAAGGGTATCACGATATAGCACCCTTTTACTACGCCCCTTCTAATATTTGTTTTAAAATATAACCATCATCTAAATAATTTAGAAAATCATAGTTAATAATTTAGAAAATAATAGATAATAATGAAATCGGTCAAGAATGTCTACTGATTTGCGCAATTTCACATCTCAAGATACGCTATATTAGTGTTTGAGTCCGTTGCTAAACAGCCATAAGAAAACAGTACGAGAAAGTTACTTTTCTGACCTACGCCGGGAAAACAACTTTCCCGTGTTGGTTTTTTATCCATCTTTCTACAGTAAATACACAGACAAAATAAGTCAAATTAATAATGATTTTTTTTATTGGTTTACAATTATATCGCAAACTATCTACAACTCTAATAGAGAATATATTGAGTAATAAATCTGTACATACAGTTGGTGTATAGGTAATCCTCCAAAGAATGAATTCCCTTCTTCTATTTAGTCATGGTGACTATTTTTGTCAATGGGCACTGTTGGGTGATAATAGAATCATCATGGTTTGAATTTTTGCTGTACCGATATAGGCGAAGGACCACCTGCGTGGACTTACTTGGAATAATATTGTCCTGGAACACAGTATGCTGTTTTTTTGTTTGATCCGTGATGGGATAACGTCGGTAACCGGCGTTACCGTTCTGCATTTGTACGATATGTTGTTATCCTGGTCTCTCAACGTCTCTACCGCACACTTCCGCTACACTGCTACCGGTTCGGGCAAAGTCGTGGGGAAAGCTAACGCAGCACTGACACAAGGGCATAGGACTCGGACGGGGATTTAAATTGCGAGCGGGAGAAGGACAAGCCGTTCGGTACGAAACAGGCACTAACTAGACACTTTGCATTTTCACAATAAGTCAATGGGCAGTCTGCGTTTTAATCTTCTGGTGGTTCTAATCGATGTCATAAGGTTCTTCCGAAGTAGGTTAGAGTGAGGCTATAGTATAGTCTCTCTTTATATTTTCTGGCGCCCTTACGTGCTTCTCATATACTCGTAGTACTTGAAAGTATCTGTGTATTGCTTGGTTCGTGGTATACCATGAGGTATTTAGTATGGATCTTAAGAGTTTTCGATGGAAATCTCTGTATTATTTTGATATGTGAGAAGGATGCTATTCCTTATAATTCAATCCCATATCTCCATTTGATGTTATATATTAGGAGTTTGTTATTTTGAAAATTCGGATCTTCATCATCCAGTATAACTTAATCTATTCCCAAGTGGCTTTCTTTCTGAGTCAATCTTTTATCAAGATACATTCCAAAGATACTTAACCTCATCCTTAGACTAAGCTAGATTGTCTAGACTTTGCTGCAAGATAATTGAAGCTGTAGTTGCGCCTTTTCTTGATGCTATTATTACCGAATTATAAACAAAAGTGGCTCTTGTTATACCGGAAGCAATAGGTAAATCTCCTATATACATAGTAGGTAAAGATTTGGACCTAAAGCGCTCCTTTGTGGCACCCCAGAACATGTGGGTTGAAGATCAGTATAGTCATTTTAAAATTTCACTCTGAAGGTTCTGTTTTCCAGATAATATTTCAGTAGATATTAGATGATAATTGTTCAGGAGTTTGCATTTTAACTTATATAATAGGTCTGCGTGCCCTACCTTGTTGAAGGCTTGTCCCACATCCTGAAAAACTGCTCAGCAGTACCTTTTATATTCCATGTCTTCTTGAATTCTGTTGACATCCTATGTTTTTCTTATTGTTTTATGGAGTAAATCTATCAGAATCCGAACTGGTGTGTTGGAATTAACTTAAGAATATATAAAATAGGGGTAAGTTTGCTTACTCATAAATTTTAGACTATTAGTAGGAGGCCAACGAATCCGTAGGATTTTCTTCCTTCTGGGTTAGTTTAACTATAAAGGTGATTTGAGATACGTTCCCTTCTTATTTAGTAGGCTTTTCATGTATATTAATTCCTTTCTAGGATTTTAGTTGAACAGTCGAACACCCTAGAAAATCCCGAGTCTATCTAAAAACAATTCTGGCGACGTATTGCTTTGTGACCGGCAATTTAAACTTGACAGATGATTTCTTGTTAGAAATTCCACATGAACGTAACACGATTCAACAGTCGTCCTGTCTCTAGCGTTCAGAATCTGGAGATACACCGGGAATAATATTCCGGCAATGCTGTCGTAAAACTGAAAATCCCAACAGGCTAAATTAACTGATCCCGTTCCCGTCGGCCGTCGTCCTGTGGGAGTGTGCGACGGGACCTCGCCCCGTCCGTCGGCTGCTGCCCCCAAATAACGGGAAATGGAACTAGTGAGCCATGAGCTTCGAGTGAAGTTCAAGAACTCTTTCCAATAAACGATCGTGCTGGAGGGGAGGATTTCTTAAGTTCGTTTACTATTTCTTTTTAATTTATTAGGTTTTTTTCTTTCGAATAGGCAGTAAAAGAAAAATAGTCACAGTAGTAAATAAAGTATTATTATATAATTATACAATATACCTTATTTGTATAATATAGTTACATGTAATTGTTTCATGTCGTTATTTAACTTCAGCCTATTTCCGCTACTAAGCTCTATCACCCACGTCAGGAGAGAAACTATCTCAACTTGTAACTTTTATCAAACCTCTCTATTGTAGTGGGGTAGAAATATTTTACTTGCCTAACATATAATAGAAAAGGGAAATACAAATTTACCTAGCTTCTACGAGGTTATTTATCACTCATTCAAGTTATGGTCGCTACAGACGTTGCTTGGCTTTAGATATCCATATATGCGCCAAGCAATAAGGCTAAGCCTTCTTCTTACCTGTGGGTTTAATAAGTATGGCTTCCTTAAGGAACACCTTAAAATACAGATATTAAACCGGCGTTTAATAAATTAGGCTATTCACATTTTATAATACCTGTGTAGTTGGTTTCTTTAAAAATAAAACACAATATAGAGGTCATTTAATACAATAATTTAATTTTTTACCTTCACTTGACTATTTTCCCAAAACTATAGCTCTCATTTTATTATCATTATCGACATCGTCATTACCATCCGTAGTGTTCGCCATGATATTCCCAGAGTTCCTGATAATTTTCCTGCTATACAAAAGTTGTAGTGAGGTAATCTATCTGGTACACAATCTTCATTTTTTCGTATTTATCTTCCAAGACTTCAATGCCTCCCAGAAATTTTACAGGTCTGTGTTTTGTTAGTATTGTTTCGTTATTACTAACAACTATAGTATTATTATAGGTAGTATATAGTAGACTTATAGTAGACTATGATACTATAATTGGAGGTAACACATGACACTACATGACAGTATTACCCACACAAATAACCCCCGACAGCTCCATGAAAGGCCTCTCCCAAAGAGACAGTTTGGTGTGCCGTTAGTGAGTATGGAGTGATTGGTCCATATTTTTTTGAAGCGTGACTGTCACCGTTACGGCTGCTCAGTAGGTGGCTATGTTGGAAACATTCCTGGAGCCTAGATTAGATGCTCTAGCCGAAGAAGACGGTCTGGGTGATCTTTGATTCCAGCATAATGGAGCTATAGCCCACACTGCACGTATATCTATTGCTGTTTTGAGGTAAATGTTCCCTCAACGTCTTGTCTCTCTAAGGAGGGATATTGGGTGGCCTGCACACTCACCAGATCTCAGCCTTTGTGATTTTTTCCTTTGGGGGTACTTAAAGGAAAAAGTTTTTAAACATCGCCCTCGCACCCTAGAAGAGTTGAAAGACGGAATTACAGAAGAAATTCACGCCATACCCATCACAGCCGTCGAGCTGTGGAAAACTTCAGAGAACACCTTCGGCAATGTATTGACGTTAACGGGCATCATTTTGATGACATTATTTTTAAAACATAATGTAATGAAATGGGAAAAACTACTCTATATAAAAATACAAAGTTTTTTTCCGTATCCCATTCCGGTATTTTATTACCCTTCAAATCCGGAGAACCTAGAGATCCCATCCTGTAGTTTTTAAGAACTCAACGTTTTGGCACAACCTATTAAATAGTTGTTTTATCCCGAGTAAAGGCTTGGGAATTTACTCTCTGTTATCGGATGAAGTCCTCCCCTCGCATCATCTGCCGCGGGAGTTGCCCGCAAAGTCACTCAAGTTGATTTTTAAAAAGCGCTCACTCGCCAACATTCATGTAATATTTTAAAATTTCCGACATATTCCCCAACAAGCATGTCAGTCAGGTCGAATTTCGATTGGAAAATGCCGAGGGAATTTCATATATGACGTGAAAATGTTCCCGGACGAACGGAAATTTTAAGAGGCGCCCACAACCTTGGAAGTTGCGTCGATATTGGATTCCGGGTCCGGATTTTTAATCATGTTGGAAAAGTTGCTGCCAAGTGTTTTAGGGAGGCGCTACAGAGACCACCAACAAGAAGCGGATAGAGTAAAGAGTTACGTTAGTATACAGAGTATATGAAAAGTAACAAGGCCAACGATATCTTGGAATACAGGCATTGTTGGAGAATCTGAGAGAGGGATGGAGCCTCTACGCCATGTGTTCATCGCTACGCCATATTAACGTCCCCAGGAGAGGATTAAAACTTAAACTTCTAGTCTCCATTTATACCTAAGTTTTATTATATCAACCAAAACAACAGACTATTGGGTATAAACCCATATATCTGTTCATACCTTTATCATATTTATAAACTGTGTTATTTCTAAAGAAAGGCATCCACCAGTCTGCCATTGATTATACTTTGAACTAACTTTAAATTACCAGGAATCTATTCTATGGTTATTTTCAAAAGAATGTTGGGCAACAAAAATTGTTTCTCATCTTCCCTGCTTTAAGTGAGCCATGTGCTTCTTGAATCTAATTACTATTGGTCTTTTAGTCTACCCAATATACTTTTGACAATTGATCGCAGACCTTTCGTTTCAATCACCCACTTATCATGTCAATTTAGTTGGAAAAATTCACACCTAGCAATGTATACATTTTCGGTGTCTATGGAGTCCTTTTTTGGATTGTTGAAGAAAATATTGAACAGAAATGTGGGTCTCGAAAATGAATTGGTGACATTGAATTTAACCTTAGGATGGAATTCAGAGGGTAGTTCAACGTCAACTTTTCTGTTTTTAACACGCAAAGTTGGTGGAATGAAAAAGTTAGCATGCAAATATGTAATTATATTGTGGAGTGAAAATATCAAGATCTTGTGTAATTTTAAGGTCAAATCTGATCACTACTCAAAAGACTGTTATTGTACAAAAGACTAGAATGCCTTAATCTTAGTATTAGATTTAAAAATCTTTAATAATAACGTTTTTCTTTTGTTTCAGGTAAGTGACAGTAATCGAAGCAGTCCAAGATTATCCGTGGAATAAGTATGTATGTTTTGGATGGTAAACTAGTTTTATCGATGGAATATTTCGAAATAAATCACAATTCTTATTTTCATCTACAACTTTGACATCAATTATTTGATCAATGATAATTGATCAATGATAACCAGAACTCCAAAATATTCTCAGTGAATTGAGCTTTAAAATGTTGAAGTAAAATTTTCAACGGTTTTTAAATTTGATCGTTCATAATATTGGATTTTTTAATTATGCTAGTATCTACTAATCTATTTTATTTTTAGTCAAAGGCATCAGCTTCAAAGCAAGGATAGAAGTTGAAGATCGATAAAACTCCTATCGAATGTCGATATTTCTATATGCGAATTAGAAATGAAAAAGGTATAATCAAAAATAAAAATTCCGTTCTCCTACACTAGGTTATTATAAGTAATCCTATCACCAACAATGTTTTTTGTTTAAATGGCAACCTTCTTGGTAGTGCTATTCGGAGGAGCAATATCTTCTGCACTCAGTACTTTAATTTGTTTGCATAATCATCATCATCATCATGTTGGCGCTACAGCCCTTGATAGGCCTTGGCCTGCTCCAGGACCTCCTTCCATTCGTTTCTATCCAGTGCTTTTCTTCTCCATCCTCTCACAGCAATGCTTTTTAGGTCCTCTTCCACGTCGTCTAGGTCTTCCTCTACGTCGTTGCCCTGTTGAGCTTTGGAACATACATATTCTTGCAGGATCTCCCGGATCCATTCTAAGTACATGTCCACCCATCTCAAGCGACTAAGTTTAATTGATTTTACAATATGGGGGGTCTTTACACAGTCTGTACAGTTCAAAGTTGTAGCGTTTTCTCCAAGCCCCGTTATCATTTACCGCCCCGTATATTTTACGTAGCTTTTCGCTCAAAACATCCCAGCAGCTCGTCATTATTTTTTGTTAGGGTCCATATCTCAGACTCATACATCAATACCGGGCGTACAAGTGTTTTATACAATTTAAATTTTGTTTGTCGAGATATGTTTCTTGATCTAAGTTGTGAGGCCAGCCCAGAGTAACACCTATTTGCTAGGAGTATACGGTGTTTTATTTCTGCTGTGATATCATTTCGGGTGTTTACTATGGAGCCTAAGTAAATGAGTTCGTTAACAGCCTCTATTTGCGCTTGATCAACTTGCAATATCCTCTTTTGTACTGGCTGCAGTGTACGCATATATTTGGTTTTATTGGTGTTCACCACCAAACCAATTTCTCTCGCTGCTGCATCCAGTGCCCTATATGCATATTTTTTACATAATACATAATGGAATTATCGATAATGACGATATAGACATTTTTATATCCCTATATTTTCCAGGTTAGTTTTGATCTAAGTGTAGGCCTAGATATTAAACGCATTCTGTTGTAGGTATATTTTTATTGTTTAGTTTTAGTGAATGCGAGTTTCCATGACATTTTGTGAATAACATATGGTTTGATTTTTCTTCGTTTATTTTCATTTATTTTTGCTCATTCTTCTATTTAGTCTACGTTTTGTTGCAAAATTGTTGCTGCTACATTTTGATCATGGTTTTCAGCCAGGATAACAGTATAATCCGTAAAGGTCGAGGTTATTAGTCTTCCATTGATTGAATGATTAAAGCTGTGAAGATTGGTAATAATATTGGTCCAAGTACGCTACCCTGAGGAACTCCGGAACTTAAAAGACGTAATTCTGTTATTTCTGATTCATACCTGACTCAAATGAATACCTTTCTTCTAAGTAGAATCTAAGTAGGATAAACATGCTATATGGTAGGTTCTAACCTATGTAGTAACTTGAGGTGATTGAGCTTATGTAGTAACCCTTGATGCTAACTTTTATTAAAGGTTTGACTCACATTGAGAAAAATTGCTGCGCAGTATCTCCTTTTTTCGAATAATTTATTAAATTGATCCAAAACTCTGTGAGTCTGTTCAATGGTAGATATTTAAAATGTTTGTCACTTAACTATTGGTAATGAGAACTGGATATATTCTACTTTAAATTTATTACTGTATATCTATAGTTGTCTTTGTAATTATCCATATTATTCATAACTATAGGTGGTGCCCTTTTATAGGTTTACGCAAGATCTTTGTCCGCGTAATTTCTTTATAATATATACAACAAAAAAATGTAACTGCCCACTAAGAACTATGAGAAATCCTTACTGGACAATTGAACAATGCTTAAAGGATAAGATAAATTATTGTTAGTACAGGACGGGATAATTAATTAAATGATAATATTGATAAGATTAATATCAATAATTTCACAATAACTTATATTCTATATACACATACTGTTTATAATTTACTTATGGAGCCCCTGTATACTGACCGACGAAGTTATAACTCTAAGCATGTTCAGTGACATCCTATTTGATTTTAATGGAATTCACTTGGATGCTGAATGAAAATTTAAACTATTGCCAATTTATTTTATTAAAGAAAAAAAACAGATAAATAAAAAGGTTATTTCGTAATAAAAAGTGGTGTGTCCAGTGGAAAAGTTAAAAAATTATTTTTTCGGAAACCATGTTCGACGTCCAAATAGTAATTCCACCAGATTCATGTTTAGAGACTCCCACAACGGAGGGCAGGCGAAATTACCACCAATCTAACTGATCAGTTTAGTCCAAATTTAAACCTAATAGTGTAAAATAAATGTAGAATATCTATTTATCGTTTTACATACATGTGTACCGCCACTGGTCTAACACGTGATTAAGCAGTGTTTCGCGGGTTTTTTTAAATCGCCCCCACCACGTCCTCTTCGGCACCTGGTGGCCAGTCGACGTCGTTTAACCGGGATTTTTGCCATTTTCGTCCAGATTGTCCGGCTATTGCGCGCTTTTTCTTCGTCCACGTGACTGGCACCTTCCGGCCTTAAACATCGCGAGTGTGGCATCAAAAGAACACCCAACATGCTGGAACCGCCGTTCTTCTTCAGGAAAAACTATTTCACAGAGTAAGTTTTTAGCTTGTGGCCGGGGTTTTTTCCTCGCATTTTTGTGTGATAAGAAGCGCGCTAGAGGCCGTTTCGCGGTGACAAATCCTTTCTTAGGATAGGGCGAGAACGCCAAGAAAATTGCAAGTAAAGAGATGGGGTTTCTAGAAATTAACAACACGTAATTACACTAAAAATGTGATACACATAACTGGATTATCGTGTATCTTTGACAGACTGAAATAATTGATCCTAAACATTCTTGAAGCTAAATCGTTATTTAATAGTTATTTATCACTATTTAAATTTCAATAAAATCTTTACGTTGTTCTTAAATGATAAAGATAAACTACAAAGGTAACAATACCTACATAGTACTTTTCATAACTATTTAAACAATTTCATGTTCACTTTAAGACAAGTACCTACTCTATTTTATTGACAAGTATTACTAGCTGTACATACATATGTATATGTATAACATTTTATTACTATCTTTGAGTTGAAATTTAATTGAATTTCAGTATATTTATGTTTAATACTTTATGACAAAATGAGCTTTAATTAACGATATATTCTTTCGCAGTTTTATAAAGTATATACCTAAGTAGTTTTAATAATGTTTATTCTTTCATATTATTGCTATTTCACAAATTATTTCTCTTTTTTTTTTGTTGCGCAAAAAAGTTTACACTGTAATTTTTTTAGTTTCTTTTTTCTCACATTGTTGATCTCAGAAAGGTATACAGGGAGTATGTAAAGGTTGGATTAAATTCGCTAAGATTTATAATTTATATTCATTACAATTATTTCGACTGTAAGGTAATCAACAATGTATTTTTGAAGTTATATCAATTTGTCCATGTTGCAGTGTATACGTATGAAATTTTTAACATTTATCTACAATGACCTTACGAAAGCATTTATTTAAAATAATATTAACGTCGATTATTAAGGTCATTGTACTTCCGTTTATACCGGACTGTCCAAAAGTTTGCTCCATAAGGAAAAATATATTGTAGATATTTTCAGTCGTCAAACATTTTAATTATCAATAACAAACATTTTAATTATCATTTTAATATTAATTTTCCATTTACAAATTCAAAAAATCACATAACAGATAAGAGCACATAATATGTAAATACATAGAGGATGTGTAATACACTCTTATCGTTCATATTCATTTTAACAGTCCTGAACATTTTTTAAAGGAAGAAATAATTTTTAATTTTGCTTCTTTTAATCAGAGCACGTGAAAAAATATATGATTGTTCAAAACGTTTGAATATTTACTTTTCACTACTGGATTGGCCTGATTAAAGCACCAATTTGTGTTATCTGTTCAATCAATTAATGAGCTGTAAAATACATAAAAAAAATCAAGAGTGAATGTACAGGGTGAGCGAAACTCGATGTCTCAGCTCTATTATAAGAAAAGGAGAAACGATAGGAAAAGTCTGAAAAGAGGTTCTTAAATGGTATTGAGTAAGGTCCATTTAAGCTGAATTTACATATTTCTCCATATGTGGAAAAAAGTAATGACGTCATCGAATTCTTTTCCCCAGAAACATACCTGTATTTTGGCATATTTAATAAGAGCTAATGTTTCTGAATAAATTTTGTAGAGAAAATAATTTGCTATATTTTTCCGTTAAAAAATTATAAGCAAATTTAAAAAAAAGGTATTATCAGAAATTCGCAACCGTCAGGATTTAAACAATTAATTAGCTTTTGGAAACGAATAGAAAAGTCGCATCTGTCGATGATTAAACATTATTAATTACTATTATTTATTAATTTAACATTACAAAACACATAATATGTTACAACTATTACCACAGAAAGAAACAAAGTATGTAGGCAATCACTACAACAAATTTTTAATGTGATCACCTCCTACTTCTAAACACTTATTCGATCTCCACCTTACTTCTCTCACTGAAGCCTTACGAAACAATTCTCTAGATAGTTCGTCGCAAGCATTTCTGATTTTTTCTTTTAAATGTTAATAGACGGTACTTTGTAAACTTTATTTTTCAAAGTTTCCCACAAGAAGAAGTCTAGTGGAGTCAAGTCTGGTGATTTAGGCGCCCACTGTATCGGTCCATTTATATCTATCCAATTTTCTCCGTAAGTTTCATTTAAATATTGTTGGACAATTCTTGCTTTATGCGGTGGAGCTTCATCATGTTGGAAACACATGTTTGCTCGCAGCTGTAATGGCACATTTTCGAGAAGCACAGGAAATTCTTGAAGACATTGCAAATATCGCTCACTATTTAAAACTCCTTCGTAAAAATATGGACCAATCAAATGCCCATTAACAATACCACACCAAGCGTTAATTCCGAAGTTGCTTGGTCTTCAATTGGATTGACAAAATGTGGATTTTCAGTAGCCCAAAAATGTTCATTTTTTTATTGGGCTTACCATTACTAAACAAACGGCTGAGACATCGAGTTTCGCTCACCCTATATAACAAAACAAAAACAGAGCAAGTACCTATGTGCTCTAGTACAAGTTTCTTGATTTTTTTGAATTTTCGAGATAACGATTTTCCCTTGTTCTTATATTACAGGGTGGCTTTTTTCCATTAGCCACTATTGGTACCTATCAACAGTGGCCAACTGCTTTAAAGAAAAACGAAACATGGGTTGAAAGAAAAATGAATAACCCATATTTCAATATTTTAAAGTTAACGAGATTTTAAAAGGACTTTTTTACATGTTACATTTCTTTTGCGTGATTTTGGTATTGGAAAATACAGAAAGGCCACTTTTCATACGGAGATTGATAGGATAACATCGTGCTTGTCGGCTTTTTTTTTGTCTTTTCTTAGCTGTGTACAAAGCATATAAAAGAAGTAAAAAAAGTCAAAAATATTGCGATTCATATTCGATATAAAAGAAGCAAGCGACAGGGTACTCTGTAGATGAGCCCAAATAACTTTGAACAATGACAAAGAAATTGTGTAATAGTATGTATATTTGTGAAAAATCTATATTTGTGCAAATAAAAAGTTATTGGATTTTTCTGTCGAAGATTTGTCCGTGGTAAGGGCAAAGCTAAACGTAATATCATTTTTAATATTATTAGAAACTAAAATTTTATATTACAATATAATTATACAGAAAGTGACAATTATAAAAGACGTAATATGACATTCAATATGAAATAAATTCAATATTTTTCCAGTTTACGAATACTTTCACCTATTTTTTCGATAAAGTGCCATATTTCTTCTATAGTTCCCAGTATCTTGTTCAGTAAAAACAATATATGCATTTTTTAAATTTAATAATTTAACAGACATTAATCTGAAGTAATCAGGACTGTTGTCCTTTTTCAACTAAACCTCGTATTTAAGGACCCTTTGAATTTTTAAACAAATTTGTTAAATAAAGTTTTCCAAAAAAATTTCAAATAATGACGCTCTGCTTCAGGAAAGTTTTTCATTTTTAATTTTTTTAATGCCCTGTATATTATATCAATGAATTTCGAACACCTTGTATATTATATAAATTTGATTACTGCTCATGGCTTTCCAGTAAAAGCAAATTTTTTTTTAAAACTACTTTTTTTCCAAATCGAACCATACAAAAGTTTACAAGAGAGCAATACCCCATCCGAAGACATACCATATACTTTTCTCATCTTAAAACTATCCCTTACTATTATCTTGTTAACTTTTAAAGTTCTCCACATGCACCCCGTTTCCCATACATCTCAGTCACATCGCGGTTCATACTAAATCTGGCTTTATTCGCATGTACAAAAACAGCTAAGCCCCGGCTTTCCCAAAGCATTTTCAACGACTTTCCACCGCGAATATGTACCCAGGCGTTTAAACGAAAGGCATCTGAAATATGGCAGTCGGCTGTTTGTTTTTCGGAACAGCAAAAAATCACACAGAACATGTGGTTGCGCTCCTGCATACACTAAATCTTTTTCCTGCTGTGGTTGTCCTCGCGACGCGGTTGATGTTAATAATTTTAGAGCGTTGCCAGGATTTAAACATGAGTTTCTGGCGGAAATTACCTTCCCAGGATTTTTAATAAGTAAAGCCATAGTGTCAATTAACAGTGTAATTGTCTTGCCCTGTGTTGCAGGATATAACGATGATGTTAACGAAGCAGGGCGGTCGTCGGGCTCCGCTTAAATATCTCTAATGCAATTTTTATTTTTCATGTAGATACAGGCTTTCCTTATATTTATTTATAATTCGTTTACGTCGTGTAGAAAATAAAATAAATGTATGTGAATTAATTATGTCTGGTATGCATAACTTTTATAAGTTTATTTCATCGCTATTTGCCAAATAAAAAATTCCAAATGGCTCTCATCTCATACCGTGGCTTGTTTTATGGTTAGGCTCAGGTAGACTGTTCCGTTTATCGGCGAGATAAGAGATTTTTTTATTTGGCAAATAACGATGAAATGAATAGTACTTCATATTGTTGCAAATATTCTATTAGTTTAAAAGCCAAAATATAAATATATTTTATATGCAATTTAACGTCTACATCTATATTTACCAAACGGCTGTTTTCGTGTATGTGTCACGAAATTTTTAGGTCGATGTACGAAATGCTTTTCGTTCGAATTTCGGCATGTTGACAAACTCAATATCGTAAATCGACCCTTGCGAACAACGTGGTAACTTTTGTTTTTTGATACGAAGCCTCTAGAGGCATGTTCCGGAGGTGCCTCCGATATGAACGAGGGGGCGGCGCAATATTATTGCGATTTGCTTACGTAAGTTACAGTAGTCAGTAAGTACTCTACTAAGGTTTAAGTGTGTTTTATACAATACAAGTGAGTATGAATTGTAGTTAATATGAGAGAATGGACATAGAAAATGTAGAAAAATAATACGATTTTTACGATACAATACGATAATATAAACGTTATGAACTATACGTTTTATAATACAAAGATCCCCTAAAAGTTGTAGTTACACTATTACAATTTTCTTTAATATTTTTTCTGTTTAATTTTATTTTCTTTGGTTTATATATAATATATATATATATATATATATATATATATATATATATATATATATATATATATATATATATATATATATATATATATATATATATACACTTATTTTGATATGATCAATCTGCAGTTAATTGTAATTTAATTTCGATTTCGTTAACCACAACGTTGATAAATTGTGTTCACAAAAATAATTAAATATTTATTGGAGACAAAGATATAATTATATTTCGACTTTTCAATAAAGATGATTTTTAAAAACTTGCTGTTAACACCACTCTGTATTATCATCATGAGGTCATCAGTCCTAAGACTGGTTGGACGCTAACCTCCAACTTCTCCTATCTTGTGCTAACCTACGCATTTCGCTAATTGTGCTATAACCGACATCCCTTACTATTTGCGAGCAGTAGTCTAATCTGGGCCTACCTCTGCCTTTCTTCACTCCTATTTCTGCCTTCAAAATATCGCGGACTATTCCCCCATGTCTCAGCAAGTGGCCTACCATTCTATCTCTTCTCTTCTTTATGTTTTTCCACATACTTCTTTTCTCGCCGACTTTCTCTAATACTTCTTCGTTTCTAACCCTATCAGTCCACGGTATTTTCATCGTTCTTCGGTAACACCACATCTCAAAAGCTTCTAATTTTTTCCTACTTGCTTCCCCTACCGTCCACGTGTCGCAACCGTATAGTGCCGTGCTCCATACATACCTTTTCAAAAATCTCTTCCTTGTTTCTAAATTTATTACTCCCCGAGCATAAAAGTGTCTTCTTTTTGTTAAAAAGAAGCTACTCGACCCTGCGCTATTCTTTGTTTTATATCTTTATCGCTTCTTCCATCCCAATTTATTTTACTTCCTAAATAAGTGAAGTCTTTAACTTCCTCCAATCTTTCATAATTAATTTGTACTTTCGTTTTTGCTCTGCTCTCGCTCCCTCTGCACACTAACACTTTAGTTTTGTTTTTATTCACCCTCATTCCTTATTCCTCTGTTAACACTGCCTCCATTTCGTTCAACGCTGATTCTAATTCCTCCTTACTAGATGCTAATACTGCTATATCATCCGCGAATCTCAGCGTTTTTAGTTTCTCTCCCTGTACTTTAATCCCGAAATCCTATATCTAAAAATATCTAAAACAAATAATTGCTGAGTTAATGACAAATCATGGAACAAATTTAAATTAAGTGTCTTTTATCTTTTTAGGATTCAATAGTGTTCTATATTTTGTTATTTTTGGTGTTGACAAAAATTATCTAACTAGAATAAAAATATATTTAAAACTGTCTAACGCATACTACGTAAAGTTACATATGCACTAACGTAAATACTTGCTAAGTATGATATATAAGGTGCTCAAAAGATATATGTTGAAAATCAATTTGGAAACAGATTTTTTTAAGTAAAAGTTTATGAGGTGTAGTGTAAACGTAAGGAATATCTTACATAATAAATATGTTTACCAGTAAATGATGTCTAACATATATCACTGAGAAGACCAAAATAACTACAAATAATATTGTTAAGGGTATTTTTAATCCGACTTATAGTATTAACAAGACATCTGGTGTTCTGATATATAGGGTGTCTCAATTGAAACCATAGGATTTAAATTACGCGCCATTTACGATTTGCCAAAGATAGCGCATCAATTTTTAACGACTGTCATTTACATATCATACGAGATCAACATGCCTGGGTGTCTCATTTGAAACTATAGCATGTGATTTGTGAATAAAACTAATAATATGTAACAAACTGAGATTTTTTATTATTCTGCATAAAATGGAGACGGCTACAAATCGAAAAGAATATCATTCATGTGATCGCCTCGACTCATCTGGCATGATGTCAATCTCTTAGCAAAATTATCAATAATACGCGCACATAATACTGGCTTTATTTCCAGAATAGCATGTTGAATGTTTGCTTTGAGGTGATTGATTGTTGCTGGCTAGATGGCGTACACTTTTCCCTTGACATAACCCTAAATAAAAAAGTCCAGCAGTGTTAAATGACATGATCTTGCAGGCCAATTGATGTCAGCATTCCGTGAGGCGACATGATCAGGAAATTTGGTATACAACAGAGTTATGGTCGCACGTGCTGTATGACACGTTGCACCGTTCTGCTGAAACCACATGTTCAATTTTGTATGCTGACAGATACAGATCTTTCTTTATAATCCGATGCGTGGTAGCTCTTGACATATTCAATTGTTGTGCACGAAATCGAATTGATATGTTTCGAGACACCAGTACACATTATCTCACTGTAACAATATTTTTAGCTAACTGGCCACGACGAGGATGTATTTGTGTTGCATGATCAGTGACAAAACCCGTCTCTTAAAATTTCTTGATTAAGTCAGAAACTGTTTATTCTGTAAACGCTTCATGTTGTCCTAATTTTGTGCGAATTTTTCTTAATGCAACTGTAAATTATCGCTCAATTTCATAAAACAGTTGTACACAAACAATTCGTTGCCGAACTGTTAATCACGACGTGTTAACGTCGCATGGTCTGTAGAGGATGTTAGTTAAATATTGACTCACTATCTTTGAGATAACACAAATGGCGCGCTATTCAAATCCTATAGTTCCAACTGATACACCCTATACTTGCGCAACCCTGAAGAATTAATTAATATTACTAATTAAATAATAATAATATTACGTATTTAATATTCAAATCAATGGAAAATACATATAAATTCTGATGGAGTTTCAAACAACGGAAAAAATAATTTTCATGCCGCCCTTATCAATTCTAAGACCGTCAGATAATCCGTTGTAAGAGTGGTTGTTTTCCCGAATTCGAACAGCAAACATCGGAATCCATAAAATCGGTTTTAATGTATTTACAACGCCGGATAAGATTATTACTTTGTACTTTTACGGCATCATTCCGACCGAAGCAACGCAAATATTATACAGTTTTATTTTGAAATTTATTTACGAAGTTCGGCGGAAACCATAAAAGAGAAGGGAGATAAACTAGTTTCAGGAATATATGTATAATAATAGAGGGCCCGATATCGATCCTAATCGCGTATTTTATTACGACATTTTAATAATGTTACGTCGGGAAGGCGCGATAAATCAGAGTAAAAGCGCTTAGCTGGTTGCATATCCTACATATGTAGCTTGATGTAGGTTGGTAACATTGCGATGTACGGGGTGACAGTGGCGGCTAGTTAGGGTCAGGGGCAGGGGGCTGGGCACTGCCTATATGTTACGTGGTGCGGGCGCAATTACGTGAACAACGGCCGCCAGGGGTGCTAGTGCTCTTGCAGTGTCGTTTCTCCCTTTCTCTTACGTCCCTCACATATAGTAACAGTAAACATAACCTCGCGTACATGTAAACAAACGCATAATCACAAGTTGTAATGATGTAATAAATCTGCAGTATATAAATAAAACAGTGTAAAATGGAGGATCCGCCGAAAGTAAAAAAGAAAATGCGTCGTGTGATACGACGTTGCATAGTACCCGCATGCAATTACGAAAAGAACAAACTTGCTCGATTGTGCAAATCTTAATTATATATTCACTTGAAGGGACAATGAAGCTTTCTGCCTATAATCATTTCACAATACACTGGAACACATAATTTACACTAAAAATACCTACCACGTTAAATTGTTATCCACAATTGTACACAAGTGTGTTCAAAATTTGCGATATTATGGCGTGTTCTGTTTTCGGTAAAGTGCAGTGAAATAGATAGCTTCACTGTCCCTTCAACGATACTTTGATTACTCCCAATTTACAATATTATAATTTGTAGTATATACTACAAACTTTATTTGCTCTGTGAATTAATATTTTGAAATTCTTTCTCTCATTTGTAACAGAAATGTTCATAGAATAAGTGTCAACACTTATCCGACAGATTATATACGTATGTATATGTACATATTACGTGTAAATAAAGAAATATTGCAGGAACACACGAAAACATATTTTTTATAATTGAAAATTAACCTAATTCAATTTCACCTATATGATAAACAATAATAATCGTTACGTAATACATTGTGTGTCATTTTGTTATTAATTTTACATCATTCGTTACGTATATATTAAAATTTAAAAACATTTATGTTCAAATTTCCCGGCAATTTCGCACTGCAAGACAACTAGCGCCCATTGTACAGTAATTCACCAGTGAACTACCGCAGTGCCAGGAATGGTCAGGGGCATACCACTACCTATATGTCGCGATGACAAACAGTGCCAAATAAAGTAAACGGCCACTCGAGGCGCTGACGTCGGAATTGTCTCGCCCTCTCTTTTCAATCGCTATGCCTCTCCTCGTGCACACACGAAGTTGAAAAGAGAAAGCAACACAATCCCGATGGCAGCGCCGCCACTAGGAAATACATTTTTTTAAACACTCCTTTCTGTAGTAGGATACCCCTAATTAGGTTAGGGTAGACCGGCAAGGTATTGCCTCACTAAAACTGAAATGGCGAACAAATAGTAATATAGAGTGTCTCAGCTGGAACTATAGGATTGAATTGCGCGCCATTTGTATTCTGTCAAAGATTAAGGCGTCAATAATTAACGACTGTCATCTACAGACCATACAACGTCAACATGCTGCGATTAACGGTTCAACAGCGAATAGTTTGTGTACAATTGTTTTATGAAAGTGAGCGATCATTACAGTTGCATTAAGAAAAATTCGCAGAAAATTAGGGCAAAATGAAGTGCCTACACAATTAGCAATTCGTAAGTTAAGGAGATTAAACAGACGGGTTCTGTTATTGATAAGGCAACACCAATACGTCCTCGTCGTGGTCGGCCAGATGGAAATATTGCTGCAGTGGTAAGAAGTGTACGGGAGTACCCAAAAATCAACATCACCTTCTTTCTTTTCTAGCACCCAATTAATAAATGTACCACGTTATGGATAGTCTGTACCTTTTATTTGTTGTGTCAACTGAATTTTGTATGCTGACAGACGCAGATCTTTCTTTAAAATCCGATGCGTGGTGGCCTATTAGGACCTTGTCTTCGGTACTTCTTCCTTAAAATGCTTAAATCTTTCCATCCTCTTGTAAATTTCTCACCCAAAACAGACACTCATTTGTGAATGACACTTTCAGTCTATTTTTTTTCTTTGAGAAATTATTTCTGCATAAAAGTTTAGTCTTGTATGCGTTTAAGCGACCTTAAATAGTCATTTGTTTTGAAATATTTTGTTTACAGCTATTTTGGTTTAACTTGGAGCACTACTTCTTCTTTTACAGGGCTAGCGTAATAAATTAATATAATGATTAATAATATTAATCATTAATATAATGATTAATTATTAATATAATGATTAATAATATTAATTAATAATATGGTTTCCCTCTTGTGAAAAGAATGCTTGTATAGAGATGTTTTATCATATGGAAATCTTTTGATTCCTCCTTGATTTCGGTGCTATACCATAAATACAAATGGAACATGCCATATTTCCTTTAATAATCTTTAAATGTATCCTAAGATTTGGGTTATCAACCATCAGGCATTGTGGTATTCCATCCTGGAGACTTATTTCCCTTTCTTGTTTCTTATTCATGATTGTTAGTTATTAGTTTCTGGAAAATGATTTTGAGCTCAATTAACGTAGCCCCATCACACACTAGATTTGAGATGCGTTCCTGTTAGTTAAATCTGGATCACCTCCCTTGCGCAACCCTTAGAGAATACTTACTGCAGTAGTATTCTCTAAGTAATACTAAGTAGTGTTCTCATATTACCTAATAGTCTAACTGCATAAATGAAATAGATAATCTTCTTTGTGTCTAACAATCTTTAAGAAATTCTTCAGGTTTATACCTTTTCGGAAAATGGTTTCGCCTTACTATGGTTGCAGAATGGTTCAAATCTTATTAGGATCATTCATTTATCTTCCTGCTCTTAACTCACCTAAAAAATAATACATATCCTTGCAAATTGCTTCACCTATCGGCCTACACCCCCATACAAGCTTGTCAAGGGTAGGAACAAGTCGCAAAACTCCGATATCGGACCACCCATGAAGTACGCAGTAAATAGAAATGAAGTACTGAGTAAAGACGAGTTACTCAGTGGCATTGAGACTTTTGCAGAATGAATATCGAGTATGTATGAATGTACACAGAGTTCCATCTGTTCCATCTGTAAAGTATTTCTTCTTAGTCTTTCTTCTATGCATCATAGAGAATCTCACACTTTTTCCTATTCTTGACAAGCTGTACAACAATTACTAATGCAATTTTGAGCGCCTGACAGTGACGCGAAACATGGCCGGGGTGATTCGAACAAAAGACGCTACTTATATAAGTAATTTCTTCATGTCAAACACAACACGAGCGCGGGAAATACTTTGGGAAATAATTCATTTACTGCGGATACTACAGGGGTGAAGATTGCGATGCGTTAAGCGGCCCTCGAGACGGTGGGCCTTAATAGAATTTTTTTGGTACATTTTCGCCTAGATCCTTAATTTATATAGCCGATAAATCAAGAGGCAATAATTTTTACACACCAGTAAACTTCCTAGTTGCTCCCACGGGATAAATTCCGGGAACGAGGGAATTATAAATAGAAAGGGAATGAGCCTTTTAGTTTATATAGTGAGAGTTGTAAAAGGTCGAGGCGTATTTAATAAATAGAATAAGAGTATTAAGTTGGATGCATATTTGCTTGTGTTCTATATATTTAAAAAAAATAAAAGTGAGTTAGATAATGAGTTCTATTACACTAGTGGCTTAATAGTCCAGGCAACAAAGACCAAAAGAGGCCAAATAGCGGCAATAATTCATGTAAAAGCCAATTTTGACACAGTTGTAAGGGAAGGTGTCCTTAACAACATACTAAAAGTACTTATGGGTGGAAGTGAAGCTAAGGGGCGGGGGGGCTGTAAAGGTCCCTTTTTTCAGTATTTTGTTAATAACTCGAAAACTACTGCCTCTAGCGAAAATATTCTTATATACTAAATTAATCTAGATAAAATTCTCTGTTTTCGCTAGAATCAATAATTAAAGAGATATGGAGGGGGAAAAATAGCAGTTCTTAAAAAATCGATTTTTATTATTAAAAATCAAGTTTTAATGATAAAGGAACTATGATCAGACCGCGTATTAATGACTTTACTGCATGTACCGCCTTTTGTGTCCGCTCTGGGGGCGGGGGAATGCAAATGGGGGACGCAAGGCATCATTGTGGTAGACGGTGGTTTCCTTCTCCACCGCATGAAGTGGAAAGAGTCCTCCTGCATTTCTTCAATTTGCCATCAGTACATTGCCTATGTACAGAAACATTATGGTGAAAATTGTGCAGTGGTTTTTGATGGTTACAGTGATGTTAACAGCATAAGACGAGCAGAACAGAGGCGAAGAGAGCTCACAAAAACTTCGATTGACATGAACTTTAATGAAAGCACGACAATAACAGTTCAACAGGAGCATTTTCTTGCTAATAAAAGGAACAAAACAAGACTGATGATGACAGCAGCAAGGATTAAAACAACTGTTGCTACAGGGGATGCTGATGGCACTATTGTGAGGTGCGGGTTAGATGAAGCTGCTGTACATCCAACCGTAGCAATAGTTGGGGAGGATGTGGACTTGATAGTTCTCCTCATTGGATTGGCACCACCATATATCAACATGTACTTCATGAAGCCAGGCCGTGAGAAGGTGGAGACAAAATTGTTTTCGGTGCGACAACTTCAAGATCTTCCATTCGCCAAGAAGATCCTCCTTCTCCATAGCTTCTCCGGATATGCGACACCACCTCGGCGTAACATGGAAAGAGCAAAGTGGGAATCTCTAAGCTCTTCACATCAAATCCTGGCCTCGCCCATGACATCTCAGCAATATTCATAGATCCTTCCACATCAACTGAGGATATCGAACAGGCTGGCGAGAAGCTTTTTCTGGCTGTATATCAAGCGCCTGCACAAGACAACCTGAACAAACATCAGTACTCAGCATTTCTGAAAGCGTCAACGAAGCCCAAATCAGACTTGGTCACTCTTCCTCCAACCAGAGGAGCGTCAAAGCAACACTCGCTCAGAGTATATGTACAGGTATATGTATAGGTTAACAACTATATGTCCATTTACATATAGTTGTTAAATACTGGTTTCTTTAAATTACACATATCAATTTGTGCTAAATACTTACGTTGGTCCGATTACTTTCTTACAGATACAACAGTGGCTCGGCAACCCTCTACCACCTACCCAATGGGGTTGGGCCAGGGGAGAAGATGTGATCCTCAACCCAGTTACCACGAACGACCCTGTGGCACCCGACTATGTTATAAATATGATCTTTTTGCCGATTCATGATTGGGTATGGGTCGCGCTGCGGCTGCCGCAAAGCAGCGATTGTCTGCCCCGGTGTCTGCGGCGTGTGCCTCGGCTCATGTACGAACGGAGCCCCTTTCGAAGACAGCATCGATGATGATGAAAATTTAGATTTTGACTAAAATTTATGTTCCAGATACATCCTTGGACACAAATTTCTTTTTTCCATTTATATTTATTATTGTTATTATTTATTATTAGTGAATTATTTCAGTTTTAACAATAAACATTTCATTTTTAACAGATTTAAAACTGCCATTTTCCCCCCTCCATATCTCCTTAATTATTGATCCTAGGGAAAAAGTTTGTAGAACTTTTTTGTAGATAATTTTATCTAGATTAATTTAGTATATATTATAAGCATGTTTTCGCTAGAGGCAGTAGTTTTCGAGTTATTAACAAAAAACTTAAAAAAGGGACCTTTACAGCCCCCCCCCCTAGCTTCACTCCCACCCATCAGTACTTTTAGTATGTTGTTAAGGACACCTTCCCTTACAACTCTGCAGAAATTGGCTTCTACATTAATTATGCCGCTATTTTTCCTTCGTTGCCTGGACTATCAGGGATATTACCACTATAATAAGCTAAAGGAAGGATTTCTTGACAAATTTTTTTTGGGTCGAAGATAAGGTAATGAGATTATAATATTTAAGGATGTTATTAGGTATATATTAAAGTATAATGCAAAAAATTATTATCAAAATATATTCAAAAATCACTCAATCTATGTACATGTTTATAGCTAGTGAAATACAGAGGAGATTTTAAAAATATGGTTTTCTATGTGTTTAGCGAGTATCTAAATAAAAAACGTTGAATTTTGTACAAAAACGGGCAATAATGTTTTCATAAATAATGTTTAGATTAACTTATCGAAAATTTCGTACGTATTTCACTTCAAAATGTTATTTTAAAGATATTGTTCAGAATTCGCATGAAGAGAATGACAATTGTTGGAGTTATGCTGCGCGCCGTTTTGAAATATCATATGTTATTTTAAAGATATTGTTCAGAATTCACATGAAGAGAATGACAATTGTTGGAGTTATGCTGCGTGCCGCTTTGAAATATCATATTTCGAGAACAGCGCGTTTAAAATTTTTAAATGTGTTATAGACATGAAACGGGACAGAACCATAAAGCCGTCCTTCCTTGTAAAAGGTGGTCCAACCAAAACGCACGATGTCAATTGTAAATAAAACAAAAAGTTTTCAGAGAATTATCTTAATATTTTTTATTATGATAGAAGGATCTATGACAATTATGTGTGAAACAAAATATCGGCCAAATGCTCGCCACGGCTTTGGTGGTATACCTCTATCCGATGGTCCATATTTTCAATGACTCTGAGACATAATTGAGGTTCAATGTCGTTAATGTGCCGAATTATCTCATTCTTTAGCTCTTGAATTGTTCTTGGCTTATTGACGTACACTTTTTATTTTAAATATCCCCAAAGAAAGAAGTCCAACGGTGTCAAATCACATGATCGTGGCGGCCAATTAACGTCGCCACGACGTGAGATAACACGGCCATTGAATTTCTCGCGCAAAAGTGCCATTGTTTCGTTGGCTGTGTGGCAAGTGGCACCATCCTGTTGGAACCACATACTGTCTAGGTCCATATCCTCAATTTCTGGCCACAAGAAGTTCGTTATCATCTCGCGATAGCGAACACCATTCACGGTAACTGCTTGGCCGACCTCATTTTTGAAGAAGTACGGCCCGATGAAGCCGCCAGTCCATAGACCGCACCAAACAGTCACTCTTTGTTGATGCATGGGCTTCTCAACAATCACTCGTGGATTCTCATTTGCCCAAATGCGGCAATTCTGATTGTTAACGAATCCACTGAGGTGAAAGTGTGCCTCGTCGCTGAAGATGATTTTCTTTGTAAAGCCACCATTCACTTCTGTCTCTGTCTGTTCAACCAACCATTCGGCGTATTGACGACGCTTCAAATGGTCAGTAGGCTTCAGCTCTTGAGTCAATTGAACCTTGTAAGCGTGTAAATTCAAATCTTTATTCAAAATTCGCATCAGTGATGTTCGTGAGATGTTCAATTGTTGGGCACGACGACGAGTCGAGGTTGACGGCTCTTCTGCTACACTATCGCGAACAACAGCAATGTTTTCCGCAGAATGAACTGGGCGAGCATGCACAGGTGTTTTCACATTTCCTACAGACCCGGTTTGCTGAAATTTGCGCACAATTCTCCCGATTGTGGACACATTTGGTCGATTATGCTGACCAAATAAGTCACGAAGTGTACGAAATGCATTTTGATTTGAACGCTCATTTTCGTAAAAGGCTTCAACAATCTTAACGCGCTGCTCAATTGTGTACCTCTCCATGGTTGAATTTGTCAGACACTAAAACAAAGAAATGTCAAATTAAGTTGGGCAAAGAACTTGACGATAAGGTGTGACTCACAATTAACATCGTGCATTATGGTTGGACCACCCTTTATATTTAAATATTCTTCCTCATTCTCTTTCCTCGAACATTTCATGTTAGAGCGTGCTTCTTTCGCTGCATCTATCAGATATCTTGACGTGCTTGATCCGCTTAGCATCGGTTTCTAGACAAACATTGTATGATTGGACGCCATACCACCTCCAAAACTTTCATAATTCGAAGAATATTAGTCAGACCATCATCAAAAGTACACACAGCAATTTTCAAACAGTGGCATTGAAACTTTCATTGCTACTTTGCGTGTAGCCTCTCAAGCAACGGTTTAGAAGCTCGTCTCGGTTCAGGTCATCATAAATTGATTTGACAGCTTTAAAAACTTCCTTAGCGGGGGCTTATGATGGAAGGTGTCCAAGGAATCCCCTGCTTGCGCCTTCTTCCAGCCACACCAAGACTCTCAGCACTTTTCGTACTGCCGATTTTCGTCGGTTGATAAGTTATGAAATAAAATCGCCCATATTTCATTTTTCATATTTTCCAAGGAGTTCGGATTCAGACGTATTGCCAAGCCATAATAAATTGTTAATTGATCAAGCGTTATACTAACGCACTTTTGTTTGTAAATGCTTCTAACTAAACATAAACATATTTTAACGAGATCTGTTGTGTATTAGAGAAGTTAGAAATCATAAGGTAAAACTTTAGGCTGTACCTAGGCTGTACAGCAGGTATTTATTTGACGCAAGTGCCGTTTCCGACCAGTCCGACCCTCTTAGGAAAGAGCGCAAAATTTAAAGAAAAAAAATATCTGCCCCATATTCTAAAAGGTTCAAAGAATTGTTCAAGCTAATAAAAAAAATAGATTTTTTGAAAAATGTATAATGGTGTTACCCCTTAACAGACCTAAAGAGAGAAAATTTGAATATTATAGATTTATACTAGCTGATGGTCTTTGTTTTGTAATATTTCCTACAATTTCTACAGTGGATCTATTTATAATTATATTTCCATTACACTAACAGTGTAAATAATTATCATGAATTTATTAAATCTTAGTCTTAATCACCTCCTGATCATGCCAACTTGGTTGGCGAAAATCGCGTTCAGTAACGCCTAATCTTTCGGTGTTCCTGGAGAATTAATCTCTTGTTTTCGTTGTTTCATTTAAATAGTATTGATTATTTTATGCTGCCTATTTCGACTGCATAAAATCTTTCCAACGATTGAAGTTTTATATTCCCATCAAAAAAGAAATAATAACTTCGTTAAAACTTTATCGGAATTACCCAGCAAACTGCGGACTATAATCTCTGTTGCTTATAGTAAAAACATTAAAATAATAAAGCGGAATTGCGGATATAATATAAAATTTCTTCTGTTGTATCGGGTATGTAGCGATTTATCTCGATTCAAAAATGCGATTGCGTCTATGAAGGAGATCGTGCTTGGAGTACACTAGGAGGATTTTGTGCCAGGCCGGAGTGTAAGCACCTACAGTTGGATTTTTGATAAAAATCCATACTTTTTAAATTGCATTTTAGTTGAGGAAAATAATTCCATTCCCCATTATTTAATACGATGCACATAACGTTCGGACAAATAATAATAAGGTCAATAGAAATTATATAACATATTTAATTTAAAATTTTTCAGGGATAACGTTGTAAAATGCTATAAATTTGCTTACAATCGGAATTATTTAGAATTTATGTTGAATGAAGGAGACTATCTTAGTGTTTTTGAAACCACTAAGGGAAAAAGTGTTAACCGAAAATCTAAATTCTCATCAAAATTGAAAAGTAAATAATAATTAAAGCTATATCTTATAGATCCATCAATAAGAAAACAAAATTTCAACCGAAATTTTAATTTTTACAATCAAAATCAAGAAAAAATTATAACACTAATGAAATTGTAACTGGTTATGGAGAAAAATTTCCATAAGTCCAGGTCTAAAAGTTTTAATCATTTATGAATAATTACAATTATTTGGTAGATTCAAGAGACGTATCTTTTGCCTAGTTAAAAATCAGTATATACCGGGTGACCACTGGGAACTGGACGATTTTGAAATAACTGTTACACAAAGAATTTGCAAGATAATAAGATTTTATTAACATGAGAATGAAGCGTACACAATGCCATTTACGATGTGTATCATGTGTGGAAGATTATGTCATCGAGATGGTATCCATCACGTCGAATGCAGTTTTCAACCCTCTTCACGAAATCGTGCATGACACGCTCCAACATTGCTCGATCGATACTCATAATTTCCTCACGAATGGCATCCTTCAAGTCGATCAAATTCTGCGGTTTGTTAGCATATACCCGACTCTTCAAGTACCCCCACAGAAAAAAAATCACAGATTGAAAGGTCTGGAGACCTTGGGGGCCACGGCACATCTCCAAAGCGTGAAATTAGTCTTCCTAGGAACATGTGCCGGGCAACATTCATTGATGCGTTAGCAGTATGTGCCATAGCATCATCTTGCTGGAACCATACATTCCTTAGATTTGTCCGTTTTCTGCGAATTTCTGGCATAAAACAATTTTGGAGCATCTCAAGGTAGAGGTTAGAGTTAACGGTGACGGTACGCCCGGCCTCTTAAAAAAATAGGGACCAATAATGCAAGTAGGACCAATGGCACACCACACTGTAACTTTTTCGGAATGAAGGGGTCGTTGATGGATAGTTCATGGATTTTCAGGAGCCCGGTACCTGAAGTTCTGTTTATTAACCATTCCATCTAAATGAAAATGAGCTTTGTCGCTCATTAGAAGCTGTAGAACTAAATTTTGTTCCAAAATCACTTGCATTCTGATAGCGAAATCCTCACAAGTTTCAAAGCCTCTTTCCTTTAGCTGCTGAACAATCTGTAGTTTGTAGGGGTGGAATTTTAAGTCCTCATGAAAGATTTTTCTAACCGACTCGTGATACAGGTTCAATGCCATTGCATGTTTTCGGGCGGACCGTGTAGGACTTCTGATAAGCGCCTCGATGTTTTCAGGGGTTCTAACGGTCCTCTGTGGACCTTGTGACTTTCTCTTCATTATACTGCCAGTTGTTCTCAAATTGTTGACCCATCTTAGGATGGTGTTGCGAGACGGAACAGCTCCCCGCCGACCAATATTGAAGTGAACGCGAAAAAGCGGCTGTGTAGTTATTCCTGACTCGCCATTGCGAATAAACGTGTCGTATGCAAACACGCGATGCACTGCTGTCCATTGCTCCATGGTTATTGAAATGGCACAACATTACGCAGGTGGTAACACCACATTTGCCCCACTCCAACTGCGTTAAGCTCCGCACTACGCGTTCTAAAAACATCCGGTTCCCGGTGGTCACCCTGTATATGTAATACATGTTTATGTGAATGTCAAGCATGCATATTATTAACGTAAAATGCAATAAAAAGCAATTAAAATATTTTTTTATTTGGTACAGACTTTTTCGTGATAACTATATAACAACATTAAAATTCCAAAAGAACCATTTTATTCAAATAATAAAACAACACAATAATATAAAAATTAATTAAAAAATCAATTAAATTAATTAATAAACAAATTCAATGGGTAAATAGTGATTTAACTCAATATTATTTTAGTTCTCAATGTATGAGTATTGATATATTCAACATTACTTATACTTTAAAGAAAATAGTATTAATTAATTTTATATCGCAAAATAAAGTACTTATTTAAAATACTTTATGAAGGAAATTTTTAATTACAAAACAATATGGTTTAAAAATGCAATTAATAAATAGGTATGTACAAATAAATAAATATAAATTAGCACTACATTACGTAATATATACATATATTATAACATACATTACGGCCTGAAACATAGACCTCTAAAACTGGAAGTCCAGATACTGCACTGCTATGAAAAATAAAAACAGTGAATCTTTTTTTAGATTGGGTTAACATTTTTATTGCATAGATTGGTAATATAATAATTTTCTTTTATAAACTAAAGCCGTGGTATTATAATTCCAAATTATGTGTTATATGTATCTTCAGAATTTGTAAATAAAAAAGTAAAAATACTTTTCAGTTATCTTTAATTTACAAATGTTTCATTACAGTGGTGTTGCTTTATAAGATATATGTATATATATATATATATATATATATATATATATATATATATATATATATATATATATATATATATATATATATATATATATATATATATATATATATATATATATATATATATATATATATATATATATATATATATATATATATATATATATATATATATATATATATATCTGTATTTAATAACAAAATAAATACTCTGCTGTTTTAATAATGTTAAGATATTGTGCAATATTAATTGCATTTAAATATGTAAATGTCAAACCAAAAATATAGAGTTTTAAAAGGTCTTTATGGTCATTTCTCGGTTTTTATTTGTTCATTCTCAATGTTTTATGAATTTTACTTACGAAATTGTCTTTCCTTCTTTGTTTTCGTAATTTTCATGAAATTACTGTGCCAATTAATTTGATCAACTATAAACGTGCCATATAGAAGGTTTCGTATAAAAAATTTAAAAATTATCTACCTTATTTTGCGACATAAAATGATATCCATCATTTTTTCTTTTTGACTTCAAGAAATCAAAAAATAATGATTCAAAAACACTAGAAACTACCAGTGCAATGTTTTTCAACATTAATCGAAGTATTAACTGACAATCAACTTTTGATTTTTAAATGGAACCATATACTTTTGTTTTAATTTGTTGAATTTAGTTTTTTTTTCTCTGAAATCAACTATGTACCATAAGATTTATTGAAATTAGATTGATGTTGAAAAAAATTGATTTTGGTACAAGTTTGTAGTATTTTTTTAAACAATAAATTAGATTTTTTCTGTTTTTTTAATCACATGGAAAATAACAGAGTACATCTTGCGATGTTCAGATCTATTATTTTCATATTTCAAGAAAACTATTAACATTTTATTGAATTTAATTATATATTATTATAATTACATGAGGTTTACATATTATTAAACCGGTCCTGGCATGCATGACGTTTTCGATATAGATATTTTTGCATACGCCATCTATCTATGAGTAGTCTTCATAAAAACTTCATAAAAAATCATAAAATGTACAAGATACCAAATACGTTCTTGCTGAAAAATAAGGTGTAAAAGTAAATAAGAAAAAATCTGTATACAATCACGGTATAAAATATAATATGCGATTCTCATAAACGGTTATATCATAGTTTCAGTAATTTAAAATTACTGTGATTTTTTAAATCTAAAGCTGAAACTGACTTTTTGTTATTCTGGAACCTCACACTTCAAGTGAAAACGCTTTCTTAAATACTTTTCTTATTAGTATATTTATTACAATTAATTATAGCAATCTACTTTTTCTTATCACAACTTTTTCTACATTCCGGCCTGTATTTGAAGAGAGCCTTATCCCCGAGTAGAAATGCACGATTTTCATGAGCCAAATCACGTTTGGTGCGGAATTTTTTCTTTGCGACTACTGCGCCAGGACGTGTCGCACATGCATTTGAATCTCGTAGACCGGATTTAGCAGTTTTGGCGGTGCGGGCGGCGTTGGGGGAGGTGCGCGAAGGGCGCGTCAGTAATTAGGGCTCGATGACATGCAAATTTCGCCGTCTGAGGCGTCGAGTGGCCTACAAATTCGAATTCGCCCTCCGTAGATTACGTATGCCATCCGTTTAGGTTGCACAGACGCTGGGGTTACAGCGGGGGGAGGGACAAAAAGCTGCCTCTTCATGCGGGTAATTGCTTTGGATTTTCGGTTTTCAAACGAGAAACCTTGAACCAGATTTCCTGTTTGCTAGTCTAAAGACTGTCTCTCTGTGATCTGCGCCCGCTCGATATGAGGTGGTAACTCTTATTATCGAAGTACTCGATTTTTTGTAACCCCTTTAATCATCGTAGGTGAAAAGGGATATAGCTGCATTTTTAATTCACGATGGTCAATTTGTTTGTGATTGTACATATACAGGGTTTTTAAATAAGGACACTTGATTTTTAAACGTAAAAAAAGAACAAGTTGGGTGTGAGATATCCACTCGATTTTGTTTTTATTTGAAAGAATATTTTATGGAATTTCGTATAGAATATAACGTCGTTCGCGCGGCTTTGCTTGGTGGCACGTATTCGGGAGGTTCAATTTTCGATAATTTTGTCGCATAAATCTGACTGAATTTGCTGGATGGCGGTCGTTGGACTGAGGGCATTAATTGTTTGCGGGTTATTCGCATAGACCTGCGAATTAAGATAACCCCAACGGAATAAGTCTAAAGACGTTAAATCGCACAATCTCGGTGGCCAGTTAATGTCGCCGCTGCGCCCTCAGATCGCTCGTGCAAAATGTTCATCGTGGCATATGCTATGTGGCACGTAGTTTTGGCCAGAAGTATTTGCTTATCATCGATCTGTAGCGCTGGCCGTTGACGATTATGGCAATGCCAGTTTCGTCTTGAAATAAGTACGGACCGATAATTCTGCCAGACCAAAATCCGCACCAAACAGTGACTTTCTCGAGATGTATTTGGTGCTGGTGTGTCTCGTGTGGATTAGTATCGTTTCAAATCCGACAATTTTGCTTGTTCACGTATCCATTCATCCAAAAATGGACTTCGTTGCTAAAAACAATTTTTTGGCGACATTTGGGTCAACTTCCAACTACTCTAGAACCCAATCAGCGAATACACGGCGTTGGCTATGGTCGTTTACCTTAAGGTCCTGAGTCAGTTGGATTTTATACGGGTGCAGACCCAACTCCCCATGCAAAATTCGCCAAGTTGAAGAAGCGGAAAGATCAAGTTCTTGTGAACGACGAGAAATTGACTGCGTCAGCACTAATTTTGAAAATAAAATTTGATGGTTTGCACACGTTTTTGAAAGCTGTAACCTTCGATGGGGATTTGCCATACACTAGTAAACAACTCACAATAAATTTGACATATGTTGCATTAATAACATGGCCGTTATAACCTAACAAATTTCGAGCGTCCCTACTGAAAGAGCCTGTATATTTAAGATATAGCCAGCACATTTCATACATTGATGCAAGAAGGACCAATTACAACATCCCGCTAAACTACGAATTTCGAAAAAAATCGGACATGCCATCTTTTAACAATAAACGATTCAGCTATATTACAATCTTCATATGTTTATCATAATGCATGTAAAAAATCATTATACAAAAATAATTAAAATGTAGCAAATGACCCCACAGTGAAAATTTAAGCTATAATAAGTATAGTTGTAATAATAGTAAACATATTGGCAGTACTATATTTACTACAATACTGCACTACAGTACTACATCAATACAGTATCTATTAAAGGATTGGCAAGTACTAACTTACCCCCAAGTAAGGATACTTTCGTTTATGTATCTGTATATGTATCTGTATAGCTTTAGACTTTATCTGTTTATGTATCTGTATAGCTTTAGGTATTGTCATTGTTTCCCATTGAGTTCCATGAGCATTGGTCGGATGTATTAACAACAAACAGTGTACGAAATTCTGATAGTTTAAATATATACAATGCTATTCAAAAGTCCCCTCCCTTATCTTTGGAACGATTATACATAAACTAGTGAAATTTGGTAACTGAATATTAAGGGCTGTAAACTTCCCTACTAGTGATGATAGATGACGTATGCGTCAAAGATGACGTCACAAGGTCATTGTGACCAATAATTTTAAATTGAACCCTATGGCAAGCGACACCTTTTAAAAGGTATCGAAAAAACCTATTCAATGATACTAATATTGTGTCTGTTTACGGCAGTTTTGACAACTGGCTTTCAAAAACCGCATTTTTAATGAAAGGTTTCCCAATCGTCCAGTTTCGAGGACTTATTTGAGAGAGCTTCTTTGTAAGTTTAAAACAACGGGTAGTATTAATGATGCAAAACGATCTGGCAGACCACAAATTTCTGATGAGAAAAAAATTTATATACTGGCAGAAGTAATAGTAAATCCTACTTCTTCAACAACTCAAGTTGCATCAACCTGTGAAGTCAGTTAAAGTACAGTGCACAGGGTGTTGAAAAAAAAGCAAATTTTACCCATACAAATTAAAAATGGTTCATCAACTCTCAGACGACGATCCAGACCGAAGACTGCAATTTTGTGAAAATATGGAGACTAAAATTAACCAACAGCCAGACTATGTCAAAACAATTTGTTTTAGTGACGAAAGTACTTTCTATATAAATGGAAATGTAAATACACAAAACGTGAGATATTGGAGTGACGCAAATCCTCACATGTTTCGTGAAACACATACTCAGTATCCCGAGAAGGTCAATGTTTGGGCAGGTATACTGGGAAACCACATCGTTGGGCCTGTTGTTTTAAATACCAACTTAACCGGTGAGGTGTATCTGCAGATGTTGCAAAATGCAATAGAACCGTTAATCCTTGAAATTTTGGAAGATAATCAAGACGAATTCGACATTTTGGAAATAACATTCCAACAGGATGGTGCTCCTCTACACTATTACGGTGCGGTAAGACGGTATTTGGATGAAGAATACCCTGGTAGATGGATTGGACGACGAGGTTCAATGGAATGGCCGCCTCGATCACCGGACCTCACAGCTTTAGATTTTTTTCTGTGGGGGTATCTTAAATCGAAGGTTTACGCCACTCAGCCTGACAATATTGATGTTTTAAAACAACGTATTGTTACAGAATGTAGGGCTATTTCCGCAGACACATTTGAAAAAGTACGAGAAGAGTTTCGCAATAGGATGTTTTACTGTCAGGAAGTAGATGGAGCTCACTTCAAACAATTACTATAAGTAGGTACTGATTCTTGAATCTGTAATTAAAATTATTATCCAAGTTTACTGATTACTGATTTAATCCATCAAAGTTACCATAAATACAAACAATAGTATCATTGAATAGGTTTTTTCGATACATTTTAAAAGAGGTGTCGCTTGCCATAGGGTTCCATTTAAAATTATTGGTCACAATGACCTTGTGACGTCATCTTTGATGCATACGTTATCTATCATCAATAGTAGGGAAGTTTACAACCCTTAATATTCAGTTACCAAGTTTCACTAGTTTATGTATAATCGTTAAAAAGATAAGAGGGGGGGGGGGGGACTTTTGAATAGCACTGTATAATGAAGAAATGGCATACAACTTCTTGCAAGGTTTTTTTCGATTAATCTGTATATGATTTTTAGAAGCTTTGGAACCTTTCTGAACTAGTTTTTGAACAACTTGTCCCTATGACTATAACCCTAAGACATTAAACTTAATTTTAAATCAAAGATCACGAACGTTTCCTGTTACATTTCATGTCAAATCGTCCAAGGAAGTTCTTATTCGGGCTGTACGTCTGCATTTTTCATGAACGTCCCAGAACTGCAACTCCGTCCGCGAAATTGTATTGTTCCATTTCGGGCTAATTCGCCTGAGATTGGTCTAATTAGCCCCCAACTACGAGCAAATTTCATGGATACACACACCGGCCGCCATGGCCTCCTATTTCCCACGTGGATTGGGAACGTCGAACCGGCGTAACAGAGAAACAGCAGGAACGCCGAGCAGGAGGCTCGATTCAAACTGTTTCTCTCGATGGCGGGTAATGGTGGTGATTCACGTCGCGTCTTTCCTCTCGCAGATGGCATATTCTTCCACCAATGGTCATTATTGGATGATCCGTAATATGTAGATGTATAGTTTATTTAATATTTCGGGATAGCTCGGGGTAGTACAATTTTATGGCAAGTTAAAAATAAGCAATATGCATTATGGTCCTGAATGCGTGAAGCAAACTTTTGTATTATTGCTTTTCGAGAATAGAACATTGTTTATAAACTATTTTGCTTATCCTGGACACCGAACATAAATTACAACTAGAAGGTTCACTCTCCGGCGATACTTTTATCTTGCGCTTACAAAGGGCATGCCGCCTTGCAGCTGTTAAACGGCGTCCTTCTTGAGTATATTGAGTATATTAAGATACTTCCTATGATATGCGCCACGTGCTAGTTAGCTAATTCTCGCTGGATGACGAGACGGAGTAAGGAGGGAAACTTAGCGGGTGTAGCTTAGAGTGAACCTTCTAGGTGTAATTTCTGTTCGGTGTCCTGGGAAGCCATGAGTAGAGGTCGGATTTATAATGAAATATATAACATTTAATGACCGTCATCTACGAACTATATGTCAAAATGGCGCGGTTCAATGACGAATAGTTTATGTACAACTGCTTTATTAAAGTGAGTGATTATTTACAGTTACATTAAGAACAATTCAGACAAAATGAAGCACTTAAAGAGTTAGCAGTTCATAACTTAATCGATACATTTGAAGAGACGGGTTCTGGCATCTGAATTTTTTACGCTGCCAGATGCAGATCTTTCTTTAAAATCCGATGCGTGGTGGATTTTGACAGATTCAGTTATTGTGCACGATGTTGAATTAATGTGTTTGGATACCCCATACACTTTCTTGTACTGCAGCAATATTTTCATCTGACCGATCACGACGAAGACGTATTGCTGTTGCTTTATCAATAACAGAACCCGGTTCTTCAAATTTATTGATTAAGTTATGAAATACAACTCTATAAGTGCTTCATTTCGTCCCAAATGTGTGCGAATTTTTCTTAATGCAACTGCAAATGATCGCTCACATTCATAAAACAGTTACACATAAACTATTCGTTGTTGAACTGTTAATCGCGACACGTTAACGTCGTATGGTTTCTAGATGACAGTCGTTGAATATTGACACCCTATATTTGACAGAACACAAATGGCGCGCAATTTAAAGCCTATAGTTCCAATTGAGACACCTTATATTAACCATAGTGTAAATATACTATTACTTACACATTACCTGTTATCGATTTATTCGAGCCGAAGGTGTTTTGATAAACTTCGCGAACTACATTACACAATGTGATTGGTATATGGTCATTAAACTGCAGTTTATCCCTTTTTATAGATGAGTTAGTTGTATCATTTCACCTACTACTAGTTCAGTTTTTCGGAAGCTTTTCTTGTGTGGATTGGGGTTTTGATTCCATATGGGGGGATGAGAAATACTCTTAGTCGATCGTATCAGACACATTGTGCCATTTCCATTAGAACCGCCATTTTGTCAACAGCACCGACCTCACTCCCTCCCTCACCCATCCTTCTACGCATATGTATTGAACAAAGAACTTCACATAATTATTATCTAGATTATACGCTGTAAACATGGCTATCAATACAACTCATAGCGTGGATATACTTATGTAGTCTGCAATGTTTCGCCAACTCTGAAGGGTACAATTAACAATAGTTTTGCTTGTCTATAACTTCTAGTGATCCACGAATCTTTACGACGCTAGTGACATGCAAACGTATAGTCATGGAATTCGGTCCCAGTCTCTGACGTGATAAAATATCACTTCCATTCCCATGATTCCCTACAGATCCCTTCATGCAACTTAGTGTGACACCGTCTGTTTGCCCTAACATATTCAATGGCTCCTTACATTGCAGGATTAGACTCGAATTAGTCCTGCAGTTATTACGTGCTATCAGAGTAATATGCTAGTGAGTTTTCTATTTATCCTGTGATTAGGAATTATGTGGCCGCCTGTGGTACCCTCATAACCTGAGCATCAAGAACTATGATTAGAACATCCAGTAACTCTTAGCTAATAACCGTACGTCGAATAAGTTTGTATCGAGACAGTCGCATAATTATGGAACTATCAGTATAGAGAGTAAATATCCAGTCGTAATTTAGTCTAATTTGATACTTATTTTCACGTAGAAAACTCGGACGGGTTCATGGATCTATTACGACTTCTCTTATATCCTGATTAGGGTTTTTAACTAAATTCGGTATCTTTAAAATTTACTGAGATAAAAGCTTTCAGTCACGCGGCTGAGGGCGGCGAATGCTGCTACCTGCGTCCCTCAATGACCGCCCTCGTCGGGTGCGGAACTATGATCGACTTAACTTATCAACGGCAAATTTGAGGAATCATTGTTTCTTGCATTTTTTTCCTACTATATTGTAATTATGTATCCGCACAACATTTCTCGCGATAAAAAAGATGAAACAAATACGAGAATTCATCATCCTAAAAAGAAAGGCAACGTCCTTTGAATCCGAAACGGTGACCGTCATATCTTGAGAACCGATCGACAGATTCATTTGAAACTTGGCAAAGTTACGCTTTAAGCCGTTGTTAACAGAGTGACTATTAAGACGTTGTTAACATTTTTCAAAAATAACCAAAAATGTTTTAACAAATTACTATAATAACTGAGTTTTTCCGAATTTTCGTACTTCAGTTCCATGTGCATTTTTTAAAGAATAATTTTCGGAAACGGCGATCGTCAATATGTTTTGTATGCACTTAACTTCATGAAAACTTATTATCTTTGATTTCAGATGATCAGTTTTAGCAGGAGAAGGATTACCGCAAATCGGGTCGCGAAATAGACGCTCCACTTCGGTCGGGCATATCTCTTCCGGTTTTAAAGATTCTTAAATTGTATTCACTTCACCATGTTTACAATAAGTGTATCTTAAATTTAAAAAAATGGTTATTTATCACTAATAGTTCCCAATAAAATTCATCCCGAAGGTCGACTATTTTTTTCATGTTTCTAGGTGGATATAGCCCCTTAAACTTTACAATATTTGTAATACCTTTATCGTAGACACATACTACTGTTGTACAAGGTATCACAACTAAGGTTGTGACACTTTGGTGACGTAGAAATATGAAAGCATGAACCGGTCACTGTCTCTTACGTTTCGAATCGATACCTTTATAGCAAAAGAAGGATCGTTGAGATCAGTCAATTTCTCTAGGAATTACGACATTTTAAATTGAGCTTAAGTTTCTGGGCAGATCACTTCAATTGTGCAGTAGTTTATGTTGTATCAATTTTGAGTGGAAGCGTCATGTAATACGGGGCCACTGGCGCTACAGGTGTCCGGCCAAAGCAGCGCACATGTTGCGGGCTCCCCTCTAATCGATTATTCCAGTATTGGGCTGCCGAGTAGTAATCCGATCTTACACGCTGGATGGGCATGTTCCCTGCGCCCGGCCCGAGCCGTTTCTTAAAGCTCCTCGCGGGCCCCCTGGGACTTCCTTCCTGCCGCCGCCGGCAAAATCATGGGAAAAGTTAAGCGTAATTTGTTTTTCATTAATGGGATTACGAGATATATACGCGGTTAACCGCCTTGAACTCTACCTGCTTACCGGAAAAAACGTACGGCCAAAAGTTCGGGATTTATATCGGCGGACGTCGGTCGGCCCCACGCGAAAAGAAGTTAACAAAAACAGATGAAATATAGCGATGGTTTTCTTTGGTGTTTATTTTCCGTGGGCGTCCGGATCTGCCTCAGGTTCGCCTCTCGGTTCACTTGTATGTGGGGTTTTTTCGGTTGTGTTTCCTGCTCTCCGGAGACCTGAATATACCAGGCACAAAAATTAAGGGATGTAAAGAATCCTAAATTTTTACGTGATTTTCAAAGGGCTGTAACTTGGAGAGAAATAGTCAGAGCGTAATTTAAAAAAAGCAAATTGAAGCTCTAAGTTTGTAGTTTTCAGATATTGAGTTCAATTTTACCATCATTAGCTTTTAAGTAATCATAAGAGAACCATCGAAAAAAAAAATTCCAAATTTTTGCTTCCCTTTCAAAAAGTTCCACGGACTTTGATAAATTTTTTTCAGAGATTTCATCATGAAGCTTTTTCAGATAATTTTATCATGTTTAATTTGAGGGGTCTAAAAGCCTTGCACGATGATTTTTCACGGAGTTATCGTCGTTCAAAGCAAAAGAATCAGTTTTACCTCAAAAATAATATGAAAACATTAAATATTTTGTTATTTGTTCTTTACAAAATGTATTTCTTACTTATAATAAATAAAAAAAATAATTTAAATATTTAACATTATCATAGAAATTTCTTGTTACTAATATCTTATTATATATAAGTATTATTATTAGTTTGGGGGTAGACTTCAAGGAACGCATCTTGCTTTCCAATTAAGCTTAGTTTCTTAGTTTTTTTAAGTTTAGTTTCATTTAGTATCCTTTAGTAGTATATTTTAAAGATATTTATTATACTTTGTTTTCAGAGATTCACAAAATATTAGCGGACAGAAAATACATATAATATTTTAATATACATACACACATTCGTTTCCATTAAATCATACTTTTGGCAATCCCTGTATATAACGGGAGTGAGCAATATTTTTCTTTAAAAATTATGAAAGAAAACAAAAGGAAATACAAACAAAGTCGTAAACGGCTGCCAAGAATATTTTCCGAGAGCATACAGCTTTCTGCAGATCCGTCACTTGCGAAAAACAAATTTATTTTATTACGTCTAAACATAATATTCAAATGGAAAAAAGTTGAAAACGAAGAGAATCTCGAAACGGGCGGGCATAAACGAAACTTCTGTAAAAGACATTCATGGGAAATTTACTTACTTCAACGAACTAAATAATGAGTTCGTCGAGAGCCATTTTTGCTGAAAAGGCTCTTGCCTTCATTACCATTTTTGTTTAAACTGTGTGTATATTAAAATATTCACAGTGTTTCTTACGTTTCCACCGGCCGTTGAATATATTTACCCGAGGTAATTCAAACGAAAAGCAATTAGCCGCATGGTGTTATCTTTGAAGTGAATTTTTCTCTTCTCTGGCAAGAAAAATACCCTTTTTTGAGAATCGACAAGATAATTTACTTATTTATGCAATAATCTGCTCCTGATATAGATAATATTTCCCTAGAGGGAGAATTTAACAGAGTAATTATTTCCAGCGTGAAACTGAAAATATTTTGGAATATCTCGTATGTATATCTTATATGGCCTTATCTTCGGAAAGTAAATTGTATCTTACCTTGCAGAAGGTCTGTACGTTCCTTAGATTAATCCGAAGTAAAGATGCTGATTGCTTGGAGCTGGGCCTAGACTGCCGAGTGGGGATAATTCGGATGTGGGTTCGAATCCCACATTAGTCGGCTGTGTGTGTTTGGGAATTAGGTGGAAGAGATTTAAGTTTAGATCTAATCTAAACTTCAACCCGGAAAAAATAAAGAATATAAAATAAAAATAAGAATCTCTTGTCATAGTGAACTGTGTCATTGGAATTTTAGGATTTTATTTTGATTATTTGTAAAATACGCTTTTATTCATCGTCATTTCAGATAGTTTATTACGTACGGTAGTTTCTTTAAACTAAATTGAATTATACTTTTTTTGCCCAACATGTTATAAAAATTAAATTACAGGGCAATTTTATGAAACAAAAACCATTGTAAATACCATACAATACACCAACTAAAATCATTTAGAAAATAATATTCTATTCCTCATTAATAGCGAAATACCAATCTAAAAAAAACAATAAATCAGCCCTAGATCTTCTACAGATTAATATACATATTTTATGTTTATTTTTATTACTCTACATATGTTATTTCATTTTTCACTTATAATAACAAAAAACTATTAATGTGAATTAACGCCATGCTGTCTATCTTATATATTGAAATTCAATTACTCGTTTTTTTTTTAGATAATTGCTCATGGTTTTACATTTTTTAATGTTTAGTTCAAGTCTATTAGTTTCCCACCAGACTTAAATTTTGCTAACTGATGTTGAATGAATATGAAATATTAAGTTGAGTTCACAGTATATGATATATTTTTTAATCGCCAATAAATAAAACAAAATCATAGCCTACAATATTGACAATACCATTAAAGAATCTTAAAAATATCAATGGTCCTAGATTCGATCCTTGTGGGACCCCATTACATCATATATTAATATAAGATACGAACACTGTTAAAGGGGGCTCATTAAAGCCAACGTGTACAGTGCAGTGTTTTGTGTACAGTTGCAGTGTACACAGAATTAATTCGTGATGTATCCTATCAAAAGTTTTGGAGAAGGTGGTGTATACCACATCAACTTGACCCTGGTTATCAATTGCTCTCGACCGGTATTGAGGAAAGGTTGCTAAATTAATAACTGTTGAAAGATTTTCTCTAAACTGTGTTGCAATGGAGACATCAAAGCAAAACACGAGAGTATAGTTTATTTCATCGCTATTTGCCAAATAAAAAATCTCAAAATATCACCTTGGCTTATTTTTATGGCTAGGCTCAGGTAGACTCTTCCGTTTATCGGCAAGATAAGAGAGTTTTTTATTTGGCAATTAGCGATGAAATAAATAGTACATGCAAAAGTAAATACAATTATATGGGGACATCTCCAACACTTTAACAAAGTTACGTAATATGGAAATAGGTCTGTAATTGGTTAACAAAGAGTTATGAGAGGACTTAAGTACCGGCACAAATGAGTACAATTTGAACAAGGTTAAACAAAAATACATTTCCAATCCTTAATAAAAAAAAAAAAATCGAAATTTGGTCATGGCCTGATGTACCATATTCCCAAATTGCGATAACTATCGACATCAGTTTGAAAATAAGCTTTAGATATAGATTTTATCCTCGATAATGAAAACCATAATTGAAAAAGTGCCTTACTTAAGATTACATTAGCTAGAAAAATTCAGGAAAATTGCTTGCCAATTAAAAAAATGATTGACAAATACATGGCACTAGTTCCCAGTTAATTTAAAATTTACAACGACCTTTAACCAAAATAATTTTTGATATTTCTGTATTTATATTATTAAATGACTTTTCTTGTATCGAATCATATTATGATGAGGCATACGATAACTGCAAATTAATTTCCATTTATTTAGACACCCGATATTGCTTAAATATGAACGTAATATGAAACGTTCCTCCATAGACGTCGTTCAAAAACTTAGCCTTCGCTACACAAGTAACTGATACAGCACGCGTGTTACGTCAAATCCAGCCCAACTCTCTGTCAACAGTCTGTGTCATCGTTTTAATGATCCCATATTTCTAATTGAGTTTGCGAAGCTTAATTGGATAGACCAACAGAAGATCCGTGGGCAATTGTTTTTGCGAGAAATCCAAATATTTATTCGCTGCCGTGTCGCGAGCGTATATATAGACGCGAATTGATAAAACTAGTCTCATTTTAAGCTCCATGCATTTTTCGTAAATACATTTGTTCATTTGTCATTCACTAAACTACGTCAATTACACAGGCCTACAAATTTTGACAGCTTGAAAGTTGATTTGGGTTTGATAGGTTTGATTATAAGTGAGTTATTTACGCTTATTTCATATCTACCTTCCGTTTTTGCCCCTCACGTAAGGTTTTTGATCAATTGAATAATCAGAATAAATGAAAAGCTAAAGGAAAAATTAATTTTTAATAAACATTATATTTAATAAACATTAAAAAACCTAGTAGAAAGCAACAATACAAATAGTTTTCAGTCTAATTTCTTTTTTTTTTTTCTTTGAAAATCTCTCCCTTTTTAACCAGAAACTTCGTTTTGTAGTTTTTCTTGTGTAATCATTCGTTGGATGTTCTCTTTTTAGCATCCAGCAGTAATCTGCCATAATCGTCACATACCATCGACTCTGGTACCACCTTTCCATCTCCATTATGTGTTGATGGAACCCTTCACCTTGCTCCTCACTAACAACACCAAGATTTTCTGGAAAGTAGTCCAGATGAGCATGCAGAAAACGAATTTTTATGCTCATATTACAACCAAGTTGCTTAAACTTATCCAGCACTTTGTTGACAATTTCCTCATACTGCGGATTTTTGTAATTTACTAAAAAAAATTTCTGTTACATTTTTAAAGTATATTCAAGATTATTTTTCAATTTCTGTCATTGTTTCCTCCAACTATTGGTCCTGCATTAATTTCCTTATTTGTGGTCTTATGAAAATGCCTTCCCTTAATTTGGCTTCAAAAAGAGCTGGAAATTTGCCACATTAGTATTTAAAAGAATTTCCATTTTTATCTATAGCTTTTACATATTGCTTCATTAATCCTAATTTAATATGAAGTGGGCAAAAGATTTTTTTTCGAATCAACCAAATTTGCATAAATAACGTTTTTTGAACTAGGTGTATAACAAAAAATATATTTGGTGTATACTTACTACTCAAGAATAGTCTAGATTCCGCGGCTACGGACGTTTTAGTACACGATAAAAGGGAAGCTAGGAAGCCCTGGATAACGGACGAAATCTTAAACTTAATGCAAAAGAGACGAGGCTACAAAAACAGACGAGACGAAGAAGGACTGAAAACTTATAAGTCAATAAAGTGGGAAATCATTAGAAAATGTAGAAAAGCGAAAGAACAATGAATAGAGGATAAATGCAAAGAAATAGAAAATAAGTTGCAAGTAGGTAAGACTGATGAGGCTTACAAAATAATTAAGAGGAACTTCAGGGATATAGGAACAATAAGTAGAAACGTTAGGAGTCAATCGGGGAACATACTGATCGGAAGAGAGGAGAAAGCGGATAGATGGAAGCAGTACTTAGGAAATTTATACAAGGGTCAGGAATTAGGAGAGATATTAGAGGAAGAATCTAGCATCGATAGGGAAGATGTAGAAAACCTATATTGAGAGAGGAATTTGAGATAGCACTAAGGGGGCTAAAGAATAATAGAGCGCCGGGTATAGATAAAATACAGGCGGAAATTTTGAAATGTGCGGGACAGAAAGTAGTAAATAGGATGTTTGAACTGGTAAAGTACATATATGAAACGGGCGAGATGCCGGAGGATTATAAGAGGAACAATATCGTTACTATACCGAAAAAGAGAAGAGCCCACAAATGCGAGAACTTTAGAACGATTAGCCTAACTTCCCATGCGTCAAAAATCTTAACTAGAATAGTGCAGAAGAGGATGGAAAATAGAGCGGAGGAAATACTAGGAGAAGACCAATTCGGGTTTAGGCGAAATAGGGGAACTCGCGAAGCTATTCTGGCGCTAAGAGTAATGTTAGAGAAAACAATAGAAAAAGGAAAGAACGCTTATATAGGATTTGTAGATTTAGAAAAAGCTTTTGATAACGTAAGATGGGAAAAAATGTTCGAGATACTAAAGAGCGCGAGAATGAAGTATAGAGATAGGAGAGTAGTACACAATCTATACAAAGAGCAAACTGCTGTTATAGAAGTAGAAGGGGAAAAAAGGGATGTAGGTATTAGGAAAGGAGTAAGACAAGGATGTACGCTATCACCACTAATTTTTAATCTGTACATCGAAGAGGCGATTAATGTGGTAAAAGATAGAGTGGATTTCGGGATTAAAGTACAGGGACAGAAACTAAAAATGCTGAGATTCGCGGATGATATAGCAGTATTAGCATCTAGTAAGGAGGAATTAGAATCAGCATTGAACGAAATGGAGGCAGTATTGACAGAGGAATACGGAATGAGGGTGAATAAAAACAAAACTAAAGTGTTAGTGTGCAGAGGGCGCGAGAGCAGAGCAAAAACGAAAGTACAAATTAATAATGAAAGTTTGGAGGAAGTTAAAGACTTAAGTTAAGTTAAAGACACTTATTTAGGAAGTAAAATAAATAGGGATGGAAGAAGCGATAAAGACATAAAACAAAGAATAGCGCAGGGTCGAGTAGCTTTTAACAAAAAGAAAGTACTTTTATGCTCGGGGTAATAAACTTAGAAACAAGGAAGAGATTTTTGAAAACATATGTATGGAGCACGGCACTATACGGCTGCGAAACCTGGACGGTAGGGGAAGCAAGTAGTAAGAAATTAGAAGCTTTTGAGATGTGGTGTTACCGAAGAATGATGAAAATACCATGGACTGATAGGGTTAGAAACGAAGAAGTATTGGAGAAAGTCGGCGAGGAAAGAAGTATCTGGAAAAACTTAAAGAAGAGAAGAGATAGAATGGTAGGCCACTTGCTGAGACATGGGGGAATAGTCCGCGATATATTGGAGGCAGAAATAGGAGTGAAGAAAAGCAGAGGTAGGCCTAGATTAGACTACTGCTCACAAATAGTAAGGGATGTAGCGAATGTAGCACAATTAGCGAAATGCGTAGGTTAGCACAAGATAGGAGAAGCTGGAAATTAGCGTCCAACCAGTCTTAGGGCTGATGACCTAATGATGATGATGATTCTTACTACTTCTAGGTATTTTAAAACAAAATAAAAACACACGACGCCATGTCACGAGTAAACATACACACGAGTAAACGTACTACAGCAACTATACCCTAATAGTATAAAACCAGAATATACCCACTGGCCAGCGCTGTTTCGGTAAATCTCCACACTTGTGTGTACGTATCAAACCGATTAAACACAGGGGCGCCGCAAAGATTGAGGCAAAATTTAATTTTATAGAACCTCGGTTTTTAAAATTACAAATTATTGTACAATGTACAATGTGTGATGTAAATAAAAGAACAGTGTTTCTGCAGTTCATGGTATGTAGCTAAGCCAAAAAGTCAAAAAAAGTCCGATCACAAAATCTTTGCTGGCCTGTGTAATTCAACAATTACCGAACTATTCGGTAATTTAGTTGGCCTAAAATGTTCCAATTCAGAGAGCACGCTTTAGAAACGCGATCCATTACTAGAACTTCTTCCATATTTTATCCCCCTGCGTATAACTCATCTCGTCGACTTTGCAGGAGGAAATAAGGATAAGAATACGAACCGATTTTAAGGTTTGTGGCATCGCCGAGACTCCGGCAATGCTGACATTGAGAAAATATTGTACGGTCGGTAATATTGTACCGTAATAAAACCTACGGAGATCTATGGCACTGGTGGATAATAGAAAATTAGGGGGACTTTTGTGGTTTTAATAGAATTGTGTATAACATAAGATTATGTTGATAGTTCCTAATTGTTTTCACACAGAGACGTTCAATTTGTCTGTCTCTCTATGGAATGGATACGTAAGATATTAGCCTAAAATTGTGAAATACATTTTTTCAGCAGTGACTTGGCTGTTCAAGATTGGTATTTTTGGTGATTGGTGCATTGTTTCCCATGCCTATCTTATAAAGAAGAATAAGGAAATCTTATTTTTACTTAATTTATAGTTTAACCGTCCAGCTTTATATATTTATAATCGCTGTTCTAATATTTATAAGCGCAATTTTATCTTATAATACACTCCTGGACAAAATTAACGCATGAACTGAACTTTTCATTATTTCTTATAATTTTCTAATTTTCTTAATTAGTTTTAAATCCTTAAACATTTTATATATAGGTGGCCTAGGATAGACATTCATAGTCCTACTCATAGACAATTGCAATTGTTTGATAGATGTAAAGTAATATTTTGTAATTGTTCATTAATAATACAATTAACGCTGTTTAAAGCGATTTGTAAAAGGCAATACATTCAGTTACGCTACTGATTTTTTTGTAAATTTAATGTCAAGTGGATGAAACACTTTGTCCAGTGCTCTTAGGGCTCTTTCACACGGAGAGCCGCAAGTCTTGTCCTCGCGAGCGCACAGTGCTGAAAAACGCCAAAGAGCTGGCCAAAAGTCTTTAAAGTTATTATATTCTTTTGAAATTTTGTATATAGGGGTTTTCAAGGTCGCTGATTTAAAATCTTCCAACAGAATTTTGAAAAACAAAATTGCGGCTTCGAAATGGCTGCCAAAAATGATGAAAATTAGTCGCATTGCAAAGAGACTTTGTATATAGGTGTTTTCGAGGTCGCTGATTTAAAATCTTTCAACAAAATTTTGGCGGCTTTAAAATGGCCGCCAGGAATGATGAAAATTAATCGCATTGCAATGATATTTTGTATATAGGGGTTTTATATAGAGAGCGCGAGACGTTTGTCGCGCTTCTCGTGTGAATCCTTTCTCTGCATTTCGAGGAAGAGACGTAACTTCCTTTCAAGCGCCCGGCTCGAGATGCATGTGCCGTCTCTCGCTCGCGCGACCTAAAGTAGCGCGCTCCCCATGTGAAAGCTCCATTATGCTCTTTGCATTTCAGTCTTCCGCGCCGTCTCCCGCTCGCGAGGACGAGACGTGCGTCTCTCCGTGTGAGAGAGCCCTTAGAGTAAAAGAAATAAATCGTCCACGCAACTTAAAAGAAGATGAAGTAGTGAAAGTGGTAACTCTGGTTAACGTGGCCAGCGATATGTGGCTAATTTGTTAGACGTTAGACAATCAGCAATTAGTCGTACAGTTAAAACGTTTCGATAAACTTGTATGTTACCATAGAACTCCAGGACAAGGTCGTAAAGAGGCTACAGATGCAAGAGATGAGCGATATATTATGCAAGTCATCTTAACAAGCATTCTACCAGTTTCGAGCTAAGCAGACCTCTAGCAGCAGCTGGAAATGTGACTAGGTCTAGACGGACTGTCAGGAGAAGGCTTAATGAAGAAGACTGGATAGTAGAAGACCAGCTATTGAAACAAGAGTTAGTCTTATTAGAAACAAAAGTAAGTCTTAATTCACTAGTCAATGTCTGTCAATGAGTAGCGGAGGCCAGGAGAAACGTTTGCTACCTGCAATAATTTTTTGGTGGATCAATAATGTTCTGGGGCAGAATTTGTTTACATGGTTGCACGGATTTGGTTCCTATACAGAGGAGATCCATGAATGCATATTTCTACGTAGAAAACATTGTAGAAGAACATGTATGTTTCCCGTTCATCGTAGAAAATGACTCTTAGAGAATTCTGAGAAGTCGTTCTTGTCGAATGGAAGAATATTCCTCAGGAAACCATTCACCGCTTGATCAATACCATGCTCAAACGAATGGAAGTACTGATAAGAGCTAGAGGAGTAGCTCTTATCAGTACTTAAGAGATAGAGGAGGTATTGAATAGCGTATAGATTCACGTTACTGAATTCAAGTTCTTATGAATTTACCACATGACAACCACAGGCGTATTGTCAAATACGAGTGTTTTAGTACGTGCTTTAGTACTTGTGAAATCCTTTGTGAATGCCTTTACCATCATACAAAAATTGTATATTATTCTTAAAAATATCATAAATAATACGTAATTTAACTTTCAATTTTCAATGCTCTTAAAGTACATCAGTTTTCCTTTCAACCAAAAAATGTCTTCTTAGATGTAACAAGGGATCAAAATAGAGGCGTATTTCCTAATGAAGAACTGACGTGCGCGATGTTTAATGTTATCTTTATAACATTAAATCATAACGAAAGCATAGCAATAAAGGTTGCTCAGATATCCTTTATCATATGAGATATTCTGTCTATTTACTTGATGACCTTGAGACCATGCCTTGAGAATGACATTAAAAAATGTCGAAACGTAGTCATTTATTTTACAAAGAAAAATAAACTCAAAGATATTTATTTTTTATTAATTAAAGATTTATATTAATTTAAGATTTATATTCTTGAGAAAACTCAGAAAACTTCAACTTTAACAAGTTGAAGTACATCAGTTTTTCTTTCACCCAAATAATCTCTTCTTAGCAATGACAAGAGATCAAAATAGAGATAAAAAATATTTTCTCATGAAAAACCAACGTGCGAGATATTTAATGTCATCCTTACAACATCAAAACATAAACATTCTTTAAAATACAGAAATAAAGGTTACTCAGACAGCTTTAGCTCGGTAGGAAGTTTTTTCTACCGTTTGATTTTTTAAAGGGAAACTTTTCTCATGTTTCCCTTGGAAACGAAAACTCTGTCGTTGAGTTGTTTTTGTTTTTATAAATATTGTTCCATTTGAAAAATTGTTTATAATTTGATCGGTCTATGAAACTACAAAAAAAAACTGCATGGCGCATTTAAAATCGAAAATTAAAGTTAATTTTCGGTGACAGTCGAAGAGATATAAAATATTTGTTTGTTTGCCTTTCAGTGGCTTATGTGCCAGTATGAAAAACGTTCTAAAGAACCTTTATCGTAAACCCACTATTAAAATGGGTTTAAGATAAAGGGGTGATTCTCTTAAAAAATACACCCGGCATAGTCTGTCAAAAATAAATCTCGAAGTTCTGAAACACCTTGTTCATTATTAGATAACGCCACAACGGTTCGGGCTAAAACCTAATGGCATACGACACGAAAAAACGCTTCACATTATTTTCACCCTTCTTTCCCTATGCTTTTATGGCGGAGAATTATCAGCCACCAAAATAAAATGTAAATTTTATTAACGCCTTCTGACGCGCCCTTAGGACTGAATTGGCGAGTACAAAAACTCGCCTAACACTTTTTTTTTCGTTTGTTTTTATCGGTTAAAGCTGATCGGGGTGGTCAACGCGTTAAAGTGATGTCCTACATACGTGCGGTGTCAGTTTGAAAAAAAATCTCGTGCAGGGAAAGAGGGCGGCTATCTCCCGAAAAACTCGACGGGGTGGAAGGAGACATGCAAGGATTAAAACATTGGGGTGAACGAAAGCCCGATTAAAGTTTTGGCAGGCCGTAGGCATCGTCTTTTTTCAATGAAACGTTTTTGAGGTCGTACGTGTAAAGTTTACGAAGGGTGCTGTAGATGAGAAAACGGACGTTATTTCGAAGGATAATTGTCGAAGTGAATTTATTACGAAATAAGCAATTCGCAGTATTGGGTCTACATACACATATCAAATTTATCATAAGAATGAAAATAATCTTAAATGCCATTCGCTATTTATGTGGCATTAACTGAGAAGCAAGCAAAGACATTCATCTCAGACTATATCAGATAGATCATGAGCACATTGTTTATTCGTCTTCTTTTAGTTGACTCTGTAATTCCCGGATATCAATGAATCAATTTCCAGTTTCGTTGGGTCTATTTTTAGTGCAGTTTTAATGTTTCCAGTTGACTGTATAGTTATAATTCCTGGATATCAATGGGTATGTTTCACGTTCCATTCGATGCATTTTTAGAGCACTATTAAGGTTTTCAATTGACGTTGGTAATTTTTTGATATCAATGGGTTCATTTCAAGATTTACTCGGCACATTCTTAGAGCATTTTTATGGTTTTCAGTTGACTCTAAAATTCCTGGATATCAATGGGTTCATTCCAAGCTTCATTCGGTGTATTCTTGGAGCACTTTTAAGGTTTTTAGTTAAATCTGAAATATCACTGGGTTAGTTCCAAGTTTCATTTGGTATACCAGGCAAAAATTAAGGGATATAAAAAATTCTAAATTTTTATGTGATTTTGAAAAGGCTGTAACTTGGAGAAAAATAGCCGCAGAGCAATTAAAAAAAAAAGAAAATTGAAGTTTCTGGTTTTCAGATCTTGAAACTCAACTAAGTTAACTGCTGAGTAACCCTCAGCAGTTTTTCAGGAATCATAAGAAAACGATTGGAAAAAAATTTACAAATTTTTGCTCGCTTTTCAAAATGTCCACCGGACTTCAATAAATCTTTTTCATTAATTTCATTATAAATGTTTTTATGTCATTTTATCCTCTTTAATTTCGGCGATGTAAAAGCCTCGTATAATGATTTTTTGCTGAGTTATCGTCATTCAAAGCAAAAATGTCAGTTTTGACTTTGGTAATTAATTATTCGGGAAATAACGATCGTACAGAGAATTCAAGTAGGGTTTTGAAAACTTTAAAGTATTTTTTACAAGTCATAGTTACTGGTTCTTGATAAAAAGAAAATTCGGTGCGAGAACATTGATTGAAAAAGAGGTATAGAATTGCATACCTAGGGATATTGGATATTTTGAATATTTTTTATTGGCAATAATCTTTTTTTTTTTTTCAAAAAATGTTCATTATTGTAAGAAACAAAAATGAAAAATAAATGTTTTTCAAAACAAAGTCAAAACTGACCTTTTTACTTTGAACGACGATAAGTCAGTGATAAATTATCGTACTCACTCAGATAACTCAAATTAAAGAGAATAAAAGTACCTAAAGACAGCTCTATGATGAAATCACTGAAAAATATTTATTGAAGCCCGTGGACCTCTTGAAAGTCAAGCAAAAATTAGATTTTTTTTCCGCTGATGTTCTTATGATTACTCAAAAACTGCTGATAGTAAAAATTTTTGAACGGTCAAAATCTGAAAACTAGAAACATGGAGCTTCAATTTGCTTATTTCAAAATTGCTCTGCGACTATTTTGCTCCAAGTTACAACCCTCTGAAAATCAGCTAAAAATTTTAATTTCTTTTACATCCCTTAATTTTTGTGCCTAGTGTATATTGTTAGTGCAATTTTAATCTTTTTAGCTGACTCTGTATTTCCTGGATATTAATGGGTTTATTCCAAGTTTCATTCAGTGTATTTTTGTGAAATTTCTGGATATTAATGGTTTAGTTTCAATTTCAAGAGGTTTTCAGTTGACTCTGTAATTCCTGCATATTAATGGGTTCATTCCAAGTTTCATTCGGTATATTCTTAGAATACTTTTATAATTTTCAGTTAGCTCTGTAATCCTTAATGTAGAAATGTTTATGTTTAAAGAGTCTCACCTCTTTCTTTATTTAATTTAACGGCTTGAATTCAGCTTTAAAATTTAGATTAGACGTTAGATTACACTCGAATTAAAAACCAAATTTAATCAACAACAAAACAGCACGTCGAAAAAAAAACGCAAGTTCCGCATCGCGCCCCAGGCATCGCCTCATACATTCCTAATATCCCAAGCCCGTAACATTGTTTTTATACCTCCAACGAAATCGAAATCCAGAATATTGCACGTATTTACCGCCCTCCCTTTGCGAACATTCGACACACCCTCCCAAATAAAATCATATCTGGAGGGGTTTCGCTCTCATTTTCAATGTAGATTTTCATCATTTCTGAATTTGCAAATAGATTTCACCGCACGTTACGCTAAGGCTGATGGAAGCGGAACAACAAAAGGCATCCTGTGTGGAATATAACTCGATTTTTGGCTTTTTAGCGGCACCACGGGGGAAATGTAATTAAGAAAATGATATACTGGTTTCGGGACGTGATTTCATTGTGCACGGATGCGATATTACATGGGGAAAACTTTTAAGAAAATTGGTGTGTATCAAAAATGCGGAGAAATAAAATTGGTTTCAAATGATTGAAAATAGTTGATCTTGCATGTCAAAATTCCATACTTATATGATTTTATAATTTTATGGTGTGCAGTCTTCTTAATTGTATCATTACTAATCGTCAGTCATATAGTGCTTTTCACGTAACCACTACATTGTTAACTAACTTTGCCTTTATTTAAATAGTTAACCAGGTTTTATAAAATAGATACAGATACATTAGGAGTAAGATGCATTCAATGTTAGGTATTATCAACAACTTTCTTGGTTAAAAGAGTCGTTTACTTATCAGTGTTTCTTATTCTTCAACATAAACTGGAGCCGATATGGCTACAAATGGAAAAGAATATCATTCATATGGCCGTCTCGACTCATCTGGCATGTTGTCATTCGTTTAGCAAAATTGTCCCATAACACGGGTACATATAGCTGGTTCTATTTCCTGAATAACACATTGAAAGTTTGCTTTGAAGTCATTGATTGTTACTCGGTGGGTGGCGTACACTTTTCCCTCAATATCACTCCAAATAAAAAAGTCCAGTGGTGGCAAATCACATGGTATTTCAGGCCAATCGATGTCATCATTTCTCGAGGCAACATGATAAGGAAATTTGGTATGCAATAGTTATGTTTGCAGGTATTGTATGCCATGTTTCACCGTCTTGCTAAAACAACATGTTGTCCAAATCCAAATCATCAATATGGTGGAAGAATATATTGTTTAACATATCATGATAGCGTTCCCCATTTACTGTGATATCATTACCAACTTAATTTTCCAATTGGTCCAATTATTCCACCATTCTAAAATGCACACCAAACCGTGCATCTCTGTGGATACATGTATTTTTCGTGAACGTCATGTAGATTTTCAGCACACTAAATTCGACAATTCGACAACACCCAATTAACGAATGCACGACGTTGTAAATGTCACGACGTTGTTGTGTCAACTGAACTTTGTATGTTGACAAATGCACATCTTAAAGTCCGATGCGTGGTGGCTCTTGACAGATTCCTTGAGTTGTCGTGCAAGACGTCGAATTGATGTGTTTGGATACTCCTGTACACTTTTTCTCATTGCAGCAATATTTTCATCTGACCGACTACGACGAGGACGTATTGATATTATCTTATCAATAACAGAACCCGTCTCTTAAAATTTTTTGATTAAATTACGAACTTTTAACTAGTCAACATTAATCTCAGGTTTATTCAGCCATAGCAGAAAAAATTCGGTCATAATTTTTTTTATATATGACTATTTATATTTTTAAGTATTAATAATGAGGAATTACAAATAGTTATAGTATTAATAGTGATGAGAGTCGAAAAGGACCACAATTGTTCTCTTTACCCTCGTCATCCTTTCACATGTCTATTATGACTTCTCTTTCTTCAAATCTCCCCAACATTCTAATAAGAATAGAACTTATTTTCAAAATTGAAACCATTAGCGATGTTTTCCATTTCTCTTTCTTGCGTTGTAACTATTCAAATTGAATTAAATAATCAATATCAACAAATGTTTTTAGTAACGGATAGTACACGGTTATAGATCTCCCCCCACCACCGATCGACCTTTAACTTGAGACTCCTTTGTTGGTTAATGAGTGACGGAGGTGAAAAATAAATAAGTGAGAGACCTTAGAAGAAATCCTTGAAATCCGACTGGCCACGTGAAACTCAAAGTCACTCACTGGCCCACAAAAAAGTGTCAAGGTCGGTCGGTGGTGGGGAGAGATTTGCAACCCTATATTATCCAGTAGTGTTTTTATTAAGGTCAAATAAAAAAAACCGAGAATATTCCAGCGTCCTATTTCCAAAATATTTTGAGAACATAAGTGACTGTTTTCTATTTCTCTTTTTTTTGTCTTGTAACTGTTTAAATCCAGCAATCAATATAAACAAATGTTCTTATTGTGGTCAACCAAAGAGAATCGAAAGGCTGGTTTATCCAGATCTGGCTATCGTAGATCCTTATTTTCAAAATATTTTGGAACCGTTAGTGGCTTTTGTCTATTAACAATATTGCTATTGTGACTAAGGAAAATAAACAGTTTTAAAATCTTAAAACGGACTTTTCCGCACGTAGAACATCTCTATCTCGAACTTGAGTGAAGTGAAAAATAAAATAACACATAAATGCAGAATATGTTTTTATGCGACAGTTTTACATTTTTCATTAGCGACTGCTTCAGTGCCTTATCGATACGTTTGTAATCGAACGAAATTATTTTTTTCTCATTCATTCGTATATGATACAGGCCGAATATATGCTTTTTTCGTTCAATGCAAAATCAGCAACACGTTTATCTTTAAAATCTCAGAATGAACATAAAATTTATATCGTGCTTTCTGATGACCCATGGACAGGGTTAAGTGTGTCCTATCCACCTCAAAATCAATAGATGTCGTCTGGTAGACGTCCCTAATCAGAGTCAGTCGAAACCCGATCGATCCAACGCGATTTAATTGAGTGATAAAATAAATTCTCAAATAATCCACCATTGTGCTTTCTCATGACCCATGAACATGGTAGAGTGTGTTCTATTCACCTCAATATCAATAGATGTCGTCTGAGAGACGTCTCCGAACAGAATCAGTCAAAACCCGATCGATCCGATACGATTTAGTTGAGTTAGCGTGCAAACAAGAAATTTTAATGCTGACGACAACGACACACACACAGATACAAATTTTGTAAAAACCGTTTTTTTTTTTGTATTTAGGCCGAAAAACGAAAAATAAACGATAGAAAAAAAATTATTTTTCCATTTTTCTTTACACGATTACATTACTTTTCCGCTGTGGTATAGTTGAGTGCGAAAAAGTAATAAATCGAGAAACATCAGTATCTGACAATAGTAGATTCTACTGTATTCATCAGTAGATTCTACTGTATTATATAGTCACTCAGTTATCATCGAAATATGTATGAGCATATGATCGGACGCTCTTTATTATTTTCCGTGGTGGATTACAGAGTATCCTGCATCCGTTCCCATTTGGAGAATCCCTCCTGACTGGATTTGCTCTCCAATTACTTAATGGCTTATCTGGGCGTCACATGTCGCGAAGTACGGTGAAAAGTATGCGCGCGGAATTTCAGCAAGGGACCCGAAGTTTTGAAAAGGCCTGGAGCGGATAGGAGTTGACAGAAAGTCGCGTTAAGAAGACGCTTCCGTCGCTTTCCGTCGGAATTTGCATGAAACCCCGACCGTCTATAGAGAGTGAGTGAGTTCTCCGGAGTATAGTTACCAGACTGCCATTGTTAAATCGAGATCGTGGTAGACATAGGCGGCGCTGCGATCGACAATAGAACCAAGTTGATCTGAAGGGGGTCATGATATCATACTCTTAGATAATGTGTTGTTTTCCTAAACTTCTCACTAAATTGAAGAAAAGATATCGTCTCTAAGATACTTGATTTCATTTTAATTTAATCCCAGATTCTAAATTTAGAGAAACTTAAATGGCTAAGCTTTTCTTCATTTTTTCAATTCGAGAAACTGGCTCTTTCTTCGTAGATAAATTGCTTTTATCTACGACCGTGCTATAATATGGGGGTCATTGAACTATTTTGAGTTATGTAATGCGCTCTATTACATCACTGTTATGTAATGAACTCATTACATAACTCATTTTGATTTTCAATAATTATAAACGAAGTAAAAATTTATTGAAACTAGAAACAATACAATAATTATTTGTTATTATAAATAATAATATTATTTTCGGCAGATTTTAGTAAGATTTTCGACGTAGATAACGCACAACGTGACGAGAAAAGAACTGGATTGTTACTATGGTTTTAACAAATTTGATGTATCATGTGACTTTGATTTGGTACGAAAATGTTTAAGTGACTTTTAACGGATGTCATAATTATTTAAATGTCAAATTTGAATTTTTTGAAAAAAATCGGTTTTTGATCTCTTTTTCTTATCCAAGCGGTCGTAGATAAAATGTTGTACATCACACGTGGGCTAGAGCACATTATGATGCTCCTATCCCACTAATAATGTAAATAACTATTATGTCACTTTGTAGAATGCGAGCCTAGGAATACTCATTTTCATCATATTCAGTAGACTGGGGTTTGTATTTAGAACACTTGATGATCCTCTTTGTTTAATATAGTAGCTTTATAAACTGCAAAATGGAGGTTAAAATAGAGTATTCTAAAATAATATTAGTATTACTATCATTTATAGACTCTTCTCTATGAACATATTTTACCAAGCGTCAACTAGACCTGGTATAATATTAATAAGTTAGATTCATTCTATAAAAAAATTTTCGCAAAATGGGAATATGTTAAGAACAACATATATTCTGGTTATTAATTTCCGTTTAATTATACGACGATCTATTATTTTCTTATTTACGATTGAGAAATTTATGTTTCACAAATAAAGAACAAGAACGACAATTTTTCCTAATCGTAAGACTGATCTTTGACGAATTTCAAATGATTATACTAAAAATAATACAAACTACTGAAGTGAGGAGATTATTATACTCCACCCCTCTGAAAATGCCTTATATAATAAGGGCTAAACAAATTAGGCCAAAACAGCTATTCTCCTGGCTACATGCCGACGACGAGAGCTGGATTAATGGCGAAATTTGCCGTATTTTGTCTAACAGAGTTAGTACTAAAATACAGTGATTCAGACTGCTCGAAAACTACAAGGAAGATGCGAAGTGTCCTCTATCTCAGGATCTCACTAACTGCAGACCGGCTTCGACCTTATTTTGGGCCTCGTCAGTGCAGTGTAAGTTAGTATACCTTTGACAAACGAGGCTCGCATCTTGTAGACGCCGTTGAGTTCTAGCACAGTAGAGCGTAATAAAGCGCCATCTCTCGGTAGTTTCGAAGACAATCCAAAACGAAGTAAAACTTGGTATTATCAATATAATGCAAAGTTTTACTTGCCAGATGGTAATTTTCACAAACTGCTGAAGTTAGGAGATTATTATACTCCGCACCATCTAAAAATGCTTTATACAATAAGGACTAAACAAATCAGGCCAAAAGAGCTATTGTCTTGGCTACATGGCGACGACGAGATTTGTCGTATTTTGTCTAACAGAGTTATCACTAAAATACAATGATTTAGATTGCTTGAAAACCACAAGGAAAATGCAAGGTGTCCTCCATCTCAGGATATCGCTAACTGCAGACCGGTTTCGACCTTATCTTGGGTCTCATCAGTGCAGTGTAGGTGAATATACCTTTGACAAACGAGGCTCACTCGAGGCTTGATTTATCGAGGCAGTCTTAAATTCAATCTTTATTTATTTAAACAATAATATACTACAAATGTGTTGGTACACTGCTTCATTCACTACCTTTGTTGCGGACATGTGACTATATTTAAATTTCATTAATTACTTTCGGATCGTCGTTGCTGCCAAGCTTATTTTGAATATCATTTAAATCGCAGTAGTGAACGGAAATTGCTTTAAAAAATCCAACATTTTTTGTTTGTGTATTTTCTGTATATTACCTGTACAATCGCTCTAGTAGTACGCCACTGGGCCGAGATCAATAGCGCAGAGGTAAAAGCGTCTCTTATTATCTTCCACACTTTGCGGCCATGTTAACTAACTTACAAATACATTTCGCAATGAACGCAGATCAGTCGAAAGCGGGGACTGTTCCATGCGTAATGTTCCACTTGGGCCCGATATCGGCGGAGGCGGTTACACATAGGGCCTTATTAATTAGCTGATGAATGTTAACCCTTTATGTAACTGTAATGTTATTTGAATATAAACCTTACGCGTATGCGGTGGATGTTCTCGTGTCTTATGCAAGGAAGTACATTTCTTGAAAGATGTCAAAATGTAAATATATAGGGTGTCTCAGTTGGAACTATAGCATTTGATTTGCGCGCCATTTGTGTTATGTCAAAATAGGGCGTCAATATTTATCGATTGTCATCTATAAACTAGTGCGACGTCAACGTGGCGATTAACAGTTCAACAACGAATAGTTTATGTACAATTGTTTTATGAAATTGAGCGATCATTTACAGCTGTATTAAGAAAAGTTCGCACAAAATTAGGACAATATGAAGCACCTACAAAGTTAACAGTTCGTAACTTAATCAAGTAATTCGAAGAGATGGGTTCTGTCGTTGATAAGATAATACTAATACGTCCTCGTCATGGTCGGTCGGATGAAAATATTACTGAGTGAGAGAAACTGTACGGGTGTATCTAAATACATCAATTCGACGTCGCGCGAAAAATTAAATCTGTCAAGAGCCACCACGCATCGAATTTAAAAAAAAATATCTGCATTTGTCAGCATATAAAATTCAGTTGACACAGCAGTTAAAACTCACAGATCATTTACAACGTCGTTGGGTGTTAGAAAAGGTGATGCTGACTTCTGCAACAAAATTTTGTTCAGGGATGAAGCACATTTTCATATTGACCCATCATGCCAGATAAGTCGAAGCGGACCTGTAACCAATATTCTTTTCAATTTGTAGCCATATCGTCTCCATTTTATATTGAAGAATAAAAAACCTCAGTTTATTAAATATTATTAGTTTTATTCATGAATCACATCCTATACTTCCAAATAACACACCCTTTACAATGTGCGTGTAAAGTATCTAAATTGTTTCTTATAATACTGTTAAACTACGCAATTTGAGTCATTTGCATTGAATTCTTCATATTAATTAAAAATCACTAATTAAGATTCCTTTAAATCCTTTTAAAATTCCTTCAATACCCTCAAGTTTCTTTAAAATCCTTTAACCATCTTTAAATCCTCTTTAAACTCCTTAAAATGCCTAAATTATTTAAACTCCATTAAATTCCTTTAAGATGTATTTGCTTAAGTTGTTCCAATTCCTCCTAGGTTATCTCAAATAGAATTTCTTAGTTTTCTTTGAGTTCCTTCAAATTCCTTCAATTTATGGAAATTGATGGAATTCCATTGACCTCCTTTAAATCCTACTGGTTCATTCGACAGAACGTTTGAATATGATTAAAATACAACTTAAATTTAGAAAGACCACTCTGTAAATAAGACACACCAAGTACTGTATATGTTTAGAAAGACCACCCTGTGTTTTAACAGACATTTTAACTCCTTATTACAAAAACAGAAATTACGTGAACAATATGTCTGACATCCACTTGACACAATTATTCAATAGGCAATCTTGAAAGGGGAAAATTATATGATGACCATTATTGAATTTAAATTAAAATGTATGTAAATTAAAATAAAAAAAAAAACTATAATAATCAATATATAATGATAATTTGGTCAACATTTCCTAATAGCCCGATATAATCTCGAGGCAAGATATGTAACCTTTAATAAGTCATAAGAAGAAAATATGGAGGCGGCACTCGACGACCTTGGAGTCTGACTCAACGAAGGAATCTCAATCCCCCTTCCACAAGGATGACTGGTGGTGGGTGGCCGAGCATTCGCTTATCTTCACTACGACTTTATGACACTAACCTCTATTAAGTTCTTCTAAAACCCTTTAGATGACAATAAATTATGTTCATTTCCATATTTTTTTAAAATTCTTTAGGTTTTCTAAAAAATCATCGAAATTTGTTGAATTCATTCATTTATTCAAGGTCATTTATATTAATGTTAATGTGAAAAAAATTCACTCCAGTTGAAAGTTAATATTTATTTCAGTGAGAATCAGTTAAAAGAAAAATAAAATAAATCTATCTCATTATTTTCAAAAATATCAGACTTTTTATCATTTTTGTTCCAGTGGAATAAATATTAGAACATTAAGAAAAGGAACAACCACTAAATTCCAGTGAAACAATTACAACTTATTTATTATCCAGAAAGATGTATAAGAAAATGAAACCGGAAATCCTTCTGCAAAGGATCATACAATGAAAAATGATTAGCACCACGCCACATTTAGGTGTCTACTAGCTTTATGGCTCGGTGTATTCTTCGAGACCGTGTAAGATGATTAAGTGTGTAATTTATTAGCGTAGTCGTGGAAATAATAGCACAGGCAAGGTACATAGTAGTAATTAACATAGTAGAGCTATGATAAATTACTACTCGAACCGATTAAGTTGTTACACGACTAATGCGTTTTTATCTAAAACCACAATGTCATTACGTCATCCTTACATTACGAGTACAATGTTCTATGTTACTATTTCTAAATCTTGAGAAAAAACGTTTTAAAGAATTTCATTATCGTATTTTAACTAATATAAAAATGTACAGGTCTTATATCGATAACCTATATTGAATTACAGTAAAGATATCAAAGAATTAGTCTCCTTTAATGATATTTTGAGAAAATATTATAGTTTTTCAAAAAATATACAACTTTATAACGTTTCACACAAGATTTTATTTTCAATTTTGAAACATATAAATTTGTTTCACAAATCTAAGAAATACTTATTCTATATTTTGTAAGTAAAAACACGAAATACAACGTGGAATTCAAAATAAATCTTAACAAATTAAAAACATACTAGTTTAGTTTCTGTGGTATTCCATTTTTCTCGGTGCTATTTTATGTGGTGTCTGGAAGTACGGCTTCTTAAAATTCCCTGTCAACTTTAGGCATCCATGAAAACATGGACTTTAGTGTTTCCACTTTTTTCTGAGGTAGAGAGGTTCTTTTCTTGCATTCTAGTTCACAGAGCTTGTCACTTAATAATTTTCTTACCTTATGTTGCCTTATTTCTGCGATCTGGTAACTTCTTGAGATAAACGAGGTTTTGTACTTTATTTCATACATATTTTTGGATATCTCTAGAGATACTACCCTAGAAAACGGAATATGAACATAATTAAAACTCTTAGTGGCATCCTAAAGCGTTTCAAATCCTTTGTTTGCATTTCTATAACCTTGTACGCGTTACGCCCCCTTATATTTTTTAAAATTCTCATTAATAGAATAGGGGAATAGTACTCAGCTACTCGCAGAACCCTTTCAATGCAGCTATGTACCGCAACTACCTCCTGAATTGCTGATAATGTCCAGGTACACAAAACTTCAAGTACATTTTCTCAAGAGTATCATATTCTTGAAGACAATGACTGATGGCTAAAGTCATAATGCTATTGCGGTTTTGTGGTATACAGCTATTACTCCAAAATATCAGTTTTCTAATTTTTGGATCTTTTACAACTTGAGACAGAATTTTATAAATGGCACTATAATTTTATAAATGGCACTTTTTCTGGGACATATTCTTTGTTCCTGTCCGAATCGTATCCATTCTAAAACATCGAATCCTCAGTAGAATCTTCAGAATCACTCATATTTTTTACTTAAACACAAGCACAAGGCAAACTAACAATTATAACAAAAGTGTTACAAAGTTGTATGTTCATACATACAACCTTGTTGCTAAAACTAAACGATAAAACGACATACGCCTATGTAATTTTTTTTCATGTTTCCGTTAATATTGATACTGTCATCAATTTTTCAGTAGCAAAACGAGGCCATGAATACATACAACCTTGTTACAGCAATAAATCGGAAAGTGAAAAAAATGCCACATACAACCTTGTAAGTTTAGGGTGACGATTAACTGAGAGGAGAGTGGAAAAACTAATGGTACAAAAGACTGTTGCACTGGTAGAACTAGGGATAGTTGCTACTAGTCTACTTATAGAATTTTTTGGTCTAGCCGGTTTAGCACATCAAAAATGCATTGACGTATATTTATCTAATTTAACTTTTTCTATATCGCCCCTTGCCTGAAGTGTTAACACAACTAATCAGACCTCTAACTTCACTCGTAAGGGAAATATGGTGAAAAGTGACAATCCTTACCTTCAAAATCGTTTTTCTCTGAAACTATATTGTTGAATAAAATAAAATCGAGATGTTATATTAGTTCTATAGTATATACTCGTATTTTCCTATTTTTGGATTAATTTTTAGGAGTACAAAATAAGCAATTGTTTCTTTGGGAGTGATTTCTTATAAGAACAGCTCAAGATATACCAACCAAAATAATTCATTAGTCTACTATTATGTATAAATATTTCAAGTGTGAATTTGGTGGAACACAGTAAGAAAAAATGAAAACTAATGTTATCCATATACGAGGAGGTACCCAAAAGAAACCGAACTGATGTTGTGGTGGGCGGAGTTTTTGTAGTACCGCGTTCTGCCGCTAGGAACTTATAGAGCTACCACTCCCGAGTTAATAAGCCAATCATCGTCGCTAAAGAAGGTTTAGTTTGGCTTGTGTGATTTTTTAGTGAGAGTTGTTTTTTGTGCTCACTGTACAAAAACTCCGCCCACAATAATATCAGTTCTGTTTCTTTTGGGTACCCCCTCGTACATAATTTAAGACGTTTGTTGTGGTTGGAAATAGTAAGGGGCGTATTTGGTTTGGGTGTAAGATGTAGTAGGAAGGATAATAAAAAAACTTTTAAACATAATTCACTTTCTTATATTTTTCTGTTTATATCCAAAGATAATTTATTTATTGCACTAATGAAATATTGGTGTATTATGTATGTACTAGTGCAAGCCTAGAAGATATTTATATATTCGTGAACAACGCAATCAAATTCCTAACTATCATATTTGAAATATTACTTGTATTATTGAGATTTGCAAGTAAATTTTACGATCCTATACTAATGTGAGTGTTATTTCGGGTTAATAAGTAATAAATGTTGACATTCAAATGCCTTTGGATATTTAATAATAACTATTAATATAATGGGAAGATTTAATCCTTACTGAAAATAAAACTAATAATTTATACAGTATTAATGTAGCAGTAACGTAACGTAATCAAGAATGTATCCAAGTATTAAATTAATTATTTACTAATTGATTACAGGCTTGAGTAATATGTTATCATTAGTAAGTGCACAATAAGAGTAGTATATATAAAATATCACTTAACTACTTGCCCAACGAAATCCTCTAGAGAATTTGTCGAAATGTAACTTTTTCAGATATATAATATCGATTGGTCTTAATAAACTTGGCCATGACAATGACTATGTTTGCTTGTTAAGACAGGCAAGCCATTTGGGCATACGCATTGCTTCAGGTTTTAATAATTATTAATAATTATTCTTATTGGGACTTAGTTCTTGCTATAAATATATCTCGCTTGGTAATATTCTGGGTAAATTTGATAAATCATTATTATTAAATAATAAGCAGACAATAAATGATAAATTATGGATGCAAAATATACATTTATATTACTTTGTTTACTTCCGTCATGAAACATAGATAGGTTAAGTACAGGGTGAGCGAAACTCGATGTTTCAGCTCTATTATAAGAGAAGGAAAAATCATAGAAAAAACTTGAAAAGAGGTTCTTAAATGGGATTGAATAAGGTCCATTTTAAGCCGAATTTGAATATCTTTCCATATTTGGAAACTGAAGCAATGACGTCATCGAATTTTTTTCCCCAGAAACATACCTATATTTTGGCATATATAAGAACTAATTTTTGTGAATAAATTTTGTACGGAAAAAGAAAATTTAGACTTTTTGTTTTTAGTTATACATATATGTTTATTTATTTTTATAAACATGTTTATATTTAGTTATTTACCTTTTTCGTATAGTTATACATATATTTTTTGTCCTGTAAATGGGTTCTTCTGTTAGATAATAAAGCAGTATTATTATCATCCGATATAATTCTAAATTTGTCTTCAAGAATCTGCCTTCGTATAAGTTGGCATGTGCTCTTCAATTTCTCTGAAAACGAAAATAAAAGAATATGAATCTTATCTCCCACCCCTGGAATACAATTCGAAGACGTGTCTTCGTGGGCTGAGTCGCAATTAAGGCGTAAAGGATATTCCCCAGGAAAATAAACTGATGAGCGACTTGGTCGCGCGAAGTGGGCGTGCCCCGTTTATAATTTTAATCAAGATAACAACTAATCTCGTAAGAGTAAACTCATTTAAGGATTGTTTTGAATGAGGCTTTAATAACTTCCTTGCTGCGGTTTTATAAACTCCAGCGGTTGTGCGCTAAGCTGCGACAAATACAAATGAAATTCGGGACATTACGCACCAGCTATAAGGGGGAGACGCGAATTTTGCTACTTATACAGTTTCTGAGGAGTTCTGTTTTGCTAACTGGGAAGTTGTCGTCGAGTCTGCCTTATTATTCCGGCATAGTTATTTTCTGATGAATTCCGGGGAACAGCTGAGACGTATTTTCGCATTAGGGCCGAGGGCTTTATTTATGAACGTATAAATAACGGTTAGATGATTTAAATATACGTTCAGATGAAATACCCTTTGTATTCGTCAAAAAATAAACGGAAACGGACGTATACAAGATTTTTTTTCTCAAATCTAGTGGCCATGCAATTTGTATTAAAGTAAAATACGTCAAAAGTTTTTCTTCGACGGCTGAAAAGCGAGAATAGATTTTTTAAGTGATAGTTAACAATATAAAGTTGTCAGTCTCTTCTCTAGGATGTCTCAGTTGGAGCTATAGGATTTGAATTGCGCGCCATTTGTGTTCTGTCAAAGATAGGGCGTCAATATATGACAGTGAACTCTATACTACCTGGAATGGACCCGAGCGTTTTCTGTAATAGCCTGCAGTGTGTCAGGGGCAATATAAACAGAGATAGCCTTATTAACGGTAACCTGTCTTTGTCATACTCAGACAAATGAGTTACGTTTATTTGCATTTTAAGTAGAAATTCGGATAGTTTGGGGGTTATTTTTTTTCAAAACGTACAATATTAGCGAAGATAAACATTTATTGTGTTCTAGTATGCCATTAGTTTACAGTGTAACATTTGAGATAGAAGCAGCCCTCTAAAATAACTAGTTTCCAACCGATTTGAAGAACTCTTCTTAAAAGATGAAGCACTAAAATAGCTACCTTTGTATAATACGAGGTCTGGCTAAAAATAAACCGGACTGACCTCAGAAATTTCTGGAGAAACCGTCTGGAAGACGGTTAGGCAGCTTGTGTGAACTCTATCCCCCTCTGAGTACCACTACTGAACTTCAGTTGTCTAGTAAAATTGTAGCGAATGATGAAACAGTTTTTATTCAACCTTGTTTGTGTTTGTTGCCGCAGTCATGTCAAGCTTGAAATCTGAACAGCGAATTAACATCAAATTTCTCACAGAATTGAACAAATTAGCGACGGAAAGTTTTGAAAAGTTGAAACAAGTTTACGGAGATGACTGCATGTCGCGAACTCAAGTGTTTGAGTGGCACAAACGTTTCAAGGAAGGTTGTGAAAATGTTGAAGACAACAAACACACTGGCCGTCCTCGCAGTGCAACAACTGATGAAAAGGGTCCCTCAAGGACAAACAATGAACCAAATTTACTATTTGGAAGTCTAAAAACTCTTCGAGAACGAATGAGAGGTAAAAACCTGATTTGTGGTAGAAAAGGGGTGGGTGCTTCACCAAGACAAAGCCCATGCTCACAATTCTTTCTCAGTTAAGCAATTTCTGGAAAAAAGAAACATTTATGTCCTCCAACACCCACTGTATTCGCCAGATCTAGTCTTATGTGATTTTTGTCTTTTCCCAAAAATTTAAACTGAACTCGAGGGAATACATTTTTCATCACTGGATGAGGTAAAAGAAAAAATAGCAAACCTTCTGAAAAGCCTTTCACCTGAAGACTTCAAACATTGTTTTTCTCAATGAAAAATTCGTATGGATCAAGAAGGGGAGTACATAGAAGGTGATCACTCTTAAAATATATTAAACGCTAAATAAATATTTGTTTGATACTTAGTCCGGTTTATTTTTAGCCAAACCTCGTACATCATAGAATATTTCAAATCTGCAGCGCCTACTTTAGCCTTTTTGCAAGACCAAAAATACCAAAATATATTTGGAGATTTGTTCATACAAATACCGACTACACCTTTAAAGCATTCGCACCTTTAAAGCTCTCAAAACATGGGAGATCCATTTTTCATTAAAATATATTTATTTTTGACAATAACTTATAAGAAAAAATATTTCTTATATTTCTCCAACTGTAAAACGTCAACATTCAAAGCATAGTTGCCATGGTAAACATGGTAGGTTTAAAGGTAATTCTAAGTATTATCATTATTATCAAGAAAGAAAATGTTTGTTTGTTTTCTGTCCTAAGTTTTTTTTTAATACAAGAACGAAATTTAACAATAAATCAATACAAACAGAAAATTTAAACACATTAATACTTCATTCAATTTAAACTAACGAAATAAAATAAACATTTAAAACCATTTAGCTTGTAGGGAATGAAAGAGGAAAGAAGGAAAATGCGTATCATAAGAAGGAAAAGATTGATTTCTTGAAGAAAATGAAAATTTTAAATACGTAAAAACACAGATCCATTTTTGAAAAGATTATAAAGTATAATATTAATATCTAGGCCAGATAGAAGTGTATTTCTTTCAGTTTTTAAATGGTAAGTCCAGTGGCGTCCTGCGTTTGAGTTTTCTCGTTTGTGCATTATTGTCCAAAAGATTTAATGCGGGGGTAAACGTTTTATGTTGCTATCACTGCTTGCAACAACTGTTTTTCTTAGTGTAGCCATCTCTAAGTCACAATAGATATTCTTATTTGTGACGAAGTATGGAGCATCAACTATTGAGTGTAAAACTTTTGATTCAAATCTGTCAAGGATGGCAATGTTGGACTTAGCGGCTATTCCCTAAAGTTGTATTCCGAGTCCAAACGGGTTTTAAGATGACATTACAAACTGAGCTTGTTTCGAAGTGAAAGTTGTGATTTTCTTCCCATCGGGCAATAGTGCTTACACGAAATTTGGTATCTAATTGTTTTCTCTTCATCCATTATATATATGTTCCTTCCATGTGAATTTATTATCTAGACGTAAGCCTAAATATTTTATGCAGTTTGTAGTAATGATGGTTTTACTGTGAATTCTTACTTGTGGCGACTCTCTGTGATTTTGGGTAAATACTATATGTTGTGACTTATCTCTATTAATTTGAATACTCTGGCCGTCTCTTAGCCCAATCATCTATTTGTTCTAAATTATCTTGTAGATTCGTTCCTGCTATTCTTGGGTCTGGGTTTTCAGCTAGAATAGCTGTATCATCTGCAAATGTTGAGGTGATGACATTTTGACTAGTTGGTAGGTTTGCAGCGAAAATAAAATATAAGATAGGCCCCAAAACACTTCCTTGGGAGATTCCAGATCTTATTAGATAAAGCTGTGTCATTTCCGATTCGTATCTTACTCTAAAGAATGAATTTAAACATACCTATGAATTTAATTAAAGGAACTACTAATTATTTCTAATTTGTACCCCCATTACACGTTAACTGCCGTATTTATTTCACAGTATGTTCTAAGAATACCATTTTCTTGTTTTCGAAAATGGTGGCAGTAAAATCGACAACATTCTTACTTAAATTAATTGATTTTGATTAATTGATTTTCATTCAAAATATGTTTTATTAGGTACCAACAGAAGACGATGAATGGCCCACACAACAAGCTACACCATTAAATCGAAAATTAAGTGCTATTACACGTGACATTCGCTAATAATCCCCGGCAGAACCGCATTTGTTAGGCAAACAAATTACCCTCAAACCACGTCACATATACTAGATTGCTTTTAATACAATGTACATACATACATATGTATGTAGATTTCCAAGTAGTGTAACATGGGTGGAGTTTTTTGAGGGTAGGTGACTGGGGTTAATTTGAAATTCAGTGTTCTCTTTTCTTTCTATTTTGAAATGGATGAAAGAAAAAATAGATTTTGAATTAATAAATAGAGATACTTAAAATTCTCCAATTCTAAATGATTTTGAATACTATTTACCTGCAGCTCAGAATTTTTTTTTTGCAGCTAATATCTCAGATTTAATTTGGGTGGGTTATGTATTTATCTATGTTCTTAAATTATGTATTTGTTTTCCATACCCTTCCCAAACAGTATTCTGATATGCTAAAATCTTACTTAATAGAAATATACATTAAAATATGACAAGAGGATGCTTATCTTAGAAAAATGGAATCCGGAGTGCCACAAGGTGGTATTCTGGGCCCGGTCCTCTACCTGCTCGACACCTGTGATTTTCCACGATTAAAGCAGAATATAGTAGCCACATTCGCTGACAATACTTCTACCATACCTGTAGGTATAGAGAGTGACAAAACAGCAAATATGTTGCAAATAAGAATCAATGAATTTCAAAGCTCGATAAAAAAGTGGAAATTAAAACTTAAAATTAATGAAACCAAATCAGTCCATTTTGATTCCACCACCAAGCGGATAGAATACATTCCTGTAGCTATTAATGGATATATAGTACTATATATACTATACTATACGTACTATACATACAACTACTATATGTACAACAACGTTGTACTATATGTACAACGAAATACCTTGGCTTCACACTTCACAATAAGTTTCACTGGAAAATTTACGTGAAGAAGTTAGGTGTTAGATATAGAAAAATGTAATATATTAGTTCTTAGGACGAGATTCATTCAGCCTTATCAGTCCATAACACAGTGGCGGCTGGACAGGGGTGGCAGGGTGGGCAGTGCCCACCCAGCTGTTTCCTAGAAGAAGAGGAGCACACAGTTCCAAAGTTCGTTATTTATCATTTATATAAATTTATAGAAGTTATCGTGGTTATACCTAGTGTGGTGGGACTGGTGGCTGCCGGGCCGGTGAGCAGCCACGCCTTTTGCCTTTCTGGCATTGTACATACGAGACAGTGCAAGCGCCTTGCACAAATAAAAATTATATTTATTTCTTTAATAAATAAATACAAGTAAATAAGTGTCTACCAAGATTAGTTTTAAAATTAATATTGATATTATTGACATAGGTCAATATTGACATACTTTCAACATCCCTTGAAAGTTTAAATTATTTCACAATAATATAGTGACATGGGAATCTGGAATATAAAATTAAATAAACAGTAAACACATGAATAGAATTAATTAATAGAATTACGAATGATTTGAAGACATAAAAACAAAATTATACTCATGTAAACTACATGAAACAATTTAAAACACGGGCACAGCTTACTCGAGTCTCGAATAAGCTGCGACACGGGTGGGTAGACCACCATGCTGAAAAAACTTTCGTCAAAGCGGGGACGGAATCGAGAATCTCCGATCAGTCCGATCTCCGTATTTCCGAGTTGAGTTTTCAGTTGAGTTGTAGAACGTTGTTTATGTCAGCGAGGTCTGTACTCTGTAGACACTGTATTTGTTATATTATTAAGTAAAATTATTTTGGTTATTAATGTAGATATTAGAAAATGTGTAAATATAAAAATTGTGTAGCATTCATAAGAGTCGGTACTAGTTTCATCCAATTTTAGTGCTATGCATTTTCAACTTGAAAGCTGAAAGAATTTTAAATCTTAACATAATACTTGTACAATGACTAACATAGAGTGATGAGTCAAAGTTTTTTTTTTACTATATTTTACTTCATTATTTTGCACTATGTAACCTACTAATAGTTAGTTGTTGCCCACCCAGGACAAATCACCACGAGCCGCCACTGCCATAACAATCTATGTATTGCTTTATAAGCAAATATTTAAGCCAGTTTGGACTTATGGTATACCTGGGTTTGTGCCAAAAAAATTCAACATAAAAATTATACAAACTTTTCAAAACAAAGAATCGAACTCCATAAATTGGTTCCAGCGTCCTGTTTTTTATTCGTACTAGACTATTTAGATATAGTAGGTATAAGTGAGATGCGCTGGCCGGAAGTAGGAGATTTTTGGAGCGGTGACTATAGGGTAATACACACAGGATCGGTAAATGGAAACGCGGGAGTAGGAATCGTTATGCGGAAGAACGCAGGACAGTGTGTAGATAGCTACCTACAATACAGCGAGAGAGTAATGATGGTTAGGTTAGATTCGAAGCCAGTGGAAACAGTAATAGTGCAAGTATACATGCCTACTTCTAGCCATAGTGAGGAAGAGTTAGAAGCCGTTTATTCGGACATAGAGCAGGTAATAGGATTTGTGAAGGGTCATGAAAATTTAATAATAGTAGGAGATTTTAACGCAGTCGTAGGTGAGGGGAAAGAAGGAGAATGTGTAGGTCCTTATGGATTAGGAAACAGAAACGAGAGAGGTAGCAGACTGATAGAATTCTGTGAGAAGCACAAGATGGTAGTCGCGAACACATTGTTCAAGAATCACGTTAGGAGGCGGTACACATGGAAAATGCCAGGAGGGATAGACAGGTATCAGATAGACTACATTCTGGTTAGAAAGAGATTTAGAAATCAAGTAAAAGACTGTAAGAGTTATCCAGGAGCAGATGTAGACAGCGACCACAACTTGGTAGTCATGAAAGCTAGATTAAAGTTCAAAAATCTGAAAATCCGGAAGGATAAGAAACGTATAAATGTAGACATATTGAGGGATCAGAATATGAAAGATAAGTTCCAGGATAAAACAGATCAATTATTAAATAAAACGAGTAAGGACGAAATCAAGAACGCAGAAACTGAGTGGGAGGGTATCAAGAATAGTCTAGCTTCCGCGGCTACGGACGTTTTAGGACACGATAAAAGGGAAGCTAGGAAGCCCTGGATAACGGACGAAATCTTAAACTTAATGCAAAAGAGAAGAGGCTACAAAAACAGACGAGACGAAGAAGGACTGAAAACTTATAAGTCAATAAAGTGGGAAATCATTAGAAAATGTAGAAAAGCGAAAGAACAATGGATAGAGGATAAATGCAAAGAAGTAGAAGATAAGTTGCAAGTAGGTAAGACCGATGAGGCTTACAAAATAATTAAGAGGAACTTCAGGGATATAGGAACAATAAGTAGAAACGTTAGGAGTCAATCGGGGGACATACTGATCGGAAGAGAGGAGAAAGCGGATAGATGGAAGCAGTACTTAGGAAATTTATACGAGGATCAGGAATTAGGAGAGATATTAGAGGAAGAATCTAGCATCGATAGGGAAGATGTAGGAAAACCTATATTGAGAGAGGAATTTGAAATAGCACTAAGGGGGCTAAAGAATAATAGAGCGCCGGGTGTAGATAAAATACAGGCGGAAATTTTGAAATGTGCGGGACAGAAAGTAGTAAATAGGATGTTTGAACTGGTAAAATACATATATGAAACGGGCGAGATGCCGGAGGATTATAAGAGGAACATTATCGTTACTATACCGAAAAAGAGAAGAGCCGACAAATGCGAGAACTTTAGAACGATTAGCCTAACTTCCCACGCGTCAAAAATCTTAACTAGAATAGTGCAGAAGAGGATGGAAAATAGAGCGGAGGAAATACTAGGAGAAGACCAATTCGGGTTTAGGCGAAATAGGGGAACTCGCGAAGCTATTCTGGCGCTAAGAGTAATGTTAGAAAAAACAATAGAAAAAGGAAAGAACGCTTATATAGGATTTGTAGATTTAGAAAAAGCTTTTGATAACGTAAGATGGGAAAAAATGTTCGAGATACTAAAGAGCGCGGGAATGAAGTATAGAGATAGGAGAGTAGTACACAATCTATACAAAGAGCAAACTGCTGTTATAGAAGTAGAAGGGGAAAAAAGGGAAATAGGTATTAGGAAGGGAGTAAGACAAGGATGTACGCTATCACCACTAATTTTTAATCTGTACATCGAAGAGGCGATTAATGTGGTAAAAGATAGAGTGGATTTCGGGATTAAAGTACAGGGACAGAAACTAAAAATGCTGAGATTCGCGGATGATATAGCAGTATTAGCATCTAGTAAGGAGGAATTAGAATCAGCATTGAACGAAATGGAGGCAGTGTTGACAGAGGAATACGGAATGAGGGTGAATAAAAACAAAACTAAAGTGTTAGTGTGCAGAGGGCGCGAGAGCAGAGCAAAAACGAAAGTACAAATTAATAATGAAAGGTTGGAGGAAGTTAAAGACTTCACTTATTTAGGAAGTAAAATAAATTGGGATGGAAGAAGCGATAAAGACATAAAACAAAGAATAGCGCAGGGTCGAGCAAAATTCGAGCTTTTAACAAAAAGAAAGCACTTTTATGCTCGGGGGTAATAAACTTAGAAACAAGGAAGAGATTTTTGAAAACATATGTATGGAACACGGCACTATACGGCTGCGAAACCTGGACGGTAGGGGAAGCAAGTAGGAAGAAATTAGAAGCTTTTGAGATGTGGTGTCACCGAAGAATGATGAAAATACCATGGACTGATAGGGTTAGAAACGAAGAAGTATTGGAGAAAGTCGGCGAGAAAAGGAGTATGTGGAAAAACTTAAAGAAGAGAAGAGATAGAATGGTAGGCCACTTGCTGAGACATGGGGGAATAGTCCGCGATATTTTGGACGCAGAAATAGGAGTGAAGAAAGGCAGAGGTAGGCCTAGATTAGACTACAGCTCGCAAATAGTAAGGGATGTAGGTTGTAGCACAATTAGCGAAATGCGTAGGTTAGCACAAGATAGGAGAAGCTGGAGGTTAGCGTCCAACCAGTCTTAGGACTGATGACCTAATGATGATGATGATAGACTATTTAATAGTTAGATAAACTTCTCCAAAATATAAAAGATCTCAATTTAAAATCTGATATATCTATATCTCGACAGTCGCGAAAATAACACATGACAAGTTAAAATTAACTCTCAAAATGTCGCTTCAAAAACATGAAATAGTATTTGACATCTAATTAAAACAAATTATATTGATAACCGTATACGCAATTATAATACCCTGTATACCTTCAATATTTTTTGAAACCCAATTTAAAAAATAGAAATTGATATATCCGAGCATTTCGTTTAAATATCAATAAAAACTATTTCATTAATTTTATTCTAATTTAATTATTAATTTAACTCTAGCCCCTTATTTTCTGTTTAAAATCATGCAATAAATTACCTCTTAAGAGTCGCCCATGAACTTGATCAACACCTTGTACGTCAAAAAGTTACTTCCCTTATGCGCTACGTAAATACGTATTTTACTACACCTAATCGATGACTTGAAATATGCGGTACTTAATTAAATTCAGTCGCTTATTCCAGATCTAATTTTACACGTCTAGAACGTCTTGTGCCGTTGTATCCCGAACCGTCACTGTTATGCAAATTGATATTGTTACAAACTATATACATGAAAACACGATTTTACAATAGATATTTTGCTAGTAGACTAACAAAGCACCCTATACATTTACCAAAATAGAAAATCCTCAACGTTTCCTCACAAATACATTTCAAGAATGTCTTTGGTGTGTTGGTAAAGCTTTCATATTTTCCCAATTATTATTAAAACGAAATTAACGCAAAATGTTCGTAAAAAAAAAAAAATATTTTTTAATAATGAAAATGCCGCCAGATTAGTTTTGGTTTTAAAATATATTTTCATTAATAACACAGATTCACAAAAAAAGTAAAAGGATAGGAACAAGTCTCAAAACTGCGATATCGCACCGCCGACGAGGGGCGCAGTAAATAGCCTGGTCTTTAGTCAGTCGCATTGAGACCTTTGCAGAGTGTTGTAAAAACCAACCAACAGATATTTCAGGTTCGTTTGTTGTTTTTATACAATATTATTATAAATACTCATAGACATTTTTGCAGAATACAATTTCGGACATGCAAATACTGTGTATCGATATGGTCACTAAAACACAAAATTTAAAATTCACATCACTATTTATTTGCGTCTGTGCAACGGCTCAGTTGTACCGCATTATTGTAGCGTATTGGGCGTATTGTGCTAACGATTTGCGAATTTAATTTAATATATCACGTAGCCTTCTTTCATGTTACGATGGATTAGTATTCTTCTTCATCAATTTCGATACAGGCAGTTCAGTTTAGCTCGAAAACAGATTCGAAGATGAAATTGAATATACCGCTCCTGAAATATCAGGAAACACCATGGAAGGTTCACTAAATCTTTTGCTTAAAGAGCGGTACCAAACTTAGTATAAGAAAGAAACAGACTGGAGAGAAGCAAGAACCTAAAATAATATTCAGAGAAAATTTATTCTCGTTTATTAAAAGAAATATATATATCACAGATGTAAATTCTTGACATTATTGTCTCAATATTCAATGATCAAATATTTCTAATTTGCTTTGTTTAGCAATATGTATTCTTGGTAGTGGTTTTATGAGACCTCTAACATACTTTAGATTATACTATACTTCGATTTCAAAATAGTGGGCAGTAAGGTATAGAACACTATTTTTATGAGCTGGTAATACGATTCAACAATTCTCGTGTCTGTTTTACGTGTAAATTGTAAAGACCACTCCCTGCACTCTGTGATCTCTGCTCTCTTTAGTCGTGCGCGAGACAAGGCGCGCGCCTTGTCTGGTCCACATGTTGCGAATTACTTACTGCCTACAATTTTGAAACCAGACCATAGTGTAGATTAGAATACTTTGGTAAATTGAGCAAATTTTTGTGCATTAACAGAACTAACTGCAGTGGGTGCATGCTAGAGGTAGCACCTTATATTTCCTAAATATTTGTCTATCGGAAATACGATTCATTGCATCTCGCGAGAGCCTTCTGTAATATAAATAATTTCTGAACATTTTGAGGCTGTTCTAAAACTTCCATGGTCAGGGCAGGACCGTCTGCCGTACCGTCGGTCGCAGAAAAGTATATTGGGAAAAAATCAGAATTCATTTTGACTGAAAATGAACGACCTTCATTATTATTATATTATATGGGTTTGGGCTTCATCAGCGACTGATCGCATGGGTAGTCCCTTGGCGATTCCCTCTTATCCGGGTCATCCAAAAATGCTATCCCATAAAAGGAGCAATTTAGGCACGCCCCCCACCTTAAGCCTCGCCTCCTCTAGGATAACAGGGGTCTCTAATATAAGGTACCTCCTCCTTCTAATGCGGGGCAGATGTAAAGAAGATGAATCGAGATTTCCCCGTCTTCTCTACAGTATCTGCAGGCCGAGCTGTCAGTCAGCCTCAGCTTGTGCTTATATGCATTCAGGCTACTATGGTGGCCCGTTATGATTCCCACCACGGTTCTGGCTTTGTGTCTGTTCAATTTAATGAATTCTTGTGCCTATTTCTCAATCTCTGAGTATTCGATGAAGAGTTTGGTTATTCGACAACCCGTTACTCTTCTCCGTCTTTTATTGTGCTGGTCTCTTGCCCAGCCCTTGATGCGATCACTGATCAGATTTCGACTTATTTCCACTGCAGGTTGTGGTCCATAGAGGTTTTCCCTAGTCCCTAGTCTGACAATTAGATTAGTCATCTGCAATTAGATTTCCCTTAATGCCATTATGCCCAGCAATAAGAACGACCTTCAGGTTTTACAAAAAAACAAAAAATCAATTCAAAAATCAGCCATAAAGGTTCTTGCACTTATTTTGCGGAGTAGAAATGTAATAATTAAACTCCTTCGTTAATAAAACAGTGTTTCGCATGGTATGTAAATCGTTCTAATCTGAAATATACACAAAGGAATCATTTCCCTTCTTTTTTTTTTTCTAAAAATGCACACCTCAAATATTAGTCCAACTCAATACACAATGAAATCCTCTCTCGAAGAGATAGAGAGAGATCTGAAAAGTGATTGGGCTTCCGAACCTTATCTTTCCGATACTACATCAAACAGCTGCCCCGTCTAACCCGTCTTCAGCGAAGCACACGCGTCTACTTCATTAACTTTGCAAATTCAATAATGAATATTGTATTAGTATCTGAAAAGGATATAGATTCACTGCTCAGAATAATTCCGGCACTCCCGTGTTTACTCAACTCAAGACTTTCCGGTGAATGGCGCTTCTGGGTCTCGAGACAGTAGCAACTATTGAAAAATAATTGGTCGACTTTGGGGGATTAGCTGGAAATCAGTTTGAGCGAAGTGGACGAAGATGTTTTGTTTTCTTGTTTCTTGAATAAATTGTTAAATACAACAAATGCTAACATAAATTCTAGAGGAGTTCGTTTATCTAACAATTTCATAGAATTTACAATATCTAACAATTCAATTCAATTAAAAATTTTTATTTCCTATTATATACATATATAACCTTTGACTCGAATTTATTGAGATATGCAAGATACACATACATAATAGCAATGTAAAAGTTGTTATATTAAGAGTGCAAAATGTTAATTTTAGATAAAACATGGTTTTCTGTAGCGAACTATTGAAATATTTATTGATTAATAATGTAGATATTTGGGAATTACGCATGGAACAACAACAAACACGTCCAATAAATGGCGGCCACGGCTTTGGTGCCACACGATTACCCTTCTTACTGAATTTTCAATAACGGTTTTGTATAAATGTGACGGTATTTCGTTGATACAGCGTTTAATTTCGGCCTTCAATGCTTTGGTGGTCGTGAGCTTGTTGGTATAAATATGAGAACCTGAGGTTTCAGAAAACTCTATTGAAAAAAGTTCATAGATATTGAAAAGGCTCACAAGATTGTGGCGGCCAATTCTGGTCACCAAAATGGAAGATGACACGATCAGAAAAAGATTCGTGCTAGACCGAAAATGGGAAAAAGATGATTTTATCCACAAAATCAGCATTCACTTCTTGTTATTCAATGATTCAATTGGTGAACTCTCTTCGCCGTGCATGGTCTGTTGGCAGAAGTTGTTGAGTCAATTGGACTTTGTAACCATGGAAATGAAAATCTTTAGTAAGCATATGGTGAAGAGTAGCTGTTGAAATGTTCAATTATTGTGAACGATGACAAATCGAGGTCTCTGGACTCGCACACTCTCGTAATGTTTTGTTCTGAACGACAACTACGAGCTCGTGTTGTGTTTCATGTCAATAACTAAACCAGTACTATTTTTCTATTATTTTTTCCACAGTTGATAAATTTTGAACATTATTTCTACCGAAAATTGGACGCACTTTAGGAATCGTAGCAACCAAACTTTCGCCATTTTGATAGTAATGTACAGATGCATTGTGTATCACTCCATGTTTACTAACTCCTATCTGTCTCCTATTGACCTGTCACAATTATTGACCTATCAAATCATAATAGCCAGTATGGCGCGTAATTGAAATCTTGCGCTACTACCTCACGATCTGTCTTGGATCCGTCTGTGAAGATGATTTAGCCCGCTCGGTGGCGTGGCTTACTTGACTGGTTGTTTTAATATCTAGTTTTATTTACCTATAACCTCAATCGATATATTTTAATCTTTAATTTTGTGTATATATCTAAGTTTGTACACAGAAACTGACTTCGCCTAAAGTCTCGGGATGTGAAGGGGAGAATTGTACGTAAATACTAGGACAAAGGGATCCATCTTCACGGAGATGTTACAGACTCTCACTATTGAGACCTGAACCTCAACACAGATATATTACAACACCCCTAATACTAGGCCAAAGTCACCATCTCGGACCACAATATAAATGACATTGTTGCAGTCACCTCTGTAGCGGAATACGATAGGTCACCCATCCACGTAATTGGCGATACGATAGGCAATTGACCTGAATGCCCATCGTACTCCAATTAAAGAAGAAATGGCAGGCATATATATAATTTCTCCGATACACAGAAAAGAAACTGCTTGCGATACAACATGCTTTGGTATAATTCATTTAAAGGAATAATGTCGATTTAACCGCAATTATATTCAACTATATTAAATGTTTATTATCGAAATGTTTCGCTTTAACGTTTGCAGACTATGGCATTAAAATTTTAGGACAGAAATCCTTTGGAGAATTTGAAATACATAATAAAACTTTAGAATTGCATTTCTAACAATGGTGCCGCATTCTGAAGATCTAAATTAACTTCATTCTCGGGTTTTTTATTTATATAAGCATATTTTTATTTATACTAACTTTAGTCGTATTCGTTAGCTCCAAACCGGTGGTAAATAAATAAAAACACTTAAATATGCTGAAACTTTATTTTCCTATATCTGCATTTATATATTTTCCCATGTAATTGTATTGTACTAAAAGTGTAATATTGTATGGCTAAATAATAGACAACTTTAAAATACAATAAATGGTGAGTTAGCGACCAAAGGGCTAAATTTGCTATAATTTCAACAAATAATTTCTGCAACAGACGCTTAGATATTAACGCAGTTTTACAGTTATATTACATGGAACATCCTGTATTCTTCCACGGATTTGCATAGTTTATAAAAAGACGTTTTCAGTAAACTCTGAACGTTCCTATTTATTTTTACTCGACTTTATTTTTATGGGGGCGACATTTAGCTAGAGCTATTCTTCCACCTAAACCTCGAACAATCACATAGACAAACATATACCGCCAGTCGTCTTATATGGGAATCAAACCCATGCTCGGATTGCTCCAAGCCAATAAGCTATCGTCATAACCAATCATCATTACCTTATCATTAACCAGTCATAATTAATTTACCTAGATAGTCGTAAATGACATAGATAATAGAGGTTAGGTAGATGTAATTTATACTTTGACACGGTGAATCATAATATACTAATTTCAAAATTATAATTATATGGATTTGGTAGTAATTATCTTCACTTACAATTAGTAGAATCGTATTTATCCAGATATACATTGTTTATTTCATATAATGGTTTTAAATCCGATACCTTCTCAACGTCCTCTGGAGTACCTCAAAGCCCAAATTTAGGACCATTATTCTTTATCTTAATTATTAGAGATTTGTCTCTAACGCTAATGTCATTTTCTTTTCGCCGATGGTTTAAAATTATTTTTTTAATATAACCTGCTTAGATGTCACTTGAGGTTGCAAAAACTCATCAACATTATTGTGTTCTGGTATTCAGTGGAATAACTATTAATAAACATAGATAAATGTAAAGATTGCTCGTATAACTTAAAAAAGCAACCACTATATAATAATATATGACTATTCTCTTTGTGGTACAGTTTTACTACGTTCTGAAAATATTAAGGATCTTAGTGTGTACTTTGATGATAAACTATCGTTCTCTATACATATCAACTATGTAGCTCTTAATACATGTAACACCCTTGGTTTCATGATTAGACACACGACATCGTTTAATAAAACTGTTATTTTAAAATAATTATTTAAATTATTTTTTCCGTGTGTAGCTTGAACTTTTAAGAAAATATAGGGATAATATTCACAAAAGCTTATAATATATCTACGAAGTTCTTATACTGTTTATAGTACACGAACACGAACCAGTTCATCAGCGGATACATAACGACAAGTGCCGCCATTAGGGTGCTAAAGCATTTTTTCTACAGTGTTAATGAGCTTGTCACGAAGTTTGATTAATATGTAGCATTAATTAATTAAGTCTATTAGATGAATCAGCGACCGCGTTGAATTGAAGGTGCTCCGAAATATAATAAATCACATTCTAAGTGGCCGTGAATATGCTCTTCACTTGTTCACTTATTAATGAGCTCCGACTTCACATTTATTATTTGGCCCAGGAATTTGGCAACTTCACTCTAGAGAATGACATGGCAACTACAGGTGACTATTGGTGACGGGATTTTTTTATAGTGTAGAATCTGAAACATATTCATATACGAGGAGTTTTGAAACTTAAAGAACATACCAAAACGTATGTTTTTTAAGTTTCAAAACCCCAACGTAAAAGAATATGTTGTTCGGAAAGTTGTTATAAATAACTACGAAACTTCTATCATATTTAAACCCGTAACAAACATAGACTATTATTACGATACCGTTATATCCTGTCCTATGTCTTCTAGCGGCTTGTATATTGGTGGACTCATTTAAGCTACACAAATTTAGGGGAGGTTTGTGTAAAAGACACACCATCCCTTGGATAGGATGTAAAATTGTAGGCCACTAGAGTTGAGGTTTAGAGAAATTTCTAAATTGAATATAGCTCACCGCCTGGCTTCGGAAATAAACTGGTGTTACATAACGGTATAGAGAATATTCAGTTTTATATTGTAATGAAAATAATAAGAGACCGAAATGATTTTATCTATATTTAATACTGCACATGAGTATCACTAAACATTGTCAAGAATAGAGCTGTAATACTATCTTCTTATATCACGTCTGAAGTTCCTTTAAAACTCTTCTCTCAACTAGATCTGGAGATCGAGCAGGCTGCTCTATTGTACCAGGGCGTCCTGTCCATCTATTGGGACACTGTTTATTGAGATAAACTCTTACTGCATAGTAATAATTTGGAAGAGTGCCGTCTTGTTAATAAAAATATTTCCTGATCTCGAAAGATTCCTGTTAGGATCTCCAAAACTAACCGTTCACTAGAATTCTGCAACATGTCCAAATACACCTGTGTCTCGTTAAAATTCTATTCAAAAACACAGGTTCAATTAGGTAATTCCCCAAGGGCCTTGCCTACATGTTGACTTTGTCTTAACTGTTGACTAGTATTGATAAAGAGACTATTACAGTTAGTATTTGCACATGACAAAAATAAAACGAGTCTCGAGAGTAAACCTTGTGGAACACCGGTTCTTAGGTAAACCTAACGTAAACTGAATAATATAAAGAAAATATAAATATATAATATAAAGAAAATTGATATAATCGTGACGATCTTCTTGCCTTTGGAAGTCTCACAATCAGTAACGATCTGAAATTCGAACCAACAAAGTAAAATTATAAGTCTCACCTCCTCGTTCTGTTTCAGCTCCTTGGCCATGAATAACAACAACAGTAGTACGAACAACAATAACGAAAGTAGCAACAACAACAACCTCCTCAGCAGCCCGCAACCGAATTCCAAGATCGAACAGGAGAAACCGGATCCGGATACGATAAAGATGTTCGTCGGTCAGGTGCCGCGTTCTATGGACGAGAACGACTTGCGGCGCATGTTCGAGGAGTACGGCAGGGTACATTCGATCAACGTGCTGAGAGACAAAGGCACCGGGGCCAGCAAAGGTGAGTCCATCCATTTAGGTTAACAGAAAGAAGGGTAAATTATTGCATGGAGCCCAGCCGTCGCGGCTAATTGATATGTGGCTGGGACAACGGGAAGGAATGCACCAAATGCTCGTTTTTTGTCGCGTTAGTAGTTTATGGAACGCCCTTATCTTAAGGGGTGAGTGTGTGAGTAGAAAACATAGCTGTTTTGTATTTACCACAAAATCGTAATTAACTATCGACGTCTCAACACCTCGTCACCTCATACAGAGAGGTCCACGTTGATTGGAGGTGACGGCCTACAGAAAATACATTAAAGGCGTTAAGACTGATTTCTCTTATACTGTAACTATTTTAGTATAATATCAGTTGGCACTTTTATCAGTGTCGACAATCTGATGACATAATCTCTAGGTTTTAAGGAATTTTAAATGCATTGTGAATCTTACTAAAAACAGACACGTTATGAAATTGTGGCGATAAAAGTATCGGGTTGTCCAAATAGTTTGTTCGGTTTTTTCATAAATATTTATTAATAACATTATAGTTATTACAAATTATTTTAATCAATAATGTACGTTCCTCCATTTTCAATAACTTTGTTCCATCTCTCAGTAAGCTTCATAATACCGTTTTCATAAAAACTTTGCATTTTGCTCGCAAAAAAACGTTCTTAAATGATTATGTGACTTCCTCGTCATTGGCAAGTGTTAAGTTTTGTAAACAGTCATCTATGGAGCGGAACAAGTGAAAATCTGAGGGCACGAGGTCTGGAGAATACGGTGGATGGGGTAAAATATCCCACTCTAACTCCAACAATTTCCTCCGGGTCTGCAGAGAAATGTGAGGTCGAGTGTTACCCTGATTGACACCAATATTCATTGGCAGGCGTAATGGCCTTGATGGGTTTGCAGGAAACCGAGCGAGATTACTGCTATTTACTCGCCCATCATGTAGACCTGGACCGTCGTACGAAGGTGGGCCGAACCGTGCTTCCGCTTTCGCGGATCTCTACGCAAGAGACAAGTGCCACCCGCAAACGAGACCCGCGTTACTGGTAGCGGTTCACTCCCCTCGGCCTCCTTTGGTCCTGATTCCTTTAGTCCTGTTGGCAGGGACTTCTTCTCGGCTTTTTCTTTATCGTTGGTCGCCTTGTTTTGCGGCATCGGTTCGCCAGCATCAGCCCCCGGAGGGTGTCTCGTCGTGGGCGCCTCGACCAGCGCGGCGCATGGCAATTTAAATCATGTCATGCGATCTTCCACGACAATGAGGACGAACTGCGCCGCTTGGATCACCGTCAGGAGGTGAGTCTTGTTGCTTGGGAGGGGTCCTTCTCAGTTCGAGAAGGATTTCAGGGTTAGGAGTCAGGTGTGTTGAGGGAAGGTCGTGTATCTGTCCTGAAACAGAAAATGATTAAAGGGGCAATAGGGTCCCTGACATATAAATAGTTAGTTGAGCAATAAGGCTCGGCTGTAATAATAGTTCTGTTTTGACCTGTAAAAGGGATATGTTCCGTTATATTACTTGGATCTTGGGTCGCTTGTGTCTTCCTGGTCCTCCTGGGTCGTAGTCCGAGGCCGCTCGGATGAGAGGGTTGTCGTGAGCACCTGCCTGATCGTAGAGCTTCCGAGCCCTGGCTCGGATTTTCTCCGTCACGGTGGTCAGTCAAGTCGAGGTTACACCGGATGTCGGTGTTCCTCACGTACAACAGTGCGTCCACGGTACGGCGAAGAGTGACATTCTCGACGGCCTGAATCTTCTTCAGGTGTGTCTGAGCAGCGTAGCCCCAAGCTGTCGATGCGTACATCAGTTGGGGCTGGAAGAACTGCCGGATGAGGAGCAGCTTGTTCCTGAGGTTCAGCTGGCTCTTGTTTGCTGTCATCGTCCAGAGTTTGGCAGCGGTAGCTTTGGCGCGTCCCGTCGCCTGGCGGATGTGGTCCTTCCATGTTAGGGACCTGGCCATGACGACTCCAAGATATTTCACGTGTCCATCCGGAGTTTCCCACGTCTTCTTGAAAAGCACTGCTGTGCTCTTCTCGGCGTTGATGGCCACCCTCCATTTGTTGCACCAGTTGGCTAGCTCCTCGGCAGCTCGCTGCAGGTACGTCCTGCGCACCCTCCTCGACTTCGCGGCGATCGCTGTACGCTCGGTCTTTGGTAGGTCTGAGGTGAAGATGTTGAAGAGGTGGGGTGACGGCACCGCACCCTACGGTACTCCATGGTCTTGTATTCTGATACAGAAGTCCTTACTCTGGCTCGGAATTGCCTTCCTGTCAGGTAGGATTTGATCAGCTTCAGCAGCTTGACTAGAAGCCCGTCGTGCCACACTCTGTCGAAGGCCTTGGAGACGTCTAGGAACATCGCTGCAGTCACGCTCTCCCGGTTGAACCCCTCTGTGATGTATTCCACCAGTCGAAGCACTTGTAGCTCCGTAGAGTGTCGCGGTCTATAGGCGAACTACTCGTCGGGGATGACTTCCAGCTCTTCGGTCTTCTCATGGAGGCGGGTCATGATGAATCTCTCTATCGCCTTGCGGAGTGTCCGCAGCAAACTGTTGGAACTGAAATTTGACGGATGAGTTAGATTCTTACCTTGTTTCTGTATGAATATCACGTGAGGTATCTTCCATTCTTCCGGGAAGTGGCGGGTGCGCGGAACTTCGTTCACAATGTTCAGCAACGCGGCTCCCTTGGCAGCCTCCTTAGTGCTATGTTGCCGATGCCATCGTGTCCCGTGGCTTTCCTGATCTTGAGGGTGCTCAATAATTAAATTATAAATTGATTTCAAAATGCATAATAACAGTCGGGTTTATCTCCATCCGCTTTAGAAGTATGGAACTAGGGCAACAGCAGATATCAAGCACAATGAGATGTACAGCCTATATAAACCTAAACGAAAACCTACTTTTCTTCATAAAGGCAATACAAGGCAATAACGAGACAGGGAATGAAAGAGAACATCGAGGGAACGAGAGAGGAGGAAAATTAAAAAAGATATGCCACATTTACATTTTATGGATGTAATTTCGTATAAAGCGGTTGTTTGTAAACTTCTTTATAGCCGCTAATTGCCCAATAATGCCTTTTAACTGTAAGGAATTGTTTCATTTCTAATAAATTTTACGCGGTTAGTAAAATGGAAATTAGGTATTAACAAAAAAAAAAAAACTGAATATTCGTTATGTACGAAATATGATTAAATAAGGGGAAAATTTTGACTGAAAGTGAAAAATCGTTATTGACTGTAGTAGGTACATTATTCGAATTAATATTCTACAGTGATTTCGTAATGAATAAATGCGTTAAAAATTCAAGGAATGAGTTTTGGGAAAACCGTCGAAGCTTTGAAATTTTATTTTTAGTTGCATATTTTTTAAAATACAATTAATACATACAGCGCGATTCGTTATTGTTGACGTAAAAACCCCCAGATACCAAATCTTGTAGACACCCCAAGTATTGTTGAAAAATTCGTCAATCGTGTTGGATCCGTCATGTCTAGTTTTACAAATTTTACTCCAAATTCGTAGTTTATGACCTCAAAAACCTATAAAGACCAAGTTCCCGGGAATTCTTAAGAAATTTCGTTGATTACTGATTTCATTTCGTTTTTTGAGGTTAGAAAACAATCCTGACATGATGGAGCCATCTGACTTCAAATATGAAAAACAAAATGAAAATACATAGGGATAGGGCACTTTTGTCTTTTTTTTTTGTTTGGCTGTGTTATTTGTAGATGAATAAATTTGCTAGTACCTTGTTCGTCTGTTCAGGATGGTTCGTCTTACTCACTCACTGACCATTTATGAGATGGATAATAATTTTTTCGTAGTTTTAGAAAGATACAAATTAACAACCAGGACTACTACAGAAGTACAATCAACATTTTCTTTCAAAATTTATATACAGGGTCCGCCAGGGAGTATGATGCTTTTGAAAAGAATGACACAAGCTTATCTTTGAACGAATTTCAAAATTTATTTATTGTTTTTATACATTAGTCGTGTATTGCCATTGAATAATTCATAACATACCGTTTTGAGCATGGCACGAGAAATCCTTTCAATTTCGCGCGTTATAGTTTCGAAAAGAGCTTCAAGAATTCACGGTTTGTCTATGTAAACTTTAGCTTTTAAGTAGCCCCATAAAAAATAGTCACAAAGTGACAGGTCTAGTGAGTGAGGAGGCCATTCCACGCCCCCCACGCAACGAAATCAGGGGCTCAGGGAAACGATCCAGAGAGCACCACAGAACGCGAACAATCAGTTTCAATCAAAGTGTTGTAAATAAATACACGATGTGCCGCAATCCACGGCTCCATTGCTACTGGAATGTTTTCAAATTATCTCTTTTCAATTAGTAACTAATTGAAATAAGTAACTATAAAATTAAAGGAAAAAAAACATAATAGGATATATTTTAATATATTTTCTTAAAAAAAAAATCCTTTTCCTAAACGTGACATCATGCATTACTTCAAATAATTATTTTCTCGTAATTGTATTAAAATAGATAAAAATACCTGTAACCGGTAACATTTACCTGATACAAAAGCACGTGAAGTACACATTATCCAAATATCCACCTGAGTGAATATAACATGCAACTAGAGCACCTATATAATATCCATAAAAAGTAAGTAATTATAGGTATAATACCTAATTTCAAATGCTTCATTTAATTGAATTTTGGAGCACCCGCACTGTTGTGTTATCTAATAGATAATAAGACTATAAAAGAGAATAATGATGTCCTAACTGTAGTAAATTAAGTTGTAATCTTATAATGAACTTACGTATTTTTAGAATGTTTGCCATCTAATTATTGTCAGTTACACCAGGCTGTCCTAAAACTGCATATCGCGATTTCATCCTTATTGAAAATCATCAGTGTACACATGCTAGTATACCTACGCCTGTTGCTCTGAGTGTATGACGTATTGAAATATTATATGAAACTGATAAGGAAAATATGTCCAAGTAAAGAATATATTACTGACTAGTTCGCAATCACAAATGAACTTTTCTCTTATTAACTAGGTTCTCAAGTACATCAGTACTCGAGCCACCATGTGGAAAATTCCAGATTATCTTAATTGGTTTCTAATTTAGACTACAAGGTTAAAACTAATGGACAATCTGTGAACCGCGGCGTCTACTCTGTTACATACCACAATGAAAAACTAATAAAGAAAAACTACACAAACGTCCCGGCTGTAGCGCGACCAACAAGACCAGAAGAATCGCCGGCCGCCTCTATTCATAGCTTCTCCATAAAAACTCATTACTGTCGTTAGACTTTCCTCTCCGCCAGGTCGATAAAATGAAAATAACAAAGCCGTAATCACGAGAGAGCTATTATTCCCATTAGGAGGGAGCAAAAATGCGCGCGGTCGCGATTCAATCTCCATTAGACCAGACGTCGCGACGCGCGCCTGAAAAAACTCTTTCAGGAACGCAATTGAAAATGCACGCAGGCTACTCAGCATGCACGCCAGAGCATCAAGTGTTGCCTATTCTCGTGTGGAAACGGTGTGGTGTGTCTATTTTTACTTTCTAGGTGCATTATAACATAACATTCCATTGGTAACATTTTGTCTCATTTTAAGTCCTTAAAAAACCTAAATTCGTCAAATATTACGGTTTTTTTTTTGTTATATAAGGTGTCTCAGTTGGAACTATAGGTTTTGAATTGTGCGCCATTTGTGTTCTGTCAAAGATAGGTTTTGTTATCTACAAACGCTACAAACCATACGACCTCAACATACCGCGATTAAAGCCTCGGCCACACAGAGCCCGTCTACCGTCGGTCGCGAGCAACGCTCTCTGCCCGCATCAGTCTAGCTGTATGGTGCAATATTTTATCATCCATGTCACACAGAATGCGGTCTGTCGCAGCGCGCCAATCTAGATCGTAGCGTGCAGCGATCCGGTTGTAAAGGGTGGTCCAACCATAATGCACGATGTTAATTGTGAGTCACACCTTAACGTCAAGTTTTTTGCCTAACTTAATTTGACATTTCTTTGTTTCAATGTTTAACAAATTCAACCATGGAGAGGTACACAATTGAGCAGCACGTTAAGATTGTTGGAGCCTTTTACGAAAATGGGCGTTCAAATCAAAATGCATTTCGTGCACTTCGTGACTTTTTGGTCAGCATAATCGACCAAATGTGTCCACAATCGGGAGAATTGTGCGCAAATTTCAGCAAACCGGGTCTGTAGGAAATGTGAAAACACCTGTGCATGCTCGCCCAGTTTGTTCTGCGGAAAACATTGCTGTTGTTCGCGATAGTGTAGCAGAAGAGCCGTCAACCTCGACTCGTCGTCGTGCCCAACAATTGAACATCTCACGAACATCACTGATGCGAATTTTGAATAAAGATTTGAATTTACACGCTTACAAGGTTCAATTGACTCAAGAGCTGAAGCCTACTGACCATTTCAAGCGTCGTCAATACGCCGAATGGTTGGTTGAACAGACAGAAGTGAATGGTGACTTTACAAATAAAATCATCTTCAGCGACGAGGCACACTTTCACCTCAGTGGATTCGCTAACAAGCAGAATTTCCGCATTTGGACAAATGAGAATCCACGAGTGATTGTTGAAAAGCCGATGCATCCACAAAGAGTGACTGTTTGGTGCGGTTTATGGGCTGGCGGCGTCATCGGGCCGTACTTATTCGAAAATGAGGTCGGCCAAGCAGTTACCGTGAATGGTGTTCGCTATCACGAGATGATAACGGACTTCTTGTGGCCAGAAATTGAGGATATGGACTTGGACGATATGTGGTTCCAACAGGATGGTGCCACTTTCCACACAGCCAACGAAACAATGGCACTTTTGCGCGAGAAATTCAATGGCCATGTTATCTCACGTCGTGGCGATGTTAATTGGCCGCCACGATCATGTGATTTGACACCGTTGGACTTCTTTCTTTGGGGATATTTAAAATAAAAAGTGTACGTCAATAAGCCAAGAACAATTCAAGAACTAAAGGATGAGATAATTCGGCACATTAACGACATTGAACCTCAATTATGTCTCAGTCATTGAAAATATGGACCATCGGATAGAGGTATGCCACCGAAGCCGTGGCGAGCATTTGGCCAATATTTTGTTTCACGCATAATTGTTGTAGGTTCTTCTATCATAATAAAAAATATTAAGATAATTCTCTGAAAACTTTTTGTTTTATTTACAATTAACATCATGCGTTTTGGTTGGACCACCTTTTATATAATTACAAAATATCGCGCAGTTGAACGGTCAGTTCCAATCAGATTTGTCTCGCGTTTTCATATTGCAAATACTTAATTAAAAATAATTATTTCATTTTTGTTTCATTTATTTTCATTTTTGTTGAATTTCTTTCACTTATTTTGATGGATGGAAATATCACTTCCATTGAACGTTTTTGTGGAAAACCCTTTCATTACTCTGTCATAGGTTGACGGATTTGTACTGTACTAACTGTTATCCTAAAATGTGTTTAGGATAGCAGTTCACACTGTTCAAAAATGTCTGTTGATTGATTCATACGATTATTACCTGTGTTACACGCAAAGAATCATTATACAAACCATAGGTATCAAACTAGTAATTATTTCCCCTAACGCTAAGCACAGCTCCTAGAAACATTTCTCCCTTTATTGTTAACACACAAAAGACACAGAATTATAAAGGCAAGTCCTCCCCCCTTCACCCCTTCATGTACGATTCGCCATTCCGGATCGCGTTTATTTTAATCAACATACTTCGCTGGATAAGTAAAGGTGAGTTATTCACATTTTAATTGGAACTTTTCATTATCCCAGCAGCTCGACAACACAGAATTGAAACAAACGAAAGTAGTGTCTATTATTTCACGTTGGAAAAACGGCGAACAAAACACACGGTTGCTGCGCTTGGGCGCGATTCGTACTCTCCAACAATAGTTTGTTTCTATTCCGTTTTGTTTATCATTTATTTTTTTGCTAGCAAACGCCTGGCTTTAGAAATAATCCGCTAGAAATATCGGACGGTAAAAGGGAATAAATATGTTGTTTTAATGGAAGGGAGGCTGGCGGGCAGAGTAAAAGTTGTTACGCGGAGAAAAGTGGATGTTGACGCTCAGTCAAGGTAGAACTTTTGTCTCTATTTTGTCTTTTCATAAAACATCTTTTTACTGCTTAGATATTAGAACTAGTTGTTCTATAATATTCTTCTAAATAGGGTTAGAAATCTAGTGAGAATATAAACACTATTTTAATAATAGCATGCTCCTAACAGAGCTATTATGGAATAAAGAAGTTCCACGCTCTTCTACACGAGGGTTTTTCAAAAGAAACCGAACTGGTCTTGTGGTAGGCGCGGAGTTTTTATAGTACCGCGTTCTGCCGCTAGGAGCTTATAGAGCTACCTACCATTCCCAAGTTAGTAAGCCAAGCGTCGTCGCTAAATAAGATTCGGCTCAACTTGTGTGAACTTTTTAGTGGGAGTTGCTTTGTGTGCTCATCGTTTTATGATTCTCGTGAACAGCGCAGCCGTATTTTGCTTCTTGCTCGGAAAAACTGACACAGAATCTCTTGAAATGTTAAAAATAGCCTACAAGGATGATTCTATTGGGAAAACTCGAGTGTTTGAGTGGTTTTCCCGTTTTGAAAGAAGTGAAATGGCAATTGTTGAAAAACATCGCTCTGGTTGTCTTTCCACGGCTCGAATCAATAAAAATGTTGAAAAATTTCGCGACATCACATGATGGACCATTGCCGAAGTTGTGGAAATTTGTGGTCAAGAATTGATGCACAGCCAGGGCTGTATGAGCAAGGGCGTTATCGTGTTGGAAGAACCAGTCGCCCGACTTCAGTAGCCCGAATCAGGCCTCTTCCGTCGCAAACTGTTGCGCAATATTTTCAAAATTTCTAGGCAGAAAGCCTGGTTAACTGTCTGGCGGTGTTGAATAAACCCTAAACGGACAACTCCTCTCACATCGAAAAAACAAAGAACAAAGAACGACGAACACACAAAACAAATTTCACTAAAACCCCACACAAGCGGAACGGAACCTTCTTTAGCGACGACGCTTGGCTTACTGACTCGGGAATGGTAGCTCTATACGCTCCTAGCGGCAGAACACGGTACAACAAGAATTCCGTCCACCATAACATCAGTTCGATTTATTTTAGATATCCCCTCGTAGTCCTCGAATTTCACTTGATGTTTGGGTGGTGGTACTGTCGTCTGCTCTGCATTATACAGAGCGCATCTAAAGGCGAGACGAAATATGCGTGGGCTCCTCGCCTCCAGAAAGTACTTGTGACATATACTGCTGAAGTTTCAGAGAACAGGTCCCATTGAGGATGAACTGGACACCCAGGCATTGCAGAAAACCAACAAATAAATATTGTCTGGTGTTTATGGAATTTCTGCGAATAAAGTGTAAAGGGTTTTTAACAAACAATTTCACCCCTGGAGATTACAAATGATTCACCAGCTTACAGAAGACGATATCAATCGCAATTTTGTAAAATGATATCGAAAGATATATCTCATGAACCTGTATATTCAAAAACAATTAATTTTACCGATTATTCCACGTTTTATCTGAATACTCAGAATGTGAGTACTTGAATTCTTACATATTTCGTGAGATCGACTTCCAGAAAAGTCCACGTTGGATAGGGATTTTAGGTAATCCTATAGTTGGACGTGTAACTCGTGTGTTGCTGATGAATTTCCATATCTGGAAATAACTTTAGCAGGATGGCGCTTTCCACACTATATGGCTACGTAGAAGAACGCACTGTATAATATAATATGTGGCTATTCTTGTAGATGTCATAATATTGCAAAATTAGATATACTATGAATAGTATTAATATAAATTTTCGAAATTATCTTAATACTATTTATTTTCAATAACAGTTTTGCATAAATGTGACGGTAGTTCGTTGATATAACGTTCAATTTCGACCTTCGATACTTGAGTAGTCGTGGGCTTGCTGTGTGGTGGCCAATTGTGGTCATCAAACCGGGAGATGACACGACCAGGAAAGGACTAGTGTAGTGCCAGGCCGTCAATGTTTGAAAGATGGTATGGAAAGCGGCACTGTCTTGCTGAAGCCATATGTCTTCAAGAGCAATATATTCCAATTTAGGCACAATAAACTGGGTTATTATGTCACGAGGTCACGATAACGTTCGCCACCTATCGTTAATGCATTTTTCAAAGAAAAATGGTCCAATGATTTCTTCAGACTACAACGCACACCAAACAGTAACATATTGGGAATGTATTTGCTTCTCATAAATCATTCGTGGATTTTCTGAGCCTCAAATGTGGCAACTTTGCCTATTAAGGAAGCCATCAAGTTTAAAAATGATTCTCGTCGCTGAAGATGATTTTGTTCAAAAAATCGGCATTCACCTCTTGTTCAATGATCCAATTGGTGAACTCTCTTCGCTGTGCATGGTCTATTGGCAGAGTCAATTGGACTTTGTAAGTATGGAGATGCACATCTTTAGTGAGAATACGGTGAAGGGTGGCTGTTGAAACGTCCAATTCTTGTGCACCATGACGAATCAAGGTCTCTGGACTCTCGGCCATACTCTCGCGAACTGCCGTGACGTTTTGTTCTGAACGACCACTACGAACTCGTGTCGTGTATTTTACATCAATAACTGAACCAGTACTTTCGAATTTTTCGATTATTCTTCTCACAGTTAATGAATTTGGAACATTATATCCACCGAACATTATTTCGGACGCACTTTACGAATCACCATTTTTATAGTAATGTTTAACAATAATGAAGCGTCATTGTATCATGTAGCTCTCCATGTTTACTAACTCCTATCTGTTTCCTATCGACCTGTCACACTTATTTACCTATTGAATCATGACAGCCAAAATGGCGCGCAATCCGAATCTTGCGCTCTTATTGTAACACCCTTTATAGTGACACTGCGTTTATTATGGGTATATTGGATTGTAATTTTCTTTCTGCGACATTTTATAAACAAAATATAATCCCGGAAAAGTTACCCAGTGACTACGTAAATCCATATGAACGTTGGACATACCAAAATTAATCTGTCGCTAATTACTTCGGTTTTCTGTGGCCGGACCGCCGAAGCGGCTAAAGCTCCGGTCATAGCCCGTTGATGCCCGCCACACGTCATATTGATGGCAGTGATTAATCATGACTTTGTCTATCTACATACTGTTTACGTACATGAAACACTGTCCGACATAAATCAAATCAAAGTTACGAGGAGCCGCAAAAACCTATCGCGATATATCACTTATTTTCGACAGGAGGAGATGGGAGCCTGTCAACGATTTTTCCTCCCGAATGAGATGCTAACTTTATATATTTGATCTTTATATATTTGAACTTTACGTTATTCGATGAAACGAGAGCCCGTAAACGCGTGGTTTCTCTGAAATAGAGCTGACGTTGTTTTTCTCGCAACGAGAAGTTTTGTCGTCGTATCCCTGTATTATTTCTGGTATCCAAAGAAGACTCCTACAAGGAGCACTTTATATTTTCAGCCTTGGCAACACTAAGTGTTGTCAGACGCCATCTGACGTTTCCAATGGAAAGTTTGACATTTTTTATCATAACCTCCTTCAGAACATTTTATCATTTAAATGCGATTTGTGTTGTTTACAGTGATGTTATTTTTTACAGTATGTTTACAGTATGTTGAAAATTGTATCTCGGCGAAAAAGTGGAATTAATTCGCGTAAATTTTCATACTATGATTTATTACGAATTCCGACATGGATTATCAAGGCAAGAGTACATCGATCAACTTACTTCCACTTTTGGCGATAAAGCCCCATCCTTTGCCACTATGAAATGCTGGTATAACGAGTTTAATCGTGGCCGCTATTGGACCACCGACGAAAATCGTGAAAATCGTCCAAAATCAGTTGTTGTGCCAGAAAAAATTAATGCTGTGTAAAAACTGATAATGCAAGATCGTTATGTGACATACTGTGAGATTGAGGTAACCTTAGGCATTAGTTCGACTGGCATATATAAAATATTGCATGATCATTTAGCTGTAAAATAGGTTTGTTCTCGTTCGATCCCACATGATCTGAAGAAACCTCAAAAAGATGCTCGTATCGATTGGTGCAAAGAAATGCTCAAGAAATACAATGGCAGTGTTTCAAACGATGTATAGTAACATTGTAACAGGTAGCGAATCATGGATCTATACGTTTGAGCAGGAAAGTAAACAGCAGTCGACTGCATGGATGTTTCAAGATGAACCAAATCCAACAAAAGTAATTCGCGCTAGAAGCACTTCGAAACAAATGGTTGCTTGTTTTTTGGAAAAAATGGTCATGTGGCAATAGTACATTTAGAGAAACGTAAAACGGTCAATTTTGAATGGTACACAACTACTTGTTTGCCGGAAGTCTTCGGTGAAATAAGGAAAACAAACAAGCGCCGTCTGATCATTCTTCATCATGACAATGCGAGCTCTCACACATCTCGTCTAATAACCGAATGTTTGAATACTCAAAAAATCGAATTAATGGATCGTCCGCCATACAGTCCTGATTTGGCACCCAATAACTTCTTTTTGTTCCCGAACTCCAAAAATAAATTGCGTTGACAACGATTTTCGTCGGGAGAGGAAGCCGTTGATGCATTAAAAAAACAATATTTTGGAGATTCCTCAGGCGGAATGGAAGAAATGCTTTGACAAATGGTTCGAACGCATGCAAGAGTGTCTAAATCATGAAGGAGAATACTTTGAAAAACGATAAAGTAATTCTCAACGACTAATTAATGTTTTTTTATTATTAAGCTCAAAATACAAATAGTGCTCTTTGTACTTGTAAAACACGATCATAACAAACCACGGTATTTTAAAGCAAGTAATCATAGATTAGATAAGCAAAGACTCAATAGTCATTTGTCGCCACAACTATCATACCTGTTATTAGGTCTGCTATCTATGATGTCTGCTCTGTGAAGAAATTTTATAACTATTAACAAATTGATGTTATAATATTACTCAGGTGTTAAGTATGCATAAAGTGGAAAACGAAGTGGATTTTTCAAACCATGAAGAATTACCTCTCGAAGGATCACAACTTTAAAAATCTGCAAGAAATTTTGAAGCAGCTTATGATCATTTCCAAAAGTGATGTACGAAAAAGAAAATTAAGAAAATATCTGAAAGTGTGTTACTATTTTTCCTAATGCAATTGTAAACGATTGCTCTTTTCTTAAAACAGTTGTACACAAACTATTCGTTGTTCAACTGTTAATCGCGGCACATGACGTTGTATGGTTTCTAGATGACAGACGTGCAATGCAATGACTCCCTGGCTTTTTCAAAACACAAATAGCGCTCAATTAAAATATTATAGTTCTAACTGAGACACCCTATATTTACCATTTCGTATAAACAATTATTACCTAGCAAGGGGTTACGATCATAATCTGCTTCTACAAAGATTTGACATACAGTCGTTGAACTCTATAAGGGGGCTTATTAGCTGCTCATTTTTCTATAACTGTTATATAATACTATAGATACACACACCATACCTAGTGTAGGCTCTCAAGAATAAAGTAGGTATTGTTACGAATTTACTAGAAAGTTCTTTATTTCGAACACTTATTTACAACTCAACTATTTACAAGTCCAACTAACTAACTAACTTTCTTTCTACTTTAACTTTATAAACTAATTTTCACACTGTATTACACAATGTCACTTTCTTCGCACCGTATCACTCACTATCGCGGTCCAGATTCAATTAACTCCTGGCTGGACGACACAATTCTTATAGAGGCAGTAGAACGTCTCTCCAGACGTTTCTAGATAAAGAACTTTGGCGAACCTTCTAGTATAGATCGCACTGGAAGTCAACTCCACACGCTCTTGATGTTTCGAATATTCCCGGCATTCGGGATTGCTCGAGGCGTTCGTGACAGTATGCTTTATTGCCAGACTGCAAGAACGTTCTGTTAAACGTTTAACGTTCTGTTAAAATCTCCAGTATTTATGATGTCACAAAATCTAGTCTAAAGATAATACACCTTGAAACTATATTAACAAATAATTTACCTATCTAGATCTATTACTACTGCGCTCCAACATGTCTCGATTAAATTTCTGCTTGTCGTCCCTATCTGCATAATTACATTAAAATTCGGCGCGAGTCCTCTATTATTCACCACTGACGTTTGCGCTTTACGCAACATTTGGCAGACGAAAGCGTACTTATAATTAGATTAGTGCATGGGAAAAAATCTGGAAAGAAATTGTGTTTGTCACTTTCACATTCCGCTATCATTTATCATTTTTATGAGAGGTCAACTCTGCCTCGGATGGCTGTGTCTTTGAGCGACGCGGACCTCGAGATTTATCCCTGTGGCGAATGTAATAGGTTTTACGAATAGGGTATGTTTAATACATACATTTTCATTAATGTTGATGAGTGCTGATGGGCAATCTTAAAGATCTCTAGACTTTGATGTTAACTCCATCGCATAAAGAAGATCCAGTCCTAAGGGAAGCCGGACATAATATTATACCTATGTTTTTTTATTGTAGAATTATGTTGCATCTAACGAATTTCTGGGTCTTCCAAGTGTAAAATGTATCTCCTAAGTAAATATAAATAAACTGTCTTAGTATCAAAAACTATCTTAGTGGAAGATGATCCTTATTTTTGAAATAATTGTAGGAGCTAGTATCGTCCATTTATGCCAGTGTTGGTCAACTGGAACTGCCACTGTCAGTTTTAGTATAGTTTTATTCTTAGTTTTTTATACAGTCATTTCTATACAGTTTTAGTCTTGCTATTGTAATCTTACATGGTTTCTGTCTATCCACTAACACAAGCTACAATGAATTGACTATGATTTCTAGAGAGATTGTGGACTGTTTGTCTGATTGAGCGTGGTTTCATTATTTCAATCCACATATTTTTATTGAAACTCCAATACATAGTCAAAAAATTGGTGTTTGAATGGAAGTCTTATTGCTGACACTTTGGTTCCTCACACTCTGGCTGCTGAGGCGTTATGATATCAGTATGGCATCCTACTGACAAGTTATATGCCATGCGGTTTGTCAAGTTATATATCATAGCATATAACTTGAACACTGACAAAATTATTTGTTGAGCAGTGATATTAGGCGGACTAAGGTAATTTTTTATACACTAGGCACAAATCTTAAGGGATGTAAAAAAATCCAAAATTATTAGGTCATTTTCATGAGGGCTGTAACTTGAACAAAATCAGTCTCAGAGCAATTTAAAAAAAAGGAAATTGAAGCACCAAGTCTCTAATTTTCAGATCCTAAGTTAAAAAGTTTTTACGTTCAGCAGTTTTTGAGTAATTATAATAATACCAGAATATTTTGGAGTTTTTAAGGCCCTACTTGATTTTCTGTACGATCATTATTTCCTGAGTAATTAATTACCAAAGTCAAAACTGACTTTTTTACTTTGAACTGAGAAAAATCATCGTTTTTAGCATAAAAAGGCTTTTGGACAGCTCAAATTAAAGAGGATAATATTATTTAAAAAAGTTTTATGATAAAGTCACTGTAAAAAATTTATTTGAAGTTCGTGGACCTTTTGAAAGGCAAGAGAAAACTTGGAAAATATCTTTCCGATGGTTTTCTTATTATTACTCAAAACCTGCTGAGAGTAAAACATTTTGAACTCAAGATCTAGAAACCAGAAGCTTGGAGCTTCAATCTGATTTATTTTTAAATTGCACTGTGGCTATTTTTTCCAAGTTACAGCCCTTTGAAGATCACCTATAAAGTTAAGATTTCTTACATCTCTTAATTTTTGTGCCTAGTGTATCTTGATATAAGCATTCCAAGGAAAATATTTCTCTTCGTGATCCTTATCCCATTTATATTCTCAACATCATACTAACATCTACTGCCTGCTTTATTTGTTTCTTGGTATATTCCATCTCATCAGCTTTCCACCAATGTTAGTAGTTACCGAGAACTGTTGGCGTCGGACTGCAATACAGAAATATAAATTTTATTATGGTGATTCATAGTAAGAACTTATATAATATAAACTTAACATAATTCATCATTTTGATTCTGAAGTGATACCTCTTACAAATTTGCTTTGCCTCCTATAGATATTTAATGCCAAATTCTTCTCTGGATCTACTCCCTTCTTTCCACTTTAAGATATCGAATATTTTCTATAAACGTCGTAGCTCGAATTACCTCCTACCCTCGAGCCATTTGTTTAGATGAGTATTGTAAGTGCTGATGTGGAGTAGTAGAAACAATGGGGACAAGATAAATTAGAGTCCCCTATTTTTATTTATCCGAATCTGTCGATTTTACTTCTTATTATCTTTATAGCTTATTTTTTCTTTCGATACCCAATGTATCTTATTTCTCATTTCCTGTAGACGTTAGCCTGGAAAAAAAAAACGACGATGGATTATTATGACTGTTTTCCGTGTTAAAAATAAGTGGCAGTGAAACATCCAATCATTTCCATTTTGATTCAAAGTACATCTTTAATATATAACAATATTTTATACTAACAGCAAACATTTTTATAAAGAAATAAATTTACATTAAGTATACTTCCAATGAATCATGTAATACAAACAACGATAAAGGAAGTTTTCTATTCAAGTGATGCAGAAGTTTATTTCTTTTTATTCCTTGGAAATAAAAATAAATAAAATCAAGAAATTGAAGAGTGACAAAGACATTATCATTTTATCAGGTAATAGGGGAAGCAGTATTGGATACCCCAAAACATCTTCACCGTAGAAAACCATCTATTGAATCTGGCATTAGAAGTAAGGAATTCTACATACCTTAATATACCATCAGTGAACTAGGACATCTAGAAGGAGAGCTGCATTAAAAATAACCACAACAAAATCTGACCTAAAGACAAAATAACTACAAAACTACAAATACTTAGCCAATAATTAAGAGCAACCCGAAAACAAAAAAACATGCTTAGCAACAATGTACTTACCCTAAGATAAAAAATGCACCGATTGATTAGCTGCTAAGTAGAAGGGATGTCCCATCGCCATCATTTTAAATACCAAATGAACAATATCATTGGCGTTCTCGAAATCAAGACACAGCTGTAACGGTCGTCAAGGCATCGGAATATATACTATGTACGTGCGGAAAAAAATACATAAGACAAATAAGCCGACATATCAATACAAGAATGAAAAATCACAGAAACTACTTCAAGAACAATCACAGAATTGGATACGGCCAAGATCCTTCTAAGAGCGAGGAAATTCTGGACCAAAATATAGAGAAAAGGAATAGAGAGATACATAAGAATCCTAACAACTACAATCGAGACAGTGGAGTTGAAGTATTAAGTATATAAAAACTACTCATGTGTGAACATTATTCAACTATGAAAATTAGTGACAACAAAGCATATATAAACACCCTCTAAATAGTACTATTTTCAGTTCAGAATGTCTTCTGAATAGAATACTAGAAGAGGCTTCGTCCGAAGTGGCTTCAGCCGACAGGGCCCAACGAGCCAGGGCTGGATGAGGTCAATCAGCACCCTTGGCTGTTTTTCTCGCTCCCGCCACGTGAAGGGCATAAGTTTGCTCTTGACGAGGAGGCGAGACTAGCAGGGGAAAAGACGGTCCACTAGGTACGAAGCAGTCTAGGTCTATAGCGATGAGTCGGGCAAAGAGGGGTTTGCACAGCTCGGCCCAGTACCCACATATCTGAGGCCATTATCAAGCGTCAGAGGTGGACTTGCGCCTTCTATAAAAGAGAAAGGAGCGAAAGGACAACAAAGGACCTCACTATCAACTAGTAGTGAAATCCTTTTCGTATAGTCATTAATTAACTTAGATTCCAAAGAGATAAAACTTAATATGTTAAAACATCTATTATTAGTATTTATAAAAATATACCTGTATGTATACTTTCGAGAGTTATTGATTGCAATATGCCAGTCACTCTATCTTAATCGCCTTTTCCCTGGTCCCAACCAAATTTCGTTTCAAAACTATATCCCGAGTATCAAAATTATATTATATTTACGCACTTCCTATAATTGATCGCATGTGTATATTTATTTTATAGTTTAGAACTTTTATTATACAGTGAGTCTTTGCCAATCTACTAGTAGAAGCCGTTAGGTCAATATATCCCTGTATTAGTATTGTAGCTGTCCCTGTAAGTATTAGTAAAATACCTATCCACTGTTCTCGTATCATGAAATTGCTACTCTCGTTCTCTCTCTTCGAATAGCCTGTAATACTCACAGCATAAATAATCAGTAACTAACCAAATTCTCCATCAATGCGAGTATTAATTCAAGCCATTACCAATGGCTAAAGCTGTAACATTATGTTTTACCAAAATGAACAGCTTCATTAAAATGATATGCGCTTGTATCTAGTTTATTATTTAATTAAATCGCATAGTTTTACTACGTAATACTGCCGAATTGATTATTTATTGTAGTACGGTGTAATATGTATTACATCTTTAAGTTTGAAGATGCTTATTTTAAATTAAATCTGCCACAATTTTAACCTGTTTTGGTAATCGGAAATATATAATAATATATGACGTAATATAAACCACACGATTTAGAGAATCCGCCAAACCCAAAGCCGAAACTGTCTAAGGAACAATACACATTGAGTAGATGTAGAACAACATCCATTCCCACTGACATTGCCAGTGCCGGCGCTTGATTTCAACCAAAGTTGTGATAGTCAATGGCTGGTCGTATTTCCCACATAATGCGCTATAACCAACTGAGCTATTATGACGCTAGCTCAGCGGGTTATACAGGTTTTAGTTGAGTAGCTCTGGTAGTTATATGTTGTAGAGTAGTCACACAGTGTAACTATCGTTTGACTTTATAGCTTTTCTTAAACAAGCCCCTTAATGTTGATATTTTAAAGTTTTCTCTTTTGTTCTGCATGTGACAATTGTTTTAATGCCATATTGTACTAATTAAATAAAATAGGATCTTGTGCAACAGTATAGAAAAAATCTATTTTACTTTAATGTCTGGTATCTCTCGCAGTCACTCCTTTGGATATACATATTAAGTATGTTATCAAACTTAACGTAAACAGGGTATTAAAGAGCAAACTTTTATATAGCGTGAATAATTGGAAAGTACAGGATTTGAATTGCGCGCCATTTGTGTTCTGTCAAAGATAGGGCGTCAATATTTAACGACTGTCATCTACAAACAATATGACGTCAACATCCCGCGATTAACAATTCAACAACGAATAGTTTTTGTACATCTGTTTTATGAAAGTACACGATCATTTACAGCTGCATTAAGAAAAATTCGCACAAAATTAGGACAAACTGAAGCGCCTACAGAGTTAACAGTTCGTAATCAATAAATTTGAAGAGACGAGTTCTATTATTGATAAGGCAACACCAATACGTATTTATCGTGGTCAGTTAGATGAAAACATTGCTGTAGTGAGAGAATGTGTGCAGGTGTATCCGAACACATCCATTCGACGTCGTGCATAACAATTGAATATGTCAAGAGCCACCACGCATCGGATTTTAAAAAAAAATTTGCATCTGTCAGAATACAAAATTTGAAGTCAGCAAACAAAATTATTGAATGTGGGGTGCTGAAAATCCACATGCTGCTGATGAAGAAGAAATGCATCCACAGAGATGCACGGTTTGGTGCGCATTTGGGAGTGATGGAGTAACTGGAACATACCTCTTTGAAGAGCTCATAGAGCTGGTAATGCTATCACACTAAATGGAGAACGCTATCATGATATGATAAACTATTTTTAAAGTGAAACTTTTTTCGTCCATCTATCGCATGTCGCATTACAGTCGGCCGCGGAGTAGGGGTAAAGTGAAAGGCGCTCGGCAGAGCAGCCAAGGCCAATATGGCGGCGCCCATGGCTCGCATCAGCTGACCGTCTAGCATTTATATTCTCACTCATTCGTGCAAGTGCTCCGCGGTATTTGTATGTTTTGATCAGTGTATTGATGTAAATATTGTTGTTCACTTGATCGTAATGGACAACGATACAGCTAATGAGTCAAATATACCGGTCAACGAGGGAAGAACCAAGAATAGTGCGAAAATATCCTTCAATGAATTAATTTTACGCCGTAAGAGACAGAATGCCGAGAGAGTTAAATAATAGTGAGCAGATAAATATTCCCAATTTCTATTGTGTGAGTCGACAGAAATATATTAATTCTCGATATGGTAGAGTAGCTATATTACAAAACAATGACAGTTCATTGAGAGTTCAGTCGGAAATGCAAGCATACATAAATAACATGAGTATTGGTCAAGCAACTACTACCTAATCTGCTGTGGGAGATTTTTGTGCAGCTATTGGTCAACTTGATGACAGCAGAAAACTTGTAATCGCGTCAATTTATATTAAAGTCAATCAAAGAATAGATGACATAGATTTTCTAGGTTTTCATCTTGCTCCATTTGCTACGTCTTCGGCACAAATTTTCCGTTCTCGAGAAATATATTCGCGAATGCCTGTTATTTTATCTGATGATTTCAATACAGATTTTAAGAAAGAGGAATCTGCTCCACTTACTGAATACTTGAGAGAAGTATTTAATCTTGAAATGAAAAATTACAGAAATATACCAACCACGAGATATGGTCGTACGATCGATGCGTTTTTTCTAGATACATTGAAAAGTCATTGTAAGTCATTGTTTACTTATTTTAGTTACCATAAAGTATTAGTTACATTTATAGACTGTGAGACTCATGGCGAAGATGAAGTTATTGATAGAATAATTGAAGTTCAAAATGATTCAATGATTTAAATAAATATTGGTCTCAGCTTTTAACATGCGTCTATCATCTGAATGATTGTATTTATTATGTATTCCGTACTCTAATACGCAGACTTAAGTTAAAATTTATAGTTGGATATCTTGTCTACTATTGATTTCCCATTATCATTCCCATTTTCCAATTATTTAGTTAAGATTAAAAATGCGATTTTGATACCCTAAATCGAATAATTTTCCGAACATTTTCAGTTAAATGCCTACAATCCGCAAAAAAGTTTCATTTGCATCGTTGCACCAAATTGATGATTAGGATTTGAACAACATGTGGTTTAAGCAAGACGGTACAAAAACACGTGCAATCATATGTCTGTTGCATGCAAAATTTGCTGATCATGTTGTCTCGCGGGATGCTGACACAATTGACCTGCCAGATCATGTGATTTAGCACCACTGCTTTTTTTCTTTGGGGTTATATCAAGGGAAAAGTGTATGCCACTCGACCAGCAACATTCAGTGGCTGAAACAAACTGAAACATTCAATGTTTCAGTTTGTCAAATATTATTAGCTTTATTATTATAAATCACATCCTAAAGTTCCAAATAAGACACCCAGGCATGTTAACCTCTTGTGGTTTGTAAATAGTCATTAAATGTTGACAAAATCGATCTTTGACAGAATACAAATGGTGCGCAATTTAAATCATATAGTTCCGACTGATACAGTAGAGATATAATAGTAGAGGCCTATAATAGTAGAGATATTAAAATTGTGAAGGGTAATGATGACCACGTCTTGATTTCTCCAGGCACATCAGCACATTACTAGTTTTTGTGATATTCTAAGAGTTGAAAACAAACCAGAAGATTTCGAGAAACTCCGAAAGGATATACTTCGCTCGACATGCGTTTAATCAACCAAGTTGTCCTCATCAATAGATGATCAAAACTTCGTGACATCAGTTCTAATCATCTCCTGTTTCTTTGTTGTCGCATCCAAGGTTCTAACCATCTCCCAGGATGCTGTTTTCTTATTCTTCTTACTCAAACGAGCTCCACCACGGCAATCACACTTAATTCTCCAATTTTAACACAATTCCTAATTCGAAGTTTTCCTCTATAAACTCCCCTTCATCGAACCGTGCTAAAGGGAATTCGGAATGAAGTCGTTAAACTCGAATATTTTAAAAGAGCAGTAGCGAAAGGCTTCGGCCGGATACTCTGAACCTGGCGAGTTTCTGTTAAATGGCGAGCAACGAGCTGGCCGAGTTTATGATCCGGGTCGGTGTAAAAATGTATTTGATGGGTAAAGTTTGGACTGGCGCTAACATTAGAGCGCGTTACTCCACCAGGCGAGTTAGAGCGTCGATGGCTAGCGTCGAGGCGTTATTTCTTGGAATTATCGCCTCCGACTGCCAGCGGACAAAGGGAATTGTATGAAATATGACTGTTTCTATTGTTAAATTATGAGTCTGGACGAAAAATTACCCATGTTCACTATGCATACCAGATAATATAAATATAATTAATTCATCATATAATTAACTTGACCCTCTCAATAATTTAAACTATTACACACCTTTAATAATGATTAAAACAGTTGCATAACATTTATTACATAAATGTTATACTAGGAACCAATGATAATGAGGACATACTGAGTATATGATCTCCATCTTAAAATAATCTTCATCGAGTATGAAATAAAAACAATATAAAAGGTGGTCCAACCAAAACGCACGACGTTAATTGTAAATAAAACAAACAGTTTTCAGAGAAATATCTTAATGTTTTTTATTATGATAGAAGGATCTATGACAATTATGTGTGAAACAAAATATCGGCCAAATGCTCGCCACGGCTTCGGTGGCATACCTCTATCCAATGATCCATATTTTCAATGACTCTGAGACATAATTGAGGTTCAATGTCGTTAATGTGCCGAATTATCTCATCCTTTAGCTCTTGAATTGTTCTTGGCTAATTGACGTACACTTTTTCTTTTAAATATCCCCAAAGAAAGAAGTCCAACGGTGTCAAATCACATGATCGTGGCGGCCAATTAACATCGCCACGGCGTGAAATAACACGGCCAATTGAATTTCTCGCGCAAAAGTGCCATTGTTTCGTTCGCTGTGTGGCAAGTGGCACCATCCTGTTGGAACCACATATCGTCCAGGTCCATATCCTCAACTTCTGGCCACAAGAAGTCCGTTATCTACTCGCGATAGCGAACACCATTCACGGTAACTGCTTGGCCGACCTAATTTTCGAAGAAGTACGGCCCAATGACGCCGCCAGCCCATAAACCGCACCAAACAGTCACTCTTTGTGGATGCATCGGCTTTTCAACAATCACTCGTGGATTCTCATTTGCCCAAATGCGGCAATTCTGCTTGTTAACGAATCCACTGAGGTGAAAGTGTGCCTCGTCGCTGAAGATGATTTTCCTTGTAAAGTCACCATTCACTTATGTCTGTTCAACCAACCATTCGGCGTATTGACGACGCTTGAAATGGTCAGTAAGCTTCAGCTCTTGAGTCAATTGAACCTTGTAAGCGTGTAAATTCAAATCTTTATTCAAAATTCGCATCAGTGATGTTCGTGAGATGTTCAATTGTTGGGCACGACGACGAGTCGAGGTTGACGGCTCTTCTGCTATACTATCGCGAACAACAGCAATGTTTTCCGCAGAACGAACTGGGCGAGCATGCACAGGTATTTTCACATTTCCTACAGACCCGGTTTGCTGAAATTTGCGCACAATTCTCCCGATTGTGGACACATTTGGTCGACTATGCTGACCAAAAAAGTCACGAAGTGCACGAAATGCATTTTGATTTGAACGCCCATTTTCGTAAAAGGCTTCAACAATCTTAATGCGCTGCTCAATTGTGTACCTCTCCATGGTTGAATTTGTCAAACACTGAAACAAAGAAATGTCAAATTAAGTTGGGCAAAAACCTGGACGTTAAGGTGTGACTCACAATTAACATCGTTCATTATGGTTGGACCACCCTTTACAATGCAAAGTTTTACTTGGCAGATGGTAATTTTTACAAACTACTGAAGTGCGGAGACATCTCCACACCTGCAAATGCCTTATACAATAAGAACTAAATAAATTGGACCAAAACAACTATTATCCTAGCCATACTCGTACTTCCTCTTTAGTTGAATAAGTCTGTTGTTGTCAAGTAACGATATTCTTTTGGCATTTTCAAGGTTTTCTAGCCTTTTATAACGCTTGCTTGCAAACTTCTTGGTCTCATCTTCAACTATAAGGATCTTCAGGTGGTGATAAAAGTGTTGATTGCTGATGTTTCTTCTTCACATGTATTTTCCTCGTAGTTTTTCATCTACATAGAGTCATGTCTACATACTTTGGCTTCATTGATATGCGAGCTTGTTTGCTGGTTAACTATCACTGGTATATAGTCGTATTTCTTGTTCCCCTCTTTAGTTTTATGTGCAATTTATTTGTCCATTTAGTGACACTGTTGACTGCTGTTTGAAGTTTTTTTGTAGTCTTGTGGCTGCCTTGGTCGGTGACCATCACCGACTACTCCGTCGCTGGTGTCGTTTATTACAGCAGGTAGAGAACAGGTCCAAAGACGCTGCCTTAAGATACTATATGACCAGTAGCTCATAAACTTGTAATTCATGGCCATGTAGTAAATAGTCCTAAATAGTTTCTAGAATAAATATTTTATATCGTTCAGCAGTAGATATCGTCCCGTGAAAACAATAAGACCAACTACTCGTTGTCTCAACATTTTTACCCAGATTATAATTTTTATACGGTGCAAACTGTGTACAGTAGAATTATTTTATGAACAGCAAGTCAGCAATAAACCATGCGACAAAGAGCAATGTATAGCTTACCTTCTCCCACGCGAATGCAGTAAAAGAATTTTACTTAGGGGCGCGCGCGCAAATGATTTCTGGCAGGTCTGTGTCTCTTATTCAGATTGGATTGGTATGGGAGAAAGTCAGACATGCATATTTCTTTGTCGCACGATTTATTGCCGACTTGGTCTTCATAAAATAATTCCACTATAGATACTTATAAAATCAAAAGAAAAATTCAGTATGAAGTATGCCATTGTGCACCTACCGTGTTATTATTATTATTACAATAACAGTAGAAAATCTATTTTCTCATCTTTTAAAATTGTTTAACACCGCAATTTGTACACTCTGCTGCCAGTAATGTTTATTTCACTTTCCCGAGAAACCTAATATGAGCTTTTTCCATTAGCAAGCGCCCTTATTTACTTTTTCTATAACGTAACCCAATACCTTTGTTGGCGATGGCTGCTGTTTGACAACCTTATCGGGCCTTAATTTATATAGTGAACGATTTTTAAATATGACAGTTTTCCGTACTTTAAAACGAACATGAAGCTTAAATAATAAGAAGGCATATGAAATACATATTTTTGAGACGCTTCAGTAGTAATTTTACGAAGTAATTAGCAAGATGGTTCTTTGATTTCTTACGGGATAATATGTAAAAAAAACGACAAGAAATAACAAGAATATTATAGCTTATTTTGATTTCATTTGAGGACAAGCTGAATTTGAAAGACAATTTTTGAGAAAACACCGCCTGTCTCTCCTTTATGCTACATTTCGCCCATTGCAGCTCTCAAGACAATTCTTTATTTTTCTATAGAAGAATATGTGGGGAAACGACAGGTGATATTAAGAAAATTATACCTTCTTTTATTTTCATTTGGCAACAAGCTGAATTTAAAAGGTAATTTTTAAGAAAACACCGCCTGTCCCTCCTCAGTGCTACGTTTCACCTACTGCAACTATTAAGATGGTTCTTTGTTTTTTTATAGAAGAATATGTGAGTAAACGATAAGTGATATCAAGAAAATTGTAGCTTATTTTGTTTTTATATGATGACAAGCCGAATTTAAACTACAATTTTTGAGAAAACACCGTCTGTCTCTCCTCAGTTCTACATTTCATCAAACGTAACTATTAAAACAGTTCGTTGATGTTCTACAGAAGAATATGTGGAGCAATGACAGGTGATACCAAGGAAATTATAGCTTTTTTTGTTTTCATTTGGCGATAAGCTGAATTTAAAGGATAATTTTTGAGAAAACACCGCCTGTCTCTCCTCAGTGAATTTGTTTCACCCATTGCAACTATCAAAACAGTTTTTTGTCTTTTTTTACAGAAAAATATGTTAGGAAGCGACAAATGGCATCTAGAAAATTATAGCTTCTTTTTTTTTTCGTTTGGCGATAAGCTGAATTTAAATAAAAAATTTTGAGAAAACTCTGCCTGTCTCTTTTCAGCGCTACATTTCGCCAATTGCAACTATTAAGATGGTTCTTTTTTCTTTTATAGAAGAATATGCGAAGAAACGATAAGTGATATAAAAAATATAGGTTTTGTTGTTTTCATTTGGTGACGAGCTGAATTTAACGGAAAATTTTTAAGAAAACACTTCCTGTCTTATCTCCGTGCTACGTTTCACCCATTGCAACTCGTAAGACGGTTTTTATTTATTTTACAGTATACGTAGAAAAGCGACAAGTCACATCAAGAAAATTGTAGCGTCTTTTGTTTTCATTTGGCAACAAGCTGAATTTAGAGGATAATTAAGAAAACACCGCCTGTCCCTCCTCAGTGTTACATTTCACCTATTGCAGCTATCAAGATGATTCTTTTTTTTTATAGACGAATATGTGAATAAACGACAAGTGATATCAAGAGAATTATAATTTATTTTGTTTTCATTTGGCGACAAGCTGAATTTAAAGGGAAATTCTTGAGAAAGCACCGTCTGTCTCTCCTCAGTTCTACGTTTCATCAATCGCAATTATCAAAACGGTTCTTTAGTATTCTACAGAAGAATATGTGGAGGAATGACAGGTGACAACAAGAAAATTATAGCTTCTTTTGTTTCCATTTGGCGATAAGCTGAATTTAAAGGATAATTTTTGAGAAAACATCGCCTGTCTCTCCTCAGTTCTACGTTTCATCAATCGCAACTATCGAAACAGTTCTTTAGTATTCTATAGAAGAATATGTGGAGAAATGACAGGTGACAACAAGAAAATTATAGCTTCCTTTGTTTTCATTTGGCGACAAGCTGAATTTAAAGGATAATTTTTGAGAAAACACCGTCTGTCTCTCCTCAGTTCTACGTTTCATTAATCGCAACTATCGAAACGGTTCTTTGGTGTTCCACAGAAGAATATGTGGAGAAATGACAGGTGACAACAAGAAAATTATAGCTTCTTTTGTTTTCATTTGGCGATAAGCTGAATTTAAAGGATAATTTTTGATCAAACACCGCCTGTCTCTCCTCAGTTCTACGTTTCATCAATCGCAACTATCGAAACGGTTCTTTAGTATTCTACAGAAGAATATGTGAAGAAATAACAGGTGACAACAAGAAAATTATAGCTTCCTTTGTTTTCATTTGGCGATAAGCTGAATTTAAAGGATAATTTTTGAGAAAACACCGCCTGCCTCTCCTCAGTTCTACGTTTCATCAATCGCAACTATCAAAACGGTTCTTTAGTATTCTACAGAAGAATATGTGAAGAAATAACAGGTGACAACAAGAAAATTATAGCTTCCTTTGTTTTCATTTGGCGATAAGCTGAATTTAAAGGATAATCTTTGAGAAAACACCGCCTGTCTCTCCTCAGTTCTACGTTTCATCAATCGCAACTATCAAAAAGGTTCTTTAGTATTCCACAGAAGAATATGTGGAGAAATGACAGGTGATAACAAGAAAATTATAGCTTCTTTTGTTTTCATTTGGCGATAAGCTGAATTTAAAAGATAATTTTTGAGAAAACACCGCCTGTCTCTCCTCAGTTCTACGTTTCATTAATCGCAACTATCGAAACGGTTCTTTAGTATTCCACAGAAGAACATGTGGAGAAATGACAGGTGACAACAAGAAGATTATAGCTTCTTTTGTTTTCATTTGGCGACAAGCTGAATATAAAGGATAATTTTTGAAATAGCACCGTCTGTCTCTCCTCAGTTCTACGTTTCATCAATCGCAACTATCAAAACGGTTCTTTAGTGTTCAACAGAAGAATATGTGGAGAAATGACAGGTGACAACAAGAAAATTATAGCTTCTTTTGTTTTCATTTGGCGATAAGCTGAATTTAAAGGATAATTCTTGATCAAACACCGCCTGTCTCTCCTCAGTTCTATGTTTCATCAATCGCAACTATCAAAACGGTTCTTTAGTATTCCACAGAAGAATATGTAGAGAAATGACAGGTGACAACAAGAAAATTATAGCTTCCTTTGTTTTCATTTGGCGATAAGCTGAATTTAAAGGATAATCTTTGAGAAAACACCGCCTGTCTCTCCTCAGTTCTACGTTTCATCAATCGCAACTATCAAAACGGTTCTTTAGTATTCCACAGAAGAATATGTGGAGAAATGACAGGTGATAACAAGAAAATTATAGCTTCTTTTGTTTTCATTTGGCGATAAGCTGAATTTAAAGGATAATTTTTGAGAAAACACCGCCTGTCTCTCCTCAGTTCTACGTTTCATCAATCCCAACTATCGAAACGGTTCTTTGGTGTTCTACAGAAGAATATGTGAATAAACGATAAGTGATATAAAGAATTTAGTTTATATTGTCTTTATTTGGTGACGAGCTGAATTTAAACGACAATTTTTGAAAAAACACTTCCTATCTCTCCTCCGTGCTACGTTTCACCCATTGCAACGCTTAAGACGGTTTTTATTTTATTTTTTTACAGTCGAATATGTAGGAAAGCGACAAGTCACATCGAGAAAATTGTAGCTTCTTTTCTTTTCATTCGGCGACAAGTTAATTTAAGGGGCAATTTTTGAGGAAACACTATCTGTGTCGGTTCATTTGACAGTTTGTGTGAAATTCTTCTAAGAGCACAGAAATAATGACAAACCGTGATACATCACTAGAAGAGCCATAAAACAAAAGAATATTTTAAAACTATTTGAACTTCTCTTGAGTTAGAATTATTTTATAAACATAGCCATCTAAGCTCGAAACTTTATTGATACTAATGTGGAAAATCGAGGAAAAGACAAATTAAGTTAAACACAATTATCTCGAAATTTATAACGCTTGGTATATAAGTATATATGTAAGATTATATAAATAATCTAATGACCTAAATGATCTTTTATATCATCCCTTTAAAACTTTCTATCGATGTACCCAGTCACTCTGTTTATATAAAGGATATATTTCTCGTGATCGATGACGTATTCCTAACAGCAAAGCCCTGTAGCGATAGAGCTGCTGTAACTATAATTCATTTTTTAGGGTATAACGGAAAAAGACAGGAGACAGATGCGGAGTATTCCACGAACGTCGAAAAATACACGGTTCTCGGCGCGCCTTTCGTCAACCAAGTTAGCATCATCGAAACACGATTTAAACTGTTTTAATCGTCTTCTGATATTGCCGACTTGGTTAGCGAAACGCGCGTCGAAAAACGTGTAATTATTCAGTGTTCGTAGACAACTAGTCCCCGTTTTTGTTGCTTTGAAGGTCCCAGCTAGAGCACGCCACAATTGTCGCACGACTATATAAGCTGCCAAAAAAGGCTGAGTTCTGCGAAACTGCCTGAAGTTTTAAAGGCAACACATTATTTATATCAATAGATGTACATTGTAAGCGCCTTCTTTTTAGAGCTTCTATAGAGTCACGCGCTATGCGTCGATAAACCCACCCGTGGAGTCCCACATGAAATGGGACAATTGTGGCGTACTCCAGTCCCAGTCCTTCCCAGGATTAGGGTACAAAGATTTAGAAGCAACGACATGACGGTTTTAGTTTCCAAATATTCTGTAATTAGTTTCTAAATATTCTCGATTTCCCCGATACAGAAGTTCAGTATCGATTGGAACAACGAAACTGCTTCTCTCTATAGTGTCATCATGTAGGGGTTGATGGATAGATATGAATAGAGGTCACAAATGTAACATGTAATACGTCTTCTGCTTTCTCTAGCTAACTTAAACCAAACTGCAGTTTGGTGAAGCGAAGCACTGACGTTAATCTCGAGGAAATCTTCAACCAATTGCTTTAGTAACACCACTATCTTTGGCCTGAGCTCTATGTCTTGCAATGTTTTTGGATGTCCGTCACGCTGTAGTTGCAAACAGTACGTCGAAATCGTATTAAAACTTTGATGCAATGCACAACAGTGGATTTAAGACACATATTCTCTTCGTCTCGCTCTGGTCTGGTGACGAATGCGTCTCCCGATTTTCTCAGCTTTATTTGTTACCGAGTTATCTCGCCGGTTGGCTCGTCGGAACAGGGACAATTACAAATTCATTTCGCAATCGGCTGCGGAGCCAACAAAGTGTGTCACTGGGAAAATATGGAGGAATATCCTCGGTTACGGGCGAAGTTATCGCAGTGGCGAAGTAAGGCTAAGTGAATAACTGCCACTTTAGCAATTGTTTTAGCGAAACAATTGGCTCGTGCATCACGACGGAAGTTATTCGGTACACAGACTTCTATTATTCCCTGTGTAGTACAACTAGGATTTAAGCCGAGCAACTCTATTACTGCGCGCAACTTTCAATAAAGTAAACTTTTTAATTAAAGCCGGGATTCGGGCCGACTGTGCGAGGCGGCCCGAGCTTGCTCGGATTGCAGTTGTTACAATACAAATTTACATTTATTGGGTTCATTCGGCTATTCGCATAAGCCTGATTAAATATTTAACTTTTTCTGGTAGGTACTCTGTCGAGCGGAAAAAGTGGAAAGTAAATATACATGTGTACTGTATTATATATTTTTTATTATTTGCCTCGGTTTCCATACGGGCTCTGGATTAAAATGCGTCTGTTTTGTAAATATTACACGAGACGGCAGTTTTATTCATATTTTTCGGTTTTATTCCTCATTCCTGCTCGTTAAGCTAAACAACAACAAAAAATGTTACTCCTATAGCCGTCAATAATACACAGCGTGATGATAAACTTCTGCCCAATATTCATAATAGAGGCCTTTGACAGAATAGACCATGTTACTTTTTTCGGTTTTACATTTTACTGTTACTATAATTTTGGAAAGCATGCTGTGCTTTGTCTATGATACATAGCTATTTAGTGAATCGTTGACAAGGAGTTATAGTGGCTGGAGTAAGTCTGGGTCTTGAAGATGAAGTTGCGGAGTTCTTCAAGGCTCTATATTGGGGCCGTCAATATTTATTATACCGGGTGTCCAAAAAGTCTGGAATCGGTCAAATATCTCGAGAGATACACATTGGATCCAAAAAAGAAACAACATTTCCTTAATAATCTTAAAAGCGCTATCCAATGACGCCAAATGCGACCCCTCAACCCCACTCCTACCCCTCGTGATGGGGCGAGGGGAAATTTAAAAATCTTAAATGGGTATCCCTATTTTTATTGTAGAATCGGATTCTGCCGCAAGAACTATGTCAAGTAGGTCTGAAATGTTTTTTTCGATTCGTGACAGTTGGCGCTGTAATCGCAAATATATTTTTTTCGTAATTTTTCTTTCTGAACATGCTTTTCTGATGAAATCACATTTGAATTGGGTGGAGAGGTCAATAGACACAATATGCGATATTGGTCCGATGAGAATCCTCATTGGATGAGGAATTTCCATACACAATATCCATAAAACCCTTAAAGTTGGGGCTGGAATATTGTGCAACCGAATTGTCGGGCCGTTATTCATCGATGGTAATTTTTGACAGGTCAAAAATACGCCGATTTATTGAACACTCAGATAATACTGGAAATCCAAGACATTGCTGGTATAGCGTTAGACAATGTTTGGTTTCAGCTCAGGGACAGGACAGGACGGGGCTCAATGTCATTTTGCGTTGATTGTACACAATGCATTAAACACTTTCCCTGGGCGCTGGATTAGTAGAAGGGGTGCGATTGAGTGGCCACCAAGTTCACCTGATCTAACTCCTCTAAATTATTACTATTGGGGCTATTTGAAAAACAATTTACAAAATAAAACCCGCAGACATCGATGAGTTAATGCAAAGGATAATACAGTGTTTTAATACGATAACACAAGAAACGGCAGATAGTAATTGATAACATGTACGCACGATTGGGACACTGTCAAATAGCTGAAGGTCATCAATTTGAACATCTCAATCAGTAGGGGATTTTGCCGTTATAGTCTCGGCGGTGAAAGGCAAGAGAACTCACCTAAAACAAGATGCGATGGTGGGAGGAAAATTATGAAAAAGAATATTTTTGTGATTACAGCGCCATCTGTCGCAAATTGAAAAAACGTTTCAGATAAACTTGACGTAGTTAACTGATGTTTAAAAATTCGAATGATATTATCCGGTAGAAAACTTGAATAAATAACAGAAAGAAACAATAATATCACATGCAATGAAAACAGTGTTAATAAAAAACTTTAGAAAGAAACTTGGAGGTGAAAGCAAATCGTAATAATCTGAATTCAGTAACGTGTAGATCCTTCTCTAGCTCACTCATCCAGTCCATCACTGCTTCCATTCATCTGGTCATGTGATTGATCAAGTGGTGAATGATTTCCTGGGGCATATTCTCCCATTCGACAAGAACAACTTGCTCGGTTTCCTCAAGAGTGATAGGGGCTCCTAACTGATCGTTTTAGTGTATCCCATCGATGATCTATGGGGTTCATATCTGGATTTCTTGATGGCAAGTCCATAGTTGGAATATTCACAAATCGAAGGTAGCCCAGTACCTCTCTAGTAATGCGGGACCGAGCGTTATCCTGCATAACAATGAAATTGTTGCTAACAAACGGGCAAAATGGCATTAAATGTTCTTCTAAGATGTTTCTTACGTGAAAATGTGCATTCATGGATCTCTCCCGTATAGGAACCAAACCGTGTGATCATTGAAACAAATATCTCCCCAGAACATTATTGATAAACCAAAGAATGGGATCCTCGGAGAGACATTGCAGACAGTAAACCTCTCTCCTGGCTTTCACCAGACTCGTTCACATCCATCTGGTGAATTAAGCCTTGCTCTTGTTTCCTTTGGAACTAAACTCACTTCCAGTCGTCAATGGTCCAATTTACGTGTATTCTTGCAGAACGCAGTCTAGTAACTCTATCTTCTCTGGTGATCAGTAATGTATTAGCTGCTCTTCTACTGTTCAGTCGTGCTTCATACCGTGAGTTCAGAAATTGCTACATTTCTAGCTGCTGCTAGGGCTCTGCTTAACTCTAAACTGGTAGAATGCCTGTTTCTTAAGGCAACTTGTATAAAGTCCCCCATTCACTTACAGTTTAACTGCAGGCCAATGACTGCGACGAAAAACTGTAGGCTGAAATCTTATAGCACCACACACATAAACGACTATAGCCTGCAGGTCATGATCTGTACAGGCCATGAACTGTCAATTGCCCACACACACACACACAGATCGCGATCCTCAATCTGGAGGACTGCAGTTCGTCTATCAACTTCAGAACTTTCATCAGTTCGGCTTCGGCGATACAGGGCAGAGTCACATTCCTAGTCATAGGTCGCATTTCGCGGAGAAAACATGCACTTGTATTATTGAATTTATTGCTATTAAATACTACATCTAGATCACAACGTAAAAAGAGGTTTTGGATGAAGCAATGGCTTCAAGAAAGAGGAACTCGTTCCCACATGAGTGTATTGCTTGAACTACGGCAATCGCACAAGGACAATTTACTTAATTACTTAAGAATGAGTGACGATAATTTCTATGAATTATTAAGTTTAGATGAACCCGACTTTGCGGATTTTACTTTTTTAAGTTCCTTACGAAATGCACTACGCAAGTTATTAATTTTTTTCTTCACCGTGTCTATAGTAGCCGAAGGAACCACTGTTTTATAAAAGTCTAGTAACTTCCCGTAGGCTTCATCTTTCATCTGTTTATTGGAATAACAATCGTCCTTCACTCTCCATAAACACGGATATTGACGAAATAAATGAATAAAAGCTGTGATAAACTGAGGTTTGTTTTCCATAACTCCGTCAGTCCAGTTTAGTTCAGAAAAAATATCTGAACTCGAACGAATTTATCCCAACATTTAAATATTTAAGGTTTCCGCAATTCATTTGCTTGAAAACCGACATGAAATACAACAGTAGCTTAGCCTATTGTTAGTGTAGACAATATATTGAAACTAAGCCTATCACAGACCTTCATTCGGAAGCGTTTCTTTGATTGCCATGTTCCACAGATTAAGACCCGAACCGCCCGATCTATACATTTGCATAATGACGCATCCCTCTTTGTTTCAGGCTGCTGTTTCGTCACGTTCTTCACGAGGAAAGCCGCCCTAAAGGCCCAGGACGCCCTGCATAATGTGAAGACTCTAAATGGGGTAAGTTAGATTTGCTTTACAGTTTTATTGCCGTAGGATTTAACAACCGAACTCGGTGAAAAGCGCCGGTCTTGGCGGTCCTGTTTAGACAACTCTGAGACGCGTATTTTTATAGCGGCGGGAATCCGCCTCACTTAACAGACAATTTCGAAGACGCTTTTTATTGCAAATTGTTGTTTTTAAAAGTCCGCTCGGTCGGTTCTCGTCTATAGCGGCATGTTTCGAGATGGGGCTTATTTTTGACGTTAATCTGTGCGCGTTCGATGCAGAGAACGCAGTTGGAAAAGGTGGCTTTAAAATACGGGTGGCCCAAGAATTGCTATTTTAATATTCTAGATAACCTGGTTATAACCAAAATTTTAGAAAGGAGGACTTTAAAATACGGGTAGCCTAAGAAATGGTATTTTAATTTTCTAGATAACCTGGTTATAACCAAATTTTCTCACAGACAATTTGGTAACCTTATAAGAAAGAGATTTATCAGTAGCTCCGGCTGACTTAGAAGGATGGGTTTGGTGCTAGAAGCTGCTCTAAGTCAATATTTAGTCTAAACCAAAAAGAAAAGTAGAAGTAAAATTTAAATTATTCACAACAGCAACATTTAAAAACCAGCACCACAAGTGTATTGATATAGTTCTGTAAAATGAAGATCAAATTCCACCATGGACGACATATTCTTGGGATCTAACTGTAGCTGTCTTATTTTTACACATTCTCTCCTTTTCAGAAAGTTATTTCTTCTCGATGTTTCGAACATGAAGTCGCGAGTCTTCATATTTGAGAGCATGATGCATGTTTCTTCTTACGCAATGTTGTCATATTATTTAAGAAATCTTACGTATAGGGAAATGTAGTAAATTTGCCAATACTGTTTTTGAATAGCTTCGCATATTCGTTATATATCTGAGTTTATATCATATAATATCAGAGTATTCATTAGTATAGGGTCTTTCAATAGGGACTCTCGAAATTTGTCAGGTCATAGTGACCATGTTGTTAAAGCAACATCTGTCAATTTTTTTGTGTTGTGTAATGTATGACAAATCACCATGGAAGGTTATAGGTTTAAACTGCTTATATAAACTTGTGAAGCGACAATCACAAATATGTTAATAACTCAAAAATTACACAAGAGGGCAATGTTTAGTTAGATTCGTAGGTACCTTAAATTTGGTTTGGTTCTACTTCTTTGGTTATTCTACTCTCAACAAGACGGGGAAATATATCAGGGGAATTTTCGGCCAGAAATGGCCGATCTAGGTCGAATACAGAGTAGCCTTCTTCGATAAATCCACCTAGTGAAATGGCCGAGGGACTGAGGTTCATATCGTTGGCAAATGGCGCCTCCAACTGCGCACAATGGGCCCGATACGATGACCTGAGTGCATGTAGTCTCTGTTTACCATTTTACAAGACTTTGTCACGCACGCACCGTAATTTACTGCACTTCTTCACCTGATTTTTAACGATATATAACACACGTTGAATAATATTCTTATTTATATCCTATATAATATTTCAGACATCGTCGACGCACTTCCGCGGACGGAAAAAAGATCAACGTGTGCCGGCAAAACCGCTCAGTTGTAAATTCATCGCGTAAAACCCTCCGTCAAAACAACGCACATCTTTCGAACATACGCATCTCGCGTAATCCCCCTTCCTGTCGCCCGGCTTGCCTCATCTCGCAAATTGGACATCGGAATGGATGGCGGATGGCATACAGAATCTGTCCGCCTGTCCGTCGTATCTCACCTGGATCGGAACGACGACAAACAAGCCGTTGTCGGCCGGATGCCACAGATCCGTATGCATATCCGTGACATTGTCGTGGCAGATAGCAATGGGCCTACGCCGCCTGTCAGGCCAGAACGATGCAAAGGAAGATGTATTGTTGAATAAAGTTATATATAAAATGTTTGTTATGCATTTTATAAAATGGTATACAGGTAATAACAACATCACATTGTTGAAAAGAAAATGTCGGAAGTATTCCTAAGATTTATAGGACTCTAAACAGAGTACTCGTAACTAGCCCAAAATCACATGAATTCGCCCATTAGATATTTTCACGTCCACGCAGTACAAATGGTAATGTAGGAATAAACTACGCTAATAAATACAATAGATTTTAATAGTACTTGAGAAATATAATAACTACACATTTATTCGCAATAACAAGAAAACTAGTAACAAAAGAGAGCATAAAAACATGAAGTAGTTAAATTTCAAATTTTCAGTACCTAGTTTATACTGAATTGTACCAATTACCACTATGTTACGTCACCTTTATTATTCAAAACAGCATTTATACGCCTAGGCATGGTGTCTACAAGACTCTGGCAGTCTTGTAAAGAAAAAGAGTCCCATATTTCTTGGAGACGACGTCGCTCTGACTGAAGTGTTTCAGCCGGACTATTACGCAATCCTTTTTTCATTCGATGCCATAATGTCTCGATCGGAGAAAGATCAGGACTACTCGAGGGCCAATTTAGGACAGAAATATCGTTTTCCGACATCCAGGATTTCACGAGCTTGGCTTTATGGCAAGCCGCGCCATCTTGTTGGAAGAAAAATTCCCGGTTAGCTAATTGCAGTACAAAGAAGCACTGATTTAAAATGACTATGTATTTATCTGCATTTACAGTGCCTTCAACAAAGTGAAGCCTTTGGCCAACGCCATTGGCGGATATACATCCCGACACCATAATTGAAGCGGGAAATTTCACTTTTCGCTAAAGACAATCTTTGTTGTAGGTCTCGGTTTTCGTTCGAATCACCATACTCCACGAATCTCCTATACAAAGCTCAAATTTTGATTTGTCGCTCCAAATAACCGACCTCCACTTCTCCAAAGTCCAGTTTTTATGTATTTTGGCCCATAGTATGCGGTTTTTCTTCTGTTTTTGAGTGAATAGGGTTTTTTTGCCTAATAACGAGAATAGTTACATGCATGCATTGAAGTATAAAACCAAAAGTACCTTATAAAATTTGAATCCAATTTTGTTCAGTGGCATCGTACAAGTCGATTTAAAATACTGCCTCTCTGTCGCTTCATTCCATAGAACTGTTAGAGCACTGCAACTGGCACGACGGTTTTTCTTTATAATGCGTCCCAAAATTCTTAATTCTGCAGCAGTCACTGCGGTCTTTCTACCAACACGTGCGTTTGCGACTGTGGTACTCGTAACATTATACAAACGCACAATATCTCTAAGAGTATAATGGGATAATTCTAATTCTTTTGCAATCTGGTAGGCACCTTTGCCCTGATGGTGCAGTTTTATCAAAACTTTCCGTAAATCTTGCCACAATGCTTTTCCACGCGCCACTTTGACTTAAACTGTCAACAAGGTCGTTTACAAGACACAAAACACCATCGGCAGAGGTGTCGTGATCTAGTTTCATACAAAATTATGGTTTGACGCCAATGTTTACGCTTTGATTTCGGTGACGAGATTTACTCAAATCAGACATTTAAGCACAAATCATACCTATTTTCGAAGGCGATGTTTTTGTTTATTATTATAAGAATTACTCAAATTGATCCTACTTGGCATTAGGAATGAAAATTATCATAATAGTCTTCTTGCGTTACAACGTGTATAGCTCATTTAACTAAAAAGCCAGTACAGGCGAACTCATGTGATTTTGGGCTCGTAATTGCAAGGCGACTGACGTCACTGCTAGCGTAATATACATAACTTACACTAAAATATCACTTATTTCGATACGTCTATATTTCGATACCGGTTAAAATGGAAGTGAGATGTGTACAACATATAAAATTAAATAAACTTAAATTAAACGCATTACAACAACAACAAATTAAATTAAATGAATTTAAGCTTGAACACACAAATTCCTTTCCCTAAAGTTTCGGTGGGAGAAGGTTACACATAGAGACGAAGACAACCACACCCATGGTTAATGCTATTGGTCTAATGAACTTTAAATAAACAGTTTTAAAACCTTAAAACGGACTTTTCCCCACGTAGAACATCTCTATCGCCAAATAAAGTGGCCGAGAAAAAATAAACCAACACATAAATGTAGAATATGTATTTTATGCGACGGTTTTACTTTTTTCAAATAGTCCACCATCGTGCTTTTTCATGACCCATGGACAGGGTGGGGTGTGTTCTATCCACCTCAAAATCAATAGATGTCGTCTGATAGACATCTCTAATCAGAATCAGTCAAAACCCGATCGATCCGACACGATTTAATTGAGTGATCGTGCTAACAAAAAAAAAATTCTCAAGTAGTCCACTATTGGGCTTTCTCATGACCCATATACATGGTAGAGTGTATTCTATCCACCTCAAAATCAATCGGTGTCGTCTGGGAGACGCCCCCGATCAGAATCAGTCAAAACCCGATCGATCCGACACGATTTAGTTGAGTTATCGTGCTAACAAGTTTAAAATGACAACGACACACACAGCAAAAAATTTTTAAAAACCATTTTTTTTTGTTTTCAGGCCGAAAAACGAAAAATAAAACCAAAAAAAATGTTTTCACTTTTTCTTTACACAATTACATTACTTTTCCGGAGTGTAGAATAAAATTATTAAACTAAGAAAAATACTATTCTGTTTAAACTAGAAACGACAAAATAATTATTTGTTAGACACAAATCTAATAGTATATTACATGTAACGTTTAAAGGTATGTATAGTTTGGAATATCGAAGCTCATAGGGCCGAAACACATCATTTGTAGTAGGTTAGGGTCGAGGACCGTGCCCTGTATTGACCGTGTATTTGTCTGAGCATGTGTCTGTTTGTCCTTGTCTTTATGTGTAACCTTGCCCTGCTCAGCCTGAGTCTTTAGGGGAAAGAAATTAATTTCAGTGTAACCAAACTTAAATATAAGACATGCCACAAAAGAAAACAAAAAGTTAGACGGAAGATTGGTCTACAAGCGCAAACTGTATGGCACACAGTCGTATTAAATCGCCAAAGAATGGGACAAATATTCCCTTAATTTATTGACCGGAATTCCTCTTCAAAAATCTGATTTCTTTTATATCTGCATTTGAGACAATAGTGTTACATAAGATATCGTCTACGCAGTAATAATATACCACATTGAGTAACTGACCTCAATGCCCACCGTAGGCTCTACGTATGTAACACCAAAAACAGGGGATTACTTTTCCATGGATGCCGAGAGATTACATGTTTCTTGACGCACGTTTTATGGCACGTTTTATGGCACGGTTATGCCAACCAAGTTGGCATAACCGGGAAAAAATTAAAACTTAATTTTAATAGAAAATTTAGGCATTGCGATTTAGACATAGTATCTACTTACAACAGTACGTTCATAATGCATTGAATGCCTTCTACAAATATAAATAGTGCCAAATATGGTGTAGGCCAAGATGTAACTCGGCATTATTGCATTAATGGATCTCGGGATATCAGCAGTCTACAGGTCGGTTGGTAAGACACGTTCCAAATATTGTAGCATTGAAAACCGAGGGGAATTTAATCGCGCAATTTGGCCACTTGGTTGTCATCCGCGACTATAGTCTAGTTTCAAAATTGTAGGCAGCAAGTAATTCGCAACATAGACAAGGCGCGTGCCTTGTCTCGCGCGCGACTAAAGAGAGCAGAGATCACAGAGTGCAGGGAATGGTCTTTACAATTTACACGTAAAACAGACACGGGACTTGTTGAATCGTATTACCAACTCGTAAAAATAGTGTTCTATACCTTACTGTCCACTATTTTGAAACCTGAGTATAGTACTTATTCTTCCACCATTAACAAGTACATACGTAGCATAAGTATAGTTCATACAAAACAAAAGGCAATGGACGTCATCATGTGACGTAACTCATTACCACTACGCTTAGAATTTCATTCGTTTTTAATCAACAGAAACTTAAATTTGGCGCCCATTTTGATATTGGCATCAATTGACATATGTATGTCGTGTGTGGTGTCAAAGTTATCAGGTGTTTACACTTTATTCGATGTCTAAAATGTTTTAGCCACAAGTCAATAAGAAAACTATTATTATTATTATTATGTTTTGTGGGTTTGGGCCTCATCAGCCACTGATCACATGGGTAGTACCTTGACGATCTCCTCTTATCCGGGTCATTATCCAAAAATGCTATTCCATAAAAGGACCAATTTGGGCACGTCCTTCGCCTTAAGCCTCGTCTCCTCTAGGATAACAGTGGTCCCGAATATAAGGCACCTCTTCTCCTCCAGTGCGGGGTAGGTGTAAAGAAGATGAATCGAGGTTTCCTCGTCTTCTCTACAGTATCTGCATGCCGGGCTGTCAGTCAGCCTCAGCTTGTGCTTATATGCATTCAGGCTACTATGGTGGCCTATTATGATTCCCACCAGGGTTCTGGCTTTGTGCCTGTTCAATTTAATGAATTCTTGGACCCATTTCTCAATCTCTGAATATTCGACGAAGAGTTTGGTTATTCGACAACCCGTTACTCCTCTCCATCTTTTTCTGTGCTGGTCTCTTTCCCAGTCATTTATGCGGTCTCTGATCAGATTCCGACTTATTCCCACTGCAGGTTCTGGTCCATAGAGGTTTTCCTTGGTCCCTAGTCTGGCAAGGTCATCTGCAATTAGATTTCTCTTAATGCCATTATGCCCAGGTATCCATAAGAGTTCCACCGGTCCCTTCCCTGCCAAGTGGTTCAATGCTTCATAGCAATTATAGACCAGCTTCGACTATATCGTTGCTGAATTCAGGGCTGCCAATGCCGCCGTGCTATCCAAGCAGATACATACCGTCTCCTGGGTCCGATTTTGGTCGGCCCCCAGAACACCGTATGTAATGGCAACTAAAAGAAAACTATTCTTTTGAGAACAAAAGTACCGGGTATTTGCCAGCGCAAGCACCATAAGCGGACCGTTGTATACGTTAGGCTGATGTTTACACAATGTTGAAAAAATTAAACAGTATTTGTGACCTAACCTTAGTCTTAAGACATTTCCTTGAGTTCTATATTATTTTTGGCAATGTGGCAACATTGGTCGTCTCTGAAGCATCTGGTACATTACGACTTGCATTGCTTTTTGTTTTGTATACATTACTTAAACAATACTGCTAGATGAGTAAATAGATCTCTCATATTTCCCGGCCTGAAAACGTTTGGTAGGCCCTTACACCCAGTCCATTGTTCCCGAGTCCTTTTCCGATCCGATTGAATGCACACCCGTTTGACAACCCAATTGTATACACACACACACATTCCGGCTCTCACACCACCTGCTGGTGGCATTTATTGCGCTCTAGACGTGTGCAAACACGCATGGCACTGCCCGATTTCGATGGGGGCGGCGGAAAGTGATATATGCCCTTGCGGTGAAGGACGTTGGTCGCTGGTCCTGAAGAACGCCATCGAATATCGATCGTTCGATTCGTGTGTAGAAAAAGACCGAAGCGGAATTTGATAACAGTCGATGAGTTTGTTTTTTAGGTTAACCGATAAAGAAAATAACTATTTTTTTCTGACGAGATAGGGTTGAATGGCTCTTGAATAATTAACATCCGTCATTTTGTCTATAATAATATCCACCATTACTTTTCTGACTCCTGTGAATTGGACTTCTTGTCGAAAAGTCGAAACTCGCTATACAGTAAGCGGCAGACCACTAGGCGAATCCGTGGGTATTTAGTTATTTATACAGTATTTTTATATCAAAATAGGGAAATTTACCTATGTACCATTTGAATACGCCAAGATTCCGAGACTGACATTGTACATTGTTGCCAGATTGAGTATTTATTATTCTTTAGCAATATCTCTGTATTTAGCACCTAACAGAAAAGTCTAAGAACACAACATGTGGTATCAATCGTACTGAAAGCTGCAAAATGGCTACCTAACGTGATCTCTTTAATCAGTGATCATAAAGAGAGAACTAACTTAGTGTTCTTTCCATTTTTTGACTGAAGCATCTAGGGCTATTAACGCAAAAGAAAACCATTAGTGACTTTTTCATTTGTTACAAACTTACTACTTAACTTTAAAGAATGAATACTTGAAAAAAGTTGCTACAGTTACTTGTAGAATACTTGATCATCGATATAATGCAAATGCAAATGCAAATTTAAGTAGTTTGTAGAATACTTATTTGAAAACAGGGATCAAGGTCCGAAGTACTGATGGCGATATTTGAATGGATCGAGACAAGTAAGTTTTCAATTTCCCCCACTCTACCTCCAGCCACTCCCTCTATTATGGCGGTTACTTAGGTACACGGCCTACTCTGGTTTATCCTTATCCGAGTTGTTCGCTTTTTGATTCTGCCCTGAAATACTGACACAGAAACTTTTGAAAAATTAAAAACAGGCTACAAACATGATTCTATAGGGAAAACTTACGTGTATGAGTGGTTTTCCCGTTTCAAAAGAGGCGAAATGTCAATTGATGAGAAACCTCGCTCTGGTCGTCCTTCTACGGCTCGAACCAATGAAAAAATTCGCAAAATCGTTCTGAAAGATCGACGACGGATCAACTACCACAAATCAAGCCTCTTCCGCCGCGAACTGTTACGCAATCTGATCAAAACTTCCAGATATAAAGCCTGGTTAACTGTCTGACCGTGTGAAACAAACTTTGAATAGACAACTTCTCACACCGAAAAAAATTACAAACACACAAAACAACTTTCGCTAAAATATTCACACAAGCCGAACGGAACCTTCTTTAGCGACGACGCTTGGCTTACTCACTTGGGAATGGTAGCTCTATACGCTCCTAGCGGCAGAACGTGGTATTGCAAAAACTCCGTTCACCACAACATCAGTTTGGCTTCTTTTGGGTACCCCCTCGTACACATAATTTTGTCATGACATTAATTCAATGAATATCTAGTTATAGAGCAGTCTTAAATTACTTGTTTGCAAATTATAGGAGTGCACTATTGCATGTAATATAGGCAATACTGAATTAATCTTATGGTCTTAGTTAATTATGGTCTTAATCTCATAATGGGTACTATTGATTAAGACCATAATTACCTCTTAAATTAAATAAATATTATTGATAATATTTCAGGAATTATAAATGGTGCAATCTGAATACGAACAGAACATAATTGTAATATACTGAGTGTTTTAACTTAAATAGATACGAGCGAAGCTTAAGTAGATACGAAACTTAAAGAAAGAATTCCAATAGTTTTACGACTGCTCCATAATTTCACTTGAATACTTACCTTATCGTTATTTATTCAGTGAAACAAAATATGGAAGCGTTATAACTTCCATAAAGTAATACAAAGCACATATTTTTAACTCAAACCGTTTTGGCATAAAGGCGGATTATTTTATTTATGTAGAAGCCTGACGATATAACGAAACTGAAATAACGATATCCGCAAAGAACTGTCTCCAAAATCTACCTGTAAAAAGAACAAATGAAGACAAGCGCTTCGGCGTTAGCTTGATAGTCGGCACGGCGAATTGCACGGAGTGTGCGGTTTATAATCCTATTATTACTTTTCCGCACTCCAGTATGCGCGGAATAGTAATGCTAAGCGTTTAAGTAGCTACACCTTAAGTAGTAACACCTGATAGGTTTAAGCGTTTAAGACCCCAATAAACCTTTTCTTGTGGGGCTACGTTAAAGGAAAAATCTATGCCAATAATCCCGTTACGATTGAACAGCTGAAAAATAACATTAGTGAAGTTATTATAGTAGGGATATAGGGCCACAGCTATGCCGCGAAGTGATGGAAAACTTCATTAAAAGAATCCACTGCTGCCAGAGAAGCAGAGGCGGCCACTTACAGGATATTGTATTCCATGTCTAATGGCATAGTTTAAATAAGCAATTGAGCCCAAAATTATTGTACAAATATTATTTATTTGCCCAATAATTACAAACATAATCGGCTACCTCTCGCTGGGACACCCTATATATCAATATATAGATATTAACGCTATAAATGATATTTTACTATTTATTATTCAGGAAGTTCCATTATTATAAATAAAGACAGGAACCAAAATCAATTAAACAACGAATGAATAACTTATGAATGTTATATAATAATTATTTACAATGCTATATTCAATTAAAATGTACAGACATGTTAAATGTTACTCCCCCCCCCCCCCATCCGAATCTTATAAAACTTTCCCAACGCAATTCGCAATCAAAAAATAAATCCAACTCCATTAAATCACCATTATCATATTGCCAGAAGTAATCTGCGCCCGACTTCATAACTTTTAAAAAGTTTCAAACAAAATTATGCGGACAAATCTGCGAAATTCAGCATAATTTACAATACGAATTGCCCCAATCCCCTATTCCCGCCTAATAGATATAATATATGAAAATTGGGGACATAAATTCGAGTCGTTTTTTTAGCTGGTTATCTTAAAACACCATCCATCTCCACAGATCGGATCCTGTTTCGTGACAAATGTCCTAGAAAGTATATTACAGTCAATATTTCCAGTATTTGAAAATAAACAGTTTTAAAACCTTAAAACGGACTTGGCTGCACGTAGAACATCTCTATCTCGACATTGAGTGGCCCAGAAAAGTAAACCAACAGACAGAAACAGAACAGAAATATGTGTTTTATGCGACAGTTTTACATTTTTCAATTTTTCTCAAATAGCCCACCATCGTGCTTTCTCATGACCCATGGACAGGGTGGGGTGTGTCCTATCCACCTCAAAATCAATAGATATCGTCTGATGGACGTCCCTAATCAGAATCAGTTGAAACCCAATCGATCCGACACCATTTAATTGAGTGACCGTGTTAACAAAGAAAATTTTTCAAATAGTCCATCATTGTGCTTTCTCATGACCCATGAATATGGTAGAGTGTGTTCTATCCACCTCAAAATCAATAGGTGTCGTCTGGGAGACGTCCCCGATTAGAATCAGTCAAAACCCGATCGATCCGATACCATTTAGTTGAGTTATCGTGCTAACAAGAATAAATGCCGACGACAACAACGACACACACACAGCAACAATTTTTTAAAAACCATTTGGTTTTTTTGGTTTTTAGACCGATAAAGAAAAATAAACCCAAAAAAAATTTTTTTTTTCAATTTTACTTTACACGATTACATTATTTTTCCGCGTATAGTGGAATGCGGAAAAGTAAAACTTATATAATAAAAGTTTTCTATTACATATATAAGTTCATAATATACTGTCTAAAATGTAGTGTAAAATTTAATACCCATTTCATACCAAACAGGGTACATATAGTTCATATAAAACAAAAAGCAATGCACGTCATAATGTACCTGATGCGTCAGAGATCACTGTTGCCATATTGCCAAAAATACTATAAAAGTTAAGGAAATATAAAACTAAGATTAGGTTACGACTGTTTAATTTTTTCGGCATTGTGTAAACATCAGTTTTGAAATGAAATGAAAAAAATTATTTTATAAATAAATGAATGTTGAATGAAATTTTAAGTGTAGTGGTAACGAACTACGTCACATGATGATGTGCATTGATTTTTGTTTTATGAGAACTATATAGGGACATACCAGTTTAATGTGAAATTAATACCACAAGGCCGTTGTAGAATTTTAACATTCGTCGGTGTAAATTTTCACCAGCTATGGAAAAATCAATATGACGTCTGATGTAATCATGGAAATATAACATACTTTATTATATTTTTCTTTTTATTATACAATGCTTCTTTTTCTTTTTAATATAAAGATTTGAAGTGCGCGCCATTTTGGTTGCCACGATTCGATAGGTCAATCATTATGACAAGTCGATAGAAGACATATAGAAGTTAGTATATATGGAGCGCTACACGATACAGCAACGCGTCCTTATTGCTAAATATTACTATCAAATTGGTTGCAACGATTCGTAAAGAGCGTCCAATTTTCGGTAAAAATAATGTTCCAAATTTATCAGCTGTGAAAAGAATAATAAAAAATTCGAAAAAATTGGTTCAGTTATTGATGTAAAACACATGACACGAGTTCGTGATGGTCGATCAGAACAAAACATCACGACAGTTCATGTGAGTGTGGTCGAGTCCAAGGACCTCGATTCGTCATCGTGCACAAAAATTGGACCTCTCAACACCCATTCTTCACGGTTATCACTAAATATTTACCTCTGCATGCTTACAAAGTCCAACTGACTCGACTCAATAACTTCTGCCAACAGACCATGCACGGCAAAAATAGTTCATCAATTGGATCATTGAATAACAAGAAGTAAATACCGATTTTGTAGACAAAATCATTTTCAGCGGCGAGGACCATTTCCACCTTGGTGGCTTCGTCAATAAGCAAAATTGCCATCCAATTTTGCTTATTGATTGCCATCCAAAAGCAAAAGAAATCCACGAATGATTCACGAGAAACAAATGCATCTCCAACGTGTCACTGTTTGGTGTGCATTGTGATTTGAAGAAATCATTGGACCATTTTCTCTGAAAACGAGGAAGGTAATCATCCATTAACGATAAATGGCGAACGTTATCGTGACATGATAACGTTCCAGTAACGTAACGTAACGTAACGACCCAGTTCTTTGTGCCTCAATTGGAAGATACTGCTCTTGAAGACATGTGGATACAGCAGGACGGTGCCACTTGCCATACCATCCTTCAAATGGACGGTCGTTGAACGAGTCTTTTCCTGGTCGTGTCATCTCTCGTTTTGGTAACCAGGATTGACCGTCACGATCTTACGATTTAACACCTACGGACGTTTTTTTGAAGTCTCGGGTGTAAGCCAACAATCCCACGACCACCCAAACATCGAAGGCCAAAAGTGAACGCTGTATCAATTATATACCGCCACATTTATGCAAAATCGTTACTGAAAATTTGGCCAGAAGAGTACTCGTGTGCCACCAAAACCGTGGCAGCCATTTGTTTCGGATGTGTTGTTCCATACATAATTCAAAAAATCTACATTATGAATCAATAAATATTTCAATATTTTGCTACAGGAAACCATGTTTTACTTAAAATTCATGTCTTACACTCTTATTGTAACATCTTTTACAAAGCTGTCCAATTAGATGTTACTGTCCTATCCTAACGTAAATGCTCTTCCTGGTTAATAAGTAATATAAATGTGCTTCATTGATATCCAGACGTCTTTGGATATTTGGAGAATATCGAAGAAATGTGTTCGACAAATAGTTCCTCAACATGCGACCTGCCGTGTGGGCGATGTTTCTTGACCCCCACGCTCTCGTGATTTGTTTGCTTGTGATTTATTTTTGTAGGCTTAACTTAACTTAGTCACAAATAAATCTCGCTAAATATTGTTACGATCTTGTCTGAGACCAATAAGTAACTTATTTCTAATCCTATTATATGTATATGTACTAAATTACTTAAATTCTAAGAGTCACCTATTGATGTCTTCTTATCCATTTCTGACAGTACTTGTTCTTGTGCAATACACAAATTACTCTTCTTTTAATTTTACTCAAACCATTACACTAACTCGTAGGGTTTAATCTTCTTGAGTCTTCTTATTTAGTAGAAGTTATCAAGGAGCTAGATGACCTCGATATTCTCGTGTTGTAGAAGTCTTCCTTCGTGGTTTCTTGCAAATTTTTGTATCTCTACCTCAACGTTATCTATTCCAAGATATCAGTGGATATCTTCATTTATTATATACCAAGGTGTACTATTGTTCCGTAGTACTTTATTTTGAAAGGCTTGTATAATTTAAATTTCTTTTTGACTTTCTGGTACAACTCCAAAACTGAATACCATACCGGTGTTAATATTTGCTGATACAAGAGGAGCTTATTATGTATCTATAGGGTATCTCGAGTTCCTACTCAAGAGCCAGTATATTTTCTATATTTACTAAACGGCTGTTTTCGTGTGTGTGTCAGGAAATTTTTAGGTCGATGTACGAAATGCTCTTCATTCGAATTTCGGCATTTTGACAAAATCAATATAGTAAATCGACCCTTGCGAACAACGTGGTAACTTTTGTTATTTGATCCGAAGCCTCTAGAGGCATGCTCTGGAGGTGCCTTCGATATGAGCAAGGGGGCCGCGCAATATTGCGATATGCTTACTCATCTTATATATTATACCTAGTTCTTCTCTTTTTCTTTTTAGGTGGGCTTCTCAGTAAAGCTTCGTATCTAAGGTAAAACCGAGATATTTGGCTGTATTGGCATATGGGACTACTCGTCTATTCATACTTATTGGAATATGTTGGTCTATTAGTGAAATGAATATGAACTAATTTCTCTCATTTAATTTTCCATTTCTTGGTCCAGTTTTGGAATTTATTGATGGCGTTTTGAAGTTTATTAGCTGTTTCTATATTACTTTTGCTCGTTGTTATTATGGCAATATGGTCGGCAAAAGTAGCTAAAGTATTATTTTCTAGCTCTGGGAGGTCACACGTATACAGAAGGTAGAGCGCAGGGCCTACAACACTGCTTTGATTTCTTTAAAGACAGGGTAAGCATTTTCCTGCTTAATTCGAAAGTGTCTGTTTGATAAATAGTATTTTAAAGTATCTGCGTATTGTTTAGGAAACAATTTTTAATTTATAATGTAGTCCCTCGTGCCAAACCTTATCAAAACCTTAGCTTGCGCTACTTCGAGGAATGCGGCAGAACAAACTCTTCTAACGCAGTCTCTATTATATTACCTAGTGATTCTATGGACCTGATTAAATGTCGAATGTTTCTTTCTGAACACGAACTGGTGGTCTGGGATTAGTTTCTTTCTTTCGATAATTGGTTATATTCTTTTAGCTGGGACATAATAGGTGATAAAGATATTTGTCTATATGAAGATACTACATGTAGCGATTTCCCGGGTTTTGGTGCCATCACGATTTCTGCCATTTTCCATAGTTTAGGTAGTACTTAAGCCTGAACGCGGCATTGATATAAGCATTCAAATATGCGATTAGCCAATCACAGGAATGCTAGGTTTAGGAATATAGGATTTGAAACAGTAGTTCGAAATACAACTTGGAAGTATTATACATGATAACTGTGGCATAACGTCTTATAACATTTAAACTGTCTAAAGTCGATATGGAAGTAAAGCACTAGGCGCCATCTTTCCGTCGAACAAGCGTACCAGTTCACGAATAATCGACTTTCATTCGGAGCCTCAATACTGGACTAATACCAAAAGATCACGTACAGTTCACCCGCGCCCCGGTTGCCGGCGTTCCTTCCCGCGCCTACTAATGGGGAGAAATCCCACCCCGTCAACAATGACACCCGAATTAATGGAGAGTAGACCAAGCCGCAAATCCACGCAAATTTCGCAGCGGGTCGAGGAGTGTGCCGGGCGATTTTTTTTTCATTCCGTCAGCAGACTCGCCCGGCAGCCGACGGGGGACGGCGGGGGCGGAGTGGATACGTGCCCGGCATCGGGAATAGCCACGCCGATGCCAGATATACAGATACCGTTGACCGAGGCTGTTACTAGGGGGCAAAGGCAACGAGAAGAATGTATTTAAGAGTCTCTCTTTTACTAATCAGAACGGGGGAATGAAATTAGGTTTCGTCTCGAGAATATAAAAAAAAAGTTTCGGGATAAACCCCTAACGAGAAAAGTCGAGTCTCTTTCGAGTCTCCTTTGAAATATTACACTTCGCTAACGTACAACGATCTCACCTGAAATCATCGATTGTTGAAATTATTGAAATCCGTGGATGGGCTCTTAAAAAACTCGATGGAAATTTTTAAACGACCATACTTGAAAAAAGCAAATTAATTTTTATTACTTCTTTGCTAATATATTTCATTTATTTTGTAATTAATAGCACTTCCTTGTAAAGGGTCTTTCAATAAGGACGCTCGATTTTTAAACGTAAATGAAACAAGTTGTGTTTGAGATATCCGCTCTCATAACACAACTCACTCTCATGTCATATTATGACATATTTTTTATTTGAAAAAATATCTTATGGCATTAAGTATAGAACGTCGTTCAAATGTCCGCCGCGGCTTTGCTTGGTGGCACGTATTCGGGAGGTTCAATTTTCGATGACTTTCGATGCCGCATAAATCCGGCTGAATTTACTGGATGGCGTTCGTTATGTTGACTTTGAGTGCATCAACTGCTTGCGGTCTATGCTCATAGACCTGCGCTATAAGATAGCCCCAAAGGAACAATTCTAAAGGCGTTAACACGACCTCAGTTCACGTCGTCGCCGCGCGAGACTATCATGACCTCAAATCGCTCGTGCAGAATGTCCATCGTGGCATACGCTTTGTGGCACGTAGGCGCCATCCTGTCGTCGTCGGTATCCACATCATCGAGTTTAGGCCACAATAAGTTGCTTACCATCGATTTGTAGCGCTCGCCGTTGACAGTTATGGCAATTCCAGTTTCGTTTTGGAAGAAGATGATTCCGCCAGACCTAAATCCGCACCAGACAGTGGCTTTCTCGGGATGCATTTGGTGCTGATGTATCTCATGTGTATTGTTATCGTTCCAAATATGACAATTTTGCTTATTTACATATCCATTCATCCAGAAGTGGACCTCGTCACTAAATACGACTTTTTTGGCGAAATTTGGGTCAACTTCCAACTAATTCAGAGCCCAATACGAACACACTGCGTTGTCTGTGGTTGTTTACCTTAAGTTCCTGGATCGGTTGGATTTTATACGGGTGCAGACCCAAGTCCGTACGAAAAATTCGTCAAGTTGAAATCGCAGAAAGGCCAAGTTCTTGTGAATGACGAGAAATTGACTGCGTCGGGTTTTCCCGTACATTTTCTCGCACAGCAGCGATGTTTTCAGCAGACTTTGCGTTTCCGTGACGTACGGGTGTTGGCTGATTATTTATCAAACCGGTTGACTCGAATTTGGCCACCGAACGTCGAATAGTCGACTTGGAGGAACGGTTGTAGCGAGGATAAAAATCACGTAATACGCGGAACACTTCTCGAACGGAGCACTGATTTTGAAAATAAATTTGATGATTTGCGCACGTTGTTGAACGCTATAACTTTCCATGGTGATTTGCCATACACTACTGATTAACAATATGGCCGCTATAACCTAACAAATTTCGAAACCCTATTGAAATACTTTATAATATGCACGTGTCATATAGGAGGTGCTGTTTTATCTTGTAGACTAGACCTACATGCCAGGACTTCATTAAATACCTGGGTGATGTCTAGAAGTACAGAAAAACGGTATCGCTTCCCCCCGATAGCCTTATTTATCTTATTTACTACTCGGTGAACTTGTTAAATCTTACCGTATTTACGCCTAAATACAAATTGATGAGCAGGTATTAATTGTTTATCTTCTACCAGTAAATATGGCGTATATTTAAGCATGACGTAAATAAATATAACGTAAATTTTGAAAATTACTTATTGAATAAAGCGTTTCTTTTGGTGTGTAGCGATCAGTGAAAGTCGTTTTGAAGAATTGATTTTTACTCTATTCTACTAGTGCTTAGTTCATAAGTCCCTACAATGTAGCTACTACTTTGGAACGATTTCGAAGTTCAAAAAATTTCTAAGCGACAAGTAATTAACACCACATTGTTGTTAATATTACTGTGCAGTACTTCATGGTTCTAATAACTTTAAAGTAATTTGACTTGGCGAACACATAGCATTCAATGCATTTCAAAAGTTACTTAGTTATAAAAATTACAATAACACAATGCGGTTCCAATTAGCAATAGGAATAACTATACAATGACTATAATGTTCTGATTTAAAGTGATTTTAACTTTAATGTCATATATTTAGTACAAATCACTTAATGATTACCCATTGGTAGTTCTGATCTCAGTTGGAGCAACTTAGACACTGCTGAGGAATTATCTAAAGGCATTACCTAATACCCAATAGCAAAATATACGTGTATCTTACATCGAGAAATGCGAATCAAAATTTTTTGGAATATCTGAATAGGTTAAGCTAAGAAAATATATCATACTCACTGCACAATTCTTCTACTATTTACCACTCTGTAATTCTATTAAGAAAAATGAAAAGCAAACTTTATATAAATCAACCGAACTGCTTTTTTTTTTTTGTTTACTCTCGTACAGTTACTGCCGGCCGCCAAACAGACAGTACGCGCCCATGAACACAGCACAATGGATGTCGAAAATGGGGAACGTCACGTAGTTTAAAATTTCGAGCAAACAAAAAACGCCGAACATAAAGGTACATAATCGAATTTTTTCGTCGGTAATAGCGTCGAGCATTTATTAACATTTTCCAGCGTCGACTTGACACACGCGCCCGACGATATTTCATCGGTGACAGTGCTCGAAAATAGCAAATAGCCCGATGCCAATCACATCCACCGAACACAATCGGGGCTCCATGTGCGGATATGGGCGTCCGTCTAACTAAATCAATCGGTTTATCGACAGGACGTTCGCGAGACCAAATGTACATGTGACGCCGGGGCCGTCCCCGATACGCGCCAGGTCTAGCTAGACCTACAAAATAAAATGCTAACAGCCAGAGTTGTATGTTTTGTCGATACAATGATGATGATCTGAGAAAATCATAGAAATCACAGAAATGAAGACGAGATGGAGAAACCCATAGGCGAAAACCAGAATTTGCGATCATCTTTCTTTTTTTTTTTTTGTTTTTTTTTTTGGTACTGGAGTAGGTCGAAACCTTTGGTGTGAAGATAACACTAACATAGTGTTCCACAAATTACCATACACTACACTCGACGTGCATTTCCCCAACAAAGTTAGCATCATTTGGTGATTATTAAAACTAATCTTATGCCAACAATGTATCCTATTTATACCTAAATTATTGTTCTGGCTCAGTGAGTCCTGACCGTCACGGTTGCAGCTCATTGAGCTACGACCGTCACGCACTACGCGGCCCAGTGCGCCATGAGGAACTAACCAATAAAGTGGGCTATATGGAAGGTTCTCTGTCACTATTCATACCATTTTTACACCTTTCAATTTTTAAACTTTTAAATGAATCTAGCTGTCTAGTGTTTGTTACATTCGTAATTAATCTTAAGTTGCTAATATCTATCTTATGGTTGCTCTCAACGACATGTAGGGCAACACTGGACTTATCTGTTCTACCACATTTGAGATGCGCCCTGTGCTCTTTGAACCTGGTTTGAATAGATCGTCTAGTCTGTCCAACATACCTTTTATTACAGCTGATCTCGTAAATCCACGACCTGTTATTTGTATTAATTTTGTCTTTTGGATTGTCTAAAAGTTCTTTTAATTTATTTCTTGATGAATGAACGACCGTCATCCCTATATCTTTAAAAATCGTACTAATTCCACAGGTGAATCGAGAATCGTAAGGAATAGATACATGTTTTTCTGGATGTTCCCTTTCAGTTTTAAAGGTCAAGGAATTTCGAAGCGTTTCTATAAATTTACGTTTCCTAATCATTTTTTCAACTATACCAACAGAATATATCCATTACACTCAGCCATATCCTTGATCAGCGCTTTTTCTCTTTCAAATCTTTATTGAGAGGAAAACTTAGTAGGCGATGGACTAGAAAATTGAGGCTCGCCATTTTGTGTTGAACACAATGGTGGGATTTCGTTAGAGATATATCTGAGGGTACTGGTGTCTTTTCTGTATATATGAAATTCTAACTTACTTTCACTATTTCTAATAACTAGTACATCTAAAAATGGTAGTTGCTTATTGGTTTCAACTTCATATGTGAATTTTACTGACACGAAACGGGTATCTAATTTGGAGATGAAGTTATCTATCAATATTCATGACTTTTGTGAAATACTGCGAACACGTCATCCACATACCTAAGCCAAACTCTAGGGAAGTACTCCAATTCTTCTTTTGTTGTGTTCTTTTAGTATTAAAATTAGTTTGTAATAATAATTTAGATAAAAGATATAAATAAAAAAGAAGGGGGTAAAATTCCATCATTCAAGATGACATGTAAAGAAAATACAGGGCTGTACTCGTATAATCCCCAATATATCTCTGTATTAAAAATAAAGAGGGGAGACAAAATTTTCGACAATTTTTTCCCAAAATATGTCAACAACAATATACCAACATTGACGACATTAACAATATTATTTATAAGTGTGTTAAATAACGAAAGACCTAGATTAGATCCTTGAGGAACCTCACATATTGCAAGGGATTAGATACATTCGATTTTGGGAAACAAATTAAGATATTTAAATATTGTAAGTGAGAAAAGTTGCTCGTAGATCATCATCAACCGTGAATCAATCCATCAAATGTTGAAAAACTAACTTGCCTTAGAAACGACTTGCCTTAAAGCTTCAAAATGATCATCTTTGGGGTGAAAGTAAGCGAGTGCGACTCCAAAGATATCGACAACTCCAACAGATACAGGTATCCGTTAGCAAAGCACTATCATAGATGAGAAGCTGTTAATTATCAAGCATGCGATCAACCGTAATAACCATAGAATCTGGGCCGCAGAGGCTTCTGAAACGTCCATGGATCGTTGAACATCGCCAAAAACCACAGCTCGTTTTCTTCTGAGACAGAATATGTGCGCCTGACCATCCCCCTGTAGTTTTCATGGATCACGGGATCATAATCGACAGAGAAGTATACTGATGTGACATTGTGGAGGCCGTGATATCAGCAGCATTTCGACAATGAGTAGTGGACTTTTCAAGTAGGACTGTGCGCCGGGTCACAGATAGAAAACGACACAAGAAGTAATGCAAAGCCCATTTTCTGGGTTTCATCACAACTGAAGAATGACCGCCATACTCGCCTGATCTCAATCCGATGGACTACAGTGTCTAGTCGATTTTGCTAACCAGAGCCTGTACTAATCCCCACAAAAGTTTGAAGCCGCTGGAGAAATCACTGGATTCAATTCACGTACTGTGATAGAGCTGCGACACATCGCCGACACTCTCAAGACAACTCTGAGGCTCTGTGTCGATACTGAGGGCAGCCACTTCGACACCCGCTGAACATATTACTGCTAAAGGCCTATATTATCATTATTAATTATTATTTTTATCTAATTTAATGTTATAATAAAAATATGATTAAAAATCTTTCACCAAGTTATTATTATTACGCTTTATCTCTTATTGCTACTGAAAGCTTCATTCCTGGTATTAAAAGGGCAATTTTTTGCAATTCGTATTATTCTAACAAACAGCGCAATACGACCAAAAAAATTTTCTATAACTCCTTCAATGCCGCTTTCTCTCGTTACGCATTGCCTTCAATTTTTTGTCAAGCGTCTCTCTGACTCCGTATCCTACAAATAGCCTCTAATAAGTTCACGTTTTTTTTTATACCGATTCGCACTGATTGACTCGACGCCGTAAAAAGAGAACCAATTTATCTTTCTTCGCAGCCGTCGCTAAGGCCCGATTTATCCCAGCCGGCCGCCTAAGCCGCAAGGCCCCTCGGAGCCGGCGTTGCCATCTCTACGATTTTTCGGTAGGTCTACCGATTTTATGTTCAGTCCCGAAAATTTGTTGATTTCTACCGAATTTAGAAGAAACATTATTTTCGTATCTAGAGTATCTCCAAACTATATATGATTTTGTAAAAATCCTTCTATAAAATTGCTTAGTAAAATGATGTAACTTCTAATTTTGTTTGTTTTACGTTTGTTATCAAATCTGTCTATAAAACTACCAAGAGTAAACAATAAGCATATATGTTGATTTGAAGTAAATGTCACGATATAGAATTATTCCAATAAATAAAACTCTGCAATTTTTATCACAAAGTTCTTATCTTAAAGTAACTGATAGTATTTCTTTAAGTTTTTAAATGGTAAGTACATTGGCGCCCTGCGTTTGAGTCTTGTCGTTTTTGCACTGTTGCCCAAAAGATGTAATGAGAGGGCATTCGGCTGACAATTTTAACGTTTTATGTATTTGTCACTACTTGCAACGATTGTTTCTCTTAGTGTAGACATCTGTAAGTCACGATAGATATCCTTATTTGTGATGAAGTATGGAGCATCAATTATTGAGCGTAAAATGTTTGCTTCAAATCTCTCAAGGATGACAATCAAGTAATAGCCCTTACGAGATTTGGTGTCTAAATGTTTTCTCTTCATCCCTCTATCATCTGCAAAGTGATGACATTTTGACTAGTTGATAGGTTTGCAGTGAAAATCAAATATAAGATAGATCTCAAAACACTTCATTGGGGTGTTATTTTCCTTACTTCTTCCTCAACCCATATCAATCCACTCTTGGACGAAGGTCTCTCCCAATTATCTCCATTCCTCCCTGCTTTGTGCACATTGTATCCATTTCCTTTCTGCTATCGCCCTTATATCATCCACCCATCGTCTCTGGGGTCGCCCTATACTCAAAATGTATTCGCAATTATTTCAATATATGAAATTTTAAATGTTTTTGTAGCGTTCATCTCTTAGAAGTGTTCTAGAAAGAATATTAGACCAATATGAAGCTTCAAAAATATATTTTATTGACACTGTAAGTAATAAAAATGACATCTCAGTTGCAAAAAATATATTGCAAACATTTCAAGACTTACAGACATATTAAAATTATTTTCTTAGTATGTAAAAGAAATAACCACAGGAGATGGTAATTATTTTATATATTATGCAATTAAAAATAAATAGTTTCGAAACCTTAAAACGAACTTTTCCGCACGTAGAACACCTCTATCTCAAAACTGAGTGGCCGAGAAAAAAGAAACCAACACATAAATGTGTTTTATGCGACAATTTTACTTTTTTCAAATAGTTCACCCTCGTGCTTTCTCATGACTCATGAACAGAGTGGGGTGTATCCTACCCACCTCAAAATTAATAGATGTCGTCTGGTAGACGTCCCTAATCAGAATCAGTCGAAACCCGATCGATTCGACACGATTTAATTGAGTGATCGTGCTAACAAACAAATATCTCAAATAGTCCACCATTGTGTTTTCTCATGACCCATGAACATGGTAGAGTGTGTTCTATCCACCTCAAAATCAATAGATGTCGTCTGGGATCCCAATCCAATGTCCCCGATCCGAATCGGTGAAAACTCGATCGATCCGACACGATTTAGTTGAGTTATCGTATTAACAAAACAAATTTCCCAAATAGTCCGCCATCGTGCTTTCTCATGACCCATGGACAGGGTGGGGTGTGTCCTATCTACCTCAAAATCAATGTGTGTCGTCTGGAGGACGTCCCCGATTAGAATTAGTCAAAACTCGATCGATCCGACACGATTTAGTTGAGTTATGGTGCTAACAAAAAGAATTTCTCAAATAGACCCAAGGGAGGGGGTGGTGTGTGCTATCCACCTCAAAATCAATAGGTGTCGTCTGGGGGACGTCCCCGATCAGAATCAGTCAAAACCCGATCGATGCGACACGATTTAATTGAGTTATCGTGCTAACAAGAATAAATGCCGACGACAACGACGACACACACAGCAAAAAAATTTTAAAGACCATTTTTTTAAGCCGAAAAGCGAAAAATAAACCCAAAAAAAATTGTTTTTTCACTTTTTCTTTACACGATTACATTACTTTTCCGCTTATAGTGGAGTGTGGAAATGTAAAAATTATAAAATCTACCGATTTTCTACGAATAATCTACCGAATTCATTACATCCTAACGTAACAGCTCTGCTTGGAGCTAGTTATACGCCCCGATGGCGGTGACGCTGACGGCGGCAGGGCCCGGAGCGACGTTGTGGCCGGCTGTTATGTTATGAGCTGCAAATGCTCCGCTGCACCGGGCTCCGATGCACCTCGTCCGAACAATCTCTCTAATGCGATTACTGTCTGTTTCAGATGCATCACCCCATTCAGATGAAGCCAGCCGACAGCGAAAACAGGAATGGTAAGCTAGCCAAGTCACATTAGTTTACTTTAGTACGGCACTTAGAGAATTGCGTCTGCTCATGGCGCCCAACGTGGGGCAACCTGAACAAACTCAACTTCCTAAATAATGATATGCAATCAGATAAAACAATCTTACGCGAGGAATGAACACGCCTTACTTTGTTGCTAATGTTTCTTTTTTCTAACAAAGTCAGGTGACATGCGCCATTCTAAGAGAAATGTTCGTTGGAGCTGGTTCTCGTCCAACAATTTGAAGTATTCACCTAATTTGTTCATATACTCACTTTTATGAAAGGTGCACATTCTGATTTTTTAAGTTACCACGCGAGATAAAAATATGAATCAAAAGTCCGTTGTTGAAAACAAAAGAAGTATGAATCCATTTAGTTTGTCCCCATCATCGTTTGTTCAGTGGCACTTAACATGGGGCAGTTTTGATAAGGGAAACGTTCTGATTCTCTAAAATTAATGGTTGAGGCAAAAATATCGGTCTCGAAGGACCAATGTACATCACGAAACATCATTAGACGATAGTCAGCCGTGTACTTAATGGCATTCAACATGGAGCAATGTTACGTTTTATGTTATTTATCTTAATTTATGTTACATCCTTACTATTATGCCACGCCTATAGTAATGTCCGACAATTGCCTGACTAATGAGGCCAACTTACTGATAACTGATTTTCAAAGACAGTCCGTTCAAAAATATGACCTTGAGAAATCAAAATTACTTTCTACATAAAGGATTTTATAAGTCAAAAAAGATTATTTTAGTAGAATCAACCCCAGAATTTCAATTTCGATTCGAATTTCGCAAAATCGTGCGAGTTGACGTCCGAGTCGCATGCGAGCTGCTGCCTTGTAGGTGGTGGGGGAAGGCGATGGGCTAGTAAAAACAAAAAAATGTTCAAGTAACTCGGATGCAAGTTACTGACCGTCTCGTATAAGGCGGTGATACAGTGTGAATACCTGTACTGCAGTAACTGACTAGGCCAGCTCGCATGCTAGCTCGCACAGTGTAGCCAGGCCTCAAGTTTTCCCAATTGTTTTAAAGACTTACCAGTTTGTCGGTCCACACATATGCAGTTTTAAATGTCCGATGCGATATGTCTTTGTGATTCGGCCTTGTCATCAAGGTGCAAGTAACCTGCCAATTAGGAGATTATTCTCCAACGGATAGTGGGGTTAATTAACGGAAACCGAAAAGGGTCGCGCACACCCATAATATCCTGCAACTGGATATGGATTAGAGTTAAAAAGGCACAAAAGCTAGACAGATAGCGACCGGTTCGGTCCACTCGTGCTTAATTTCGCGTCCTGTAATACATTCCAGAATTTATTTTTCTTTGTAGGACGTTTGTCACCACGTCCGTCATAGGGTTGGTTAATACGGAATTCTGCTTTGTCCGGTTGCCTCTCGCTGTTTGTATACAGTTAATCTAGTAATTAGAGACAAAGAGTAATGAGATGTCGGTCCTTTGACAGTAACTTTAAAGAATTTGTGTGGTATATGACTGATAACGTTTTTTATATTTATAGTGTATTTTGTTTATTTGCAACATAAATCACTGGTTCCACTAACAATCGGGTATATGATTCAGAACATTCATGTTACTACAAGTAATAGGTTGATTCATAATTATCATTCATTTATGTTGGTGCATTTTTTCTTTGTGAAAATGGGCCTTTCGTTTATTTTTCTTTTTTCATAAAAATATTCTTCTGTGCATACTTAGTTGATAAAAATGCGTGTTGAAGTCCATACTCATATTCGTCATATTATGCTTTTCCACTTCGAGAAAAGATGGAACACAGCACAGTAATTTCGAGATCTCAACGAACTTTTTGTCGAAGGAACGATCAGCGGAAGTCGATGTCGGGAATAGTTTGTCCGCTTTATATCAGGTGATACCAGCTTGGAAGACAAACCAAGAAGAGGTCGATTATCAGATTTAGATAATCAGGTACTTCTGGCAGTCGTGGAAGAGAACGAAAGCATGACAACTCGAATGCTGGCCGAAGACTTCAATGACGACGTCAAAGCGTGGATTGGCTCTAAGAACCGCTACTTTGTCCGTGGAAGCGACCGTCTGTCAAGCAAATGGGAAGCAGTTGTTGATGTTGAGGGTGAATATGCTCGAGAATAATCATTTAAACACGTTTCTGTTGATTCTTTATGTTAATTCTTTCATAATAAATATTGTTTAAAAAACGCCTCATAATTATGAATCAACCATATAGATTTTTAGTGATCCCAGCAAAGAACTTCACTGTGTCGACCAACACAAATTAGCAACATATGGAATTAGAGTAGACTTAGAGCGCGTCCACTCCTGACTCTTGACGATGGCCTAGGCGTAACTTTAGGTCGGATTCGATCATTTTCAATAGGTCGAATCCAGTATAATATATTCGTAACTCATTATGGTGAAAGTTTTATGAAGAAAGTGATTATGAATACATAACTATGGGAGTTCCACAAAGATAACTCTTGGGACCTTATATATATACTGATGAAGTTGACACTTTAACATCTGAAGTATTATTCCCTTTACATGCTGACGGCATGCCTCTAAAATATTAGAGAAGTAGGACAATCTGTTAAAAGCAAAATGTGATTATATCTCAAGCTCCTTAAGCAACTGGTGTCCAAGTATCTCCTTATATTTTATACCAATAAAACTGAAACTGATTCATTATATAGATTTAAAAAGGAACTACAATTATTTCTTGTTGATAAATGTTTTTATAGTAAGTTTTATAGTAAGTAAGTATTAGGAAAGGAATAAGACAAGGATGTAGGCTATCACCACTAATTTTTAATCTGTACATCGAAGAGGCGATTAATGTGGTAAAAGAGTGGATTTAGGGATTAAAGTACAGGGATAGAAACTAAAAATGCTGAGATTCGCAGATGATATAGCAGTATTAGCATCTAGTAAAGAGGAATTAGAATCAGCATTGAACGAAATGGAGGCAGTGTTGACTAAGCAGGAATACGGAATGAGGGTGAATAAAAACAAAACTAAAGTGTTAGTGAAATGAAAGTACTAATGAAAGATTGGAGGAAGTTAAAGACTTCACTTATTTAGGAAGTAAAATAAATTGGGATGGAAGAAGCGATAAATATATAAAACAAAGAATAGCGCAGGGTCGAGTAGCTTTTAACAAAAAGAAAGCACTTTTATGCTCGGGGGTAATAAACTTAGAAACAAGGAATAGATTTTTGAAAACATGTATGGAGCACGGCACTATAGGGTTGCGAAACCTGGACGGTAGGGGAAGCAAGTAGGAAAAAATTAGAAGCTTTTGAGATGTGGTGTTACCGAAGAATGATGAAAATACCGTGGACTGATAGGGTTAGAAACGAACAAGTATTAGAGAAAGTCGTCGAGAAAAGAAGTATGTGGAAAAACCTAAAGAAGAGAATAGATAGAATGGTAGGCCACTTGCTGAGACATGGGGGAATAGTCCGCGATATTTTGGAGGCAGATATAGGAGTGAAGAAAGGCAGAGGTAGGCCTAGATTAGACTACAGCTCGCAAATAGTAAGGGATGTAGGTTGTAGCACAATTAGCGAAATGCGTAGGTTAGCACAAGATAGGAGAAGCTGGAGGTTAACGTCCAACCAGTCTTAGGACTGATGACCTCATGATAATGAAATATTTTTATAATTTTAATGACTATAAATATTAAACAGTAATATATGTTTAATATTTATAGTCATTAAAATCATAAAAACATTTAACGGCATATAAACAATGTTTTAGGTTAGGTTAGGGAATGCATAGGCAGTGCACAAGGGATTTTCTGTTAGTATATGAGCTCTAAGAAATTACCATGAGCTTTAGGAATTACCTACCGAGTACAGCCTAGCAAGAATAGGAAAAAGTGGGAGATTCTCTATGTTGCATAGAAGAGAGAGTGAGGCACTTTTCGGAGGGAAAAGGATGCACTTCACTCACGGCCAGATCGAACTCTCTGTACATTCGATACACTCGATATTCGCTCTGCAAAGGTCTCAGTGGGACTGAGTAAAGACCAGGCTATTTACTGCGCACCTCGCGGGCGGTCCAATATAGCAATTTTGAGACTTGCTCCTATTCTTGATAAGCTGTATATGCCCGCCGATAACAGTCGTGGATTCCAGTAGTCTTTACAAAGTCCAAAAATTGTTTTTCGTTTTTGAATTGTTTCCGAAAGAATACATTTGTGAGGTTCGTTTCATCATTTTTTTTTCAAGTTACCTATTATCAAAAATGGAAAAACAAACAAAACAACTTAATTGTACTTTATAATAAAACTTAACGTGCCAATGGTGGCCGATGTTTCGTGTTCGTGGAACCATTATCAACTTCATTTTTTAAATGGCCGGATATGGTCCTTTTTACGAATTGTTAATGCATTTTTATTCTAAATTCACCTATATACTACACATAGAGCTTAAAATTTGTTTTCATTAGTTACAGTCGTTACTAGGATTTATGAGATTAATAAATAGTACATTTTATTTGAGGGCCAGACACAAATACATACAATTTAGTTGGTACTTGTCCATATACGTGTGATATGTAGAGAATGCAAGTCAACAAAACAAATGATTTAATACTAAATAATAAAAAATTAATACATACATAATTAGCCATATTTTCTCGTCCACTTGCCACTGTTTTCGTATTACGGACGATTTCACAAATTTATAATATCCACGTAATTCTAAAGACAATAAATACAATATTTTAAACATACTGCTCATCAAGAATAGGAAAAAGTGTGAGATTCGGAGGGAAAAGGATGCACTTTACGCGCGGCTAGATCGAACTCAGTGTACATTCACATTCAATATATATTCAGCGATGTTCACTCTCAATGTGACTGGAGTAAAGGCCAGGCTGTTTACTGTGCACCTCGTGGGTGATCCGATATCGCAGTTTTCAGACTTGTTCCTATTCTTGACGAGATTCTTGACGAGATTGTTCCTATTCTTGACCAGATGTACTGAACATGAGTGACAGTTTTTCAAGTGATGGAATGTCGGCAACACTGAACATTCACGTACTACCTTACGATGAAACAGTGTTTTTATAATTTGGAATCGAAATTAATAAATTGAAAGAAATGCAATTAATTAATACGGCATAATTATCTGTATGATACCAAAATTAGTATGACTTGTAAGGATGTTTGGAGAATATTTTTGTTATAAACAAATATGAAATGTACTTTGCACTGATTAATTACAGAAAAATATGTCAATTCAGCCTGACGACAAACCTGGCGAAATGATATCCAACTTGTTGACGTAACAACCGTAGTATTATCGATGGGGTGTATGCATTTTCTGGAAGGCATCCGGGAATATATCAAATATGACGCGACGCGATTTATGCTGAAATCGTTCTAAATGATCATTTCCAAATGCGATTTTAATGGCGAACCTGGAGATTTATTGCCTCTCTAAATTTATGTGTTATTCCGTTAAATTATGCAGGACAAAAGTGTAATCTACAAATATGAGACAAAAAAAAAAAAAGTCTAGTTTTGATATATTACTTTGATTTACATATACATATACTGTGATTTCGTAAAGTGACGAATAAATTTGTTAAAAGTTCAAGGAATAACTTTTAGGAAAAACTCTGGGAACGTTTTCTCGGAATGTAATTTGTAGTTGCGCGTTTTTTAAAATGTAATTAATGCATATAGTGTTATTCGTGTGGGACGTAACCGTTATCGAAATCTTTGTTAATAACAATTAATTTATGGCTGCCAGATAAAAACTTTGTCTTTCTCTCTCTCTTTCTTTCTTTCAGATGAAATTAAATTAGTTATACTTTGCTTATTGCAAGTATTTCTATATATTTTCTCCATTTTTGAGTGCACCAAATGTTGTCACTTTTCAAGATATTGTCACTTTTATTCATATTTAACAAATAATATTGATTAACGACGATAAACTGATTAGTAGGCCAAGCATTGAGCGACGTCATACATTTGTTTTTATTTATGCGCCACTTTGAATTCCGTTTTCTTCACACTTTTCATACAAAATCCAAAATAAAAATGATAAGTTATTGTGCAAAAACAATGAGGCTAGTTTTGTTAGTAAAGAAATTGGAACAATCTGTGTATTACACTATACAGTGGCCATCCAGATCGCCAGATTTGAGACTCCCAGATTACTTTTTGTGAGGGTACTTAAAAAACAAAGTATACGTTACTAGGGTGGAGAATTTAGAAGAATTAAAAGCAAGAATTCGTCACGAAACACAACATATACTTTCTGTTGTATAAGTTATTTTATGTTATTAAAAAAGATTAAAAACTACAAGATTTGCGAAATTCATAAATAATAAAATAATATTTCATGTTCAAAATAATTCAATTTGTAGAGTATAATTCTTATTGTGTTTTAATATTTTGTCGAATTTGTACAATCAAATATTATACACTATTATAGGTACAAAAATTAAGGGATGTAAAAAAGAAATTCTAAATTCTTAGGTAATTTTCAAAGGGCTGTAACTTGTAGCAAACTAGTCGCAGAGCAATTAAAAAAAAGCAAATTGAAGCTCCAAGTCTCTAGCTTTCAGATCTTGAGATAAAACATTTTTACCATCAGCAGTTTTTGAGTAATAGGAAAATCATTTGAAAACCTTGTTTTCCAAATTTTTGTTTGCTTCTCAAAGAGTTCACGGACTTCAATAATTTTTTTTCTGTGATTTCATTATAAATGTTTTTTTGGGTTATTTTATCCTGTTTAATTTGAGTGGTATAAAAGCCTTGTACGATGATTCCTCACTGATTTGTCGTTCAAATCAAAAAAGTCAGTCTTGACAGTTTTGATTTTTTTTTATTTTGTTCTTACAATGATTAACAGTTTTTGATAAAAAAATATAAATTATCACTAAAAAATTATTTTCAACTTCAAAGAATGAATGAAAAATTCATCCTTAAATTGATCAAAATTGTAAACCTTAAATTGTAGCAAAAACGACAAATTTAATCATTCCGAATACAATGAAAAAGAAATCGCAGCGCTTTAAAATTTTTAGGGTATCGTTGGACTATTTTCAGGTTAAAAAGAAACAGTCAACAACCTTAGTCTATCCATTATTTGCAAAGTTATGCCAAGTTAAGCGAATATCCTTAAATACGCAATTTATTACCCCTTTTACAATCAATTTTCTCGCACTGAAAAATTTTATTAAAAACCAATAACTACAACTTGTAAAGAATACTTTGTAGTTTCTAAAACTCTACTTGAATATTCTGTACGATCATTATTTCCCGAGTAATTAATTGCCAAAGTCAAAACTGACCTTTTTGCTTCGAGCGATGATAACTCTATAAAGCTTTATAATGAAATCACTGAAAAAAGAAACTCTGAAAGTCTGTGGACCTTTCAAAGGCAAATTAAAAATTCAAAACCAGAAAACTTGGAGCTTCAACATACTTTTTTAAAAATTTCTCTGCGACTATTTTTCTCCAAGTTGCAGCTCTTTGAAAATCACCTAAAAATTTTGGAATTTTTTCATCCCTTAATTTTGTTTTGCCTATTGTAATAATAATACATATTTTCTACAAATTAAATTATTTTGAACACTAAGTATTTCTTTATTATTTAATGTAGTTCCACAAATCTTACAGTTTCACTTTTATTTTTATCCCATAATATAATTATTATACCCACAATTAGATAATTTACGCATTTCTTTCTCACAAATTTTCAGCAACCACGTTAAGGTGGTCCAACAAAAACGCACGATGTTAATTGTAAATAAAACAAAAAGTTTTCAGAGAATTATCTTAATATTTTTTATTATGATAGAAGGATCTATGACAATCATGTGTGAAACAAAATATCGGCCAGATGCTCGCCACGGCTTCGGTGGCATACCTCTATCCGATGGTCCATATTTTCAATGACTCTGAGACATAATTGAGGTTCAATGTCGTTAATGTGCCGAATTATCTCATCCTTTAGCTCTTGAACTGTTCTTGGCTTATTGACGTACACTTTTTCTTTTAAATATCCCCAAAGAAAGAAGTCCAACGGTGTCAAATCACATGATCGTGGCGGCCAATTAACATCGCCACGACGTGAGATAAAACGGCCATTGAATTTATCGCGCAAAAGTGCCATTGTTTCGTTGGCTGTGTGGCAAGTGGCACCATCCTGTTGGAACCACATATCGTCCAGGTCCATATCCTCAATTTCTGGCCACAAGAAGTCCGTTATCATCTCGCGATAGCGAACACCATTCACGGTAACTGCTTCTGCTACACTATCGCGAACAACAGCAATGTTTTCCGCAGAACGAACTGGGCGAGCATGCACAGGTGTTTTCACATTTCCTACGGACCCGGTTTGCTCAAATTTGCGCACAATTCTCCCGATTGTGGACACATTTGGTCGATTATGCTGACCAAAAAAGTCACGAAGTGCACGAAATGCATTTTGATTTGAACGCCCAATTTCGTAAAAGGCTTCAACAATCTTAACGCGCTGCTCAATTGTGTACCTCTCCATGGTTGAATTTTTCAAACACTGAAACAAAGAAATGTCAAATTGCGTTGGGCAAAAAACTTGACATTATGGTGTGACACAATTAACATCGTGCATTATGGTTGGACCACCTTTTATAACACTCTTTTGTTTATTTACGTCCAAACTATCAACTATTAAAATAATTGTAGTTATTCTTCTTACACCCTGTATAACAAGTAACAATAACACTTATTATATAATCTATTTGTATATTTTATGATGCCCCACGTTGGGTGCCATGAAATTTAATCCCCCTTTTTTTGCCGTTCGACCCTTTGATGGAATCGACATTCAATCCTCCTGCACATAAAACAAAACATGCTTGTTACTGTCCGGATTTCAAATAAAATCTGCGGATTACTCGCATAGTGCTCTCTAGCGATTTTGAAATGTATATTTTAATTCGACCGTTATCGCTATAAAATTAAAATTTATATTAGGCGTAAATCACCAGCGAAACCAGCAGGAAACGGATTAATCAGTAGATTCATTACGATATAATCGTTGCGTGCAACATTAAAGAAAATTATAGCGACTATGAATTAGCCGGATTTTGTTGCATATCTGAAGATATATTAATAGTGTAAAGGCTAGACGGATTAATGTCGCACACCTTGTGCCAGATTTATCACAATAGTTTCTATTATAGGGGAATTAAGTTGTCCGTTGCAGCTACTCTCTTTATTAGGATAAATAATTTCAAATATAAAGGGTCTTTCAATAAGAGCGCTCGATTTTTAAACGTAAATAAAACAAGTTGTGTGTGAGATATCCGCTTAATTTTTTTTTTTTTATTTGAAAGAATATTTTATTATGCCAATAAGTGTGGAATAGGACGTCGTTCAAACGTCCGCCACGACTCTGTTTGGTGAAACGTATTCGGGAGGTTCAATTTTTAGTCCAATCAATAGGGAATGATCCGGTCACTAATTGTAAACAAGAACAAAAAAATTTGAGCATATAGAAAATAAAATTTCAAGAAACTTACAGTTTTTTGCTCTCAAAATGGCGGCCGCTAACATAACCTAAAAAATTCGAAAATGTCAGAAAGACGGTTTTTCGTGAATAAAAAAGAAATTTGTGCTCGGATTGGAAAAAGTTAAATCAGAAAGTTGTAGATAATGAAAGAATCTTTCGATTCAATTCTCGTGTGCTCGAATCGATTCATTACTTTTCGAGATATATCGAAAAAACCGTTGAAAATTGCTTTTTTTTGTTTTTGCTCTAAAAATAACAATATTTGATGCAAACATTTAATAATTTTAGAAAATGTAGTCCTAAGTGAGACGAAAACAATTGTTTTTGTACAATTCCAAAAAAAATTTGTTTTTCAAAGTCATAGCTGGTTTCGTAAAAAAAGGTGTTTTCGTAAAACGGCTTTTTCATCAAAACGGATGGTCCTACAGACTTGTTAGAAGGCTTGTTTTCTTCGTTGTACTACAAATATATTTTCAGCAACAATCGGTTTTTTAAATTTTTTATATAAAAAATCGCGTTTGAGAATGACGTGATTTTTGTACATCGGTTTTATTACAAGAATTTATTGCCAAAAAACCGATGTACGAAAATTACGTAATTTTCAAACGCGATTTTTTATATAAGAAATTTAAAAAATCGATTGTTGCTGAAAATATATTTGTAGTACAACTACTAACGAAGAAAATAAACTCTCGAACAAGTCTGTAGGACCATCCGTTTCGATGGAAAAGCCGTTTTACGAAAACACCTTTTTTTACGAAACCAGCTATGACTTTGAAAAAAATTTTTTTTTGGAATTGTACAAAAACAATTGTTTTCGTCTCACTTAGGACTATATTTTCTGAAATTATTAGATGTTTTCATCAAATATTGTTATTTTTAGAGCAAAATCAAGAAAATGGAATTTTCAACGGTTTTTTCGATATATGTCGAAAAGTAATGAATCTGTTCGAGCTCACAAAAATTGAATCGGAATATTTTTTCATTGTTTACAACTTTCTCATTTAACTTTTTCCAATCCGAGCACAACTTTCTTTTTTATTCGTGAAAAACCGTTTTTTTGACTTTTGTAAATTTTTTAGGTTATGTTAGCGCCCATCATTTTGAGAGCAAAAAACTGTAAGTTTCTTGAAATTTTATGTTCAAATTTTTTTGCTGTTTACAATTAATGACCATTTAACATAGGGGCTCAGACGGATTGATTGGACTATTTCGATGACTTTGTCGCATAAATCTGGCTGAATTTGCTGGATGGCGTTCGTTATGTAGCCTTTGAGGGCATTAATTGTTTGCGGTTTATTCGCATAGACCTGCGATTTAAGAGGTATGAGGACACAGCAGACACGCCCACCCATTTAAATCGCCCTCGGAATGTTAATCGGGCCCAGTCGTACTTTTTCGTTGAGCAGGTGAAATATGCTTTGTCAGCAGTTCGACAGCAAAAGCGATTAATAGAATTCGATGAGATTACGTCGCATCTTAATAGACCTTTTCACGACTAGTTACGCGCAAGCGTGACCGCCATGTCAAAAAGGCGGTAATATGAAAGATTGGGGCACTTTTCGTAAATATGGCGGGACAATAAGGATCATTACCTTTATTATCAATCCAATTAAATGAAAAATTGATTGGTAGTGCTTCATTAGTGTCCCACAGTAAAAGCATATAATTATATTCATTACAACGATGGTTAAGGTGCCATAGCTAAAGCCCAAGGTGGAAATAAAGCAGAATTTGTTGAGAGGTTAGGATAACATTTATATTTATATTGTTTGAATTAATGAATATATTAATAATTAAAAAAATAAAGATTAATAATAAAAAAATATAAATTATTTATAGTTTATTAGAAATTTTAATTTTCATTTCTTTCAACACTTTTATACTCTACCATAGGGGGATTTTTTTTAAATACTCAACTTACGCCATGAGTTCACTTATATTTTTCAGCCAAACAGGTCCTTGCTACTTTTACCTACAAAGAACATTCATCATTTGAGGTTATAGCATGAGCTATTACATTAACAATCAAATGGATGAAAATTACCTGATTAAATGATTTTTTTTACACAGCTGATGGGGTCAGGATATTCTGTTGTTGAGCAACATTCTCCTTCGAAATGAAGTCAACATGTCTTTATTAACATGATCAATCAGTTGAAATCAACCATCACCTCGTCTACATCTTTTAGCCCACAAATCACAATTAGCACATTTTTTAAATGTTTTTGTTCTGTTGATTTAATAAGTTTTCGAAGATATTCGAGATAAGGCTTTTGAAAACTAATAAAATAATATAAATTCTCTGAAAATGATCTCCTACGCGTGTCGCTGCGACATATCCTGTAACAACAACGGTTTTTGCTCCTTTCTTTACTGATAACATATATTTTAATTAAAATGCTTGTATTATTATTTTACTCGTGTAAGTGTATAATAATTAAAACTGCATTACAAATAGTAATTTGATATTTAAATATCTTTTATTTCATTTAATTACACTGAAAACATTATATTCACAGCTTATACATGTATAAGGTGCCCGAAAAACATGGCAGAAGTTGAGGCATGCGTACAAAAAATTCTCAACTATGAAAAGGTCTATAGGTGATCCTTCATCGTGGTTGATCGCTCTGTTTGTCACGTAACGTGTTGCGATCTTCAGCCGTAACTTCCAATACGTTCAATATTGAATTCAGTTTATTTTCTATTAAGTTATAAACCAATAATTTATGAACAATTAGGGAAATTAAACAGTCAGGTAGGCAGACGCCTGATTTAAATATATCAAAAATCGACTTGGGAAATCTCATTGAAAGAAATTGCAATGAAAGTTTAATAGTATTAAGTGTGTACGATAACTTTTAATGGTTTTCCTAAAAGGAACAAATTGCTCTTTTCCGACCGTTTGTTTGTCTGGTAATGGGTGGTGATCAGTGGCGGTTTTATTGTAGGTGCATTTGTGCAGTAAGCTCCCTTAAACATTCCTAAAGATACCTATTAGGTGTTTACTATACATTACATTATCATTATATAGGTACATAGAATGTTACCATATCTAAAAATCTCGCTTACAGCTTGTTAGTTGTCGCGAGGTTCGCCAGCCCTAGAATTTATCGTACTTATCTACAGGATATTAAATCTGCAACTCTAAATACATAGGGAGTTCAATTTTCGTATTGCACACATCAGAGGACCGTTTAACCATGTGTTAGATAGAGATGAATCGGGCGCGTGAAACAGTAGATATATATACGTATCTTATGAGATTTGCGTGCATTGCACGCAATATACACGCGAACTGTATGAAACATTTGTTAAAATGCTGAACTTTTAAAAGAATGCTTAGAATGTATTTTGACACTGCGGGAAATGATTACAATATAAAAAATGAGTCTCAAATGTTATTGGGTTATTTAAATAATAAATATCGATTACTTTAAATACTGAATGAGTTTCAGTCTCGATCATTGCATGCTGTCAAGATAAGCAGTTATTTGAATAATTTTGAAGACGCAATTATAAAAATTCGTACAACTAATTCCTCAAACTCGCCTGAAAAATAATACAAGGCGGTTCCATAATGACATATCATTTTGTGCACAAACAAAGGAAGTGTGTGATATATTAATTAACCAAACTAAAGACAGATATGAGTTTAGAGAATACCTGTGTAGAGAATATGAGAATAAATTTAGTGACTATGAGAAACAATTCGCCATTCAAGACTTTGACAATGTTACGAAAACTTATGGATTTTTGTATAGAGTAAAATTGAATAGTGAATTAACGGTTATATACAGCAGGGAAGACTTTCGTGAAGCAGCAAGTTGCTTAGCAATTTTGCAATTATTTATAGATCGAAACCTGACGGACTGTTTTAGTGAAATTGTTTTATTATTCAAATTAATTTGTACCATACCAATGACAAGTGTTGAAAGTGAACGTCGTTTTTCGAGCATGGAGAAGTATGGAGAAAGTGCTAATTGCAGCTATTTCAGATTTTAATAATCTTGTAATTGACGTTTTTGCGAATTCCAAGAACAGACGAATGGAGTTCCTATATAAATAGCCTCAGGCTTGGACATAGGTAAGCTTATTTTAATTTTTCGTTTGTTATTATTTTATCGATTGCACCCCCAGACACAAATTACACCGGACGCCACTGGTGGTGATGGAATTACATGAACTCAAGAAGGGGTAAGAAATTTAAAGCATTTAAATAAACCGGCCAAAATATATCTTTTATCATTTTACCATCCAACATGTCACGTCACTGTGCCCACCCCTGTAACGCACCCACGAACCGGCACTGGTATACTACCAAATTGCTGTCTTAAATCCTTCATTAGTCCATAATAAAAGTTTTCCATTACATTCAGTTCTGTTAGATGAACCAAAGGGAATGACATTGATTGAAGTTTCCCCTCTCTTCATTTCGGTTATCCGCGATTCAATCCACCTCAATAGAGAAGATAAATAAAAAGGAAAACGCTAATAATCCGCTCCCCATGGCAATTATAACAATGACATTTTTAAATAAAAGTTATCCGTTAATAATTGGGACGACCGACGTGGCGTCGCGGCAAAAAGTAATTCGATCCCATTAAAGAGGGCGAAAAGTTAGATTAACTGCGGTTTAAAAGGGCCTTTATCTTAGTTAAAAACGGGGTTTTTGTGACTGCGCCGATCGTACAGCATTTCTTTTAATTTAAGCAATTATGGGGGATGCCGAAAAACTCGACGCGGAATTACTTTCTTCCCGGAGAATGATTCGAATGATCTCGTCTTAATGTATTTCGCGTGAATACAGAGGTATCCGAAATTATCATAGTCAAAGGCGATCATTAAATGCAAAACATCCGGCTTAGAATATTGCATCTGTTTGGTATCACTATAAAGTTCAGGATGTAAAGGGTGTTACAATATAAGCGCAAGATTTGAATTGCGCGCCATTTTAGCTATCATAATTCGATAGGTCAATCAATGTGGCAGGTCGATAGCAGACGGATAGCAGTTAATAACCATAGAACGTTACACGATACAACAACGCGTCCTTATTGTTAAACATCACTATAAAAATGGTGAAAGTTTGGTCGCTACGATTCGTAAAGTGCGCCCAATTTTCGGCAGAGATAATGAAATGAAAGAATAATCGAAAAATTCAAAGTACCGGTTCAGCTATTGTCATAATAAAAATACTCACATGCAGTATGAATCCATTATTTTTTGTTTGTACAGTCACTGTTTCTTAATGTCTAGTATTACATTGCTTGAACGTAAACTCAATTCTTATATTATTCTATGGCAGTTTGCGAGAGTGGCCGAGAGTCCAGGGACCTCGATTCGTCATCGTGCACAAGAATTGGATATTTCAACGGCCACTCTTCACCGTATTCTCACTAAAGATGTGCATCTCCATACTTACAAAGTCCAAATGACTCAACATATTCTGCCAACAGACCATGCACAACGATGTGAGTTCACCAATTGGATCATTGAACAAGAATGGATCACTGAATAACAATAATTTATTTTTAGCTAAATGTGGTCGATCTGTTTTAGAGCGATCTCTCACAGTTCCCGTTTCTCCAAACTTAGCCACAACATTACAAATGGTTTTTTATGGGCTCATCTTTGGTATGAAAATATCCACGGTATTGGACACTGGGTTAAAATTCTGATTAAAAAAATAAAACTCGACAATTTTTGCATGTTGCGTAACTGATAACTATGAATTTCCCAAGTTCTCTATAGAGTTCTGAAACAAAATTGAAACTAAAAAAGTAGAAAAGTAGAAGAAAATAAACAGTTTTGAAACCTTAAAACGTGCTTTTCCGTTTTTTCGAAACTGAGTGGCCGAAAAAAAAATAAACCAACACATAAATGTAGAATATGTGGTTTATGCGACAGTTTTAATTTTTTCAAATAGTCCACCATTGTGCTTTCTCATGACCCATGGACAGAGTGGAGTGTATCCTATCCACCTCAAAATCAATAGGCGTCGTCTGGGAGACGTCCCCAATCAGAATCAGTCGAAGCCCGATCGATCCGATACGATTTAATTGAGTAATCGTGCTAACAAAAAAAAATTCTCAAATAGTCCACCATTGTGCTTTCTCATGACCCATGTACATGGTATAGTGTGTTCTATCCACCTCAAAATCAATAGGTGTCGTCTGGGATACGTCCCCGATCAGAACCAGTCAAAACCCGATCGATCCGACACGATTTAGTTGAGTTATCATGCTAACAAGTTTAAAATGCCGACTACAATGACACACACGCAGCAAACATTTTTAAAAACCATTTTTTTTTTGTTTTTAGGTAAAAACGAAAAATAAACCAAAACAAATTTTTTTCACTTTTTCTTTACACGATTTCGTTACTTTTCCGGAGTGCGGAAAGTAATGAAGTTTTATTTTAGATTGATAGAAGACGCCTGGCCTCTATTTTCAGAATTTCAACGAAACTGGCACCCCCCAAAATATTTTAACAAACGTGTACGGTGAATGACCCTATATATATATCTATATATATATATATATATATATATATATATATATATATATATATATATATATATATATATATATATATATATATATATATTATAGAGGCGAAAATTTACTCTCATCCTTTGTTGAGCATTCGAATTAGCATGAATTGAAATTCCGGGGGTCCCGGAATTTTTCCGCTGCCGACACGCAACTTTCGTTCCCGAAATGGAAATACCTCCCAGCTAACGAAGGTATTTGTTGCTTAATTAATTGTATTTGGGTATAATTTAATTTAAATGAAATGCTGAGCGGCAACATCGGTAGCATAACATCGCCGAATAAATAATTTAATTCATCAAATACCATTCGAGAGTAGTTTTCACTATCGACTGATGGGGTTTTAATTATGCCCTTGTGTTCCGCTCCGGTAATGGTTGATCATTAGGAGAATTTCAACGTAAATAACTTAATTACACGCCGTTGATATCGGAAATGGTCTGATTTTAATTACTGCGATGGCATTCTTAGAGGGTTGTACTTTTGACTGATTATTTTCCTACTAATATACTATAAAATACCAAAATAATACTAGCTCTTGCGGCGTTTGTTAATTCTCTTCTCTTTTTATTTATAAAATAGGGTTCAAATCTCGGAAGTATCTGGTAACATCGGGTGTTCCACAAGGCTCCATTTTGGGACACATTATCCAGTATTTTACCACGTTTTTATTAACTCGCCTTCTTGTCTGTCTGTCTGTTCGGTACAAAGTTTGCAACTGATTTTAAACTAACTTCCCGATGAGCTAGATACTTTAAACTTTAAACATTCCTCAGAATTGAATGACAATGTAATATTAACTCGATTATGTTCGATAGTGTTTAATTATTACTACTATTACTAAGCTCGCACTATCCTGTCTGTCCATCTGTCTGTGCTACCTTTAAAAGGCTGTATCTTTTGAACCGAAAGATTCAATATGGTTTAGAAATCTTAATTATGAATCTGGGTTAGTAATCAGGATTAGTAATCTGGATTATCAGTCTGGATTAGGAACCTGGATTAGGAATCTCATCAAAATATTTAAAATCGATATAAAAATTTTACACACAAGACTAGAAAGCAGAAAATAATTATTTAAATAAAAAACGATTTTAATATACCTTATTTTTAAAATGAAGTAACAAGTATAAAATAACTATTCGAATAGTAAGATTTAAAATGAAAATGTGGGATATAGATGCATGCAATAGATAATAATATCGTAGTAAGGAGTGTAGAGAGTAGCTGTCGTTGAGAATACTTACACAACAGTTCATTCGTTTGCAGTGCAAAAAAATTGTTAGTGACTGGTGAATTATTCATGCATCATATATCTATTGCATGATGGGCCCCATGTTTTTCATTTTAAATCTTACTATTCAAATAATTGTTTTATGCTTTTTAGTCCATTTTAAAAACGTGGTATATTATGTTTTTATTCAAATAATTATTTATAAATAATATTATTGACGTCTCAGTTCCCAGTATCCTCTATTCTATATGTTAATGCTGACACTTGCATACAATGCAACTGCTGGTGTAGCTTTTGATAGAAAGCTGTCTAGACATTTCATACAAAAAATATAGTATCCGATGACTATAAGCTATGTCATGAAACAAGATCGGATTCTTTTTCTATAGTTTTCTTATTTAAATTGCAAACAATTTTTTTTAATATTATTTTAAATATGTTATCTAGTTAAATATATATCGACTAGTCTGTAAAGGTTAAGATTTTGAACTTAAATATTCACAGACTCCATGGAAAATTAGTTATTGGTCTACAATCGAATAAAATTACTTACGAATTACTAGTGACTTAATATGGAAGATGTATATATTTTTTATTTATTTCAGTTAACAAACTAAAGATTTGTAAACAAGCAACGTTATGGAAGTGAGAAATAGTTGATGCTTTAATTATAATCGTTGAAATGGTCTCGAAGCTCTACTGGAGTATCAATTGTATCAATGGGTTTAGCCACCAGTGCGTGTACAGCGGCATGGAAATTGAGTAGGGGGTGTCGGCTATAGTCCGCACCCGGTTCAACGTCGAGTAGAGGCAAGGATTTGTTAGGGTTTCGATTCCTACATCAGTGGGCTGGGTATATCTGAGTGTCCATATGACTGCCGGGGGGTTAGGTGGAAGAGTAGTTCCGACATAAACTTCACCCCGTGGAAGCAGAGGCAATAAAAATAAATGCGGTTTAATTAAAGGTTGCGAGAATTTAAATTGTATTTAACACAGTGAAAATAATGTCTCTTTGATCTGAAATATTTGAGATTCTGATACGAAAAGAGATACGATAGTAACAGGTGTCCTGGACTGTTTTTCTATTTTTAGGTGAACGAAACTCAGTTATTAAAAACATATTTGTATTCACATATTTTTTTATTTAACTTTATAACGTAGGGAACGTTATGTATGAAAAATCACGTCAAGGTGCTTTCCTCGCGCCCCTGCACCTCCTCAAAGCGCGACCTAAGATTTGGATAATCTGTCGATATAATACTGGTTCAATTCTCTGAATTCCCTCGCGTATTCTGGATTTTAACTGAAACAAAGTCCTAGGACCATCAGTGTACACTTTAGATTTCAAATAACCCCATAAGAAGAATCACGTAGAGATCACTTTTCCAGGGAACTTTAACAGCTTCCATTGATAAATTTGCACTATGGGCTATAGTCCCATCTTGTCTGTTGTATAACAAACAGATGCGCGCGCACATTTACCACTACTACTATCCGAGATGTCCAAGAAACAAATGAAGAAAACATTTCAGGACACCTTGTATAAAGTAGCAGAGAACATATAATAATTTGAGGTTTAGCCCCTTTTTCCCTCTCTGAAACGCCGTCACTGATATAGGGGGCCATTATTGACCTCAAATATAACCCAAAAACCTTTTCCACGCATTTTTACTGTTCTTTCTGTAACGGACATAAATTGTACACGAACTGTCGAAATGGATGGAACCTATTAGATACATAGTTAAAGTTATAATTAACGCCAAACGTCCACAGATTAAACAAACCGTCTCCCAAACAGCGTTTAGTTATGTTTGTCAAACACAATCAGAGAAAATCACGGGGTCGTCGTCAATTTCGTAAGTTCAACCTATATGTTCCACGAAAACGACACGCTCACCCGCCGGCAGAAACAAAGAAAATCCCGTACGGATGCGATCGTCGACGAGATCGTGCCTGTGGGCATTGGAATTTCCGCGAAACGAATATAATTCGCTGCGTTTTAACTGTCTGCTGTTCGCGCTGCACACTGCAGATGTGGGTTAGTAGAGAAAGAACAGGCACAGCATCGCAGGCCGCAGCATAGTGAGCTGCAGCTCTCTATCAGTCAGTAGGTGATGCTAATGCGGCGTTGCCGTTGTTACCGAAATGTCTTGAATCTGCTACTTTGAGATATTTTTAGTTTTCCATCTCCCCCAAATATTTGATCACTTATTGGAGTTTATACACCCAGAAATTGACGTCTTTCCCCTAAATATTCAGGCTACGAAGGGAAAGGTTTCCACAAAGATAGAGACAGACTCTCCAATGCTTATAGAGAGGGCCAAACTCTCCCCCCCCCCTGTTAGGACTTGAATCCAAGCATGTAATGACACCTCAATGCTCGGCTCAGTCCACCACCTCAAATCACAGTACGATTAACACCTATGTGTACGATTGTCAAATCCACCTCTGCAGGATTATCTGATAGGTTATTTGTATTGTGGAGACGAAGCAAAGTATTTGTCGAAGTTGATTCTCATGTTTGGGTTTGTGGAAAAAAATATTTGGTACTTTGAGTCGGTGAATTTAGGATAGTTGAGACAAGACAGTAAAAACAGAGGTGGTTGGTAAGAATTACTTTAGCTGCAAAGGAGATAATAGATAAATAGTGGGTAAATTGATTATAACCTATACAGTAAGGTGCTGGAGAATTACTGCTAGCCCTATGAAATCATAAAATAGCAAGATTAGTATAGGAATATTAGCAGTCACTTCTGCACGCAAACGACGTTTCTCCATGTTGAGTTAAAGGGCATATACAGTGCGTAGGCAACAAAGAATAGTCTGGTTAGGAATACAGTTGTTTGATTATGTTTGGTCTTGCCACTTTTAACACACTACGAATTACTAGAATTAATGGAAGTTCAATATAGGAAACATCTACGAAATTACTGGATGCTCAGGAAGTTATTAGTTCTCTTAGGCATTGTAAGACACTCTGGCAGAAATAGATCAATGACTAAGAAACTTACTCCTACAATTGGCTACTGGCAACTAAAGAACCATCTTCACAATACGAAACCAAGAGAATCGCCCAACTATATTGATTGCGATGTAGAGGACGAAACTACGTGACACATACTACATATATGACAGCTCTGCCTTTTTGCCCATTATATAATCGATGTTTTGAAAACGTTGGCTCAATATGAACAACATAAGGAAATTTCTTATAGATCACATGATGGCTCACATTGGAAGAATGGGCTGGATGATGGCCTAGATGAAATAGTCACATTGGAAAAAAGTACAGAGAGCGCGGTAGAGCTAAGTAGTTTGTTGACTCACCACCTGCAGATATAAGTGGTTACTTTTATAGTATATCTACTACATCATTGAATTCTTCTAAATCGCAATCTAATATTCAAACTTGATCAAACTACAATATAATAAAGTAGTTGTACATTTTCATCGCTCTTTAATGAGCTGAAAGAAAATTCGACGTAATTCGAAACGATCCTAAACATTGTAAAATAAACTGAAATCTCGGGTGTTTTATTTCTTAAAAATATTTCTCATCAAGATATTTAATCCAGGAATCAACATTTTTTAGATGCAACATCATCATACTGTTTTAGCCAGCTATTGATAATTTTTTAATGCTAATATACAAGGACAGGTAACGATAAAGTTTCACTCTGTTCTCAAAATTTTATTATAAGAGGCTTTTTTAAAACTTACTTTGAAAAACGTTGACTGACGTAAAAATTTATTTTCTTGAAACTAATTGTTCGAGCTGAGACGTTATCATAGTTTTTTTTATTACGACTACCTTTTTAACAAAAATTATTCCTTAACAGTTTCTAAGTATACCGCATGTTAGGGATTTTCTATTTATATTTTGTAAGAAAGCTGGTGTTTCTTGAGAAAAAAGAAATAACGCAAATACGACCTCGACATTTTAAACAGAGTTAAGATGTTATAATTATATCGAGTTAGTTCTTGTCATTATGAACTGGAACTTCAAGCATTTATTTAAATGTAGGTTTAAACATGAATTTAATTGCTATAGCTTTAATTTAAATCTGTATTTAATTGATTTACTACTTAAGCAGTAAAAAAGGCGATAATATTACTTATGGAATGGAAATCTCCAATAATGATAAATTAAAACTTAATAATTGTAGCTCAGAATTTATAAACTTTGTCATCCTCAATGTAACCATTCCATTTACTGGTTCCGCATTAATATTTTTAAACTGAGAAATATTTTCCAAGTGTAGTGTAAAACATATCATATTTTATACTCGCATTATACTAGTATAATGAAATATCGTAAAAGATTAAAAGCAGAACATAAAAATCCTTCTACGCGCGGACTCTTGGATTTTCCACCGTTACAATCTGGCAACGCCGCCTGGGGCGGCCACGAAGTGGCAAGTAGCGGAGTGATGACGGCTCATTCAAGGATAGCTCGATTGGCATAGCGCATCGAGAATGCCTCCGTCGGGCGCTCCTCCTGCTGGCTGCAACTCGCCGCAGGATATTTACGTGACGCACCGGACGGACGTATCGGCACGTCACGTGGTCTCCACTTCCAAACGGTACGGTACGACCAACGCGGCGGTACCATCGATAGCTGCCTGGTTCTTCGAATGAATACAGGATATCGGTTTAGTACGGGTGATTGCATGGAAAAATTTTCCAGTATGTAATGATAAATAAAATGGATTTATTAAGTTAATTGTAAATTTAACGGAAGAACAAGGCAATAAAATTTGAGAACTGAATGTTAACATTGTTTAACTAATATGATATATCAGGTATGTAAATATGAAACCGGAATTTTCCCATACATACCTAGATGACCTAGCTGCTAATGTAGTTACCCTCATACCGCGTCATTGGCGCCAGTTTCTTGTTTTGACATTAGATAAAGATTTTTATCTCACAACAATACAAGTTTCATACAACAACATCGTTTTAATAGCGTTAATAGATTTGCGGACAGCACTGATTTTCTGTTACAATTTGAAGAAAACTGCTGCAGAATCGCATCGAATGCTTGTCGAAGCCTACGGTGAGCATGCTCTTAGTGAATCACAGTACTTTGAGTGGTTTAAAAAATTCAGAAGTGGCAATTTTGACACGAAACACGAAGAACGTGGAAGACCACCGTCAAAATTTGAAAATAGCGAATTGCAAGCATAGTTAGACGAGATAACGCTCAAACGCAACAAGAACTCGCGGATCAATTAAACGTGACGCGAGAAGCCGTCTCCATACGTTTGAAAGCCATGGGAAAGATCCAGAAGATGGGAAAATAGATTCCACATGAACTGAATGAAAGACAGCAGGAATATCGAAAAATCATTTGCAAATTACTACTCGCCGGATACAAAAGAAAGTCATTTCTGCATCTAATTGGGACTAGCGATAGACAGTGGATATATTTGGAGAATCCTAACAGTAAAAGATCCAGTAACTCCAGGCGAACCTACGGGTAATTCCAGGTTTGGAAATATCTTCGCATGCGGCTTACTCATCAGACTTGGTTCTGTTCGATTACTACTTATTTGCATTGATGTGACACGCACTTGGTGAATAGGGCTTATTTCTTCACGAAAATGTACGGAAATGACTCGATGGCTAGTTTACCTCAAAAGGGCAAGAATTTTTTTGGCATGGAATCCACAAATTGTCAGAGAGATGGGCAAATTGTATAGCTAGCAATGAGCAATACTTCGAATAAAATATTCTTTTATATTTTGGATATTTATTTGGAATTTAGTCCTGAAAAAATATAATTTAAACAGTTCTAATGTAGCAGCCATGCAGAGGCTTTGATAGACTCGATAATCGTCTTTTAATAGAGAACCTAGGTATTTAATGTTCAACTAACCACTACTTAATTTTTTTTCATACTTATCTCTAATATAATACTGAATGTGCATTATTATGAATGTATATATGTTTACATAAGTTATGGCAACATCAGGTGTTTCGCAACTCGAAGCCTTACTAATTATTTTATTTGTCAATTATGTTTATCAAGAAATTCAAGTCAATGTTCTTCTATATGCAAACGACTTCAAATTATTTACATCATTTAATACATGAAAGTGACTATTTTTAATTGCAACAAGATCTTAGAAAAAATAATAAAGATACATAATAAATTACCATTAAATATTTCAAAATTCAATGGCATGCCTACAGTAGGAAAGTTAATTAAATAAACTTTGAATATAAAATTGGAAATGAAGCTGTTACTCAATATAAAAAATTAAGTAATTTTTTATTCTACAATAACATTTGTTCCACATATTAATTACATTATAATATAACTAGTTTTTAAGCAGTAAGCCAAGTTGCAATTTTTTCTAACAGAAGTCACACTAAAAGTCGCTTAGACGTTTTTACACACTCGAATTTTATTTTGAGTTTAGATTAAAAGTAAATTCTAGTTAATGAAAGGCAATAAATTTAATTCACAAATAATGAAAGTAAAAAGTAATATCAAATACCTATCTTCCCTCTTGCTGACCAGACATAGTCCTGTTATAAAACTCTCCTTTCACCCGTTCAAACCCGAATTCTGCAGATATTAACCAACATTCTTCAGTAATTCTCTGCTTTAGATTCCAAGTAGCTCCATAAAAGAAAATCTAAGTGCATTAGATCTGGAAGCCGATCAGGCCACTCTATTATACACCGGTGTCCAATCCACCTATTGGGATACTGTCCATTAAGATAAACTCTTACTGTTCCCAAGTATTTTCTACTAGAATTCCAATTCAGTAGAATTCTGACACATGTCCAGACGAACCCCTAAATTTCGATTTCGAGGTCCAATTACGTCGTTACCCAATATTCCTGCCCACACCCTCAGTTCTTCCATCTCATTAACATCATTAACAACAAGTTTACAGATTTATTGCCGTTTATTTACCTGTATTCGCCTACAGCCATTATAGCAGTATGTCCTGATTCAATTCAACAATATCCCTGGTATATTATAGGTAAAGTACTGGCCCTAGTACACTACCGTGTGGTACTCTTGTCTTAAGTTTTTTTAGTTCAGTAGTAAGCATCTTTTTGCTTAATTCTAAAAATAAACTTAATCTCAAATGTCTCAAGTATAAGACTTTTGTGAATATCCTACTGGCTTATTTAGTTTATAATTAAGTCCCTAATGCCATACCTTTCCGAAAGCCTATGCTGAAACACTCTCCACCGAGAGTACATCCCTCTGGGGATGGTCTTCAATATTCAGGTTTTATTTAATATCTCTGGAACCATTTGAGTCAGAGCGATATAACTTCATATATAAAATATTTGTTTAAATCAAAGTAATTTTTTTTATTAGTAATTTGTTTAAGTTAAACATTATGTATGGACACCAGAGGTGTATTAAATGGAGGGTATATATCAATTTTTCTTCATATTTTCAATTTTTCAATTATCTCAGTAGTTTCTATTTATTTGTTCTATAAATTCCGTTAATCTGGTTTAGATAATCCTGATTTTCTTTTATTTTCTTAAGTAGAATAATTGTTATACTCCTATATTTCTTATATATTTCTTTAAATGTTAGGTTGTAAGGGCTGTTTAGTCAATTTTGATACATTTTATCCGTTATTGCGATAGATTGCATTAAGCTGATTGCTATCCAGATTTTTTTTTCCTTAAATTATATTAGTTTTGTTGAAAATTATATTGCATTTTTCGATTTACTTATCAAAATATCACAATTAGAATAAAATGGAATTCACCCCAGTTTTTTATTAATAATATTATTTTTACGAGTATATATAAATTTTATCGTTTATGGTAATTTACTGATTAGATGCAGAATTTATTCGGCTTATAGATGTCGAGCGTTCAAATTCCGAGCAGTTTTCGTGTTAGAAAAACAATTAGTAAAGACTATGCATTGTCTGTTGGAGACTTTTATGTTAATTGGCAGCAGACGAACGGAAAGAGTTATGTTTGTTTTGTACTATTTTTATAAATATTTTGGCTATTATTGTCATTATATTTTTGTACAAGTGCCCAATGATGTATGAGGGTGCCACTAACACCTCAGTCCGAATAAAAACAAATCTAATATTGCTCTTATATTCTACATCTGTCTATTATAATAAATATAGGTGTATATATAAATTAAAACTGGACCACTTTCGATAACCTAGGAAGTAATTAATAACCAATTTTATGTTTGTTTATAAATATCGTTATTGTTAATAACACTGTTATTTTTCCCAATATATATTTTTCATTGTTTATATATTTATTTTATGATTCACCTTATATTTAATGGTATGTATCATTAAATAATATGATATATAAAGGGGATTCTATAATACAATGACTAATTTAAAATGGATAATTTGTATATTCAAATAAATATATTTTTTTTACTTTCCATGACCTATATTAGTATATAGGTCATGGAAAGTAAAAAAAATATATTTATTTTTTTATAACTATATAACATTGTATATATATATATATACAATATATATATATTTTAAACTATAATACAAGGCTCCAGTAACAAATATCAGGAAATACGGGAGTGGATTCTGCATCTAAAAATATCGAAAAAAGTCCTGGATGAACAGGGATCCTTTGAAAATGACCGCCAAAATAAAGTAAACATTTTTTTATTTATAAAATAAATTTTTATTTAGTCTATGGGACTGTTTGAACTTTGATTTTTATTTAAATAAAAATGGTTTAGTAAATGACAATATAATAATTTAGAATTTAAAATGAAAAATATATATATATATATATATATATATATATATATATATATATATATATATATATATATATATATATATGTAAGTAACTATTTGATATCACAAGCTAATTAAAATTAACCATTTAAAGAAACAACTACACGTTTCATTACAACGCTGAAGACGATCGATCAGATATCCTTGTACCTTTCCGATACTTTTATACTTATTTCGAATTATTCCGAACCAATGAACACTGTTGTTCCAATTTGGCCGCATCAGATACAAGATTTTCGCACGCCATAGGTTTCGAGTAAAAAAATCAAGTGGATTTAAGTCTGGTGATTGAGACAGTAAATATGTTTTAAGTGGTTGCTTGACTTGATACCAAAGTAGAGTGGCGTACCATCATGCATAAACCACATCTTGGTTCATATTTGGTAGGGTGTATCGTCTAATAAGTGATTTAAGACTTATGGAGTAAATTCTTCCTCCATAAATGTTATGCCCTTATCGTTGTCAAACTGGTTTTGATATTTCCTTGATCAACTTAACAGCTTCTTCAGAAGCAACCCAGAGACTCTTAAAACTATCGAGTTTGAGTAGATTTTCTAAAGCTCTTGGTGAATTCTAATGAAAGTTTCTATACATCAGAAATTTTTTTATCAAATGTTAATTGATATTTGTCAACTGTGGGGTATCTCCACTGTCACATTTATTGAACATATTTTCCTTGGATTTTCGGTCAATTAAATTAAAAAGAAGAGTTTTTCAGGAAACAAATGCAAAACATGAATCTTTTAGGAGAATTTTTAGATTGGTAATTTTCGTTTTTTGTAATATAGAAACTTGAACGTTAAATCTGAAAGAATTCGAAGCTGTTTTTTCAATATCGGAAAAACTGTCTTCAAAACTATTCATTCTTAAATGAACCAACAAATACCTTCACTAAGTTTTGCCTCAGAAAGACTAGGAAATGCCGAGAAAATGTTTTTAAGAGGAAAAAAATCGATGGACTACTTATAGTAAAGGAATTTTGTTAAAACTATAAAAGTCTCCAAATTGACGAAAATTATATGAAAGTCACATAAATAGACCTGCTGAATACGGTAGTGATTTTTGTTTTAATGAAAAATCATCGGTTTTGCTGTAAAATTAAAGAATGTTGTCCGAACTCCAGCTTGAATGTAGTCAATTTCGAAATTCATGCTTACCTGGAAAACGTTTAGATTTGGAGTAACTCCATGGGAGCCATTCGATTTATCAGTTGTTCTTACGTCTGTATGATTTTTTTCAGATTTTTTCTTCGGAAAACATTTTTAGCGGAAAAAGAATCAAAGGACTAGTAAGGGAAATTTTCTTAAAAATATAAATGCATCTAAATCGACAAAAATTACATCGAAAACCACGTAAATGAACCCTCTGAGTTCGGTCATGATTTCTATTTTAACAAAAAACCGTCGATTTTGCTATTAAATTAAAGAACGTTCGAACTCCAGTTCGAATGTAGTTAATTCCTAAATTCATACCTATCCGAAAAACCTTTCGCGTTGACCCATAGGCGCCGTTAAATTTATCAGTTCTTATGCCTGTAAGAATTTTTTTAGATTTTTCCTCGAGAAAACGTTTTTTAGAGGAAAAAAGTCCATGGACTATAGTTAAAAATATAAAAGCCTCTAAATCGATGAAAATTGTACGGAAAATCATGTAAATGAACCAGCTGAATACGGTGGAGATTTCTATTTTAACGAGAAACAATCAGTTTTGCTGTAAAACTGAAAAATGTGTCCGAACGCCAGTTTGAATGTAGTCAATTGCGAAATTCATACCTACCTGGAAAACCTTTGAATTAAGAGCAAATTTGAATGCACCACTGCATTTGTCGATCCTTCTTACGTCTACAAGACGTAGTTTTTCAGATTTTGCCTCAGGAAATTGTTTTTTAGAAGGAAAAAAATCCATGGACCATAGTAGGGGAATTTTATTAAAAATATAAAAGCTTCTAAACCGATGAAACTTACATGAAAATTTATGTAAATAAACCTGTTGAATACGATGGTGATTTCTATTTTAACGAGAAACAATCAGTTTTGCTGTAAAACTGAAAAATGTATCCGAACGCCAGTTTGAATGTAGTCAATTGTGAAATTCATACCTACCTGGAAAACCTTTGAATTAAAAGCAAATTTGAATGCACCACTGCATTTGTCGATCCTTCTTACGTCTACAAGACGTAGTTTTTCAGATTTTGCCTCGGGAAATTGTTTTTTTAGAAGGAAAAAAATCCATGGACCATAGTAGGGGAATTTTATTAAAAATATAAAAGCCTGTAAATCGATGAAACTTACCTGAAAATTTATGTAAATAAACCTGTTGAATACGATGGTGATTTCTATTTTAACGAGAAATAATCAGTTTTGCTGTAAAACTGAAAAATGTATCCGAACGCCAGTTTGAATGTAGTCAATTGCGAAATTCATACCTATCTGGAAAACCTTTGAATTTATAGCAAATTTGAGGGCACCACTACATTTGTCGATCCTTCCTACGTCTGCAAGATTTTTTCCAGATTTTTCCTCGGGAAATTGTCTTTCAGAAGGAAAAAAATCCATGGACAGTAAGGGAATTTTATTAAAAATATAAAAGCCTCTAAACCGATGAAACTCACATGACAATTTACGTAAATAAACCTGCCGAAGATGATGGTGATTTCTATTTTAACGAGAAATAATCAGTTTTGCTTAAAATTGAAAAATATGTGCGAACGCCAGTTTGAATGTAGCCAATTCCGAAATTCATACCTACCTGGAAAACCATTGAATTTATAGTAAATTTGAAGGACCCACTGCATTTGTCGGTCCTTCCTACGTCCACAGGATTTTTGTCAGATTCTTCCTCAGGAACTTATTTTTTAAAAGGGAAAGAATCAATGGACCATAGTTAGGGAATTTTATTATAAATATAAAGCCTCTAAACCGATGAAACTTACATGAAAATTTACGTAAATAAACCTGCCGAAGACGATGGTGATTTCTATTTTAACGAGAAACAGTCGCTTTTACTGTAAAATTAAAAAATGTGTCCAAACTCCAGCTCGATTGTAGTCAATGCCGAAATTCATACCTACCTGAAAAACCTTTGAATTCAAAGCAAATCGTTAGGCGTCGTTCCATTTGTCAGTTCCCCTTATATCTGTATGAATGATTTCACATTTTTCCTTTTGGAAAGCGTTTTTTAGAGGAAAAAATCGATGGACTAGTACGAAAATTTTATTAAAAATATAAAAGCCTCTAAATTAATGAAAATTACATCGAAAGTCGCGTACATAAACTTCCTAAATACGGTAGTAATGCCTACCTATATCTGTCACACAACACGCGGGAAACTTACTTCTTATCCTGCTGAGTGACCGGAAATTTAAAGTAATGAAAATAGGCTTCTTTCCTTGAGTCAGTTATCGGATATTATTTCTTTAAAAAAATGATTCCGCCACAAGGGTAATAAGACCGATCGAAATAAGCACGATTTCCACGACATTTTAAACACAAAATCGAAATTAAACACTTTATTTAACAAATCACAAAAAAATTTGCGTATAAAAGAATGTTATTAATCAAATCTCTCCCAATACGCTTTCAGCAATATAGGTTAAATTTATCAAGAACATTGGTTTAAATGTATGGTGCATAGTCTCTTCAGAAAAACGTATTTCCCCAGGATAATACATCCCGCAGAACCTCGCCCGATTTCGGGCACCATCACCCGGACCATCAGGTATCCGAAGTGATGTCCGGCCTCACGCCGCATTCCGCCCAGTGATATATTCGTATTCGTCACATAAGTCAGCCTAGCCATGACTGACGGTGCCGGGCTAAGCCTACTGCGAGTTAAATGAATCGTGGTGTTCAGTTGTTCGACTGACAGCGGCCGAGTACGATTCGCCGCTCACCTGTGAGACACCACGCGACCGACAGTGCGGTAACATGTCGGTGTGATGTTCCGGCGGACAGAGCGTCGCGCGCGTCGTTACCGGAACCCGAGGAAGTGCAACAGGTGCGATGATGAAGAGCAGAACGAAGAATTCCCCGTACCCGGCCATCAGCTCGTCCTATTGGCAGCCGGCGCCGGTGCCGAGCCCCTATCTCACTCCAGGTACGGAAATTTCCGGCGGAAAACTCGGAGGTGTTTCCGCGCCACGCCAATTTCGCCGTAGGCTGCGCATTTTTTCTTTTCTCAAAAAATACGCCTAGAAAAAATCATCCCTTGTTACCCAGAACCTCTTATTCGGTTTGGAATTTTCCAAACGATTGTTATTTTTTGGTGTACAACAGTTACTCCCGATAGTATTCGAACACGTGTGACTGGTGTTACTTAGTAACAATTATAATTAAGCAAAGCAATCTAATGCATTCAAATAATACACAATATGTCAGTGACACTCTACATATATTTTCAGATGGATATGTAATAAAATAAAAACCATTTGATAACAAATAATATTAAACAAAATAAATATTTCATGTATAAAATACACACGCAAAAGTATTCGCAGTTTAGATGGAATAAATACTAAAAATGTAGGAATTTAATATTTTGTGGGATATCTCTTGTTATCTAATACAGCTCGCAACCATCGTGGCATAGAATTAACCAACTTTTTCGTCACGCTTGCTTCTATTTTGCTCCATTCTTCCCGCACGCAGTTTATCAGCTGTTGACAATTTGAAACGCTGTGTTTTGTCTGATCTTGTTGGTAAAAGTCATTCGACAGTAGGATGTCCAATAAAAAAATATAAAGATCATCGAAAATAAACCTCGATTAGGTAGGCCACTGTTTTGTCCTAGAGATACGAAAATATAAGAATAATTTAAAAAAAACCCATGTACAACAGCACCAAAAATTGTTTCTGAATTGCAAACCACATTGAACAATTCGGTTAAGTTGTGAAACAGTGCTGTGAATGGTTCGTAATAGAAATTTATATGGCCGTATTGCACGTAAAAAGCCGTATATCAGTAAAGTGAGCAGAAAAAAAAAAAGAACAGAATTTGCCTATAAACATACAACCGCTCCTAATGAATTTTGGAATCAAGTGATTTTCTCAGATGAGACCAAAATTAATGTGGTTCAGATGGTAAGTAAATTTATGGAGAAAGCTGTTTACAGCTTTAAAAACAAAACATATTCGACCCACTGTTAAACATGGTGGAGGTTCGGTGATATTGTGGGGGTGTATGGCGGCAAATGGGTTTGGTTCTTTACATATAATAGATAGAATTATGGACAAATATATGTATTTAGATATGTTGAAAAATAACTTCACGAAAGTGCGACAAAATAGGGCCTTAATGACAATTACATTTTTCAACAAGACTGGGACCCAAAACATAAGGCTTACATCGTAAAACAATGATTTATATCTATAAAACACGCCTAAACGCCTCAACAGACCTCCACAATCATCGGATTTAAATCCCACAGAACATTTGTTAAGCAGAATTGAAGTCCATAATAAGAAAATATAGCGTTTCAAATCGCCAACAGCTGATAAACTGCGTGCGGAAGAATGGAGTAAAATAGGAGCAAACGTGACAAAAAAGTTGACACGATGGTTGCGAGCTGTATTAGACACCAAAGAATATTCCACAAAATATTAAATTCCTACATCTTTAGTATATATTCCATCTAAACTGCATGTGTCCGAATACTTTTGCGTGTGTATTTTATACACGAAGCATTTATTTTATTTAATATTTATTATTTATTATTAAATGGTTTTCATTCAAAGCAACAGTCCTTCCCGATCTTTATAAAACATTGCACAAACGAAGACCATCGAAAAATAAGGTACATATATTTTTACGTACTGATATTTGACTTAAGAGGGCGAAAAGGGCGTCCGAAGAATCCCCCCAACACCACATTTTTGGCTATATCTCGGAAATCACTTCAGATACCAATATGAACAAAAATCATAAAGTTTTGTTTCGAGAAGGTATCTAATCAGTTCTATTTTTATTTTGTAACTTTTAAGAAAATTTTTAAATATGTAGGTTTTTGCGAGCGACTGATAATTTTACTAGTACATTACTTGTTTTTCCATGAAGCTTCAATGAAAAAATTATTTATAAGTTCACCAAATTACGAGTTTTGTAAAAGTCTGCAGAGACAGTACTGCAAATTTCTATGGGTCAATTCCAATATTAATAACTAAGTTTAGGAAATTTTCGAAGAATTATAGATTTTATAGGAAACATTATTTTGTAGAAAATGTTTTGTGTGACCTTAATATATCATAGAAAAAAATCCAATAAAAAAAGTAACGTTTATATCATTGCTATGTAGTACGAGTATACGTATAGGAAAAATTATTGCTTTAAATGAAAATCTTCTATCAAAGGGGTGAAACAATGCCTACTCTATAGCCAAAGGGAGATATTTCTATTTGTCTATCCAGTTCGAAGCTCTATCGGAATAAAATTCTATGTTTTTAATTCATGTTGGCAAAATATTTATATGGCTTCCGAAGTATAGCTGAAAATGTGGTTTTGGGAGAAATTAGTACATTGTTTTCATCCTCTCCAGCCACATACCAGCACATAAAATGAAATATGTATAATAACATAGTTTCGAAAAGTAATTAATTTATTATATATAAAAAGAACTCAAAATATAACCAGCTGAGTACAAGTTATGGCTTTGCCCGCTCGATTCTATCATATATATGCCTCCACTGCCGCCGATACGTGGTTTCCGTGATATTCCTTACATCAACATTTGTAAGGCGACAGTCCCTCTTTGTCTTGTCCTACGATGTGTTACATAATATGTATGATGTATGTCTATCTTATTTTTCAATTTCCTTCGTCTGTACAAAGCTTTATTAGAAACGGACAATTTGCAATAATCTGTCACCTTACTTAGTATCAGTTTTATAGATTGTCGTTGAATTAATATGCGCTTGATCTAGCATTCTCCAAAAAAATATATCGACGGCTATCTTCTAGTCTAGGTTTTCCTAACAACAGTGTAACAATATGCACTCTTGGCAGACTTTTTCCGCGAGAAAGAAGTGACTATTCTTCTGAAGAAAAGTTAACTGATTTGAACAGATCTCTGTCTTCTTATTCAGTAGAGAATATGCGGGTATTTCTTCTTTCGAGGAAACCAAGTAATTGTCCGTCTATTCTACACTAAGTACATACTAATCTTATAAATGTTGATATTTATATTAAGTTTGTGGCGCCTACATACTTTGCTTCCGATGTACTTCTGTCGTTTCTTGATTCGCCTGTATTTTTTTTAGATATCGAAATAAATACGTCACGCATTCTCTTTAGTTTTAAACCTCTTTGGGTTGTTCACTCCTCTGTGTCCATTCTGAAATTAAACTAACACGTGTCGATTTACTTTTCGAGAGGGGACCTTACAATCCCTGCTAGTAGAATTTTAGGTTCCATCCCTTCATCCCTAATCATCTCAACTTTAAATTGATATCGCTCTATGTTATTATCCAACATTTAGTGTCCCAGAAGAGATCCCAAGAGGGGTCGCCAAAATCTCCAGATGGAACTTGATTTCGTTCTCTGATGATTGATGTTACTGATATCTCGAAGCTAGTATAACTCAAGAATATAGGTAAATATCCTAGAAATCATTTAGGAGGGTCTAACAAGAATTTGGAGTTATTTAAGCAAACCGTGGAACTGAGCATGGTATTTCTAGTCATTGCAGGTGTAATTTTTGCTTTCATTTCAAAAACATATCCGAACAATTTCAGTTCTTCTTGATACATAGACAAGATTCTGCTGTAACCATTTTTTTTAGAACCCTTTAAAATATGCAGAAGGCAGTCACATGGTCTACCTTCTAAAATTCTATCGTGTATATACATACGTCTACCTGTGGTAGATCCACCGTATAATTTTCTCTGGACATCAGGCATCGAATACGCTGCACTGACGATTCCCATTGAGGATGAAATCGCGATATGCATTTCTTCTGGCTGATGTTCTATATGGGAAATAATTGTTTTGCAGAATCTTGAATAATCTATTCATCAGTTACATACGAAGATGTCTGTACGTACTCTTAATGGACATGCATTTTGATTCGCATTGTAACTGAAACTGCATCTAGATGTCTATAACTTACCTCATGCATTATTTGTCAAAATCTGTCCAAATTTCACACGGGAATGAACTAATATTATCTAGCCCATTAACTAACTAGCAGTCGCGTGCAATTTTAAACTTGGAATCAATTATTTTTGACAGCAAGCATATAAATATACATTACAGTATTGCAATACCTACGCACGTGATATAAGGCCGTCCTTGAAAATGCATGCAGATGTTAAATAAAACGTTCACATCACCAGAGAAATGCATCATCATACACTGTTGATTTTAACAATAATAGTTTACAGTCTTTTTTGTTTAATCGAGTAAGTGGGCTATGCTATGACTATAGTAGAATAATTATTTTCTCTCAAAGGGATACATTAAAATAAAGCAATTAGTATTAACCATTGTTTAATGATCGTATTTAATATTATATTTAAATAATTAAATTCTTGTACACTAGGCATAAAAATTAATAATTAATTATCGAAAATCAAAACTGACTTTTTTTCTTTGAACGACGATAACTCAGCAAAAAATCATCGTATAAGGCTTTTAGACCGGTCAAATTAAAGAGGATAAGATTATCTAAATATGCTTTATGATGAAATCACTGAAAAAATTTATTGAGGCCCGTGAAAAATGTTAAATTTTTTTCTGGTTGTTTTCTTATGATTACTCAATAACTGCTGATGATAAAAAAAAAATTAAGCTCAAGATCTGAAAACTATAAACATTTAGCTTCAATTTTCTTTTTTTAAAATTCTTCTACGACTATTTTTCTCTAAGTTACAGACCTTTGAAGGCCTGTAGGATATTTTTACATCCCTTAATTTTTTTGCCGAGTGTATTAAGTTTGGTAATACGAAATTGAAATATTACTTTTCTCCTGAATAGTAATTTGTAAAATAAACAAAATATTTATTGTCTAAATAAAATTTTGAATTTGGATCTTTGAGGTGAATTTGAATTTGAATTTGAGCCATAAATTGATTATCGATGAATATTTCTTTAAAACAGTATCTAATATAGTTTAATATTTTTTCGTACTTTTTTTAACAAAGCACCCATTAAATAAAATTAAGAAAAGAATCGCCACATCTACTTATAAAATCAAAAATACTAAACTCTTGTACTTTGTGATTATTTGTTCATTTTTTTTCTTTTTTTTTTTTTTGAAATATTTCCCTATTACTAAGATGCACTTTGATAGACTACTTATTGTATGACTGTCTGATAGACTAAGCTTAATGCAGTTCTTTAAAAGCCCACTTCTGACAGTAAATAGTGGCTTATAACATGTATTTTGACAGACTGAAGACTGTGGCACATCTTTATTCCTAAAATCATCCAGTACCAATTACAATATCTCTCTTCTAAGATATTCCTGTCCCCCTTTCCTATAAAAGGATCTCTTTCCTTAAATATCATGTGGGAATTCAAAGAAGGAGACACATTAAGGACGACAGCCATAAAGTACTGAACGAACCCAGAACTATCAACTACTACTATTACTGTTATTATTAAATATACATATGTATATGTATACACAATTTTAACTATCTACATGCTACATTACACTACTTTAATCCAAGGGAAAACCCACAGAAATAATACGAATCGGCAAAATACGAGGAGTATTCTTCTACTATTTCTTTAAATTCTCCATCAGAAAATGTCGAGCGCCCAAGTGGATTTTTATTTTAGTTTAGAGAACATACTCATAGAGGGTGAATCAAATTTATTGTTACAGTAAGAACATTTTTAAATATATCTTGTTTTTCTACATAGTCTCCTCTTTTATCGATACATTTTTCCCAACGCTTGGAAGGTTTTTTAATACCGTTATCGAAAAATGAGGTTGGTCGTGCCTACAATCAATTGCGCACAAACGCTTTCCAGTCTTGGTCGTCATCAAAACGGCGTCCTCCAAGTTCTTCTTTAAGTGACCCAAACATACAATTGTCACATGGTGACAAATCCGGACTATGAGGCGGATGTTTAAGTGTTCCCCAATGGATTTTTTCCAGTATTTCTCGGGTCAAAGTTGCTGTATGTGGCCGAGCGTTGTCGTGAATAGGAGTCACACTTCGGATAGGCATATCTCGTCTTTTCCGCCGAAAACCCAGTTTTGCTTCATTCAATATTACGTATAATATTCCTCGTGTCGTATCAAGAACATAAGGGGGATTCAATATTCAAATATTGTGCACCCTACAATATTCGTCTAGCAACAATGTTTTTTATCTCTGTTGGTTCGTTTCTCTTTGCTTTAAACAGAGTCCGTTCAATGTCCCTAAACACAATAGCTGTTAGCTTTCTTGTGATAAAGATCTCTTCTATATCTATTTCATTAAATCTTACTTTATTGGTGATCCATCCATGTATCGTTGCCAGTTATATCTATTATTATATTATATAGGTTTGGGCCTCATCAGCCACTGATCGCATGGGTAGTCCCTTGGCGATCCCCTCTTATCCGGGTCATTATCCAAAAATGCTATCCCATACAAGAAGCAATTTAGGCACGTCTTCCGCCTTAAGCCTCGCCTCCTCTAGGATAACAGGGGTCCCTAATATAAGATACCTCTTCTCCTCCAGTGCGGGGCAGGTGTAAAGAAGATGAATCGAGGTTTCCTCGTCTTCTTTACAGTATCTGCAGGCCGGGCTATCAGTCAGCCTCAGCTTGTGCTTATATGAATTCAGGCTACTATGGTGGCCCGTTATGGGCCCATTTATCAATCTCTGAGTATTCGATGAAGAGTTTGGTTATTCGACAACCCGTTACTCCTCTCCATCTTTTATTGTGCTGGTCTCTTGCCCAGCCATTGATGCGGTCTCTGATCAGATTCCGACTTATTCCCACTGCAGGTTCTGGTCCATAGAGGTTTTCCCTGGTCCCTAGTCTGGCAAGGTCATCTGCAATTAGATTTCCCTTAATGCCATTATGCCCAGGTATCCATAAGAGTTCCACCGGTCCTATCTGCCAGTTATAACTTTAGAGAGAAAATCAGGGTGAGCAAGAAAATGTCGAACAGATAATATTCGCAGAGTGTCGTATAAAGACTAAGGTGGATTTAATATTTCAGCGTTTTTAAAGCTTTGTGCACCCTGCAGTTATCGTTTAGCAACAATATTTAGTATCTGTTGGTTCGTTTCTCTTTGCTTTTATCAGTTCCCTTAAACACAATATCTGCCAACTTTCCTGTTGAAGTTTGTGTTTTTTTTTTGTGATCGACATATTTTCTATATCCACTACATTACATCGTCCTTTATTGGTGGACTCCAGTGATACACCTATGTGTCATTGTCAGTTATTTTGGAAAGAATGTCAGTCTGAGTAGTTTATTCATGAACAAGTGTGATGCAAAAGCAAAAACTTCAAGATGGTCTTTGATATTCCAACCTTGCCATAAATTCAATCTTTGGTCTATGTAAATAAAGTCTTCCACCATTTTATTTCAACATGTAGTTCTTCTACAAGCCTTCCAAAATTTAAGTCATCTTACATGGATTCCTTGTTTATCAAAACTGATCGAAGATCCAGAAGCCGACATCCATATATAGCAGTACCTTCTCTTGTGGATATTTTTTTGGGCATTGCCATCTTTAGGCAGGCATTTTATATAACTTCCGTGTTGCACATATTTATAATAAAATACAGGCACTTCTTGACATATATTGTACGCCACTGTCATATCCTTAACCCAATCGAGACCAGAATGTGGCGTCAAGACAACAATCGCCCTTAGACAGTAATTTACAGCCCACTAAACTGTTTCATCACTCGCCTATGGCAAAGAACGGAATTGGAGCGACCGTATGTTATTGCTCCACTATGAATAACGATCCCTTGTATCCAATTATATCTTAGTAAAGCGCGGATGGTTAATTACTTCGTTGCTGGTGATGTTATGAAATTTAGCTTGTAAACTGAGGCGTAAGCATTGCAGACCGCGAGTCGGGAGTTTCGCTTCAGGCGCGTGGAGATCGTCAACTGCTCCTCATTGGATTTGGGTTGAACCCCTTAATTTTTACTTTGATCGTCCACTGGATATTCTCCAATGCGCCATGTATCGAATGACATGGAAATCTTAATTATGCGGAATGTCTTAAGGTTGCTAGTTGTTATCCAAACAAGAATTGTCGGATATTAGGAAGATATCGGTTTGTGTCATAATAGAATGTTCTTGAGGATCACCGTTAATTAATTATTGATTTATTTGGATCTCGTTGTAGTAAAATCGATAATAAATTGACTGAATCTAGATATAAAAGGTCTTCCAATAGAGACGCTCGATCTTTGTTAGGTTATAACGGCCATGTTGTTAAAGCAAAATCTGTCAAGTGTATTGTGAATTATTCAGTAGCGTATGGCAAATTACCATGGAAGGTTATAGCGGTCAACAACGTGTACAAATCATCCAATTTTATTTTCAAAATCAATGCTCCGTTCGAGAAACATTCCCCGCATTATGTAATTTTTATCCTCGCCACCACCGTCTCGCCAAGTCGACTATTCGACGTTTGGTGGCCGTTTTCGAGTTAACCGGTTTGATAAATAATCAGCCAATACCCGTACGTCACCGAAACTCAAGGTCTGCAGAAAACATCGCTGCTGTGTGTGAGAGCGTACGAGAGTCCGAGGCAGTCAATTTCTCGTCGTTCACAAGAGTTTAACCTTTCTGAAACTAAAACTTGGCAAATTTTGCGTCGAGACTTGGGTCTGCACCTGTATAAAATCCAACTGACCCAGGAACTTAAAGTTAGCGACCACAGACAACGCCGTGTTTTCTCCGATGTCCGTTTTTGGATTAATGGGCATGTGAACAAGCTAAATTGTCAGATTTGGGACAATACCAATCCACTTGATATACACCAGCACCAAATACATCCCGAGAAAGTCACTGTTTGATGCGAATTTTGGTTTGGCGGGATCATCGGTCCATACTTCCAAAACGAAACTGGCGTTGCCATAACCGTCAACGGCGAGCACTACAGATCGATGATAAGCAATTTCTTGTGGCCTAAACTGGATGATATAGATACCGACAACACGTGGTTCAAACAGGACGTCACCTGCGTTACGTGCCACACAGCGCATACCACGATCGACTTTCTGCACGAGCAATTTGAGGGCAAGGTGAGGACGCAGCGGTGACGTGAACTGACCACCGACATCGTGCGATTTAATGCGATTTAAGTCATCGAAAATTAGAGTTCCCGAATACGTACTACCAAACGAAGCCGCTGCGGACACTTACGACCGACGTTATATTCTATACTTATACTTAATGCCATAAAATGTTCTTTCAAATAGAAAAAAAAATAAGTGGATATCTCACACACAAGTTGTTTTATTTACGTTTAAAAATCGAGCGTCCTTATTGAAGGACCCTTTACATTTCCTAAATCGTCTAGTTACGAATTATTTTGTTGCACTTTGGTTATATATATATATATATATATATATATATATATATATATATATATATATATATATATATATATATATATATATATATATATATATTACAGGGAAAGTCGATTGTTAGTAACAGTTGACTCTGCCTAGGAAGAGTCAACTTTTACTAAAAGTATCAGTAAAAAGTGGTTGAAAATAAACAGGTCAACTTTTCCTAGGAAGAGTTCACTATGCCTGCTGTGGTTTAGTAAAAGTTGATTCAGAGATGCTGTTTGCACATATAACCGCGCGCGCATGTCTTTGTTTATCCCCGCCAGGCATGGTTCCCGCCAGGCAGTCGCCATTACTCGTCTGACTCGTCCGTGTGTTGTTGTGCAATAGTGACCAAGAATTCAGTGTGTCGTCCGTTTGTTGTTGTCCGTTTGTCCGTGTCGTCCGTTTGTTGTTGTGCAATAGTGACCAAGAATTCAGTGTGTCTTTACATTTAAATAATTAGTTTCAGTGTGCAATAATTATGTCAGACTCCACGGCAGAACTGTTTCGTGAAAAAATCCAGCTAGAACGCTCGACTTCCAAGATAAATTCACTCACATTGACTAAATTGAAATATGATAGCTACATTCAAAAAGTAAAAAATCTAAAAACTGCGACTAAAAAGGAAAGTAATGATCTCAGGTTTTTAAGACGATATGACATTATTGAAATAAATGGTATTACAAAACTAATACATCCTGTCATAGACCAGGAAAGCATAAAGTATTATGTTTTTGATGAAGAGTTGTTTGGAGTTCTTAATGAAGCGCACATATCCTCTGGACATGGAGAAAGAGATCGTATGATTCAGCAATTGAAAGGAAAATTCCAAAATGTTATTACAAAGGACATTTTACTATTTTTAAGCTTGTGCGAACCTTGTGTTCAAAAATTGAAACATAAGAAGAAAGGACTGGTTGTAAAACCTTTGTTATCCAAGGAAATGAATTCACGATGTCAAGTTGATTTGATTGACTTTCAGTCGCAACCTGATGAAGACTTCAAATTTATAATGGTGTACCAGGATCATTTGACAAAGTTTGTTGTGCTACGACCACTGAAATCAAAGACTGCAAACGAAGTGTGTGATAATATCATTGATATTTTTACTTTGTTAGGCGCTCCTTGTATTTTACAGTCAGACAATGGCAGAGAATTTGTTAATAAAGTCATTGACGGTTTGGTTAATACATGGCCGAATTTCAAAATGGTGCATGGCAAACCACGACATAGTCAAAGTCAAGGTACTATCGAAAGAGCCAACCAGGACATAGAAAACATGATAACTACCTGGATGCAAGACCACAAAACATCAAAATGGAGTGAAGGCTTAAAGTTTATTCAACTTATGAAAAACAGCGCATTGCATAGTGGGATAAAAAGATCCCCGTATGAGGCGATGTTCGGTTGCCCCCCAAGACATGGCTTATCTACTTCAAAACTACCTACTGAGACTATTGGCAAATTTAGAAACAGAAGAGGATCTTCAATGCGCTATTGATCATATTCAGGAACAACAAGAAGAAAACGAAATTGAAAGTAACGGGAATGGAGATCCTGATAAAAATGAATATGATAATGAAAATGAAACAAACCAAAATTTATCATATGGTGAAAAGCTCGCAGATGGTGGTGATTATCTCCTCACTGACCTAGACAAGTCTACTGAGTCCATCAAGAAGCAGAGAACTAAAGCTTTCCACTGTCTAGAAGAGCAATCTAAACGCATGAAAAAAACCTCAGATCAGATTCATCCGCCCGTAGAAAAAGGAACATCAGTTCGAATTCCTATCCCAGAGATCTATCCTTGGCGTGGTACTGGAGGTTGTCGATGACGGATTCTATCGAATTGGAACAAGAAATGGAATTCTGAAGCAGCTTTTCTCAAGGTAATTTTTCCAAGCTAAAATACAAGATCTCTCTCTCTCTCTGTCCCTAGTATTAAATTGTTCAGAGTTCAATGATAATATTTTTTCAGGTCTTAATTCAGTAAATGTCCCACGAACATTATCCAAGAAAAGGAAGTCCCTAGGGATAAAACAATAGCTGTGAGAACTGTTGCAACTTCACAATCAGTTGGAAATGGACAAGGATTTTTCAAATGCTCTTGCAACACGAAATGCATATCCAAGAAGTGCATGTGTAAGAAGAAAGATGTGCTCTGCAACTCAAAGTGTCACAAGTCTTTACCCTGCTGTAATAAATGATAAATATTTCTCTTTATGTATTCGTATTATAGGTTTTGCTTTTTTATTTGTTTTTCATTATGTAGTAGACCATTTCCTTGCAAAAGTCAACTTTTACTAACTCAAGGCAGTAAGAGTATACTTTCCCTAGGTACAGTCAACTCTGGCTAGTACATGTTGATCAAAATTCTCCACATTTCGCTTTTAATCAACTTTTACTGAAGAAACCAGTAAGAGTCGACTTTACCTAGACAGAGTCGACTCTTCCTGGAGAATCGACTTTCCCTGTAACATATATATTTGCTAACATATATATATATATATATATATATATATATATATATATATATATATATATATATATATATATATATATATATATATATATTTGTTATGCGATATCACACAATATCCACATATCTTCTATATTTTTCTATGATTGTCTGTGGTATTATAAACGGTTCTCAAATAAAAAATATAGTCCTTTATTCGCAGAAATTGATTGTAACCCAATAAAACCAATTTCCAACGAGTAAATATTCGCTTACCCATATATTTTTCATAGAGACCGTATTGTCGATAGTCAGTCTATTTTTAAAATACCTATATAACTATAAAGCATTGTTTGATACGGCTTATCTCCCTTTATCATACCTTCATTATTTATTTCCTCTTTATCACTATCATAGGTATTTGTTTAGGCTCTGAGGCATTCTTGCGGAAGTTATCGTAATAGAATAATTCAGCTATGTTAACTGTTGGGTCTTCGACAATTTGTAAATATTGTTATTAGAATTTAATGAGGGTAATTAGGAAGATAATTTTAATATAATTGGTTAGAGAATTAGTTCAATGAAGTTCGGAAAGGGAAAAAGTAGGACTGCATGTTTATCGTGCCAGGTAAATATACGGTTGTCATTTAGATATTTAGAGGGACGACCATTTTTCCTTATTTACAAGTGTAAATACATTTTACTCAGTACATTTTATAGCATATTTCCTTTAAAAGTTCGTTGTTTAAGTGTTATTACGGTTGAAAACTAATTGAGCCATATATTTCTTGAAAATAGAACGTGTTAGACACAAGAGTTCAATGACTAAAAAAATATCCCTCCTTCTATATGCAAAGCTGTTTTGGGATATGAAAATAAAAAATCGCGAAGGCATGTTAATAATTTCCTAGAGAGAAATGCTTAGTGTATTATAGCGTTTATCAGGAAAATTTGTCTTTGGCCTTAACTTTGAAGATGCTTATGATATTTCATTTCATAAGCACCCTCATTCTACGGGTAACATTTGAAAATTTTCTAGTAATAGCTGGTGATTGTAGCCTCTCTCAAGACATATTTCTTAAAATATGTAAATTGTAGAAATCTGTGAACTTATCCCACTCGATTTTTTATTATTGTAAAAGGGGTACCTGGTGTATATACTAGATGTATAATCCAGTTTGAACCAAATAAACGAATATTAAATTATTTAAACGAGAGCTTGTTGTCGAATCTAAATATTTGGATAAACTGGCAAGCATTTATCTGAGATTGATAAAATGATGAATGATGTACGTATATTCAACTGGCTGTTTCTTCAGCATAAAAGCCAGTGATTTATATTTTTGTGAATTTAAATCTAATTTATTTATCCTCCATACACCAAACTTCAACTTTTAATAATTGTTCTTGAATAAATAAACAATCGTCAAGAGTCTCAATACCGTAATGTATCTTAAGATCATCTGCAAACAATTCATAGTGTGAGTCTAGAATGTTAGTGATATCATTAATAAATATTATAAATAGTAATGGTCCCAAATTGGACCCCTGTGGTACTCCAGGTGGAGGGCAAAATATTTTAGAATTAAATCCACTACACATATTGTGACGCACCAGTTAAATATGAGACAAATAATATTAGTAGAGGTCCGCTAAGTCCAAGAATATTCAATTTTTTTAGAATTCGATGATCAATTCTGTCAAAAGCTTTGGTAAAAGATTGATGTTTTGGGAAATATATTGAGAAGATGAAGATAGATTGGCGACTGTTGAATGATTTTCCCTAAATCTGTGCTGACTAGGAGATATATAATTTGTTATAGAAGGATACATACGATTGTAGAGAGACATCTCAAGAATTTAGCGAAATTGCTAACAGATAATAGATAATACGAACCCAGGCTAATAATAGTTCGGGCATAATTTTACAACTAATATATGTAAATTAAGGAGATTATACTACAACCCATCTGCAAATGCCCTATATAATAAAGACTAAACAAATTAGATCAAAACATTTATTCTTCTGGCTATATGCCAAACGCCGAGCACTGAATTACACGACAAAATTTGCCGTATTTTGTCTAACAGAGTTAGCACTAAAATACAATAATTCAAATTGCTCGAAAACCACTGAAGCGGTTGTAGTAGTTGTAAAATTATGCCTGGTCGAACTATTATGAGCCTGGGCTCGTAGATAGTTGCTAGTTAATACAGAAATTGTTCTATAATTACATAGAATATAATTAATTATCATCGACTTTTTGAACTTGACCAATGCGAACTAAAACGATTGATCCGTACAATGAATTAAGTATACCAAGATAACACTTCATTTTGCCAAAGGGTTATTTGTATTCAGGCAATGAAACTTTCTTGCCATAACCTGTACGCGTTGAACTTTTTCTGAACTGCTTCTGTGGAAATGTTAATTCGCCGTTCCACTTTGAAGAATGCACTTGAAATTCGCTTATTGTAGCACATGCAGTATCGGTACTTGATGTTTGGGTTATTGAACCCAGGTACACCAATATGTGTGAGCATAGCAACGGTGCCAGAGGCACCCTGCGTCTCATTATCACCACCGCCGTGTGATAAATCGTAAAGCGCCACGGTTAGTTCACAATATCGCCGCTTGTCACTGGATTTATATTCTTCATACATAAATTAAATATGTATAAGGGCATTACAATAAGAGGCAACAATAGCCACACATTTCAATTTCAAATTTACGTTAATACGTTTCGTGAAAAACGGGCGATGAATAATAATGGAGTGTAAAGTACGAACTTGACAGATATAAAAACACTCCATCAAAAAAAAACGGTCGTATTTCGACTCGCCCTCCCTCTGTACCTGGAGGGCACTGAAACTGAAGAGGGTTTTATTTATTTTTTTCCTTTGAAGGGAAATGATGCTAATAGAAAGTCATTGGCGCAAAATCGATATCGCGCAGCTTTCCACTCTACCATAGCATTTAAGTAATCGTAAAAGTATGCACAAGAAATAATAGGATAATTATCTGAATCGATTGCCCAAATGTTTGTTTCATAACGGTATATATTTGCAATGATTCAGCTGCGTTGAGAAACAAATGGTAATATTGTTAATGATTCCGATTCTACAGGATGCAGTAGAGTATAAAACCCACATGTATCTATAGAATCTCATATAATTAAAGTTAAATATTTAGAACAGATTACATAATCAGTTCAGCTTTTAATAATAAGAAATGGAAACAGAGCTACTGATTTCTAAAGACAAACCACTCAAGAAGCATGTGCTCGTCTCCAACAATGTTGTCTAAAATTTCGAGTTGTTGTTAATGTTGGTCACCGTGAACAAATCTTACATCTTCTGTTCTATCCTCAGAATGGCTAGTAAGTATTCTGAAAACTAATACTAATATATCCAAGTATTTCCAGGCTAGTACTTGATTAGCTGGATCTGTTAGATGATGTTGATATATGTAAATTTAAAATAAACAAACCTTACCGTCAATCTTACTGGTCTAGATCCACTTGTATCTAAATACAAGTGTAAAAAACTCAAGTGAATAATGAAAAGACATGAAGGTAGGTGCATAATCTTTCTTCAGGGAAAAAGAAGGAATAAGTTATCAATCGCTAGAGGTTATGCGTATTGTTGTTGAGGTGTTTTGAAACTTTTACAGGAATGAATTTACGTTTCCGCATTTAGATGGTTTTCTTTGTGTTTCTTTTGTATGTAAATCTAATGTTTTACAATTGCTCGTGACAAAAATAGTAAAAACATATTTTACAATACGTACAATAATCTTTTTGTAACTTGTATAATGTAGAAGATATACCAAATTATTTTAGACCACTACAGAGTTTAGGTTTACAACACCAAAAAGTTTGGTTTATTTACACTCCTGGGCAAAATTAACGCAAGGAAAACGTGGCAATTTCTGGACAAACAGTCAAAATAAGGCTTAATGAAGAAGGATTGGATAGTATAAGATGAGCAACTGCACCACTGCTCACCAGAGAACATAGTTATTAGACTACGTTTTTCAAGAGAACACAAGGGTAGGATAAATTGGACTATTGACGAGTGGAGGAGAGTTTTATTTTCAGACGAAACAATAGTAAGTCTTAATTCAGCAGATGGACGTCAACAAGTCTGGTGGAGGTCAAAGGAGAGGTTTGGATACCAGTTTTTGGTGGATCAATAATGTTCTGGGTAGGAATGTTTCGGTGGTCGCACGGATTTGGTTTCTATACGGGGGAGATCCATGAATGCACATTTCTACATTGAAGACATAGTAGAAGAACAATTTAATTTTTAAGCAGGATAATGTCGGTCCCACATTGCTAGAGAGGTACTGGACCACACTCATTTTGTGAATATTCCAACTATCAACTGGCCACCAAGAAGCCCAGATATGAACCCTATAGAGCATCTATGGGATTCACTAAAATGATCAGTTAGGCGCCACATACCTGCTCCTATGACTGTTAAGGAACTCGAAAAAATCGTTGTTGTCGAATGGGAGAATATTCTTCAGGAAACTATTCACCACTTAATTAATAGCATGCCCAAACGAATAAAAATAGTGATAAGAGCTAGAGGAGGATCTACATACTACTGAATTCAAATTCTTATGAATTAATTTCACCTCCCGTGCTTTTTTAAATTTTTACATTAACACCGTTTTCATTGAATTTGATATTATTGTTCTCTTCTGTTATTTATTCATGTTTTCCCGATAATACCATTTTAACTTATTAAACATTAGTTGAAACCATTTAATTACAATATCACCTAGGTACTATGATTTAAATATTCGAAAAAATGAAAGGAATAATATGAAGTTTCACTGATTATTTTTAACACGGGTTTATTAAAAAAAATAAGTTTGAAAATTTATTCAGTCAAAGTACGTTCTGGAACCGTAGTGATTCAAACTTGGGTTTCCAGTGAATTTTGTGTGCAGGAACCATTTTAATGTACGAGAGTTGGTCCCAAAGTAATAGTATAAGTCTCTCAAATGATGTTGAGTATATGGGTTATAAGAATATGCCTGTATCTGGATGACTACAATGATTGGAGAGGACTTTGCATTTGAGGGAGTTGTCCATAACTTATCTTGTGCAATGTTGCCGTATTATGCAAAAAATCTACGATCTAAGGAAACTTGTATATTTTTAGCATATTATTAATGAAAATGAAAAGCTATCTCGACCTCACAAAGAACACGATTCAATATCTGTGAACTAACAACAGTGATAAACATGTTAATAACTCAAAAAGTTCACATTAATACTTTAGATTGGCGTCAAGAAACAATGATATCTACCAGTTGTTATTAAAATATTGTGATGAGGTAAAACTTATTTAAACGCCAAAAAATTACAACAATTTGTTAGTATAAACATTGTATAACGTTGTTCTAGTTTGACTTGTTGCCAACGAAGAGTTCTTCGTGTAACAACTATTTGGTCCTCTTCTTCGGAAAACAATTTTCTCTCCTCGTGTTTTCTTGCTTCTCGTTATAACTTTCTTTTTGTAGTAGTCTCGAATAATTATTTATTCTGTATTGTAGTCGATCCTAATATTATATTGTTAACGATTTTATTAAAAATTGTATAAAGACAACTGAAGATGTGGTAGCGGTTACAATCTCAGGTTTTGAAAATCAACATTCAACCAAATAAACACAGTCTTCAATGAAGCTAATTCTACTTGTTTTTTATGTAAACATTCACAGGTCAATTGTCTCCGATTTATTGCAGATTCTTGTAGAGAAATTCGTCTCAGATTTTCAGAATAACGTTCAAATGATCAAGAAAAACAAGTTTCGTAAAAAGTGCCAGGAACTTCATCGATCTTTTACAGCAAAGCCAGTTCTACTTATTGTTTCGTTACTTAATCGTTCAGAGGCCAATTATTTATTTATTGCAGATTCTTGACATTGAAACAACGATCCCACACTCACAAGAATTTACATTTCGCATAATATATTATTATATTATATAAATATTTTGTAATGTATCAGTCGAGCATAAATTTAATGCGGAGGTAATTAAATACGGAATATTTATACAACTGAAGGTCTGACTCGGGAGAAACTCCAGTCCAAACAAAAAGTAATTAATTTCGTATAAGAGTAATCGTTATATTATTATACGTAACAAAGCAGGGCTGTATGTACGCTGGAAAATCTACAGTTTTTCTATAAATTGACTATGCTGGTGACGTTTGGATATTTGAATATTTATAACAAGCGTTATATTCGTTTCAGCGTTCTTTAGTGGAAATTTAAAACAATAGCACTAATGTCAATGTTTAATCTTGAAAATCAGGCAAAAGCTAGGTAAACAGTGTTTTAACAATCAACATTTTTATAACAATTTACAATAAACGTTTATATAAAAAATATAAATATAAGTTTGGCGATAGCAAGGATAAAGAGTGCATCATGTCTCGACCGGGAATCGAACCTGGCTCTCCCAATTTCCGGTTGGTTGCTCTGACCGCTGAGCTATCGAGGCACACCATTATCCTTACCAATGCGCCAGTTTTAACGCGTCGCTACAGTACTCCCTCCCTAAAGACATGGTTTGTCTCGATACAATTTAACGGGAATGTGACCGCGTTCGCCATTCTTACGAACCGTTGTTCGGTAACTCCCGGACTATAGGGTGATGGATAGGACGGGAATCGAATCCGCGAATTTGAGATGTAAGGGAGGTTGGATGTACTGGAACGAATCACATCACGTCGGGGTCACCACTTTGGCGATAGCAAGGATAAAGAGTGCATCATGCCTCGACCGGGAATCGAACCCGGCTCTCCCAATTTCCGGTTGGTTTCTCTGACCGCTGAGCTGTCGAGGCACACCATTATCCTTGCTAATGCGCTAGCTTTAACGCGTCGCTACATAAGAAATTCTGTCCCCACGTTGACACACCTGGCTCCACATACGCCCATTGACAGCCGTGATGGTATGTATATATACATATTAGTTTTAACTTTTGTAAATATTAAAAAGTAGAAACTCTTGTATATAGTGTATATAGTACTCGGAACCAGGACACATCTGTTTCTCAGGGGTCAAATTGCGATTATCTCAGGCAACAAGTTACTTGAAATACTGCTTCAGCCATTCGCATGTTAAGACACCAGGCTATATATATATCGGCTTTTGAGATAAGTTTTTCAATTAGTCAATACCCACAACTCACCCCGAAACATTCTCCTCTTTCAGTACTATCTTGCTCGCTATTCATTTATTCCAAATAAACGTAGCTATAGCAACAACGTAATCTCTCGCATTATTTCACATCACACGCCCCACAGACCGCCATAATATAATAATTAGTTCCCCCCCTGTTAAACAAAATAAAGAGCCCAACAGGAAAATGATATCGTAGGTAGATTCTTAAGGTTTGGTTTAGTTGGTTGGATCAGGGTTAAAATATGCAATTAGTGTTTTTCTGAGGCTACTCAAACTGGTTTTTAATTATTTAATCTTTTCAAGCAAAAGCAAGATATTGTGTGTAAGAAATACTGTATAGTAATTACTAATTAACGTGTTTTATCAACATTAGCTTAACTTTTGTTTTCTCTCTGTTTCAGGTAAGAACCATTTATTTCCAAAAGTATCCCTAATGGTGGTAAAGTATATAGCTTATTATTTTTTATTTAATAACATTCATCTATACTGAAAAATTAAGTATAAAAGTATCTCAAGGTTTGATGCTGTTTAAAAAAAAGATTTTGCCAGATTAATACAAATGTATAGCGTTTCCATGCCTATATTACAGATCCGTTGCATAATTTCATCGATTATTTTAATTTTAGCAATATTACATCGCTAGATGACGAACGGTCGTCCTCTTCATGGACATTTGAGTTAGATTTCCTATTGGAGTTAGCCCCGCTAAGTAATCTTGAATTGTGAAATCTCATTGTTTAGTATTCCTTTTAGCTCTTTTTCTGCTCTCTTCCATCTTACCTTATCCTATGGATCTCTAGTTCTCATCCTTATTTTTCTTAGTTTACGCTTTGACGAACATTCTTCCTCGACCACCCTGGAGCAACTCTGATGCTGGATTTTTGTGTCCACTTGTAGTAGCATCTCAAGCGGCTTGTAGTATGGTGTTGTTTGTCAGAGACTATACAGCTAGGTCTAAGTTTATTGATGTTTTCAGTGCAACATCTCTAATTATTCATTCCTTGATCAAATATTTAAACAACTACCAGTCTGTCTTCTTATTGGTGAGTGTTGCGGGTTTTTATATGTTCTGGATGTTGCGTTGGTGTTGGTACTTTATAGTATAGTTATTTATTAATTTTTTTTGTAAAAACGATATTCCGATCATATATACTCGTACAAAACTGCTGAAATAGCTATTTAAACCTTCGTCCTGTTTATAACTAAATTCTATTATCGGCGAAAATGAATCGAAGGCAAACAAACAAAAACATCAAACTGTGGGAATAAAGGTATAAACATCGTTTGTCCACGAAAATAAATACTTATTTTATATTTTTCAATAATAAAAGAAATTTTAAATTGCCAACACAATATTTACAGGCAAGTTTTACCTGTCAGCACTATTCACAGCATTGATTGCCCAAAACTACGGTCACTAATATACTATAAACTGAAGACTAATCAATGCATTTGCGAAATACAGTTGCTGGGATAAAGTACGGCCATACATTTTTTGTGGTCATATACAAAACAAAACATATGAAAAACCGCACAGTCTGAATAGAAATTAGTCTTGCACCTGCAGGCAACGACCTTAAAATGAAATGCTGATAGACAATCGGGCTTTGTTTTTACATTTGATATATTATGAATGATGAATGAGAGAAGTCATTCTCATCGATAGTCGCTCGTTTAGTAAATGTTCTCTTTCCATAGATAATCGACGTATTAAATTATATATACAAGAATAATTGCTGCTTAAAATAGCTGGATTTATGGTTCTTTTATAGCGTAATATGTTACGGCATGAAATACTTTGGAAGTTTATTTTATGCTGTAGTTAAGCAGCGATATAGGACAAATTGTTTCTGAGGGAAACTCGGAGCCTGTTAAGAGTTCACACTCACAATATTTGGCAATTGGGAGATATCGTAAAGAAATGTTTATCGGCCGAACATGTTATATACGTGCATTTTTTATTCATTTATTTTTTATTTAACACTAATTTGGTTTGGACCAAAGAGGCTTCAATACCAAAGCTTCTTTGGTCCAAACATTCTTCTAAAATACTTATTATATCTATAAAATAGTTTTAAGAATTTAATTAGTTTAATTATTGTTAATAATAATTAGAGCCGCTCGGTTCGTCAGCGCACCAGAGGTTCGCAGAGCAGAGTGGCCCCACATACATTCTACATAATGAATTAGTATTTTGCAACTCAAAAACGTTCATATCAAAATACGCAGAGCATCACCGAACAGATGTTTAACAACTACTGTGAAAGTAAAGTCAATCGATCGAGCGGAGACACTGATTCACCCACTCAGCGTCCTCCAGTGGGTGCATATATACAGTGGCTGATATAAAGCCTACTATATTTGTTTAAAATATTTGATCAAGGACTCGGAAAACTTTAAGGATTTTATGTATTTTTTAAGAGGTTTGGAGGGTCAGTCAACGCCTTTATAAAATAAGGTAGACGTGTTTCGCATGAATTAACAGATAGTACATAATACAAGGTGGGGCAGAGCAACTTGCTTATTTCAATTTGGCACCCTGAAGCGATGATTGCTCGTAGGGGGTGAGGGTGGTACTTTCGAGAGGGCGGGGCATAAGGTTGTAGCTCCGCTTGATTTAGTTAGCATCATGGAGTGGACGAAGGTGGAGCGCGCGTTCGCTGTTGATGCACACTTTTCTAACGGTCGCTCAATCATCGCCACGTAACGTGCATTCCGTACCCATTTCAATATTGCGCCCCGTGGTCGTGTTCCTGGCCGGCAGTCGATTGTTTCATGGGTAAATAGCTTCAGGGAAACTGGTGATCTAAGGAAAAAAACCTAGGCTTCCACGAACAGCAAGATCACCCCCAAAACATTAACATGGTAAGGCTTTCTGTTTTACGACCCCTTCAGCGTTCTGTCCGAAAACATGCAGCTACTGTTGGGTTGTCTGCTCGTTCTGTGAGGCGATCCTTCATGAAGAACTAAAATTTTATCCCTACAAATTGATGGTGGTGCAGGAACTTAATCCACGCGATTTTGTTGCTGGAGAAAATGCATGTGAGGCGCTTCTTGGCATGCCTCATGACACATTTGTTTTTTTCAGTGATAAGGCTCACTTCCATCTTTTGGGATCTGTAAATAGGCAGAACATGCGCTATTGGAGCCCTGATAAACCCAGACAACTTCATCAGCATCCCCTACATTTACAACGTGTAATAGTTTGGTGTACACTATCGCGAGTTGGAATAAGTGGTCCATGGGTTTTTGAAGACAACGAACGGGCAGTTTCGGTGACTTCTGACCGTTATGTCCACATGATTCAGGAATTTTTCCTGCCAACACTCAACGAGATGGATGTAGGAGATGTATGGGTGCAGCAGGATGGTGTCACAGCACACACAGCACGTGTACCTATGACTGTTTTGCGGCAATACTTCCCAGGACGCCTCATCCGTTGAGGGGTGATCTGCAATGGCCAGTACGGTCGCCTGATTTAACCCCCTGCGACTATTTTTATGGGGCTATCTAAAATCACTTGTTTACAACGATCGTCCTAGGACTCTGGCTCACCTGAAGAACAACATTCGTCAAGCTATTACCAACATGTCCGTCGATATGCCGGAAGGAGTTAAGCGAAACTTCCGAGTTCGATTAACGCAGTGCATTGAGAATAATAGACGCCACCTGCCTGATACCATGTAAACATAAAATTTAAATGTTGTACTTGATGCTGTTCAAAGAATTAAATATATATGTATATAGATAGAATTAAATATGTACATTACTTTCTTTAAATTTAATTTCTAAATAAACAAGTTGCTCTGCCCCACCCTGTAGTTAACTACATTTTTAAAAAGGTAATCTAAAGGGTCTTCAATAATCTAAAATATTTATGAATGCTGAATTTGTGAGGTTTTTTATTAACAATTTGCTTAAAATATTTTTTAGTTATTCATCAAAATTGTTCATTGTGAATAAATGATTTTAAACTCTTATTCAAAAAATTATTTAATAATAAAATTGACGCACAGCGACAGATCAGATACCCAGTGAGTCCGTAAGGGTTGGAATAGATTAAGTAGATTTCATTCAATTCGATAGATTCAATAGAACAAAGTTGGAATAGAGTTCCTATTCAAGTTTCATTCTGCCCAAAATTGAATGTTCAATTTTTTTTCTACTTGTCCGGTAACGGTTCTATCGAATCTTCCCCTGTTCACTGTATGTATGTATTCGCATTTTCTGAACATAGGTTTATCTTGACATTGAAAGGAATCCCACTCCAGAGCCATTGTTTACATGCCGTGTATATCTATCTCATAAGCAGTTGGCAGGGCATTTTATCTTTTCCTTGGCTTGATAAATTGCCGTTCACACGGAACAGCGACGATAAAATTTAACAATATGCGGATTGCACAGGACGTTACTGCACGAGTTCAAGGTTCCCTGGTAAAAAAAATTCTGCGATGCTCTTAATCTTCATCATTATCATATAATATTTATAAAGTAAATGTGTATTTAAAACCAGATTTGTCTTATAATACAAGGTGGCGCAGAGGAAATGCATGCTTTTCAATTGAGCATAATATTGTTTATTTTCAAGATAAATAAAAAATAATTACAACACAATGAAGTAACATTAGTGCAGATTTTATTCATAACACTTTTAAATTGGGTGCGGAAAATGATGTCACTCAAATGTCGCTTTCTTCCTAAATGAAACATGATAAATCACATGATCTTGTAAGCCAATTGATGTCAGCATTCCGCGGGACAACATGATCTCTCACTTTCATAAAACAGTTGTACACAAACTATTGTATAGTATGGTTTATAGATGACAGTCGTTAAATAGTGACGCCCTATCTTTGACAGGACACAAATGGCGCGCAATTCAAATCCTATTGTTCCAACTGAGACGCCCTATACAAGTACAGCCTTACTAAAGATGTAAATATGAGTAAAATATCACACATATCGGCGTCTTAGATAATCATACACTGCATATAAATATCAATTTATAATTTATGCAGGGTATCTGCGAAAGGTTGGGAAACTGGAGATATAACTAGTGACCAAAATATGTAGATTGAGCTGAATATGCCTTGTACAAATATTGCTGGTTTCAGAGATACGGAGTGTTCAACAATTAATTTTATTTAAAAATTTCTTAATTTTGAAAGTTGTCATAGTATAGATACAACAAATAAGAATTTTCAACTAATTTTAAGAAAACTAGTTACAACGGATAGTATTTATTCTGGGTATTTTTCCAATCAATATTACCTCTTAGCTGCAGATACATTTACGAGCCGAATCGCTCGTGAACCATTCGTTAAAAATAGTTTTACAGCGAACATCTACTGAACTAAACACGATCCATGGGAGAGGAACTAACCGTGAACCATTAACAGTCTTGCTCGGTACGCTTACTTGCAATAATGCTGATTTTTATTTTGGTTTTTTCACGCAGGTGAGAAGCCAACAGACCATTTTCTTATATTGGTCTGCAGATATATTCATTCACCTAGTCAGCACCTATTTCCCTCCACGCATCTTCTTTTAATTTTTTTTTTATAATGATCCTTGTGTTTACGATTCCACAATAACGATTTCGTTTTATAAATGTCAATTAGTTTGACTACATTTTTCTCTGTCCACTCCATAATTATTATAATATAAAAATTATTAAATAAAATTATAAGGGTAGGCAGATTATTAAATAAACAAACAACCGAGAGAGAAAAAATCATACAAAAGGGCACAAGAAATAAATAGAGGTTCGCGAGCAGAAGAAAAACAACGAACTGCATACGACGCCGTCTCAATTTGAACTGCGAACGCCTTTGTGTTCGTCAAAAAAAAAACCGACAGGAAGTGGATCGTAACGAAGCGTTCAAGAGCGGTTCGTTCGACGCTCTAAACCCCGTCTCAATCTTGAGAACTAATGGTTCACGGGCGGCTTGCGAACAGTTCGGCTCGCATATGTGTACCCACCTTTACAGGTCCATTCTAAATGCATGTAACAATCCACTTAAATCGGAGAACGTTCAAATATCTAACAGACAAAAAAATCTGTCTCGTTCCCTTGACCAAAATGTTACACACACTTGCCTTTACCACATTCTCGAGTTTTTGCCGTTTTACAGAACAGATACTGAGGAAACGAATTTCGCAAATGGCGGTTATTACACTTCGAAAGCGTTCCTTGTTACGCCATATATTTTGCTAATGAGGCGCAATCTGAATCATTATTTATTAATGTGGACGCATGGGAAAATTGTTATTAAATCCGAAATAAGAGTAGGTATGCATTTTTATTGTACGTATTTCCGTTGTATTTTATAACATAATAGAGAATACATAGCTGAATAGGTTCTATAAGTTGAATATACAGGGTATCTAAAGCGTAAAATTCAAATGTCTGATGTCCCGAGTCAATAATATATACTCGTACGCTGTCTCAGTTGGAAAAACAGGATTTGAATCGCGCGCTGCTTGTGTTCTGTCAAAAATACAGCGTCAATATTTAATGACTGTCATCTACAAATTGTACGACGTTAATATGCCGCGATTAACAATTCAACAATGAATAGTTTGTGTACAAATGTTTTATGAAAGTGAGTGATCGTTTACAGTTGCATTAAGAAAAATTCGCAGAAAATTAGGATAAAATGAAGCACATACGGAGTTAACAGTTCGTAACTTAGTCAAGAGAGTTGAAGAGACGGGTTCTGTTATTGATAAATCAACAGCAATACGTCCTCGTCGTGGTCAGTCAGATGCAGATATTGCTGCAGTACTAGAAAGTCTACGGAAGTATCCCAATACATCAATTCGACGTCGTGCACAACAATTGATAACGCATCGGATTTTAAAGAAAGATCTGCATTTGTCAGCATACAACATTCAGTTAACACAACAGTTAAAAGTTACAGGCCATTTACAACGTCGTACATTTGTTAATTGGGTGTTAGAAAAGAAACAAGGTGATGCTTATTTTTGCAACAAAATTTCGTTCGGCGATGAAGCACATTTTCATCTTGATGGATACATCAGCAAACAAAATTGTCGAATTTGGGGTGTTGCAAATCCACATGCTGTTCACGAAACACTAATGCACCCACAGAGGTGCACCGTTTGGTGCGAATTTTGAAGTGGTGGAGTAATTGGACCATACTTCTTTGAAAATGAAGGTGGTAATGCTATCACAGTAAATGGGGAGAGCTATCGTGACGTGTTAAAGAATTTATTTTTCCACCAAATTGATGATTTGGATTTGAACAACATGTGGTTTCAACAAGATGGTGTAACGTGTCATACAGCACGTGCGACCATAACTCTGTTGCATACCAAATTTCCTGATCATGTAACATAACACAACTGAACTTTTTTCTGTACAACTCTGTAATTTTGTGATAATTTTGTGCGAATTTTTCTTAATGTAACTGTAAATAATAGCTCACTTTCATAAAATAGTTATACACACACTACCAGTTGTTAAATGCCGCATATTGACGTCGTATGGTTTGTAGATGTTAAATATTGATTCCTTATCTTTGACAGAACACAAATGGCGCACGATTCAAATCCTATAGTTCCAACTGAGACATCCTATATTCCGTTGAATAAAAAAATGTTTGTTAAATTTTTTTTACTAATTCTCTTCAAGGGTGCGAATTAGCCAAAACTTCTTCGTAATCTTATATTTATTTATTTTTTTTTAATATTGGAATTAAAATTACTTACGTCCAATATTCTTTCTATCTGACGTAATATTGAACCACGATCAATGTTCCATTACCGTTGCACGGCTGACCCTATGTGTACATATAATACAGGGGCGTAGCGTGAGAAAAGAATTTAGGGATGTGATAAAAATTTTACAAGGGGAAGACGTATAGTCGGATATATGGTAACCCATATGAAAATGGTAAAAATAAAAAAAGACACTAACCTAAAATTATTATGCCGAGGTATATGTATATCCTAATTTTTAAAATGAAGTTCAATTCTTCGGTTTTTGTTTGTCCAGAGAAAACATCTGTCCCTGTTTCTTCAAATGCTGGAGACGATCTCATATCTTCTAACGAGGCACTTTCAATATTTATTAATACTAAAGCTGACAGTCTTTCTTGCTTTTGAGAATTTCGCAGATAAATCTTTATTCTCTTTAAACATGAAAGTGATCTTTCCGCGAAACTGCTTGTGGCAGGAATACGCAAAATTAAACGATACAATTTTGATGACTCCGGGAAAACAGAAGATCATTGAAGGGACATAATATATTGGTGAAGCTCAAACACGGTGCTCTTTTTCATATCGGGATCACTATAAATCACTGAAAGTTCACTTTTTAAACGATTTGCGTGACAAAGAATGTTCCATATGTATCTACTAAAGAAGAAAAAAGTTCGTCAGGAAAACATTTCAAGAATGAAGTAAATTGTGTGGAATCTAGATTTAAGAATTTCAGTTTAGAAATTTCACTAAACTGTTCACTAATGTTCAAAGTAATAACGTCCAAAATTTCATAAAATAATCGTGAGTAAGATGCTTTTCTTATCTTCTTCAGGAATTAATCCAAACGCATTCTTTTACTTGGTGGTTGATTTTCTAACATAAATCTGTCTATACAGTCCCAAATGTCACTAAACTCGTTTCTCATGTTTTGAATATGTGATTTGAAATCGGCGATCTTTTTATTGCAGTAACTAATATCTGATATTTTTGTCTGTATAATTTTAAACATACTCTGGGAATGTGGGAATATTGCAGAAAACACTGCTAAGAAAAATTTAAAATCAAAGTTAAAAGGCCTCTAGCACAAATAACGGTTTCCCGATCCCATTCCTCATTTTCATTTTCCACAATTACCTGAAACAGCGCTTCCAAATCTTCCTTACGTTATGGCGACAGTCGCCAAGATGCGTTCACATAATCGCATACTTGAGTTCGGAAATAACAACAACACCCACTCGAGGCTCCACTGTTGACTGCGTAAGATCACTGACCTTTTTGCCCATCTAACGCGTAGCTTGGATGTAACGTGGACCATCGCATTTCAGCACTGCAGCAAGTAACGCGGGAGTCCAATAATTTCGTGCGCCTTCACGGCCGATTTGAAATCAAAAAGTTGATAATAGCGTAAATAATGTATGTTTGCGGTCGGTTTAAAATAATAAAAAATTGTAATAATGGAATAAATCGGTTGAACTTTTAAATAACACTAATTTGCCAATTTTTTAAGGTATGCGACGCATCACTCGCATCTGTGTACGCTACACCCCTGATGTAATACATCAAGCGAACGAAAAACAAAAATAAAATCATAAGTCATAAACATAAATAACGCCCCTCTGTACCCTCTCGGCGACCGGGCATATGGTGTGGATTTATGGGCGGCCATTTCACCGTATCAGATTACAAAAATTATAACTGGCGCTAATCGGGTAGGCCATGTGAACAGGCCGTAACTCTTGGGAGATTAATCGGAAGTTGTTCTTCTAAAGCGGAATGTCAACAGAGGCGAACTGTCGAAATTCGGGTCACGATTCGTCGGTCCTTTTTTGCCGATTCTGACGCCTGATTGCGTCACGGTTGAAACCAAATGTTTTTTTGTCGGTATCTATTGGGCGTCACCTGTGCAAATATGTTTTCTTCCTGGCGAAAGTTTGATATGTTAATAAATTGAGAATATATTAACAACAATACCGCATTATTTACTATAATAACTAGACTGAAAAGCTAATAAACAAATGTTCTTAGTTAGCTTGGCATTTGGTTTTTGTAATTTACTGTTTTTTAAATCGCGATTGGCGAATTTTATGATGTAATAAAACGCACTCTAGTATAGAGGGACAAAGAATAATTTAATGAAAATCTACATAGATATGTAGAAGGTACATTTTTTAGTATATCTTTTAGTTTTGCCCCAATTGAATCTGAACGAGCTAATTTATTAAAATTATCTATAAATATATTTTCTAATTGTATTATGTATTCTACAATGTGCTGTGATGATACTGTCAAACCGCCAAATGGTAAGTTCTCTTAATTAACGTAAGCTTTTGCTTTAGAGAATAATGTTGCCTATGTCTCTAAAGTATTTTGTTCATTGAATGCTACACACAATTTGCAGGAGTGTTGTAACAAACACTTTTTTAATAGATAACCAGTAACGCAAACTAAATCTCTTCTGTACCCTCAAGTTTCTATAATCCCTTGTAAAAACATTTAAGGCTTTTCTTGCGACTGATTCCGAGACAATAAATTCCTTACAGTTTTCTACCAAGTCGGGACTAATGTTTAATAAAATTTCATTTATCTCATTCATGCATTCTAATAAAACAGTCTTCAGGAAAATGTAAACTGCAAATTTTTATTCTACTATTACATCGATCCCGTGTAAGATTAGCATATTTATGGGTGCTAACAAATCCTAATGATTTTTTCCAACTCTGCTATCTAAAAAGTACTTTATGAATATCTACACGATATAAATTTAATGTATCTAATCCGAGCTGTAGCTATTAAATGCGTAATCAATTATATTATTTAGATTCATCTTTTGGACATCGAAAAAATGAGATACTAGATCCTATTTTACTGTTACTGCCGTGAGCAGAACACAGCGCCATTTTTATCTATTCAAACGCAAATTAATAAAATTCACAATCTAAAATCCGACCGGTATAATACTTCGGATAATACGGAGACTGGCGGTATACATGAGCCACGTGCTAGTTAGCTAATTCTCGCTGGACGACGAGACGGGGTAAGGAGGGAAAGTTTCGAACCAAGCTAGAGAATCTTTTAGTCTTAGTTTCTGTTCGGTGGTGATACTAAACTCTAACAACAAAGTCTATTAACCTCAAGATGCTCCACTTGTATAGGTATATCCCCTGATTTTTGTAGATAACATCATCCCACTCATGTATTCAATTGTCACATCACTTTAACACGCATAGGAAAAATAAACAAACGTTTAAATCAGATTAGATTTAGGTTTAGTCTATTAAAATTATATACAATCAGCTCTTTTAGTTTGTAAACATTGACTAATAATTTAAAAATTGTCTTAATTTCAATATTATTTTTTATATAACGAATGAGTTAATTCCCCTCAAACATCCTCATACTATAAACAAATAGATATTACCCATGGCCAAAGAGAAGCAAAAGTGTAGAAGTAGTATTTTCAGTAATCGCAAAATCGAAAATAAACACTTGGACATCTCGCTTCAAGCTGTTTAATTCTATTACTTACAGTACCCCTATCTGGACAATCCGATATATGGAGAGACTTAAGCGGGTACAAATACGATTCTTTGAAAGACTCTTACCCTCGGCAATAAATGTAAATCTTCTAGTCAGGCTTGAATGTGGAGTACTGCAAATGTCTCTAGTAGTTATTAATTGGGTATTGAAACTCCTTTCAATGATAACAGGTTTAAAAATGTATACAACGGTGCTAATCCCAAATATAACTGACAATGAGTTAAACAAGTCACTTCCTTTTTTTATAGACTGCGATTAGTAGGTATAGGGGCGGTTGGGCGGTAAGGCACATTTTTATCCACAATTATCCACATTTTTATCTACAATTATACACTACCCTTATGTTACAGAGCTGTACGACCTGTTTAAATGGACTGTGCGACTTGTAGGGACTGTATGAACTGCACGACTTGTAACATGAGGGTAGTGGATAATTGTGGATAAAAATGTGGATCCCTGCGGCGCACCAGTAATTAACACCTGCGAGCGGCAACCCTTTGATATATTCTGACGCCTCAAATTTTTGTAAATTAGGTAAAAACGCAAGTTTCAATTTTTCCACGACACTAGAAATTTTCCCGCGCTCAACCGTCTCTATACCTACTACCCTTATGTTACAGGGCTGTACGAGCTGTCAACACTAGAAATTACTTCAGAAATTTGGGAAAAAAGCTCTTTGGCAAATTTGAAGTCAACTAAAAACCTATGCAATAAATGTAAAGCTTCTTGTTGGACTATCATAAATTAACACACTCCTTGTATTCCTTAACTCTACAAGAATATTTTTTATTCTCCTAACCCTTAACTCCACGTATTTTAATACGCTCACCTACATAATAAGAAATATTTCTCAATTACAGCTCATAATCGGTATATACGATTTTCATGTATAATGGTATATTATACACTATAGATTCCAGCGAAATATGTACTGTATGCGACCTAAATGTGGCATCTTAATCTTGTAAATCATTTTTTCCGGTGTGTAATTTAAAACTCTGGAAGAACTTTCTAGGGCTATGTCAACAATATCACAATTCCTACAGCAAAATTGATGTATGGTCTTATTCTAGAATTCCTAAAATTTCGCTCTTTTATATTAAATCAATAACAATTGATTTGGTCAATGGTTTCCCCGTTTTTATCTCTTTATTTTTCTTTTACTTAATTATACACTAAGCACAAAAATTAAGGGATGTAAAGAATCCTAAATTTTTAGGTGATTTTCAAATGGCTGTAACTTGGAGAAAAATAGTGGCAAAGCAATTTTAAAAAATGTAAATTGGAGCTGCAAGTTTCTAATTTTCACATCTTGAGTTAAAAAATGTTTACCATCAGCAGTTTTTGAGTAATCATAAGAAAAGCATCGGACAAAAAATCAAAACTTTCTCTTGTCTTTGAAAATGTCCACGGACATCAATAAATGTTTTTCAGTAATTGTATTATAAAACTATTTTAGACAATTTTATCTTCTTTAATTTAAGCGATTCAAAAACCTTGTGCGTTGATTTTTCGCTGAGTTATCGTCGCTCAAAGCAAAAAAGTCAGTTTTGACTTTGGTAATTAATTACTCGGGAAATATTTTTTTTTACAATCATTAACATTTTTTGTTAAAAAAAATATGGATAGGCAGACGATAAGCAATAGATTGACCTCCAAGAACTCCCGACATAACCCCCTTATATTTTTATTTATGGGAGTTACGTGAGAAATAGGCTTTACAGGAAGCTTTACATAACTGATGATTAAATTAAGAGAGGTTATCCGAAAAATTCCGCCCTATACCATTATTTTTACTGTAAATGCAGTCTAGGACCAAATAGGTTATTGCCTAGTTCGGAATGGCGGTCATTTTGAACAACTGTTGTAAAAAATTATTTTATTCAATTATTTTGTTTGTTCTAATGGTACAATTGATAATAACGTTTTTTCTACGGAAATAGGAAACGGAAAATTTCGAAATTTACCAAATTACGTTAATTCCAAATTATATTTCGAATTCTGCCAAATTTCGATTTTCTTTTGTTTTTTAATTCTACATTCTGAATTACCAATTTAAAATAAATGCTTTAAAACAAGGTAGCACACGAATTATTTTTATGTGGAGGTTGTTAGGACTTTATTCCAATCTTTAGGAGCATGCTGTATACAAAGTACGTTAAAACTACATAAACATACAATTCTTTAGAACCAGCAAAAACGCTGTCTTAAGTTTTGGCTTGTTTAATTTTCATGCAATGTTTTATATTTTATACAGTAAATAAAACAACTCCATAATTCTCTTTCTTGGATATTATATCGATGTAATCCTTCTAAAGATAAAATAAAATCGCAACATCAGCGTTTCTTTCCGACTAGACTAGGATGAAACGGATATTCTCTGCACTGTCATCACTACTGGAATCGCATTATCTTATGACTGAAGCCGGTAGCAGTTGGCTATATATGTATGCATGTGCCCAAATAAGTACGTGCATTTCACTTCCTTAGAAATGCACGTGTTGCATTTGTAAACTTTTACGAGGCTTTTATTGGCGTTATTTTGATATTATTATGTGAGAAGACTTTCAATTTACTAAACTATAATATTCCCCAAGCATAAAACATGGGTCATAGTGTATTTTATGTTCATTTTCAACATAAAAAATTCCCTTGTCTCGCCAACAATAGAGCTAAGCAGAACCGTTATTAAATTTTATTTAAAGCGTAAATAATTATAAATATTAATAATATAATAAAAATTACATAAAATGCGGTTAAAAAACTAATGAAAAAGTAATTTTTATAACGGAGATAAATATATAAATCCTTTTTTAAATATAAATAATGTAAATTACAATAAGCGAATAATCAAAAAATATCGAAAATGAAAATAATAAATATTGATAAATAAATAAATAAATAAAGCATATTTCCATAAAAAATCCTAATACTTCTACTATAATAAATAGCAACGACAATTTCCTTTAGTTCCTTATATTTAATCACTGTTTTCCAATGAAACGTAATATACAGAATGCGGCACGCTACTAAGCGAAACCTTGGCTATTTATATTGCATTTTTATGTTAAAATGGGGGAATTTGCATCTACGTACGATTTATCCATATCGAGATAGACCATTGACATTGTATATTGATCATTGTTGCCAAATTTATTACTCCCTCTGTCCCAAATTAGTTCGAAAAAATTACAAATAAAAACAATAGGCACACAAAGGCGGGTAAATAGAAACTGTAATTATTATTTTTTAACTAATTTCACAAAAATATTGATTTCGTACTCGTAATTATGGATATTAATTCTTATACTCCTATATAAAGGTAATTCTAAGCTGCTACAAACTAAGTAATATTAAGACGATTTTTGGCTGTTAATAGCTAGTTTGGCTGAAATAGCTTCAGGGTTACATGTTATGCTATGTGGAAGGCGGTTTTCACGTCTTAATTTTTCTTTATTCATATGTACAATTTTGCATGCTTTGCTCCCAGAACACATCATTATTTTTTCCATGCATGTTTGCAAAGTTAAAGAAATGTTGTCTAATTTCTCTCTCTCTCTCTCTCTCTCCAATTTATCGAAAGCAGTTTCCACAGCACCTATTAATTCATCTATGTCTTTGGTCGCCATCTGACGCGTTAAAAACATCCTAAATCAAGCAGTCAGGTCGGGACTATTTGGAGGTTGACATTTCAGTTTTAGATGCCACCCATCTTTAATTGCCTCTGCTTGTAGGTATATCAGGATCTTCAACGGATAAGTGAGGCTTCGCATTGTTTTGTTGGATGTAGATCGGACCATTCTTTGCAGACCGAGGAAACTTTGTACGACTTTTTTGGCAGGCATTATAAAGAAAGAAGAAACACGTTTAAATGTTTTACCTTCTTTTAATATTTGATGCAATGAAGCTCTTGGTACGACTATCGCATATGATAAACTTCTCAGGGTACTTCTTTTATGTAATGGAACGTTTCTCAGTTTTGCTAAATTTTCTGAATAATCTTTTCTCTTCCACATTTGCCTGGTTTTAATGAATTGACGTTATAGTATATACATCCAGAAAGTTTGGAGTTTTTTGGGTGTTTCCATAGCCTAGAAATTGTACGTCTATGAAACATGAATTACTCTGAAGCAACAACCATAGCACCATGTTTGAGTTCTTCATATTCACAACGTTGCAGCAGAAACTAAAGAACTGAATTTCGGGTAAATTAATCTTCTTGACGAATCACTCATTTTTGGCACTTTTCACAACGAATTAAATTGACAGCGGGTGCACTTTCAACACTTTGTTATTTACCAATCTGGTACCAACAAACTTGTAATTACAACCTTCAAACAAATTTATAAATGATGTGATTTTAAACTTCTCTTTTGAGTATTTAATTTTTTAGCTTCCTTAACTATTGCTTCCTGGATTAAATTGTATTTGACAATAATCAGCAGAAAAATGATCAAATGTGACAACTGATTTGGGACAGAGGGAGTATTTATTATTCGAAGTGTAGGCCTTTGACCTTAATTCTGTTTTAGCATCTAATAGAAAAAATCCAAGCACACAATAAGTAGCGTCAATACTAAGACAAGCTACGAAATGGCTGCCAAAATCGATATATTTAATCAGTGATTATAAAGGGGGAACTTATCGAGTTTATGGCTGGAGCATGTAAAGCTATTAGCGCAAAATAAAACCGTTCTGTTCCATTTATTACATACTTGACATTTAGTAATGAACTTTAGGAAGTGACTACTTCAAAGAAATTGCTACGATTACTTGTAAAATACTAAAGTGAAGATTTTCTTTCCACTTTTCTGGTATAATTGAAGAATAGTCTACATGCCATGCTTCCTCAACTAGCCCTTTCTTGCTTTATATATAATGCAATACAAAAAATTCAAAATTTATGGCAAATTTGAGAATTATTGTTTGAATAACACATTTTCTAGGTAATTTTTTTGAAAAAACTGTACCTGATTGTTGTTTCCAAATGTTGAGCTCTCGTTAACTGTCTCAAATTCTACATTATGTTTTTCTTTTTCAAATTGTCGGATACCTTTTCTCCTTGCACCCGTATTTGGCAATTTCCCATCAATCCAAAATAATAATAATAATTTAATTCTATAATACCATTTTATTTAATACTTCCGACATTTGGGAATTTCTAAATGACTCGTGCAAAGTTACTTGATGTAAATCTAATTAAATTGAATCAAACAAGTCGCATGCATCCAGCTAGTTATTTCTCGATTAGAATCAAAAGTGTCGGTAACGATTATGTCGGTGTATTATTTGATTTAACCAGTTAACTTTAATGAATGAAATATGAATTAATAACAAGAATCGCGATAATAACAGAAATTTAATAACATTAATATATTTAATACACTTACCGACAGTCAATCTAGTGACAAGGTTGGTGGAATACGAGCGCATTTCGAAGGCCAGCTTGCATTACTGCAATATAAGTAATACTAGGCAAATGTGGCATGGAATATACAGTATGTACAGCGTGGGTCAAATTGTGAAAGTAGGGAAACTTGTGAACATTTCAAAGCTTTAAATAACAGTGACATTTTAATAATTGAATCGTTTATTATCAAATTATTTAATGAGACAATAATAGTGACATAATGACCATGTGAAGAAAATGGTGTTTTATGGTAAAGGCTATGGTAAAATATTGCCTTAACTGGCGTTTAACTTCCCTTTAGATTCAAAATATGACATGTCCAAGCTGGTTTCTATAACTTTGTGCATCAACAGATGGGGTGGAAAAGCTCAAAACATAATAAGCTAATAAGAATGGCGATGCTTGCAATTTCGTGTGGATTTTGCAAATTTAGGCCCCTAAATTCCATATTTAATTGGTTTTATGTGTTGACGGGTCCGAGAGTTTTCCCTAAAAGTTATTCCTTGAATTTTTTTCCGAATTTATTTTTAACTTCCGACAACACTGTGTAAGATATACCTAAGTATCCATTGTACATAATACGTCAGATAATTGATATACGAGTACATTATAACCCATAGCGTCTTATATTGCGCTGGCATGAGACAATCGAATATCAATATAGACATGACAGTGCGGGAGTTGTACAAGGGTATCCATAATAACATTCTACCCCCTTAACGGGTTTTTGAAATAGAAAAAAAATGGTAAACACGAAAGTTGTAGGAAATTTTTCTGCGATCTCAGACATATATTTAGAAAAAAAATCGAATCTCGCGTTTTGGAGATCTAGACCAAACTTATGTTTTTTTAAATGGAACACCCTGTTTATTTTTCGATTTTTGAAATCTACGTGCTTTTCCGATTACAACAATATATACATATTATATCTTTGTTCTAGTAGTCTGCACAGTATCGCCCTTTGAAATATCGAATATCAAACAAAATCAAGATCGCCATGGAAAATATGAAACAATAATTACGAAAATTGTTCGATAGTTAAAATTAGATTTCATTTTTGATGTTATCATAGTTATGTTAAAAAGGATATTTCTGGATGGAACGTGACATTTTATTAAAAACTATAATTATAAATTAAAGACTATGTTCTATAATACCTCCATTTTGTGCAATACAGAGAGCATACGTCCTTAACAAATTTCGTTTGTAAGCCAAGATACCAGTCTCGTTCATGTCTCTGATCTCCCGACGTATTTTTTCTCTAAGTTCTTCTACGTTATTTGACCTTTCCGTATATACCCAATCTTTCAAAGTGTCCCACAGAAAGAAATCCAGTGGGGTCAGGTCCGGACTTCTGGCCGGCCATAAAATAGTTCCATTTGAATCTATCCACTTTTTATGTGCTGGACCACCGTCTTGTTACCAAACAATATCCGGCTCGTTCAATTGGATTATTAAATCAGAAATATCTCCTCTTAAGAGATCTAAAGATCTCTGTTTATAATAATTCTCGTAATTATTATTTCAAATGTTCCATGGCGATCTTGATTTTGTTTGATCATCATCATGAGGTCAACAGTCCTAAGACTGGTTGGACGCTAACCTCCAGCTTCTCCTATCTTGTGCTAACCTACGCATTTCGCTAATTGTGCTACAACCTACATCCCTTACTATTTGCGAGCAGTAGTCTAATCTAGGCCTACCTCTGCCTTTCTTCACTCCTATATCTCCCTCCAAGATATCGCGGACTATTCCCCCATGTCTCAGCAAGTGGCCTACCATTATATCTCTTCTCTTCTTTATGTTTTTCCACATACTTCTTTTCTCGCCGACTTTCTCTAATACTTCTTCGTTTCTAACCCTATCAGTCCACGGTATTTTCATAATTCTTCGGTAACACCACATCTCAAAAGCTTCTAATTTTTTCCTACTTACTCCAGGTTTCGCAACCGTATAGTGCCGTGCTCCATACATACGTTTTCAAAAATCTCTTCCTTGTTTCTAAGTTTATTACCCCCGAGCATAAAAGTGCTTTCTTTTTGTTAAAAGCTACTCGACCCTGTGCTATTCTTTGTTTCATATCTTTATCGCTTCTTCCGTCTCAATTTATTTTACTTCCTAAATAAGTGAAGTCTTTAACTTCCTCCAATCTTTCATTATTAATTTGTACTTTCGTTTTTACTCTGCTCTCGCGCCCTCTGCACACTAAAACTTTAGTTTTGTTTTTATTCACCCTCATTCCGTATTCCTCTGTCAACACTGCCTCCATTTCGTTCAACGCTGATTCCAATTCCTCTTTACTAGATGCTAATACTGCTATATCATCCGCGAATCTCAGCATTTTTAGTTTCTGTCCCTGTACTTTAATCCCAAAATCCACTCTATCTTTTACGACATTAATCGCCTCTTCGATGTACAGATTAAAAATTAGTGGTGATGGTACATCCTTGTCTTACTCCTTTCCTAATACCTACTTCCCTTCTTTCCCCTTCTATTTCTATAACAGCAGTTTGCTCTTTGTATAGATTGTGTACTACTCTCCTATCTCTATACTTCATTCCCGCGCTCTTTAGTATCTCGAACATTTTTTCCCATCTTACATTATCAAAAGCTTTTTCTAAATCTACAAATCCTATATAAGCGTTATTTCGTTTTTCTATTGTTTTCTCTAACATTACTCTTAGCGCCAGAATAGCTTCGCGAGTTCCCCTATGTCGCCTAAACCCGAATTGGTCTTCTAGTATTTCCTCCGCTCTATTTTCCATCCTCTTCTACACTATTCTGGTTAAGATTTTTGACGCGTGGGAAGTTAGGCTTGTTTGATAAGATTTGTTTGATATTCGATATTTTAAAGGGCAATACTGTGCAAACTACTAGAACAAAAATTAACATGTATATATTGTTGTAATCAGAAAAGTACGTAGATTTCAAAAATCGAAAAATAAGCAGGATGTTCCATTTAAAAAAAAACATAAGTTTGGTCTAGATCTCCGAAACGCGAGATTCCATCGTTTTTCTAAATACATGTCTGAGATCGGAGTAAAATTTTCTACAACTTTCGTATTTACCATTTTTCTCTGTTTTAAAAAGTAAAACAGTTAAGGGGGTAGAATGTTTTGTGGATAACTCTGTACAATTCAATTACTGTAAACATCTAAAATTGTGTACAGTATAGATTAACTGACCGTGATATATTTAAAAATTCATCCAGGTAATTATTTGGGGTAATGTTGTAGTTTATTTGGATTTCGTAGCAAGTAAATATTGCCTCTATTGACGAAAAGCGTAATTAACTCAAAAAATAATTCAGCATTTCCCATATTTCAGGAAAATTCATCAAAAGAGTCATTATTTTCTTATCATATGATACATATCTTGATTTGATATTGATATTTTTATCTTGGATGTTTTAATTTTGTGTATTTATGTAGTATATATACTTTTAATATCATTTCCCTTTTAAATATTGATATAAATATTTATTTTGTTGTTATATGTTTTATTTTAATACAGTTTATACAGACTGTTGGAATTCTATTCATTAGATAACCTCAAAGAGATATGTTACAGAGAGGATAAACACGTTAAAAGAGGTGTTAAAATAGAAGCGAACTGGCATGTAGTCAATTAAAATCGGGCGGTACGTATAGCCGAACGTATGCATTTATTAACGTCATTGCGACGATGTAATTGTAATTTATTGCAAATTAAGGTGGAATAAAAAAAGTCGCGAAGCAACTCAATTGCTCACAGGTAATGTTTATGACATGCAAAGTAGAATAATAGTAACCTTTGGCTTATGGGCAACGGTCACGGTTAAAAAAATAATCATGGCTTGATACAATTGTCAGTTACAACATTATTAGATATATACTGAAGGAAATAATAGTACAGATCAAGTTATTACATCCAAAACATGAATTTAAAGTATGTTTAATTATCCTAATTATTTAGATATCGTAAATACAGGTTGTCCTCGTCTCTATGTATAACCTTCCCAACCACAGCCTGGACTTTTAAAGGAAGGAAGTCGATTTCTGTAATTTCTGTACGTTCGTGTATAGAAATAAAGGACTTTATAATATAATACATAGTTTTTTTGTATACCTTGGATATTGGATATGTCATTCGAATAACAGACGGAAATGAGCCGAAAGTCGATTTCACAGTAGGTAGTGACGATGCTTTCTTTACAAAATGCTTTATAAAATTACGAGATAGTTATATTTATTGGCACATTTTGTATTACAAAATAAAAATGATTGCAAAATTTTTATGTACAAGGTATTAGAAAAACAAAAATTCAAACCATCAAATTCCTAAACGTGTTTTTCAAATAATTTCAGCTATCCGTACGTGCTAGTAATTACTTTCGAGGTAAAAGATACATATATCATATGTATACGTTTATGTAAACGTTACATAAACGTTTCGTTTTCTAGCTACCAGTTAGCTAAACGAGTTAAATACATATATCAATAATATATTCATGTACTTTATTCTTATCTGTAAACACGTGGCCGTAATAATTAGTAAGTACAGTCATGTTAAGGTTGTCTCTAAATTACAGCTAAGTAGTTATCCAAACTTACTGTAAGAGACAAACATGCATTAGGTGTTACTTAATGCCAGTGATTTATATAATATTTTTGAACTATAAATCTTAGACGTTAGAGTTGATTTAGTACTTTAGATATACCATAAAAGACACATAATTTCCTTTAATACATAGTTATTAATATAAGTAATAAAACCTTATATTACTTATTAGTTTTTAATAAAAAATACTACAGTGTCTTAGTAGAAGTATAGTATTTTAGTAGATGTTCTATATGACATGTGTGGTGAATATTGAGGTTGCATAATGTTTACTGAAGGAGTGGTAATTTTTTAAAACATCTTGTCTAAAAATCTTGCACTTTTGTTGTTAAAATATCGTAGCATCCATAAAAATATATTTGAAATGTTTCTAGAGTGTCTTAGTAGAAGTTCTCAAAGAGGCACGTGGTGAATATTGAGGTTATGTAAGGTCAAATGAGGGAGTGGTTACTTTTTTTTGTTAAAAAATTCATGGCATCCCAAAAAAAATTTGTTCAAGCATTTTGCTTTTAGAATGTCTTAATAGAAGTTCTAAGAGATATGTTTGATGAATTTTGAGGTTTTGTAAAGCCTACTGAGGGAATGGTAATTTATCTTGTTTCCTAAAAATGTTGTACTCGTTTGTTAAAAAATTCGTAGCACCCCTAACAAAATATATTTGAGCCGTTTTGCCTTTAGATTGTCATAGTAGAAGTGCTAAGAAATATGTGTGGTGAATATCGAAGTTGTGTAAGATCTACTGAGAGAGTTGTAATTTTTTTTTAAATCTTGTTTCCTAAAAATCTTCTACTCTCTTGTTAAAAAATTCATAGACCTCTAAACAAATATATTTGAAGTGTTTAGCCTACAGAACATCATAGTAGATATTCTAAGAGATGTGTGTGGTCAATATTGAGGTTGTGTAAGGTCGACTAAGGTAGTGATGATTTTACCTTTCCGCACTTCACTATACTAGCGGTAAAGAAAAAGTGAAAAAACAAAATTTTTTTTGGGTTTATGTTTCGTTTTTCGGCCTAAAAACAAAAAAAATGGTTTTTAAAACATGTTTGCTGTGTGTGTGTGTGTCGTCGTTGTCGTCGGCATTAAAATTTCTTGTTAGCACGATAACACAACTAAATCATGTGGGATCGATCAGGTTTTGACTGATCCTAATCGGGGACGTCTCCCAAATGACATCTATTGATTTTGAGGTGGATAGCACACAGCACCCCCTCCCTTGGGCCTATTTGAGATTTTTTTTTTTTTTTGTTAGCACGATAACTCAACTAAATCATGTCGGATCGATCGGGTTTTGACTAATTCTAATCGGGGACATCTCCCAGACGGCACCTATTGATTTTGAGGTGGATAGGACACACCCCACCCTGTCCATGAGTCATGACAGCACGATGGTGGACTATTTGAGAAATTTGTTTTGTTAATACGATAACTCAACTAAATCGTGTCGGATCGATCGGGTTTTGACTGATTCTGATCGGGAACGTCCCCCAGAGGACACCTATTGATTTTGAGGTGGATAAGACACACCTCACCCTGTCCATGGGTCATGAGAAAGCACGACGGTGGACTATTTGAGAAATTTTTTTTGTTAACACGATAACTCAACTAAATCATGTCAGATCGATCGGGTTTTGACTGATTCTGATCGGGGACGTCTCCCAGACGACACCTATTGATTTTGAGGTGGATAGAACACAGTCTACCATATTCATCGGTCATGAGAAAGCACAATGGTGGACTATTTGAGAATTGTTTTTGAGAAAGCACGATCACTCAATTAAATCATGTCGGATCGATCGGGTTTCAACTGATTCTGATTAGGGACGTCTACCAGACGACATGTTTTGATTTTGAGGTGGATAGCACGTACCCCACCCTGTTCAGTGGTCATAAGAAAGCACGATGGTGGACTATTTGAAAAAAGTAAAACTGTCGCATAAAACAGATATTCTGCATTTATGTGTTGGTTTATTTTTTCTCGGTCACTCGATTTCGAGATAGAGATGTTCTACGTGCGGAAAAGTCCGTTTTAAGGTTTTAAAACTGTTTACTTTTTTTTAAATATCGTTGCCTAAGAATTTTGTAGTTTTTTGTTAAAAAAATTCGTATCATCCCTAAAGAATATATTTGAAGTATTTTATCTTTGGAATATCTTGTTATAAGTTCTAAAAGATGTATGTGGTGAATATTGAGGTTGTGTTAGGTCTACTAAGGGAATGATGATTTTTTTTAAATCTTGTTAGTTAACAATCTTGTATTTTTTTGTAAAACAATTCGTAACATCCCTAAAAAAATATTTAAAGCGTTTTACCTTTAGAGCGTCGTAGTAGAACTTCTAAAAAATGTGTATAATAAATATTGCGGTTATTTATGTAAGGTCTATTGAGGGAGTGGATTTTATTTAATATCGTTTCCCAAAAATCCTTTGTTAAAAATTCGTAACATCTCTAAAATATATATTTAAAGCATTTTGCCTTTAATGTGTCGTAGTAGAAGTTCTAATACATATTTCTGGTAAACATTGAGGTTGTGTAAGGTGTACTGAGAGAGTTGTAATTTTTTTAAATTTAGTTTAATTAATGTGTTTATCCACGACCACTATATTAGGAAGGTTTAATACGTTTTTCCGTGGATTAGAGGCCTTCTAATACACTAGTGGATTAAAATTCATAATACCACACTTCTTGATACATAATACCAATATTCTTGACCAAAATAAATCTGTCAAATTTGACGTTTCTCAAAACCAGAATTTGTCACCTACTAATTGACCGGCTTTGCCCGTGGTCGTGAATAAAACGTTGGATCATCCGGGAATTAACAGGGCGTTTTTTCTCGTGGATTAAAAGCTTGTTAATTCCCTTATATAATTAATAACTATTGCTTAATGTATTAATTATATAATTAATAACTAATGTATTTTTTTGTTAAAAAATTCCTATCTAAATCATCTCTAAAAAATACCCTTGAAACGTCTTGCTTTTAAAGGGTCTTAGTACTTAGTATAAGTTTTAAGATATGTGTGTAATGGATATTGAGGTTGCGTGTCGTCTACCGAGGTAGCACAATGTTTTTTAATCGTACTGCCTGATAATCTTGTGCTTTATTGGTAAAAATCAAAGCATCCTTAAAAAATGTATTTGCAGTGTTTTGCCTTCAAATGCTGTCCTTACACTAGAGGCACATCTTATTTATCATTAGTTTTGGGTTTAAATCAATACATAATGAAATCGATTGTAGTTATCTTCTTGGTCAATTGAATACCCAGTATTCTTCTAGACAATCCAGCTTCTAAGCATTAATAGCACCCTTAGTTAAACTTCATATTAAATGTATCAGGTTAATCTGATATTTTAAGTAGATTGTCCTGTAATTGGGTTGTAATCTGTTGGGCAATAAAGATATATTATTATTATTATGGAAAACATAATACGGAATACGTTTACACCTAAAATCTACTCAACGAAGAAAATTTACATATATTTCTATAAGCATTACTATTTGTTTTTCTTGGCACGCGTCTTGTTTCTGTTGCACGCAAATTACTTTGTTTGTGACAGGTCCAAGTTCTCTTCAATCTCACAGCGAAAACGAAAGGGTTTTCAATACCAACAAATTTCAGAAACTTACAATTAGACTTTCTGAACTGTGAATTCGACGTAAAACTCAAATACTGCAATCGCTAACCTCGACGACCGACGACGGCTTCGACATCAAATATTGATCGAATCAATTTCACCAAATACTTGCGACTGCTAACAACTAGCATCGTATTGCGAAACCTATTGTGTGTACCGTAGTACAGTAATGGTACATACGGTATTTGAAAATAGGCAAAGTAAACAAACGAAACCGGTATGCGTGGAAAAAAATCTTGTGTGCCCCACAGCAAGGACGGATGTTTGAGGCACTCCGAGAGATTCTCCAAACATTTGTTGCGGTTGTAACTTTCGTTTTCAGTTAATATGACTTGCTTTTTATGAGGGAATAAATAATATTACCGGCGTGTAGCGTCTAACGAAATCGTGCCGGATTTATTTACTAGCCAGCAGTGGCGTGCGCTGGAATTTCTCTGTAAGGGATCAATAACAAAATAATATTTACTTCCTTTATTTGTATTGTATGATATTATAATATAAACTCGCTGACAAAATTAACGCATCAATGAAACTTTACATTACTTTCTTAAATGTTTTCGAAGATTTAAATAATAGTACCTACGTGATATTATAATTAAATTATTTCAACTGGTTACGGTGTTAATGAAAAACTTGGAGGCGAAATTAAATCGATCAACTGATGAATGGTTTCTTGGGAATATTCTTATTAATGGTTTCTTGGTGACCAGTCCATAGTTTCAATATTCATAATATCTTTAGCAACATGGGGCAGAGCGTTATAGTGCATAAAAATGAAATTGTCCCCGATAGACGAGACGAATGGTATCACATGTTCTTTTACAATATTCTGTACTTAATAATATGCGTTCATGGATCCTCCCCGTATAGGAACAAAATCCGTGCGACCATCTGTCCCCAGATGTTAGTGATCCACCAAAAAATGAGATCCTCGGAGAGATATTGCAGGCAGCAAACTCTCTCCTCGCCTACGCCAGACTCGTTGACGTCTATCTGATGAATTATAACTTACTGTTGTTTCGTCTGAAAGCAAATTTCACTTCTAGTCATCAATGGTTGAATTTACGTGTTCTCTTGCAAAACGCAATCTAGTAACTCGATGTTCTCTGGTGAGCAGTGGTGTAACAACTAGTCTTCTACTGTCCAATCCTCCTTCCTTAAGCCTTCTCCTCACCGTTCGTCCAGAAATTGCTACATTTAAAGCTGCTGCTAAGGATCTACTTGGCTCTAAACTGGTAGAATACCTGTTTGTCCAGGCGACTTGACAAGATATCGCTCATCTCTTGCATCTGCAGACTTCTTACGATCTTGTCCTAGGATTCTATAGTAACTTCCAATTTCATTGAAACAAGTAACTGTTCTAGTAATTGTTGATTATAATTAACTTCTCGTGCTATATTTTGGTGAAAGTAGGCGTTTTCATTGAGTAAACTACTGTTAAGTAGGTGATAGACGTCGAGGTTTTACTGCAAAAGACTTACAATTAGAAATAAAAACAGTGATAAACTACCATTATCGACACCAGTCTCCATGTTAGTCAGAAACTGAAATCGACTAAGACATATATTGGCCTTTGGACAAGTTTCTTTGTTTATACATTTATTTTCCTGTTTTCCCAATGTATTCGATGCAAAGATGCAATGTGTCACCTATCTCAGGATATCGTTAACTGCGGACCGGTTTCGACCTTTCTACGGTGGAACGTAGCAACGTCTACTAGATGTGAGCTTTATTTGTCGAAGGTATACTCGTTTCAATGAACTCCAAACCAGACTGGAAGGCGCGCGTCGTGTTAAAAATGTGAACCTGGCTGTTAGAAAAGAGCCGTTGCTCTGGGGTGGTATGCTTTCTCACTCTTACCCATATGCTCTTATAGGTTTAAAGCTCCCGCCGCTCGCGGGATTATTCTTAGGTATTTGTGTACATTAAACTCTTGTTGGTGATTTTTTTGGTCATGTTAATATTCTTTTATAGACAGGAAAGGAATATTTTCACTGGTTTAAAACATCAGAAAAATGCGAAATTTTTATTTTCAGCTAATACAGGAGTTGCTCTTGTAAATAAAACACAACATATTTTATATATACAGTTTATTTTAAATTTATTGGTTGACTATATAATATATATATTACGAATACAAAAATACTACCTATAAGTAAAACATTTATTATATTTTTTTATAATTTTATAATTTATTTGTTTATACATTTTTTTAAACATGGTGTTTACAAATTTCTTATATAAAATTCGATTCTCTAACACACTGATATAACAATGGTCTCAGGAAGCTCTACTTCAGTCTTCAAACCTGATGTCTGGGTGACAACGTTACGCACTGACAGCTCCATTTTTTCTTCATTTTCTACAGAAATCTAAAAGAAGCAGTTTCTTAAAATACAATTTATTGCTGACAATGATTAATAAGATAATAAGTACCTTCTGTGCATATGGCTTATCTTCATGCAAAAAAAGTTTTTGTCTTTTAGGACTTTCTTTTAACATATAATGGGGAAATTAAAAATGTGAAGGCACTGCATCTTGTTTTAAAATATTTTTATTTGCAGATGATTCCAAATAATCCTTTAAAATGTTTACTGCATATTACACTACTAGAATTAGGGCTAAAGTTTTTTCTCCGAAGAGCTTTTATCCATAGTTGTAATCTTACAGGATTTTTCATAGGAAATCTAAAATAAATATATTTATATCTATTTAGCAAACTTCTGAGTTAATAATTGCAATTATTTAGTATATTGTTCAATAAATTGCATCTACAAAAAGTACCTACTAAAAGTATTTTAAGGTTATATTTATCTTTACAAGTTTTCTAATGCGTTTGGCGAAAAATAAAACTTACTTAATTTTATTTCTCCGTTGGGAGTCCATTCATTTGTGCAACCATAGGCACAACACGATTTAACCATTTTAAATCACAAATTAGAAAAAAATAACAAAAATTAACACGCGCCAACAAAAACCTCACTTAACACCATAAGAGTGACAAGGACGGGCAACCACTTCTCAGCAACGGGCTTTGTCTAACAGCTGGGATCACTTTTAACAGTAGCCGTGCATAAGCGAGAGCATTCCAGTTTACAGCACTCCTGTTAGACAAAAATACGACAAATTTTGTCGTGTAATTCAGCGCTCGGCGTTTGGCACATAGCCAAGAGAATAGCTGTTTTGACCTAATTTGTTTAGTCCTTATTATATAAGGCATTTGCAGATGGGTTGGAGTATAAACTCCTTATTTCTGTAGATTATTTATTAATATTCATGTATTGTATTATAATGTATTTTCTGTAAACTATCGTTGTGTTAATGGCCTGCGTTAGAATCTGTTACTGTTGGCCGGAATAGACGCTTCTCTAATAGAACTAATAAGTACACCTGCAAAGCAGTGTAACCATACAATTTGTGAAGTACTCGTACATGTGTAGCTAGCTGACGCGGACTCATTCCATACAAAGGCCTTATTGTCGCCGCGGCAACAGTGCCAGTCTGTGTCGGACTGTTTGTTTATTTTTCGAATTCCCAGGCGGCGTTGGGCGTGTGTTTTATGGTACAGTTACTTCACTTTCCGTAATCGGCATGTTTCCCCGGTCGTTGCAGGAATTCAGTTTTCAAGAGTTCATTTGGAGAGCGCCTTCATTTGCGCGCAAACACATTTGCTCGACATTTGCCGGGAATGCGTTCATTTCGAGTGTTTTATGGGTTTCGGTTTAACGACGCTGACGCTTTGTTCGAGACTCGATCGGCACCGCGAAGCGATGGAGGTACGTGATTTTGTTGCGCCTGATGCTAGGGAAAAATATAAACATCTCATGCTCATGACATGAATAATTGGTTGCAAATAAGTAAACGAAGGTCTAAGCACAAGTAATACTTATGTAATATGTTTCTCTGGAACATCGCATCAATTTAGACTGGACAAAATAAGGAAAAACAATTTTCCTACAGTACGTACACTGTGGTACTACGTACTACGTAAAACTAATCCCCTTCCTATTTTAATTCTTAATATATTTTTACGTTTCAAAACCAAATCTATGTGATTTTCCTGTAAGTTTTATAGGGAAAATAAAATCTTCCTTTTCTTATAAATCCAAATATACATAGCGCTTTGGGACGTCACTGGGACATTTAATATCACTCTCTTTCAAAACTCTGAACGCAACTAGCTACTGACTGTCATGATCTTGGCTAAATACAATCCCAAAGAGTTGTATAGGGTCTGTTAATAGGGACGCTCGAAATTTGTTAGGTTATAGCGGCCATGTTGTTAAAGCAACATCTGTCGAATTCGTTGTGAATTGTTCAGTAGTAATCACCATGGAAGGTTATAGCGTTCAACAACGTGTGCAAATCATCAAATTTTATTTTCAAAATCGGTGCTACGTTCGAGAAACGTTCCTGTAAGCAATATTTTGGTGAGTCAAATCTATTGTATCATCTAAACGTGCGGATGTTTGGTCTACAACGATTCCGAGTGCTGAATCGGAGTTATTGCGGGGAGCGCAGTCAGTCTTTGATATACAGTTGTACTAGTTAGAAGCCGAATAAAGTTATGTTATACTGAATTCCAATTTTCATTGAATTATCCAAAAATTAGTCTTACAAGTCAGAAGTGGGATTATACCTAGTAGTTAGTGCCCGTTTGGCTCAGTGAGTTTGTCATGGCGACAGTTGATGAAATGCGGTATACCCCTACGGGTGAACCATCTACATCACAGATTAGGCAGACGGCATCAAATAAGAAGAATAAAAAACGGAAAAGAGAATTGAGTGCCAGTACATCAAGTTCATCTTCTTCATGTTCGTCGAATTCAACATCCTCAAGTGCTTCCTCAAGTGATACAAGACGCAGAAGCAGAAACAAAAGAAGGGAAAAACGCATAGGCTATCCAAAAAGAGATGCAGATACTCAATAGAGAGACCTATGTATTTGCCGGGAGTGGATGAGAAGATGATTCCAGAATTTGACCCACAACTAGAAACATTAACGGTCGAACAATGGGTATTAAGAGTTGAAGAGCTGGCGGAGTATTATCAGTGGCATTCGTCAACAACAATTAAAATTAGTCTTACATTCCGCACATTATATGATTTTAATCCTTTTCATAACCGTCCAGCCGAGTCGACTATTCCATGTCTGGTGGCTAATTTCGAGTCAACCGGTTTGATAAATAATCAGCCAACACCCATAAGTCACCGAAACGCAAAGTCTGCTGAAAACATCTCTGCTGCGCGTGAGAGTGTACGGGAAAACCCGAGGAAGTCAATTTTTCGCCGTTCACAAGAACTTGGCTTTGCTGCGACTTCAGCTTGGCGAATTTTGCGTTGGGACTTGGGTCTGCACCCGTATAAAATCTAACTGACCCAGGAACTTAAGGTAAACGACCATAGACAACGCCGTGTGTTCGCTGATTGGGCTCTGGAGTAATTGGCAGTTGGATTAGAGGACCCAAATTTCGACAAAAACATTTTTAGTGACGAGGTTCATTTTTGGATGAATAGATATGTGAACAAGCAAAATTGTCGGATTTGGGACGATACCAATCCACACCAGATACACTAGCATCAAATGCATCCCCAGGAAGTCACTGTTTGGTGCGAATTTTGATCTGGTAAAATCATCGATCCGTACTTCTTTCAGAGTGAAACTGGCATTGCCATAACCGTCAAGGGCGGATGTTACAGATCGATGGTAAGGAATTTATTGTGGCCTAAACGGGATGATATGGATATCGACGACATGCGGTTCCAACGGGACGGTGCTACGTGCCACACAGCACATGTCACGATGGACATTCTGCAAATCGTTTATTTGAGGGCACGGTTATCACGCGCTGCGGCGACATGAAATGGCCACCGAGATCATGCGATTTAACGCCTTTAAACTTCTTCCTTTGGGGCTATCTTAAATCACAGGTCTATGTGAATAAACCGCAAACAATTGATGCCCTCAAAGTCAACATAACGAACGCCATCCAGCAAATTCAGTCAAATTTATGCGACAAAGTCATCGAAAATTGGACCTACCGAATACGTGTCACCAAGCAAAACCGCGGTGGAGATTTGAAGGATAAGAAGATATTCTTTGAAATTAAAAAAGAATTAGTGGATATGTCACACACAACTTGCTTTATTTACGTTTAGGAATCGAGCGTCCTTATTGATAGACCCCTTATGAAGAAATCGTACCTAGTCGTAATTTTCTTTGCTGTTTTCGCTTGGAATTGAAGGTCACAGATCAGAACGCTCCAAGTGCGAGGCTAGAGCAATCCAATAATTGTTGTGGCGTAAATTAACTCCTGTTTTCATTCTAGAGACTGACCAAAACATTTTATTCAGTAAACCGCATCATTCTGATGGCAAAAATAGCCGTTCGTAAAACGTAGGAAAACAAACCATCTTCAAAGAGGGACCGTGTACAACACGTGTTCTATTAAAAGCCATGATGGAATGAAAATTGCACCCGCATACTGTTATCTGCAATATCTTATCTGCAATTCAACGCCGCTGTCATATATCAAATTTCGACGCGAACCAAGCCGCAAGAGGAAAAGTCAAGTCGGCTTGACGTTCATAAAAAACACCTTGCGTTTATTCCTGGCATTTCGGCGAGTAAGTGTCATTAAGGCGCTATAGGAAAGTACAACTGAAAGCGTACAACTTCCATTTTAAATGTTTTACTTCGTACACATCCCATTTATGATATATTGCCCCGTATTCGCTTGAATATTCCCTGAATATTTAATGCCGCATTGCCATTGTTCGCGGTCGAATTTTAAATGCGGTTATTAAAAAATTGTTAGTCATGCTTTATGACATATTTTCGTCTTAATTGTTTACATAATTAATTGATTAGGGGCATTGCCAAGTAGCTACGAATTCCACTTCTTAGAATGAAAATCACGTTAAGTAACAAAAATACGTGTACATATTCATTAGATTCTTATAATATAAACAACCAAACCGTGTGTAGTTAGCAGTTCTAAAAGGTGGTCCAACCGAAACGCACGATGTTAATTGTAAATAAAACAAGAAGTTTTCAGAGAATTATCTTAATATTTTTTATTATGATAGAAGTATCTATGATAATTATATGTGAAACAAAATATCGGCCAAATGCTCGCCACGGCTTCGGTGGTGTAATACCTCTATCCGATGGTCCATATTTTCAATGACTCTGAGACATAATTGAGGTTTAATGTCGTTAATGTGCCGAATTATCTTATCATTTAGCTCTTGAATTGTTCTTGGCTTATTGAAGTACATTTTTTCTTTTAAATATCCCCAAAGAAAGAAGTCCAACGGTGTCAAATCACATGATCGTGGTGGCCAATTAACATCGCCACGACGTGACATAACACGGCCATTGAATTTCTCGCGCAAAAGTGCCATTGTTTCGTTGGCTGTGTGGCAAGTCGCACCATCCTGTTGGAACCACATATCGTCCAGGTCCATATCCTCAATTTCTGGCCACAAGTAGTCCGTTATCATCTCGCGATAGCGAACACCATTCACGGTAATTGCTTGGCCGACATCATTTTCGAAGAAGTACGGCCCGATGACGCCGCCAACCCATAAACCGCACCAAACAGTCACTCTTTGTGGATGCATCGGCTTTTCAACAATCACTCGTGGATTCTCATCTGTCCAAATGCGGCAATTCTGCTTGTTAACGAATCCACTGAGGTGAAAGTGTGCCTCGTCGCTGAAGATGATTTTCTTTGTAAAGTCACCATTCACTTCTGTCTGTTTAACCAACTATTCGGCGTATTAACGACGCTTGAAATGGTCAGTAGGCTTCAGCTCTTGAGTCAATTGAACCTTGTAAGCGTGTAAATTCAAATCTTTATTCAAAATTCGCATCAGTGATGTTCGTGAGATGTTCAATTGTTGGGCACGACGACGAGTCGAAGTTGACGGCTCTTCTGCTACACTATCGCGAACAACAGCAATGTTTTTCACAGAACGAACTGGGCGAGCATGCACAGGTGTTTTCACATTTCCTACAGACCCGGTTTGCTGAAATTTGCGCACAATTCTCCCGATTGTGGACACATTTGGTCGATTATGCTGACCAAAAAAATCACGAAGTGCACGAAATGCATTTTGATTTGAACGCCCATTTTCGTAAAAGGCTTCAACAATCTTAACGCGCTGCTCAATTGTGTACCTCTCCATGGTTGAATTTATCAAACACTGAAACAAAGAAATGTCAAATTAAGTTGGGCAAAAAACTTGACGTTAAGGCGTGACTCACAATTAAAATCGTGCATTATGGTTGGACCACCCGTTATATATAGTGTCATGATAACGTTTTGCACGATATTCGTATTATAATCATTTAATCTTGTTATTAAATTATTTTTTTGAAAACTCTGAAACGCCTCAATACTATTTTTTAAAGATATTTAGACAGATGAATGTGGGGCTACTTAGTTGGTCCTTGTTCCTTGTCCATCTGCAAGGAAAGTATCGTCAAAGAATTATTCTAGGCCCCGGAATATTTTCGATGGATTTTAAGTAACCTCGCAGTAATAAATCTAAGGGGACAAGTCAGGTGAACGTGGAGGCCATTTTGTTGCTCTTCGTCGCCTTAGCTATCTGCCAAGGAAAGTATAGTCATGAGCGGACAGCAATAGCAAAATTAGAAGCGCCGCCTTGTTGACACCAAATTTTTTTCAAAGGAACACCGGTTCCTTTGATATATGCCGCCAAAGACCCCCGCCGACTGTTAATTGATTGTAATTGATATATCATTTGTCACCTTTGATGAGAACACCTCTCTGGCGGTTCCTTTGACGCATGCCGACAAATTTTCCCGCGCTCATCAGAATTTTCCTACACTCAAGTGACCCTATATCTACTACACTCAAGTGACCCTATATCTACTACAGACCTACAGAAAGTAGGAAACGGGTAGGGAATGTTAGGGTGCTCAAAATGTCCACCACTGTTGAATAAAGAAAAGTATAATCTATTCTCGAATTCTTGTCGATCTTTTCGAAATGTGTCTTCAGTAATTACCCTGCATTTGCGGGTGATCCTATTTCTTAGGTATTGAATATTCTGGGGCGGAGTTTTGTATACAATTGTCTTGAACTAAACAGGAAAATATTCAGTGCAGTTATCCCTGAAGATCTCGCTGGCCATTACAGAGCAACTTTTCTGCCAATTCATATGTTGGTAAACCTTTGATGCAGCCATTGTCGAACGTGCAACGCGTAGTGTGGTGGTGCGCCATCGTGTTGATGAAGTGTAAACGTTGTTCGTCCAACAGTGAGTTTTTATCTTCATCAACTTCGTCTTCATCAAATAAATTCTCTCTTATCTCACTTTGAATATCAGCAAAAGAAAGGTGATATCATTAAGTGATTATCAGAAAAAGAAAGTGTGTAAAAACGTTAAAAGAAACATAACATTTATCAGTGTTGAGTCTGTGCCCGCGAATCCACAATAATAGTGTCGTCTACTTTCACTGAACTCAGATCACACTCTTTAGAATATTCCCGTAATTTATTTTGTGGTTTATTTAAATTATCTTATTTTTGTTTCTATTGCGAGAACCAAAAATATTCTATAAATTTGTTTTATTGAACTAAACGTGACTGCTAATTAACTTAAAAGATTTATTTTCTTGGGCTGACAAATGGTAAATGCGAATCTGGTCAGACAAAATTATTGTTAAAGTAACTTTTATATAGTAGGCTATGATTATTTATCTAAAATTTATCTGTGCTAAAAAAATCTATCTAATAGTTTATTTATATAGCGTTTTTACTCACCTATTTTTTAACCTTGTTTTTTTAATACGTCAACAATTTATTATAGCGAGAGTAACATTTTCTTCAATGAAATAAAGCCCTAAAAGACGATTATCCATTCCACTACCATTCCAACTCGTATCAACGACCATCTACTTTACTTTGACACTAGAGTTGGACCTTGAACCAATAAGGATTCTCTAGAGGTCAGTATGTATCTGCAGTTATGTTATGATGATGTACTGCCCCATTCAAATAAAAAAACGCTTTGTCAGAGAAAAGACTTAAAATACTTGAGATTTTCACTAACTGGTATTTTGCTGTCACAATATAACGTAGCAAAATTGTTTGCGATCTGGATTATACATATATCAATATACATATATCGAAATTCGTGAGGTTATAGCGTCATTTTGTTAAAGCAATATCTGTCAAATTTGTTGTGAATTGTTCAGTAGTGTATGACAAATCACCATGGAAGGTTATAGCGTTCAACAACGTGTGAAAATCATCAAATTTTATTTTCAAAATCAGTGCTCCGTTCGAGAAATGTTCCGCTCATTACGTAATTTTTATCCTCGCCACAACCGTCCCGCCGAGTCGACTATTCGACGTTTGGTGGCCAATTTCGAGTCAACCGTTTTGATAAGTAATCAGCCAACACCCGTACGTCACTGAAACGCAAGGTCTGCTGAAAACATCGTTGCTATGCGTGAGAGTGTACGGTAAAACCCGAGGCAGTCAATTTCTCGTCGTTCACAAGAACTTGGCCTTTCTGTGACTTCAACTTGGCGAATTTTGCGTCTTGACTTGGGTCTGCACCCATATGAAATGTAACTGACCCAGGAAGTCAAGGTAAACGACCATAGACAAAGCCGTGTGTTCACTGATTGAGCTTTGGAGCAGTCGGAAGTTGAGCAAAATTTCGCCAAAAAAAATCATCTTTAGCGACGAGGCCCATTTTTGGATGAATGGATATGTGAACAAGCAAAATTGTCGGTTTCGGAAACATACCAATCCACACAAGATACACCATCACCAAATGCATCCCCGGGAAGTCACTGTTTGGTGCGGATTTTGGTCTGGCAGAATCATCGATCGACTTCTTCCAAAGTGAAACTGGCATTGCCATAGCCGTCAACAGCGAGCGCTACAGATCGATGATAAGCAACTTCTTGTGGCCTAAACTGGACGATATGGATACCGACGACATGTGGTTCCAACAGGACGGCGCTATGTGCCACACCGTACATGCCACGATGGACATTCTGTATGAGCGATTTGTGGGCATGGTTATCACGCGCAGTAGCGACGGGAATTGATCACCGAGATCTTGCGATTTAACGTCTTTAGACTTCTTCCTTTGATGCTATCTTAAATCGCATGTGTATGCGAATAAACCGCAAACAATTGATGCCCTCAAGGTCAACATAACGAACGCCATCCTGAAATTCAGCCAGATTTATGAGACAGATTCATCGAAAATTGAATCTCCCGAATACGTGCGACCAAGCAAAACCGTGGCGGACATTTTAACGACGTTATTTTTTCAAATAATAAAAATTGAGTGGATATCTCACACTCAACTTATTTTATTTACATTTAAAAATCGACCGTCCTTATTGAGAGACCCTTTATCATTCTATTCTTGTACCCAACTTCATACAGGTAGAAAGTTTTCATGTTCTAACAATTCTTCAATTGTGGAATGGTCGATATCATCAAAATGTCTACCAGATACCTGATAGAGATTCTTTCTTCTCTTCCTACTTTATGTCCAGATCCTCTGAGAGTAAGTTGTTCCATAGTTACCCTCAGAAGGCCTCCAATTGCCCCGATTGATCCGGGGTAACGTTTGACTCCAAGTCAATCGCTTGGAGATGGCCTACATTGCCGACTCGAAATAATGCAAGTGTAGGTTCGATTCCCACATCAGTCGACTGCATGTGTGTCCGTGTACATTTTCAGGGGTGATGTAGAAGAATAGCACTAAGCTAAACCTCATCTCCGTGAAAATAAAGAAAAGCATAAATAAATAAAATACCTCTTTGAAATTCCTTCTTGGAGAGCGGAGGAATTAATTTTTATTAAAAGTATAGGGGTTTTCAATTTGAAAAAGATTGTAATGACGTCACAAATCAAAGACAAAATCTGAAATAATAAGATGTGTACGTCGGTTAATTTCTTTTTCAAATAAGATTCACGTGTTACAAGTTTTCGTAAAATCATCGCCGAAATTAACCACCACTCTGTGTGATTAAAACTAATTGCGTGGATGAAAACATAACGTATATAGAAATGGGAAATAACCAAACCGGAATATAAATAGAAGCACTCGAAAAAACAAGCTGTTTATCATCTGCCTCGGTTAGCTGGACTAACAGAAATATTAATATTAATGAATTAGAAAGCCATACTAATTTATAACAATGTTCTCCACAGTCATGGTGCTATTATTGCGTCTTGAAAAACGTGACAAATTATAAACATAATCGCGACGATTTGTCACCTTTTGATATAAATTAAAAACACATTTTTGCACTTCGTTACAACGTTCTTCTGTCTGTAGACTTTCACGCACGTTCAGTGTATCAACACACAGTTTTTCTCGCATTTCAGTAATAATTAAAGTAAGCAAACTTGCGATATCGATGATGACATTATATGAACAAGGAATTAGCAGAGTTTTTCTACTATTTGACCTTGAATAAACTCGCAGTAGGTCAGAAATTCTACAATGCTATACAAACTATATTCAAGCTGAGGTTGTTACATATATTTTTTTTTGTTCTCGTGTTAAGTAGGTTACAATTAATATGTATATACACGTAAATTTTAATTTTACTAGTCTTGTTGCATAGAAGTCACTTACGTGACGTCAGGTATATACGAATGTGCTAATTAAGCAGTTTGGTATTCATTTTTTATGCGCAAAAATAATTTGGATTAGCATATTATAGGAAATTTAAAATTCATATTCTTTCATTACTAGAGAAAGCTGTCTATGTAAAACTATATGGCAATTAAATAAAAAAAATATGAACTAAAAACGTTCTTGGGAATGTTGTGTAATAAAATAATTGTGTAGGACTTATTTGAGAAACCTTTAATATACCATGTGTTCCATTTAAAACGAAGACTTTTGTCATTTTTTTAATCCAGATTTGAGCTTTGGCACGATTGCCAAAGTCCTATATAAGACGTACAATTCGAGGCAACCAATTTAAATTTAAGTACAGGGTTCTCCACACAACATCTTACCCCCCTTAACTGTTTTATTTTCTGAAATAGAAAAAATGGGAAATACGAAAGCTGTAGGAAATTTTACTTCGATCTCAGACATGTATTTAGAAAAACAATAGAATCTCGCGTTTCGGTGATCTAGACCAAACTTATGTCTTTTTAAAAGGAACACCCTGTTTATTTTTCGGTTTTTGAAATCCACGTGCCTTTCCGATTCAACAATATATACATGTATATCTTTGTTCTAGTAGTTTGCACAGTATCGCCCTTTGAAATATCGAATATCAAACAAAATCAAGATCGCCATGGAAAATTTGAAACAATAATTACGAGAATTGTTATAAACAAGATTTTGATAGTTTAAATTAGATTTTATTTTTGATGTTATCATAGTTATATTAATAAGCATATTTCTGGATTGAACGTAACATTTTATTAAAAACTATAATTATAATTTATAGAAGGTGTTCTATAATACCTCCATTTTGTGCAATACAGAGAGCATACCTCCTTAACAAATTTCGTTTGTAAGCCAAGATACCAGTCTCGTTCATGTCTCTCATCTCCCGACATATTTTTTCTCGGCATAAGTTCTTCTACGTTATTTGACCTTTCCGTATGTACCCGATCTTTCAAAGTACCCCACAGAAATAAATCCAGTGGGGTCAGGTCAGGATTTCTGGCTGGCCATAAAATGGTTCTATTTGAACCTATCCACTTTATCAAAGTGTTATCTAAATGTCGCTTGACAACATTTGATTTATATGCTGGAGCACCGTCTTGTTGCCAAACAATATTCGGCTCATTTAATTGGATTTTTAAATCAGAGATTTCTCCAGAAAATAAACATAGTGTTCCATTTAAAAAAACATAAGTTTGGTCTAGATCTCCGAAACGCGAGATTCGATTGTTTTTATAAATGCATGTGAGATCGCAGGAAAATTTCCAAAAAATTTCGTATTTAACATTTTTTTTCTATTTCAAAAAAATAAAACAGTTAAGGGGGGTAAAATGTTATGTCGATAACCCTGTACAATAATAAACTGAGACAACGACAGTCTTCCAAGTGGGGCTCATTCCTGATACATATAGAAGAAGTTATTAGAAAAAATTGTTCAGAATCTAAATTTGAGCACCGCCTAATTAAAAAGTCATCAAGTGCGTAAGAGTTTCTACAGTAAAATGCTAACCTTCATAATTGTATAATTTGTTTCAGAGAATAATTTGAATGATAATAAATCCGCAACATTGCCTTATTTTAATGCCAAATGTATTCTGAAAACATGGGGCTAACGCAGAGCAATACTGACGCGTATAAAGGAACATCCAGTCAAGATAAAATTGTACATAGATCAGAACATCATTTCTCCCCCATCAATAGAAACGTCATTCTTCAAACTTCATCATAATTTAGCTCAAATTACGTTACAACATTCAATGTTACTGCATCCCAGGCGAATTAACAGTTAAGTAACCCATTGTTCGACGAACAATATGTTAGACAGGCACTTGTTTGGCACGCCACGATTTAATTTGCAGGGAAAAATTTAATATGATTTCGCATGCAACTGCTTGACATGCAATCCGTTTAACGTCGGTCGACTCGTTTAGTTTTAACGTTGTCATGGGTTATCAGTGGATAATGGCTGGAAAGGTTTCATATTCGTATAGACTGTATTATTGTCTACATTGTAGACAATGAAACAGTACATATCCGCTTTATTACCTTGGCAGCTACGCTAAGGATTTTTTAAAATCGCCGATGAGAAAAATGATAATATTGGAAATGTGGAGTAAAATCAATTATATTTAACTTATAGCAGCGTAGATTATATATACCTATCACATAGATTTATATGGCGAGGTAACTCCGCCATATTCATATAAATGTGGTAATTCTTATACAGTACACATCTGAAGTCCTTCCCCTCCTATAATTTTGAATCTGAATGGCTTAGAAGAATAAAAATTCACATACATACATGGATAATACATCCTTTATTTGTAATTTAAGTAATAACACAAATTAATGTGTAATATTAGTAAAAAATATGTAGTAGGGAATGATGCAAAACATTCAATTGCTGAATGGGATCAAATACAGGTAAATATAAAAAAAAAACATAAACAGCGTTGAATAAAATATGTATGTTGTACATTTAGTTTTTTTTTTTCTTTTATTCATCAGACACTTTTTTCTATTTAATATTTTGAGCTGGTTCGTCAGTCTAAGTGATGGGAACTGGCTTATGTTTAATCTCCTTGTCCTCAGCTTTCTGAGCGGCAATGGCCAAAACTCCATTGGTGAACAACTTGACTGGAACCTGACCATTTTTATTAGCAGTCAGATATATACAATCTATAAGCTGATTTTGATGAGTTTGTGTAAGGTACTTGGAGATTCTTTCACATGATGTGGTGAGGAGTCCATCCATCGACGTCACCTCTGTTTCCTTTTAGGTCTATGGGCTATATAATTTTTTCAGTCTCCTGTTAAGAGTAGGTTGCAATAGTGGTACTAGTACTCGTAATCTTTGGGTGGATTTCCAATATGTTGTGGTGTTTATCTTTTCCTTCAGTGATAACTTCGCTTACGTACGGTATTTTAGAGTCTGTATGGAAGTATTTTGGACTCGGCTCAGCATTGGTGTTATGCTGAGCTGAGTGCTATTTAACTTGTTGGAATATTACCAGAGTTCAATTCCATATGTCCATATGAATTTGGATTATCGCTTTGTAAATAAGAAGTTTGTTGTCAATGCTCAGATGAGATTTATGTCCTATTAACCAATTGAGTCCCTTTATTGTTAGGTCTATTTATTCTATAATCACTAATATTTTACTGTTTCTCGTTGTGGTATATATCTATGACTAAGGGTAATAATGGGACAATAACTTTTTCATAGAGTGAATATTATTTGATATGACTTGGACTCGTTGACTTTAATTTTTCATTTTTGTAACCATGTTACTATGAGGTTGATTGCTTGAGGCTATTATTGAATCCTGACCATGTCGTCTTTCTTCTCTTCATGCTTCCTTCGATTGTCGCCGTAGTATTTCCTGTGACCTTTAAGGTTATTTCATTCGGCTTGAACTATTGAAGTTGAAGATCCAAGTTGGCTTGGAGCTTATCCTTACAACAGCAACATCTTATCCTTATCGCAGCAGGATATGAGATCCATATATCCTGCTGCGAAGCTGTTGACCTTCGTTTTTCTAAGATATCCTGCGGGACACTTTATCAGTACTCAAAGAACCGTGAGGGGTTGAACAACATAGTCTGGATCGAGGACGAGACCAAAGTCTTAGTTCAAGATCCCAGAGGGCCGAAATATGTGGGCACCATGTAGTAGGTGTGATAAAAGAGATATATTTGTTTAATTAAAATACCTCGCAAAAATAATCACGTGTTACGTTCGCTGGTTATCTTTGGGAAACTCGCGTATCAGTTAAACAACTGAATTCAGTCGTTAAACAACTGGAATTGGCATACATACATTAAAATGTATGTAAAAACAATGTTTCAGTTAATAACTGCGAATGTGGTGGCATCGTTGATGATGTTGATGATTTAAAATAAATTCTACGTTGGTGTAAAACAATAAATTGGTAAAAAGAATAAACACAATGTTAAAAATGAAAAGTAGTTCAAGATATCTTTAAAGAATTTTAAAATAAATTATCACAATGTGCACTTTTCTCTTGATGATAGTACAATATCCTGTTATAAAATTCCTCTTATAGTCCTTCATTTTTCCGGAAACTAACATATTCTTCAATAATTATCTGGTACAAATTTCGAAATCTAAGGAGGTTAAATGTGGGGAACGAGCAGGTTACCCTATTATTCCCCAGCGTCTAGTTCACCTATTTGAAAAGTTAAACTGTGGCCTAGATGATTATTTAAAAGTAAAGGGAGAACATATTTAACTCTCCATTGGCGGCAGACGATCTGTGAGATCCAGCAGTCACTTTTTTCTTTGCTCTTTCGTGTGTATTATGAATATTACCTCGATCTCCCTCATAGCTTCTTAGCTCCAAACCACTCTTCTCGATTTGGTGTCATTTTTTTGGTGCATTCCCTGGCCTTGTATGGGGCGCCTAGATCTGTAAGATGGATTGCGCCTGATATGCCGTTTATTTTTGTTTCAAACATGCGAAAATGATGAAGAGGACTTATACTTTTATTTGAAATTCACGTCCAATATTTTTTTATATATAACTTTATGACTTTTACATGAAAAATAGGTGTTTTTTTTTTTCTGAATTCAAAATATTGTTCAATACTAATCTTTGTTCCTGTTCTGTCCTTAAAACAGAAAAATAACTTGTCAAATTCTCCTATAAAAATCTTCCAAATTTATTGTATTACAACATTAAATAAGTTCCTTTATGTAAATTTTATTATTGCGATTAATAACTAGTGTGAAATATTTATTATTATATTGTATTAATTAAAATAAGAGTTTAATTGAGTCTCCACCTCATTAAAATGTAAATTGTGTAAGATTTGATATGGGATCTCTCAGATGCATTGCGCCCGAATGTGTTTGGATTCAGACTGTGCCCGACGGAAAGTTAACGATTTTCTAAAAATAAAGGAACGGCCACACAAAAATAACGCAAGAATAAGACAAAAACCGCGCTAGAAATAGCAGGAAACCATTAATAAGTTTTTTTCTGCGGCGTTCGGCAAATTCGCTTTCATTACAGGCATTTAAAAAGTCGGAGCAAAATCGGAAAGGCACGCACAAATCTCCACATGTTTTTTGTCAGCGGCCGCATTGCGATAGCATAATTGAATAAATATGGCGCTGACATACATTCCTGCTAGGGAAAAAACTGAAAGAGAAAACAGTGCAATAACTTCGGCGTATTAAATTGATATTAACAATCTGAAATCCGTGGAATATTGACAAATAGAAGACTGAAGCGATTGCAATATAGCAATTTTTGCAATGTAAAAAAGAATAAAACAAATGTATTATTTATTTGTCAACAACAATACACGGGACAAAATACGTTCTTAAGAAATGTAAAAAATTTATTACTAACACAAGAAAACGAATTAGAACTGCATTTGTATTTTTATGTAAACGTTTGCACACATTTTGTTTTTATTTTTGTTTACTTCAATAATTTATGATCTTCTAAGAAGCAAATAAACGTGTCTTAAATATGTTGAGGGATTTCCGGTTGTTGCAGGTTTCAAGATTTTTTAATTCGGGCCTGCTTAGAGATCCGTCGGATTTAGAGCATATCCGAAGGCGCCCCTGAACTTTTGTCGGTTTGTGTCTGCATCCATACGAATTTTTTCTAAATTTTTCTCTAGAAAAATTTTTTTCTCGAAAAAAATCGATGGACTATAGCATGGAAATTTGATAACATTAAAATACCAGAATCGGTACAAATCACATGGAAACCCACGTAATTCGACCTCACGACCACGGTGCTAATTGCCGTTTTAACGAAAAACTGCTGACTTTGTCCTGAAACACAGAAGATTATTACAAGTTTGAGGAATTGTAAACTCGTTCTAATGTTGTGCCTGCACAGAGAACCTCTGGATTCAGAGCAAATCTGAAGACGCCTCTCCATTTTTCGGGGTCTTTTGCGTCCATACGAATTTTTTCGGAATTCTTCTCGAGAAAATGTTTTTTTTTTTTGTCGAAAAGAATTGATGAAGCAAGGAAATTTGTTACAGATCTGAAAGTGTCAGAATAGGCATCAATTACATATGAACTCATGTAACTCAACCTCCTGAATATAGTTCTAATGGCCGTTTTGAAGGCACCACTGAATTCGGATCGGATTTTAGAGAAAGATCTGCATCTGTCAGCATACAAAATTTAGTTGACACATATGATTGATATTCTTTTTCATTTGTAGCCGTATCGTCTCTATTTTATGTTAAAGAAACAAAAACCTCAATTTGTCAAATATTATAAGTTTTATTCACAAATCACATCCGGTAGTTTCAAATGAGACAGTCTTTATAAGATCCATAATTCAAGACATATGAGCTTGAATTATGGGCAACAGATTAACAGTATTATTTAGATACTAAATAAACTTCATACTAAAGGCCCCATGGTTTACCATGAATCAAACAATACCGAGACTCTCAAGTACTACTTGTTAAAGAAGAAGTACGTACATAAATGTGCTAGAATATATAAAGAGAGACTACAACCTTATCGGAGCATATTTGAGAAGAGTCTTATGACACCAAGTAGAACCCCCAGATGATTAAAACGCAGACTGCCCATTGACTTATTGTGAAAGTGCCTAAGTATCTAGTTAGTGTTCATTGACAAGAATAGTCATCGTGACTAAACAGAAAAAGGAAATTTCTTACTGGAGGATTACTCAGACGCCAACTGTCTTTACAGACTTATTACTTAATATATTTTCTATTAGAGTTGTAATCGTAGATAGATTGTAATATTATAAACCAATAAAAAAAATTACAAAAATTTTCATCTGAACGAATCACAATTAATATCATAATATCATAAGTAAATCCACATTTTAAAGAAAAATTACAAAAATGGCAATTATTATAATTAGAAATTAACCAGTACAATAACAAACCTAGTTTCACCTACATAATCGATCACCCTGTATAATTATTACTAATCACAATCTTCCACTAAATGCATATCAGATCATCGGAAACGGCAATTAAAAAAGAATAGAGTAATAACAACTATTTATAACTTTTATTTTCATTGAATTACGTACAACATGGAAAAATTAAATTAATTCCAGGCGTTGTGAGAAATTACATTAAACGGTCTGATGCACCCGAGCAATAAATACTAGGCTGGGCGATAAATCATTAATAATATGGGCAGTTTCTCATGTATTTGAATTTATATGCGATTTAATTCATATATGGCGCTTGGTAGGTATGTGTTCCTGAGAACCTTGCTAAAATTGTGTATATGTGCCAATTATTTTTAAAACTATCCCAAACAGTGGAACGAACTGATTTCGCAAATGAGTTTACGCGTGACTTCTACAGGATGTTACGAAAATATGTGGAATGCGTACTATTGCATGTAAATTAATTTCCGGCCTCTGTTGGGTTTTAAACGATATATTTTTTTCAAAATAGCAGTCCACATTTTTTATTGATACGAGGTAAAGCTTTTCTCTGTATGACAATAGGGCGGTGAATAAGAGAAGCGTGCTGGGGAGATGTTAAGGCATTTGTACATAAAATATAAACATAAAATTCTGTATAGGGTGTCTCAGTTGGAATTATAGGATATGAATTGCGCCATTCATATAAACCATACAATGTCGACATACTACGATACGAAACAGTCGGACAACGAATAGTTTCTGTACAACTGTTTTATGGAAATGAGCGATCATTTACAGTTTCGTTAAGAAAAATTAGGCGAAAATGAAGCGCCTTCAGAGTTTATCATCATGAGGTCATCAGTCCTAAGACTGGTTGGACGCTAACCTCCAGCTTCTCCTATCTTGTGCTAACCTACGCATTTCGCTAATTGTGCTACAACCTACATCCCTTACTATTTTCGAGCAGTAGTCTAATCTAGGCCTACCTCTGCCTTTCTTCACTCCTATTTCTGCCTTCAAAATATCGCGGACTATTCCCCCATGTCTCAGCAAGTGGCGTACCATTCTATCTCTTCTCTTCTTTATGTTTTTCCACATACTTCTTTTCTCGCCGACTTTCTCTAATACTTCTTCGTTTCTAACCCTATCAGTTCACGGTATTTTCATCATTCTTCGGTAACACCACATCTCAAAATCTTCTAATTTCTTCCTACTTGCTTCCCATACCGTCCAGGTTTCGCAACCGTATAGTGCCGTGCTCCATACATACGTTTTCAAAAATCTCTTCCTTGTTTCTAAGTTTATTACCCCCGAGCATAAAAGTGCTTTCTTTTTGTTAAAAGCTACTCGACCCTGCGCTATTCTTTGTTTTATATCTTTATCGCTTCTTCCATCCCAATTTATTTTACTTCCTAAATAAGTGAAGTCTTTACCTTCCTCCAATCTTCCATTATTAATTTGTACTTTCGTTTCTGCTCTACTCTCGCGCCCTCTGCACACTAACACTTTAGTTTTGTTTTTATTCACCCTCATTCCGTATTCCTCTGTCAACACTGCCTCCATTTCGTTCAACGCTGATTCCAATTCCTCTTTACTAGATGCTAATACTGCTATATCATCCGCGAATCTCAGCATTTTTAGTTTCTGTCCCTGTACTTTAATCCCGAAATCCACTCTATCTTTTACGACATGAATCGCCTCTTCGATGTACAGATTAAAAATTAGTGATGATAGCGTACATCCTTGTCTTACTCCTTTCCTAATACCTACTTCCCTTCTTTCCCCTTCTACTTCTATAACAGCAGTTTGCTCTTTGTATAGATTGTGTACTACTCTCCTATCTCTATACTTCTTTCCCGCGCTCTTTAGTATCTCGAACATTTTTTCCCATCTTACATTATCAAAAGCTTTTTCTAAATCTACAAATCCTATATAAGCATTCTTTCCTTTTTCTATTGTTTTCTCTAACATTACTCTTAGCGCCAGAATAGCTTTGCGAGTTCCCCTATTTCGCCTAAACCCGAATTCTCCTAATATTTCCTCCGCTCTATTTTCCATTCTCTTCTGCGCTATTCTGGTTAAGATTTTTGACGCGTGGGAAGTTAGGCTAATCGTTCTAAAGTTCTCGCATTTGTCGGCTCCTCTCTTTTTCGGTATAGTAACGATAATGTTCCTCTTATAATCCCCCGGCATCTCGCCCATTTCATATATGTATTTTACCAGTTCGAACATCCTATTTACTACTTTCTGTCCCGCACGTTTCAAAATTTCCGCCTGTATTTTATCTACACCCGGCGCTTTATTGTTCTTCAGAATCCTTCACAGTTAACAGTTCGTAATTTAATCAATAAATTTGAAGAGACGGGTTCTGCTATTGATAAGGCAACGTCAATACGTCCTCGTCGTGATTAGTCAGATGAAAATATTGCTGCAGTAACAGAAAGTGTACGGAGTATCTAAACACATGCATGCGACGTCGTGCACAACCAATTGAATCTGCCAAGAACCACCACGCATAGGATTTTAAAGAAAGATCTGCATCTGCTAAGAGTTATAGACCATTTACAACGTCCTACATTTATTTGTTAATTGAGTGTTAGAAAAGAATGAAGGTGATGCTGATTTTTTCAACAAAATTTTGTTCAGCGCTGAAACAAAACTGTCGAATTTGGGGCGCTGAAAATCCACATGCTATTAACGAAAAAGAAATGTTTGTAGGTGACAGTCGTTAAACGCCCAAACGCCCTATCTTTGACAGAACACTAATGGCGCGCAATTCGAATCCTATAGTTTCCACTGAGACACCCTGAATATATACGAATTATTTTTAAAATGCCCAAATAGTGGAACTGATTACACAAATGTGTTATGTGTGACTTCTATAGAATGTCACGAAATTATATGAAAAGCGTCTAAATTATATTAATTTTCGACTTATTGGTTTTTGGACGATATTTTTTTCTTCAAAATAACAGTCCTCATTTTTCACTGATACGAGTTAACATTTTTCTCTGTATAACGAATGTGTGGCGAATACAAAAAGTGGTGAGGCGAGTTATAACGGAGTTATACAAATAAAACGCACACAGACCCTTATGAATGTGCTACCTCTTAAGTTAATAGAGCAAAGTTTATATAACGGAGCTAACGTAGCATGTGATGAGCTACATATTTATCTGGTGAATTAGGTAGGTACAACAGGCATTTCACCTGCATATTCTAATAAAAATACTGTTGGGGAGTAACGGAATTTTTCATTTGATGAAAAAAGAAACTATATCAATCGTCGTTCATTACAAACATCATAAACATATTACGATGCACAATGCACCGCAACATTTCCAAGTGGCTTAAAAAGAATTGGAAAACCCCATTAATGTAGTACTTAACTCGATACCGTGAATCATAGTTGCCGGCAGTCTCGTCGAAAATAAACACGAACCAGCCAACCGTGAACAATTACTTGGGAATTTTCTTCAGTTATAACAAACTATTTATTGCGTTCTTTAACTCATCTTCATAGTGTACTTCAAAAAAGTGTCAGTCTAGTTTTTATATATTTTTAGCATTTGTGGTGTAATTGTAGTTATTGATGTATGCGTTGGTGCATAAAGTCTCCAACGGACGTCTAAAGTAAGGTCTCTGACCCTTAAATAGGTCTAAGAACGCACCTATTTAAGGGCTAGTTGTATAATTTTTTCCAAGAGAGTATGCGACAAGAAATTGTCACATTAGACGAGTTTAATTGCTCGACTTCAATTGTACTTAAGCTTTTAATATACTCTTAGAGATTTTGAGATGACAAGCATCGCATTTACCTAAGCTGAGATTCATTGAACTTTATATTTATTACAAACATAATAGAAAAACCATATTAATCGAATTGAGTCTTCATTTCCATCAAAATTGAAATAAACTGAATGTAAAGTAGGTCTAATAACAACCCGAGGCTTACCGCAATGAACAGTAATTGGGGGTTAATATAATGTAGGGTTTTATTACAGAAAGGCAAGGCGAAACATCGTACACGTGTTCAGTAATAAGCCAGCTTTTAACCAGCATCGAGTAATTTTATGCTGTAGGTATCAAAGATTTCAAGCTCATATTTGCATTTGATTGACTCAATTTACTAAATTATCATTAAAACAAATTTAAAAACACATAAATCAGCCCCCTTCTTTTAACGCCTCAATCTACACAGAGAGGTTAGGATGCTACAATACGAATGGCCGTTATTATGTCCACATCGTACACGCAGAGCAAATGCTTTACTTTTATTAGCTCCACGTCTGGCATTGAACGTAATGCCTACCGTATTCTCTCATTACGCATATTACCATTTTATAATATAAGTCGATTACTATTTGATGACTGTTGTTACATGTATCTATTTTTTGTTGCAGAACGAAAGCTGTTCGTTGGAATGCTAAGCAAAAAGTTGTGCGAAAACGATGTCCGCGCCTTATTCGCTGGATTCGGAGTAATAGAAGAGTGCACTGTATTAAGAGACGCTACAGGCAACTCCCGGGGTTGCGCATTCGTCACATTCTCCTCCAAACAGTCGGCTCTGATGGCCATCAAGAGTCTGCACCAATCGCAGACGATGGAGGGCTGCTCCGCCCCGCTGGTGGTCAAGTTCGCCGACACCCAAAAGGAGAAGGAGCTGAAGAGGCAGCAGCAGATGCAGGCCAACGTATGGAACGCATTGGCTGCCCCTACGCTGAGCTCGCCGCCTCAGCAGTACTCGCCGGTGCTGCCCAACGAGGCGACCTCCCTCCAGCTGCTGCAGGCGATGGGCGGCTCCGCGCTGCTTCAGCAGCAGCTGCTCACCGGCACGGAGAACCTCCTGGCGCCAATCGGTGTGCAAAATCTAGTGACTTTGGCGGCCATGTCGCAACCGGCCGCCGCCGCCACGGCGCCCTTGTGCATGGCGAATTTGTTGGGGAAGGGCGCGGGGGTTGAAAGGACACTTACGGCGGGGCTGCAGCCTGGTCTCTCGACGCCCGATCTGTCCACTTACGGTTCGCTCATTACCAACGCGACCATCAACGCTGCCGCGATTGCGGCTGCTGGAAAACAAGTCGAAGGTAAGTAGATACATACAATGACAAAACCATATTAATACACGTGCTTAGTAGCAAGCCGGCTTTTAACTGGCATCGACTTGTTTTAAACGGTGCTATTTGTGTATCAATTTTTAATTTTCTGGGCGCATTTGAAAGCTGGCGTGTATAATTAAATTACTATTTATAACAAATTCATGATATGAATATTTTCAGCAAAGTAAACGTGTTCAAACTTATCTGATATTTAAAAATTGTTGGAGTTTTGTTGATATATTATACTAACCAACAGTTTATCTTATTTGATGATTAGTACTTTTCTAATGTTTTTTAACTAGTTTTCAGCACTCGTTAAAACTTGTTATTAAGTTACTTTTACCTTTACTGTTATTAAGGGATAATAACAGTAGTAAGCTAAGAAAAGGGCTTATTTAACAATTTTTTTTTTGATAGAAGAAAAGGTAATAAGATAATAATATTTAAGGAGTTATTAGGCATACATTTAAGTGTAATACAAAAAGCTATCATCAAAAAATATTCAAAAATTGGCGACCTGGAGCCATTTTCGCGACACATGTCAAAGGTAAGGCGCTCTGCGGCATGCAGTGTAACTGGTGCAAATTTGAATCTGGAAAAAAATTCACTTGAACTACATGTTTACAGCTAGTGAAAATACGCAAGGAATTTTGAAAACATTGATTTTTGCGTGATTAGCGAGTATCTAAAGAAATTACGTTAAATTTTCGACAAAAATCAGCAGTCATTTGTTAATAAATAATGTTTAAATTAACTTATCGAAAATTCCATGCGTATTTCACTTTGAAATATTATTTTAAGATACTATTAAAAGTTTGCATTAGAATAATGAAAATTGTTGGAGTTATGCTGCGTGCCCTTTTGAAAAATTATGCTTTGGGAAAAACGCGTTTAAAGTTTTGAAATGTATTATAGGCATGAAAAAATTAAAAATCCGACTGTTTATAAATTTTTACTATTAACCTACTATCCCAGGACCATAAGACTGCCCTTCTATATTTAAATGTTCTTCCTCGCTCTCTTTCCTCGAACATTTTATGTTAGAGCGTACCTGTTTCACTGCATCTGTGAAAGACATCTCGGCATGCTTAATCCGCTTAGCATCGGCGCCTCGACAAAAATTGTATGATTGGACGCCAATGTCCACCTCAAAAACTTTCCTAATTCAAGGAATATTAGTCAGATCATCATTAAAGGTGCACACAGTAATATCAGTCGCGATATTCAAGACTGTTTTGCCATTTGAATAAGATTTTGGAGCCAATTTCCAAACAGTAGTATTAAAATTTCATTGCTATTTTGCGTGTAGCCTCCCAAGCAACGGTTTAGCAACTCGTCTCGTGTCAGGTCCTCATAATTCGGCTTTATCGCTTTAAAAACTTCCTTAGGAAGCGGCGGCTTACGATGGAAGGTGTCCAAGGAATCCGCTGCTTGCACGTTCTTCCAGTCACACCAAGACTCTGAGCACTTCTCGTGCTGCGGATTTTCGTGGATTGATAACTTATTAAATAAGGTTGCTCAGATTTCATTTTTCATATTTTCCAAGGAGTTCGGATTCCGACGTATTGCCAAGCCATAATAAATTGTTAATTGATCAGTTAATTTGGCAGTTAATTTACCGTTTTCTCTGAGGCCATACACGTTTTTTTTAAATGCTTATGAGTAAACGTAAACATTTTTAACGACATCTGTTGTGTATCAGAAAAGTTAGAAATCAGAAAGTAAAACATTAGGCTGTACCTCGACTGTACCTTTCCAGCAATCCGATGCGCCTAAAAAAGAGCGCGAAATTTCAAGGAAAGAAATTTAAAATAAAAAAATATCATCTGCAGCACAGTACACGTGATAGAAGTGAATACTTCCTTAGAATAGAGAATGAGAGAGATTAAGAGTGAGAGATTGAAAGAGAGAAAGAGAAAGGGAGAGGGATAATTTCAAAAGAAATATAACAATATAAAATTTGTGTAAAAAATATTCGGTTTATTCATTATCTGCACTATCATCGGCTGGTGGTTCAGTTGGTAATACTGATATGATTGGTTTGTGATAACTAAAATATGAAATATATGTTCGTGATTCGATAACGTGTAAAAATTGCATATATTGTTGTTCCGGATTTTGTTGTTGATTCTTTGGGATTGTTATTTATAAGCAGACCAAATGTTTCTCGAAGAAAGTTAATCAACGTCAAAGAATCATTGGATCCGTAATATACATTGAAATCTCTCCCGAGAATCAAAGGGATTTTGTCTTCGCCTCTTCCAAGTGCATTTGCACCTGTGTGGCTGTAAACCAGTAGGGAGCGGTGAATTAAATATATTATATATTCTAGATTTTAACAAGTTAAACGGTTCAAGGATATTATCAAATAATCACAGAACACAGATGTAAATAACGTAAATAATTACAAAACACAATGATAAATATTCGGTACACACGCGTGCTGCTTCAGCTGTTAATATATAGCATCTGGACGCGTACATCTATAACGCGCGCAAGCGCGACAATAGGGAGACGCGGATAGCCAAAACTGATCTTTATAGAGAAATATATCTTTTTTCTCTCTCGTGTAACGACATCTGGAAACGTTACATTTTTTTCCAATTCACTCTCCATTCTCGTCAAATATCAGAACGCCGTCGAAGAAGTATTCACTTCAAAAATTTTTGTCCCATATTCTAAAAGGTTCAAAGAATGTTTTAAGCTGATAAAAAAATCGATTTTGAAGAATTTGCAGTATTGTTACCCCTTAAATTAATTAATCTTATGGCTAAACTTACTGTCAGGTTTGCAGACTAAAATTATGGGCTATTAAAGAAATTCGCCTAGTGTATTAGTCTTTAAGCATGACAATATGTATAAATCCAATAAAACACAGTAAACAATATGACTTCGAGTACAGAGCGCATACATACATAACTGTAACATCAGATAGCGCGGGCGTAAGAGAGCCTCCTGTGTTCCTAATTAGTCAGTAGATCTTGCTGATGATAACAATTACAGAAGTAGAACAAGTGGCCCTTGTGCCCGACGTATACGAAATTGAATCCATTCGAAGTTTGTTCTTCCTCACACCGCCGTTGGCTGGAAGCCAACAGCCAACGTTCTAATTGAAAAATTTCGGACGATTTGCAGAACATGCCATAGACACTTTCTGTCAAAATACGTCTAAGTAGACTGACTTTCGTAAACTTCTGTTTCGTATTGCTGCGGTTGAATGGAGGCTGTGAGTCGAGTTTATTTATATTTAGCGCTTACGGTTGTGTGTATGTTGTATGTACCATGTTGTATGTAAATATGAAACAGGAATTTTTTAAGTGAATACTTCTTTGGCGGCGTTCTGATATTTGACGAGAATGGAGAGTGAATTGGAAAAAATGTAACGTTTCGAGATTTTGTTACACGAGAAAGAAAAAAGATATAAGGTAGAGAGAAGGAGAAAGAGAGCTATACATTTGGTATACCTAAAACACAGGCTTCGTTACAAGACAGAGTACATAGATATATAACATAGAGAGAAAGAGAAAGAGAGCTATACATTATATATATATATATATATATATATATATATATATATATATATCAGTTTAGGCTATTCGCGTCACCCTTTTGTGCGGTCCTTCATCTTTAACGCCCACTCATCCGCTAAGTCCAAGGTCTAAGTTGCTTGAAGGGGGAATAGTTTAGGAAGCATCGTACGAGCAAGAGAGAGTAGTATTCATTGAATACTAGGCAATAGAAGAAAATATAGTATGACGCGCATGCGCGCGAGTACGTACAACTCTGACGCCACACGGGAGTGGAGCAAGAGAGAGAGCGATATAAACTCAGTACGAAGCGATAGAATAGGATAGATAGATTGTCGCGCATGCGCGCCTTATAGATGTACGCGTCCAGACGCTATATATTAACAGCTGAAGCAGCACGCGTGTGTACTGAATATTTATCATTGTGTTTTGTAATTATTTACGTTATTTACATCTGTGTTCTGTGATTATTTGATAATATCCTTGAACCGTTTTACTTGTTAAAATCTAGAAGATATAATAGGTATACTTCATTCACCGCTCCCTACTGGTTTACAGCCACACAGGTGCAAATGCACTTGGAAGAGGCGAAGACAAAATCCCTTTGATTCTCGGTGATTCTTTGACGTTGATTAACTTTCTTCGAGAAACATTTGGTCTGCTTATAAATAACAATCCCAAAGAATCAACAACAATCAAATCCAGAACAACAATAGATGCAATTTTTACACGTTATCTAGAAAATATCGAATCACGAACATATATTCCATATTTTAGTTATCACAAACCAATCATATCAGTATTACCAATTGAACCACCAGCCGATGATAGTGTAGATAATGAATAAACCGAATATTTTTTACACGAATTTTATATTGTTATATTTCTTTTGAAATTATCCCTCCCCCTTTCTCTCTTTCAATCTCTCACTCTTAATCTCTCTCTCATTCTCTATTCTAAAGAAGTATTCACTTCTATCATGTGTACTGTGCTGCTCATGATATTTTTTTGTATAGAAAAGATACGTTTATTGTATGAAAATGATAAAAAATAGCATTTCTAGCTATACATTTTTCCCATCTCTCTGACAATTTGTGGATTCCATGCCAAAAGAATTCTTGGTATTTTGAGGAAAGCCTGTCATGGAGCCATTTTCGTACATTTTCGTGAAGCCCTGCTCAGCAAGTGCGTGTCTCATCGATGCAAATAAGTAGTAATCAAACGGAGCCAAATCTGGTGAGTAAGCGGCATGCGAAAGTATTTCCCATCTAAACGCCTCAATTGTTTCCTTGACCGGTTTGCAGTCGATGTCGATGGTTCGCCTGGAGTTACTCATGATCTTTTACGCTTAGGATTCTCGAAATATATCCACTTTTCATCGCCAGTCACAATTCGAAAGAGAAATAACTCTCTTTTCTACCTGGCGAGCCTGGCTTTTCTACCTGGCATTTGGCAAATGGTTTTTCGGTTTTCCTGCTGCCTTTCATTCATTCCATGTGGAACCCATTTTCCCATCTCCTGGATCTTTCCCATGGCTTTCAAACGTATGAAGGCGGTTTCTCGTGTCACATTTAATTCATCCGCGAGTTCTTGTTGCGTTTGAACATCATTCTCATCCAACAATGTTTGCAATTCACTATCTTCAAACTTTTTCGGTGGTCTTCCACGTTCTTCGTTTCTCACATCAAAATTGCCACTTTTGAATTTTTAAACCACTCAAAGTACTGTGATTTACCAAGGGTGTGCTCACCGCAGGCTTCGACAAGCATTCGATGCGATTCTGCAGCAGTTTTCTTCAAATGGTAACAGAAAATCAATGCTGTCCACAAATCGTAGTTTCTGGGTACAAAATTCGACATGTTCCACGCTATTATGGACGATGTTGTTGTATGAAACTTGTATTGTTGTGAGATAAAAACATTTATCAGATGTCAAAACAAGAAAGTGGTGTCAATGACGCGGTTTGACGGTAACTACATTAGCAGCTAGGCCATCTATGGGCAAATTCCGGTTTCATATTTACATACCGTTCAAACAATTAATAACTCTCTTTTATAATAGTCATTAATGATTGTATCGAGCTATCAAAAATTGTCATTATCAAAAATGGTCATAGGTTTTAAAATAATTGATCATTTTTTTTATTAAAATCGAATCCTATCAGACAAAATTAGTCCTATGTCTGCACATAGCAGTTATGGGAGAAATTGTGGCGGGGGTGAAAGTTCTACCCACATTAATGGAACTGAAAGTCATACGGTTTATTCACCATTAAAGGAAATAGTTATGAGATTGGGTATTAGAAACAGTGGTGCAGTATACTGCAACGTAGTATCTGTTCGCTGTTTGATAACCTGTAAGGAAAATAGTTACAAAGGGTGAAGTTATTAGTGAACGGAACAGGAAAAGTAAAAATTTTTTAAACGGCTTACTAAACCCAAACAGAATGTATATATAAACAGCGACTCAAGGTAGTTTAGAAGTTAGCTTTAATCATCTCCTGACCATGCCGACTTGGTTGACAAAATGCGCATTATGCGCCGTATAAATTTAAATGTTTGTACAATAATGACTGTCCTGACACAATTAAAAGGACGCAACAATGAACCCTCGCCACTGGTCGCAACTCTAGCAGACCACAACAGATGATTCAGCGCCGTGGCCATCACCGAATTGATAAATCGTGCATTATGTCCACAATGCACTGTACAAACAGCAGGAATGCGACAAAGTGCCAACAAGCTGTTACATTAATCCGACCAGTTACTCGCCGATTCTACGCGTCAGATAATAAATGGCGTTAAAAATACACTTAGGGCTGGTCGGTTGGATGAACATCATTTTAGGCGGATCAGCTGGCAGACCGAGGTGTCAGTTTTCGTGACGGTTCTTGACAACTGCCGTCGTGAATGCGACGAGTGCGTGTTTTTAATGGAGTTGTGAAGTAATTCAGGAGGGTGTAGTTACAGTGATTTTGAAAGGGTCATTATAGTCAAATGCCCGTTAAGTAAGATTGAAACTAGGCTGTGAAGTAAAGATATTTCTAGATGATAAATAACCTATGTTTTAACAGTATTAGCACAACTGGTTAATTTAAATTAGTGTGATGGATATATAGTGAGCACAAAAAGATTGGCACAAATAAAATCAATATCGGGCAGGTAAAAGAAAATGCTGTTTTCAAAATAAACCTACACTTGTCATAAGTTTTCAAAATATTGTTTGTTAAAGTGAATCATATCATCATCATGAGGTCATCAGTCCTAAGACTGGTTGGACGCTAACCTCCAGCTTCTCCTATCTTATGCTAACCTACGCATTTCGCTAATTGTGCTACAACCTACATCCCTTACTATTTGCGAGCAATAGTCTAATCTATTCCTCCATGTCTCAGCAAGTGGCCTACCATTCTATTTCTTCTCTTCTTTATGTTTTTCCACATACTTCTTTTCTCGCCGACTTTCTCTAATACTTCTTCGTTTCTAACCCTATCAGTCCACGGTATTTTCATCATTCTTCGGTAACACCACATCTGAAAAGCTTCTAATTTCTTCCTACTTGCTTCCCCTACTTGCGTCCAGGCTTCGCAACCGTATAGTGCCATGCTCCATACATACGTTTTCAAAAATCTCTTCCCTGTTTCTAAGTTTATTACCCCCGAGTATAAAAGTGCTTTCTTTTTGTTAAAAGCTACTCTTCCCTGCGCTATTCTTTGTTTTATATCTTCATCGCTTATTCCATCCCAATTTATTTTACTTCCTAAATAAGTGAAGTCTTTAACTTCCTCCAATCTTTCATTATTAATTTGTACTTTCGTTTTTGCTCTGCTCTCGCGCTCTCTGCACACTAACACGTTAGTTTTGTTTTTATTCACCTTCATTCCGTATTCCTCTGTCAACACTGCCTCCATTTCGTTCAACGCTCATTCTAATTCCTCCTTACTAGATGCTAATACTGCTATATCATCCGCGAATCTCAGCATTTTTAGTTTCTGTCCCTGTACTTTAATCCCGAACTCCACTCTATGTTTTACCACATTAATCCCCTCTTCGATGTACAGATTAAAAATTAGTGGTGATAACGTACATCCTTGTCTTACTCCTTTCCTAATACCTACTTCCCTTCTTTCCCTTTCTACTTCTATAAATTTCTATAACTTCTATAAAGTGAATCATAATGAAATCAAAATTTTGATGATGATTGTGATAATTGTGTATGTAGACAGGACCCGTACAGCTCACAAGCTGAGGTTTATGAATCATTGGTGTCCTCGATGACCTATTATATGCTCAATTGCAAGTAAAATATAAGTAAAACATAGAAATTGAAGCTAGGGGTTGTTAATTGGAATATCTTCATTAACCAACCTGCGAAATCGCAATTGGAGCTTGCCAGAAAGTGTACTCGGTTCAAGCACATCAGGGGATGCCTGAATATATGGGATTCAGGTCAGTGTAGTCGCTTGCTTGTTTCACCGAAAGGTATCTACATGACAGATATGATTTGAAGCAGCTGGAAGTGGGCGTAAGGTAGAAGCCTCGTTATGTTAACGTTCAATCCTGCCCACAACCACACCTTGTCAAAAAAATGGGGATATGAGTATATCAAGGAAGGCAGCTGAATAATATTTGTTTACATTCAAGTCTTTATTTATTTGGTTAACCAATCGATGTACTTGTTATATTGTTCCGTACTTATTACAGAATACACACTGATATCCTGGGATTATGTTTTTGACTATTTTCACATATATTTTCTCAAAAACTTTGGAAAGCATTGACAGCAAGCTTATACGTCCGCAGGAAGAAATATCTTCTGGATTTTACCCGGATATCAGGATTTGGGCCACTTTTCAAGTGCTAGGGAAGTAATGGTTTCGCAGTGCTACATTGGATATGATAGTTATTTGTTTTGTGTTTTTTTCTAACAATTTTTTGCAAGATTTGGTCTCAAAAGTTGCTCAGATGCTATCTTGATCCTGATTTGTTGTTATTTGTTTTACTTCTGTAGCCGTATTTGTTATTGGACATATTCATTGGAATGGCACTTCAAGGAACTTCATTATTTCGGTTTCTTCTTCTTCTATGACTAATACATAGACGCTTACATATGTTTTTTAAGTGTTTAGAGAAAGCTTTAGCTTTTTCTCTATCATTCCTGGCCCAATTATTGTCGTCAATTTTAATGGATAGGTTATATGTTGGGGCCTTTTAAGCTTTCTTGTGGATTTCCATATCTAATAATCAGTGGCATTGGTAGGTGTTGGGCTGTTCAAATATTCTTGAATGTCTTGGTTTTGTTCATCTCCTAGATTAGGTCTTAATTCTCTGGTTACTTTGTTTAGTTTCCTTTTGTTTCCGTCCATAATCATTGTTGTTTGTTGCAAAATGACATTTTGATAGATAATTGCATTTAAATTGTCGATTTTGATAAATAATTGGATGTATTTCAAAAACCCGTTTAAAATAGGTTTATGGAACTTTAAAAAATCTATTTTGAATTAGCAGACTGTTTGTATGACCTTGAAGTACAAATACCTATTTAAACAAGTATTAACATTCATCACTAATTCCAAAGTTTTGGAGTTTTATGTGCACTATAGCTTGTATAACGAATCATTTGCATGACTGACCCTGTGTTAGCCACCAATTTTAGAATTCCTCGCCACAAAGAGGTTCAAATCGTCTGAAAAACCGCACCGCCCCCCACTTAATCCTAACGGGCGACTTTATACCGTTTTTATGTAAAAACAAATTAATTATTAAGTGGGGGTACTAAAAACGGGGCTTTTATCTTGGCGCATTAAATGAAGTTTTATTAGCGATCCTCAAGGGGTTGAAAAACAATCAGCGGTTAGAGACCGACAATAAAATGCAAAAGGGATTGTAATACGCCAGCCTTTTGTAATATTTTTGCAGCAATTATGAACTGTAAATGACTCTCAGGTCGGGCGTCTCGAAGCAGGGTGGCAGGGAAATATTTCATTTTTTATTCCCGGTTAACTGACCTGTCAGTTATTGGGTAGGGGGTTGGCAGGGGTTTTGAACCATCTGTTTTTGTCTCTTAAAGGTAAAGGGAGGTCTTTAAATGAGATGCCATTGTAACGGCACTAAATTTTAAGTCATCTTCATTAATTAAACTGTGAAATAAAAAAGGAAATATAGGAAGTAAATTTTGTCAACGATGATGACAAAAGGAATCGATACGAGTCTCAATGCGTTTCTGTCATGAATAAATTACAATTGATATACAGTACTTTCATAAATTAATGAATAAATTCGTTAAAAGCTCAAGGAATAACTGTTTTCAATTAAGTTTTCCCTCGCGAAAAATCGTGTACTTCTTTCTTTAAAAAATGCGTAGCGTCTACTAAAAGATTATTTGAGCGGTTTTTCGTACAGTTAGTCGTCGTAGAAGCTCCAGGGGATATCTGTTCATAATATCGAATTAGCTTACTGCGGAAGTGGCAATGTTTTTTATTTTTCTTCATAAAAATTCTTATAGTTTTTCTTTAAGAAAATCGTCCAAAGAATTATTTGAGCAATTTTGCTTCGAGAAGCTCTTAGTACAAGCTCTAGGGGATGTTTGAACAAAATATCGAAATAGCACAAAACCTACCGCGGAAGGGACGATTTTTTTTTAATTTGTGGTCATAAAATTGGACTTTTCTTTAAGAAATTTGTAGGACCTACTAAAAAAAAAAAAAAATATATATTTTAGCCGTTTTTTTCTACAGTAAGTCTTGGTAAAAGGTTTAGGGGATATATATGCAGAATATCCAAATAGCACTAGATCTGCTGTGGAAGTGGCAATTTTTTTATTTTTCTTCACAAAAAGTCGTATACTTTACAATTAGTAGAGACTCTAGGAGATATCTGTGCAAAATATCGAAGTAGTCCAAGACCTAGCATGGATGTGACAATTTTTTTTTTATTTTCTTCACTAAAGTTGTTTTAATCAACGTTTTGTTGTTGATTAGTTTTGTTTGTGTTCTATCAAAGATAAGGCTTCAATATTTAACGACTATTGTTTACAAACTATACGACGTCAACGTACCGCGATTAACAGTTTAACAACGAATAGTTTGTGTACAACTATTTTATGAAAGTGAGTGATCGTTTAAGTTGTATTAAGAAAAATAACAAAATGAAGCGCCTACAGAGTTAACAGTTCGTAACTTAATCAAGAAATGTGAAGAGATGGGTTCTGTTATTGATAACTGAATCTGTCAAGAGCCATCACGCATTGGATTTTAAAGAAAGATCTGCATCTGTCAGCATACTACATTTTCTGAAATTATTAAATGTTTTCATCAAATATTGTTATTTTTACAGCAAAAACAAAAGACGCAATTTTCAACGGTTTATTCGATATATCTCGAAAAGTAATGAATCGATTCGAGCTCACAAAAATTGAATCGAAAGACTCTTTCATTATCTACAACTTTCTCATTTAACTTTTTCCAGTCCGAGCACAACTTTCTTTTTTATTCGCGAAAAACCGTTTTTTTGACTTTTGCGAATTTTTTAGGTTATGTTAGCGGCCGCCATTTTGAGAGCAAAAAACTGTAAGTTTCTTGAAATTTTATTTTCTATATGCTCAATATTTTTTTGCTGTTTACAATTAGTGACCGGGTCATTCCCTATTGATTGGACTATAGTTCCAACTGAGACATCCTATATTATTTTGCTCGCGGCTAACAACTGTAATGAACAATCTGTCTCAATCTATATCCCTTTCATTTATGGATACTAAATTCTGTTGGTGTATTATTCCAAATCGAAACATCGCTCTTATCATTTAGATTAAATCAAGCCCGCTTGTGTCACCATGCCCATTTCGCCATTTCGAAAAACAACCATTAAGTATTCACCGGACGTTTTAAAATCGTCGCGACCCCGCGTATATGCACCAAAGGAGAAGCAAAGGACGCAATCGCCTATTGTTCTCGACGTGTTTCATTATCGGAAATCGTCACGGCATGGTAATGAAGGTATAAAATACCAACATAGCTTTATGGTCGCCATAATGGTGCCCCGATAGAAATTATTTATGTGTGCAGCAATTATTTAGTCCGTCCTAATAATAATTTTATTATCTATAAAATGTAAGGCAGCGCACTTATGGTCGCTTTATCGCCGACGTTTGTCATTTATTGCTGATTCGTGTCAACCGTGTGATTGAGTTTTGGCGGCTTGCCTCTGCTCCTTGCACAAATTGGAGTCATTCGTGTTACATTAAATCGCATTTGTATTCCCAATTAATTACAATCCTGATAAAATGACACGTGCTGTCACAGTCTTAGATTCTGTGTATTTTTCATAATCGACGAAGAAGAAACAAGCGATAATATGTGATGGCATTGACGTTAAAGTACAAACACCCACATTCGAGGAAATAAACAGATAATGAGAAAGGGTCGTAATTCAAAAATATCAGGAAAGATGACATAAATACGGAGGTAATCAAATACGGAGGCGAAAATCTAAGGGAAAAGATATATGATAACTAATCTTACAAGTATAAAGAGAGGACAAGATACCATGGGATTACAGAATAGGCCAAATAGTAACTATATTAGAAGGGAAACGGATACGAATATAAAAATTATAGAGGAATAACACTGCTAAACACGGCATACAAAATTATCTCCACAACCATGCCGAAAATATCTGAAATATCAATTAAAAATGTTGGGCAATATTGATTTGGTTCCGTGAAAAGAAAATCAACAACAGATGCAATACATGTACTGAAACAAATCATCCAAGAAGTACACGAATACAAACAGACCTTGAAATACTATTTGTAGATTTTCAATCAACTTTCGACTCAGTCTTTAGAACAAAAATTGGCGACTTCCCCGAGTGAGCTAGAAATACCAGCGAAACTTGTAAGTGTAATAACGGAATAGGAACCAGCAAGCAAGATAGTAGGAGTAGACCAACATCAACTTGGATAGAAAAAGTGAAAGACAACCTGAACAAGATCGGAGTAAAATACCCAAAAGACGAAGCCAGGGATTGAACAAAATGGCATGATATGTCTGGGAAAATCAAAAAATTATAGTAGATTTATTTAGATTCAGAAAGCTTTTACAAGCTTATACAATTGGGGTGTTATCCAGCCATGCATACGTACATATTTTTGCAAAAAGTAAAAGAAAATGTTTCTTAAATGACACAAAACCAATGCACTGGAATAATAAGTCGATTCTTAACCTCAAATCAAGATGGGGTCATCCAAATCTAAGTAAGGAAAAGAAAGATGCATGAACATGAAAAGCACATAATTCTTTACACATAATTTTTTCCCATTTCGGTGCAAAAATGGTTACAAATGGAGTTATCGATAATGGTATCAAAATCAATCTGAAATTCGTATTAATTTTTGTATGTAAGGAAATTTTTACTGTGTACTGAAAAAAGTAACAAATACGATAAAATACTTGGCATCAACACTGAGAATCTTAAAAAAATAAATTAAATGATTGATTTGCTTTTACTTAAAATAAATTAATAAGAATAACACTCATTTAAAATAAAAACTTACGAGGGGGTACTCAAAAGAAACCGAACTGATGTTGTGGTGGACGGAGTTTTTGTAGTACCGCTTTTTGCCGCTAGGAGCATATAGGGCTACCATTCGCCAAGCATCGTCGCTAAAAAAGGTTCCGTTCGGCTTGTGTGATTTTTTTGGTGACAGTTGTTTTGTGTGCTCGTCGTTTTTTGATTCTTGTGAACAGTGCGCGACCATAAAGTTTTCCCTCTTGCTCGGAAAAGCTGGCACAGAATCTCTTAGAATATTAAAAATGGCCTACAAGGATGATTATATTGAGAAAGCTCAAGTGTTTGGAATGTTTTTCCCATTTAAAAAGGGGTGAAATGTCAATTGATGACAAGCCTCGCAATGGTCGTCTTTCCACGGCTCGAACCAATTAAAATGTTGAAAAAATTCGTGAAATCATTCTGGAAGATCGACGACGGACCATTAACGAAGTTGCGGAAATTTTTGGTCACAAATTGGCGTACAGACAGTGCGAGCCTGTGTGATCAGAGGCGTTATCGTGGTGGAAAGAGCAATCAGCCGACTGCTACAAATGAGGCCTCTTCCGGAGCAAACTGTTGCACAATATTTTCAATAGTTCCAGGTAGAAAGTCTAGTTAATTGTCTTACCCTGTGGAATAAACTGAATGGACAACTCTCACATCGAAAAAGACAAGACACGACAAGCACACAAAACAACTCTTACTGAAAAGTTCACACTATCCGAACGAAATCTTCTTTAACAACCGACTGGGGAACGGTAGCTCTTATACGCTCCTAGCGACAGAACGCGGTACTACAAAGACTCCGCCCACCATAACATTAGTTCTGTTTCTTTTGGGTACCCCCTCGTATATATTAAAAAAAGAAAGTAGAATTCGAGTATGGCATAAAACGTATGGTTGATGCCAATTTCCGGTACTTCCGGCGGTGTCACGTACTCCATTCAGATAATAAGCACGTGATAGAAGCCCTACTGACAAATTTTCAGTTTCATATTATTTGTGGTTCTCAGAAACGTCTAATAGGCCACGCGCCGTAATGTAGCTACCCTGTATAATGGTTATCCATCCTAGACTGAACACCTCAACAAATCATTAAATCGCTATACAAACGTCGCCAGCCCAAATTTAAATAGGTCCCTGATTGATACCGCATTTAATATGTTTAGTTTTATTTACGACCTTTTAATTTACGATTTCCCATTAGCTAATGTTTGGGTGTTCGCGTTCTTTCGGTATTCGTTCGCGGAAATGAAGCTGGAAAAATATTAATCTTGTCTTGACTAATAGTTAAAAATTTTTCGTTATCTGCCATTCTCTCTCGAAACGGATTTATTCCCCTTTTGAACGGTCACAATTCGATTCATCAACTTTTGACACGATAATATTTCATGCGACATAATATTCCCTTTTAATCAATTTGTTCCAGATTTTTTGTCGATAATAAATGAAATTAAGTTGAAAGGCAAACAGAATTTTAATCAAACATTATAACAGAAACGACAAAGCGTACAGTTGTTCCTCTCTGAATTATTTTTTCGTCGCCAACGGAACGTGATGAAACTGTTGATGAACTTGTGACTGTAACGAGCACAATTTATACAGGGTGATCCAGATCATTGTCCCAAATATTTTTCTCCATTCTTGCGAGTACAAAAAAATGTGCCTTAAAAAAGAGATTCTTCTGAAATTTTGTACATAATACCAAAATATTAATGAAATGCAGATGACAAATGTACTGATGCTAATGTTCTTTTGAGTTTGCAATAACGAAACCCATTTTTATTGAAAACAATTGAAAGAAGTTTAACAGATAGAGGCATAAACAATCTTGGAATTTTTATACACAGCATCATTTTAATCGCATGCCATAACATCACAAACTAGTTCCTTGCTCCATCTTAATTATACTAGTGCGTAGATTATTGATTTAAGTTGACTCACATTTAGGTAAAATACTATACTAGGCACAAAAATTAAGGGATGTAAAAAGTCCTAAATTTTTAGGTGATTTTCAAAGGGCTGTAACTAAGTAAATTTACTCTCCAAGTTTCTGGTTTAAATCTTTTACCATCAGCTATTTTTGAGTAAGAAAACCATCGGGAAAAAAAATCAAATTTTTGCTTGCCCTTCAGAAGGCTATAAATTTGATTACGATAACTCAAGCAAATGATTTTTTGCTTGAGTTATCGTCCTTTAAAGCAAAGAAGTCAGTTTTGGTTTTGGGAAATAACGATCATTCAGATTTTTTTTTCTTACAATAATTAACATTTTTTGATGAAAGAGAATATGGACTATTACTAGAAAAACCTCAAAAAATGAATGAAAAATTCATCTTTTAATAGCAAAAACGACAAATTCAATCATTCCGAACACAATGAAAGAAAAAATAAAAAAAAACCACAGCGCTTTGAAAATTTCAGGGTTTCTTTGGGATACTTTGAGGTTAAAAAGAAACAGTCGACATTCTTAGTCTATCCATTACTTGCAAAGTTATGCCAAGTTAAGCGATATTTCTATGATTATTCAAAAAATGCTGATGGTGAAAAAACTGAACTCAAGATCTGAAAATTAGAAACCTGGAGCTTCAATTTGCTCTTTTTAAATTGCTCTGCGACTATTTTTCTCCAAGTTACAGCCCCTTAAAAATCACCTAAAAATTTATAATTTTTTTACATTCCTTAATTTTTGTGCCTAGGGTAGTACATCCCCTAATATGACCCTGTTATTTAGTGCACGCCATAAGTTTTCCTTACATGTAACACAGATCAATGCTCACATCGTCTCGTTTAAAAACGTGCATTTCTCAAATTTCAACCCCCCCAACTCGCCCTCCGCCTTCATAGATACATTTCCGGGGGATGATTGATCGCCTACATCGAAAGGCAATCATTTACATGTAATTTGATGACACGAATCTATCGGTGATTAATCTGGCTGGCACAAACAAAAGCTACTGTACGCGTCACGTTCATTTTTAAGATAGGGCTTAAATGATGTTAAAACATATTTTTTCGCACAAAGGGGATTTATTATTATGAATGACAACGTATTATCTGCAGCGTACAGGCCGATTTGAGCGAGAGGGTGTTTTTTACGGCCATGAATAATTTTATTGTATACGCCTATGTGAGGTGTTTAGTATGTAGACTTTGTTATCATGATACCATTTATTGAATATGTGGTCAGTGGGGTACTTATGAGTGCTTCAATTCGCTTTAAATGGAGAATAACAGGCTAACGTTGGGGTATGACGTTGCTGTTAAAAAGCTCTTATACAATCAATCATCAAAGTCCGTGAACCTTCTGAAGGGAAATCAAAAATTTGGATTTTTTTTCGATAGTTTTCTTATGATTACTGAAAAACTGCTGATGGTATAACATTTTGATCTCAATATCTGAAAACGAGAAACTTGAAGCGTCAATTTGCTTAGTTACAGCCCTTTGAAAATCACCTAAAAATTTAGGACTTTTTACATTCCTCAATTTTTTTACCTAGTTTATATGCAAGCGTGTTTTCAATGCTATAGTGTCTAAGTTCTTCGACTGGGGCTGAGAACTTAGCTTAGAAAAATTTCCGCTGTGTATTAGGTTAAAATTACTTTACCGAAAATAGGTGGTACGCTTCTTACTACTTTCTTGTTAAAAGCTAAAATAGAGCGTCAAGATTTTGAGGTGTATCCAAAATCTACAAATAGGCTCATCTCCAAAACTATAACAGCTGAAAAATGATACATATGCTAGTGAGATGAAAAATGATACATATGATATCAGCTGATACCAGCTGATATCATATATTCAGCTGATATCAGCTGATCAGCTGAAACCTAGACTGTTTAAAAACTCTTGGAAGAAGCAAGGTTGGGTTGGGTACTAGAGGGAATTGTAGGGGGAGGGGATAATAGAATGCGAGAAATGTCGCCAGCGCAACCCTGAGAACGTTAGTGTAACAGTAGAGTAATGTATACCCCTTTGTTGCGCAATGTCATCATTAAGGGGTAACCCCTTAATGATGAAATGATCCGTAGCCCCTTAATGATCCACTTAGAAACATGAAAAAATAGTCGACCTTCGGGATGAATTTTCTTGGGAACTATTAATGATAAAGAAACACTTCTATTTTTAAATTGAGGATACATTTATTGTAAACATGGTGGAATAAACGCAATTTAAGAATATTTAACTCCGGAAGAGATATATCCGCCGGAAGTGGAGCGTCTATTTCGCGACCCGGTTTGCGGCGATCCATCTCCTGCTAGACCTGATCATCTGAAATCAAAGATAGTAAGCTATCATGAAGTTAAGTGCATAGGAAACGTATTGACGATCGCTGTTTCCGAAAATTGTTCTTATAATAAACGGCACATGGAACTGAGATACGAAAATTTGGGAAAAAGCTCAGTTATTATCGTAATTTGTTTAAACAATCTTGGTTAGTTTTGAAAAATCCTTATTCTGTTAACAATGGCCCAAATCGTAACTGTGCCAAATTTAAAAAGAATCTGTCGATCGGTTCTCGAGATATGACGGGCACCGTTTCGGAACAAGGGAAGGTGGACTTTTTTTAGGATGATGAATTTTCGTGCTCGTTTCATATTTCTTAGCGCGAGAAATTTTGTGTGTATACATCATTACAATATAGTAGGAAAAAGAAATGCATGAAACAATGATTCCTCAAGTTTGTCGCTGATTAGTTAAGTTAATCATTGTTCCGCGCCCGACGAGGGTGCACATTGAGGGACGTAGGCAGGCTAATGTTGCTAATTAGCTGCCCTCAATCGCACAACTGAAAGCTTTGTATCACTGTAAGTTTTAAAGATATCGACTTGAAACTTTTCAGAATATATTCTTAAGCCTTCATACTATAATAATATACAAAAATAATATATCGAAAGTATTGAAGATTTTAAGTGGTTGTAACCCCTTAAGTTTTTGACATGGGAGGGGGTACGTCCAGCTGAAATTTTGCTGAAGATTATAGGTGAATGTAGTCCCTTAAGTTTTTGACATGGAAGAGGGTACATCCAGCTGAAATTTTGCGAAGATTGCGAGAATAGTTTGGTGAAAACGTCCTTTCATAACCACGAGTGTTTTGTTGGTGCAAAACGTTCTCTGAAGGGCGAGAGAGTGTTGAAAATGAACCCCACCAACTGCTGTCAGACCTAAAGTAAAACTCCTGCAAGAATGGTGAAGATAAAATTTAAATACCAAATATTTTTTTTAGTCTGGAAAAAATTATCTAATTTAGATACAACTAATAATAAACATAGCCTGTAAAATAAACGAATGTCTTTAGATATTAACAGAATATGTCAATCCATCTATTATCGTCTTCACTATATTTGTATAGGGCGTAATTTAAACATACATATAACCAAACCTAACATAAGTTACATTTTAATGTGTTAAGTTTTAAACAATTTCTACCTTGTACAACGCGAAGAATTCGGTATATTTATTGAACCCAATTAAGTTGGAAATTCTCTTTTGCCGGGTTTAGTTTATCTCGAATGATAATATTTATATTATCAACTACATACTGGTGAACATAAATAGTGGTTATTATCCTGAAATTAGACAAGCGATGATGTTTGCTTTGAATAAAGTTTCTGCAATTATCACCACTCATCGCCGATGAAAATGGGCGTGCTATTATTTTTAGCACGCCATAATATCGAAAACAGATACATCACCCATTGACTAGTCGACATACAAGATGTTGAGAACCGGTGCAATTTTATTAGTGTTTATGAATTCTTCACTTGGATTTATGGTTTGTTGAGGTTTGAGTCTTTAAAATATCGTATATTGCGGTAGAAACGTATTGTGAAAACGCAAATGTATTAGAACAACATTGCACTGGCGTAGAAGTATATTTTCTTTAAATCGCTCTGATGTATCGCAACATACTATTTTTAAATATCACTTTCTATCACGCCAATTTTCTCTAGGATCTTTCGGTATGTTATGGGATGTGATCAATACACAGAACCGCCTATTTAGATTAAGGTACTCGTATTTTAATCAAGGTATTGATGAAATAGGGAATTTGACCCACTTCCTATATAAAATAGACAGTTATAAAACCTTAAAACGGACTTTTCCGCACGTAGAACATCTCTATCTCGAAATTGAGTGTGTTGAGAGTGGAGTGTGTCCTATCCGCCTCAAAATCAATAGATATCGGCTGGGAGAGGTCCCCAATCAGAATCAGTCAAAACCCGATCGATCCGACACGATTTAGTTGAATTATCGTGCTAGCAAGAATAAATGCCGACGACAATGACAACGACGACACACACACACAGCAAAAAATTTTTAAAAACCTTTTTTCTTGGTTTTTGTGCCGAATGAAAAATAAACCCAAAACAAAATTTTGTTTTTTCACTTTTTCTTTACACGATATACATTACTTTTCCGCGTATAGTGGAGTGCGGAAAAGTAACAAATAAAAAATCTGAAAAAATTCATATAGCCCCAAAATGAGCAGACAAATTCAACTAACTGCGCCTGCGGATTTGTCCTAAATTCAAACGTTTTCAAGGTAGATTGAATTATAAAATTGACCACGTTCAATGTTGACACATTTCCCTGTTTTGTTAACGACAGTTTCTCCTTTAAACAGCCATCATCAAAACCACCATCGTATTCAGGATTGTCCATTTACGCAATTTTTCATGTATTTTACTCGTTAAAGACACTTCATATTTTATTCTTGGAGAATACAGTGGGAAGAAGTTAAATTTGAGAACTTAAATACTGGAACTATAAAGAGGTGCCTGTGATCCAAAAAAAGGTATATAATCCTTCGAAACTAAGATAAACCCTTTCCCAGTAATTTTTAGTAGCGTAAATAACATTAAAGTGTAACATCTTGTCTAATTATTATAATATTTCTCAAAGTAATCGGTCCTTTCACCTGAAGAAACTGGAGACAACTGAGATGGCATGGTCTTCTTCAAGAGGTGCATTAGAAAAAGGTGATGCAATAGTGTTGATAGAGCTCTCTTGGCGCAGTCAGTTGAACTACGCTTTGAACCAACTTTTGATTATTTAATGGAAAAAACCGAAAAAGTAGTAGATATATCATAGTTTTCTTCCAAACCGACGACTTGTTGCTTCACCTGCAGATTTATGGATCGAGCTATTAATGAAAATTCGATATACTATGTTCTTGATACTTTTTTGAATTCACGAGAATCTTTAGTTGCACAGTGGATGTCATTCAGTAATTTAACAAATCTTAAATTAAAAATGGAGGTCCTTGAAACTATACCAGGGCCAGCACGAGAAGAGAAAAGCTGTTGCGTCACACAATCAATACAAAAAAAAAAAAAAATGTATAGGCCAAAGCCGTATTAACCTAGAACAGTGTTCTGTAAACTGTCACGAGACACGCCAAAATAGTATATCACGGCATATGCAAACGTATTCAAATCGGAGGCCCTGTAGCAAACCGTAATAAATACGAAGAAGATTAAATTAAGGCAAAGTAGCAGAATTTAATTCTGTTTAATATGCTGAAAAGAAATTAAGCGGCTTAAGACCCTAGTTAGTGTGGGTGGTATAAGGAAGCGTGCGACGGCGTTACATATTCGTTCATCTTGGTCGTGTAAATTCGTTCAGGATGCCTCAACGCTGTTCCCAAAATACCTTCCACCCGGTTTTTAAAGCCTTCTCTTGTGATGCCACCTCCACGATTTTAGATAATGGCGGAATTTGTTCGGCACGCAGAATTTTTCTCGACAACAAATTGGAGAGTTTGAATTAGTAAAATGGTCGTCGATATTGCCATAAAGGCGTAAACAGTATATGCCTTTGCCACTGATATTGTAAATTAATGTATTATTCATTTAATTTTTTGAATGATTAAGATAATCCTAGTTAAATTAGTATAGTAAATGTTACATGAATGAAGTTTATTTATAAACAGTATCTTCATCAACCTTTCATCAGTGTTTGTATGTATTTTATGTTGCCACAAGAAGATCGGTTTTTGAATCATCGGGGACCCTAATTTCGCATTATATATTCATTGTCTGGTAAAATAGTGGATACTCCTGAAATTTGCCAGATGATTGGCGGCTTTTCGTGGATAGTTCTAAAAATAGCTTGAAGTATGTATTACTGCACAATGGACACAAGTTTGCGTGGATTGCAGTCGGTCATTCAACAAAACTGACAATGGAAACAATATGAAAATATTAAGTTGGTATTAGAAAAAATTTCTTATAAGTGGTTTGTGTCGATTTAAATTTGTCGAATAATGGAGGAAAGGTATCAAGGAAGGTGGGATCGTCATATGATGGCCGATTACAGTTGAAGTCTGCAGAGGGACTGTTCACAGCAAAAATGTATTGTACATCATACAAAAAAAAACTGTTTTTATAATTTTTAATGTTTTCTGCAATTATTCTTTATTTTCTTGTTAGATATCATAATATATAAAAAAATCAAAACAAGAGGAATTGCTTATTTTATTTTGTTTTTCTTATTTTGCATCAATATATTTATTATGTATGTTTATTTCGAAAACTAGAGCCAATCAAAACAGAGTAATGCCATTTTGAGCATCATGGGCAGTGGTGTACCTAGGATCGACTCTTATATTCCTGGCAACAAATTCACTGTTCTCCAGTATAAAATACCGTCAGTTTTAGTACTCCTTTTTTATTCTTTGTATTACGAACCCAAAGGGTATCTTTTGGCATGTTAATGACTTACTTCAACCAGATTTTGGCCGAGATTTAATACTTCTCATTTCAAGTACGTCAGTAAATAAACTAAAAACTTACAGAAGGACTGTTTTGTTAACCCACATCTTTAATACCTTAATAAAATCTATCTTGAGACTGTATTTATATGTATTAGTAATTTACGCACTTTATAACTGGATTTAGATGCGATTAAATCAGTTGTATCGTCTACAATCACATAGACGTGTTTGTTTTTACAACTGTATGCGTTCTTGGTATATACAGGGTGAGGCAGAGCAACTTGCTTATTTAGAAATTCAATTAAAAAAAAAGCAATACAGATATATATTTAATCCTTTGAACAGCATCAGACACAACATTTAAATTTTATGTTTACACAGTTTTAAAGATGATATCAGGCAAGTGGCGTCCATGCATTTTCTCGAGCAACAAAATCGCGTGGATTAAGTTCCTGTACCACAGCTAATTTGTAAAGATGAAATTGTAGTTATTCATGAAGGATTCACCTCACAAAACGAGTAGATAACCCAGCAGCAGCTGCATGCTTGCAGACAGAGTGCTGAGGGGATCGCAAAACAGAAAGCATTACCATGTCAAAGTTTTGGGGTGATCTTGCTGTTTGTAAAACCTAGGTTTTTTTCATCAGATTACCAATTTCCCTGAAGTTGTTTACCCATGAAACAATCGACTGTTGGCCAGGAACACGACCACGGAGCGCAATATTGAAATGGGCACGGAATGCACGTTGCGTGGCGATGATTGAGCAACCGTTAGAAGAGTATGCTTCGACAGCGAACGCGCGCTCCACCTTCGTCCACACCATGATGCTAAGTAAACCCAGCGCAACTACAACTTTACGCCCCGCCCTCTCGAATGTGCCTACCCCCACCCTCCTAGGAGCAACCATCGCTTCAGGGCGCTAAATTGAAATAAGCTAGTTGCTCTGCCCCACATTGTATAAACTTTTCAATATGATAAATTGAAGTTGGCGCTTCCCATCGTGAAGAATACTGTTCTAAAATTTGTGAAAATGTGAATTATCGACTATAATATATGTGAAAAGATGAATTGCAAGCGTAAGGCATCATTAAACTGCCTATGTCGTACGAGTATTACTGCGATGTAGAGTGTCTATTATACAGAGCATTTCAAAACTACTCACCTCCAATATTTCTTCTAACAAGAAAAATGACCTCTAGACAAAACAATACGTAAATTTAGCTATCTATCTAAGGGGAAGTTTAAAACCAGTGGCCGTAAAGTTTAGGGTTATCCCTTGACTCCCACTTACAAATTTTAATGGGGGTAATAAAATCTACTGTTCATCCAGCAGTGGGTTTTTTCCTTTTCATCATCGGTTTGCTTTTCTAAGGACTGTGTAAATATTCGAATCTTGTATTTTACTGTTCTTTCGTAGTTTCGTCTGATTACAGCTTGGTGTCAACATTTCGCCTACAGCATCTATTAGCCAATTTCTGTTTAGAAATTGTCCAATAAGCCGCAGTGACGAGTCGCAGTGCATTGCAAGACGAAACGTTGACACCCAGTGTGATGCCATTGCAATATATATCCGGGCACCAAGACCATACGATCCCGGTCTGTAGAAACCTTCACAGTCCCCACTAACGTTGTATTTCGTGTTGCAGGTCCAGACGGGTGCAACCTGTTCATCTACCACCTGCCGCAGGAGTTCACCGACACCGACCTGGCGTCGACTTTCCTGCCCTTCGGGCCGGTGATATCCGCCAAGGTGTTCATAGACAAACAGACGAACCTGTCGAAATGTTTCGGGTTCGTGTCGTTCGACAACGCGCAGTCCGCTCAACACGCCATCTCGGCGATGAACGGCTTTCAAATAGGAACCAAAAGGCTGAAGGTGCAGCTCAAGAGGGCCAAGGAAGCATCGAAGCCCTACTAGCCAAAGAGACGAGCCAGTCAACCCCCCCCCCCCCAGTACCCGTACGGCCGCCGCTGGGCGGCCGTACACGCACCGTGCCAGTGCAGTGCAATCTCAGGATCTAGCTGCTATTTTTATGAACTGTGAGATATTTTTACTAGTTAACCGCGACTTTTGTCGCATGTAAATTAAATGATTATGTATATGACGAATGACGAGGATGTTCGGTAACTAAGTGTTATGTTTGGTTAATTTTATTGTCATGTTTTTGGTTCCGCAGGTTTTTTTTCTTTTCTCTGTAAGTTGTGTTCGTGGCGTTCGTGCTGCGCGTAGACATCCTCTGTTGTTTAGTTATCCTAGGCCATATGTAAATGTTGAGTGATGATTAGTTATGTTTATTTGGAGTCTACAATTTATTATAATACCCTTAATTTATATACATCTCAAGCATGTATTTGAATTGTACCTTTATTTTCTATTGTTATTAAACCAAAGTTATTAGACCAAACACTCGCTGTTGTGTTTAATATTTGCAGGGTCTCTATGTAACCGACCCCATCCCAAGCAGAACTCAGATTTGTTCGATGTTCGGGAACCCTCTACGCGTAGTAGGGTTGCCGATAACGACACTTTATACGTGTATTGCTCGTGTCATCTTCGCTGTTTTCATTAATAACATTCCCGAACCATAGAAACTGGAAATCTAACTATCGCTTAATTACTATAACGTTTATGTAGTTACCGTAGACATACACTTAGATGCATTGCGTCAATACAAGATAACTTCGATTTTTTCCGTGTTGTTAAATAAACGTTACATTGTTAATAAAGAAACCTAATATTGGTGGAAACTACATTTATTGATGCTTCAACAAATAAATACAGTATGGGCTAAAAACCTATTTTCATGCAAAATAACATTCACAACAACTGATTCAGTTTTGCACCACTTTGTCGAGTGTATTAAAACCCTTTATAGGACAATGATAAAATTTTAAACCACTTAGTTTTTATTCGCAGTGGAATAAAAGAATGAAAGAAAAGGTTCACTTTCAGAAAGTCTGAAAAGGAACCACTTCCACTGAATAATATGTGCCCTAACTAGCACGAGCGACATATCCACCACAAATTGATTTTGCGCGCCACTTATATTTTCACGGGCTCGAGAAAATAAATGGTTGAATATTCGCCATTGCGTGGCTGTGACTTTTAGATGTGTTGTTGTTGTGATATGCGCCAATTAATTATAAAAACCATTGTTTTTAGTGCAATAAATGTTTACCAAGGTGAGTGGATTAAAAGAAACATATTTTCTATCAAATTGAATAAATTTGGTATGGCTAGTCAATCGCAATTTTGTATAAATTTATCATATATCTAATTCTTCAAAAATAACCTCACTTGTTGGTCAAGCATAAGGTACAAATTTTTCCATTTTCTTTATTATTTCATGTTCAATTTCCAAATTGGGTATTTCATGACACTCACAAAAGATTCTGATAATACTATTTCGGTTAGTTTTCATAATACCCTTGGCGCCGAGGAGATTTCACTATATATGTTATGAAAAAATAAAACAATTTTCAAATAATGAACCGAAATCTGTATTTAAACTGGTATAACCAATTAGTAGCAAGCATAACTGCACTATAATGAAAAACGATCGATAACTAGTATGTTGAATATTTTCATGTAACTTTATATAGTATTTCATCCTATACAGTTGCGTCGCATCGTTCCTGAATGATAATCATTTTTTTACATTTATTTTACGTAAATTGGTTAGTAAAGATAACGTATTTTTGTTGTGAAGATGTCGAAAATAAAGTTGGCGGAAATTGTCAAAATAAATTCAGACGATGTATCTGATTGGTTGGATGGGTTTGATCACGAAAAAGCTGAGAACTCCGACTTCGGTGGTGATAGCGGCTGAAGAAGAAACCCATATCTCACCTCAAATTTAGGACAATTCTTGCTGACGAACTAATTGCAGATTATAATAGTCGAAAACGAAGGGGTCCGGTAGTTTCTGGAGATTTAAAACTAAAAAAAAACTAGGGGGAAAGGGTATCTCTATAGAAAATGCAGTGAGGACTCATAATCTTGGAAATCATTTACCCGCAAAAGGAACCTGTCGTCGATGTTCTTATTACAATACAGCGAAGAAAACGAAACGAAACCAAATAGTTTGTCGCAGATGTGACCCTCTGCCTTGACTGTTTTGCACCATTTCATAAGATACAGAATAAATACAATAATATTTTTCCGTAATAAGTATTCAGTAAATTTCATTTATTCGATGTTTCTTTTTTAAACAAGTAGCCGAAATTTTGCCTAAGAAGATAGTATAAAGTATTCCGTTCGTAACGTTCACCGGTTAAAATATCAACCACCACCCCCACCCAAAACGTCAATTCTGTCAAATATTTCTTACTAAGAAAAAATGTTCATTTAAGTACCATGAACCTTGAAATATTATTATATTTTCTAAATCCTGCGTAAAATAGTTTGTCCAAAGTTCTTTTGCTTTTTTAATAGTAATCATTCATTGTCTCATACTTTTGACAATCTTTTCACAATAGTCAGGTGGAATTTTCTCTCATTGTTCCTGCAAACGCTTCCATAGAACCTGAAGATTTGAAGGGGATCAATGATAATTATTCACAAGTCTATTTTTAAGATAAGATCATACGTTTTCAATAGGGTTTAGATCGGGGCTTTGGGGTCGTCACTCTAATACTTTAAAAATTTTGCAGACATTGCCATTATTTTACTAATCTAGATGTATGTTTTCGGTTGTTGTCATGTTGGAATGATAGTTCATTATCTGGATATGGCATATTTTCGGCAGTTTCAATCAAATGTTCATTCAAAATATCCCAGTACATTTCTGTGTTCCTGTTACCATAAATTTTGTGTAAGGGTCCATGCGACTCCATAAACTGTTAAACAGTCCCACTCATTGAAGTTGTCCCCAGCGAGTTTCACAGTTTGAATAAAATATGTCGCTTGCTGTGATTCTCCTTGTCTTTTCCAGGTCCAACAGGAATAATCTGTAGTGTAGCCATTAATTCTCGTCTCATCTGATCAGATCACCTTCATCCAATCACCATCGGTCCAGTTTTTATATCGTTTTACAAACGACATTCTGGCTTTAATATTTTTCTTAGTAAGCAAAGCTTTCTTCTCTCAACAGCTTGAAGTTCCACCACTGTGGCCTCAGAAGCTGAAGATACTCTACCAGTAACTAAATACAGAGCTGCTTTTCTGATATCACGCGCAGATACCTTCTTTGGTCGACCTCCAACATTATTTGGGATGGGAGAATTTCATTTATTTCTAATCCTTTGCACGGTTGATTGACTAATACCGAGTTTGTTGGTAATTTCTTGCGTCGACCTTCCTTCCCCGAATAATTGTTTTGCAGTCTCCACAAAAGCCTTCGATATTGATTTCATTATCTCCAAATTTTCATATTCTATGGGAGCGTTTGCAGGAACGATGACAGAAAATTGCAGCCGACTATTGTGAAAAGCTTGTCAAAAGTATGACGTGACAATTGGTTGCTGTTAAAAGGGCTAAAGGACTTAAAAAAAGGTTCATATTTAATACACTCGACGAAGTGGTGCAAAACCGAACCAGTTGTTGTGAATGTTATTTTGTATGAAAATAGGTTTTCAGCCCATATTGTATTTATTTGTGGAAGCATGAATAAATATAGTTTCCACCAATATTAGGTATTTTGTTAACAGTGTAATATTTATTTAACAACACGGAAAAATCCAAATTATCTTTTATTAACTCTATGTTGCACTTGAGTATGTATAAAATGTGCAAAAGAAGTCAGGAACACCTGAAAAATATTTTTTGTTGCAAAATCGCTCGAATGGGTCAAAAGGTATTTTAAACTTGGCGCCTTTTTAAATACTTTAGTTCTATTTACAGTACTGTACGTTTAAGTTTCAAGAAGAATGCAAATAAAGTTTTAATTCTGAATATTAATTTATTTATAAACCGAACAAAATTTTTGGTTTAAAAATAAATCAAATCCATGTTTTCTGTATTTATCTATAATTTTACTGACATTAGATCGTCCTATAAACGGACGAACTTGATGAGCTTTGCTGAAAATAAGATTCTTCATCTTATTTTCAGCAAACTTTGACTATAGTTCTTCTCCTACATACATCCAAATAATTTCAATGTCATGCTGACGGAAAAATATAAAATTCTCCCGATAAAATTATCGAAAACTATTTTAACAATTTTTTGAATTCAAATTTCAAGTTTGTTTAATTAATACTGAAACATCCTGTACGTTACTACCCTCATATTTTCCAATCTGCTATCTGTCAGTTCGAATTAAACCGGTGCAATTAATTCTTCATTTAATTTGTAAATTTGAACCGGAGCTGTCATCCACTTTGAATTATCCCCTGTTTATATTCATTTTAAACTGATAGCAGTAAGAATACATCACCGAAAATTATTAAAACAACTCGGCACGCGTCCTTCCCATCGGCGTTTTATTTTTTTACGAAATTTAAAATAACCTTTTTACCCTCTGGATTCGATTTATGTTAGTAGTTCAACGCTTTTAACACGAAATTGTTCTACGAATTTCAGCTTTGGAAAAATCACAGAAGGAAAATACACTTAAACGCACTCGCGCCGTTATATCCTGTTTTATTTCAACCCTGACCTCGGCACAGATGCAATCTGCATAAATTGGCTCGTTACGGGGACGCCAACAGGTGCCTTACTTCCCCTGGCGAAATTTAAATTATTCTTCGTATATTTAGAGCACAAGCCGCGTGCGACCATATTTTAACATGCAAAAAATCGAGACGGCGTTGCCCCTTTACGGTTTTTTTTTTTTTTGTTCCACGGCATACCTAGAATAGTTGGCATATACGCAAGATCCTAATTCATAAACATGAGGATAATTACCGCGTTAGATCAGCGTAGGTTCCTATTGTACTTACGTCTGGACGCCGTTAGCTACACGTGTATTTTTCGAGGTAACCTCCGCCCCAGAGATCGCAATTTGGGCGACGGAAGTCTATTAATGTGAAGGCGAAACATACGAAATGTTATTGTAATTCGATTGAACTGAGTTCTGCTTGGTTGGTGGTCAATGTGATTACTTACCACTCTAGTTAGTGTAGCATATTACTGCAGCTGTTTCTAGTGCTATAGTGCCGTAAATCACAAATTGTACTACCACCTAGTGTCTACCAGTACTACTGTGTATTTTCTACCGCGGTCCAGCAGTGGCTTCTGTCTGTGTCTACTAATGTACTTGTCTTCATCTACAGTAAGTGGTTCTCATCTACTAACCCTAGCTAGCCTAATAACTATAGTATTGAAAATCTGCTCAAATGGCGACACTCGCTGAAAATTCTGAAATGGTTCAGTTGTGGCAAAATAGTTTTTCTTTTGCTAACGATAATTTTGACTGGTTTTACTAGAATCCTTAGTTAAAGCTTGTAAAACGACTGAACGGAAATTAAAATATGAAATGGTGGTTGTATCTTTGCCACCAAATTAACAAAGAAAAATTAATTAATAAAATTCACGGCCGCTATGTAAAAGTTTATCCGAATGATCATCCCAAGAACTTTTCTCTTTTATCAATATTGTGTAGTACCCCCATCCATATTACTTTTATTACTTAAGAACCATTGGATACAATCACATTTGTACAGTGAGACCAAAAGTATTGTATAAGTTCGATAAAATTGGTAGTAATCCTTTTTTTCAAAATCTATGAATAATCTGGTTTTATTTCAATGACTTTGTTGTAACGCTTTTAATTTTCTCTTGCGTTCCAAAATTCACTTGATAACGAAAATGTAAGCAGTCGTTTATCTCACTTTACTGTACGTAAAATTTATTCTTTTAAATGGCGCAATTAAAAGAATACGGCTCGAAAGCATTAGGGTAGCTCTCAAAATACATTTTAAATATATATTTTCCACGGCCTAATGATTTAAAAAAAAACAATAACAGTTTTATCAAATTCATACATATATTACTTTTGGGACTCATAATTACCTTAAACTATGCAATTATCTTACACCATCCTTCCATAACAACGGCCCTAGTGACCACTTGGAATATAAGTGCAATATTAAGAAAATTATGTTGAATATTATCCCTTCCCTTAAGAAACCACCCCTAATAGATTTTAGAAATACGAGGTTTAAATTATTTTTCTTCGTGTTTTTAATATTACTTAGACAGTTCTTTTTCTAATAGGTCTCAGGCTGTTTAAAAAAATTATTCTTAAAACGATGCATACATTTTGGTTTTTCCAAATAACTTCTAAAGCATAAAGGATAATCAGAACTTCAAGAGAGTGAATAGTTTAAGAACAAAACGTGAAAGCAAATTACATTTTCAAACTTAGTCAGTGTCGTCCTACCAACAAAATTTTAAAGGCAACAACTTAAAAAAAATAAGGCCTTAAATTATTTCAAAAGTTAATAAGGTTGATCAATGAGTACTGTCAAAGGTATTATACGTATTGTACTTGAATTAATTATCTTAATTCATCTAAATTAAATCTAAAAACTAAAAAAAAAACTATAAAAAATTTAATATCCTATATCTCAAACACCTATACATTTAGGACATGTTTGAATGAACTTTCGGTCACAAAATCATGCAGTTAATCATGCAGCACATCTTACAGTTCTCGTTTCTCTTCCCTTCCTAAGTCATCAGGCGATGTATAACACAAATAAATTAGAATTAGAATAAATTACAAGTCATTATAGTTTTCGAGATATCCGCAAATAACGACGATTCCGCTATTTAAAAAGATTTGAACAGCCTCAATAAAACCAAATTTATTTTGTTTATACATCAGAAAGGATTATGTAAGTTCTTTGCTTTAATTTCTCCTGATTACTAGGAAAAATAGGGAAATAACTAAACCCAAATGCAATGACATATTTATTAGAACAGAAACACGATCATTGATGACTATTATGTGAATTTATCGATTCATACGCATTCTTGAGCAGGTTTTCCCCGACTATAGTTAGCCTAACATACACTAACTTACTTCCTTATCTACCTGGTACCCGACCGAACAAAAAGGCACACGTCTGTGGAGCTGTGTAAAAATGCACTCTTCACACCCGCCAAATTGTAACAGGAAGCGAGATGTCTCGAGCTTGGCTTATCTCAAAATCTTAACGTTCTTTATCTGTTTGAAATTTTAAATAGACAGTACAACCGGGTTGTGCCTGAGTAGAGCATTTTATTTGTTTGTGCCTAAATAATGTTTGTTTTTCGATAAAATACTTGTTGGGGTAACGTTGAACGTAGTGTTTGTTCAAATCACTTTAGTAGTATCGATGTTTCGTTTGATATTTGTTTCGTTCGTCAGATACACTGAGAGAAATGTAGCGTTTTAAAGAAAATGCAATTGATGCGAAATCAGTTTAATCATAATGTGTTTGTCATATTTTGGAACAGCGAGGTTGTAGTTATGCCTCTCCGTTCTCATAACTTCATAAATATTTTGTAAACTTTTAAATTAAGGGCATATTTAAGACTGCTATGCCTTTTTAAAGAATTATCGCATCACTTTGAATATCCAGGAAAAAAATAAACCTTCAAATTAAATTATTGCTTGGTATATAACTTGAACTGTTATATGTAGCCTACCGAAGTTTTATTTTTATTTGTACAGCCAAAAACAATACCATAACGTCCGTCTTAACTTACATCATCCTCTTGAAATAATTCTGTCGAATTACCTGTCATTATTAGCAACAACTTACAAAGAAAACACTATTTCTTTAATGAAATAAGTGAATTGCAAGCTGGAAAGCTATGAAGGACTACCAAGACTAACAAAAAAGGCCAAATTAACGTAGCTGTTAGAAATATCCTTGCCTCGTTCAATGCACAATTTTATCAAAAGTATTTTGCAGTATTTCTAACGTTATGGTTCTACATTTTTCAAAAATGTTTTGTTCAGGTCATTGCCAACTACCTGTAGGAGTTGTGAAACCTATATGTTGAGTAAGATAACACAGAATAGTCGATAAGGATCGATAAAAGAAGCCCGACTTGATGGAAAGTGAACTCATGTATAGCTTGTCAAGAATAGGAAAAAGTGCGAGATTCTCTGTGTATGCGTAGAAGAGTGAGGTAGCATTCGGAGAGAAAAGGATCCACTTTACGCGCGGCCAGATCTAACTCTGTGTACATCCACATTCAAAACATCTCGAGTGAGCATAATATGCTATTGCAATTTACACAAAAGAAAAATATGCTATTGTTTATTATTTATGTCATAATATTAAGTTGGGATTTCTATATTTATTTAGAAAGAAATATGAGGCATGGGATTATATAAAGAACACAGATAAGATTTATGGATTTATGGATATTTCACTGACTCATCATCATCATGAAGTCATCAGTCCTAAGACTGGTTGGACGCTAACCTCCAGCTTCTCCTATCTTGTGCTAACCTACGCACTTCGCTAATTGTGCTACAACCTACATCCCTTACTATTTGCGAGCAGTAGTCTAATCTAGGCCTACCTCTGCCTTTCTTCACTCCTATTTCTGCCTCCAAAATATCGCGGACTATTCCCCCATGTCTCAGCAAGTGGCCTACCATTCTATCTCTTCTCCTCTTTATGTTTTTCCACTTTACTTCTTTTCTCGCCGACTTTCTCTAATACTTCTTCGTTTCTAACCCTATCAGTCCACGGTATTTTCATCATTCTTCGGCAACACCACATCTCAAAAGCTTCTAATTTCTTCCTACTTGCTTCCCCTACCGTCCAGGTTTCGCAACCGTATAGTGCCGTGCTCCATACATACATTTTCAAAAATCTCTTCCTTGTTTCTAAGTTTATTACCCCCGAGCATAAAAATGCTTTCTTTTTGTTAAAAGCTACTCGACCCTGCGCTATTCTTTGTTTTATATCTTTATTGCTTCTTCCATCCCAATTTATTTTACTTCCTAAATAAGTGAAGTCTTTAACTTCCTCCAATCTTTGTTAATTTGCACTTTCGTTTTTGTTCTGCTCTCGCGCCCTCTGCACACTAACACTTTAGTTTTGTTTTTATTCACCCTCATTCCGTATTCCTCTGTCAACACTGCCCCCATCCCCCTTCGTTCAACGCTGATTCTAATTCCTCCTTACTAGATGCTAATACTGCTATATCATCCGCGAATCTCAGCACTCACCTGTAGGAGTTTCACTGACTATATACTCGATATTGACTCTGCAAAGGTCTCAATGCGACTGAGTAAAGATCAGGCTATTTACTGCGCAGCTCGTAGGCCGTCCGATATAGCAGTTTTGAGGCTTGTTCCTATTCTTGACAAGTTGTGTACAAATTTAACAGCCAGTCTTGACAAATTGGTGAAGAATAACTAATATTACGTGTCGTATGTGATGTTCAATTTGCATATGACTGAAAATCTATCATGAAACATTGTGTTTCTGTATTGACCACGAAATTGCAGAAACAGGTCCAATTCTTCTGGGATAAAGTATCATCCAAATACTATTTCGTGAGGATGTAGTGTAGTTCCACACCAATTCCAACATAGGCCTTAATCATGTAAATTTTATGCTCTATAGTAGAAAGTTGCTGAAGATTACAATAACAAGAAAACCACGAGGAATTTTGACACAGTTACAAAGTGGTCGACATAAATACAGGATACTAACTTATTACGATAATTATTTTCAAATGGACGACCGGCTTTGACCACGATAATTTGGATATCTCAGTATTATATTATAGATAAATAGAACTGTCATTGTATGACAATACTATAGATTTGAGTATACTCGTAGGATAAGGGAACAATGAGAAAGTATTCATATATTGGCGATAACGTTAACCCATGAAGAACTCAATATCTTCTTTAGTGATACCAATCGAACTTCAATCCCATTGACAAATGATATAAATAAAATCATTTACAATGGAAATAACACAAACAACAGGAGTTATTTTCCCCTATATGGCATTTTACATAATTTTCTAGTAAGCTAGACTCTATCGCTCCAAGAGATAGGAAAATTATATTAATGGTACATTTTTCTCAGCGTCTATCAATACTCATATCCATTTGCCCATTATCATAGACATGTTCATCCACAATGAAGCGCCTGTGGCCGTAAATTTCTACGATATAGTGCAGTATTTTGCGTAAACGTTAGTGCAAACAAAAAGTACAAGTGAATAATTAATCGATGCGAAAGCGCAATTGTATTTAAAACCTAGTCGGATTAAATGAGCGAGCAAATGGAAATATACAAATTCAGTGTAAAATGGGAATAGCAAAAATGAAATTTAACACAGCGGCAAGCTCGAGGCATCTATTAAAAGCAATTTTGTGTAGATAAATATTTTATTAACAGAATATAACTATTATTAACAACTACCATATTGTTTTAACCAATTTTATTCCAAAATGTACAGCGTTAGGTTTATAGTTTAATTCACTGATTTTCATATTGACGGTACATACGAGATATAAATATTTTTCGGGCTCATTTTTCTATCAAGCGGAAATTATTGCGCCAAGAAAAAAATAGTTTCAAGGTAAACGCAATACAAACATCATTTCAGAACTAATCGATCGAATAGTACTAGTCTAGTATCAACAACAATCTTGATTTTATTCCAGCAAATTATTTTTTGTAATGATTCCCGTTATCCCTTTGCCTCCCAAGATTTCATCAAGTATCATCAATATAATGAGGGTTTTCACTTCCAGGACGTGGATTGGGGCTTACAGGATGTTCGTTATTGTGAGCATCGGGAGTGAACAGAGACTTTCAGAAGTTTGAAAGGAAATATTTATTACCTAACAAATGTCAAAAAATATCTTCTGCTTTATTTCTTATAGAATTGTAAAAAACAATTCCTAAATTTATTAAGACACAAATAGGCATTGCACTTAATGCAACGTATTCTCGAACGATTATCGCAGCCACGGTTCCTACAACTTAGAGGGTCTTTCAATTCATCGTTCACAGACCAATGTTCAAATCCTTCGAATCTTTTATTCTCACAGGGCAATGGCGCTGCTAGTCTCTTTTTTTTTCACTTATTAAATGTTCTCATTGTCCTTGTCGTATTCTTCTGCTGTCCGTTTTTTTGTTCCACCTATCATGTATTCTCCCAATTTCAACCTAAACTCGAGCACATTCATTTTCTTTACTTTACTTCTAGTCATTGCATAATCCCGCCTATATTCTTGCCAGCTATTGACAATAGCTAGGTCGAACAAATGTAAGATCACCTTTAAAGGTCATTTTCTGGTTTTGTAGAAGGATCTATAATAAAGTTGAAAGATCTAAATCCTCGTCGTCTTCAGCCACATCGAGTTCCAAATCTGATCTGATCTCGCTTAGCAAACGAAAACGCTCATCAGGATTTTCTCTCAGTCGTTCTAAATTAATACGGTTACCTAAAACAAAAATTACATTTTTGTATAGTCCTGATGAACTACCCACTTTTCACTTCCGAAATACACAATTGTGATTAGAAAATTTAGGGGTTATGTGTAGAAACTATTTTTCGAATTTCGAGGATGAAATTATTTTTATTATATTCTACAACTTTTTATATTTCATTCAAAATGATTATAGATAATAAAAATTATTAAAAAATATGAAATCATGGGTACTTACTCTTAGTTGCCATATTTGTGTAAAACGGTGTTCTCTGTATCGATGTCAACACATACTGAACGAGAAGTAACCGGCAAAATTGCTTTACGCAGGTACTTGGCAGACCTCACAATCGTTCGAATTTGGTGCTAACCACGCTTAACGGTATTTTGATCTTTATAGTAATAATAAATACAGACTTCACAATTGTGAGTTCCTGGAGGCAAAGGGTTATACTATACTGTTGAAAATCAACACCTATGGAGTTAACCATAGATGTGATATTAAAATTAGGAAGATCTATCGTTTCTACTACAGTTCTTAAGTTATCAAAAAGTAATTCTAAAAAAAGTTTTTCCATATTTTTTCTTCTTTAAATATGTTAATATATTGCAAATTTTTTTTTCTTTTATACTAAAACACTCCATTTTAGTACGGTCCTGCCCGATTACCTGTGAGTACGGTCCTGCCCAACTTTGTGACTTTATTTTAGCACATCCGTTACATAATGTACAATAATATTCAGCTTATCATCAAAGATAAACCTACAGTTATCTCTATTTACTAAACGGCTGTTTTCGTGTGTGTGTGTCACGAAATTTTTAGGTCGATGTACGAAATACTTTTCGTTCGAATTTCGGTATTTTGACAAAATTAATACAGTAAATCGGCCCTTGCAAACAACGTGGTAACTTTTGTTTTTTGATCCGAAGCCTCTAGAGGCATGCTCCGGAGGTGCCTTCGATATGAGCGAGGGGGCGGTGCAATATTATTGCGATTTGCTTCCTCGTTGAATATTATTCTTGAATAACTGCAGATTTATCTTTATTAGTACAAGATTAAATTCATTTTCCTCAAATTGTTAGTATTTACTCTATGATTATTCTTGAGTACGCTCTAGATAACTTACTTTACTCCCTTCATATATATTTTATGTTCGTTAAAATTGTTCTTTTTCGTAGTGCACTATATTTTTTATTCCAACCTTGATAACTTTGTGAACTTTAGGTTACTAGAAACTTTTATTTTGTTTTTCAGATTACTTAAAGCTGCTGCCAATTATTACTTGATGATTGATCATATCCGCGAAGACATGCTAAAAAAATCCACCATCAATAAAAATTCCAAATATTAGCTAATATTCATTTTAACGTTTTTATTTTAACAATTTGGTATAAGAAATTATTCTGATTTTCTTTTAGGAACTTTAGTTCATGTTATTTACAGATTATTCTTGTGCTGTTCGACATAGAAAGCTTATATACTTTGCTCAGAATATCTCAACAGATTGCTTATTATTTTCTTGGAATAAAAACTATGTATAGGGTGTTTCAATTGGAACTATAGGATGTGATTTGTGAATAAAACTAATATACACATATTATAAACATTCAGTTTCACAAACTGAATTTTTTGTTCTTCAACATGAAGTGGAGATAAATGTCATTTTCTGGCAATTATGGCCGAATTACTCCACCACTCCAAAATGCGTACCAAACCGTGCATCTCTGTGGATGCATTTCTTTTTCGTGAACAGCATCTGGATTTTCAACACCCTAAATTCCACAATTTTGTTTGTTGACGTATCCGTCAAGATGAAAATGTACTTCATCGCTGAACAAAATTTTGTTACAAAATTCAGCATCGCCTCCTTTCTTTTCTAACACCCAATTAACAAATGCACGACGTTGTAAATGGTCTGTAACTTTTAATTGTTGTATCAACTAAATTTTGTACGCTGGCATGCAGATATTTCTTTAAAATCCATGCGTGGTGGCTCTTGACAGATTCAGTTGTTCTGCACAACGTCGAATTGATGTGTTTGGATACTCCCGTACACTTTCTCTGACTGCATCTCATCGACCATGACGAGGACGTATCGGTTTATCTTATCAATAACAGAAACAATCTCTTCAAATTTCTTGATTGAGTTACGAACTGTTATCTCTGTAGGTGCCCCATATTGTCCAAATTTTGTGCGAGTTTTTCTTAACGCCACTGTAAATGATCGCTCATTTTCATAAAACATTAACTATTTGTTGTTGAACTGTACGCGCCATGTTGACGTCGTATGGGTTATAGATGACAGTCATTATATATTAACGACCTATCTGTAACAGAACACAAATGGGACGCAATTCAAATCCTAGTTCCAACTGAGACGCCTATATAAGAATTATATATGTGTATTCATCGGTTATTCTTGCTTCCAGATATGTTAGCAACTCCGTCTCTCGAATAGCAAGATCAAAATTATGTATAAATACATAGGAATTGTTACACTTCCGAAGATTTCACAAAAACGAATTTTATACTAAGTTTTTGGGATAGAGAGACATGTACAATTTCCATATTTAGCCCACCTCTTGTGTATTTTATGGCATCCCTTAGGCCGCGATGATTTCCCCCTATTTTAAGATTTCATTCCAGCAGCTTACATAAAAAGATTCTTTACGGTATTTTACGTATTATTCAGGAGATGAGCAGGAAATTTTAGAAGTTAATTAAAATGTGGAAGCAGTCCGGAGAAAACGGAATAATTTAAGGGCAAATATTAACAGGGTAGGCCTCCATTTTAAAAACTTCCCGGCAAGTAAACATAATTAAATTCACGCAATTTCAATGATGGTGATTTTGGAAATTATTATAATTAACAGGCGTCCACGTGTTTCACAGGAATTCCTCCTTTGTCGCCCTTTATGACTCCCTCAGATTTTTTTTTATTAAGATTGTGATTCAGCTTCAAACTTGATATATAGCCACCCGCTAAAATGTATAGAGAGGTTGTAAGGATATATAGCTAAATATAAGGAAGGGGTAGCTGGAAGGAATTAGCTACTCAAACACAAATATTCAAATATCACATGTAATCGGTCAGTGATAGAATAGATTCTTAAATATGGAGGCGATAGAGATACAATAAGTATAAACATTTTGATCAAGGAATTGGTATTTGATAACATTATCACAGCAAGTTTAGAAATGGAGACGATATGGAATTCTGCTGTTAATTATTAAGAGATAATACGATATGTGATGACTAAAGCAGTCCTAAAGAGGGAGCAGAACCTCAAAAAACTCAGAAGAAGAAAGAGTGCAAAGAACTGAACACACAAAATAATCCAGAATCAGAAAAGAACAGAAGAAGCCAACAACTGTTATTATCTATTTTACGTATCTGCAATAACCAATAATCTAAAGATATTTCAATCTAAGGAGGAAATAGGTATGGAGATACTTCCATCCAATAAGGGTATAATTTTTGAAGTGAATACTTCTTTGGCGGCGTTCTGATATTTGACGAGAATGGACAGTGAATTGGAAAAAATGTAACGTTTCCAGATTTCGTTACACGAGAGGGAAAAAAATATAACGTAGAGAGAAGGAGAAAGAGAGCTATACATTTGGTATATCTAAAACACAGGATTCGTCACAAGACAGAGTACACAGATATATATATATATATATATATATATATATATATATATATATATATATATATATATATATATATAACATAGAGAGAAAGAGAGCTATACATCATATATATCAGTTTAGACTATCCGCGTCTCCCTATTGTCGCGCTTGCGCGTGTTATAGATGTACGCGTCCAGACGCTATATATTAACAGCTGAAGCAGCACGCGTGTGTACCGAATATTTATCATTGTGTTTTGTAATTATTTACGTTATTTACATCTGTGTTCTGTGATTATTTGATAATATCCATGAACCGTTTAACTTGTTAAAATCTAGAAGATATAATATATTTCATTTACCGCTCCCTACTGGTTTACAGCCACACAGGTGCAAATGCACTTGGAAGAGGCGAAGACAAAATCCCTTTGATTCTCGGGAGAGATTTCAATGTAAATTTCGAATGATTCTTTGACGTTGATTAACTTTCTTCGAGAAACATTTGGTCTGCTTATAAATAATAATCCCAAAGAATCAACAACAAAATCTGGAACAACAATAGATGCAATTTTTATACGTTATCTAGAAAATATCGAATCACGAACATATATTTCATATTTTAGTTATCACAAACCAATCGTATCGGTATTACCAATTCAACCACCAGCCGATGATAGTGTAGATAATGAATGAACCGAATATTTTTTACACAAATTTTATATTGTTATATTTCTTTTGAAATTATCCCTCTCCCTTTCTCTCTCTCTCTCTCTCTCTCTTTCAATCTCTCACTCTTAATCTATCTCATTCTCTGTTCTAAAGAAGTATTCACTTCTATCACGTGTACTGTGCTGCACATGATTTTTTTTTTATTTGTGAATACTCCCTAGGGCATCCACGCATATTCAATCTGAAATCTGATCATAAAAATCAATAAGTAAATTTTATCTAACTTATAATACTACTTAGAAAGCTTGGAGCTAAGGTCGTACTCAACAGTATCCTTAGGTTTCTAATAAACTAAGTACACTAACAACTAACATATTCACTAAGGCGCGCAATACTCTGCTTTGTCACATCACTGGACTAACTCGAAGGGCTTGATTCTCTTGAGTCTTCTTGTCAATCCTGCATTGTCAAGGAGCTGCATTCCCTCGACGTTGCCATATTGGAGGAGTCGTTGTTCATGACTCCTGGTAAACTTGGGTCTAGCTTGTTCAACAGTATCCATACCCAGGTCCCAATGGAGGTTACTGTTTCGGATGTACCATGGTGCATCTATGATGTTCCGTGGCACATTATTCTGAAACCTTTGAATGGTTTGTACATTGACCTGACTGGCACATGCCCCCACAGCCGAATGTCACAGGTCCATTCAGGTTTAAGTACCTGCTTATATAACATAAGTTTATTATCAATAGTTAAAGTGGAGTTTCTTCCAATCGACCAGTCATTTTTCTACATATATTTAATCATAAGTTCTTTTTTCTTATTGATATGGGCTTTCCAGTAATATTGCCTAATATCAACGGCAATACCAAGGTATTTAGCTGCATTTGATAATGGAATTCGTTTTGTGGTTATGTTGATTAGCTCTGTTTGTGAAGTTAACTAATACAGACTTTGATTCATTTAATTTTATTCTCCATTTTTTTTTTTCCGATTATTAATTTTGTTGGCTGATATCCGCAATTTTTCTGCTGCTTCTTCGTGGTCATTACCTACTGCTAATATAGCATCTGCACATGTTGCTATGGTGCCATCTTCTAGTCTAGGAATATCACTTATGTACAAAAGGTATAGGACAGGTGCTTGTACACTTCCTTGCGGTACTCCTGCATTAATTGTCTTACGGTCAGAATAGGCAATATCCAATAAGAATATTGTCCCGATCAATGATTTAACAAGAGATGTCAACTAACTCAAGGGCACTTTGGAAAAAGTTACAGATATTGGTCAAAAAAGTTGAAGCATCCGACCTGGGATTACACATCATAACCATAAACGATAACCACGGAAACGAACTACAATTCATAGCGAGAAGCAGACGACACTAATGTCAGTCTTTGGATTATATAAAGGGGAGGGTAGACGGAGTCTACATGCACTCAGACCATCGTATCAGACCCATTGTGCGGCCTTCATCAGAGCCATTTATTGCCAAATACCGATCTCACTCACTCAGCCATCTCATTGCGGATTGTATTCAAGAACTGAATTCGGTAGTAGTCTTTGTTTTTTTTTTTTTTGTTGTCTGATCCTCTTTGGATTACTTCTGACGAATATAATAAAAAACTAAAAAAGAAGCGTCAAGTCAAATTCGAAAACCACCATAGAACCTGGAAGGAACTGAATACGCATTCCAACGCATTATGATTTTCCAGTTTGAAGTCTTCTGGGGTTTCTAACTTCCAGCTATTAGCTTCTGGCTTACTGTAATCATCCATGAACGACAATAGGCAATAAACGAGTATCAATCTATACAAAGATTTTTAAATCTAAACCAATGATACGAAGGCTGTCCAGTTATCCTCCCAGTTAGTTCAGTCCAGTCCAGGTTCCTATTCTTAATTGTTAGTCCAGGTTCTCTCGATCCAACAGATAGAAGAGGTGCATCAGAATTGCAAACTATGACAGCGTCCTAAACAATTTCCTCCATCACAGAGCACAATAGCGAGGCTACGGAAAGTACTTGCCTATTACATTCCTGACCTTCAGACAGATTGTGAGAATAAGCTGGCGATCACAAGTCTTCCGCCAGTTTTGACTCAAAACACTACATCGCGATAACCTGAACCACCAACCGAATAACGTATGTGCCCTGGTGGTGATGTGTGAGTATCATCTACATCCTCTTGTCCTTAATTTGGAAATTTTAATTTGACCAATTCTTTTTCAATTCCGCAATTCACAAAATTCAAAGTCTTGCTAATTAATAGTTTGTAAGCATGAATGAATTGTGTCTATCAGATCCAAAGTATGACCCTCTTATTTAATTAGTTCTTGATATTTTTGTTGGTTCTGGTAGTGTCCGAATTTTGGTTTCATGTTTTACTGATCATTTAGCATTATCGATCATATCAGCTTCTTCAGGCATCACTGACATCAGGCTCGTCGTTATATAATGTATAATGATTCCGATTCACTGTGTGCTCAATCGTGACGTTGTTTCCAAGATTGACTTTCCTGACAACTCTTGCTTGGTAAATACACTTCAAAATGGTATTTACTGTCACTATTCAACTTGTATTTATTTTTTATTATTTCCAACAGCTCATCTGTGAGTCCTGGACAAAATTGAGGGCTTTTGTCCACAGTTTAACGTTATTGAAATCACATTCTTTTGATTTATCCAACTCTAGTATGTATCTGATGTTCCTCAATCTCTAGCTGGAGGCTATTCCTGTTTGGTCAATCTAGGTTTCTAATTTTCTATAATAATCAAATTTAAATTTGAAATTAATTCTGTTTACTAATAAAACTGTGCTGTGTACTTTACCTAACGTTAATACACATTATTCAGGATCCCAATTATTAATTAATTTATATTCAACACTGAAAACATTTCTAGGAAAGTGAATCATCGATATTAACGTGTCGGTGTTTGGAAACACGAATATCGCATTATTTGCTATTTGAATGAACATCACATTCCGTCGATCCGTCTTCATTAATCAATTTAAATGGTTGAATTTTTGGGTAGGGTATTTCTGAAAATACCAACGCGGAATTGTGTCTGTTACGGTGGTACTGTTGTTTCGCCCAGTAAACATTCTACAGAATGTTTCACGAGACACCTGTCGTCGTTAATGAAAATATTCCTCGCTCTAAGACGAATAGTTCTTGTCATCCTGCTTGGTTTCAAAGATACAGTGTCAGATATATTTTTGAATAAAATGTACACTGCAAAAAGTGCTTGAAGTAGTATAGGGTCTTCCAATAGGGACGCTCGAAATTTGTTAGGTTATAGCGGTCATGCCAAAGCAACATCGGTCAAATTTATTGTGAATTGTTCAGTAGTGTATAGCAAATCACCACGGAACGTTATAGCGTTCAACAATGTGTGCAAATCATCAAATTTTATTTTCAAAATAAGTGCTTCGTTTGAGAAACGTTGCGCACTACATGATTTTTATCCTCGCCTCGATTATTCGACGTTTGGTGGCCAAATTTGAGTCAACTGGTTTGATAAATAATCAGCCAACACCTGCACGTCGTCAAAACGCAAGGTCTGCCGAAAACATCGCTGCTGTGGGTGAGAGTGTACGGGAAAACCCGAGGCAGTAAATGTCTCGTAGTTCGCAAGAACTTGGCCCTTCTACGACATCAACTTGGCAAATTTTGCGTCGGGACTAGGTTCTGCACCCGTATAAAACCCAACTGATCCAGGAATTTAAGGTAAACGACCATAGACAACGCTGTGTGTTCGCTGATTGACCTCTGAAGCAGTTGGAAGTTGACCCAAATTTCGCCAAAAAAAAATCATCTTTAATGACGAGGCTCATTTTTGGATGAATGGATATCTGAACAAGCAAAATTGTCGAATCTGGGACGATACCAATCCACACGAGATACACCAGCACCAAATGCATCCCGAGAAAGTCACTGTTTGGTGCAGATTTTGGTCTGGCGGAATCATCGGTTCGTATTTCTTCCAAAACGAAACTGGCATTGCAATAACCGTCAACGGCGAGTGTTACAGATCGATGATAAGCAACTTTTTGTGGCCTGAACAGGATGATATAGATACCGACAACATGTGGTTCCAACAGGACGGCGCCACCGAACAGAAATTACAACTAGAAGGTTCACTCTCCGGCGGTACTTTTATCTTGCGCTTACATAGGGCATGTCGCCATGCAGCTGTTGAACGGCAGCCTTCTTGAGTATATGGGGGATACTTCGTACGATACTATACACGATGTTACGTGCTAATTAACTAATTCTCGCTGGACGATGAAACGGGGTAAGGAGGAAAACTTAGCGGGCGGAGCTTGTAGTGAACCTTCTAGTTGTAATTTCTGTTCGGTGAATGTGCTACACAGCGCATGCCAAGATGGATATTCTGCACGAGCGATTTGAGTACATGGTTATCTCCCGCAGCGGCGACATAAATTGGCCACCGAGATCGTGCGATTTAACGCCTTTAGACTTCTTCCCTTGGGGCTATTTTAAACGGCAGGTCTATGCGAATAAACCGCAAACAACTGATGACCTCAAAGTCAACATAACGAACGCCAGCCAGTAAATTCAGTCAGATTTATGCGACAAAGCCATCGAGAATTGGACCTCCTGAATACGTGCCACTAGGCAAACCCGCGGCGGACATTCTAACGACCTTTTATTCCATACTTAATGCCATTACATACTATTTCAAATAAGAAAAAATTGAGTGGATACCTCACACAGCTTGTTTCATTTACGTTTAAAATTCGAGCGTTCTTATTGAAAGACCCTATATTTACTTTAACATAGATAGGTATGCACAACCTTACTAGAATTGTGCGTAAGAGTAACATTTTTTTTAATCCCAGAATATTATAATCTACTCCAAGGGTGTCCAGGAAGTGATTTGACAACCGGATTATTCACATGTAGCAGATTGCCCAGTGGTTACCCCGTTTTATTGATTCAATCGCAGTGATTAATATTTGACTACTGAGTTTAATTTTTACTTATTGTAATTTTATCAAAGCTAATTTAAAATCAAGTAATTATTTTGATTCATAACGTTCAAATCTAGAATCACTAGTGGTTTTCCATAAAGAAGAGTTACTAAACAATTAGGATGAGTACTTAAGCTTTGGAAGTAGTTCACGTTGTGGTTTTTTATTTCTTCTCTCACACTCACTACACTGAGATCGCGACGTAGAACTTTATTGGGAATGAACCAGGAAGCAACTGTGATTAATTGCAGGACTTCAGATTGGAAGCGTTCCAGTATATCATTGTTCGAGTTGGAGGCAGTCCTCGAGAGCTGAAACCCGTAGGTCAATATTGGTTTTAGTATGGATTTGCAGATTATTAAAGAATTATAATTTTCTTCCAATCAACTAATAGAGGTTGTTAAGTTTATCTCCACTTTTTAAATATGTGTGTGCACCAGGTTAGTCGACGATCTAGATGCATTCTTAGCTATTTGACTATTCTTGCACGTATGTTAATAATTGGTTGTTGAGGTAAGTAGGCGTAAACCCAACGACATAAATCTAAGATGAAAATCGGAAATTAGTGTAAGGGAAAAATGTGAAAATAATGTTTGTTTGGACACACAGAAATTAGAACATCCTTCCCCAGAAAGCCTACAGGCAGGTTTTGTGTAGGGGAAGGTTACACATATAAACGGGGACAAACATCCAGCCCTGAGGGAAGTGCCAAGTTCCCTCTGGTGAGAATCGAACTCACGCAGATGATGTGCCCAGTATTTGGCCCAGTTGCCACCCTGTTACCAAATACCAAGCCAGCACCACCGCGGCACCATGAGAATAAGACCATGCGTCACCCATCCAAGTCGCAACAGTGCAATCCGTTGCTTGACTTCGAACAGCGCAGGTCCGACAATGAACGGAGTACGCTGCCGCATCCTCTGTGAAGAACAGCAATACTGAAAATGAAAATTACAGTTTGTGTAGCTTTTTCAAATACAATGATCCGATAAAAAGATAGTGCTTCACTTACCGTTCATTTGAAAAAATGGATTGGAAGTAGCGATCTGACTGATTCGCCAGACCTTACACTATTAGATTGTTCTTTGAGGTCTCTCAAAGTCCTAGTGTATCCTCTTGGATTATTTATTTCAATTCGCAATTCGCAAAACACTAGTTATGTTTTGAACTGCGTAAACAACTTTGTACTTCCTAGCTTGGCCCATGAAACACGTACTAATTAAACAAAGACGGTCACTGGACGACGAAAACAGACAGTTGGCTTTGTGACGAAGTCATGAAGTCCGCCTTGTGGGAGTGGCCAAATCTAATAGATATACAAATCTAAGGGACCAATCTAGAATACAGAATTTAAAAATATTGAGATTTTGAAGCCTTCCTGTAAGCTGCTAGCCATAATTTTGTGCTGTTTTCACCTTCACTATTATACGTGACTTTCTAAAATTTTATTATTTAATTACCCAATTTCGTTTAAATGAACCCTGTATGGAAACAGTTGGTATACATGTTTAGATACACCCTGTATAAAGTCTAGAATATAACTGTTTATGTTATATTGATAAAATTGCACCTATTTTAAGCTTTTTAATTTTCTCTCTCTGTAGGGATCGGTGTTAATTGTTCTTTTGAAAGTTTTTGCACAAAAAGTAAAACCGCACTGTCATTTTAAATAACAGGTATTATTTCATGCAAGGGAAATCACACTGTATGCCCCTATTAATACCGATAACTGTTTATTCGATATTTTTCTAAGAAATACTCAATATACGTACTTACGTACAAAAAAACTATTTACCTCTTGACGTCGATTCAAATGCAGTTACCTTGAAACTGTTTTACACAAGTAAACACGTAAATGCGCTGCTTTAACTAATAAATTTAGTGATAACAATATTCGTAGCAAAATTCCCAAGGCCGACGAAGCAATACACAGTCGATAATTCAACATATATTTTCAATTAACGCAACGAAAAAAATTAACAATTATTTCGTATGTACTTTTTGAAAAACCACGTGCTAGAGAAATGATTATACTTATATATTAAAGCAAAGTGCAGCGTACAAGGTCATCAGCATTTTTTTTTCCAATTATTGTAAGTGTAAGACAGACAATTGCTTACGTTTATTCTGAGCTATTTGTTTCCCATTGCAAAATATAACGTGAAGTAACCTAAACAGTAGATCAAAATTAAGTGAAAAGTTGATGAAAAAAATCTGCAAAAGGCCTGTACGTTGTGCTAAACAAAAAATAAGAAAATAGGCACGTGATTTTTTCACAACAACCTTATAAACTATCCAACAATTATAATTAGAAAAAGAATTAACAAATTTTGTCTTAGGTGCGTTTCCCTACTCTGCGGAGTTGTTCCATAGAGGCAGCTGTACCGGGCGCTCTGTGAACCGGGGCCATATTCGGTCGTCTACCCACGTGTATGTGGGTGGGTACCATCTGGGCTGGTGACGGCCCTTTGGACGAGGCACCGCCGTAGAAGTGCTGAAAGGCAAAAGACGGATTATTACAAATTTATAGTACAAATTTTTATGGAAATGTGTGCCTATATTTTTTATATAAATCGCTGTTGATATTCAATAAACGATTTCTTTTTATTAATTGTTGTGTTATTACAATGTCTTTGTAATGTTATTGTCTTCTCAACAATATTTAATTACAATATAAGCTTTCTCTTTAAGGGAATACTACCCAGAAGTATGCAGCTACACTGAGAGAACAATTTGTTAATAAATTACGTTCAAGACATGTAAATGTTTTACTATATTTTTTTCCTAAACTATATTTGTCACACCTATTACAAAAGCGAGTAATTATGCACGTAATGTATTATTTTAAATACATTTTTCACAATTGTATCAAAATAGATAAGAATACCTGTAACCAGTAATATTTACCCACTACAAAAACTAGTACACGTCATGTTATCCTAATATGCACTTGAATGCATATAAAAGCAACATCGTCAGGTAATTTAAATGACGTACAATACAGAACATTAGTTAACTTTGCCTATGTTTTTAATTAAAGAACAATAATTACAACTGTTTTGCTGAACGGCGATTCTGTAATTAAAATATCCAAAATGAAACAGCATCATGAAGACACTTTGTAGATGATGTATGTATGATATTTTTCCAGTTGTTCTTGTTACTAAAATATGTTGAAGAATTATAAAAGTGGACGAATAATAAAATAGAAAATTGATTCCTAGACCTCAGAAATTCCAAAAGAAATGTGTGACTCTTATAGCTGTAGTCTCGTTTAATTATTGATATATCTCGAAATCATATATCACATATTCTGCAATCAAATGGGTAAAAAAAGAAAATTGAAAAGATGAAAATATAAGTTCCCGACGACGCCAACTTGGTTGCCGAAACGTACGTCGAATGACGCGCAATATTTCGGTATTTGTAATAACTGGTCTCCTGCAACGAATGTTCCAAACCTCTCGTAAGAATAAAGTAAGTATATTATTAATTACAATAAAAAATATAAAATTAAAAACATCAAACCACTTTTCTATTTTTTGTTAAAATTAATTGAGGTTTTATGTAACATATAATATTTAAAAAATATATACACAATAAAATTTATATTTCTCATGTAACTTATAATCCTAAAAATTATAAACTTGAGCAATTATCAAAGTTAATGGAATCGATAATGAACATAATTAGTTAGTAATTATTAGTAAATTTGTGTGAAACAGCTTGATAAGAGGACACTAAAGGATATTATATTATAAACTCACGAGTGCTGCTAAGAGATTTGGAAATAAAAAGGTAAGTACAAATTATCTTATGTAGAAATTGCTTTTCGAAAACTATTTTTAAAATTATGTAGAAATTATTTTTTTACATCACTGAAGTAGACGTCTAACCTAGACGAGCCTTTTGATGGACATAATATTTATTTCAGTAGCTGTTCCTCTCGTATTTGATGGAATTGCTTTTTAATTTTAACATATTTTAGTTTGTAGCGTTTTATCTTTTCTTAACTTGTTGCCTTATCTTCCAATTTTTCCATCTACTATCATTTGCATAGTAGATGGAGGATTTAAACGATAGAAACTAGAATTTCTGTCGCACAAATCCCTTGTTTATTGCATTGAATTACCAAATTAAATATTGCAGCTGCCTCTTTTGGTGAAGTTTTGCTTGGGTCTTTATTTGGGACAGGCAACCACTTGGACCGGCTGTCAACACGAAACGTCGAATTGCCCTCGTAAAATTCCAATCTCACCTATGTAAGTATCATTCCATCAACACCGAGCAGTAAAAAAAAAACCGGCGACTACAATGATGCAAAACCCACGAAGTGTGGGAAATTGAAATACCATTATATTTAAAACTAATTAGCGTAACAAAAACAGAGGGATCTAAAAATAGGCCGACGAGTCATTAGGCACGTAAAACGTTGTAATTTTAGATCATTTACTAAATATCGGATAATGGCAATTGAATAACACGGAACCGCAACGGGGTTGGTTAAAATGGACCCGTGTACGGTAAAGCGTATGTATAGTCACACACAATTTCCATTAAGCGGACCGTTACATGTATACAGAGTGGTATAAATAGTCAACTCATTCTAAAACTCTCTGATGTTTATGTTAAATGTAAAATGGCGGTGGTTAACCTAGTAATTTATAGAATTTGTACCAGATTTTTAGATAAGAGGTTTAAAATACACATCTATATACTGTGGAAACTGCTTGTGGAATAAAATTACTGTTGGGGTTATTTTGGAGATAAAGGGAGATGGGTCTATTTTCAATCTCAAAGATACATTTTCTAAATGAAATTTTAAATATACAGGATGTGGCCATGGAAACGAGTTTCTATAGTTAGTAAATAAGCAACAGCTTGCTAGCAGCAAAGTCTTTTGCTGTTAACAAAATTCGCGAACGGTGCTCGACTCGAATATCCTCTTCGGGCCCGTCTTCGCCCTGGTCCCGCGTGGGAGGAGTGATTTCGGCCATGACCGTCCATTGGCACGCCTCCAGAACTCTCGTCGCTGCACTACTTTCGGCTTAGAGGCGGACCGATTTGTTCTGGCGCGTCTGGTTCTGGATCTTCGTTTTTGGGGATTCCCATGGATCCTGCGTAGATGGTGGCTTAGTTTTACGGTGAGCAACCGTCCTTCTTGCCTCTACAGTTCTTCATGTCCTGTTGCTGATTTTCCTACTTCGTTTTCCCTTCGTTTCATTGGTCCTGGACGCTCCTCTTGTGCGTTGTGTTGGGGCCATCTTTGCGGTGCCGAGCGTTACGTATCTGAACAAAATGGACTTACAGGTTTCCTGACGACTGGGCTGCTTCCCTCTGGTGACCTCCTATCCTCGTCCCCAGCGTCTCTCTCATTTCCGTCTTTCGATGACAAGTCCACAGCACTAGATATGGACCGCCGGCGCCGGTTCGTGTACTGATAATCGTGTCCCTCGTTGCAACCCCTAGACAGGTTGTCTTTCCCACGGTGGCAGCTTCTAATTTCCGAGCTGGGGATGGGACACTGCAAACTTCTGGATCCCTCGGTGGTAGAAGGTTACGATGCTGTAACCTAGAAGGTTAGCTACTGAATGTTAACTCGTAGCGTTGGTCTTAAACTGACTACGACTTGCGCGCGTCTGTTTCTGAGGCTTGGTGATGGCTGAGATAAGTGGGTGTTGGGCCGAGGGGTGCGAACCGTTCTTTACCCTACTCGGTGGGTAAATGGACTCGTCTTTTCTCCCGCTTGTCTCGCCTCTCGTCAAGAGTAAAAATATACCCTTCCCGCAGCGGGGACGAGACTGCGAAGGGTCCTGATCTCCCCCTAGTACTGGACCCCGCCATCTGGGGCCTCTTCAGACGCACTTATTGTATTCTACGTTTCCTCTGTCTTCGCCGACTGTAAAACCAAGATTTTCTCAACCCGTGCTGTATATATACCTTTCTGGAAACTGATCGTTAGGAAAACACGACGTCACCGAAATAACGTGACATCCAGCCAGTAGGTGGGTTCTATGATTGGTAGAAACAGTATTTGGGTGGAGTTTCTTGCGCTACCAAGCTACCCATAAATTGGTAGGAATAAAGTGGGGTGTATGACCCCACATACAATGGTTTAATCTCATATAATAGTCTAATACGTCCGTCCAATTCAGTAATGACTCCAGTCTAATAAGCTCACGAGATGGGATGACAAAGAGGTAAACTCATTGTAGGTAGTAATCATACTAATCGTTTATTATCAGATTTACACTTTATGCTCTTGCTCCACTAATAAGTGCATATCAAATAAGGACTTTTATTACTGCAACAATTTATTTATTAACTCCTGGTAGAAATAGTAGACAAAATGATATTTCAGTGCAGTTTAGCCTTGGGACTTGTGCTTGACTCCGTGGCATCAAAATGATGATAAGGTGACGACGTGACCCTCCGTCCAGGCACCGAACAGAAATTACAACTAGAAGATTCACTTTCCGGCAGTACTTTTATCTTATGCTTACAAAGGGCATGCCGCCATGCAGCTGTTGAACGGCGGCCATTTTAATATATCGGGGATAATTCGTATAATACTATACATGCGCCACGTGCTAATTAGCTAACACTCGCTGGACGACGAGACGGAGTAAGGAGGGAAACTTAGAGGGCGGAACTTAGAGTGAACCTTCTAGTTGTAATTTCGGTTCGGTGGTCTAGGTATGCTTTACCCTGGATGTCCGCTCATTATCCATTTTGGTGCCGAACTTCCAATGCTCGTCGCCAGCCTTTTCTTTATAAGGTAAGTTTTACAATCATATACGTCGAAATGACTCTAACATGTTATTAAGGAGGTAGAGCGAGAGTGAGTTTGACTCCGCAAATCCTCTTCATCACTAGGTGCTTAATATTGTTTTCGACGTACTAAATCGAATAAAATAATTTTCATATCCTGTCTATATTCTCATAGGATGTACCAGACAATTTGGCCTTACAATTTAGTAACAGTGTTTAGGGTTTATTTATTCAATTCAATATTTAAAAGTAATTACGTTCGTGTTTTAAAACTTGGCCAACACCTAGTGAACAGTAAGAAAATGTAATGAAGGAGCGGGTTAGAGCCTTGGTGGTTGGTGAATTACCAATCCATAGATCTCGGATAAATGGAATTATTGATAACTCGTACATTTTTTTCTGGTCCCGTGAGAGTTCGTGTTATCGAGATTCCACGGTATGGAGGAATCATTTTAACTCTCGCATATGGTGCGAAGGAGAGTAAGTGATCACATATGTTCCAGGGTTGTAAATAAGGTGTTATTAGGAAAAATAAATAGCGATTTAACATTGTAAAGGTGGCGCGTCCTTACTTCTCTCAGTGTAGAACCGCTTGTCTTCCAGGTGATGCAAATAGCATGAAAATCTGTCGTACATTCGAGAATAAACACAAATCAACCCTTCAGTCTTCACACGTAACCCTTCCCACTTACTTGGGTCCTCGATTACGTAAGTAGGCCGGCAACGTCGCCATCGTATGTTAATCATAAAATAGATCGGCGATGAGTGATGGCGTATGTCATTTTGCTCTCTTGCGTTTGTGTTTTAGCTACTGCTATGAATATATTTATAAATTCGTGTGCCGGTCGGCGGCGCGAGCTCAGCTGGGAATTTTTTCTGTCGCTCGGCTCGCGACGCTCACTAGCGAATCACAGCATTCGCTCAGGACCGTCTTCGGCCCCTCTACCCATCCGCGAAACTGGAAGGGTAACGTCCAAGAAATAATGAAGAAATATGAATATAAATAATATAATAACAGATTTTGGTCATCCATATCGATAAGTTGACCCCAGCTGTTTTTCCGATATTTTCTTCTTCTCTAAGAGATATCCAGAAGATATTTAGAGGGAAATTTTATGGAGAGTGCGAGAGAATGTATCGTACCAAGTACGCTCGATAGAGGGCGTTATTTTTTACTACAATTGGATCCTGTGTTCATCAAAATCGCCTTTTTACACGTCGCCATTTAATGGTCTCGTGACTATGAAGTGAGTTGAAGATGTATTTGCTGATTCCCACCAAAGAGCCTCTCGAATCTTTATGTGTTTAGGATTGCAAGAAGTGTTACAATAAGAGAGCAGGATGTTAATTTTGAATAAGACATGGTTTCCTGTAGCAATGTATTAAAATATTTATTGATTTTATTTGGAATTATGTATGGAACAACACATCCGGTAAATGGCCGCCACAGCTTTGGTGGCACACGAGTACACTTCTGGGGAAGTTTTAAATAAGGGTTTTGCATAAATATGGCAGTATTTCCTGGGTATAGAGTTCAATTTCGACCTTCAATGCTTGGGTGGTCGTGCGCTTGTTGGTATAAACCTGAGACTTCAGAAAACCCCACAGAAAAAAGTCCATAAATTCTGGTCACCAAAACGGGAGATGAAGACGCCAGAAGTAAGAAAGAGCTTTGAACAAGAAATGCAAACATTAACACAAGAAAGCCTAATGCATCAACCAGTAGAGGAACATTGGAATGCAATTAAAACAACAATCAAAGAAACAGCAGCGATGACAATAGGTAACAAAAAGAAAAACAAAAGAGCAACCTGGATCGATGAAGAATGTAAGAAAGTGATAGAAGCGAGAAATAAAAAATACAAAAAATATATAGCAAGAAGAACCAAGAAAGAAGAGCAGAGTTCGAGGAAGCCAGAAAGGAAGCAGATAAAACGTGCAGTAATAAGAAAAGAAAATATGAAAACGACCTTATCACTAAAATGGAAGAAGACTTTAGGGATAATGACTCAAGAGGGGCATGTAGATACCTGAAAAACATCAGAGAGGGTTATAAACCCGGAACATATAAAATAATAAATATAAAAAATCTCTGGAAAATATATTTCCAAACTCTACTGGGGACGCAAGGAGAAGCCGAAATCAAACAAAATGTGAATCTGAGGGCTGAAACGGAGGAAAGGCTAGAGCCTTCAACACTAGAAGAAGTTAAACAAGCAATTAAGGCCCAAAAAAATAATAGGGCATCAGGAATAGATGAAATACCATCCGAAATTTATAAACTAGATGGCGAACACCTAATGGAATCTATCCATGCACTGATAACGAAAATATGGGAGGAAGAGACAATTCCTGATGACCGGAAAAAACATTATTTGCCCTATTTATAAAAAGGGCGATAAACTAAAATGTGACAACTATCGCGGAATCTCTCTTCTATCTACTGCGTATAAAATACTAATTTACATTCTTAATCAACGTATGCAACCTCTAGCAGAAAACATAATTGGCGAATACCAAGCGGGATTCAGACATGGCAGATCCACGATGGATAAATTCTTCACAGTAAAACAAATACTACGCAATGCCTAGGAACACGACACGGATGTATATAACATCTTTATAGACTTCAAACAGGCATACGACTCGATTAACAGAAATAAACTGTATCAGATATTGCTCGAATTAATAATACTTCTTAAACTAATCAGAATGATAAAAACGACAATGGATGACACGGTAACGACAATAGGCTTGAAGAAATGAGATGGGCTGGCTCCCACTCTATTTATCTTAGCTTTGGAATACGTAATAAGGCAGATGGACATTGGAAAAAAAATCTGTTAACCAACAAGATCCTCCAGGTGGCTGCCTACGCGGATGATATCAATATTATGAGCCGAAGAGCAGAAGCAGCAAGCCAAGCCTATTCTGAATTAAAACTACATGCCAAAAATATCGGCCTTGAGATCGACATTACAAAAACAAAAACATTAATTCAAAAAGGAGACAACAAAGCCGCACAAATGGTCGTAGAAGATAACATCGAGTCAGTGGATCAATTTGTATATCTGGGAGTGGAATTGAACTCAGCCGGTATGGAAGATGGAGAAATCCGCAGAAGAATAACAATAGCCAACAAAGCCTACTTCGCAATGTCCTATGTACTTAAATCTAAAAATGTCCACCGTAACAATAAGCTGAGTATATACAAGACAATAATTAAGATAATAATTGCAAGTTATGGAAGCGAAGCATGGACCATGACGGAAAGAACAAAAAATATGCTCAATATCTTCGAAAGGAAGGTACTGAGAAAGATACTGGGACCAGTTAAAGACGATAATATCTGGAGAACCAGATTAAATCATGAACTATAGTCTTTTCAAAGAACCCCCACTCTCAGAATTTATAAGACTGCAACCGTTACAGTGGGCAGGGCATGTGGTCATAATGGAAGATAAGAGGCTACCAAAAAGAACGTTAAATAGTCGAATGTACGGAAAAAGGCCAGTGGGGATACCCCGGAAACGCTGGGAAGACGAAGTACAAGAGGATGCACGCGATCTTCCAGGAATCCGAGTTTGGAAGAGAGCGACAGGAGACAGAGAGGCATGGAGGCAGAAGTTAAAGGAGGCCAAGGCCCAGCTTGGACTGTAGCGCCATAAGAAGAAAAAGAAAACGGGAGATGACACAACCAGGAATAGAGTCGTGCAAGATTGTCAATGTTTAGCGGGTAGTATGGCAATTGGCACCATTCTACTGAAGCAACATGTCTTTAAGATCAGTATCTTCCAATTGAGAAACAACGGACTGGTTTATCATGTCGCGATAACGTTTGTCATTTGTCATTAATGCAATACCTGCTTCGTTTTCAAACAAAAATGTCCAATGATTCCTTCAGACTATAATGCAAACCAAAACAGTATCACGTTGGGGACACATTTGTTTCTCATGAATCGCTCGTGGATTTTTTGAGCCCCAAATGCGGAAATTTTGCATATTGACGAAACCATTAAGGTGAAAATGGGCCTCGTCGCTGAAGATGATTTTGTCCACAAAATCGGCATTCACTTCTTATTGTTCAACGATCCAGTCGGTGAACTCTCTTCACTGTGCAGTCTGTTGGCAGAAGTTGTTGAGTCAATTGGCTTTTGTAAGCATGGAGATGCAAATCTTTAATGATAATACGGTGAAAAGTGGAATGGAAATGTCCAATTCTTGTGCACGATGACGAATCGAGGTCTCTGGTCTCTCGGCCACACTCTCGCGAACTGCCGTGGTGTTTTGTTGTGAACAACGACTACGAGCTCATGTCGTGTATTTCACATCAATAACTGAACCAGTACATTCGAATATTACGATTATTCTTTTTCATTTGATAAATTTGGAACATTATTTCTCCCGAAAATTGGACGCACTTTACGAATGGTAACAACAAAACTTTCACCATTTTGATAGTAATGTTTAACAATAAAGACATGTTGTTGCGTCGTGTAGCGCTCTATGTTTACTAACTCCTATCTGTCTCCTATGAACCTGTCATAGTCAGTGGCGGCCGGTGTAATTATTGTCTGGATGTGCAATCAATAAAATAATGAAAACAAACGAAAAATTAAAGTAAACTTAGCTATGTCCAAGCCTGAGGTTCGGAATTCGCAAAACCGTCGATTACAAGATCATTAAAATCCAGATTTTAATAATCTGGAGTCGCTGCAATTAGCACTTTCTCCATACTTATCATGCAAAGTGAATTTCAGTCTGTCTTGCGCCATCGTATTTCTCAAAAAGTTTGTAATTCTTTTAAGCGTCGAAAAAGATAGATCACCCTCAACACTTGTCATGCTGCTTCACGAACATCTTCCCTGCTGTATATAACCGTTAATTCACTTTTCAATTTAACTTTGTGCAAAAATCCATAAGTTTTTGTTACATTGTCAACATCTTGAATGGGGAATTGTTTCTCATAGTCACTAAATTTATTGGGGAAAAATAGTTTCGACGCTAACAGATGTTCTCTAAACTCCAATCTGTCTTTAGTTTGGGTAATTAATATATCACACACTTCCTTAGTTTGTGCAGAAAATGATGTTATTATGGGATCGTATTGTTTTTTTTTTCAGGCGAATTTGAGGAATTAGTTGCCCGGATTTTTATAATTGCGTCTTTAAAATTATTCAAATAACTGCTCATCTTGACAGCATCCAATGATCGATTGCAATGCGCGCAAATCTCATATACATGCGTATAGAAATCTCCTGTTTCACGCGCCCGAGTCCCCTCTTTCTAACACGTGCTTAAACAGTCCTCCGATGTGTGCTAGATGAAAACTGAACGCGCTATATATTTAGAGTTGCAGTTTTAATATCCCGTAGATAAATCTGATAAATTCTAGGGCTGGCGATTCTCGCGACATCTAACATCGCTGTAAGCGAGACTTTTAGATATCGGAACATTCTATGTATAATGATAATGTAATGTTATAGTAAACACCTAATAGGTATTTTTAGGAATTTTTTAAGGGAGCTCACTGCACAAGTGCACCTACAATAAAACCGCCACTGGTCATAGTTATTAACCTATCAAAACGTGGTAGCCAAAATGGCGCGAAATTCAAATTTTGCGCTCTTATTACACCCTTCACTATGCGAAAACGTATGTTTATCACAATATACCCAGAACTGCCGATCTTTAGATATAATAAGGCTGATTTGAAACTAAGATTTGTAAACTGTGCCCTCCTCCTTGTGAGGGGCTATCAAGAGTCGCCTTTTAGGCGAGCGCCCTGTACAATAGGGCCGTAATACCTACACCCGAAGACGGTCCTGAAACGGCCGCCGTATTAGGGGGAAGGTCAACCGGCGCAGGAAATTCTTTTGAATTTAAAATGGGTCGCCTCGGGAATAATAATTCCTTATGGTTTATGCGACATTTCAGCCTCGCCATCCAGATCGGTTTCGATGATAATTCATTCCGTTTTATTTGTTAGTCAAATCCTCGGCGAATCTGAAACACTGATCAAAGCTCTACTGTGACTACGCGATACCATCTATTACACAAATGGGTTTAATCTTGTATCTTCAATCGCGGCGCAGCGAGCCGAATAAATTATTTATTATAAAAGGCTGACGCGCACGCGATCCCTAATCCCCCCCCCCTTTACCGGATTATTTACACGTATTTATGTGTTGTAAAATGTTAACAATTATCTTACGAACAACTTATCAAAGGGGGGCTATTTATATCGCCCGTGAATATGGGCTAATGGCATCGGGTGACTAATCAGATTTAGATTAACTGCTCCCTAATAATAACTATATATGTTTCCTGTTGGGTCGAAAATGTTCCTGGTGATTCAGTAGGGCATATACGAGACGCCATCGAAACGTTTCCATCGATTATGCCCATTAAAAAAGCAACCTAAACGTGTTTACACCTCGTTGCTACAGCTTTCAAACTAATTCGCCTATACAGTGCACAGGAAAGTTTGTGATTTTGTTTATTTTTAACACGATTAAGCCTCATGAAATTTTGTCGGATACATCGACTTTATAAAAATATAGTTTTTAATAAAAACTCCAACGACTTTTTTTTATTTATCTAATGGAATCCCTATATTACTTTAACGCATTCAACTATACCAGAGCAGAAAAGTAATGTAATCATATAAAGAAAGATGGAACAAAATTTTTTTCTAGCGTTTATTTTTCGTTTTTCGGCCTAAAAACCAAAAAAAAAATGGTTTTTACAAAATTTGTTAGATAACTCAACTAAATCGTGTCGGATCGATCGGGTTTTGACTGACTCTGATCGAGGACGTCTCCCAGACGACACCTATTGATTTTGAGGTGGATAAGACATACTCTACCATGTTCATGGGTCATGAGAAAGCACAATGGTGGACTATTTCAGAATTTTTTTTTGTTAGCACGATCACTCAATTAAATCGTGTTGGATCGATCGGGTTTCAACTGATTCTGATTAGGGACGTCTACCAGACGACATCTATTGATTTTGGGGTGGATAGGACACACCTTATCCTGTCCATGGGTCATGAGAAAGCACGATGTAAATGTTTATGGTCATTCTGAGATTTTAAACATAAACTTTTAATGCGTTGCCGATTTTCCATTGAACGAAAAAAAAAACATATTCGGCTTGTATCATATACGAATGAATGAGAAAAAAAATTCATTCGATCACAAACATATTGATATGGCACTGAAGCAGTCGCCAATGAATAAAGTAAAATTGTGCATAAAACACATATTCTGCATTTATGTGTTGGTTTATTTTGTCTCGGCTACTCAAGTTCGAGATAGAGATGTTCTGCGTGCGGAAAAGTCCGTTTTAAAGTTTTAAAACTGTTTATTTTTAAGAAATTTCGACTTCTGTAAATAAATAGTTTGAAGCATTTTAACTTTAGAGTGGTATGGTATGGTAGAAGCTATGAAGGATGTCTGTGGTAAATGTTGAGGTTGTGTAAGGTCTACCGGAAGAGCAATGAATTTTTAAAAATTTTTGATTACTAAAAATTTTGGACTATTTTTATAAAAAAATTCGTAGTGCTTGAAAATAAATTGTTTGGGGCTTTTTACGTTTAGAGACGTACAGTATAGGCATTGAAGGATGTTTGTGGTAAGTGTCGAGGTTGTGTAAGGCCTACTAGCACAGTAATGAATATTTAAAAGAAAATTATTAATAAACTTTTTTCATAAAAAAAATCGTAGTCAGTAAATAAATTGTTTGAGGCATTTTGTCTTTAGAATGGTATAGTAGAGGCTTTGCGCAATGTCTGTGGTAAAGGTTGAGGTTGTTTAAGGTCTACTGGTAGAGCGATCAATATGATAAAAATTTTGATTAAAAATGTTAAGCTTTTTGATATAAAAATTCTTAGTGCCTGTAAACAGATTGTTTAAGGCGCTTCGTCTTTAGAGTGCTATAGTAAAGGCTATGAGAGATATATGTGGTACACGTCGAGGTTGTCGGCAGAGTAATGAATATTTTAAAAATTTTTATTACTAAAAATTTTGGACTTTTTTCATAAATTAATTCGTAACGCTTGAAAATAAATTATTTGAGGCATTTTACCTTTAGAGACGTATAGTATAGGCTTTGAAAGATGTTTGTGGTAAGTGTTGAGGTTGTGTAAAGCCTACTAGCACAGCAATGAATATTTCAAAAATTTTTATTAATAAAATTTTGAACTTTTTTCATAAAAAATCGTAGTGCCTGTAAATAATTTTTTTGAGGCATTTTGTCTTTAGAGTGGTATAGTAGAGGCTTTGACCAATGTCTGTGATAAATTTCAAGGTTGTGTAGGGCCTACTGGCAGAGCAATGAATATTTTAAGAATTTTGATTACTGAAGATTTTGGACTTTTTCATAAAAAAAATTCGTAGTGCCTATAAATAAATTGTCTGAGGCATTTTGTCTTCAGAATGGTATAGTAGAGGCTATGAGGGATGTTTTTAATAAATGTTGAGGTTGTGTATTGTCTACTGGCAGAGCAATGAACATTTTAAAAATGTTGATTGCTAAGAATTTTGAGCTTTTTTCATAAAAAAATTCGTAGTGTCTGTAAATAAATTGTTTGAGATATTTCGCCTTTAGAATGACATAGTAGAGGCTATGAGGGATGTCTGTAGTAAATGTTGAGGTTGTGCAAATTTGATTACTAAAAATTTTTGACTTTTCATAATAAAACTTGTGGTGCCTGTAAATAAATTGTGTCACACGTTTCGTCTTTAGAATGATATAGTAGTGGCTATGAGGGGTATCTTTGAAAAATGTCGGGGTTGTGTAATGTCTACTGGCAGAGGCAATGAATATTCTAATAATTCTAGTTGGTAAAAAAAATTTTCTTTTTCCGTAAAAAAAAATCGTAGTTTGTTAGGACTTAAGTAGGTCATTGATGGCTACTGGAAATTCTATCACACTGGAAGTTGAGCCCTGATGTACGCCATTATGTAGTATTCGAGACTCTAGAATACTACAGATGTAGTTTAGAAGAACTAGAACTCCTAATTACCTTTAATGGAGGGTATCGATCAATCACCTCGTATATCCTCGCCCCAAATTGAAGCTAATAACTCCGGCTAGACGTAGACGGCGTGGAATCGGGTTTTAAATTTTCATTAATGTGAAACAAGTCCGTTTCGAATTCTCCCACGGGAATTTGCGATTCCTCGAAAAAGCTGGCTCACGATAAACCTAAATAACCCCTCATATACTTTTCACGGGGGCCGGGCGGAAACTTTTGAGATGGCGTGACACTTCGAAAAAGCTTCTAAATAAAATATCTCCTTCCAGGCCGAGCAAGGGGTTCATTACTGGATGGTTTATTAATACGTAATTGCAGAGTAAATGGGTCATGGCGGTAGCAATAGAATTGAAAATCGTTGAAACGGCTTAAATATTTATCTGTATTCGAAGTCATGTTTATGGATTTTGTAATTATAGAATTGTTACTAAAATAATTCCTGTAGCTACCATCAGGTAAAGCTCTCATACTCGACGTATATGGTTGATAAGCTGTTTCCCATTTAATACTTTATATTCACGAGGCTTTATATATGCTTTATATATGCCGAAACTTCTCCAATAGTAAAGGGTCTTTCAATAGGGACGCTCGATTTTTAAACATAAATAACACAAGTTGTTTTATTTACGTTTAAAAAGATAATAAGAGATATCCACTCAATTCTTTATTTGAAGGAATATTTTATGGCATTTATGGCATATAAGTATAGAATATAACGTCGTTCAAGTATCCACCGCGGCTTTGCTTGGTGGCACGTACTCGGGAGGTCCAATTTTCGATGACTTTGTCGCATAAATCTGGCTGAATTTGCTGGATGGCTGTTGGTTCGTTATGTCAACTTTGAGAGCATCAATTGTTCGCGGTTTATTCGCATAGACCTACGATTTAAGATAGCCCCAAAGGAAGAAGTCTAAAGGCGTTAAATCGCATGATCTAGGTGGCTAGTTCACGTCGTCGCCGCGCCATGTCCTCAAACCGGTCGTGCAGAATGTCCATCGTGGCATGTGCTGTGTGGTACGCATGCGCCGTCCTGTTGGAACCACATGTCATCGGTATCCATATCATCCAGTTTAGGTCATCAGAAGTTTCTTATCATCGATCTGTAGCGCTCGCTGTTGACGGTTATGACAATTCCAGTTTCGTTTTGGAAGAAGTACGGACCGATGATTCCGCCAGACCAAAATCCGCACCAAACAGCGACATTCTTGGGATGCATTTGGTGCTGGTGTATATCGTGTGGATTGATATCGCCCCAAATCCGACAATTTTGCTTCTTCACATATTCATTCATCCAAAAATGTACCTCGTCGCTAAAGATGATATTTTTGGCGAAATTTGGGTCAACTTCCAACTGTTGCAGAGCCCAATCAGCGAACACACGACATGGTCCATGGTCGTTTACCTTAAGTTCCTGGGTCAGTTGGATTTTATACGGGTGCAGACCCAAGTTCCGACGCAAATTTCGCCAAGTTGAAGTCACAGAAAGGTCAAGTTCTTGTGAACGACAGTAAATTGACTGCCACGGGTTTTCCTGTACACTCTCACGCACATCAGCGATGTTTTCAGCAGACCTTGCGTTTCGGTAACGTACAAGTGTTGGCTGATTATTTATCAAACCAGTTGGCTCGAATTTGGCCACCAAACGTCGAATAGTCAACTTTGTGGGACGGTTGTGGCGAGGATAAAAATCACGTAACACGCGAAACTTTTCTCGAATGGAGGACTGACTTTGAAAATAACATTGGATGAGTTTCACATGTTGTTGACAGTTATAATTTTCCATGGTGATTTACCATACACTACTGAACAATTCACAATAAATCTAACAGATGTTGCTTTAACAATACGGCCGCTATAACCTAACAAATTTCGAGCGTCCCTATTGAAAGATCCTGTACATACCTCAGATACTAAGGAATACAAAAAATCAAAGTGTTATACGTTATGTTATCATAAACTTAGAATTTTAAATATGGTGGATTTTACTAACCAAGAATATAACTTCGTTCTAAGGTGGCTGCTCTAATTGCGTAAATACTATCAAAATATGTTACTATCTCAAGATACCACTTGTTACTTGTTGAAAAATAAGCTGTCGTGATTAGTGAAAGAGAGAGAGAGAGAGATCAATGTACTATTCATTTCATCGCTATTTGCCAAATAAGAAGCTCTCTTCTCTTACCGATAAACGGAACAGTCTACCTTAGCCTAGCCATACAACTAAGCCACGGTATGAGATAAGAGCCGTTTGGGATTTTTTATCTGGCAAAGAGAGATGGAATAAACTATAAAGCGAAAAAGCGATAGTTGATAGGATACGGAATATCAACCTCAGCTGCGCTAGCTGTATTCACCCTAAATCTAAAAATTTATTGACCCGAGTCGATTAAAATTAAACATCAATTTCAGTTGGTTAATTATCATCAATAATATTATGCACAATTTCTAAGAATAATCGATGGAATGACGTTTCTATATCACTCATATTATCAACCCTAATTATTTTCCTTTGAGATTTCAAATTAAACTTCAATGTTTTTTCGCATAATAATTGAAATTCATTTGTTTTTTAATTTATTTTTTTTTAAATAATATATTAAATGCTTTAATATGTTAAAGGCCAATGTCATTTAGTTAATTTGTAGGATATCAAAAAAAAATCGATGTGGTGGAAAAATTGTCATAATTAAGATATAGTAATAATTCAAATGAACGATAGTAATTCAAAAGAACGATGTGATCGCCAAAAACCAGTTTTCCACTAATGGAAATCGTCCAAGGAAAGCAAGGGAAGCGGTATCCTCATTATATAAAGATAAATATCTTCAGTCATATTTGGACAACTTTAAAACATGATACCTTACGCGTTAGCATGGAGCATAATTATATCGATATTTCTATCACGAATAATCTTGATAATAAATAAAAATTATTATGCGATTAGGCCTAACGACTAAATGATTTCAATTACGTCGATTTATTACAGTTAAACATAACCTGAATAACTCGCTGATTATAATAATTGGTAATTAAGCGTCACAGCAGAAAACGCCACCCATTTAACAATATTAGTAACGCCACCCCTATAATTATCAAAGTTTTATTTAGCCGATAACATCGCAGATGTAGAGTCGTTTTCAACATGCGAGGCTCTTTGATCGCGATAATATAAATTCAGAATAAATTAATATAAAAGTCCAAACTAAATCGCACACATTATACATTATATCTATCATCAGAACATAATTTGTAACTTAATTAAGTGCGTAGATTGCATCAATGATAGATAGATCTTTTTATTAGTCTGATGTCTACGTCGTCACATAACCTTAAAAAAGGAAATTAACAAATGGATAAATAAAAAATCTAAATTTTCATTTTCAATTACAAATTTATTAATTGTTAAGTTAAATCTTGTACTTCAGCGATTTTTAATAGTTTATAATATAATAATACAGGGTCCGGCAGAGATGTATGACGATTTTCAAAAATCACTGTTATTTTTCAACGAGTCATTTTTAATTTTTTCAAAACATTCGTTATAAGATGCCATTTTGCTATCATATGAAAAACATAAAAAAACAAGAATTAGTAGCGAAAAATAACGTCATCTAAGTGGCGACCATTTTTTTTAAAGCACTTCCGTGAACGAGTAGAATAATTGAAGCGCTCGGGAGAAAAAGGTGATAAGCCACAATTTTTGTGAAATTGTGATTTAAGCACATCTAAAACCTTTATACTGGTAACAAGCCACAGTGAAAATATTTCTTTTATTGAATATTAGATGGCGACACTTATGCTTGAATTTCGTTTTCACTTCAATAGTAAACAAGCATATTTGTGTCGGAAAAGGGGAATAAGCCACAGTTAAAAGCATCATGGCGGCAGAGTCAAGTGTCAGTGACATCAGGAAACGTTTATTTTCTAGTAGAAATAGTGAAGACAATGCCAGTATTTGTGATTCAGATGGCAGTGTTAAAGATAAGGATTATGTTTATCCGTCAAGTGAGTCGTCTCAGCCTGAAAATTCTTCAGAATCAGTAAGTATAACTATTTGTGGCATGATCCCTTTAAAAATTAAATTTATGTGGGCATTTTACTTTTGGTATAAAATTTACTATTAATCATATAAAGTCTTCAAACACAGTTTGTAAACAGTTATTTGCTCAAGAACCTCTTCAATGTATTCTAGTATTTACAGGAAGTGAGGTTATTTGAAATCAATTTAGCGTACAATGAAATTAAAAAACGATCACCGTTACACTGTGGCATATTCCCTTTTTGCTCAGTTATTTTTTTTTGTTTCTTCAGGGAGGAGATCAAACAGAAAGTCGAGGTAGTATTGTCACGCCAGATAAAAAGGGTCCTTCCAGATGGAGACGAGTGAATTCTGAATATAGAAAAAGAACAAAAGAAAGTAAAAGACTGAACTTAGGGTATGCTTATAAAACTTATAAGGGCGTAGAACAATCATCAAAAGTCATGGAAGAGCCATGCAGCTGCAAGAAAAATTGTCCGCAAAAGCTTTTGAAAAAAGAACGCGACATTCTTCATGCTTTTTGAAACTTGGAAACCCACGATCAGCAAAATAATTACCTTTTTGGCAGGATTCAAGCTGTACCCAAAAAACGTTGCTATCCAAAGAAAACTAAGAGAAATAAATCATCTCAAATAGTCACGTTCAAATACTTTATTAAAATCCAGGGGCAAGATGTGCAAGTTTGTAAATGAGAATTTTTAGCTGTACATGGGCTGCAAAGATCAGTGAAGCGTGTGTACAATATCTGCTCTCTCATTGACAGAGGATGTTCGACACCAAAATCAGATGGACGTGGAAAACATAGAAACCGGAAAAACAAATTATCAGAAGAAAGAATCCAGTCAGAGCATGATCACATTAAATGCATCCCAAAATACACTTCACATTACAGTAGAAATAAAAATCCTAATCGAGTATACATAGATCATAACCTTTTTATAGCTTCATTGTACAAAGATTATTACGTCCCATGGTGCTGTGAGCGCCAAATCATTCCTGTAAAAGAGGACAGATATAGACGAATATTTTGTAATGAATACAATATTGGTTTCAAATTACCGAAGAGTGATACTTGTCATACATGTGACATGTATACAGTTCAAATTGAATCTAACAAAGAAAATGAGGGTTTATTAAAAGAACTAAGATTCAAGCTATATTTACATCAAAAAAGAGCAGAAGCGATGCAGGCTGATATAAAGAAAGAAATTAGAGATTCTCAAATTAACAAATACAAGGACGTAATATCCTTCGATCTACAGCAAGCCCTACCCATTCCATCCCTCATAGTTGGGAAAGCATTTTATCTGAGGAAGGCATGGCTATATAATATGGGAATACACAGATGTAATAATGGAAAGGGGTATATGTTTGCCTGGACAGAAAATGTAGCTAAACGAGGCAGTGACGAGATAGGCAGTGCCGTTATAAAATTTTTGAACACATATAAATCCAGATGCTACTGAGTTGATCATTTTTACAGATAACTGTGGTGGTCAAAATAAGAATTGGACAATAATGAGTCTATGGCTACAACTTGTACGAGAAAAAAGGTTTTCTGTTATTGGACATCGTTTCCTCGTGAGTGAGCATACACACTTACCTAGCGACCGGGACTTTGCGATGATAGAAAAAAGAAAGAAGTTTCTACAACAAATTTATCATCCTCGACAATGGTTAGAGGCAATACGAACAGCAAAAAGAACGAACCCATTCGAGGTTATTGAAATGCGGCAAAGTGACTTCCTTTCTCTCGACACACTGCAAAAGCAAATGTGTAAAAGAACGGTTGCAGATGATAAGACTCCTGTTGACTTTGCAAATGTTCAATGTTTCATATTCGAAGCTGCTCATCCTAATACCATGTTCTTTAAACATTATCTGAATGCAGCATTCAGTAGTCTAAATACAGGGACACGAGGAGTCAAGTTGACAAATGCAACGAAAATATCTGAGTTGAAACCAAAATATTCTAATTTCATTCCGCTCCAGGAAAATAAATTAAAAAATTTAAAGGCACTTATGCCTTATATCCCTCAAATTTACCACGACTTTTATGCAATTCTTGGTGTCGCTGATGTGGAGGCTGCTTTGATTTTAGAGCCGCCTGAGACAGAACACTTCGATTTGGAGCTGGATGAAGAACTAAGCGAAACGACGCGGACATGATATGAGTGATTACATTTTTCTTACATATTTTATATTACATATTCCACTGATTTTATTTTCTTATAATATGTAACCAATAATATTTTACTTATTTAAAATAGTGATGACTTTTTATTTATATTCGTCCAAAATATAGCCTATTGTGTCTAGTAGAAAAAGGTGACAAGCCACCTTTTCCAGTTTTTTTTTCCACTTTTTTTCCTAAAATTTACATTTCACCTCTTAATTCCGCACAGCAATTTGAATTAAACCTAATTTTGAACATTATGTAGAAATATTATATGCAGACATCCCATAACATTATTTCAGGTCTTGATTGAAACTTTGAAATCCATTTTTCTCACAACTAACGTATTGTGGCTTACCGCCTTTTTCTCCCAAGCATTTCAATTGTCCATGCACCGCAGTACCACGTCGCCTGGAATACCTTCAATTTCCTTTGATAGTTCGGAAACGATACATGGTTTCTCAATGAAAAACCTTGCTTTGAGATATCCCTACAAAAAGTAAGCGCAGGGCGACAGGTCCGGTGATCGTGGAGGTCACTTGATATCGCCCCGAAGGGAAATAAGGTGCCCAGGAAAATGTTGATTCAAGAAGACAAATGGCCTCGTCGCGTCTTGTCGAAAATGAACCTGATCCATGCTTATGTTACGCCCTCTCATTCAAGAATAAGAAATTCGGGCCGCATTTTAACATAAAGGTGTGTATTAACAGTCACCATGGATCCGTCTTTTCTAAAAAATAAGGACTGATAATGCTGAATCGAACTACTGCTCATCACACAGTACTCGGGTGCCTGTGTTCCAAAGGTCGGCCTCAGGAGGTACTCAATTCCTCAGTACCTCTCAATAGCATACGAGGTCTGATGAAAAAAAAAACGGTGAACGAATTCTTATACAGAAACTGCTGAAGCTATATCTGTGTAAAGTAATGCGTCCCATAGCCTGATCCTTTGAGATAGTCAGTGTCGAGTTTGACTAAGTCAAGTTTGTGACTTGGTCAATCTTGGTTCCTGACTTGTCAATCGGCTTCCAGAGCCAAAAGAGTGCTCTCACTCTTCCGGCTTTAGAAGAGTGAGACTCTTCTATTTACCGTGTCTGTAGCGCATCATGAATTTCGAACAACGCATTACCATTAAGTTTTGTTTTAAGTTGCAAAAAAGTGCCAAAGAATCTCATGATGTATTAAAATCAGTGTATGGTGATAATGCAGTGACTCCGAAGACTGATTACAAATGGTATGAACGATTTAAAAGTGGAAAATCGGGAATCGGTTGAAGACGAGCAACGGTGGGACGTCCTTCGGCCTCAAAAACAGACGAAGACATTTCAAAAGTGGAAAAAATGATTCGTTCAAACAGGCGATTGACTATTCGAGAGATTAGTGAAGAATTAAACATCTCGTACAGGCCAATTGCTTCCTCCTTAATCATGACAATGCGCCGTCCTACAACTAACTCGCTTCAGATTCGCGAGTTTTTAGCTGAAAAAAAAAAGGTTCCTGTCTGTCCACATCGGCATTACTCTTCGGATTTAGCACCACGCAACTTCTGGATTTTCCAAAAATCAAGACCGTGCTAAAAGGAAAACGTTTTGATGCCACTCCCACTACATTCATAGGACCCCGACGGAGCAGCTGCAGGCCAATCATGGAAACAACGTTGGGGTAATTGCACCACTAGTCAAGGAGAATATTTTCAAGAAGACTAATTCAAATATGAAGTAAGCTGATTACTTTGTTCATAATAAAATTATTCATCGTATTTCTTGATCAGCCCTCGTATACCGTATCTGATTTTACTTTTAACTTGAGCGTAATAGTGGACTTTCGGAGAAAATACAGTTTTTAAAATTCATGAATAGATAGGCAACATAATTAAATTTTGATATTACATAATGACAATGATCCTTTAAAGACTCGTATACTCGTATTACGAGACCTAAGAAACGAAACTTAAAAATTCTGTTTTGTTGGTATTAAAATACAAAGTCCGATTTACGCAATCTTGGTATTCACCACAGACATCTCTTAAGGTCTCTACAAGATTATTTTAAAGGTAAAATGTTACAAGAATTTTTTTACAAGCACTGCAAATTTTTTTATGAGAGAACCTTGTTATCCACCACAGACATTCCTTAATATCTCCGCTAGATTATTTTAAAGGTAAAATGTTACAAGATTTTTTTTTACAAGCACTGCAAATTTTTTTATGAGAGAACCTTGTTATACACCACAGACATTCCTTAATATCTCCGCTAGATTATTTTAAAGGTAAAATGTTTCAAGTTCTTTTTAGAAATTAATCGAGGAAGCCGTTATTCTGTGGTAGTTCATAATTCACAACGGAAATGAGTAAAACAGCTACTAAGTTTTATACCACTCTATTTTCACAGAAAACGTGACTGCAGTATCGACAATTCTTATGTCATTTTCAAACGATGATTCAACTAAGAATTAGTTGAATCAACTAATGTGTCAGAAATAACTTAAAGTGTCAACTTCAATAGTATATAATATAAATAATACAGGTCTCAAGATTGAACCCTGTGGAACACCAATGGTTACGTATTCACAATTTGAATTTACATTTTTCATAAAACCGTCACTATAATATGTTAGTCCATATATATTGGCTTCGACCTATTAAAAATGATAGAACCCAATCTAAGGCTCTAATTCCATAAGATACCAATTTGGTTAATAATTTGAGAAAATTGACACAGTTAAATATTTTACTGAGGTTGAACAAAAGAAACAATTGCAAACTATTTAACCCTCCACATGGTTATAGTAACAGTCGACATTTTGCTCACCACGTGAGGAAGTTTTGTGAAAATTCAGGGGTCAAAAATCAAAACGTAAGTTTCTCATAAGGAAAGATCGATCCTTTATTATAGTTGGAAAAGTAGTTTTAAAGTAGATATTTGTTTAATTACTATTACAAATTGTAGTTGTAATGGTGGGAAGGAAACAAACCAAATAAACAGTTTTAAAACCTTAAAACGGATTATTCCGCACGTAGGATACCTCTATCTCGAAATTGAGTGGCCGAACAAAATAAACACATAAATGCAGAATATGTGTTTTATGCGATAGTTTTACTTTTTTCAATTTTTTTCTAATAGTCCACCATCGTGCTTTCTCATGACCCTTGGACAGGGTGGGGTGTGTCCTATCTACCTCAAAATCAATAAATGTTTTCTGGTAGACGTCCCTAATCAGAATCTGTCGAAACTAGATCGATCCGACACGATTTAATTGAGTGATCGTGTTAAAAAAATATTTCTGAAATAGTCCACCATTGTACTTTCTCATTACCCATGAACATGGTAGAGTGTGTCCTATCTACCTCAAAATCAATAGATGTCGTTTGGGAGACGTCCCCGATCAGAATCAGTCAAAACCCGATCGATCCGACACAATTTAGTTGAGTTATCGTGCTAACAAGATTTTTAAATGCGACGATAACGACACACACAGCAAAATTATTTAAAAACTATTTTTTTTTGCTTTTAAGCCGAAAAACGAAAAATAAACCCAAAAAAATTTTTTTTCTTTACACGATTACATCACTTTTCCGGAGTGCGGAAATGTAAAAATATATCTACGATATTGGTTAATCATTAAAAAATATTGTAGGGTGTTTTTTTAATGCTTGTAATATCTAGTAGGAAATTTAGAAGTAGGACTTTAGGGTAAATAATACATTTTATAAGTAGATAACTTTTCTTGTGTTAGAATCAGTAGTAGAGCAGGTATGGTGGTATTAGGAAAAAAACATGACGTCATTAAACAGGTTACCATACCTGTTTTAAACCGATACACACCTGTTTTATGCCTGTACAGACCTATTTTATACCTGCGCCAAGAGTTCTTCAGATCAACAATGACCACATGCCATCCGCATAAAATGTCCGCGGACAAATCTGAGGGTGGCCCAGAACTGGTTTTGCTATACTACTAGAATCTATCGTTGTATAGTGATAAACACAAAGATATAAAAGTAACCAGAGACGTGATACCCATTTTTTATTGTACATTATGGTGACAAAAGTTTAGTCTCTGTTACAAACAGAAGTTGCATGCCTAATGTCCTTTTCTTGTCTTCTATATCCATTTCTCCTTCTCAGCTACTAAATCAATTTTTAAATGGGAAGGGGCGTTTACATCTTTATCATGAATTTATACAATAATACATTTTTTAATAAAATATACACCTTTCAACGGGATTATCAAAAAATAAAACGCAATGAAGATTTGCTAACATGTTCTTCAGCTTAAAATAGAGCTTCATGAATTTTTTAAGAATTTTTTACCATTTGGATTAAGAGAAAAAAAATAATGTAGAAGAGATAAAATGCATTGATTTTTATGACGGGACACCGCAAATTCATTATATGATTCTTTTACGCCGTAATAACATTGTATTAGATTTTATACGCCCCTCAGTGGCATGACTAACGCCATACATACATTCTTCTTTCTGATTGTGAATATGCAATAAAACTTTTATGGGAAATATAAAAATTACTCCCGCCCAATTGCGGCCGTAAAACTAGATTGGAATCGATATAGCCGTAGGTACGTACCGTTTCCTATTACAAATATATATGTACGTACATAAAATATCATTCTGATTTACACAGGTAATTGTCGCTGATGCTCAGTGAATTCGAATAAAGACGGGTCATATTTGTCTTCAAGGTTGTATGCCTAAAAAATACGAATATGTTTAGAGGGCTATAAATAAACTAAAATCGATAATGTTTTTTATTTTTTTAATGACATGTAAGCTAGTACGTCGTTGACTTACAATAAGAGAATTATTCTCTCGTTGAATAATTAAAAGGGTATAAAATCGGTAAAATCGCTTATTGGATGGCTTAGATGGGTTCCAGTTTGGATTCGATCTCCACTCTATGTCCTTATTTTATATTTCTTTATATTACTTTTGATGTAAATAAAATATATGTACTTGTATAGCTTCATTTTTTTTATTTTTATTATTATTCCTATTCTATTATCTACTAATTCGATCTTTTGACATCATTTTACGTATCGGGTCTTTCAATAAGGGCGCCCGATCTTTAAATGTAAATAAAACAAGTTGTGTATGAGATATCTACTCAACTTTTCTTTATTTGAAAGAATATTTTATGGCATTAAGTATGGAATATAACGCCGTTCAAATATCCGCCACGGCTTTGCTTGGTGGCACGTATTCGGAACGTCCAATTTTCGATCACTTTGTCGCATAAATCTGGCTGAATTTGCGGAATGAAGTTCGTTATGTTAATTTTGAGGACATCAATTATTTGCGGCTTATTCGCATAGATCTGCGATTTATGATAGCCCCAAAGGAAGAAATCTACAGGTGTTAAATCGCACAATCTTAGTGACGAGTTCATGTCACCGTTGCGCAAGATACCCAACTCCTCAAATCGCGCGTGCACTGTTCATCGTAGAATGCGCTGTGTGGCACCTAGCGCCGTTCTGTTGGAACCACATGTGGTCGGTATCTACATCAAACAGTTCAGGTTACAAGAAGTTGCTTATCATCGATCTGTAGCGCTAGCCGTTGACGGTTATGACAATGCCAGTTTCGTTTTGGAAGAAATATGGACCGATGATTCCGCTAGATCAAAATCCGTGCATTTGGTGCTGATGTATCTGATGTGGATTGGTATCGTCCCAAATCCAACAATTTTGCTTGTTCACATATCTATTCATGCAAAAATGATTGCTTTGGTAAAGTTTGGGTCAACTTCCAACTTCTCCAGAGTCCAAACAGCGAACACACGGCGTTGTCTATGGTCGTTTACCTTAATTTCCTGGGCCATTTGGATTCTATACGGGTACAGATCCAAGTCCCAACGCAAAATTCGTCAAGTTAAAGTCGCAGAAAGGCCAAGTTCTGGTTAACGACGATAAATTGACTGCGACGGGTTTTCCCGTACATTCTCACGCACAGCAGCGTTGTTTTCAGCAGACCTTGCGTTTCGGTGACGTATGTGTGTTGCCTGATTGTTTGTCAATCCGGTTGACTCGAATATGGCCACCAAACATCGAATAATTAACTCGACTGGAAGGTTGTGGCGAGGATAAAAATCACGTAATGCCCAGAACGTTTATCGAACGGAGCACTTATATTGAAAATAAAATGATTTGCACATGTTGTTGAACGCTAAAACCTTTCATGGTGATTTGTCATACACTGCTGAACAATTGACAACAAATTTGACAGATGTCGCTTTAACAATATGGCCGCTATAATCTAACAAATTTCGAGCGTCCCTATTGAAAGAGCCTTTACATATTGTTATAACAAAGTGCATAATTAAATAATATTTTAGATACAGTATCTATATATAGACACCATCCGATTATTTGGAAAAGTTAACACATTTTTAGTGCATCAACTGTAAGGAAACCTTCGTAAAGTTTTTTCTTGGGAATGATCGAGAAGGGTAGTAGTTTTTAAATGTATGTATATTTTAAATATACGCTACCATCTCACAACAGCTGATAAACTGTTGTGAGAGAAACCCCAAATTAAAATTCAGCTTGACGCTAAACGTACCACGAATCGTCGACAGAGCGCCGTGTGCCTTTTTCCGTACTCGAATGTTTCACTCGATCACAATAATTGTAGCAAATAAAGTGCGTTGCAGAGATTTGCCTCTCAACTGTGTGTTAAAGTGGTAACTTTATTAACAAAATTGGTGAAAAAGAAAATTTAAAAGACTGATAAAAAATGTTCTAATAAAAAATGACACAGGATACCAACCCCGATGGCTATTTCAAATCCACGATAACGTTTGACTGAGATAATTTCTTATATCCCGATACATGGAATAAATTGGAAATGAGATAGAACTAGATAAAAACTAGAAACTTGTAATGCAGAGAAGGCTGTAAAATTCAATTTAAAACATTTTCAATGGAATATGTCATTCCGTTGCCAAATTTTTAAAACAAAATCCATCCATTATCCGAAGTAAGATGGAATACACCTACTCGGTCTTACACAATTTATCAGCCCCATGATATCGAACTAACATTTATTATGATCACGTTGCTTCACAGACTCTAATTAAAAACAAATATGCACATTGAATTGTTTTCCAAGACACGTCGTACATAAAAAAATATTATACGTATGTGCATATGACATGAAATGAATCATACTTTATGATAAAGTTGTTATTATAGAGGATGACTAATAGAACTATTTCTTATAATGAGAACCGGTGTACAAAAATGCATTTTAATGATATACAATCATTCGCCGAGACGGTAGCTATGTAATAAGTAAGACACAACAGTTTATTTATCTATATAAATATATAAAAATGTTGTATGTACTTCTTCCATACATCAAATATATTGTATTATAAACTTAACGCCTGGTTCAAAAAGCGCTGTTTATGCAAATTTGGTTGATCCGCAAAAAATTTTTCTTCATATTAAATGGATGGCTATAGATAAAAATGGGAATTGTTTTAACTACTTATATGCCAAACTTCCTACCCTTTCTGAAGCAAAGTTAAAGGAAGGCATTTTCGTAGGACCACAAATAAGAAAATTAAGCAGGATCAACAGTTTGAAGAAACAATGACAGAAATGAAAAAGAATCTTGGATATGCTTTAAACATGTAACAGAAATTTTTTTAGGAAGTTATAAACATCATCCGCAGTATGAGGAAATTGTCAACAAAATGCTGAAGAAGTTTAAGCAACTTGATTGTAATATGAGCATAAAAAATTATTTTCTGCATGCTCATCTGGACTAATTTCCCGTAAATCCTGATGCTGTTGGTGAAAGGTTCCATCAAGACATAAAGGAGATGGACAGGAGGTACCAGGGTCGATGGGATGTGGCGATGATGGCAGATTACTGCTGGATGCTGAAAAGAGAACATCCAACGAATGATTGCATAAGAAAAGGGAGAGATTTTCAAAGAAAAAAAAAATTAGAAACCCAAAACTATCTGTGTTGTTGCTTTTTACTATAGTTTTTAACGTTTATTAAATATAATGTTTATTAAAATGTAATTTTTCTTCAGTTCTTAATTTATTAAAATCTTACGCGAGGGGCAAAAACGGAAGGTAGATATGAAATCAGCGTAAATAACTAACTCATAATCACTTATCAAACCCAAATCAACTTTCAAAATATCAAAATTTGTAGGCCTGTAAACTTATGACTTTAAACTTTTATTGTTTGCAATAAAACGGGTCACGAGGACCATCAAAAAAATAAATAAATAAATAAAACCAGACCCATCGACGTTAATTCCGCGAAATAAATCTTTTTGCGGGCCGCAACGGGGTGTAGATATACAATGAATTATCGCTTCCCCATTTACATATAAAAAAGGCGCCTCCACTGCGGACGCCCCCATGCGGGGCGACGCTGTGATGTATTGACGCGTTCTCGAAAGTCCCACTTGTGAAAACGGGCGGAGGGCCGATAAAAATAAAATTCCAGATAATGTTCCGCCTGTAAAATCGGCTTGAATTATTAAGCTATTTTGGAAAAATATATTCGCTAATCTAACATCGATTATGATTGATCGTCCAATAAATAATCAGATACGGAGTTTTCCCACATCGACGCTGTTTGCTGTGTTATATGCGCCTATATTTTTATTCCCTCTATTCATCAATGAGAGGAAGCGATACCGTGTTTCATTGGCACTCGTCACACGCTAATGGGCTTTTGGTTTATACACATATTGACCAAATTCGAAAAAATATTTCTCTGAGAAAATAAAATTGTAGTAAAACTACATATGGGTTGGGTTGTCCAAAGGGTTCGTTCGGTTTTCCAAGTGAACCACTTACATCGTGGCCTATGATGTCATGTTCACAGCTGCAGCCCTGAAGCGTTCCTCCCTATTTAACCCCGGTATTTAACTGTTGTTTACTGCCGTTACTCTCGTGAACTTGCTTTATTGTTGTTGTGTGTGAGCTTAATTGAAAATGAGTGAAACCGAGCATTTTAGGCACGTGATGCTTTTTTATTTTAAAAAAGGTAAAAGACCCGCTGAAACTTGCCGCAAATTGTGTTCTGTGTACGGCAAAACTGTTATTCAAGATCGAACGCGTCAAAAGTGGTTCAAGAGATTTCGATATGGCTACTTTTCCCTCACGGACGCCCCAAAGTCAGGCCGGCCTAAAGAAATCGTTCCCGAGCATTTACGAGCCTTGGTTGAGTCAAACCATACATGAGATTGCAGAAAGAAATCGGGTCGTCAAAATCTAGTTGTCAGAATCACCTTAACCACCTTGGGTTTATCAGTAGACTCGATGTTTGGGTTCCTCACAAACTCAGCGAATTCAATTTAATGGATCGCATCAACATCTGCGATATGTTAAGCATTCGTCAACGTAGCGATCCCTTTTTGAGAAATATGGTTACTGGAGATGAAAAGTAGATCATTTACGACAACCTCTGTCGAAAAAGATCATGGGGAAAGTCCGGTGAACCTCAATCCACATCAAAGGCAGGGCTTCACCCCAGGAAAGTTTTGTTGTCCGTCTGGTGGGATTCAAAGGAGTCATTTGTTTTGAGCTACTCCCGAGGAACGAAACAATAAATTCGGACGTTTACTGCAAACAACTACAAAGATTGAGACAAGCCATGTAGGAAAAGCACCCAGGGCTGGTAAATCGTAAGAAGGTTCCGTCACGACACAGCTCGACCTTCACACTTCTCTGCAGACCCGGAGGAAATTGTTAGAGTTAGAGTGCGATGTTTTACCCTATCCACCGTATTTTCCAGACCTTGCGCCCTCGGATTTTCAGCTATTCCGTTCCATGGATAACAGTTTACGAAACTTAACATTTGCCCATGACGAGGTAGTCAGAAATCATTTAAAAGCAAGCAAAGCGAGTTCGTATGAAAATGGTATTACGCAGCTTACTGAGATTTGGGAGAAAGTTATTGAAAATGGAAGAACGCACATTATTGATTAAAATAATTTATAATAACTATAATATTAATAATAAATACTAATGAAAAAACCGAACGAACTTTTTGGACAACCCGAATAAGAAAAAGTTGAAGTCATAAATTGAAAATTTACCCAACTATTGCACTATTTTAGGACGCACCATCAAATGTTTGCATTAGTAAACATCAATATATGTTTGTAAAAAAACTACAATAAAACTATCACTGGCATCTTTCTAGTGCGATTTGTTCTCAGAGAAGTACCTTGACCCATCTGTCGCAACGGACGTCCACGTTTGGCATGAATATTTAAAGTGGAAACAAATTTTTTGTCGCCTTGAGGGATCGCTGTCGTCAGCTATTAGCGGTTTGCGTAAAACGGAGAAAAAAATAAGTGTTTCAATGCCTACTTGCTAACGCGACTCAATTAGAGGTATGCCGACTTGTTTGTATTGTCGACCTTCTCGAGTTGTGTAACCGATGGACTGGAGAAGTATGCATTAATTGCAGTCCTGCTGTCATTCGTAAATATACGGAGTGCGCGAAAATAATGTGGCCTACATGAATGGATATTTCTACGTAGAAAACATCCTAGAAGAACATGTACCATTCGTCCCGTTTGTCGAGGACAGTTTAATTTTTGTGCAGGACAACGATCGGCCCCACGTTGCTAGAGAGGTACTAACTAGCTTCGATTTGTGGATATTCTAACTATGGACAGGCCACCAAGAAGCCAAGATATGAACCTCATAGAGCATCTATGGGATTAGGGAACTCGAACAAGTCGTTCTTATCGAATGGAAGAATATTTCTCAGGAAACCATTCACCGCTTTAACTCCAATTATGTGTTTTAAAGTATTTCATTAACACCATTCTCATAGCATTTGACACTATTGTTCCTTTGTTATTCTATTATTTATTCTGTTTTTATTTTGTTATGAGTATAATACAATAGATGGAACGTGGGGTATTTACAAAAGAAGTGGGGTATTTAAAACAGTATTTACAAAAGAAGTGGGGCAATAGACTAGCTCTCAGACAATAAATACTAATTTTCTTGTCGTCCACCGGAAAAGATGTTTCACATTTCCATTGTGTCGCTTGATTACAAAAATTTGCTTCCATGTGATAAAACTACGTCCATTTAATTTATGTCGAGCATCGGGCATACAAGGCGCTGCACGTGCTTTGTCTACCAATAGCCGGCTTGTTTACCAGATTTGATGCTACTTAACTTTTTCTGTGCGGATATTTAAAATCGCAGGTTTATACTAAATGGCCAGGATCATTTGAATAACTAAGGAACAGAATTACGTACCTATATATGTCAATATTCCTATACAAATATTTTGTAACGTAAGAATATAATTTAAAACTAGGCTGTTCTATTGTTGGAACGTACAAGATGATTAATTTAAAAATTTGTTAATAGGTATTGTTTCAAAATTGAGCAGGCATCGATAAATTAAGCATCGATATTAAATTGAAAATATTAAACAATTTCCTTTTTTTTTTTGTATATTAGTAATTAGGAACAGGGAAAATAGATTTTAGTTTTATATCTATAGGTTGCCTCAATTGGAACTATAAGATTTGCATTGCGCGCCATTTAGGTTCTGTCAAAGATAGGGCGTCAGTATGTAACGACTGTCATCTACTAATATACGACGTCAACATGCCGCCATTAACAGTTCAATAACGAATAGTTTGTGTATAACTGTTTTATGAAAGTGAGCAATCATTTACAGTTGCGTTAAGAAAAAATTTCACAAAATTTGGACAAAATTAAGCGCCTTCAGAGTTAACAGTTCGTGACTTAATCAAGAAATTTGAAAAGACGGATTCTGTTATTGATAAGGCAACATCAATACGTCCTCGTCGCGGTCCGTCAGATGAAAATATTGTTGCAGTGAGAGAAAGTGTACGGGTAGTATTCAAACACATAAATTCGACGTCCTGCGCAACAATTGAATTTGTCAAGAGCCATCACGCATCGGACTTTAAAGAAATATCTTTGCTAAACAAATGACATGCCAGATGAATCGGGGCGGCCATATGAACGATATTATTTTCCATTTGTAGCCGTATCTTCTCCATTTTATGTTAAAGAAGTATAAATCACATCCTATAGTTTCAACTAAGACATCCTTTACAAGAAGGAAACTAGCATTGGTAGATATATTCCTAATGACTCCCATCATTGTTAGCAACATAAAATAGAAAATTTAAATGTTTGAAAAGAAAAAAAATCATTAAGGATGAGGATAAGAAGATTATCATAAAGGTAGTTGGATGTAACGGATATCCATCTCACATACATAGTTTAAGGGGAGTCTAATAGATAAATAAGTCTATGACTCCATAGCCATGTTATGTTATGAAGTTATTGAGTATGCGCGAGCTAGCTTCTAGCGCCACTAGCGGAGAATGCAGTCCCCAACGAAGGGTAATTTAAAATGTTGTTTACCATTGCTGTAAATGCAAAATCGGTCGTGCAAAATCTAATAGTGCATTTGTGAGGAAAGTGTAAGTGCAATAAATAAATAAAACAACGATTAAGGACTGCAAAGAAGTCATCACCACATATTATCATAATCATAGATTTACATAAGAAAATAGTAAAATATAGAAAGAATATTGAGATCAGGATTCGGAGCCGTTAGTCACAATAGATTTTACTCCTCGCAAGGATAACAAAACGGAATCACCCTTGCAAACTCTCATATCGTAAGAGTAGAAGAACGGCAATCGCCTGAGCTGGACCTGGATATGATTAGAGGTTAAGTCATCCGACAAACGTCCTCAACTTCACCGCCCTATCAATTTAACCTTCTTGTAAGTACGAAATATGTTTCCTCATCATTTTATGCGGCTATCAATTAGCATGTAACTGACTTTTTATTTCATTTTATATAGATAACTAATGATCGAAACGTTGTACAAGCGGATTGTACTTGTGTGTCTAAACAAGGCAACAAATGTAAACATATTTATGCGATGGTAATTATCCGGACGATTTCCGCCCGTAAAATGAGATGTGTTCTTAAGAATGGGTTGTTCTTGTCTTCTTAAATATCGTTCAAACCTGACGAAAAAAATTATTTGTATCTCTCTATTAAGTAGTCATAATTTTTATTTTAAAACATAGTGTATTTCTTACCTGTCGATTTTGTTTGACACTGCTCTCTTGTAAGCAGTAGGGAAGATTATCGGAATAAAACTTGGACTTAGGGGATGGTCCGATTTTCTATTACCAACAAAATGGGCACTGCACATTCTATTATATTTGATTGCCAAAGATTTCCATTAACGCTGAATAAATAAAATTTATTAATATGCTTTGTATAAATGAAGTCACTCGGTAACTGCAAGATTTGTAAGTAGGTTACCTTTTCCTATTGACCGCAGTTTTTTCGCTGAGGTTTCTTATGTGGCACAGAAGGAAAAACGTAAAAATGACACTTTGGAGAATTACCATAATTATCTTTGCAACCAACCACACAACACACTACCTTAGAACTCTGTTTTGACGGCATTATTTATCGGTTTTTAATAATTTTTCAATGCAACCACGTGTATAACCCAGTATAATCAGTGTAAATTTACCTACAAATGTTTCTGTTTTGCCACTACTCGCGCTGCATATTAGCTGCCCCCACTTTCTGACCATCTTGCACATACTCAATAGTTCCGTAGTTATAGAAATACGACGAAAAAATACGAAATTTTGCAAAATGAGACAATTTTGATGTGCTAATAGACCTGATTTTTCTTTTTTGAAACCAAACAAGAAACCTGAATTTTATATTTTACTTTTGGTTCTTAACATACTGTATGTATTATTTCGTGACGGTAGCCCAATATTATGTCGTCTCTAAACACGAGGCCCGTAATATTTCTATTTGTACATCATTTATACCACTACATCTAATTACCGCCTAAAATATGTGTCCTTGGCAGCAGGCAAAGACACCATTAGCGACACCATGTAATTTCATCTGGACGATGCTAGAAAAACGCGATACGGATATTATAACTGAACGAGGTAAATTTAGAAACAGATAACTACTACGATTGGGTAACTGTAAATTGAGTTACATGAGACAGACAAAAGTGGCGGCTATAAAAAAAAATGGTAAATAAGTACAAAGAAACGTAAACAGTGTTGTGAATGTAACTAACGATATATTGCACAGTTATTTATCGCTGTTATGTCACCGTATTTTACAGGTCCCAATTCATGATGAAATACTAACAATTAAAAAATGTGTATGAATTCATTAATGTACGAAGTATCGAGTATAATGTTCTAATTATTGCTTATGTATGTATATATACAAAATGATGGGGCAACGTATTGTTTAGTTTAACATAAGTTTACTATACAGTAGATATGAATTTCATTTAGACATAGGAAGGCCAAAGAATCCAAAAGCAGAATCCTCGTATTGCCAGGTATGTAAATATGAAACAGGAATTTTTTGTATAAAAAATACACATTTATTGTATGAAAATGATAAAAAATATTTTATTCGAAGTATTGATCACTGCCAGCTATACATTCCTCCCATCTCTCTGACAATTTGTGGATTCTATGGCAAAAAAATTCTTGCCCTTTTGAGGCAAACCATTCATCGAACCATTTTCGTACATTGTCGTAAGATGTAAAGCCCTACTCAGCAAGTGCGTGTTTGGACGGAGTCAAGTCTGGTAAGTAAGCCACATGCGAAAGTATTTCCCAACTAAATGCCTCAATCGTTTCCTTGATCGGTTTTGATGCGTGTGATAGTGCATCATCTTGAAGCAAAATCACTTTGTGTTGTCTTTTTTGATATACTGGTCGCTTTTCACGCAAAGCTTTATTCAAATCGATCATTTGCTGTCGGTAGCGTTCAGTATTAACAGTTTGGCTAGGTTTTAGCAGCTCATAATAGGTCACACCCTTCTGATACCACCAGAAACAGAGCACTGTCTTCCGTCCATAGCGATTTGGTCTTGCAGTCGATGTCGATCGTTCGCCTCAAGTTATCCATGATCTTCTAGGCTTAGAATTCTCGAAATATATCGACTTTTCATCGCCAGTGACAATTCGATGGAGAAATGACTTTCTTTTGTACTTAGCGAGCAGCATTTGGTAAACAGTTTTTCATTTTTCCTGGTGTCTTTCATTCAGTTCATGTGGAATCCATTTTCCCATCTTGTGAATCTTTCCTATGGCCTTCAAACGTATGAAAACGGCTTCTCGTGCCACATTTAATTAATCCGCGAGTTCTTGTTGAGTTTGAGAGTCATTCTCATCCAACAATGCTTGCAATTCGCTATCTTCAAACTTTTTAGGTGGTCTTCCGCGTTCTTTGTTTCTCACATCAAAATTACCACTTTTAAATTTTTTTAACCAGTCAAAACACTGATTTGCCAAGAGTATACTCACCGTAGGCTTCGACAAGCATTCGATGCGATTCTACAACAGTTTTCTTCAGATTGTAACCGAAAATCAATGCTGTCCTAAAATCGTAGTTTCCAGGCACACAACTTGACATGTTCAATGTTATTAAAAACGATGTTATTGTATGAAACTTGTATTGTTGTGAGATAAAAACCTTTATCAGATGTCAAAACAAGAAAATGGCGCCAATGACGCGGTATGACGGTAACTACATTAGCAGCTAGGCCATCTATGGACAAATTCCGATTTCATATTTACATACCTGTTATATTCCATAGTACCCTTCTCTAGTACTTAAAATTGCAAGGAGTTGCGACACCATAATAATAATGAATTCAATTTAACATATTATTTAATTTTGATGCTGTACATACAAAAGACGAGTGTAAGTAAATATTCTGGCTTTGCAAATGAGAAAATCGGGAGAAATCCAGCATCTCCCAAAACGGTATACGGTTTTTTTCAAACATCTCCGTTGTTGTCGACGATAGACCATTACACTTGGTATAACCTGTAACATTCTGTAAACAATATACAGGATGTTCCTTTTAAACACACCAAGTTGAGTCAAGTATAGATGAGAGAAACGGGAAGAAACAAAGAGATAGGTCAGAGAAACAGAGAAAAAATAACAGTACTAAGAAAATCTGGTACCCTAATAAAATCTGCTGTACATCTGATGGATGCTTTGCTAAATGTAACGAAATTAATGGAAAGCAATATTTCACGCACAAATAGTATATGAGACCTTTTTCCAATAAGTAATCCCCAATTAAACTTTCGCAAATGAAAAATCCCTATGCAAAGCGACGGACGCGTTTGATATCAGATCCATTATATACAAATGTTTTGATTGTCCACAAACAGATTACGCAGGATTTAAAGTCGGACACAAAACGAATAATTTAATTTGCGATAAAACAATTTCAGTTATATTGTGATGCAAATGCTTATGCATATTAATGAATTCAATGACAAAAAATATTGCCAATTTTAATCGTCTATTCAATGTAGGCAATTATGTAGGGTAATTTTTAAACGTTCAATTTAAAATAAGCTTGTTATTAGAGGTGGATCAATTAAATGACGGGACTATTTTTGACCAAGATGGTAATACCAACTTTTAAATTGCAACCTATATTTTATTAAATATTCCTCGGTTCCTATATGAAAAATATCTTATATTGATTTTCCTATGAGATTAACGATGGTTTTCGAGAGATTTGGCTTCACAAATTTTTTACAATTTTTTTACTTATAATAATTTATATTTCTAAGTGATTCCAAGCACCAAGAAAATTATTTGTTTACCAATTGTTTAACAATAGATACTCTTTTAAGCGATATATCAAAAAATTACTTTTGATACACAGGGTTCTAGAACCGGCTTACGAAATGGTGTAAAATTGCACTATTTGTGGCATAAGAAAAATTACACCACTTGTTCCGTACCGAACGGCTTGGCTTTTTCCCGCCCGCAATTCAAATCCCTGCCCGAGTCCTATGTCCTTGTGTCAGTGATGCGTTCGTTTTCCCCACGATTTTGCCCGAACCGGGATAGCAGCGCTGCGGAAGTGTGTAAAGACAGAAAGAGACCAGAATAATAACATATCATACACGTGCAGATCAAGGTGCCGATGTTATCACATCACGTACCAAACAAAACAACATCGTACAGTGTTTCAGGACAACATTATTCCCAGTAAGTCCATTTATCAGTCCTTATCTTCCTGCTACGCAGGTGGTCCTTCGCTTATATCGGTACAACAAAGATACAAACCATAACGCTTCATTTATCGCCCAACATTTTTGGTCCTTCGAGCCGGATGGGAACGGTTCGTGGAAAACGAACGCAGCACTGACACAAGGACATAGGACTCGGACAGGGATTTGAATTGCGGGCGGGAAAAGGACAAGCCGTTCGGTACGGAACACCACTATAATTCTAAACTTTTATACCTTTTAGGGATGGATATAAAACTAATATAATTACACCTCAATATATATATATATATATATATATATATATATATATATATATATATATATATGCCTATTCGTGATTTTTGATTAAACAACTTATGCCCAAATGCTGTTATGTGTCTCAAGAAGTAAAAATTATTTCTGTTAGTGGGGTTTATTGAAATTTGCTGCCAAGGTGACTGAATAATTTATTATAACAATTTTCGCCCTCGCTGGATGATTTCACCGAAGAGATATTATGTATATGTACGTAACCTACTGGTGTTTCGCAATGATGGAGTAAACAAGCTAAGATAAATATATATATTTTGTATCTGTCATTTCTCATTGATTGTCTGCTTATTATTTAATAATACTAATATATAAATCTTACGAAGACTATTACAATTTTTTTTATTTTCAGAGAGAACTAAATCCCAATATGAAGAATTAACGATTGTTAAAACCTGAAGCAATGTGCCGATTTATGAATAATCAACTTATGCCCAAATGGTTTTCCTATCCTAAGAAAGAAACATAGTCAGTGTCATGGCCAAGTTCAGTAAAAATAATAGACACTAGATATCTGAAGAATATGTTAATTTTTGACAAATTAGAAACAAAATTTGCTATAGTATTCTTCATAGCCAAGTTAATTAGTTTTTTTTTCACAAATGCATTTTTATAAATGCATATTGTCCTCACAGTGTTTTCAAACTTCACAAGCGCTCACTACGATTTTTTTTATGAAAAAGAGCAGATATTGCAATGTTTCGATAAAAATGCGTCTTTAAGGAAACTATTCAAATTAGTATAGAGAATGCCTCAGAAATTTTGTAGGTCTTTCAGTGATGCATCTGGTCATGTACTAATATACAGGGTGTTCCGCTCGAAATAAGGCAGGTTTTCCCATTATATTTCCAATTTTTGATAAAACAGTTCTCGTACCTTCTAAATCGCAGGTAAATTTTTGATACATCGCTTAAAAGACTGGTAATTATTGAATATTTGGCCACAAAATAATTTCACTGGAACTTGGAATAACCTAGAAATTTTAACTATAATGATGAGTAAAGCCCGGATATGAGTACGGACATTTCAGAGTCGGACTTATACGTGTTCTGAAATATCTATTAGAAATACAAACACCGCAAATAAATATCACAAACTTATAATAAATTGTACATACATAGCGTGTACCAGCAAATTGGTGTTTCGAAAAACATAAAACCGCGGTTATTGGACAGAGCAATGCTTTGGAAAGACACACGAAGCTTTATAGCGAATTGGTTAAATTCATGGTTGGGTGTAATATCCCGTGGACAGAACTAGGCAATCCTAGTTTTAAAGACTTTATCGAGGAATATTTAAATGGGAAATCTGGCAAAGTAAACGTGCCCACAGAATCGACGATTAGACTGTCAAATCTATTGTTCATAGAGAAATTGACGGGTCGTCAATATTTATGGGTTTCTGTCGATGAAACCACAAATGCCTGAGGTTTGCAAGTGGCGAATGTAGTCATAGGAGAAATTAGCGATATATCGGCAACGCAATCACATGTGATAGCATAAAAAATATTGAGAAAGACGAATTCTGAAACCGTTGCAAAATTAGTTGAAGAGACGTTGAAAGAAGTATAGGGCGCTAAACATGAGGAAAACAAAAACATGGCTATACTTTTTCTTACAGATGCTGCGCCATGGATGAAAGCGACTTTTGAACGAAACGTGTAATTACGACATGTTACATATAACGTGCCTTGCACATGGCCTTCATCACCTAGCAGAGGCAATCTGTGGCCGTTATCCGAATGTCGATCACCTGATAGCGAATGTCAAACAAGTGTTTTTAAAAGTCCCGCAAAGAGTGGCATTACTCATGCTTCCTTACACATAGGCGCTATGTGTAAGGAATAATATAGGTTGCTAGGCATAGGATAATATAGGCTGCTATTTGAGAAAACACCTAAACACCGTGTATAATGGAACTTATTGAAAACACCTAAACACCGTGTATAATGGAACTTATTTTTAAATTGTGTAACTTGAAAGAGTATGCAATATTGTAAAAAGACGCTTATACTTTAACGAAGATATTAGACCATATTTCAAAAAATAAAACCCGCCACAGGTAGGCTTCGACATCTGTCTCGGATCGGAACCGAACGACATACAGCTGTTTCGAACTTATTAGTTCTCATCAGTGCCGTACACGGTACGCCGATCTAGGACAAATGCCGAATGAACTCTATGGGGTATACATCTTTATCGATACGATCTCTGTCAGTAACATATAAGTCGGAAATCGAGAAAGGAACCACCAAACCGCCAAGCGGTTATCAAAGTAGTTCCCGAATAGCAAAGCTATTACATAATCGCTCTAGGAAACAACTACTCATCGGGATAAAGCCCCGCCAGGCACTGAATTATACCCAAAAGCTTCTGGGTATAATTCAATGCTCCTAGAGCGATTATGTAATAGCTTTGCTATTCGGGAACTATTTTGATAACCGCTTGGCAGTTTGGTGGTACCTTTCTCGATTTTCGACTTATATGTTACTGATTAGACCATATACTAGCTGGATACGTTAGATATGCAAAACCACTAAGGAATGTCGTTTTTCGACAAAGAAGAATGATATCAAAAATAGGTTACTTCGAGCAATTATGGCACATATTTTAGTAGAAAAACCTTGATACATTCTCACTTCTTCAGCTCCTAAGTTTGTTCGACTAAATAAACAGCTATCCGAAGTTGACAAAACAAATTCCAATCGCACAATTTTATTCCAAACTCGATGTAATTACCGTAAATCCCCATTACCTTCTAAACCACTTTCGTATGTCACCTAAATACATTTCAGTAGGCATTAGCATAGGTTAAACATTATCACCCATTCCGCAGCTTTTGCCGTACGTTTTGAATAAACGATTCTTATTCTAATTCCACAGTTGGACAAACAATGGGCCGGTAATAACAATCGACTCGGCGCCGAAGTATTTCAAACGTACTTCCTACTTTTTGGCACGCCGATGGCTTATGGGGCGAGAGGACGTCAAAAACGCATAGAAACTATGTACTAGACACTGATATAAGGCAATAATGTTACTAATATATGAATACTTTTTTCCTACGGTCACTATGTGACAGTATGTCCTTGAATTCATAGCAGTCGTAGGGATGTGTAGTGAAATGAGACTTGTGTCATGTTATTTATTGCTGTGGTTATGTTTATTTGTAATTAAATAAATAACTAAACACTTATCCTCGGGGCGGATGCCGAGAAATGACTAATTTGAAAAACTATTCCAAAGGGTTAATAACCTGCATTGAGTATTACGTATTTGATGCGACACTTGTTGTAAACCATTAACCTGGTCTTCTTCTAGGTTTAACAAATATCTCGGGTGATCTTTGCAATAAATAACAAATTACTGCCTGGGATAATTGCATTCTTACCCCCAAGAAACAAATCAGAAATATTTAATATGTACAGGAACTAAAAGGACTTTCAATAAGGACGCTCGATTTTTAAACGTAAATAAAACAAGTTGTATGTGAGATATGCACTCAATTTTTTTTTTTTGTTTGAAAGAATATTTTCAATTATATAAGGCATTAAGTATGGAATATAACGTCGTTCAAATGTCCGCCGCGGCTTTGCTTCGGGTGATCTTTGCAATAAATAACAAATTACTGCCTGGGATAATCGCATTCTTACCCCCAAGAAACAAATCAGAAATATTTAATATGTACAGGAACTAAAAGGACTTTCAATAAGGACGCTCGATTTTTAAACGTAAATAAAACAAGTTGTATGTGAGATATGCACTCAATTTTTTTTTTTTTTGTTTGAAAGAATATTTTCAATTATATAAGGCATTAAGTATGGAATATAACGTCGTTCAAATGTCCGCCGCGGCTTTGCTTGATGGCACGTATTCGGGATGTCTACGGTTTGTTAGCGATTTAAGATAGCTCCAAAGAAAGAAGTCTAAAGGTGTTAAATCGCACGATATCGGTGGCCGGTTCACGTCGCCGCTGCGCGAGGTAACCATGCCCTCAAATCGCTCGTGCAGAATGTCTATCGTGGCATGCGCTGTGTGGTACGTAGCGCCGTCCTGTTGGAACCACATGTCGTCGGTATCCACATCATCCAGTTTATGCCACAAGAAGTTGTCATCGATCTCCTGCACTCGTCGTTGACAGTTATGGCAATGCCAGCTTCGGTTTGGTGGAAGTACGGACCGATGATTCCGCCAGACCAAAATCCGCGCCAAACAGTGACTTTCTCGGGATGCATTTGGTGCTGGTATATCTCGTGTGGATTGGTAGTCCCAACTCCGACAATTTTGCTTGTTGACATATCCAAAAATGGGCCTCATCGCTAAATATGATTTTTTTGGCGAAATTTTGATCAATTTCCAGCTACTCCAAAGCCCAATCAGCGAACACACGACATTGTCTAGGGACATATACCTTAAGTTCCTGGGTCAGTTGGATTTTATACGGGTACAGACTCAAATCTCCACGCAAAATTCGCCAAGTTGAAGTCGCAGAGAGGCCAAGTTCTTGTAAACAACGAAAAATTGCCTGCCTCGGATTTTCTCGTACACTTTCACGTACAGCAGCGATGTTTTCAGCAGACCTTGCGTTTCGGAGACGTACGGGTGTTCGTTGATTATTTATCGAACCGGTTGACTCGAATTTGGTCACGAAACGTCGAATAAATAGTCGACTCTATTGATTGAAAGACCCTATATTTCTAATATTTACAGATCATAAACTATTATATACAAATAATACATCTAGCATCACTATTGACAATAAACGTGTGTGGGGGTTGCTCTAAACGTATCTACAAATTCATCAAATTAAAATGACAGTTGTTTTGAAGAAATTCCTCGGACGTCAATTTTTATTCTCAACATAATACCCTGTATAGGTTGCCAAGGAAGGGTGAAGGACGAAAGAGGAAGGACGAAGGATGAAAGGCGAAGGACGAAGAGCGAAGGACGAGGGATGAGGACGAATGATGAAGGACGAATAATGAAGGACGAATGACACGAAGGACAAAGACAATGACGAGGACGAAGGACCAGTACGAGGGACGACGACGAAGAATACGAAATGCGAAATGCGTGATACGTGATGTGATAAGGGATTGAGGATGAGGAGTAGAGAATGGGAGATGAGGAATAAAAGGCGAGAGACAAGAGCCAAGAAAGGAGGTACAAGAAACGAGAGGCATGATTTATAAGAGACAGTAGATAGAAAATAGGAAATGATATGAATACCAAATAAATAATGAGATAAAATGGAAAATGGAGGCAATGAGAGCACCAACCAAAATAATGAAAAATTATAGCCCAAACCACGCGTCATAATACGACGTTCCTATGAACTCTCGCAAAGGAGAAACGGTCACGCTTCTAGCCGATCGCCTGGCAAAAGTATTATGATTAAATGTACGTCACGTATGGCGTTTCCTGTGGATACCGGTACTAAGATAGCATCTTCATTCATACAGGCAGATTAACAAGGAATTTTTGTCCCTCGACGGCTGGCTAGTGATAAGTTGAAACATTCGATGGCGCCAAAGACAGGCACATACACGGTGCTCAATTTGTGATTTAAAACTGTATATTTTGTTTGTCATGATCAATTACCTAATTATGTTGACTATTAACGGCTAAAGAAGGTCCTTATTTATATTAGTTATTTTGTAAATTGCAAAATACAGTTGCACACAATTCAAAATTATTTTTCGTAAAGTAATTATATGGAGATTTAAATGAGGAGGATATGAAAATCTATTTCTTATTTATATCGTAAGATATGAAGCAAGAAAGTAACGATGTTGATCTTGTGTATTCTGCACCGAAGGCTCCAATCAGTGGCGGCTCGTGATGAAATGAAACGGGTGTTCTGCACAGGGCCGATCCTAGGATATTGGCCTCCCGCGTGCAAATTTCAAACGTATTCAAATTATTGGTGTCGTAGGGGCCGCAAAGAAATTGCGTCGCAGGCGAAAATTTTGAAAATTTTCAAGGTCACGCGTTTTCCTGATACTTCAGAATTTTTATGTAAAATCCGTTTATACAAAAATATAGACTTTCACAAGAAAAATTTTTGGAATTTAATACCTTTTTGAAGAACATTCATGTTTGCCGTCATATTCCTTGGTTAAGAGAAAAGGCTTGTAAGGTGAATTTTCTACTAGAGGGTCTATAACACTTAAAATATTTTCCGAAAGAGTTTCAGTGTCACATTTTATAGGTTTAAGGTATGTCCAAAAACGTTCAATCGGTTCACCATCGAGAATATATCTTAAAACTACCACTAACTGAGTTCTTGCAGATACATCAGTTGTTTCGTCTGCCATAACTGCCAAAAATGAAGGTTTGTTAATTTCGTTAATTATTTCTTCATGACATACTTTTAATATACAGTCTAAAAGATCATTTTGTATTTCTTTAGAGGTTCCTTTAAATACTGAAGCATTTTGTAGATGCTCGCTTAAAGTTCATCAAGCTCAGCAGAAAAATTTATCAAACCACAAAATATCCCCGGGTTTTGAGAGGTTTCAGCTTCGTCATGTTCTCGCAGCGCCAGTTCAAAGGCCCCACAAAACTTTATGCAGTTTATAATTTTTGACAAAACGTATCTCTTTTTTGTCACATTATCATTATGCTTTTGCACATTTATCCAATAAGCTGAATATAGCTGCGCTTTAATATTAGTTGTTCCTAATAAAGCTAATTGCATTGTATTATGTAGGTGGCTTTTGAAGTTGTCGTGCTTTTTTATTTTTTCAGTTAAGTGCACCAAATCTGTCACACCTACCTCCGTCCATGCTTTATCACCGCCAAAAAGTAAACAAGGAAAACAAAATAACGCATTTTTTTTTGTTGCACCCACAAATCCAATTGTTCTTCGAATAAATGTCTCTATTAAATTGACGTTTATATGCTTTTCCGCGGCTAACACCTACAGTCTCAATAACAATATCGGCCAATGGCCTACCATGGTTTTTTAAATAAATTTTTTCTTCATAAGAGTATTTAAAACATCGCTTCACATGAACTAAATTATCAACTAAATCCATTGTCACTATCACAGTATATAAGTATTAATAATTAGTACAATAAATCACTACACAAATTCACAAAACAGTATTTAAAATCTCAAATTAACACGAAATACGAAATATGTACAAGTTACGCCCGCCCGAGTAGGAAGGAGTAAACATTCACTGATGTTGCCTTAGCTGGAAAAAATACAGCTCACTAACCGTGTAAATTCCCGCATTTACGAGCGCCAAGTGTGGATTGTCGCGGGAGTTGAGGGAGAGGACGGGTGTGCCGAACTGTGCTGAGAACTACCTCGTGTGGCCCAGTTCAATGTACCGCGACGCGCTCGCGTAGAGACCCAGATAATTCATCTGGTCTACTACTCAATAGAGGACGGCGGGCAAAATGCGACTTTAACGCAATAATTTGGTTAGCTGCACCAACTAACCAAATTATTTTATTAATAAATTTTAGTAATTATTATGTCGCGAAAATATACAAATATCTAATTTTTTTGGCAGTTCTGCAGCTCTGCAGCACCTATACACCAGTCACCCTTGGCTCCGATCTTTTTGAATAACGCTCTTACTATTTCAAAGTTTGCTGATTACTTTTCTTAAGAGAAAGAATATTGGAATTTAACCAAAGAAACGGAAATTTTTTGAAGAAAACATACATATACTAATTTTTGGGAATTTTCTGACGAACTTTACTTGACTATAAAAGTAGCGATGATGTTTGGAATTGCAGGGGCGTGCAGAAGGAATGAGTTATAAGATTGTGGGACTGTGCGTCATAGACGTACGCATCGTAACAGGGGTAATAAAATGATAATACAAAGCAATTGGTAACATATGATGAACTAGCATCATCATCATCATCATCACGAACTCGAGACGGTCCGTAAATACTTTGCAGCATAAGGTATGTTTCCATATTTGTCACAGAGAATGATTCGCTGTGGTGAAAATTCGTTCTTATATTTGGAGAACGACCGTTCGACATCTACTGATGTAATACAGGCATATGTAAAATACCATTTGCACTCACTTAACGGATCTGTAGATGCACTATCACTATTAGCAGTATCATCACCAAATTGTCTTAATCTGTTAAAATCGGTGTCTTTCTTTAATACACTTTCGATCTTTTGTTTGACGCTCTCACTTTTTGATCTCACATCATCTCTGATGATTCGGGAATTCCATGATATTTTCTCTGAAACTCGCGAAGACGTTTAGGAGACTTTAGAAACACTTTTTTTTATTCATTATTGATGCATCTATCTTGGGAAGACTGTCGAATAGATTCTGTCACAAAATGTAAACCATGCACTTTACATGTAACATATAACAACCTACATCCATGTTGTGAAAGGGAACAGTCTGTCTACTGAACGTATCCTCGTGGCACAATCGGTCACAAACATCAATATTTAACTTGTTGAAATTATTCTAATATCTCCAGCACCACCTGCGTTATTGTATTGCCAATACACTGTGAGTCTTTTGCTAGCTAATAGCAATGGAAATCTCTGTTTCTGAGGGTCCAGTACACATATTATAATAGTTCCAATAGATTTCTTTTTACGATTGTCGCCTCGTCAACACATAATCACAGTCGTCTATGTCGTCACGTACAGTTGATAGAGCGCCCCATAATGTTCTACGATTTGGTAATTGGACCTGCGTATTGTATTTATGCCAAAACTTTCGAAATGGTTCTTTATCTAGTATATGAAGCGGTATATTACAGACTATCAATTTGAAGAATAAATCCAACCTAAATTGAGTTTTCAAGGGCACATCCTGTTTTCTATGTTGATGTTGCACAGAATTTACGTGACGCGCACAGTCGGATTTGAACCAGCACATTAGTAAATCATCAAACTCACCAATAAACTTTTTCACTTGGTGATCATATATCATTGGTGATGACTTCGTATGTGCGAAAGCCCAGAAAATGTTTATTTTCTGGGCCTTCGCACATACGTCATACTTTATTAACATATTAAAACGTTTCAACTAACACAGCGGAGATGGTACGTACACCTCGATTGATACATCAAAATTATTCAAGCCCTACACCCGTGAAGAGTGCATTGCTGATCCCCCTCCACTATGGTTCGTCCATCACATACCTCATTTCAGCGTTATCATCGCATCGTTACATTAAAACTGTTTATAAATTAAAAGACAGTTATCTTGGTGGATCACCATGGATTAATACTTCACTTTCCATACATTTTATTGCCAAAATCAACAATACATATCATTTTTCCTTTGTGCTAATTTATCTTATATCCTACCAGATTTATTTCCACTTAATGGTTACAATTCTTGATATAAACTTAGTAAATCAAGAAATCCTCCAGAAGCTCTGAACATTGCAAGATCCCACTAGTCGCCGAAGAAGAGAAAGAAAATCAAGGGAGCAAAATAAAAGTCACTTAAAGTCACGTAGTGTTACATTCCAGTATTGTTTTTTGTTAATATTTTTATTTAATTGCTCAATATTTACATTTTTAAAAGGCTGTGAACTCATTTTTAATTAAAATTAAGATTCTCGTAAGTCAAGCAATCTAAGAATTCTCTTTTTACAATTATCAATATTTTTGAAAATCATTGTTCTACCTACCACAAGCAAGTCAGAAAAGAACATCGACTGAAGATGGAAGAAAAGACATCACCAATTAGAAGAATCTAAATATTTTGTCTAAATTTTGCATTTTAATGATCCAATTTTTGTATCAACGTAGTAATTACAAAATAATGTTAACTAATAGACACCCGCATAAATAACCTGACACCTGTTTTTGTATGTATCAGTATATTACGTTATGTATCTATAGCAATGTGAATCTAGCTACGTGGAAGACATCACCAATCAACTGAAGCATTTATTTTTGAATCCAACTTTAGTTTTAGATGATTATCAGTAACTATACTGAATTCTATCTAGTTTCTATTTTAAGTATCTATTTTTCATTGATTTTAATGTAACAGTTTTTAATTAATATTCTTTAATGGTGGTAATGAAATAACAATCTCATTTTATGTTTTAGGTTTGAATTAAGACCTGCCTTACCCGGAAAAGACAAGTGGCAAGAGGAAGAACGTAGCTTTTCATCAAATCCACATTGTTCCAAAAAATCAGGAAATCCGAGGGAAGAAAGACCTTAGAAAATAGTGGTAAACGGAAAACATGCCGAAAAAAAATGGAATCGCATGGCATCGTTTATAATCTAACAGAAATTTTATAACGAAATTTTATGAATATTATTATGTATTTTAGAGTAGCTAAGATTTGTGGATTTAATAAACAAAACGTTCGTTGCAGTAAAAATATTCATGTCCCCACATAAAGGGCCAATGGTATGCAGCGCTCGCCCACAGCCTTATTTATACATAGGTGTTCCATTTTTTATGTCATCTAGTAAAATCAAAATAGATAAAATACAGTTTCTATACGTATTTAATGTATATCATGTTCCATAGCGTTCAAATATTTCAGTTAGTTTACCGCCAATTTTTTTGTCTCCCATTCGCAACAGACCACCCCGTCCGAATGATTTATCACCGCTTTCCGAGAGGCATCCAATAATAATTGCAACGAATTGAATGGCGAATAACAATATCCCGCGATCATATTTCTCTCGCATATATACGATATATTAATCTGCTTGGAAGACTATTGTGTCTGGAGGTGGTGTCCATCAACACAATACACGTAAACAGCTTTATCGACAGATTCTGTAGGTTAAGTCGCGTCACATCCGGTCGGAATTTCTGGCGTCATATTTACATACGTATTTTTAACGTTGCCAATAATTGCGTACCAGTGATGTATATTTTTATAATACCCTGTAGATTTTTGCATATTCTGAGTCAGTGGGTCATTCTACGTACAATAGTATCTACCGTTTGAGAAAAAATTTCGCCACAGTTTTTTTTAGTGCAATTTACGTCGTCGTCTAGGTAGCCTTGACTGCTGGAAAATATTTTCTTTGAGTCATCAAGTAGGGGAAAATACTATCATGGCATCAAATCGGCGGGCCGATTTTTCTCCAATACATCCAATAAACATCTTTTACAACCAATAAACATCTCGGAAATGGTTTTCAATTTCGATTCCCATTTGAATATTTGTTTTCAATGGAACTATTATGGATCATTATGCTAGTTTAACAGATTTTTGTTATCATGTATGTTTAGATACCAAACACTGTACTATTGGTACATAAATAACTTACAAGAAAAGCATTTATTGCATTGATGATTTAATAAACAAAACATATACTTCCCGCGAATATTTAATAACAATTGAAGTATGGTAATAAAACCCCTGTCGCCTGACTTATTTTCCCCTACACGACAACTCGATGACTCTAATCTGATTATCTAAATTTTACTAATTTTCTTCTAATTTGTATTGCAACAATACAATAGGTATATGTTACAGAATCGGCCTGTATATCTACAATATTTACTGATATAATGAAATGTTATTCAAATCGTCGCCTTAAAAAAACACGTCACTTTATATGAACATCAATTATTATAAACAATTATATTATAGATATTGGTTACGTTATTATGATGTGGCAAGCCCAGATCGGTTTATATTTCATTCAAGTCCCTGTGGAAAAATGAAGCAGCCTCATAATTATAAAGGCGTAAATCATATGTACTTATATCTACATACGTAAAGAGAAATATCGCATTAAGCCACGTAAATTGATACGACAAAGCGACTGTATCGTGTACAACACGCATTAATATATATATATGCGGTAATTTGATACTCAAGTACATAGCTGAAATTATTATGATAAGAAAATAGCGATATTACCATTAAAACGGTTGCATGCCACTGCCATAACTAACATGGAATATTCCAGAATGTACATATGTAAAACTGTTACCATTTCGCGTACTGCAAAGAATATTACGGACATTTTCTTATACAGGGTGCTACGAGATACAACAGCTGGTTGTATCTCGTAGCATGCTTGCTACGAGACTTGCTAAATAATATGTTTGTTCATATCCTCAACAATATCCATTTAGTTGTTTACTTACTGGTCTTAATTCGGATAAAAAATGCTCGTGATTTCTAATGCCAGCGACTAAATTGTAATCAACGTGAAAAATATATTTTTAAAAGCGCCGCGTGCCGTTTGGAAGAAAATTATTTCAAGACGAACTATTACCATTACAGCCTATTTTGACGTATTATCATCTGACGAGTGAATATCTGCCTTCAGCCAACCCCACGTACTAACAATCGAGAAACGTACAAACTTCTCAATCAACTTAGCAAAAAGGATTACCCACTAATGGGGCATATGACAACAACGTGGAGCACAACACTTCTAGCGTACATCTCAGGAATATTTATACAGTCACAAACTAAATTATCCATCTTTCGCGAGCGTTCACCCTCCCAAGCGAGAGAAGGAATGATGCTTGCGTCTATTTCTGTGATGTAGATTTCTTGGTAGACTAGTACCTCGTAGCCAGCCTCTCCCTATTCGACATAATGTACACCAAATTGAAGCCAGTCATGGACAACTCGGGTAGCCTAGCTGCGAAGATGACTTAGTACTCGTCAGGTACGATCCACAGCTCTGAATTGTCCATCATATCCCACAATGGGTAACTTGTAACATGCAGATGTTTCGTCGCTATAGGTGACCTTGACGTTGCTGATGTTTACGTGTAATTGCACCGGGTGCTCCTGAGGCTTCCAAAGCGAGTTATATACTAGGACCTTCTTAGTTTGATTCCCTTCCATCTGTCCCATTTGAATAGGAGTCTTTCGGGGCTATTTTTCTTAAGATTCAAGAAGTTTTCAGCCAAGAAAAGCCGGAAAAAGACGATTTAGGCGATCTAGTCATAGAGGATGTAGTCTTAGATGATAGTTGAAGACTAACTTGTTCTATAAAAAAATAATTGATTCTTACGTAAGATATGAGAATTATAACACCCTGTATAGGCCACAATAAGAATCCGTTAAAAAAATTACATCGAGAATTATCAGCAGCACGATCCCTTTGTCCACCATTAGTCCCCGCTGCTGTGACAGTTAATAATAGACTGAAAATGAAATTAAAACTATTTGTTTTCAGTTGTAACACCGGCAAAATAGGATCAACAAACGAATACACGCAGTTATCCATCATTTTCATTATGAGTACACATTTCGCGATGCCTGTATCCACTTTAATTATGATGATTGCGAGTCCAAGCACTTTCTACGCTAGCGTATTTGCATTCGTTGCTACCGTATTGCAACAAATTGCTATTGTACACTGCCTTTAGGCTATAATTTTAGCAATGAATACGTTAACTGCGAATGTGAATTTATGCTGTTTATTTAGCTTTTAGTAAAATTGTTAAACAACTTCGCTTTTAAAGATGGAAATTGTGGCATGGAATTTGTTCCATGAAATTAAAAATAAAAAAAGGTCGATAGTCAAGCATAAGTATACAGGTACAGCTCATCAAGAATAGGAACAAGTCTCAAAACTGGATCGCCCACGAGGGGCGCAGGAAATAGTGTGGTCTTCACTCAGTCGAATTAAGACCTTTGCAAAGCGAATATCGATGAATGCTGCCTCACTCTTTCTTCTACGGACTCCTATAAGAATCTCACACTTTTTCCTGTTTTGATACGCGGTATACACCTAAATAAAATGTAAAATTTATGTTTTTAGATGTGTAAAACAACGTAGCAGGCTGCGTTTGTTAACCATTAAAAAAATAAGCACGTGGGCATAGATATCCACTAAACATAAAAAGTTTGAAGGCTCTGATATATCACATATCAGGCATTGTTTAAGTACGTTATCAGCTAATTAAATATAATTACTTTTGTTGATGTTCGTAAAATAACGTACAAGTAAAATCGTTATACATTTTCAATGATTTATTGCGCTAATAAATCATTTCCAACTAGTTTTCACACTTATAATGGCGCCGTCTATAGCAGAATAGACAAACCTTCATTGGTACCAATTATGCTTGGATACAAACCGATCGACGTATGTTCTTAAAAATGGTTCGCAGGCATACACACACTATGTACTGCTTATTTTATTATTACTTCCAATGGCGGCGCATACGGCAAATGAATAGGTCTTTTTTAATTGTTGTGTATGTCCTGGGATTTTGGGCAATTAAAATAAGATAAAAAGTTTATATTTCTTTTTATAATTAAGAACAGTGCAAGTGCTTATGAAAACGCGTATTAAAAAAGCTTCTATTATTTACAATTTTTCCTTTTTCCCACAATTACACAGGGTATCTAGCATAACTTTAGTGGGGTAGTAACCCCATTACCACCAACCTAAAGTATAAGTTATATGGCAATACAATAAAAAACAAAAAACCTCATATTCCCTACGACAGAACGTCACTGGGTCGAGTCAATAAATTGTTAGATTTAGGGCGAATACGGTTAGAGCAGTTGTCGTTGATATTTCGTGTCCTATCGACGTGTTCTTCAGTCTGTGAAATGTATCTAAAGAACTTAGATGTAGTTCAATGCGTTATGTATATATAAAGTTATGCCAGAAACTATCCTGGAACGCTGCATTTTAAGAAACACCAGCAGATTATTCACTGCCCGACTGACTATCAAAGTAATATATTTTAGAAAAATATAAAACATTAAACATAAAATATAGAAACTAAAAAAACTATTTTCAGTATTCAAATTACTGTTTATTTTTTTCCATTGAGGCGTATATTTTTAACAATAACTGTTAAAATTTTCTTTAATACTTGGTAGTTACAAGTTGCAAGTATTAAAACTCAACGAAAGTAGCAATCGATGTTTGACATAAAGTGTAATTGATTATATTATTGTTAGTTTTGCCTATTAATTTTGTGTTCCTCCTTCTGATAAAAAATATTTTAAGTGTTACATTACTTCACTGATGAGTGATGACCATGAAAAAAATTAAAACATATACTAACTATGTAAAAAAACATATAACCAGTGTATAGTATCATTTTATATCTAATAAAATATTCTATTTTATTAGATATAAAATGATAGAATGAATGAAGAAAAAGAAACTTCCCTAATCTCTAAGCACTTTGATTACTCTAAAAACTTATGGCAAACGTTTTGAGATATCCCCATATTACTATCATAATGAACCTGCTTTCATTAATAAAGTATAGATATCAATATTACACAAACATTTATTTAAATGTTTTTCATAAGCAAATAGAGAGGATAATATAAAATAAGAAAAAGCAGGCAATGAAGTACGTTGTTGTTTAGGATAAATTTGTAGTATACTTCACCTTTTTACATTGAAAGAGTATAAATATAAAGAGATACCATAAACATAAATAAGAACAAGATTTACCATTTCACTGGATCAAATTAAACCAAGGAAAGGTGACTTACCGATGGATAATTATAGCCTCCCATGTGTTTCTCACCACTAAGAAAAACTCGTTGTCCATATCCTGGACCTGGTCGGATATTGGGAGTAAACCCGATAGATGACATCACTGACATATTATCGCCTTGAGAGTTATCCGATGTAAGAGCAGGAGTACTCGTAAGAAATGGTTGGGGGTTATTTGGACCCATCGACTAAAATAACACTTAAAATGGTTATCGAAGCCACATACCTGTATTCATATATATACCATTAACATAGTCTTTAGCATCTTGTTCTCTCGAGATAGATTTTTATTTTTATTGTGACAGGCAATGCATTCCTTTTTAGCATATTCATATTTTTGAAACATTGCCTGGAACAACCTTGCACGATGTTGCATTTGAAAATTATATATCTGAAATTGAGGTTTATTATAAAACAAAGTTTTACATAATGTTCCTTATAAACCCTCTACCTCTAAAGCCTTTTTTAAAAACATATCGAAAGGTATGAAGAACTGTTGTATTGTAAATTCCATATCTTTGGAAAACTCTATAGTAGTGGTAGATTTTTCACAAACGATACATTTGGAATCTCCTAAAGTAATAATAAAAGAAAATATATAATTTAAGTATTAGAAATATAAAGTCTACATACTTATTTTTTCTGTGCATCTCTCACAAAATAAATGCCCGCATTCTGTTAGAAATATCTTTACATTAGGATTATATTTAAGAGAACATTTGTTACAATGCATCCAGTCATTCATTTTTCACAGTATTGCAATAAATGTAATTGATTTCTAGTAAAAACTTTCAAATTTCACCTGCTGTAGATTATTATGTAGCGAAGACCCCAACCATATAACACAGAACATCTAATTCGTCACTTTAAAATTAAGTTCCTCAAATATCCAATAGAGGAAACATGATGTTGTAGTTCATACCAACACTAAGTAATTAAAATTACAAATGTATTTGTTATGCTATAATAATTATTTAGAATTTAAAATGTAAATACAAAACATTTATCTACTTATCAGACTTTCCAATGAATAATTGTTGATACTTTGATAAATAAAACAAACTTGATACAACTGACTGCGCTTATATATTGTAAATTAAATGTTTCCCAAATAAGTTACTATTTTATATTTTATTTCTCCTATATTGGCTGCTTCGTATTACCGATTTATCGGATTTGGATAGGTTAAGTTTACCCTTAACCTTCAACCTTTAAGTGGTTAGGGGTTTTATATTAAATTTCATTTTCAATTACCACAAACATGAATCCAATGTTAATTGTTTTTTGAAAGTACAAGATAGAGTATGTTACCAGTTCACCAAGATGTTATTAATATCGTACAGGCGAAGTTCTTGTCTGCAGAGGTAGTCAAAAGTGTATCCTTTTGTAATTAGAATAGCTCATTAATATATCAGAAATATTCCTCTTAATAAAATTCAGATCCATTTGAATGTTGCGTTGGATGAGTCTTATAATGATGACAATAGAATTTTGGCTTTAGTAGAATATAATAAAACGTTTGCTTTATTTGTACTAATTTCGGCAAGAAAAAAACCTGTTAGTATATCTGACCTTTCGATTGAAACTGTTATCCCTATTGATCAATATTTCTCTTGTGGTAAGGATCAATATATATTTATTAAATATTAATTGCCTCTGTAAGAGTTATATAGATATTTTTTTATAGATACAGAACCTATAGAAGGTAATCAAAATCATATCATTTTTATAATAAACTGCAAGAAAATTAAGCTTCGCTTTACAATTGAAATAGGCATAGAGAGCTCGAATTTTGCTTCGGAAGTAATACGTTCTAAGGAAGGTAGGCTTATATAAGAACTTTATCTTTGAAACTTACTTATATGTTTTTAGTTTCATTATATGGTACGCCCATATTTGTTTGGCTGGATAAATATATTGGCACTATGAATCAGATGAACAGAAATTCGGAGTTTGGGGAACAAGTACGTATAAATTTCTCTCATAATTAATTTTTCAATTAACATTATTTTAGTCTGATTCTCCCATTATAAGGCAACAAATTGCTCAAGGAAAGACAGCTGTAAGTCGTGAATCGATGTTGAAGTATCAGCTAAAGCTGAAAGAACCTGAGTTTACTCAGAAGCAGGAGTTTACGTAAGAAATCATTAGTACATTATTTAAAATAATCCAAGAGTGGGTTTTAAACATTTGACTAATTATATGTTTGTGAAATATTTACTGATTAACTGTCATTAGTCAAATAGTTGTCAAAATGTCGAGTCACAAGAGGATTCAACGAAAAACATAAATTTGTCAGGTTAATAACGTTTCTGTATCCGCAAAGAAAATTGCAGAATTACAATAAATATGGTATTCCTGAAAGGTGTTTGGTATGTTATAGTTGACATACGTTAAAGTTTTAAAAAACAAAAATGAATCTTATGACAAGAATGAACAATATGTACTTAAACAAAATTATGTTTAACAATTGTTGTTATAATGTAACATCATTTGACTATTTTTGGCTCCCAATGCATTATCGAAATATAAAATTTTCTTGGCCACACAATCTCGATTGCATGGTTTTTATTTATCGTATATTATATAACAACTAAGTTTGTATTTCCTGCCCTACTTTGCATAGCAATTTTAACAACAGGCTTGGCAAATTTGTATCCAAACGAGTGATTCAGTTATGTAGGAACTATAAGACATTAAACATGTTTCTTGTTGGCAGTTAGGGTTGATAATTATTCTTATACAGTATCTTTGTCGGCACTTGGAACGTTAACGGACAACCTCCAACTGTATCCTTACGTCCGTGGCTCAGCTACGATAACAATGCCCCGGATTTATATGCCATAGGATTCCAGGAGATTGACCTCAGTAAAGAAGCCTTTCTTTTTAACGATACGCCTCGTGAAGCTGAATGGCAGTAAGTAATCAGATATTTGAAATAGAAATATTCGTATCATATTTTTTTATATGTTTAGTCTAGCTAATGTAGCTTGTATATAATATTTATAATCACAATCACACATGAGAGGATTAGATTAGATTAAATCTATCTTAATGTTACTAATACTATTTATGTTTTTAAATTACTGTTGATTTTTCATTAGTTTTTTTAACATAAAAATTTATTTTCTTTATGCTTACTTATTACTATGAGTGTCTAAATTTTTTTCTTTATTTCTTTTTCTTTGGTAAAAATCATGTTCATATTCACTACTGAAATATGGGGATGTGATTTATTTAATTTTCATAGTTCCATAGTTGAACCAAAATTTTTGTTGTAAATTAAAAATACATTTTTTTTTTGTTGTGATTAATGCCCTAGTCACAAAACAATTCCGGTTTCTAAATGAAGGGCATTCATTTTAGGAAATTTGTGATGGAAGGTATCCATCCGAAGGCGAAATATCGTTTGGTGGCCCTTGCCAGACTTGTCGGAATGCAACTAGCTGTTATGATAAACAGCCAACACTATCAATTTGTAAAAAATGTGTCTTACGATACTGTTGGAACAGGATTGTTGGGAAAAATGGTAAATATATCATATCTTTCTAATAATTAACATTTGGAACAGATTTATTTGAAATCTTATTATCCACTTAATATACAGGGTGTCAGGATAGTTTCTGGCATAACTTTAACAGGATAATAACCCCACCGACTGAGACCTAAATCTTAAATTTTAAGGCAATCTAATAGCAAATTAAAATGTCATGTTCATGATGGGAAATTTCACAGGCTGTTATATTTCCCATTATGAACGTACAATGACCAACTCACTGTATATGATGTTGAATATGTTACTATGAATGTTACGTATTGATGTAGAGAAGAGAAAGAAAGATGTTAATTTCAACTTAATTTACTTTGTGAGGCGCTTTGGTTATTCCTTTTCGTATTACTTTATATTTGAGGGATGTAGATATAAATATATGTATTTCCTAAATAAGACAAAAATATTGGTCCCCATATTTTAAATATAACAGCTTATTTTTTATTTGCAAATATAGTTTCCATCTTCTTGGATATATCCTAGCTGTTGATATTTTTTAGGGTAATAAAGGGGGGGTTGCTGTGCGACTGGAATTGCATAATACTTCCCTCTGTTTTGTCAACTGCCATTTGGCGGCACACGTGGAAGAATACGAGCGTAGGAATCAGGATTACAAGGACATTAACGCCAGAATGAATTTCAAAAGGAATCCTCTAGCAATAAAAGATCACGAGTGAGTAGACGAATGATTGGGTTGTAGTTATATGCAAAATTGCTCTTTTACAATGAAATTTATTTAAAGGATGTGCAGCAAGTTCCTGGTTTAATAATATATACATTTGTTTCTAATAAATAACATTACAGTAAAATTTGAGCAGCATATGCTTTTATTGATTAAAAAATTGTACAAAAACTTACATATTAGGATTTACATCTCCAAAAGCTTTTAGAGATAGGCTGACTATTATTTATTATTCTATTTCTGAAATTCAAAAAAATATTTTAAAAGAATTATATTATCCAGAAGTTTTTTTTTATTAAATAATGAAACTAAAATTGTTTTTTTTTTTATTGTTGTTATAATTACCATTTTGTAATCCTCAGACCATATTTTTTATCCCTGAGTATTTAAAATTTCCAAGAATTGTACAGGCATCTGTGTCATAAATAAAACAACTATTGAAGCTTCAACAAATCCATAGTCAACAACGCATCAGTATAGTGTTATTTTATTTCGGTTTATTAGCACACATATGATAATTATTCCATTATATAAACAAAGTATATATTAAATTATTTATTATTTATATAACTGACCAATGTTCTGATAGCACATACCTAGCTATCTGGCCACTAAACCAGAGCAAAACTTGGAAATTTCAATTGACACACAACTTCAAAGGATCTCTGCAAAAAAGCGTTTGTATACATTCATATTCAGTATAAAATAATATCAAAACAGTCATAGCACGCAAATGTGAAGCTATAAATGTGGTAAAAATTTACGTTTTCACACTGTTTATTAAATTATAGCCTAATAATGTGCTGACTTGCGTTCAGTACTTATTTTCACGTTTCAGACAAGTGTATTGGTTGGGCGATCTGAATTACAGGATAACTGATTTGACGACCGGTCAGGTAAAAACTCTGGTACTGAGAAAAGAATTGAATAAATTACTGAAGGCGGACCAGTTAAATCAGCAGAAGGAACGAGGACATGTGTTATTGGTAAGTACGCATAAGTTGTTACAATCCTTTTTCCTGTTCAGTATATAATTGTGGGCATCAATTTAACTTTTTACAGTTATGCATTTTGTCAAAAACATATCACATTATCTTCATCATCATGAGGTCATCAGTCCTAAGACTGGTCGGACGCTAACCTCCAGCTTCTCCTATCTTGTGCTAACCTACGCATTTCGCTAATTGTGCTACAACCTACATCCCTTACTATTTGCGAGCAGTAGTCTAATCTAGGCCTACCTCTGCCTTTCTTCACTCCTATTTCTGCCTCCAAAATATCGCGGACTATTCCCCCATGTCTCAGCAAGTGGCCTACCATTCTATCTCTTCTCTTCTTTAAGTTTTTCCACATACTTCTTTCCTCGCCGACTTTCTCCAATACTTCTTCGTTTCTAACCCTATCAGTCCAAGGTATTTTCATCATTCCTCGGTAACACCACATCTCAAAAGCTTCTAATTTCTTCCTACTTGCTTCCCCTACCGTCCAGGTTTCGCAACCGTATACTGCCGTACTCAATACATACGTTTTCAAAAATCTCTTCCTCGTTTCTAAGTTTATTACCCCCGAGCATAAAAGTGCTTTCTTTTTGTTAAAAGCTACTCGACCCTGCGCTATTCTTTGTTTTATATCTTTATCGCTTCTTCTATCCCAATTTATTTTACTTCCTAAATAAGGAAGTCTTTAACTTCCTCCAATCTTTCATTATTAATTTGTACTTTCGTTTTTGCTCTGCTCTCGCGCCCTCTGCACACTAACACTTTGGTTTTGTTTTTATTCACCCCCTCATTCCGTATTCCCCTGTCAACACTGCCTCCATTTCGTTCAACGCTGATTCCAATTCCTCCTTATTAGATGCTAATACTGCTATATCATCCGCGAATCTCAGCATTTCTAGTTTCTGTCCCTGTACTTTAATCCCGAAATCCACTCTATCTTTTACCACATTAATCGCCTCTTCGATGTACAGATTAAAAATTAGTGGTGATAGCATACATCCTTGTCTTACTCCTTTCCTAATACCTACTTCCCTTCTTTCCCGTTCTACTTCTATAACAGCAGTTTGCTCTTTGTATAGATTGTGTACTACTCTCCTATCTCTATACTTCATTCCCGCGTTCTTTAGTATCTCGAACATTTTTTCCCATCTTACATTATCAAAAGCTTTTTCTAAATCTACACATTATCTTATGCTAATAAAAAAAGTCCTCATTCAGATTAATATTATTGTAATAATAATAAATGAAAACTCAATAAGTTTATAATAAAATATTACACTAGGATTATTATCTATTTTTTTAACAACTCATTTCTTAAATAATCAGTTTGATAATTAGTTTACAACAATAAATACTAAATATACTATACAGGGTACTTCACGGTGAGTGGCCTATTAGACGTTTTCGAGAAACTACAAATAATTTGAAACTGAAAATTTGTTTGTGGGAGTTTTTAGTGATACTCTATTTACTAAAAATAATACCAAGTATGTATAAATAACACTTCCGGTTATACCGGAAGTCGGCAATAACATCCTGATTTTAAATGGCATACCAAATTTTTCATACCAGATTCGAATTCTACTCATTATTTTGGGGTAACTCTCAATACCATTCCCTATCCCTAAACCTAACAGGTTTTTAGATATTTCGATTTTAATAAAATCTTATGCGAAAACTAATCCGTGCATAGAAATTAATAAATTTCGCTATGGTAAGTTTCTTTAACTAATTATTTTTCCATATATTAAAGAGCTTACGGGGCTTACTTATTTATAAATTAAAAATGTTCCAAAATATACAGGGCGTCGAAAACAGGAGGTCAAACATTGACAATTTCATCCTTCATTAAGTGGCTTATATCAATGGTTAATGAAACTTACCTTAGCGAAAGTTAATAATTTCTATGGACGGATTAGTTTCCGCGTAAGATTTTATTAAAATCGATATTTCTAAGAAACTATTAGCTTTAGGGACAGGGAATGGTATTGAGAGTTACCCCAAAATGATGAGTAGAATTCGAATCTGGTATAAAAAATATAGTATGCCATTTAAAATAAGGATGTTGTTGCCGACCTCTGGTATAACCGGAAGTGTCACATACTTGGCATTATTTTCATTAAATAGAGCATCACTAAAAACCCCCATATACAAATTTTCAGTTCCAAATTATTTGTAGTTTCTCGAAAACGTCTAATAGGCCACTCACCATGAAGTACCCTGTATAGTATATTTAGTATTTGTTGTTTTTCTTTTTACGATTTTGAATTTTATATTTTATTATGTTAACTCCCCTACCGAACACCCTGTTCTATAGGATTAAACATAGATGTAAGTAGTAATTTCCCAAAAATGATAATTAGATTTTTTTAGATCCAATTTACAACATTAAAAAGAAAAGTGATATTAACTAATTACTTTAAGAGAATATTTAGTGCATTATTAATAGAAATATTTCCTGTCTGTCACTTTAATCACTTCCTATAAAATGTATGTAAAGAATACAACCTGCGTATGCCAGTTATTTATGGAAATTTAAATAATCTCGCACAGGAACCTGAACAGCAAATGAATGACTCACAGTTGCGGGTTTATATCGTGTGGTTAATTGAATTATTTTTTCCATTGTTGTCAACGATAAAACATTTATTCAATCTAGGATTACACGGAAGGTGACATCAAATTTCAACCGACATACAAATATGATTTGAACACCGACACATACGATACCAGTGAAAAGGCCAGACCACCGGCCTGGACAGATAGGATACTGTGGAGAGGCAAAGGTATTTATGATTTTCGCAGTTTTAGTATAAATAGCAGTTTCAAAAAGTAAATTAAAACAATATTTTATAACATTAAATATTGTAAAAAACCTACTATCGTCTAAAGGAATTAGAAGATATAACACATTTCATGAATAAATAAAAAAATAAGTACTACAGGTGTTAACTAGTAACTTTTAAACAGTTTCTTATGAAATTACAATTTTTATTTATTTTTTATTTATTTAAGATCCATGTTTGCGTGAAATTAAAATTCTCGTATTTAATTTTTTTAAACACAAAACTGAAATCACTAGAAATGAAATCAAAAAATTGTTTTTATAATAAAAATGTTATCAATATAAAAAATAATTTTAAAAATGCATTAATGATGGAAAAGCTCATCTGTTTGCATGCAATTTTTTTGTATTCCATAAGAGAACCTTACAGGGTTCATAATGATCTGAAATTATTTGATGAACAAAATGGACGATTTATTTTTGCTAAAAATTTTAAGTTCAAGGTAACAAATAGGTTAATCTTTCTCTACAGTGACTGCCAAAAGAACTACAACAAATAGAAATAAAAAAGTTTTAAGTAGGTAGGTGAATAATGTGAGAAGCTAATAAACAAAAATAAATGTTACTTAAAAGTTTTCACGATAGTTTAGCATGTATATACAGTCGAACTTTTCTAATTTCAACCCTTTAAATGTGAGAAAATGTCTTCGGGTTAGAGAAACTTCGAGTTACATCATCATGAGGTCATCAGTCCTAAGACTGGTTGGACGCTAACCTCCAGCTTCTCCTATCTTGTGCTAACCTACGCATTTCGCTAATTGTGCTACAACCTACATCCCTTACTATTTGCGAGCAGTAGTCTAATCTAGGCCTAACTCTGCCTCTCTTCACTCCTATTTCTGCCTCCAAACTATCGCGGACTATTCCCCCATGTCTCAGCAAGTGGCCTACATTCTATCTCTTCTCTTCTTTATGTTTTTCCACGTACTTCTTTTCTCGCCGACTTTCTCCAATACTTCTTCGTTTCTAACCCTATCAGTCCATGGTATTATCATCATTCTTCGGTAACACCACATCTCAAAAGCTTCTAATTTCTTCCTACTTGCTTCCCCTACCGTCCAGGTTTCACAACCGTATAGTGCCGTGCTCCATACATACGTTTTCAAAAATCTCTTCCTTGTTTCTAAGTTTATTACCCCCAAGCATAAAAGTGCTTTCTTTTTGTAAAAAGTTACTCGACCCTGCGCTATTCTCTGTTTTATGTCTTTATCTCTTCTTCCATCCTAATTTATTTTATTTCCTAAATAAGTGAAGTCTTCAACTTCCTCCAATCTTTCATTATTAATTTATACTTTCGTTTTTGCTCTGCTCTCGCGCCCTCTGCACACTAACACTTTAGTTTTGTTTTTATTCACCCTCATTCCGTATTCCTCTGTCAACACTGCCTCCATTTCGTTCAAAGCTGATTCTAATTCCTCCTTACTAGATGCTAATACTGCTATATCATCCGCGAATCTCAGCATTTTTAGTTTCTGTCCCTGTACTTTAATCCCGAAATCCACTCTACCTTTTACCACATTAATCGCCTCTTTGATGTACAGATTAAAAATTAGTGGTGATAGCGTACATCCTTGTCTTACTCCTTTCCTAATACCTACTTCCCCTTTTTCCCCTTCTACTTCTATAACAGCAGTTTGCTCTTTGTATAGATTGTGTACTACTCTCCTATCTCTATACTTCATTCCCACGCTCTTTAGTATCTCGAACATTTTTTCCCATCTTACGCTATCAAAAGCTTTTTCTAAATCTACAAATCCTATATAAGCGTTCTTTCCTTTTTCTATTGTTTTCTCTAGCATTACTCTTAGCGCTAGAATAGCTTCGCGAGTTCCCCTATTTCGCCTAAACCCGAATTGGTCTTCTCCTAGTATTTCATCCGCTCTATTTTCTATCCTCTTCTGAACTATTCTGGTTAAGATTTTTGACGCATGGGAGGTTAGGCTAATCGTTCTAAAGTTCTCGCATTTGTCGGCTCCTCTCTTTTTCGGTATAGTAACGATAATGTTCCTCTTATAATCCTCCGGCATCTCGCCCGTTTCGTGTATGTATTTTACCAGTTCAAACATCCTATTTACTACTTTCTGTCCCGCACATTTAAAAATTTCCGCCTGTATTTTATTTACACCCGGCGCTCTATTGTTCTTTAGCCCTCTTAGTGCTATTTCAAATTCCTCTCTCAATATAGGTTTTCCTACATCTTCCCTATTGATGCTAGATTCTTCCTCTAATATCTCTCCTAATTCCTGACCCTCGTATAAATTTCCTAAGTACTGCTTCCATCTATCCACTTTCTCCTCTCTTCCGATCAATAAGTCCCCGGATTGACTCCCAACGTTTTTACTTATTGTTCCTATATCCCTGAAGTTCCTCTTAATTATTTTGTAAGCCTCATCGGTCTTACCTACTTGCAGCTTATCTTCTACTTCTTTGCATTTATCCTCTATCCATTGTTCTTTCGCTTTTCTACATTTTCTAATGATTTTCCACTTTATTGCCTTATAAGTTTTCAGTCCTTCCTCGTCTCGTCTGTTTTTGTAACCTCGTCTCTTTTGCATTAAGTTTAAGATTTCGTCCGTTATCCAGGGCTTCCTAGCTTCCCTTTTCTCGTGTCCTAAAACGGCCGTAGCCGCGGAATCTAGACTATTCTTGATACCCTCCCACTCAGTTTCTGTGTTCTTGATTTCGTCATTACTCGCTTTATTTATTAATTGATCTGTTTTCTCCTGGAACTTATCTTTCATATTCTGATCCCTCAATATATCTACATTTATACGTTTCTTATCCTTCCGGGTTTTCAGATGTTTGAACTTTAATCTAGCTTTCATGACTACCAAGTTGTGGTCGCTGTCTACATCTGCCCCTGGATAACTCTTACAGTCTTTTACTTGATTTCTAAATCTCTTCCTAACCAGAATGTAGTCTATCTGATACCTGTCTATCCCTCCTGGCATTTTCCAGGTGTACCGCCTCCTAACGTGATTCTTGAACAATGTGTTCGCGACTACCATCTTGTGCTTCTCACAGAATTCTATCAGTCTGCTACCTCTCTCGTTTCTGTTTCCTAATCCATAAGGACCTACAAATTCTCCTTCTTTCCCCTCACCTACGACTGCGTTAAAATCTCCCACTATTATTAAATTTTCATGACTCTTCACAAATCCTATTACCTGCTCTATGTCCGAATAAACGGCTTCTAACTCTTCCTCACTGTGGGTAGAAGTAGGCATGTATACTTGCACTATTACTGTTTTCACTGGCTTCGAATCTAACCTGACCATCATTACTCTCTCGCTGTATTGTAGGTAGCTATCTACACACTGTCCTGCGTTCTTCCGCATAACGATTTCTACTCCCGCGTTTCCATTTACCGAGCCTATGTGTATTACCCTATAGTCACCGCTCCAAAAATCTCCTACTTCCGGCCAGCGCATCTCACTTATACCTAGTATATCTAATCCTAACCTATCTATTTCTATCTTCAGATTCTAGCTTCCCTGCCTGTCTCAAGCTTCTGACATTCCACGCTCCGACTCATGAAATGCTACACTTCTTACTATTTCGAGTTACAGGGGTCAAAGAATTAGATGTAAACACAATCAAATGCACTCAAAACATTTTCGAGTTATAGAAGATTTCGAGTTATAGAAGTTCGACTGTACATATAAAGTTATGCCAAAAACTATCCTGAAACCCTGTATAGTATAGTAGTGTTATTGTTATTATTATGATAAATACTATACATAAAATAATTCATAACTATAAGAAATAATAAAGTACAAAATAAATGCAAACCTTTATGACATTATAAAAAAGATCATTCTGGAAAATTGTAAGATTGCTTTGACCGAAGGCATTTATCAAGTGGAGTACCGCAGCCACATGGACATGAGGATTAGCGATCACAAACCAGTGAGCGCCCTCTTCAAGTCCGAAATTAGCGTTGTCGATCCCATCAAGTTCAGGAGAATTCACGAAGATTTGCTCAAGAAAATGGATAAGCACGAGAACGAGTACTTGCCGCAAGTAACAGTGGACCAGACGGAGGTTATCTATGATTTGGTTAAGTTCAGAGAGCCACAAGCTAGGGAGATCATTATAGCCAACACAGGAATGGTAAGTTATTGTTTCATTTGGAAAACAAAATTTACAGCGATGAACAATTCTGAGATGAATATTATTTGAGAATTTTTTGGGGAAAACTACAGGAAAATATCAAATAATTGGAAGCACAAATAGCAGTGTTTAGTTTTATTTTTTGTAACCAATTTTTTTTTTATGCTTTCACAACAATTTTATTGATGCTGACAATTTTTTTGAGCTCAGTGGAACTTAACTACAGTGAAACCAAATAGTGCAAAGAGTGCAATGACCTAAAATGCTGATAGGTGCTATTGCCATATTTAATTCCTAAATTTCTTATATGTTCTACATTAATTAGAATTCAATTGTATAATGCCTATCTGCGACATAACGCATGTAAATTTATGTAATGTTTGTCAAATATAAAAAGATGAATAAATTTCGTTGTATTAAGTCCTCATTACAAAGATATTCTGCAAAAAATGGCAACGTCGTACTCCAATATTCGCAGGTGTTGTCGCCCTCTTTGTTTCTCTCATTTGAAGATTATTATTTATTTCACTCATTTGGCCTGTTTAGATGCAGGCGCCGTCAAGAGCTGACGGCAATTGTACGACAGTGGCGGCTCGCGGGTTAGAAAACAGGTGAAGAGTGTAAATGTGTAAACAGTTTGAAAAAAGTAGATTGATTTTTCTTCAGACTTACCTATAGCCGAGCTTATAGCTATGTAATTTTTTTGTATACGAAATCAATTCTTCGATCTTTTAGTGAGGCGTAGTTATCTATTTATCTTCATAAAATGGCTGGATTCTTCTTTAGTTCTAGCAACAATTCTTTCTTGATAGAAATAGTTGCTAAAGATGAAATTTCTTGGAAAATGGTATTTCTTGAATAAGCCTTTACATGTTTAAGACACGAAAAGCTTCTTTCTACTGTCAGTCTTCTTGACGGAATAGTTAAAATTATACAAAGTAGTTTGTAAACTTTTGTAAAAATGTCTGTATTAATTCAGTTTCTTTGAGCAGTTCATGCAGCGGTATATTTCTGTAACTTTCATCACTGTATAACAGGCAAAGTTCATTTTTAAGTTATAATTATTCCAAATTTTCAAAAGCATTAGAAGGGAAATACGAGCTATATTGTTCAAATTTTGCAGTATCAGCGAGACAAACAAATTGCAACTTTTCAGTCCTGAAACCTGACGTCTATTTGCATTAAAATATGGTTTAATATTTCATATAAAAGTGCTTATATCTTGTACTAATGGCTTTGTTAGGAAGACCAGCGTATTGTCGTTTTGTAATTTCTAATTCTGTCATTTTACTTGCTTTATTAAAAAAGTCATTTCTCTTTTCTTCAATATTTCACGTATCTGTTTTATTTGAGGCACACAAAAATTAATATCTAATGATTCTTTCTGTAGGATGTCATAAAATATCTGTAGCACTAAAAATGTCATTAAATATTAGTACCAAAAACATAAGATCAAAATCATTCATATCATTTAAAAATCCTCTAGCAAGCTGAATGGATTTCTAGTTCGATTCCTCAGAAGTTATACTAAATTCAAACACTTCTTTCAGTTTATCCCAGTCCTGAATTATTGTATAAACTAATTTCTAATTGGAACACCATCGAGTTTCTGCAATAGTCAGTATACGTCTTGCGCTTTATTAATGTTTTTTTATATACTCGTATTCATTCATGTAATCAGTGTTAGTCGGAATTGTGAAGATACATGCAAGTAAATATAAGAAACTTGCTGTAGAATATATAGCATTGGGCCATGGAACTACTGTTCTACGATTACCCCCATATCATTATGAATTGAACCCAATTGTGTTAATTTGGGTACAAATTAAAGGAATGTGGTCAGAGAAAATAGAACATTTAAATTGGCTAATGTCCAACGCCATCTTCAGAAAGCATTAGAAAATGTTACTGCAGAAGACTGGAGAAAGTGTATTGGTCATGTTCAAGGAGAAGAAGAGAAAATGTGGGATGTAGATAATATGACTGATGAAACCCTCGATCCCATTATTATTAGTGTCCGTAAAAGTGATAGTGAATGATGACTTGAAAATTGCGAAGTTTAAGATTATTTTTGGAACATTTTCTTTTTATTTCTGTAGTAGAATTTCGTTTATTTTCTGTAGAAGAAATTTTTTTTTGTTTTTGTTAAAGAATTTTGTTTGTTATGAGGTTTTGTTAAATTTTGGAAGAGAATTTTTTATTTTGTTTTTGTTATAGAATTTTGTTTATTTTATATAGAATTGTTATTAATGTGGGAATAGGGCTCCTTGCGAACCACCCACTAAAAAAATGGTAACGCGCCATTAGCAATACTTCATAAGTGGTGTGGAAACTTGATTTTACTCACAATATTCTCCCTTATGTGATTTAGCAATTTTTTTAAGTTTCCGTCATATCAATAATTGTAGCAGTACTTGTCACTGACCCCGCCAAAAAATAAAAACATCTACGCCTCTGTTCCAGACAAAATCCCCATCTTCTCTCGATCTTTGCACTCTGTCTATTTAATGGTTAGACTATATATACACCAAGTTCCTAAATATAATAATAATATAATAACAGTATATAAATTGAATTGCCAAAATAAAATTACATAAATTTTAACAAAACTTTCTTTTACTTTTGAAACTGGAAATCTACAGTCAAAAAAATATTAGGACTATTACTTATATCTCTGTCTATTGATCAGCATGGGAAGTAACTCTTAACTTACTATGAAAGTAAGTCAAAATCTACAGGTTCAAAGCAATTTTGAATTATGATTTTCTAATTAAAGAAAATTATTGTCATACAATTTTTTATAGTGAATGAATCCAAATATAATATATCTGCTCATAGCATAAATATTTTTTTTGTTATACAGGGTGATGATATAAAAACTACAATTTCTAAAACAATACAATATCAATAATTTTTCAATTTCTCAATATTATTTTGCGGAAATGATTCTATATCTATCTCTAAAAGTTCCTATTATATACAGTAAGATTTAGAGGAATATATAGTATCATCCAAAAAAGTAACAATACCAAAGGCAAAATAATTTTGGATGGTGTAGGAGAGAAGAAAATAATTATATTAGATTATATACTAGTTATCGTGCAACACTTTCACATAAACTATTAGAGAAACACTGTTTTAATGCTAGGGTATCATTACTTTTGTGAATGATGGTACATAAGAAAACTGAACGAAGAAAATTGAGCTTGTGAATGTGCTATTTATTTTTATTACGATTTCTAAGGCACTTTTTACCTATTTACCTAAAAGGTTTCTGAAATATTCACGATTCAAATACATTTCCAGTTATTTTCATAAAAAGATTTGCAAATATCATGAATCAAATGGTTTTTAAAAGACATTGCGTCCAAAGTATTCATGAATGCTTTTTTTGTGTATCGAATAATCAGATATTGAATACATTTTACCCATTCAATAACATTTAAATTTTTTCTTTTTCACTAATTTGTAAAATTAAATCCATCACCAACAGTTTTTTAAAGAATTTTCTGAGATGTACCCATTTCAAAGTGGCCTTTACATATGCCTTTTAGGTGCCAGCAGAATTTGAGTTTATTAAGAAATTGGATGAGGCTAGTTTCTGTAAAGACTGGCTGAGAATAACCCCATATTGTGGTAGTATTAATCCAGGTAGGTATATTTTTTACTTTTACTATTTGTTTTTGAGACACATTTAATTATAGCATAAAACCGTAATTTAGTAACAATTTAAAGTATCTGAATAATCTTTTTTCTTGCTACATATGTATCATCAAGAAAAGAAGTAATGAGATACTTTTCACTTGAAAAATAAGCAATGTTTAATTAATCATAGAGTTAATTATGCTCTTAAAGTACTACTAAGTATGCTTAAAAGCATCATTACTACTAAAACTAATTCACTATTGCCCATATCTCAGGGAAGTGTATCGAAAACGTCTCATTATATTCTTTCTCTATGGTACATGGGAGAAACTGATATTTATATTAATTATATCTTATCAAATATAGATTATGCTATTTGTTTACATATTTGTTTAAGGGGAAAAATGCGATGTGAAGTTAGAGGTGACGTTAGAAACAGACTTGGAAAGTATTTACGATATTCTAGTCTTGCATCTAAAAGGTGGCAAAGACATGTTCATCACTGTAAGCGGGGACTGTCAAAGGTCGTGTTTTTCCTCATCCATTTCAGCATTGTGTCGAATATCAGTGCCTATTATGCAGCTCTCCGTGGAACAGTGGAAGCTGGCTGTAAGTACTAAGGCGTACGGCATACATAAAGATTGAGAGATCAGCAATATTTCTAGAGTATATCTGTACTTTTTTTTTATTAGTTCGAAATTGTTTAATTAAATATGATATAATAGTATCCAGTAGCAAATTTTTCCGGTGGTAATTTTCTAATATGATTAACATGATGGTTAAAATTGATTTTAAAATATTTCTTGTTGAAGTTTATAAATTTATGATTTTGATAATAACTTTATGAAATACAATAATTATACTTAAAGTGTCTTAAACATTGAATATTTTAGTTTCAGAAACTATTGAAACTCAGGGAAATTATCACAGATCTGCAAAAAAAAAACTTTTTTAAAAATTGTTTTGATTTAGTTCATCATCATTAGGTCATCAGTCCTAAGACTGGTTGGACGCTAACCTCCAGCTTCTCCTATCTTGTGCTAACCTACGCATTTCGCTAATTGTGCTACAACCTACATCCCTTACTATTTGCGAGCAGTAGTCTAATCTAGGCCTACCTCTGCCTTTCTTCACTCCTATTTCTGCCTCCAAAATATCGCGAACTATTCCCCCATGTCTCAGCAAGTGGCCTACCATTCTATGTTTTTCCACATACTTCATTTCTCGCCGACTTTCTCCAATACTTCTTCGTTTCTAACCCTATCAGTCCATGGTATTTTCATCATTCTTCGGTAACACCACATCTCAAAAGCTTCTAATTTCTTCCTACTTGCTTCCCCTACCGTCCAGGTTTCACAGCCGTAAAGTGCCGTGCTCCATACATATGTTTTCAAAAATCTCTTCCTTGTTTCTAAGTTTATTACCCCCGAGCATAAAAGTGCTTTCTTTTTGTTAAAAGCTACTCGACCCTGCGCTATTCTTTGTTTTATGTCTTTATCGCTTCTTCCATCCCAATTTATTTTACTTCCTAAATAAGTGAAGTCTTTAACTTCCTCCAATCTTTCATTATTAATTTGTACTTTCGTTTTTGCTCTGCTCTCGCGCCCTCTGCACACTAACACTTTAGTTTTGTTTTTATTCACCCTCATTCCGTATTCCTCTGTCAACACTGCCTCCATTTCGTTCAATGCTGATTCTAGTTCCTCCTTACTAGTTGCTAATACTGCTATATCATCCGCGAATCTCAGCATTTTTAGTTTCTGTCCCTGTACTTTAATCCCGAAATCCACTCTATCTTTTACCACATTAATCGCCTCTTCGATGTACAGATTAAAAATTAGTGGTGATAGCGTACATCCTTGTCTTACTCCTTTCCTAATACCTACTTCCCTTTCCTCCCCTTCTACTTCTATAACAGCAGTTTGCTCTATGTATAGATTGTGTACTACTCTCCTATCTCTATACTTCATTCCCGCGCTCTTTAGTATCTCGAACATTTTTTCCCATCTTACGTTATCAAAAGCTTTTTCTAAATCTACAAATCCTATATAAGCGTTCTTTCCTTTTTCTATTGTTTTCTCTAACATTACTCTTAGCGCCAGAATAGCTTCGCGAGTTCCCCTATTTCGCCTAAACCCGAATTGGTCTTCTCCTAGTATTTCCTCCGCTCTATTTTCCATCCTCTTCTGCACTATTCTAGTTAGGATTTTTGACGCATGGGAAGTTAGGCTAATCGTTCTAAAGTTCTCGCATTTGTCGGCTCCTCTCTTTTTCGGTATAGTAACGATAATGTTCCTCTTATAATCCTCCGGCATCTCGCCCGTTTCGTATATGTATTTTACCAGTTCAAACATCCTATTTACTACTTTCTGTCCCGCACATTTCAAAATTTCCGCCTGTATTTTATCTACACCCGGCGCTCTATTATTCTTTAGCCCTCTTAGTGCTATTTCAAATTCCTCTCTCAATATAGGTTTTCCTAAATCTTCCCTATCGATGCTAGATTCTTCCTCTAATATCTCTCCTAATTCCTGACCCTCGTATAAATTTCCTAAGTACTGCTTCCATCTATCCGCTTTCTCCTCTCTTCCTATCAGTATGTCCCCCGATTGACTCCTAACATTTCTACTTATTGTTCCTATATCCCTGAAGTTCCTCTTAATTATTTTGTAAGCCTCATCGGTCTTACCTACTTGCAACTTATCTTCTACTTCTTTGCATTTCTCCTCTATCCATTGTTCTTTCGCTTTCCTACATTTTCTAATGATTTCCCACTTTATTGCCTTATACGTTTTCAGTCCTTCTTCGTCTCGTCTGTTTTTGTAGTCTCGTCTCTTTTGCATTAAGTTTAAGATTTCGTCCGTTATCCAGGGCTTCCTAGCTTCCCTTTTATCGTGTCCTAAAACGTCCGTAGCCGCGGAATCTAGACTATTCTTGATACCCTCCCACTCAGTTTCTGCGTTCTTGATTTCGTCCTTACTCGCTTTATTTATTAACTGATCTGTTTTCTCCTGGAACTTATCTTTCATATTCTGATCCCTCAATATGTCTACATTTATACGTTTCTTATCCTTCCGGGTTTTCAGATTTTTGAACTTTAATCTAGCTTTCATGACTACCAAGTTGTGATCGCTGTCTACATCTGCTCCTGGATAACTCTTACAGTCTTTTACTTGATTTCTAAATCTCTTCCTAACCAGAATGTAGTCTATCTGATACCTGTCTATCCCTCCTGGCATTTTCCATGTGTACCGCCTCCTAACGTGATTCTTGAACAATGTGTTCGCGACTACCATCTTGTGCTTCTCACAGAATTCTATCAGTCTGCTACCTCTCTCGTTTCTGTTTCCTAATCCATAAGGCCCTACAAATTTTCCTTCTTTCCCCTCACCTACGACTGCGTTAAAATCTCCTACTACTATTAAATTTTCATGACCCTTCACAAATCCTATTACCTGCTCTATGTCCGAATAAACGGCTTCTAACTCTTCCTCGCTGTGGCTAGAAGTAGGCATGTATACTTGCACTATTGATTTAGTTAACTTTATGTCATTTTTTGCGCTGATTTCAAAAATGACATTGGTTTTTTTTTCTATCACGTATGACTAGCCTACAAAATAAAGTTGAAGTTTTTAGAAAAAGTACAAAAAACGGAAAATTTTGGATTTGTTTTTATTATTTTAATATGAAGTAAAAACAAAAAAAAAAAACAACGATACCTAGCTAAAATGAGCATAATAGTGATCCACATGTGTTGCAAAGTTATTATAAGTCTTTGTAAAAACGTTTTCTTTTTCCATCCAAGCTTCTTTTGGTACTTTTTCGGCTGTGTTCTTGTGAATTTTCCCTTTTTAACATCCAACAGTAGTCCGCCATCATGTTAACATTCCGTCGACCTTGGTATCTGCGCTCCATTTCTTTTATATCTTGATGGAAACGTTCTCCTTGTTGCTCACTTACAGCCCCAAGATTTTCTGGAAAGTAGTCCAGATGTGAGTGAAGGAAATGGACTTTGACACTCATGTTGCATCCCAACATTTTGTAGTTTGTAACAATTCAGCAACCAAAGTTTTGTAGTTTGGGTCTTTTTTGTTTCCAAGAAAGCCTGTTACAACAAGTTTAAATGAATTCCATGCATTTTTTTCTTCCGTTTCCATTTTAGTGACGAAGCTTTCATCTTTTAAAAGTTTTCTGATGTCAGACCCAACGAAGACTCCCTCTTTCAGCTTAGTATCAGGAAACTGTTCACAAAGATACTTGAAACACTCTCCTTCTTTGGGTAATGCTTTCAGAAACTGTTTCATTAGCCCCATGAATTTGATATGAAGTGGTGGAAGTAAGATCTTTTTAGGAACGTATGGTGGTTGGGTATGAAATGTCCTTCCTGTTTTTTAAATTGAAACCTTGCACTGAACAAGAACAAAAATAACAGTCATCACTGTGATTTTTAGGCTCTCTCCAAATCATGGGTACTCCAAAACAAAATGATTTCTACTTACCTTGAAACCATTGTCTCAGTTCTTCAACACACACAGAACACACTATATGGGAAGCCCAAGATTTATCTTGGTCCTCTAATTTAACACCAAAGTATGCAAAATACACCTTCTGAACAAAATTAGAAATGTTCCTTTGTTGCTTCTTGACGGTATAAGACCCACAAATATAACAGAAACAGTTAGGAGAGTTGACACATCCTCTAGTAGCCATTTATTCTAAATAGCACAAAACTGTTTGATGTGTACACCACAGTGGCTAGCTCCACACTGAGTTACTGACTGCAATCAATCCTCACGACGTCTAGCAGACAGTAGGATTGGGGAGGGAGCAGACAGACTGAGACATGTCTTGTTCCAGTAGGAACTGGATTTTCCCAGTTTAGATTCATTGTCTTATTCAAATAAATAGAATAAAAACATTTTTTTTGCAAATAATATACTCACATTGTTTAGTAACCTGTGAGTACCATGAAAGCTCCCTAATTCAGACTAAATTTACCCCTTATATAGGCTATAATATTGAAAAATCGTACGCATACTGAACCTGAAAACCCCTGAAAATAAGAAAATTTCAGGTGAAATTTATGACTTATCTAGGGGTGATGGCATTTTTTCACTATTTTTTCCGTAATCCGCATAAGAAATACTGTTAAACCCACTAGTTAATATGCTACAATTTTTTCATCGCAGACCTGTTATTTATTTGCTTAGCTAAAACTCATTGCTAATAAAATTGCCATTTCCTAAAAGAAAAAAAATAATATCTCTATGGACAGTCTATTGTACAGTAGTGACAATCACATGGTTTTATAAGTGAAATATATACAGTGCGTCACATAAATAAGATACCCCCCCCCTGTTTTTGACAGACAAATTATAGAAAATTGAAACAGTAAATTTCATTTTTGTTCCACAAATAATTTTTTTTCGTCTTTAGTTTCTGCAAATGAGACAACTTTTCATTTTTAAAAAGAACATCATGTGTGTCATGATATACATATCGTTGCAATTAAAGTGATATATTTTCAATATGTCTACTTAATATGTAGGTGTTAAGGTGTTTACACCATTTATATATCAAAAAAATGTAATCCCTCCCACTGAGATTGAATTTGGAAAAAAATAGTATTTTTATATTGAAAAGTGTTGTTTATTAGATAAATGCGACATACTAATGTAACGATACCATAAATTTCAATAATTCTTTAGTTAAAGAAATCATTATTTTTTTAACTAAATAATTTATTGAAATACACCTATGTTGAAATAATTTATTGAATACCTTTTATACTTAAAAGGTATACTGTAGTTTTATGTCACCTTGTATACATTGTCGCATTTTCGATAGGATTGCTACCCTCATTATCAAGCATACAGTGATTAGAGTTTTAATCGAACGGGAATGTTATAAAATATTAGGATTAAATATTTTATAAATTCCAAAATATTTGCCTAAAACCAAAAATTCAAATTTTTATGTTTACAATCAGATAATGTTATGAGAAAACTAATGACACTTCTTTATAACAACTTTTCATCCTCTATTTATCAAATTGAAAATCTGACATTTCATACCCTAACCCTTGTCATAACTTTTTAAATACGGACCTGAATTATTTACGAGAATTAGAAAGACCATTCAATTGCAATTTCAACAGTATATCATATTTGTTCTTTCTGACATTTTGTTCTAACTTGGTAATTCAAATTTGATGGTAACTCACGGTCAAAGAAATTATCTCGTGTCTTCAGATATTAAGTCCAGGTCCGTATTTAATATTTTAAAACTAGTGACAATGTTAGGATATTTTTAAATACAATATCGTCACCAGGCGGGGAATAAAAGGGGCTATAAATTGGCAACAGTTTTTCCAAAGTCTCCCTAAACAATGACAGAGAAATGAAAATTGGAGTTTTTTGTTCTAGGCATATATCTTGAAATAATTAAACATCTCAGAATGGGATAAAATTGTTCTTAACTGTTCACAACTTTCAAACTGATCGGCAATGCAATTATTTTTAATTTTGTTGAGCTATTATAAGGGTAATTGTGTCTTCAAAAAGTCACTGGGGTAAATTAAAGAAGTGCATTTTGCCTGTTGTACAAATTAAAAAAATATATATATTTCAAAATAACTACAGAACTTTACAGTTTTTTATATATATTTAATATATCATATAGAATAGTTAAAAATGTAATGAGAATAACAAAAAATACAGACACTTTTAACTTCGAGTAAAATTTAATATGTTTTAGGCAAATAACGAATCGGGGGTATTATACTCCATTCCCCGCGAATTATGGCTTATGGTCGACCACCTCTACAGGCACGGTCTAAAGACCAGGGAATTGTTCGAGTCCACTGCCCTGCACGAAGAGATTATCAGAATCAGGGACTGGTTGGATTTTGGATCAATAGATCCTATACGTATCCTTTTTATATTAACTTTAATGGTTATGAGAAAACGATCTAAAAAATCTCGTTCCTAAAAAATAAATCATCCATATGTCCTTTGCATCCCACCTCTATTGGTTTACACCTCTATTGGTTTCAGTTCTCTATTTTTCAGTATGTTCTTTCTTTATTTAATCTTTGTTCTTAAATTATTTTCCTTATTACACTTTATCATGAATGGTTTTATCAGCTGGAACAGTAGCAGCGGTAGCAGAGTCGTTACTCCTGTTTTTGTCGTATACTAAAGAACCTGTCATTCCTTTCGAGTTACATGACAATTGTATAGCGGCAGCTAGCAATTTCCAAAATTGCCAACAGGTAAGTTAACGAGCAATACGAGGCAGAGAAAACTGCAAAAATGTTTGTCAAAAAGCAAAGTATCTTGGTATTAACAGGATTGTAGTAAGGGGTGTTACAATGTAAAATATTTATTTTTTATAAATTTCAGTATTACATTTACGAATACATTTTAAAATAAACTTAAATTTTTTCATAAGTATAGCTCGAATTAGGTAACCATTCAGCTCAATTCCGACTATGAATTATAGTGAAAACCGTATTAATAACTGAAGTTTTATTTGTTTATTGCTTTTCTTTACTATTTTATTTAGAACTGATATGATAAATAAAAATAATGTTTATGTTTATCCTTTAATCATAAAAGTGTGACTGAAGCTAGTGTGTTAAAGGGAAAGTAAATATTTCATATGTTATCTCTAAATCTGCTGTAAGAAAGCTATTTCTGTAAATGATTTATCTGCACTTTAGATTTCTCTGAGAATACATTTCATTGAAATACATTTCCTTTTCTTAATCACAAGTGTCTACAAAGTAGAAACTCAATGTATCTAAGATTACACTTTCTATTTATTTGTATTATAATAATTTCCGATCTAATTTTTTTTAAAGTTTTGTACACTTGTACACTGCTATTATTATTAATTCACCTAAGTTTCCTTTCCCCCTAAGAAAAATAGTAAACTGTTCCGTTAACTACTCTCTATTTGTTATTAGATTGTTTTACAAAGGGTACCGGACCTCCACAGAAACGTGTTCCTCTACATTTGCATGTTCTTGCAAGAGTTACTTAAGTATTCTAACGACAACGGCTACGACGCCAAAACTCTGGCCTCTCTGTTCGGGGACATCCTTCTCAGAGACCAAATCCGTAATTCCAGGCCGCATGCCATCAGGGGCAAGTCAAACTTCGTTTACAATTTCCTCGTGAACGACCTAAGCTCATCTATAATTCCTCACAAGTAGTGATTAGGTTAGGTGTATATATTATTTTATTTATTTTTAATTTAGTGCCTATTTAAATCTTACTAATTGCCAGTATTTTTATAGATACTTGATATATAGAAGCCATGTTGAACAATAAATATGTTATATATACTAGAATGGGTTGTTTTTATTGCCATTTGTCCTGCCCATAAATCCAATGAAAAAATACCACAATTTGTTTACCCCAGAAATAATTAAAGTAAGTGTTTGACGATTATTAAAAAAAAAAGTACAAGTATTGGGTATATTTTGGCAGTTCTGTTGATGAAAATAACTTTTAAAATGTACCATCGAGAAATAAAGTAATGAGACAGGTTACCTAACACGTTTTTTTTGTTCATAATGAGTTAATTTTAGGATTAAATATGCTTTTAATAAAACCAAAGGCATAATTAATTCGTTATCACCTATATTATGGGTAAATGTATCGAAAGGGTCTCATTACGTTCTTTCTTGATGGTACCATTGATAAAAACCAATTAATTGTTTTTACTCCTGTGCTTATTTGGTAAATAAGTGTCACGATATTAAAATGTATTATAATTAAATTTAAAATAATCATTTAAAAAAAAAAGTAAACCAATTTCTACTTGGGATTTTTTATATTGTAATATTGCACAATAAATGAAATGGAAAAACAATAATTTTGGTAATCTTTGATTGAGAGTAGCACTAATTTATCCACAGAAAAGTTTTTATCAAATTTATTAAGAGTTCATACATTTTTAATTCACCCTGTATAGTAAAAATAATAGTTATGAGAACTTCATATATCTTAGAAAAAAGTACATAACAGCGTCTACTTGATATAAAGTCTAAAAGTACACTAAAAAGTGTTCATAGCACACTTTACATTCAAGAATATTTCAAAAACATAATTTCATGAGTTGATATTTCGTTCTGTACTATCTGGTTAGTGTGAAGAAAAATTTACAATAACACAACTATAATAGTATTCAATTTTCCAAATTTTCAAAAAGGTTAGCTCAGTTTGTATGTAGGTTAATTATTCTGTTTATTATTAATTTTTTTGATGGTGGTTCATTATAGGTGAAACTAATTAGATCATTAAAAAAGTACTAAAACAAAAAAACATTCAACAGAAATGTTGGTGAATACTGAAACATTATTTATTCAATACACAATTGTGATTCTAAATGATATAAATTTAAGATATCAGCTATTGTGGTGAAACTCATTTTAACTAGAAAATTTTTACTATTCAATTTTCAGTACTAAAAGCGACACTTTATTCATAGTTTAAACCATATCTTTATACCAAAAGGTGCCGTAATTTATTTTCATTTTTATTTTAAATTGCCATTGGATACATTTTTTTGTAACAATTTTTACAATCAATAGTTTTATTCATCGCCAACGTCACAGTTTTTGAATCTAAAATACGAAAGCATACCACATCTTACTTCTAATTTTTCTTATGAAAACAATTCTCAATATACAAACGTTTATATTTCATGAAAAAATTATTTACAAACTGAATAAATATTTTATTTATGATTGCCAGCTGTTTCTTCCTTTGTAATTTTCAATGGTAAGTGACTTACACCTTCTGAATTTAACTGTTATGCTCTCCTCATTGGATGTGGCAGATAACACTTCAACCCTGGCGACAGTTAAAAAATCTGGATTGTGAATGTTGACGTACTTTATGATGTCTATTTCGTCTCCTTCATTCACATGTGTGCTCTTCTTCGTTACTTTCTCACCGTTAAGTCTTATTTTGCTCTCGTAGAAAACAAGTTCTATCTTATTTCTTGATAAGCCTAGTGCGGCTTTGATAATGGCATCTAGGCGCATTGAAGTTACGTTTGCCCTTAACGTTTTGGTATTCTTGTCTGGAAGGTCCTCCAAGAAGGTGTCGTCTGGATCTTCATCACTCTCTGACTCCGACGCACGTTTATTCTGGTTAATTTTTTTACCTTGACTTTTATGCCTGCATATCAGGAGGTTAACCTGATTTAGCAAAATATATGCAGGGGGTTGAGGTAATTTTGCTATTCTAGGGTTGGAGCACACCGTACACAGACTGTTAATTTTGTAATAATTTGTAATATTTTCTATAGAATTACGAGTACAAAGTCTCCTAAAATTAACGAACATATTTATAGATGTGAAGATTCGAAGATTGCTAGACAATAGGCATAACCTAACTTCCAAAACATAAATATAGTTCAGGACCGATCTCTAAAGAATTATTCAATATAGGACAAATCTTAAAGGTGCTGATAAATCTTAAACATTTTTAATGCGAATTTTTATGTTTATTCTTACCCTCTCTTAGAATAGCGGCAATTTTTCATATTTATCCTCTATTTTTGTTTTAGCACAAGTGTCTGTTCATTTATTATACCGATATCAAAAGATTTCTGTAATAAAATGCTATCAAACTTATCAAAGTTCGTCAAGCTACATGCTGTACTGACGTCATCGATAACATGCTAATGCGTTAGATAAAATAATAATGAAGTATAAGTTTAAAGATTCAAATGAAAGACCATGTCATTTAAAACCTCATTATTTATGCATAATTATGCACATAAAATGCGCAGGTTTATGCACCACGATACCATTCAAAGAATTTTTCAGAATTTATAGTATTATAGTTACATATTCGTCAACAAGTGATTCCATTTCTTGCATATCTGCTCCAGGAGTTCTAAAAATCATATTTTTTGAGTAAAGGAACACAGATTGATCCATAATTGTCAAGCAAGGACCTTCTAGGAAACTCAATTCAACTCACAAAGAACTCTAGGAGAAAAGCTATAGTTTCGGTTCGTTTATGCTGTTGGATCGTCTTTCTGAATATAGCCAAGTGCATCACCATGTAGTTGAAGTCACTCGAAATTCTAAGTAAATAATTAACAGACTACTACTAAAGGGTGGTCTGCAAGTAAAAGTGTTTGATATGATTGTATCTTATATCGATGTCTATCCAAGTTCTTCGACATGTTCCATAAGAAACATCTCATTTATTAAGAGAAATATTTTAAAGTTTTTATAAGCTTTTGTTCCAGACGTTGACGAACCTGGTTAACAACATCCTTTGTACAAAAAGTTGGTCACCAGCACTTTTTTTTTTTTAATAAAAATACCGCCCGTTTTGCGAGGCACACTTGGATCATAACCGAATTTAGGAATTCTTTCTTTTACTGCATGACTTCTGGTATTTATTTTTGGATAATCTGCCACACTACTTTAAAATTAATCTTCGGATTCTAAGATTGGATTCGTGACATTACGTTCATAATCATTACCTTAATGATACTAATTCATTTATGAGTTCGGCAAATTCCACAAAAAGTTAATGCATCAGGAATTTGACGATATTTGAGTATATCTTCTAGTAAATTCTAGGGGCCACAGTTGCATTAGCATACAACGAAAATAAAAATGCATACCTGCCCTTTCCATAAATTTGTACAGTACCACTTTTTATTTTAATTTACTATTATCTTACATTATCTTCTGGAATTATATTATGTTCATTAATTTAAATTTATTCTTCATGAAGCCGGTCCTGTTCACTGATAGTTTCCTTTGATCGTTTTTTATGCTGAAACCATAGATGGTGCGAGCGCAGAACTCTCTGAAATCATATGAGCTTTCTTAAAAACAAAAGTACGCATGTACCATCTGCTATCCTCGTCTAGCCTATACATTTCACTGACATTCTGAAAGCACCAGCAGAAACATTTGTTTTTGTCAGCCGCTGTCGATGCAGGTTGTGTTGCTCTCGCGTGTATTCTTTGTCTTCCATGCCCGAAGTTCAATAAAATCTCGGTGAAATATACACTGCGCGCATCTAGTTCCTCCGAAAAACCGAATTCTATCCCGGAGACGATAACGTTTATGTGATAAATCGGTCGAGTTCAGTGATAGTGTGACTTAAAGGGTGCCTTGGATTTGTGAATGAGTTGTGGATGAGTTTGACCCACCCCCTGTAGTTTTGATTTCTTTTATTTATTTTCGTTTAACATGTGGTGAAACGGAGACGCACTTGTGATGCTAGAGGATTACCTCATTTCGCTGAAGATGTAAAGGTGAGAAAAGTGACTGAATTTGTTGGATTCTAAGTTTATTGCCCTGCAGGCATCCCGGGTGAATGTGTTTTTATAATATTAGAGGCTTTAACGATATGTACACTTTAATTTTGTATTTGTACAGTACCTATTGTAGCTGTGGAGGAGGTAGACTACAAATACGATATTTTTGTGCATATGGCACACTTCTGTTTACAAAATAATTGAATTAGTTGCACTTATAATGCTTTCTAATTACTGGCATCATTTAACTGATAAATTTTGACAATTATCTTTTTGTAGGAGACCGGTTATGTATGGTAGGCTCTGAATCATGTTCATGTCAAGAATGTATTGCATAGTGTTTATTTTTAATATGATTTATTTATTTCTTTTTTCGGATATACAAAACCTCTATTTAGGCGGAACAGCTAGCAAATGTGTTATTTGTTTATTATCCGTGAATTTTATATGATGAAAACGTAGATAGAACTTCTAAGAAAGCATTATTCGCAAGTATTTTCGATCCAAGTAACATAGTAACGTTCCATCTAACTGTAAAATAACTATTATTTGCCAATTTCCCTTATATTCTACGGTTGAAGACGAATGGATTTTCTCAAGTTCATTTTTCATACCAATAGTTTTTGGCACATTTTTGATTTCGTTGAATTGATTTGAATTTTGACGTTAAATTAATGGAAAAATTCGAGAATCCTATTGGAACTATACATACATTTTTATAGTGGTAGTAGCAATGTACTCGTAGTATTTCTGGCATGTACCTATATATATATATTTTTTTTTAATAAAATACAGTATCGTTATAATCAATGCTCTATTCTGTGGAAAGAAGCATTGTCAACATTGATAGAATGGTATTGTAAAGTGTGACTAAGATAAATTCGTTTTTTCTAGACCGATATTCGCAATGAACATAATTTTTCATTATTTATATTATCTGCCTTTTTGTCGGATCGTATCGTGTAGGTATGTAAAAATTCAATGTGTAATAATTTAGTGATGACCTTGTTTCATCTTCGCTTGAAATGTACATTCGTCAAGAATAGGAACAAGTCTGAAAACTGCGATATCGGACCGCCCACGAGGTGCGCAGTAAATAGCTTGGTCTTCACTCAGTCCCATTGAGACCTTCGCAGAGTGATGTACAGTCTGACAGTATGTCACATAAGAGCATAGCGGCCATTATCCGCAGCCAGCAAATCGTAGGGATTTACCTTTTTTTTTCCGATGTAGAGGGTACTCTTGCCGTTTTCGTAGTGCCTTTGGTAAGACGTCCAGTCTCCTCCAGCATTGATAATTACCTGGCACCTCCGAAGCATACTTTCCACAATATTTTTGGCGTATTCCCTTGGGAAAGACCTCCGAATTTTTCAATTCGTTAGGAGAGCTGAGCCAAATTGCAGGGTCGGTTTTTACGGAGCTTCAGCTTGATAAAATACATGTTCGATGGGATTTGCATCGGGTGATTGAGATGCCCAATCTAACGTGACAACGTTTTTCTGCTCTTTCCACAATTTACACGCTTTGCTCCGACGTTTTGGATCGTTGTCCTCTTGGAGTATCCAATCCTCAATGTTTCTTATACCAGCGTTTAGCAGACGGTAATAAAGCTTTCTGGTAAATTTTGTTAATTTTTTCGGCGTTCAAGTTGTCGGTGAAGACATACAAATTGCCGAAACCCTTTTTTGAAAGGCACCCCCAAACATGGACCTTGACGAGGTGTTTTACAGTCCGTTGGAGCAATCTGCTTGATGGATGTGCCCAGGCACGTTTGATGCTCGAAAATGCCCAAAAAAATGCTTCGTCGGTGAAGATTACATTGCTCCAATCACGATCCAAGTTCTCTTGAGCCCACGCGAGGCGATAGTCTCACTCAACAATGGTTTCAGCAATGTGCTCCGATGTTTAACGTTATTATCGCTCAAATGCCTATGAAATGTTTCGTAAGATATCTTCACATCTTTTTTGCTCAATTTTTCGACCCCTTCACGCAGAGTCAAGGCAGAATTTTTGGAATACAAGTCGCGAACCATTTTTTCTACTTTATCTGACACTTTTCCAACACGCCCACGATTGGTTCGGTTCACCCACTTAGTTACGAACTGCCGCGACATTTTCATGTATTTTGCGGCAGCTGAATGTGTCATTTTTGGTCCTCGGGGCTGAGAACACAAAAACGCCGCCTCGTAGCGTTTAGCGTAAATAACACTCATTCTCTTTGACCTGCCAGAATCGGACTGACTCCAAGTAACAAGTGTTCCTTTGCATACTGCGAAAACGTCAAGAGCTCTATCTACATTGGTATAAAAAAGGTAAATGCCTACGACTTACCAGCTGCGGACAATCGTCGCTATGATCTTATGTATATATTCATGTATGTGACATAGTGTATATTGAATGTGAATGTACACAGTGTTCGATCTGGCCGCGCGTAAAGTGCATCCTTTTTCCTCCAACAGCTGCCTCACTCTTTCTTCTGCGCAACCTAGAGAATTTCACACTTTTTCGTATTCTTGACGAGCAGTATGATTGAGAAACTAAAGAAAATGCTTTTCAAGTAAAATTACCATTTTGAACGAATTTGGATGTCGATTTAGATTCAGTCGAATTTTAATTGTATTAAAGAGGAAGATTGATATTGTGTTAAAGAGGAAGTTCGATCTTCCCTTAAATCGAGAAAATCAAATTGCATAAGAATCTACAACTAAGATATTTAAATGAAAGTGTAAATTTTTCACGTAATTAACACATTCTCCATAATTTACATTTAATGCCTCTGCAGTTTATTTAATTTCTGATCAATTATTTCAAATTCCATGTAACACTTTTTCTTGAATTCTTTTCGATTCGTTTGAAGAAATATTGAACACTGTAAATCTCTTTCGTTGCCTCTAAATTCAATTGAAATTTTTTAGGTTACTTTAAATTTTCTTGTAAAATTTTTCCCAGCACTTCCATTTACTATCGAGTTTATTTCGAGTATTAATTTCGAATACGTTAAATAGTTATAAATTACAAAAAGATAAATTTGCCACTTTTTTTGTGATTTTTACAAATCTGTATATCTACTTGGTAGTAGATCGTTAAGAAAAATCGAGTCGTAAAATTTCACTAGTGTGTCTAATCAATGTTTTAAACTAGTTTCGTGAAACAGCCTGTATAATGATGTAATTGAATGCTTTAAAATCAGACTTCTTTAATTGTAAAATACATTCTACACAGTACTAATATTATTCCTAAATTTCTTATTTACCTTTTATAAAATAGTGGGCGTTTCTTGAAAAAAAATACAAATAAAGCTAGTATAAGCACAAGAATAAATCTAAGGGTGTAAAATCAGGTGAACGTGGTGGAAATTCAGTCGGTCCTTGACCTATCCATCTACCAGGGAAAGTATTTTCAAGGAATGATTGAACATTACCACCAAAATGCGCTCTATCGTATTGAAACCGAATTCTCTGCTGGGGAACATCATTATCTCCAGTGTTTGAATAAAACAATACTAGAAGTGATGAGGCCTTATAGTAAGAGACTTCCTATCATTCTAAAAGGTGGTCCAACCAAAACGCACGATGTTAATTGTAAATAAAACAAAAAGTTTTCAGAGAATTATCTTAATATTTTTTATTATGATAAAAGGATCTATGACAATTATGCGTGAAACAGAATATCGGCCAAATGCTCGCCACGGCTTCGGTGGCATATCTCTATCCGATGGTCCATATTTTCAATGACTCTGAGACATAATTGAGGTTCAATGTCGTTAATGTGCCGAATTATCTCATCCTTTAGCTCTTGAATTGTTCTTGGCTTATTGACGTACACTTTTCCTTTTAAATAACCCCAAAGGAAGAAGTCCAACGGTGTCAAATCACATGATTGTGGCGGCCAATTAACATCGCCACGACGTGAGATAACACGGCCATTGAATTTCTCGCGCAAAAGTGCCATTATTTCGTTGGCTGTGTGGCAAGTGGCACCATCCTGTTGGAACCACATATCGTCCAGGTCCATATTCTCAATTTCTGGCCACAAGAAGTCCGTTATCATCTCGCGATAGCGAACACCATTCACGGTAACTGCTTGGCCGACCTCATTTTCGAAGAAATACGGCCCGATGACGCCGCCAGCCCATAAACCGCACCAAACAGTCACTCTTTGTGGATGCATCGGCTTTTCAACAATCACTCGTGGATTCTCATTTGCCCAAATGCGACAATTCTGCTTGTTAACGAATCCACTGAGGTGAAAGTATGCCTGGTCGCTGAAGATGATTTTCTTTGTAAAGTCACCATTCACTTCTGTCTGTTCAACCAACCATTCGGCGTATTGACGACGCTTGAAATGGTCAGTAGGTTTCAGCTCTTGAGTCAATTGAACCTTGTAAGCGTGTAAATTCAAATCTTTATTCAAAATTCGCATCAGTGATGTTCGTGAGATGTTCAATTGTTGGGCACGACGACGAGTCGAGGTTGACGGCTCTTCTGCTACACTATCGCGAACAACAGCAATGTTTTCCGCAGAACGAACTGGGCGAGCATCCACAGGTGTTTTCACATTTCCTACAGACCCGGTTTGCTGAAATTTGCGCACAATTCTCCCGATTGTGGACACATTTGGTCGATTATGCTGACCAAAAAAATCACGAAGTGCACGAAATGCATATTGATTTGAACGCCCATTTTCGTAAAAGGCTTCAACAATCTTAACGTGCTGCTCAATTGTGTACCTCTCCATGGTTGAATTTGTCAAACACTGAAACAAAGAAATGTCAAATTAAGTTGGGTAAAAAACTTGACGTTAAGGTGTGACTCACAATTAACATCGTGCATTATGGTTGGACCACCCTTTAGTATATACATTTACTTTCCGTAGACGGTGGCTATACAATTTTTGATGCCCGAGGATTCTCTTGAGATCGATATCTGCAAAAAAACAACAAACCTCAAAAAGTTGGGATTTTGTCATAGCGTAACAACATATCTACGAGGAACTTCGAGTAAATTCGAGGATGTGGATTATTTTCATCAGTATTTTGTAGTAAATGTATTTTATAAAGGTGGAACTTTTGAACTAATCTATATGCTTATCCTATGAACTTTGCTACTAATCTATCTTGAAGTAAGTGGTTTATCAGAATGTTCTTGACTAAACAAGTGACAAGACTGACAAGCCTCTTTTATTACCACGTTTTTATTAACTCGTTTTCTTGTCTGTCTATATGTACGGTACCATTTTTTTTTTCAAATGATTTTAAACCAACTTCTCGATGAGCTAGAGACTGAAAACTTTAAACATAATTCAGAACTGGATGACAATACAATATTAACTCGTTGTCGTTTGGTTGTTTATATGATCAGGTGAAGAGAAACTGAAATAAACCTGTTGGTGACAGGTGAATTATTCACGCATCAATTATCTATTGCATGCGGTCCACGTTTTTCATTTTAAATTTTACGAGTATTTTGATGATGAACGAGCGTCGAGAAACGTCTAATCTTTTGGTCTTCGTGGAAAACTGGTCTTTTTTTAATTATGAATATGCGAAACTGTATCAACGGTGTACACACCGAGAGTTTTTATTCGCATTTGTATTATTGTAATTTTTCTATATCATAGATTACAGATAATCATTGGGCTATACGTAGATCATCGATCATCATTCTAAATTTATAAAATGCTAGATGTTTATCGCAATCGTGCGGAAATATCAGATATTCCGAATGCGATATGTATTTTTGTTAAATACTAAACGTTATACCTAGGACGTAGGCGTAAATTTGTATAAATCGTATTGTTCGTCCAACAAAAACTGGTTCCGCATCAGTTCATCGTAACCCACTTGATTGATCTATAGTTAGGTGTTCGCTAATCCCTTGAATGGTATCTGATGGGAGAGTAAACATTTCGTGAAAAAAAAGTGTGTGCACTAGGTAAATTAATCGTGCGTTGACTGAGAGTAGGTACATACATGTAGATAACGTATATCAATAAAAATTTGGCCAGATAAGGAGGAGTATTCTGTGTAGTGTGTACGTTTGATTTATATGCTGAATGATTTACTCGGTCGTCGGTTGATAAATAGGAGGTGACGGTGATTTTGGCGGGGATTTTGTTTTCTCTACGTACCGATATATAAAATTATATCATTGCAAAATTTGTTATATGTACAGGGAGGTTCAAATTCGTATGTTATGTTTTAGAGCAGTTTTCATAAATCAAAATAGCAATATATTAACCGGTGTGATTTTGTACACATCCACAAAATTCTTGCTGGTGCAAATGGTGTTTACCCACGGTGCTTACATTCGGCAGGTCTTGTATTTCATATAGGCTCTATCCAGCCACATCCACATACACGAATATAATTAGGATGTTCGATATTATTGTTCTAATCCACAAACACAGAAATATACATACAATACTTCGCTTTACGAGGAACATTATACATGTAAAAATAAGATAAGATGAATTTTCAGTTTAAAAACGTATTAACTCTATCTCTCGAAAACAACTCTAGGATACATTGAGGGGACGTTTTGAAACGTAACTGAACTTTGAAAAAAAATCGTATTAGATGAATTTTTGGCTATGTCCAAAGATGAATAAAATATGAAAAATACGATGTCGAGCAGATGTCTCCAGTGGACATGGTAGTCAAGTAGGTCTATTTTCATAGGGAATGGGTTACTTCAATATGCCCATTAAGGGGACGTTTTAAAACGCAACTGAACTTTGAAAAAAAAAATCGTATTAGCTGAATTTTTGACTATGTTCAAAGATGAATAAAATCTGAAAAATACGATGTCGAGCAGATGTCTCCAGTGGACATGGTAGTCAAGTAGGTCTATTTTCACAGGGAATGAGTCACATCGATGTGACCATTAAGGGGACGTTTTAAAACGTAACTGAACTTTGAAAAAAATGGAATTTGATGAATTTTCTGCTATTTTCAATGATGAATAAAATCTGAAAAATACGATGTCGAGCAGATGTCTCCGGTGGACAAGGTGGTCAAGTAGGTCTATTTTTACAGGGAATGGGTTACTTCAATGTGCCCATTAAGGCGATGTTTTAAAACGTAACTGAACTTTGAAGAAAAATCGTATTAGATGAATTTTTGGCTATGTCCAAAGATGAATAAAATATGAAAAATACGATGTCGAGGAGATGTCTCCAGTGGACATGGTAGTCAAGTAGGTTTATTTTCATAGGGAATGGGTTACTTCAATGTGTCCATTAAGGGGACGTTTTAAAACGCAACTGAACTTTGAAAAAAAAAATCGTATTAGCTGAATTTTTGGCTATGTTCAAAGATGAATAAAATCTGAAAAATACGATGTCGAGCAGATGTCTCCAGTGGACGTGGTAGTCAAGTAGGTCTATTTTCACATGGAATGAGTCACATCGATGTGCCCATTAAGGGGACGTTTTAAAACGTAACTGAACTTTGAAAAAAATGGAATTAGATGAATTTTCTGCTAAGTTCAAAGATGAATAAAATCTGAAAAATACGATGCCGAGCAGATGTCTCCGGTGGACAAGGTGGTCAAGTAGGTCTATTTTTACAGGGAATGGGTTACTTCAATGTGCCCATTAAGGGGATGTTTTAAAACGCAACTGAACTTTGAAGAAAAATCGAATTAGATGAATTTTTGGCCATGTTCAAAGTTGAATAAAATCTGAAAATTACGATTACGATTTTTTTTTCAAAGTTCAGTTGCGTTTTAAAACGTCCCTTTAATGGGCACATTGATGCGACTCATTCCCTGTGAAAATAGACCTACTTGACTACCATGTCCACTGGAGACATCTGCTCGACATCGTATTTTTCAGATTTTATTCATCTGTGAACATAGTCAAACATTCATCTAATACGATTTTTTTTTCAAGTTCAGTTGCGTTTTAAAACGTCCCCTTAATGTATCCTAGAGTTGTTTTCGAGAGATAGAGTTAATACGTTTTTAAACTGAAAATTCATCTTATCTTATTTTTATATAATGTTCCTCGTAAAGCGAAGTACATATTGTATGTATACTTCTGTGTTCGCGGATTAGAACAATAATATCGAACATCCTAATTATATTTGTGTATGTGGATGTGGATGGATAGAGCCTATATGAAATACAAGACCTGCCGAATTTAAGCACCGTGGGTGAACACCATTTGCACCAGCAAGAATTTTGTGGATGTGTACAAAATCACACTGGTAATATATTATAGAAAAAATATTTCAGTGTACAGGGTTTTAGCATATTTTCTGGCATAACTGTAATTTGTTAGTGATCCCACTAGCAAATACCTAAAGCTATAATGCAACAAAGAAAAATAATAAAAAACCTCATGCGCTTATGACAGAACGTCACTGAATCGGGCCAATAAACTTTAGGTTCAGGCCGAATATAGCTAGCGCAGTTGAGGTTGATATTCCGAGTCCTGTCGACTACTATTTTATGCTAATCTTTCTCTTTCACAAATTGTGACTTTTTTTGACATGTAGAAAATGTATGTTTAAGGTAATCTCTTATTATAGTATCTTATTAACAGTATCTACTCAACTTACTACTTGTAAGCAACCAGCAGTTACAGCAACCACATTAGAACGAGTACACACCTCAGTTATTTACTTAATAACAGGCATACATTTCATATATCGTGTGAGATCATGTCCATGTCCGAATTTCCATAAATATTCGTTTATGTCGTCAGAACAGTAATCCAGTCTGAACATCGATTAAGCTAATCTCATTAAAACGGTTCAGCGATGTCCAAATTACAAACCCTTAACCAATTAACCCAATTGGTTAAGGGATTAAAATTGGTTAAGGGCTTGTATTTTGGACCTCGCTGGACTGTGTTAATGAGGTTAACTTAATCGATGCTAACACTGTGTTACTGTTCTGACGAAATAAATGAATATTTATGGAAATTCGGGATGCAAATGGTCCCACACAACATAAGAAATGTATGCCTGTTCACCACGTGAACAGGCGGTGAATTAAATTACCTATTATGAACGTGCAATGACCTGCTATGACCTATTCACTGTATGTGATGTTAAGTATGTTACCATTAGCGTAGAGGAGAGGTAAAATGATATTAGTTATAACTTTTTTTTGCTTTATGGGGCGTTTTAGTTTTATTTATTTATTTATTTATTTTTAGTATTGCTTAATTTCTAATGTACTTGTTTATATACATATAACATTATGCCAGAATCTATCCTGAACCCCTGTATTTGATAAGTCTAGGAATATAGATGCGTGAGAAGCCCAGAATCTTCCAAATTGTTAACCCCATTGTTTTTCTAAAAATCAAGATTATCGAGAAACGATTTATTTTAAATATAGGGAAACTTAATACTATTAATACTACAATCCATATATTATATGGATTGTAGTATTAATAGATAGAATTCAAAAATGATATAAAAAATACACATGCATGACCCTGTATGTTTATTGTAGTTAAATGTTAACGGCCATTAGAAGTATTATTAAATTGTCAAATAAATACCTAACTAATAGGCTAATGTGTACTTAATGTTCGTGGTTTCATTGAATTATTTAAAAAAAAATTATATAAGCTCATATATATATAAAAAAAAAAAAAATAAGTCCACTTTTTCTCTCGCTGAAAGAATTATAATTTTTTTGATACCTTCCTACCTGGTGATACTAATATATCTGGTGATTTCCTAAAAATTATTGCAATTTGTTTCCAGAAGAGTGCACTAATGTCGTTCTACAATCTTTGAAAACTCTTTTGACACCTCAGGTAAAGCCTGTTGTAATATTTGAAACAAATAAGTGATAATATACTATAATCAATTTCGGAATTAGATAATTTCTCTAATTTATTTCGCGTTACAAAAAAAATCCCATCTGTTCCGTATACTCGAAAGAGCTGACTCTATTAACTACATAAATCCAGAGAAACCCGATTCCAATTCCTTTTCAGTAATAGGTTCCTATTCAGAAGGGAAGACCATCCTAAATCCAGTCCCCTTATAACGCGATTATAAGCAAGGTGCTTTCCCGTTCGAGGGTCAACGATCTATCTACCCCTCCAGGTCTTTTTGACGGGTTAGCAGACCAAAACATCGCGCTGAACATCTGGCGTCGGTGCGGCCTAAACAGGTGAAATCCAGACGGCAGGTTCAAAGGGACTCAATTTCCCCCATTCGTGACGTTAGTGAATCGGTGTCTCGAGGTTTTTAATTTTAAATTAGGCCCGATTGCATTTGGTGGGTGAAGTTTGTTTAGAAAGCGACAAGAAAGGGCCCTGATTTCGATAGGAGTGGATTCCAAATAGTATTGAAATATTTAAATGTAACATTATCAGCTACACAACACATGACGTAACTGATGTGTTACACTAGACACAAAAATTAAAGGATGAAAAAAAAAAATAGGTGTTATTCAAAGAGCTGTAACTTAGAGAAAAATTGTCGCAGAGCAATTATAACAAAAGCAAATTTAAGCTCCAAGTTTCTAGTTTTTAGATATTGAAATTTTTTATCATCAGCAGTTTTTGAGTAATCATGAGAAAATCATCGGAAAAATGTTTTCCAAATTTCTACTTGCCTTTCAAAATGTCCACGGACTTCAATAAACTTTTTTCAGTGATTTCATTATAGAGCTTCTTTAAATAATTCTATCCTCTTTAATTTGAGAGGTCTAAAAGCCTTATACGATGATTTTTCTCTGATTTATCGTCGTTCAAAGCAAAAATGTCAGTTTTGACTGTTTGTTTTCGAAAATTTGTTTTTTTCATTTTTATTTTTTTACAATAAATAACATTTAAAAAAATTCGGATTAATACTAGAAAGAAAAGATTTTCAACCTCAAAGAATGAATAAAAAACGAAAAATTCATCCTTAAATTGATTTGTGGCAAAAACGACAAATTCAATCATCTCGAACACAATAAAAAAATCGCAGCGCTTTAAAAATTTCAGAGTTTCTTTGGGATACCTTGAGGTGGAAAAGAATAGTAAACATCCTTAGTCTATCCATTTTTTGCAAATTTATGGCAAGTTAAACGGATATCCCTGAATACACAATTGTTTACCTCTTTTTCAATCAACAATTGGTTCTCAAAACCCATAACTACGACTTGTAAAGAATAGTTTGCAGTTTTTAAACACCTACTTGAATTTTTGTTCTCCCAGTTACAGTCTTTTGAAAATCACTTAAAAATTTAGGATTTTCTTCACATCCCTTAATTTTTGTGCCTAGTGTACTTGCAAATTATATAGGGTGTAGCCGAAACACTCGAAATAACTGTTGAAATATTTTTTTATAGGAAAATACTGTGACACGTTAAATTTTATTTGCAAGGGGATATACGAGGGGCATTCGATTATAAACAAGAATTATTTTTTTACATAGTTTCCTCCTTTGTTTACAGATTTTCTTTTTATAAATATTGCTGGAATTAAAACAACTGAATTAAATTATTTGTGGTTAAGTCAGCGTGTCATAGTGAACTTCTCTAGTAGAAGTGCTCTAGTAGAAGTGCTCTAACGACTTGCGAGCTTTTCGTTATTTAATTATTTTGGCTGTAGCTCGTGATTCTTCGTTATGTCTCCTCGTTTGTTTAATACTACTAATAGAAAATCCACTACGAGGGTTGAAGCTTGTAACTAATCAAGTTGTCAATTATGAAATTTCATATTGCCAATAAAAATATGAAATTCATGTTTGTGTCGATAATAATCAAAACTATCTTCTATGTGCGACACATAGGAAAGGGTTGGTAACCTAACGACTATCTGCGGTAAGAGGAAGAAGGCTAAGTCGGTAGTTGCACACTTTCACTATGAGATGCAACGAGTGCTCGCTGAAGTATACTTTATTGCGCATTGAATTAATATTGTTGTTAGACTTAAAAATGTCGCCTAAATTTTCTACGTGTGCTACGGTGGAAAAGTGGGTGAGTGATTTTTCCTAACTTTTTTACGGTACCAAACTGCGGTGTAACGTAAATTCAGGAAATCTATCAATGAAAACATGCCCTTACTAAATAGTAAATGTCTTAGTAGTTGTCAGAAATAATGAACCATTGAGGTGACCAGCACGGTCCCCTGATTTAAGTCCTCTGTATTTTTTCTATGGAGCTATATTAAAGATCCCATTTACAGTACCGAATGCAATTATAAAGAACCAACGAAAAATTGGGTTCCTGAAGTATTACAAACTATTCCAGAAGATTTTATTTAGGGATTTTATTTATTTAGGGAATTTCAATACGCTTTGCAAAGGATAGTCTGCCATTAAAAAGGTGACATTTTCAACTAGTTTACAAGTTTTTTATTGTGTAAAATACAAGTATTTAATAATTTTTTTAAAATTATTTGTTCTGGATTTGTTGGATGATAAATAAATAAAAACAAATTCTTACACAGCTAGAAGTTATCTTTTATTTTAAAAATATGGTTATAGTTACAAAATTGTTTAGAATTGATAGATTTATAACACTCGATAAGAGGTGTCCTGTTTAAATTTCTAAAATTAAGGTAATTTTCAGTGAAATTAGAAGTGGTGGAAAATATTTCCAATCAAATAGATTTTAAGAACCCCATAAAAATAAGGTGTTTTAGATCTGGAGACCGAGTAAGCTACTCTATTGTATCCCGGTATAAAATCCATCTATTGATATACTGTTCATTGAGGTAAACTGCGTCATAATAGTATGAAGGAACACTACCCTGTTGGTCTATGCACCATGTCAAAAGTTGTTTGCAGATCTCGAAGTTCATCTGGATTTCCGTTAGATACAAGGGTAATCCCAGAAGTACCTCACCTGACGTATAGATGGTGGTTGTTTTTGAGAAGAATGACTGGTAGAAAGTACCAGCCTTATGCAGTTTAAGTTTGAAGTTTGACGACGCTACGTTGTTTATTATTTGTTTAGCAGCCTGTCAGTAGTGAACGCTCTCAGTGAATTTGTAAACATTGATCTTTGTAAACATTGAAAGGCCTCAGTCCAACCGATATCAAAGCGGAGCTAGGTTCAATTCTGGGAGAGTCTGCTTCTTCGTTTACAACAGTAAAATATTGGATGGCAGAATTTAAATGGGCCATACGAGCTGCCAAGATAAACATTGCGTGGTCGACCAAATGAGGTGACCACGCCAGAAATGGTGAAGGAAATCCACAAAATGGTATTGGATGACCGTCCACTGAAAGTGCGCTACCTAGCCAGACATGGTAGGCATTTCAAAAAGTGATGTACATCGCATATTAACTGAAAATTTTAACATGAAAAAGCTGTGCGCTAGATGGGTGTCGCGATTACTCACAATGGAACAAAAAAAGTGTCGTGAGGATGTTTCAATTGAGCGTTTGGCAGGTTTTGGAAGTTTCACAGGAATAAAGCCGAGTTTTTGCGTCGATTCATAACCGTGGATGAAATATGAGCCTACACCTAAGACGAAGAAACAATCAAAACAATGTACTGAAAGGGGAGAATCGGCTGCAAAGAAGGCGAAGGCAGTTCCATCTGCAAGCAAGATTTTTTTATGCACGTGGAATCATTTTCATTGATTTATCTTCAGAAAGGAAAAACAGTTAATGGCGAGCGAGTATTATGCGAACTTATTGCAGCGTTTGAGTGATGAAATCAAGCAAAAACGGCTGCATAAACAGGATATCGAAGCTATTAAACATCACTGGGAAAAGTGTATCGAAATAAAAGGAGAGTATGTATAGAAATAAAGATATTTTTTCCCAAATTTATTGTGTTTTCTTGGTTAGGTCGGGTACTTCTGGGACTACCCTCGTATCTCCAAAATTAGCGATTCAATAGCATTATGCAACATGTTCAACTGCACCTCTCTGGGGTGACCTGGTGAACCATTTGTAATATTTAGGAGTGAAATTTTTGTTTGTTTAAAACCCTTTGCACGGTTTTTGCAGATACTCCACAAACTGCTGCAGTTTGAGATGCATATATATTTTGGTTTTCTGCAACGCCTGGGCCAATTCAATGCTTTCAGTTTCTTCTTCATTTCCAAAGCCAGAGGGAGGGAAGGGACTTTAGACGCACAGTGTATATTTTTGATTTAAGATTTTCGTATGGCCGACTTACCTCCATCCGGACACGACTTCTAAAAATAATTGAAACTTACCATTTTTCCAAACATCCGACACATGGAAAAGTGATTGGTTTAATCCTCTACGAGGCCCGAAAATAAATTCGACCGGAGCGGCGCGGCGACGTGTCTTTTCTCGGCCTCTGTATCCACTCGGCTTTGGTGGTTTAGATAAATGAATAAAACATGTCATGGGGTCGCTGTATCACTGCATGGCGTTCTATTAATAAAATATGTGGGCTCTTTATTGGGCCGGAGTTGTTCGTTCGGAAAGGATTATGTCGATTACTCGTCGATTCGTTTTGAAATTGGCGGTGACATAACCTCGACGACCTTTGGTTTATTTGTCAGTGAGTACGCCTACTGGCTTAAATGCGGTTTGTAAAGTTGCAAACTGAATTCACACCAAGAAGATCGCCAACAGATTTTGCATCAATTGGATGGATGTATGTAGTACGTAGTGGTGAAATTTGGTTGTATGAAAACCAAATAAACATGTATTAAATATATCGATGGTGAAACTTCTGGGGTGAAAACTACAGTGCGTCCATAAAGTAACGCATAAATTCATTATTAGCTAAATAAACAATATTGTTGAAAACTCCCGAAATAGGTCGATTTTTTATTTTAGTTTACTGTTTTTTCAAATAATAAATTAATATACAGGGTGACTTACCTTCGAGTAATGACGTCATCAGCGGTTTTTTTAAATAGAACACCCCATCCTTTTCCCAATTTCCCGATGTCCATTGCTGAGCTAATTCCAAAAATGTATCACAAGTTGCTTCAAATTGGTATAGGGTGGGCAACAATACAAAAGATGTTTTATAAAAATTTAATTAGAAAATTATATGTTACTCTATTTTCACAAAAGAAAATTTACAATAAATGTTCAAATTGTTCTCCATTGACCGCTAGGCAATGACCTAACCGGGCAATGCATTCGTCTCTGACATTTTGTAGCACAGCGGGTGTTATGTTCAACAGTTCTTGCCTGATTCGGTCTTTTAGCTCACGGATATTGCCAGGTCTATTAGTATAAACTTTAGATTTTAAATGACCCTATAAAAAGAGGTCTAGTGGGCTAAGATTAGGTGATCTAGCGGGCCATTTCACTGTTCCCCTTCTTCCTATCCACCGATCTGGGAAGGTTCTGTGTAAAAATTCGCGCACAGCTACAGCGAAATGTGGTGGCACGCCATCCTGTTGAAACCAGATTCTGCTGTTTAAAGTATTGGCTATTTGAATATCAGAAAAAAGCCGTGTCAAATCGGGAATTAATGTATTTTGTAAGAAATTCAGATACAATGCTCCTGTCAAATTTTCATCAAAAAAATATGGACCAAGAATTGTATTTCTTATAATACCAGCTCACACATTGACCTTTTGTGGTTGTTGCGTATGGTATTCTTGCATCCACTGTCGATTTTCCTGAGACCAATAACGGGTGTTTTGCCGACTAACATGCCCGTTCAAGTAAAACGTTGCCTCGTCGGAAAATAAAACGTTAGCAAGGAAATTGCTATTGCCATTATTTTGGTCCATCATATACTCGCAGAATTCAGTTTTTCGGTTAAAGTCTTCTTCAGCCAATTCATGGATGAGACGTACTTCATAAGGATGGTATTTTATCTTTTTAAAAATGTTTCGACACTGAAGACTTTCCAATATTCAAATCCCTAGATACTCCCCGCACTATACAATGTGGATTTTTCACTGCCGACAAAATTACGTCTTGTTGAATATTTTCATTAACTTTAGGTCTACCTTGCTTTGGTGCATCCCTGACATGTCCTAATTCTCTGTATTTTTGCTCTATTCTGCTTACCGTAGATTGCGAAATTGGTTCACGATATGGATGCATTTCATGGAATAATCTGCATACCTCTTGTTGAGTGCGCATCCTATAGCCAATACCAATCATCATTAAAATTTCAATCCTGTCCCTTTCAGTTAAACGCATTTTCAAAAACTAGTTTTTATGATAAATTAGTTTTAGATTTCACGAAAACGTACCTACTTTGAAGCGTTAACAATACAGAAGTGAACTTTTTATGGCAGTTTTTAACGTCAATTAAAAAAACAAATGGCAAAAAATACCTACTAACAATAAAAATAGTACGGTATAGTCGAGAGACAAAGATCACTAATAAACGTGGTTGGGGTGTTTTTCAATAGTTTATTAATATAGTTGTATCACAATACGTTAATTTCATTTAATTTTTTTGTACGTTTCCTCATTTGTAAATAACTTGCAATTTTGGTATTGTTGCCCACCCTATACCAATTTGAAGCAACTTGTGATAAATTTTTGGAATTAGCTCACCAATGGACATCGGGAAATTGGGAAAAAAGTGGGGTGTTCTATTTAAAAAAACCGCTGATGACGTCAGTATTTGATGATAGGTCACCCTGTATATTAATTTATTATTTGAAAAAACAGTAAATTAAAATAAAAAATAGACCTGTTTCGGGAATTTTCAACAATATTGTTTATTTAGCTAATAATGAATTTATGCGTTACTTTATGGACGCACTGTATAGGGTGTCTCAGTTGGAACCATAGGATTTGAATTTTGTGCCATTTGTGTTTTGTCAAAGATAGGGCGTCAATATTTAACGACTGCCATCTACAAACCATACGACGTCAACATGCCGCGATTAACAGTTCAACAACGAATAGTTTATGTACAACTGTGTTATGAAGTGGGTGATCATTTACAGTTGCATTAAGAAAAATTCTCACAAAATTAGGACAAAATGAAGCTCCTACAGAGTGAACAGTTCGTAACTTAATCAAGAAATTTAAAGAGACGAATTCTGTTATAGATAGGGCAACACCCATACGTCCACATCGTGGTAGATCAGATGAAAATATTGCTGCAATGAGAGAAAGTGTATGGGAGTATCTACGTATAATGATTCAATGTCTTGCAAAACAATTGAATCTGTCAAGAGCCACCACGCATCGGATTTTAAAGGAAGATCTGCATCTGTCAGCATACAAAATTCAGTAGACACAACAATTAAAGGTTACAGACCACTTCGTACATTTGTTAATTGGGTGGTAGAAAAGAAAGAAGGTGATGCTGATTTTTTCAACAAAATTTTGTTCAGCGCTGAAGCACATTTGAAGTAGTCGGTAAACAAAATTGTCGAATTTGGGGTGGTGAAAATCCACATGTTGTTCACGAAAAAGAACATCCACGGAGATGCACCGTTTGGTGCGCGTTTTGGAGTGGTGGAATAATTGGGCCATACTTTGAAAATTGAGCTGGTAATGCTATCACGGTAAATGTCATATAGTTTTTGGTGACTTTTGGTGCTTTGAACGATGATAACTCACGGAGAAACTATTGTACAGGGTTTTTAGACTGCTCAAATTAGAGAGGATAAAATTATATAAAAAGCTTTATGACGAAATCACTGAAAAAAATGTATCGAAGTCCGCAAAAATTTTGAACATTTTTTCCGATGGTTTTCTTATGATTTCTCAAAAACTGCTGATGGTAAAAAATTTCGAATACAAGATCTGAAAACTCCAAACTTGCAAGCTTCAATTTGATATTTTGTTTTTTTTCATCCCTTAATTTTGGTGGCTAGTATAATATAACTTTATTACTACAAAGATATACGTCTTATATCAAGGAGCTTATTAATACACTTATGCAGTCTACTGTATATAATAAAAAACAAAAAAAAAAGTAAATAATAAATTAATACAATAATTTTTAAAGCGAAATTGGCAAATATATTTATGGAAATATATAATATATAATAAATAATATAAGAAATAGAAACGAGTTGTTCATTATTTAAAACAACTCTAAGGCTAAGAATGGTTATGAGAAATTCGCGTGTTTTGATATTTTCAAGTATCAATTAGGTGAAAACATTTCCAGGAAAGCTGGAAATTCAGTCTGCTGAAAATTCAGCTGGAAATCAATCAAAAAATAAATGAATTAAATTTTGTAGTTGGAAAGTATTGCACAGAGAACAAATTTCTGTAAAATTAACATTGTATTACAATCCGTTGAATTTGTAACATAATCGCTGTAGATAAATGTAACTGTGCAATTAAGCAAACAGAAGCAATACCCACCCTGTATTTCAAATAGGGTTGACAATTTATAGTAGAATAGTGACTCGGTGGAAATAGAGAATATCTAGACTTTTATAAGTGGCTTCGCTGTTCTAATCCTAGTCTAAATTAAGAATTTCTCAGTAATTATAAACAAAGAGATTCCTAAATTCATAATAAATATTTCTTATTTTATAAGAAAACTTAATATTTCACCTAATAAGTAAATTTTTAAAAAATTTCAAACAATAACCAGTTTCTAAAAAAATTAAATTATATTATTTGTATAACCGCAACTGCTAGCACAGATTTTGTTAATATTTAATAACATCCCTAAATCTAGCTCAAACTAATTAAATCTCTTCACTGCGAATTATTAAATTCTAAATTATTAAAATAAATAGAAATTTCCACTAAAATTTACATATAAAATAAATTATTATTCAATTTCCAAGCCATAATAAAACTTTACCGTTATAAAAATATAAACATAATTTTAGCTGGCTTCCCTAGAAACTTAAAAAATTTCAATAAAAACTATTGAAAACAATTCATCTTAAGCAATTAAGATCATTATTAAAAACCGTCAATAAACTAAATTTATTCCCCCTAATAAACAATTCAGTTTTATAAAAAAATATATGAACATAAAATGTTATTAATAAAACTTCACTTATTTTTTGGCGATCGCAAGGATAAAAGTGCATTTTGCCTCGACCGGGAATCGAACCCGGCTCTCCCAATTTCCGGTTAGTTGCTCTGACCGCTGAGCTATCGAGGCACACTCATTATCCTTGCTAATGCGCCAGTTTAATTTGTCACTACAGTACTCCCTCTCTAGAGACATGGTTTGTCTCGATACAATTTAACGGAATGTGACCGCGTTCGCCATTCTTACGAACCGTTGTTCGGTAACCCCCGGGACTATAGGGCGATGGATAGGACGGGAATCGAATCCGCGAATTTGAGATGTAAGGGAGGTTGCATATACTGGAATGAATCACATCACGTCGGGGTCACCACTTTGGGGTTAGCACGGATAAAAGTGCATTTTGCCTCGACCGGGAATCGAACCCGGCCCTCCCAATTTCCGGTTGAGTGCTCTGACCGCTGAGCTATCGAGGCACACTCATTATCCTTGCTAATGCGCCAGTTTAATGCGTCACTACAATTTTTTTAAATTATATGAAGTTTAGATTAAATTTTAATCTTAAATAAATTATAATAGTTAATTATTTTTTGTAAAAGAGGAGTGTTTCGCTGATATTTATTAAGAAGTGCAGTCTTATTTTTTTTCAGTACATGGGCATCATATTGTTCAAATATGTTCATCATTCGTTTATTTAGAGGACTTCCAAAGCTAATCGTTATTTAAAGAAATCTAAACCGAATAATTAGAAATACATTAGTTGTAACTAAAATAATTAATTTTCTGCATTCAAACTCTACATTTTGTATATTCTATAAAATGTAAAAATATCTACATTATTAAGTAATCATTGCGTCCCAAATTATCTCTCTTACTTTATTTCTTTTGTTCTTATTTGTGTATAAATGTGATAAATATTCTGATTAAATGAGAAAGATGTTCTTTCTCATTTAACTCGGATACAGACTTTACTTCTCTGAAACTGAACAAACTTTCATTAATTTCAAAATCGTTTCCATTCCAGGGAAGAAATAAAGCGCATAGTTGTGTTTGTGTAAATTCCAGGAGATAATTTACAAGTTTGGCAATAAAAGAACAACAAACGATTTATTTGACGAGCCGAGAAATGCATTATTTGTTGTTGAATAGTCCTAAATATACTTTGAGTTTATGTATCGAAAGTAAACATAGTAAAATATTAATTCGTCGACCCTAGGGTCTTGGTTCAACGTTTTAATGTTTATGTTTTGCTTGCCATTTCACGTATACCGGCTAAGTAATTGAACGAGTAACAATTTTCCTTTTCCCATGTAGATTAATGGGCCTGTTCAGTGGCGGCTCGTGATGAAATGAAACGGGTGTTCTGCACAGGGCCGATCCTAGGGTATTGGCCGCCCGCGTGCAAATTTCAAACGTATCCAAACTACTGGCGCCGTAGGGGCCGTAAAAAAAATTGTGCCGCAGACGAAAATTTTGAAAATTTTCAAGGTCACGCGTTTTCCTGATACTTCAGAATTTTTATGTAAAATCCATTTATACAAAAATATAGACTTTCACAAGAAAAATTTTTGGAATTTAATACCTTTTTGAAGAACATTCATGTTTGCCGTCATATTCCTTGGTTAATAGAAAAGGCTTGTAAGGTGAATTTTCTACTAGAGGGTCTATAACACTTAAAATATTTTCCGAAAGAGTTTCAGCGTCACATTTTGTAGGTTTCAGGTATGTCCAAAAACGTTCAATCGGTTCATCATCGAGAATATATCTTAAAACTACCACTAGCTGAGTTTTTGCAGATATATCAGTTGTTTCGTCTGCCATAACTGCCAAAAATGAAGGTTTGTTAATTTCTTTAATTATTTCTTCATGACATACTTTTAATATACAGTCTAAAAGATCATTTTGTATTTATTTAGAGGTTCCTTTAAATACTGAAGCATTTTGTAGATGCTCGCTTAAAGTTACATCAAGCTCAGCAGAAAAATTTATCAAACTACGAAATATCCCCGGGTTTTGAGAGGTTTCAGCTTCGTCATGTCCTCGCAGCGCCAGTTCAAAGGCCCCACAAAACTTTATGCAGTTTATAATTTTTGACAAAACGTATCTCTTTTTTGTCACATTATCATTATGCTTTTGCACATTTATCCAATAAGCTGAATCTAGCTGCGCTTTAATATTAGTCGTTCCTAATAAAGCTAACTCCATTGTATTATGTAGATGGCTTTTGGAGTTGTCGTGCTTTTTTATTTTTTCAGTTAAGTGCACCAAATCTGTCACCCCTACCTCCGTCCATGCTTTATCACCGCCAAAAAGTAAACAAGGAAAACAAAATAACGCATTTTTTTTTGTTGCACCCACAAATCCAATTGTTCTTCGAATAAATGTCTCTATTAAATTGACGTTTATATGCTTTTCCGCGCTAACACCTGCAGTCTCAATAACAATATCGGGATCGGGCAATGGCCTACCATTGTTTTTTAAATCAATTTTCTCTTCATAAGAGTATTAAAAAATCGCTTCACATGAACTAAATTATAAACTAAATCCATTGTCACTATCACAGTATATAAATATTAATAATTAGTACAATAAATCACTACACAAATTCACAAAACAGTATTTAAAATTTCAAATTAACACGAAATACGAAATAGATACGATTTACGCCCGCCCGAGTAGGAAGGAGTAAACATTCACTGATGTTGCCTTAGCTGGAAAAAATACAGCTCACTGACCGTGTAAATTCGCGCATTTACGAGCGCCAAGTGTGGATTGTCGCGGGAGTTGAGGGGGAGGACGGGTGTGCCGAGCCGTGCTGAGAACTACCTCGTGTGGCCCAGTTCAATGTACCGCGACGCGCTCGCGTAGAGACCCAGATAATTCATCTGGTCTACTACTCAATAGAGGACGGCGGGCAGAATGCGACTTTAACGCAATAATTTGGTTAGCTGCACCAACTAACCAAATTATTTTATTAATAAATTTTAGTAATTATTATGTCGCGAAAATATACAAATATCTAATTTTTTTGACAGTTCTGCAGCTCTGCAGCACCTATACACCATCCGCCCCTGGGCCTGTTGAAACAATGACGGGAATTGTATGTAGACGGCAATATTAATAGGTTTTGCATTTTCAAGTGAATTTACTATATGGGTGTGGACTGTCTACTTTCCGCAGACCATGCATTCGTTACATAAAATGTGAACGAGACCAGTGTCGGCTGGTTAAAGTGGACGGGGCATCTTAAGCCTAATACTTGCTTTGTCGAGATGTCATTTTCATTTAATATACCTACTCATGGACAAAATTAACGCATCCGCAATACTTTTCATAATTTCTTATAATTTTTCAAAGTTTTAAATGCTTAAACATTTTATGTAGGTGGCCTAGGATGTCCTTTGTCACTACCCATAAACAGTTGCAATTGTTTGACAAATGTAAAGTAACATTTTGTAATTGTTTGTTGATAATACATTTAACGCTATTTAAAGTGATTTGCAAAAGGCAATAAATTCAGTTGCTCTAGTGATTTTTTCTTTAAATTCAGTGTCTTAAACTGAATGAAGTATTTTATCCAATACATTTAGAGCAGAAGAAATAAATCGTCCACGCAGCTGAAGAGAATGTGAAACAGTGAAAGCAACTCTGGTTAACGAGGGACGTAGCCAGCGATATGCGGCTAATTGTTAGGAGGTAGACAATCAACAATTAGTCGAACAGTTAAATGTTCCAATGAACTTGGAATTCATTGTAGAACCCCAGGACAAGGTCGCAAGTAAGAAGGCTACAGATGCAAGAGATGAGCGATATCTTATGCAAGTCATCTTAAGAAACTTGTATTCTACCAGTTTAGAGCTAAGCAGAATCCTAGCAGCAGCTCAGAATATAGCAATTTCTGGATGAATGGTCAGGAGAAGGCTAAATGAAGGATGATTGGACAGTAGAGAACATAGATATACTAGATTGCGTTTTGCAAGAGAATTGCACGTAAGTTGGACCATTGACGACTGAAAGCGAGCTCTCTTTTCAGAATTTTGAGGAATCTATGAGAAACGACGCAGTCAAAACTATTAAAGGCTAGGACGATTTACTCTAGGTACTAATCCATCTGGATTAGGGCAACTGTGTTCTGTGCAAATAGTTTCTTGGGGGCCAATCTTCATCGATTGGCATTAAATCCTCATTCTATCTTACTAGCATAGAGGGTATCACATTGGAGAAGGTGAAGACATTCCAGCGTGCAAATTATATGATGGTACTTAATGTCTTCAGTATTACGGGTAAAGCAATGAAGAAGATGAAGAATAACCGTATGGTATGTTCCCATATTCTTTAATAATATAATCTATCTAATAAATGCTTTTGGTTCAGTAATAACTTCTTGCAATGAAGAAGTATTTTCTTCGTTGTAAGAAAGAAGAAAAAGAGCTATGGAATATGTTTCAATGATAAGGAAACATCATTACAACGTATTCCTTCTGACAGATATGCTAGTTATTTAGACTGAAGTATTATGCTACTATGTTGGTAAAATGAAGTTCCTACACAATTCTTGATTTTGAAAGAATTCTTGCTCTTGATTCTCAAATTTTCTCTATATACCATTTTCCTGTGGTTAATATTAGTCCACGGCCACACTAACTACACACAGGCCTAAAAATTTTGACATTTTGAAAGTTGATTTGGGTTTTATAAGTGAATTATTTACGCTGATTTCATATCTACCTTCCGTTTTTGCCCCTCACGTAATGTTTTTGATCAACTGAAGTCAGAATAAATTAAAAACTAAAGGAAAAATTACATTTTAATAAACACTAAAAAACAGTAAAAAGCAACAACACTATTTGTGTTTAGAGTCTTTAATTTTTTTTCTTTGAAAATATCTCCCTTTTTAACAAAAAATTCGTTTTGTAGTCTTTCTTGTGTAATTATTCGTTGAATGTTCTCTTTTCATCATCCAGAAGTAATCTGCCATCATCGCCACATCCCATCGACCCTAGTACCTCCTTTCCATGTCCTTTATGTCTTGATGGAACCTTTCACCTTGTTCCTCACTAACAGCACCAAGATTTTCTGGAAAGTGGTCCAGATGAGCATGCAGAAAATGAATTGAGAGCATGTAGAAAATGAACTTGCAACTTCATTCAAGCTGACTGGTTTTTCTGTAATAGGGATATCTGGTCCATGTGCAACCGATCTAATGGCGGATGGAACATTAGGATATATTATATTTTTAAGGTTCTTGGTGTTGCATCCACTTACTTTATTAAACATTATTTGTAGGTTCTCTCCAATCCATTGGTATACCAAAAGGAAGAGATTTCCTTGTTCCATTACTTCAATGCCTTAATCCCTCTTCACATACTTTACACATGATATGGGGCGAAGAGAGAGTTTATCCTGATTTCCAAGCTTAATTTTAAAGTACGAGTAATATCGTTTTTCTAATAGTGGTGTAATAAATATTACGCTTAAACTTTTTTACAACAAAACAGCCACGAACATAAAATATGTTTGGTGTATTTTTGCAACTTCTAGGCATGTTTTAAACAAAATAAAAACACACGACGTGATGTCACGAGTAAACGTACACACATTAAAAACGTACTACAGCGACTATGTAAATACTCGAATAGTATGAAACCGGAATGTTCCCACCGGCCAACTCTGTTTCGGTAAATTCCCCACACCTGTGTGTACATTTCAAATCAATTAAACACAGGGATGCCGCAAAGATGGAGGCAAAGTTTAATTTTATAGAACCTCGGTCTTAAAAACTACAAATTATTGTGCAGTACCTATACATTTACCAATACTGGTGCGCGATGGAAACAAAAAAACAGTGTTCCTGTAGTTCATGGTATGTAATTAAGTCACAAAATCTTTGTTGGCCTGTGTTATTCTACTCTAATATTATTTCTATACTAACTTTTTTAACGCTATGGAGTTTTTTGTTTTTTTTTTTACTAAAGCTCTGGCTACGCCCTGAGTCAAAGCTTGAAAATGACTTAAATTTTCATTTACGTAAACGCCCACGATTAAAATATAAACAGGTGTTTTACCGAGTTAATATTTGCGGTGGATATTTTTAACGTCTGTATTATTTATATATACAAAATATGTATTCAGACACTGGCCCGTTTTATTTATATGTTTGGCCTTGGTATTTTGGAATTTCCGTAAACCATCAAAGCCCCTGGCTTCAGAGTTGGCATCTTCTTTTCACGAAAAGAAAATGCCAACCCTTAGCCTGTCAACAAAATTAGAAGTGAGTTAGAATCATGAATCATCATGGCTGATTATACATCTACAGCTGAAAATAGAAAATTGCCAACGATCGAATAAAGGCAGACTTTATTTCAGGTAGAGGAAACTCGTGACAGTTCTTAAGGTACTTTTCCTGATAAGAGTGAATGGTAAACATTTTGCTGAAAGTTCTTCACAGTAATTTTATAGAATAAACTAAAATTGTTCCGTAAAAATAGAAGAAGACAGGTAAAGTCGCAAGATTCAGCTAGATTCCATGATTTTACTTCCTATAATTCTTTCTTGTGGCTAAATTACCTCAGTAATAATCATTTGAACACCACATCCATTTAAATTTCAATCAAGAACTACTAAAACTTTTTACCTAAATTACCAAATACCAGATATTCGAAGTTCTCTTACATTCTTTATTAGCTAATACCAAATAGCACATTTCAATTTTACTTAGCTTTACCCGGTGTTGTAAAGTTTGAAATTTGTTTTGAGTTGTGCGAATATTTAGAATTTTTTTTATTTAATAATATTTATCTTGCCTTAAGACGTTCAGATATTTTGTTGAAAATAAGGGCAAAGGTCGAAATAATGTATAATTTCAAGATATCAAAACAAATATCTTAACTTCTTGGGCGCTGGTTTGTTTACAGATGCTCATGTCACGAGAGGCCACCAGACGGGACACTCAATAATGAGGCGAGGAAATTCAGCGGCATTGCAGTGAAATACTACAAGGTTAAGATTTAGTAACTATGGCCGTCCGATTTGCACTAGTAGTACCTAAAATAACTACGAGGTCTGATCAAAAAGTACGGTGAAGGAATTTTTATAGCAGAAACTGCTGACTCTACATCTGTATGAAATAATGCGTCCGATGGCCTGATGCTTTGAAATAGTGTCAATTTTGAACAAGTTGTGACTTGTCAATTGGCTTCCAGAGTCGGAAGAGCGAGGCCGTGTTTACCGTGGCTGTCGCGCATCATGATTTTCGACCAACGTATTAACATTAAGTTTTGTTTTAAATTGCAAAAAAATGCCAAAGAATCTCATGAAATGCTAAAATCTGGCGGTGGCGGCTCTGAAGATTATTTACAAATGGTATGAGCGATTCTTTACGAATGGTACGTCGGGACGTCCTTCGACCTCAAGCCGAAAATATTGCAAAAGTGGGAAAAATGATTCGTTCAAACAGACGATCGACTATTCGAGAGATTAGCGAAAAACTGAACATCTGGTACAGACCAATGGCTTCCTTCTTTATCACAACGCGCCATACCACACCTCGCTTCTGATTCGCGAGTTTTTGGCTGAAAAAAGGGTTCCTGTCTGTCCATATCCATCTTACTCTCCGGATTTAGCTCTCATGGGAATTCTGGTTATTTCCAAAAATCAAAGCTATGTTAAAAGGAAAACGTTTTAACAGCATTCTCGACATTGAGAAGGCCACACCGGAGCAGCTGCAGGCCTTTCCGAAAGAAGCCTTCCAGAAATGCGTCCAATCATGGAAACAACGTTGGAATAATTGCATTGCCAGTCAAGGACAGTACTTTGAAAGAGATTAGTTCAAATTTGAAGTAAGCTTATTACTTTGTTCATAATAATATTATTCGCCGTATTTTTTGATCAGCCCTCGTATATTATTGTCTGTCATGTCTTCCTAAAATCTTCGTTTATGTTGTTCTTACCTTCTTCTTGGTCATAGAGTTATTGGCATAGATTTGTGGCACTCAGAGACGCTAAATATATCGTTATTAAGCTGATAAAGCAGGTCACTAATGTGTAATAAAAATAGGACTGGGAACCATATTGATCCTTGAGGGACTCCACAGTCGGTAAGACGTTACCGGATAATTACATTACGTTTAGGGTAATATGATTTCGGATAGTTACCATAAACAACGGTTTACAGAGAGTTTCTCCTGATAAAGCATGTATTGACAAGCCCATTTGAGCGCGGAAGCCAAAATGTCAGAAAATAAATCGGAACACTTTTTAAGAATAATGGTCCGATAAATCCCTGGAATCTGTAGTGGAAATCAAATTGGGGTCAATACGACAATCTTGGAGTCTTCACTCTATTTCCTATCAACACAATTAAGTTCGGTTAAATAAAGAGATTTCTGTAGAAGAACAAACAATTCGTACAAACGTGTACAAACATACACACAACTCATGAAAGTGCCGCTTATCTGTCGAAGCAATGTACCGACCGGATTTATATTGTTGGTAATCTTATCAGAGGCGAGCCACAACAGTAACAGAAATAAAACATTCGCGTGAAACAACTTGTGTAGAACACATATTATTGTGCAGCAAATGAGTAAATATGATAATCTGTTTGTTTGGCCTGTACGTGACGGAGAAAGAGCGAGGGCCTTGCGGCACTGAAACTGTTACGGAAATACATATGCAGTTTTTATTCATATACAGTGGTTCGTATGGCAATGAATAAATTCGTTCAAAATTTAAGGAATAACTTTTGGGGAAAAACTCTCACAGCCGTGAAGTTTTATTTTAGTTGCGCATGTTTTGAAATATTAGTAATACATACAGGGTGATTCGCGTAGGAGGTATGATGACGTCGGTATTTTTTAATAATAACCCCCTTTTTTATTACGGCATGTGAAACAGGACATTTTTTACATACTCTACGGTAATAATTATTGGGTTGCCCAAAAAGTTTTTTCGGTTTTTCGAGTTAACCATTTACGTCACGGCTTATGATATCATGCGCACAGCAGGCTGCAGCCTTCAAGCCTCCCTATTTAACCCTGATATTTAACTGTTGTTTACTGCCGTTATACTCGTGAACTTGTTTTATTATTGTTGTGTGTGAGCTTAATTGAGAATGAGTGAAACCGAGCATTTTAGGCATGTGATGCTTTTTTATTTTAAAAAAGGCAAAAGAGCCGCCGCAGATTGTGTTCTGTGTACGGCAAAAATGTTATTCAAGATCGAACGTGTCAAAAGTGGTTTTTCCCTCACGGACGCCCCATAGTCAGGTTGACCTAAAGAAGTTCCCGAGCATTTACGAGCCTTAGTTGGGGCAAATCTTCGCCAAACCATACGTGAGCTTGCAGAAAAAAATCGGGACGTCAAAATGTAGTGTACAGGATCACCTTAAAGAACTTGGGTTTGTCATTAGAGTCGCTGTTTGGGTGGGTCCCTCACGAACTTAGCGAATCCAATTTAATGAATCGCATCAACATCTGCTATATGTTAAGGATTCGTCAACGTAGCGATCCCTTTTTGAGAAATATGGTTACTGGAGATGAAAAGTGGATCATTTACGATAATATCAGTCGAAAAAGATCGCGGGGAAAGTCCGGTAAACCTTCTCAATCCACACCAGAGGCGGGGGTTCACCCCAGGAAAGTTTTGTTGTTCATCTGGTGGGATTTCAAAGGAATCATTTATTTCAAGCTACTGCCGAGGAACGAAACAATAAATTCGAACGTTTACTGCGAACAACTACAAAAATTAAGCCAAGCCATACAGAAAAAGCGCCCAGAACTTGTAAATCGTAAGAAGGTCGTCGTCTTCCATCACGACAACGCTCGACCTCACACTTTTCTGCAGACCTGGAAGAAATTGTTGGAGTTACAGTGGGATGTTTTACCGCATCCACCGTATACTCCAGACCTCGCGCCCTCGAATTTTCACCTATTTCGCTCCATGCATAACAGTTTACGAAACTTAACATTTGCCAATGACGAGGAAGTCAGAAATCATTTAAAAACGTTTTTTGCGAGTAAACCACAAAGTTTTTATGAAAATGGTATTATGAAGCTTACTGAGAAATGGGAGAAAGTAATGGAAAATGGAAGAACGTCCATTATTGATTAAAATAATTTGTAATAACTATAATGTTAATAATAAATACTTATGAAAAAACTGAACGAATTTTTTGGACAACCCGATATATTAGTGTGTGTATAAGTTAAGTAAGAAATGAAGAAAAACGATGGTGCAATTTCAAAACACTAAATTTAAAGGCAATGATTATTTAAAAAATCAACTAAATCAAATGTTAAAATTGCGCACCGTTGGCTGCCTGACAGTAGTCAAGTCGATTAACAAATTATTTTTTAACCTTGTCAATAACTTCAGGAGGTGTACGTTGTATTTCCCGATGACTTCTTGTTTTTAAATCTTCTAAATTGTCAGCCTAGTAACGCATACTTTGCTTCTTAAAAGCTCCCGCAAAAAGTAATATAAGGGTGTCAAATCTGGTGATCTGGCTGGCCACGCGATCGGCCCCTTCTCCCTATCCAACGATTTGTGAAAGTTCATCTAACTAGGTTAACCATCTTGTTGGAAAAAATTCAAGAAAAATAGTAACAGATTGTAAGTATTAGGCCTCCTATTAATATGTAAATAATTTTAATTTTAAATAGATTCTGTTGTAATTCATCCTTAAGGAATATAAACACACTTTTCATAATGGTTATACAGGGTGGTGATATTCATTTGTTCATAGTTTTGACAGTTTTTTCAAAACCTTTTGATACGGAATTATATCAAAATTTCGTATATATTTTACTCAAGAATAATAGTATAAACTCAACTCAAAATATATATTCAAGCATAAATAAACAATAAGCAGTATCCAGCAGTGCTATGCCACATACTTTGCATTAATGCTTTGTATAATCCTTTCCATGTTTTATGTCATAAAATACGAAAATAAGGGAGAAAACGTAAATAGTGTAGAAGTTGGAAATTAACGCAAATTGTTAGATCAAGACAAACTATTAAAAATATATTAATTTTTATAGATATAAAATTATATTTTATATCTATATAAGGGTGATATAAACTAAGACGGGCGTTTTTCATTTTATGGCCACCTTTGATAACATTTCTTGATGTTTCACTGTTAAAATATATTTGTGATACCCTGTATAAGTATATTACTCATATAATGATGGAGTGCATATCGATGACGACTTCTAAATATTTACGTCTATAGTATATTTCATCGCTATTTGCCAAATAAAAATCTCAAAACATACCGTGGCTTGTAATTATGGCTAGGCTCAGGTAGACTGTTCCGTCTATCGGCAAGATAAGAGAGTTTTTTATTTGGCAGATAGCAATAAAATGAATAGTACAGCTCTACAACCACGGTTATGATTTTTTTTTGTTTTTAATTTCATCGGTTTCCATCAAAGAAACATTTAAAATAAATTATTTCCTCAAAATAAACGGCACAGAATGTATGAATGATTTTTTTTATGGCAGAGTGACGTTGCAGATTTATTTCCCACTTGGCCGTGGTCCAAATTCCTGCGACACATGCGAGGTTAACCCACTGTACTTATTCGAAAATAATATAAATTTCATGTCAAAAACATAAAATTTAGTGTTATTTAGACGCGCACGAGAAACCTATACGTTTGCTATCGTTTGTAATGGTCCGTGGATTATAATTTTGTAACAGTTGGTCCGTAATAGTTGACTGTTGGCAACTATTGATTAAATATTTTTGCGATGTAAAATTTTATTTAATCAATATTCTTAATTAAAATGTCACTCTTATGTTGGATATCATACTATGTCAATTAATAAGGATTTTTATCATATAAATACTATTTATATTAAGGAATCTAATGGAATAAAGTATGGACAACGAGGTGGCCATTTCATAGATCTGCGTTGATCTATTAATGATTGTATGCCCAAAATGTTTACAAGCCTCATTAGGAAACTCTTTTGTCTTTAAGGTGTTACTTAAAACCAATTTTATCAATTTAAAAAATTCATTTCTTGTTGGTTCTACGAGATGACTAGAATTTTTTGATAACCTTTCAATAATTGGAGTAAATTTGATTGCAGGTATTGAGATTTTTTAAGTGTACTTTTTGAGTTTTTTTTAAAATTAATCTCTTGTAAACTCCTTCACGAACAGCTTCGACTTTGAGTTTGGATGTTGCTTAGGTAATTTATATGGTGCTTCAATTTCTTTTAATGTTAACTCCTCTTGAATTTTCTATATCATGAAAAAATTAATCTCAATCCTAATTAACTATACACCATATTTTAACACCGCAATATGCGAAAGTGGTTAATTCGATGAGTACCCAAAGTAGGCTGATTTCGAAATTCATACCTACCTAGAAACCCTTTGGAGATTCAGAGCAAATCCGCGCGATTGAATTTGTCTGCTTCTCTTACGTCCATACGAATTTTTTTCAGATTTTTTTCTCGATAAATCATTTTTTAATTGAAAAAAGTCGATGGACGTAGTAAAAGGTGGTCCAACCAAAACGCACGATGTTAATTGTAAATAAAACAAAAAGTTTTCAGAGAATTATCTTAATATATTTTATAATGATAGAACGATCTATGACAATTATGTATGAAACAAAATATCGGCCAAATGCTCGCCACGGCTTCGGTGGCATACCTCTATCCGATGGTCCATATTTTCAATGACTGAGACATAATTGAGGTTCAATGTCGTTAATGTGCCGAATTATCTCATCCTTTAGTTCTTGAATTGTTCTTGGCTTATTGACGTATACTTTTTCTTTTAAATATCCCCAAAGAAAGAAGTCCAACGGTGTCAAATCACATGATCGTGGCGGCCAATTAACATCGGCACGACGTGAGATAACACGGCCATTGAATTTCTCGCGCAAAAATGCCATTGTTTCGTTGGCTGTGTGGCAAGTGGCACCATCCTGTTGGAACCACATATCGTTCAGGTCCATATCCTCAATTTCTGGCCACAAGAAGTCCGTTATCATCTCGCGATAGCGAACACCATTCACGGTAACTGCTTGGCCGTCCTCATTTTCGAAGATGTACGGCCCGATGACGCCGCCAGCCCATAAACCGCACCGAACAGTCACTCTTTGTGGATGCATCGGCTTTTCAACAATCACTCGTGGATTCTCATTTGCCCAAATGCGGCAATTCTGCTTGTTAACGAATCCACTGAGGTGAAAGTGTGCCTCGCTGAAGATGATTTTCTTTGTAAAGTCTGTTCAACCAACCATTCGGCGTATTGACGACGCTTGAAATGGTCAGTAGGCTTCAGCTCTTGAGTCAATTGAACCTTGTAAGCGTGTGAATTCAAATCTTTATTCAAAATTCGCATCAGTGATGTTCGTGAGATGTTCAATTGTTGGACACGACGACGAGTCGAGGTTGACGGCTCTTCTGCTACACTATCGCGAACAACAGCAATGTTTTCCGCAGAACGAACTGGGCGAGCATGCACAGGTGTTTTCACATTTCCTACAGACCCGGTTTGCTGAAATTTGCGCACAATTCTCCCGATTGTGGACACATTTGGTCGATTATGCTGACCAAAAAAGTCACGAAGTGCACGAAATGCATTTTGATTTGAACGCCCATTTTCGTAAAAGGCTTCAACAATATTAACGCGCTGCTCAATTGTGTACCTCTCCATGGTTGAATTTGTCAAACACTGAAACAAAGAAACGTCAAATTAAGTTGGGCAAAAAACTTGACGTTAAGGTGTGACTCACAATTAACATCATGCATTATGGTTGGACCACCCGCTATATTTCCATTATGGAAGATATTTAAATGATACTGACCATTCACATAATTTTGGCGATGTGGTCAGATATATATGATGTGTCTAAATTGTTCTGTATGTGTGTAAAATCTTGTAATGGAATTAATAAAATAAGTTACAGCTTTTCTTTTACCGTTATTTTAATTAACTGCACACACCTCCCGGGGAACGAACCAAATCCCTAAATCATCCTCACGATATCATTTTTACAAATTAAATAGGCCACTATTACAATGGCTGGTCGATATTCTCCCAGTCAAAATGCCGTTCACCTTGGACGGAACGAATTGCTGCAATTAAGGAGTTAACAAAAAAAAACCTGAGAGAACAACATTTATGTGGATCGTCAGGTAGTCTGTGAACGAGAATCGTTCTTATATTTTTTACTCGACTTAAATTCCAAGAAAGACCTATCATTAAATCTAGATTTAGGCCTTAACAATGCTCAAGTTAGCCAATACAGCGAGCACTTAAGAAGTGCTGTCTTACCAACTAATTTAGTTATTGGGAAATTGTTTCTTGCGGATTGTAATGTTAGTAGTAGTTTGGGATTTAATATTGTATTTGAAGATGTAGATAGTTTCAATATTTACCGGATTGAATCTGGATGATAGTAACAATACACGTCACCTAGGAAACGTTCCTAAGTATACAGTGACGGTCAGAAAATTCGTACCAAGGTATAAAAATACACGAATATTTTGTACCTACATCTCCTTTGCTCCAATACCACTCTGTGGCAATGTTTTGGTAATAATAACAAAACTGTTAATGTTGGATTAATAACAAAACAAATGTTAACGGAGCTACACACCTCCTGTAAATGTAAAAATCTGTACATTTATCTGAACTTAGGTGTGTAGGCTACGTTCAGTTTTCGCCTCAGTTCAGTTCCATCCGATTTTTCTTCAGTTCTCTCCTCACTTTCGACAGGTTTGGTTCAAAAGGCGTTAAAAATAAATATGGGTGACAGAAAAATAAGAGCCGCAGTTTGTTATATACCAGGTATGTAAAATGAAACCGGAATTTGCCCATAGATGCTAATGTAGTTACCGTCATACCGCGTCATTGGCGCCATTTTCTTGTTTTCACATCTGATAAAGGGTTTTATCTCACAATAATAGAAGTTTCATACAACAAAATCGTTTTTCATAGCGCTGAACATGTCGAATTTTGTGCCTGGAAGCAACGATTTGAGGACAGCATTGATTTTCTGTTACCATTTGAAGAAAACTACTGCAGAATCGCATCGAATGCTTGTCGAAGCCTACGGTGAGCATGCTCTTGGTAAATCATAGTCCTTTGAGTGGTTTAAATAATTCAAAAATGCAAAACGCAATTTTGACGTGAGAAACGAAGAACATTGACTACAAGGCCAAATCGCTATGGACGGAAGACAATGCTCTGTGTTTGGTGGGATCAGAAGGGTGTGATCTATTATGAGCTATTAAAACCCGGCCAAACAATTAATGCTGAACGCTATCGACAAGAAATGATCGATTTGAATCAAGCTTTGCGCTAAAACGACCAGAATATCAAAAAATGCAACACAAAGTGATTTTGTTTCATGATAATGCGCCATCACACACAGCAAAGCCGGTCAAGAAAGCGATTGAGGCGTTTACTTGGGAAATACTTTCTCATGCGGCTTACTCACCAGACTTGGCTCCGTCCTATTACAACTTATTTGCATCGATGGGACACGCATTTGCTGAGCAGCGCTTCATTTCTTACGAAAATGGCTCGATGACTGGTTTCCCTCAAAAGAACAACAACTTTTTTGATGTGGAACCCGAAAATTATCAGAGAGATGGGAAAATGAATAGCTAGAAGTAGGTAATACATCGAATAATATATTTTTTATAATTTTCATACAATAAACGTGTCTTTTCTATACAAAAAATTCCTGTTTCATATTAACATATCTGGTAATGGCAGCTGTGTTGCTAGAAGAAGAAGGAACAAACGCCGTGAACGTTGTTGCTAAGATTGGCATAAACGCCAATAGCGCATCTTGTTCGAAGCCGTGGTCATCATGTACATAAACAGGACGTCAACTGAACAAACTGCATGAACTGCGCAGATTATCGTTACAAGAGAGGGTCCAAATGCGCAGATTTTTCATCTGCGTAAATACCGGTCTAAACTGCGCAGTTCACAGAGCTTATCGCTCAGGCAAGACGTCACATCTGATGGCACACCTTTCTACGCATCTGATGGCTCAGATGTGGAAAGGTGTGTAGCCTCCTTTAGTGTTTCTTTACACGCATCTAGCAGGCAGTTATAAACATGAATTTTGATTTCTTATTGATTTTTTTGCCCCTACAAATATTTTAAAATCCAAAGTCAAGACGTTTATTGATTTCTCGGTATTTTTACCACTTAACTTTACATTATTCACATTTTATTATTTCATTAAAACGCTGTTTCATATATTAAAGGAGCTTGCATTTGTATTTTTTATATTTTCCCTACTAGCCATCCAAAACAAGACACGGTACATTTTCTGTATGTCTGTAACCTTAATAGGGACGACCACTAATAGAGAAACAAACACTTTCATTGATGCTATACACAAAAGTTGTCCCGCATAATTATTTAAATTTTCTATTCTTATGCAATGTCCTATACTACTCACATTTTTAACTGAATGGTAACAGGTTTGGAATGTTAAAGTCACCTCTGAATGAAACACGTAATCCCCTTTTTTTTTTATTGCATAATCAACAGCTTTAGTCACTTTTTGGTAAATACAAATATTGTAACAGGTATTGCGTCTTTAAGGCGCGTTATCTCTACCAAACTAAATAATGCTGCATTTATTTTATTTGTTTTAGAATTACCCTTGCCTTAGTTAACTTTTGAAATGTTTGTTTTCGTATTATAGGAGTTACATAGGATTGTGCTAGAACCAGGTTAATTTTGTAAAAACCGACAGATAATTGATGAATGTGTAAATATATTAAGGGGGTGTTCCGAACACGTGACATTGCGTGAGAGAGTTTTCATTGTTAAAGTAATTTTTATAATCTTATACAGACCTGGCAAATGCAAATCTTGAATGGACTACTTACATGTGGTAGAAAAGAACAGCAATAGAAAAATTCTAGGATGTTTTAGAAGGAAGCAACTTTTATCTACATCGTTATCACTAATGGTTTTTGCTAGACACTATCGAGGTGCTAATGTGTATCAGGGACTAATGTAGATATGAAACAGGAATTTGCCCATGGATGGCCTAGCTGCTAATGTAGTTACTGTCATACTGCGTCATTGGCGCCGTTTTATTGTTTTCACATCTGATAAAGGTTTTTATCTCACGATAATACAAGTTTCATACAACCTACATTGTTTTTAATAGCATTGAACATGAAATTTTGTGCCTGGAAACTACGATTTGCGGACAGCATTGATTTGCTGTTACCACTTGAAGAAAATTGCTGCAGAATCCCATCGAATGCTTGTCGAAGCCTATACTGAGCATGCTCTTGGTAAATCACTGTGCTTTGAGTGGTTTAAAAAATTCAAAAGTGGCAATTTTGAATTGTGGGAAAAACGTAGAAGACCACTGAAAATGTTTGAAGATAGAGAATTGCAAGCATTGTTGGATGAGAATAACGCTCAAACGCAACAAGAACTCGCGGATCAATTAAATGTGACGCAAGAAGCCGTCTCCATACCTTTTAAAGCCATGGGAAAGATCTAGAGGATGGAAAAATGGGTTCTACATGAACTGAATGAAAGACAGCAGGAAAACGGAAAAACCATTTGTGAAATGCTTCTCGCCAGATATAAGAGAAAGTAATTTCTTCATCAAATTGTGACTGGCGACGAAGAGAGGATATACTTCGAGAATTCTAAGTGTAAAAGATCATGGGTAATTCCAGGCGAATCATCGACATCAACTGCAAGGCCAAGCCGCTATGGACAGCAGACAATGCTCTGTGTTTGGTGGAATCGGAAGGGTGTTGTTTATTATGAGCTGCTAAAGCCTGGCCAAACCGTTAATACTGAACGATACCGACAACAAATGATCGATTTGAATCAAGCTTTGCGTGAAAAACGACCGGAATATCAAAAAGGACAACACAAAGTGATTTTGCTTCATGATAATGCGCAAACCCTGTCAAGGAAACGATTGAGGCGTTTAGTTGGGAAATAGTTTCGCTTGCGGCTTACTCACCAGACTTGGCTCCGTCTGATTACTACTTATTTGCATCGATGGGACACGCACTTGGTGAGCAGGGCTTCACTTCTTACAACAATGTACGAATCTAGATCGATGACTGGTTTGCCTCAAAAGTACAAGAATTTTTTTAACATGAAATACACAAATTGTCAGAGAGATGGGAAAAATGTATAGTTAGCAATGGGCAATACTTTGAATAAAATATTTTCTATCATTTTCATACAATAAACGTATATTTTCTATACAAAAAATTGCTGTTTCGTATCTACATACCCTGGTAAACAATAGAGCGCCGGGGATGCACATGGTAACAGCGGGAATGGCTATCAGCATATTGTAGTGGCGACAATTATTTAACATGCGCAGTTTTGTTTTATGTCTTTCAAACAATTTTCCAATATCACATCTATGTAAAAAACATCATCTCCTTTGCCGTCGGTATTTTTTATCGTAAATTCGATTTTGCAGATTTATTGTATTAATTTCCGGTGAATGAAATGTCTTGATAGTCGGGTTTTGTAGTTTTCCTGAGCGCGTTTATTCCCGTCTATTTAGAAGCTGCCACGTATCGATCTGCAATCCCTTATAGTTTGATATTTAACGGCGATATGTGAGGCTGGGTATAAATTATTTATGAAGTCGAAAAGACTCGTAAAATAATGGTGGGAATTTAATTACGTTGTCGGATGATGTTGATCGGATATGAAATTGTGGTTAAATGGCAAACCAATGGGATATTAAATTTATAATGAATGTTAGTAATTTTTTATGTATATAATCGGTAACCCTATCTACTCGAAGGTGTAGGGTATGTAGCATCATTTCCGTTGCTTCAGTTTGATATTCGTATCTGCTATTTTCGTTTGTCTTGTGCCATGTTTCTTGCTTCCTGTATTGTAATTTTTCTGTCTGACGCCAAACATACTACGTTTTAATCCCGAGTTTTTACAGGTCGTCCTCTGTCGTTTTGTTTTCCACATCTTAACTTGTCTGTCCATCTCATGTCCAAACCATTTCATTTGATTTATTTCTATTGTCTTTACTACAAGTTCTATTAAACATTCCCTGATGTGATTATAAATTCATCAACTCTGAAAAGAATAATCGAAAAATTGGAAAGTACTGGTTTAGTTATTGATGTGAAACACACGACACGAACTCGTAGTGGTCGTTCAGAACAAAACATCACGGCAGTTCGCGAGAGTGTGACCGAAAGCCCAGGAACCTCGATTCGTCATCGTGCATAAGAATTGGACGTTACAACAGCCACTCTTCACTCTTCATCGTATTCTTGCTACAGATTTGCCTCTCCATGTTTACAAAGTCCAACTGACTCAACAACTTCTGCCAACAGATCATGCACAACGAAGAGGGTTCACCAATTGGATCATTGAACAGCAAGAAGTGAATGCCGATATTGTGGACAAAATCATCTTCAGCGACAAGGCCCATTTTTACTTTACCTTGATGGCTTCATTAACAGACAAAATTGCCGTATTTGGAGCTCAGAAAATCCATTAACGATCATGAGAAACAAATGCATCCCCAACGTGTCACTGTTTAGTGTCTCCATTGTGGTCTAAAGGAATCATTGAACCATTTTTCTTTGAAAACGAGTCAGGTAGTGCATTAACGGCAAATGACGAACGTTATCGTGACATGATAATCCAGTTCTTTATGCCTCAAGTGGAAGATATTCCTCTTAAACACATGTAGTTTCAGTAGCGTGCCATTTGCCATAGTACCCGTGAAACATTGATGGTCTTGCACGAGTCTTTGCAAGTGTCATCTCCCGTTTTGGTAACCACAATGGGCCGCCACTATCTTGCGCTATAACACCTATGGACTATTTTTTCTGTGGGGTTCTCTCAAGTCTCAGAATTACGCGAACAAGCCCACAACAACCTAAACATTGGAGGCTGAAATTGATGGCTATACCAACAAAATTCCGCCACGTTTATGCAAAAGCGTTATTGAATATTTCGCCAGAAGAGCCTCAATTGTCCAATTTGGTCTACTAATATCAGTGGCGAAGCGTCGATTTAAGCTGAGGGTAGGCTGTCCTGAATTAGACAGAGGAGGGGGGCTGCTCATTTTTAATGCTATATATATATATTGAATAGTTAAATCGCAAAAACAACTTACCTACATTTTTTTGTATATCAATTCCATTTTCCGCGTTTTTTTTTCTGACCGATCAGGCTATCTAAATTGCATATCATTTTTCGCATGCTCTCCTCTCCCCTCCATACACCGCGGATCTTTATAAGGCGGTAGAGAGCAAGGATTGTATAAGGAGTTCTTGGGTAGAGAGTCAGTCCAGACTCTCAGTGCGCATGCCTGCCAAGGGTTGCGCGCTGCCGGTTGCCGGCATGCTGGCGCTTTAGTTTAAATGGAAATAGGTATGATAATATGAATAGAAAATGTATATCATTCTGGCAAAGGCAAGTGGCAATATAAAAACGGGGCCTACCATCTAAAATATATAGGGTAGGCTGCGCCTTACAGCCTTAATCTACAGGTTTGTTTGTTCGCAAGCTATTTAATAAAAACATCGCCTCGTCCGAGTAGTAACTTTGAATTTCTTAAAAAATGAGAATGCACTACAATACATGTATTATCTACAATAATGAATTTGATTCGAATTTAATCCACACCGTATATGCTTATCTCAATAATAAAAGAGATTATAACCGAATTTGTGCATAGCCTTTCAAATTACTCGTGTATATTTGTGAATTTTAACACATGACATTGTAGATGATATAAGAACCAAACAACTCGTATGGTACGGGCATGTTCAGCGAATGCCAAATGACAGAATACCCAAAAAAATTCTAAACTGGAAACCACAAGGAAGAAGAAGGCGAGGAAGACCACGAAAAAGCTGGAGAGAGGGCATTGATAATGAAATTCGGGAGGGAGGTCTGGACGAGGACATGTGGAGAAATAGATAGGAATGGAGATTAGGAATCGGAAGACGGCGAAGGACGTTATAAACCGATATGATGATGATGTTTGTGAATCTTACATACGTACATATGTACGTGTCTAAATTTACAATTACAGTGTTATTTTAAAGTTCTATTAAAGCAGATACGCATGAAACGAGTCTGAAATACCGCTTGGTAATGAACAATTTGGCGACAGTCCAGGGGACATCAACTTGACATGGTTATCGAACGTGCGGGTACAAGTCCACATATTTCATTCGACTGCGATTTTCTTGTTCGTCCCAGATACCTAATTTTAATAGTAAATATGTCCCTGCCAAATATATATGACGGGAAAACTAATCTGAAATGCATTTTACCTTGTGGTAGACGCATCCGAGTGCCTATGAACAGACGATATTCCTCTAGTACTATTTATAAAGTTGTAAATAGTTGCCATACAAAGACCCGAGTAATTGCATAGATTCCAGACGTTCAATTACCCGATCTGGTCCCGCTTTATGGCTCGTTTAATGTTTGAGACATTACATATACGAGGATCGTATGAAGGATTTTCTTTGAGAGGTTTGAATGAATTTTAGTTCATTAATGGCAATGCATTTTCACGTCTTATTTTCGAATCTTGGAACCATTTCAGTGGTTCAGTGGAAATGTCGTCAGATTCTCTTTTGAATAGGTATTACTTTTCTGCACTCAACTATACCAGAGCGGAAAAATAATGTAATCGTGTAAAGAAAAATGTAAAAATTTTTTTTTCTAGCGTGTATTTTTCGTATTTCGGCCTAAATACAAAAAAAAATGGTTTTTACAAAATTTGTGTATGAATTTGTGTCGTTGTCGTTGTTGTCGTCGACATTAAAATTTCTTGTTAGCACGATAACTCAACTAAATCGTGTCGGATCGATCGGGTTCTGACTGATTCTGATCGCGGACGTCTCCCAGACGACACCTATTGATTTTGAAGTAGATAGAACACACTACAATGTTCATGGGTCATGAGAAAGCACAATAGTGGACTATTTGAGAATATTTTTTTGTTAGCACGATCACTCAATTAAATCGTGTCGGATCGATCGGGTTTCGACTGGGACGTCTACCAGACGACATCTGATGATTTTGAGGTGGATAGCACACACCCCACGCTGTCCATGGGTCACGAGAAAGCACGATGTAAATATTTATGTTCATTCTGAGATTTTAAACATAAACATTAACGCTTTGCTGATTTTGCATTGAACGAACAAACCATATATTCGGCCTGTATCATATACGCATAAAACACATATTCTGCATTTATGTGTTGGTTTATTTTTTCTCGGCCACTCAAGTTCGAGGTAGAGATTTTCTACGTGCGCAAAAGTCCGTTTTAAGGTTTTATAACTGTTTATTGTATAGTGATGTAGTGACGCATTAAAATTGGCGCATTATCGGGGATAATGAATGTGCCTCGATAGCTCAGCGGTCAGAGCAACTAGCCGGAAACTGGGAGAGCCGGGTTCGATTCCCGGTCGAGGCAAAATGCACTTTTATCCTTGCTAACGCCAAAGTGATTTGCCTTCTGAAAGTGTCATGCCACAACATACATACATATGTAAACTGGTAAATACTTGGTAGACTTTTAGATTCTATCATACTAGTCCATCTGGTGAGCTTATATGGAAACAATCATAATACAAACAGGAGAAGATTTGTTTTAGAAATCTCTTGTGCCTTAGCTTAACATATGAAGGGTCTTTCAATAACGACGCTCGATTTTTAAATGTAAGTAAAACAAGTTGTGTGTGAGATATCCACTCACTTATTTTTTTATTTGAAAGAATATTCTATGGCATTAAGTATGGAATATAACGCCGTTCAAATATCCGCCGCGGCTTTGCTTGGTGGCACGTATTCGGGAGGTCCAATTTTCGATGACTTTTGTCATATAAATCTGGCTGAATTTGCTGGATGGCGTTCGTTATGTTGACTTTGAGGGCATCAATAATTTGCGGTTTATTCGCATAGACCTGCGATTTAAGATAGCCCCAAAAAATAAGTCTAAAGGCGTTAAATCGCACGATCTCGGTGGCGAGTTCAGGTCGCCGTTGTGCAAGATAACCATGTCCTCAAATCGCTCGTGCAGAATGTCCATCGTGGCATGCGCTATGTGGCACATAGCGCTGTCCTGTTGGAACCACATGTCGTCGCTATACATATTATTCAGTTTAGGCCATAAGAAATTGCTTATCATCGATCTGTAGCGCTCGCCGCTGACGATTAAGGCAATATCAGTTTCGTTTTGGAAGAACTACGGAGTACGGACCGATGATTCCGCCAGATCAAAATCCGCACCAAACAGTGACTTTCTCGGGATGCATTTGATACTGGTGTATCTCGTGTGGATTTGTGTCGTCCCAAATCTGACAATTTTGCTTGTTCATATATCCATTCCAAGAATGGGCCCGTCCTTAAAGATGATTTTTTTGGCGAAATTTGGGTCAACTTCCAACTGCTTCAGAGCCTAATCAGCGAACACACGGCGCCGGCGTTATGTATGGTCATTTATCTTGAGTTCTTGGGTCAGGGTAGTACAAATCCAAGTCCCGACGCAAAATTCTCCAAGTTGAAGTCGTAGAAAGGCCAAGTTCTTGTGAACAACGATAAATTAACTGCCCCAGATATTCACGTACACTCTCACGCATAGCAGCGATGTTTTCAGCAGATTATTTATCAAACCGGTTGACTCGAATTTGGCCACTAAACGTCGAATAATCGACTCGGCGGGACGGTTGTGGCGAGCATAAAAACTACGTAATGCACAGAACGTTTCTCGAACAGAGCACTGATGTTGAATATAAAATTTGATGATTTGCACACGTTGTTGAACGCTATAGCCTATAACCTATATAACACACGCTATTCCTTGGTGATTTGCCATACACTACTGAACAATTCACAACAGGTTTGACAGATGTTGCTTTAACAACATGACCTCTATAACCTAACACATTTCGAGCGTCTCTATTGAAAGACCCTGTATATGCTTACCAATTTAGTATAATTCTTAGACATATGGAAGGGCGAACATGGTAAATTGATAGCTGATGTCAAAAAACAGAAACTGTTTGACAAAACTGGTATGAAAATCTTCCAAATACGCTATCCTATGAACTGCCTATTCGGTTATTCTTTGAGGAAGAAAGAGTGACCTCTCTGTATGAACTTATAACAGATGTAACCCTGACGACGCCAACGTATTGAATCAACATCGCACTAGAATGTATTTATTTAAAGCATATATGTTTGCTCTAGTGTCTACTAGAGTGTTACTGAAAAACCATCGTAAAAAGGTACATTAGATAGGAATTGTTGGTACCACAATTGTGGTATTGTAGAGTGTATTGACGGCTGAGAAATATATGGATGCTATAACCAGTGGCGAAGCGTACATTAAGGCTGTGAGGCTGGCAGGATTGCATATTATTCTTCACGTCGGCAATGCGTATGCGCTGTCTGGGCTAACTCTTCGTCGCCTTGGTTTTAATGGACTTTATTGAAATCCGTAGAGCAGTGAGGGGGGAGGGGAGTACGCGAGGAATACTGTGCAATTTAGCTAGCTTTACAGACTTAATAGACGCTTTGTCACTGGCTACAACACCATATTACTTCTCTACTTGTGACACTGCATCCAAATAATGAAAATCCTCAAACACCGGAGTAGTCAATGTGGTAACTCCGTTATGCCATTTTTATGGGTTTTTTTTCTCGAGGGGAAAATCTTCAAAAGACACCTGGCCTCTGGTCTTCTGTTATTGTTTGGTCAGGTAGTGTCGGATTCGTATACCGACTAAAAACCCCCCGCTGTCCTATCAGTGTGATGCCGAGGAGGAACCGCTCTCGCTTTACTTCTCTTCGGCATATCAATCATGATACTTACTCATTCCCCACTTCCCTTTCCTCCTTCTCTTTCTCCTTCATGATGGACGTTACCATTTGCTCCACCACTGTCCATCTTTCTCTGCTCTTGAACATGATTGGGATCATGTCCGCAATGATAGCATGTCCTATCTTTTGCTCCGCAGCTCTCCTTTCTCCTGTCCACCTTTTGCAGCTGAACACTGTGTGTGCATTGACATTCTGTCGATGTCAATGGCAGGATGGTGTTTGTTTATATTAATTATTATTTTTCATGCCATTCTTCTGATTAGTCCCTTAAAATATTTATTGTTTCTCAAATAATTTGTATACAACTTAATACAAAATTTGAATTATACCTGAAAAAATACCTGAAAAATTATCCTCATAAGGGTTTTAAAAAATAGTCCATGGGGTCGTAACTCCAGGAATGATTAAGTATTGCACATGTGAGAATACGCAAAAATAACATAAGCCTGTCCGAACATTTTCTTTTTACTTGCACGATAATGATTTTATCAAATTTGTCCCAACTTTTAAGTGCTCAGTGTATGTATATTTTGTAAATACCTTTTGAAAATAAAGAAGAATTTTGGTCACTTTATATCTATCTATTTTACAGTTCCGAATTTCTATCTGCGTTAACATAAGTTATGAACTACTTAAAAAAGTACTAGTTTAAGCTTGCTTATCCCCAAACCTTACCTTACTCGTGTTATACATTATTAACTAATGGATATTGTTGGTATGTGAATATCATACATATTAATTTTTTAGAGTTTGAATTACAGTTTTAATCTCTATTTTCAAATACAATACGGTACGTATTGTATTTGACCTGATTTGAATACAATCATGTAGGTATCGCAATTTTTTCAGTCAGGTCTTCCTCAAGGTTTTATTTTAGGGCCATAGTTTTTTAGGTTGCTATAAACGACACCGTAAGGTGACTGTCTGACTCTGTCTGTCTTCTTAATATGGTTGACTCTCCAAAGTGTCTCTAATTCGGATATTATCAGTAATTGGAAAATGAGTATCCGTCCACTTATGCAAAAATGTCTCATAGTACAAAAACTAAACCAATAACTGAAAATATGGGAAATAAAATAAAAAACCTTACCTTCTAAAGTAATTCATGCATCGACTAATATTTTTGTAACCATATTCCGAAATTATTGCATTCATTCTCCATTAAATATATTACATCGACAGTTCGTGAAATGTGGTACTTTTATTAATTAATTCTTTATATACTTGAGATGATACATCGTAGTAACACATGAACGATTTATGAGGCAAAAGCATGAAATACCACACTAACAAAAGCAATTCGATGTATACACCAGTCGATATTTCTGAGAAAAACCCAGATGAAAAAGAGATAATACCGAAACAGCCAAAAGGACAAAGAAGGGCGATTTATTTTCCTTTGTGGTTGTATGACAAGTTGCTTCGTATATCTTCATAGGATTGACCTTTTTATTTTAGTGAGGGAGCATCTAATTTATTTTTTGTTGTCTCTAATTCAGTTCATTGAATTATGATGTTCTTTCGTGGCGAGATCGTGGGGATTCCGCAGAGTGTGATGTATTATTTTTGTTTTAATTAAAGAAAATAAATGTGGAACGGTGAGTCGTACCGGGAAAATACAGCCTATAGGTTGTAGGAAAAATATACAACGTCGTTGAAACTACGTCAGTAGTTTTGTTTTAGAGTTAGACATACACTATGATCCAGTAATGGATGAGTTTCAACCTTTTTTGTGTTATTAAATTTGAATTTATCCCTTTTTTGAAAATTTTCAAATAGAATGAAAGTGTGTGTAGTACTCTTAGCTACTAATATTAATTTTCCAGTCGCTTAGAAATGTTTACAATAAACGTGATATATTCAGGGGCGTAGCGTGAGAAAAGAATCTAGGGATGTGATAAAAATTTTATAAGGGTAATAGATATAGTGGCATGTATGGTAGGCCATATGAAAATGGTAAAAATAAAAAAAAAAACATTAACTTAAAATGATTATACCGAGGTATATATCCTAATTTTTAAAATGAAGATCAATTCTTCGGTTTTTGTTTTATTCAGCGAAAACGTCTATCACTGTTTCTTTAAATGTTGGAGACGATCTCATCATATCTACTAACAAGGCACTTTCAATATGTATTAAAGCTGACAGTCTTTCTTGCTTCTGAGAATTTCGCAGATAAGTCTTCATCGTCTTTAAACATGAAAAAAACCTTTTTGCGGAACTGCTTGTGGCAGGAATAGTCAAAATTAAACGACTCAATTTTGATGACTCCAGGAAAACAGAAGATAATTGAAGGGACATAATATATTGGTGAAGCTCAAACACAGTGCTCTTTTTCATATCGGGATCACTTTTTAAACGATTTGCGTCAAAGAATGTTCCATATGTATCTAAAGAAGAAAAAGGTTCGCCAGGAAAACGTTTTACGAATGAGAATGAAGTAAATTGTGTGGAATTTAGAAGAGTTAAGAATTTCAGTTTAGAAATTTGACTAAATCGTTGACTAATGTTCAAAGTAATAACGTCCAAAATTTCATAAAACAGTCGTGCGTACGTGCTTCTCTTATCTTCTTCAGGAATTTAATCCAAATTCATTCTTTTACTTGGTGGTTGATTTTCTGACACAAATCTGTCCATACGGTCCCAAATGTCACTAAACTCGTTTCTCATTTTTTGAATATATTATTTTAAATCGGCGATCTTTTTATAGCAGTAACTAATATTTGATATTTTTGTCTGTAGAATTTTAAACAGACTCTCGGAATGTGGGAATATTGCAGAAAACACTGCTAAATAAAAAGCTGAAATCAAAGTCCCGCAATAAAGTTCAAAGGCCTTTAGCACAAATAACGGTTTCTTGATCCCGTTTCTCATTTTCATTTTCCACAATTACCCGAAACAGCGCTTCCAAATCTTCCTTATGTTATAGCGACAAAATCGCCAAGATGCGTTCACATAATCGCATCACTGAGTCCGGAAATAATGACAACACCCTCTCGAGGTTCCAGTGTTAACTGCGTAAAATCACTGACCTTCTCGGCCGACTACCGCGTAGCTTGGATGTAACGTGGACCATCGCATTTCAGCACTGCAGCAAGTAACGCGGGAGTCCAATAATTTCGGGCGCCTTCACAGCCGATTTGAAATAGAAAAGTTCATGGTAGCGTTTAACGTAAATAATGTATGTTTGCGGTCGCTTTAAAATAATTAAAAAATTGTAATAATTGAATAAAACGATTGAACTTTTATATAACACTAATTTGACAATTTTTTAAGGAATGCGACGCAACACTCGCATCCATGTACTATTCATTTCATCCCTATTTGCCAAATAAAAAACTCTTATCTTGCCGATAAACGGAAAAGTCTATCTGAGTCTAGCCATAAAAACAAGCCACGGTATGAGATAAGAGCCGTTTGGGAGTTTTTATTTGGCAAATAGCGATGAAATAAACTATACGCTACGCCCCTGGATATTCCTATCCAATATTATTTATATTTAATATATCCCTATCCATTAATACAAAGAAAATAATTCTAAATATGTTCATACAAATTTTATACCATTCCCAATTAATATAAAAGTAATAAAACAAGATGAGTTAATAATTGAGAGCAATTAGTTTTGAATTGCCTAGTACTTATAGTCAGATGCATGTGCATATTACGTGAATGATAATATGCATCGATAAGTGTTTTATTTATAACTTTTATCAATTTTTTTATAAAAACAAATGTAATTGACGTTGTTAATACAAATTCTTTTTGAAAATCATAACCTACCTATAGTGACTATACCTGCTATAATTAATTGCTGCTTTCTGATTCATTCGAAAATAAATCTATATTTCTTAAGTGCTGAAGAGACTGTACGAGTATATGTTCTATTTTCTCTTGCTGCAACTGCTTAGTCCTCCTAGCTAGTTCAAGTTCTTCTAGTGACAACGTTGCCAAGGTACAAGCTTCGTTTGTGCGGAGAAAGAGATCATGACATCAACATATTTCAAAAATGAATTCGTTTTGTCTTTGTAGTTGACCCAATTTTTGCAGAGAAGTTTTGCAAATTGCTGCAGTACTAAGAATTTTTTTTAAATATGTACCCTAATTTTGCTTATTGAATAGCTTCTCAACTGACTCATCCTGAGAAAGAGAGGTACAGTCAGTGGCGGCGCTAGCATTATTTTGCAGTTGGGCGAAAATAGGCAGGAAATATCTAGGGTGGGCGAGGGCGTTAAATATATTATTTTATGTGCGAATGTGATATAGTGAGGTTATAAGAGGTTGGGTGACTGGTTGGGCGAAAAGGACTTTGCCTGGGCGCTCGCCCACCCTTGCCCACCCCTGTCGCCGCCACTGGGTATAGTGTAGAGGTACAGTAAAATAATAAATTTCAATTAAATGTGTCTACAATTATATCTATTTATATTTTTCCTCACTAGTATATTGCTAGGTTTCTTCATTCATGTCTTGTTAAGTCTTGAGTGTTTTGATTTTCATAAAAACAATGCAGATAATGATATAATTCAATCAAATGAGAACAGTCATAGAGCTGTTCTATTGAAGATCTCCATCAGTTTTTTCTGTTTTGCCAGAGAGTAAGAGATTGGGTCACAACCCAATTGCGTCGGTACCAAATAGAGGTGTATCAAGAAAATTGTTTGTCAAAAAATATTTAAAAACCAATAATAGTTGCTTTAATAAATATTTCCATAATTGTAGTTGTCTGTAATTGTAGTAGATGCATTTTCTATAAACATTATTTCACACAAAAGTTAACAAGATATGAATTAGAATCTGACAACAGTGCACGTGGTCCTATAAGACACGAATCAAGAATCTGGCAACATTCCGTGTGGTCCTATAAAATGAGAACGGATCTTCATTGTTTTAGCCTTAAACAGTGTCAAGATTATTTTTATTATGCAAACAATTCAGCCTGTCATTCGTTCTCTAACAGACTTTATTTTTGTTCCAGGTATGGCCAGCAAGACTTTGATGTCGGTGTCGGTCAGGGACTGGACATATGTACAATAGTTGAAGTATGAATTCGAAAAACACCAGCTGGCTTTTATCGTAACATGTCGACGTTTTTATTTACTTAGAATTGAAATTTTAATGTGCGATATTTATATTTTGCGCCACATGTGAAAACTGATAGGCAGAACAGGTGCACTCATCATTTTAGCTGACTGTAAGTCTCTTACATGTATTTAATTTGGAATGATAGAGATTTAAACGTTCAAGTCGAAGGCAGTTGCCCTGTGGAAAATGTTTAGATCGTAATCAGATATGAAATAGTTTAGAAACGCTAAAATCTTTAGATTGGGGTTAAATTTTATGAGCTTTGCTTAGATAGAAGTCTATCGGGAATATAAAATGGAATGTGAATATAATTACTGCTCTAACTTTTACAGTGATAAAATAAGTGGTAAACATATACATTCTTCAAATAGCTTCACATCGTCATATCTATTTCATAACAGATATTCAAATGTATTGACTACATTTATTATAAAAATTGAAGGTAGCTTCTACTTTTTGTTTTACTGTTTCAAGTAGAAATATTATCAACCAATGACCTTGGCAAAATCTGGAAATTTCAATTAAGGGTTTTTTTATCGCATCGATTTACTACCGAAACTAGTGAGGGTAGAAGTATGGGCCTTATCAAGTACTAAACATCGTAATATGTATACCAACATTTACTAGAATTATTGGTATGCAGGAACTATTTAAAATTGCCAGAAAATGACTCAGTAACATATAAGTCGAAAATCGAGAAAGGAACCACCAAACCGCCAAGCGGTTATCAAAGTAGTTCCCGAATAGCAAAGCTATTACATAATCGCTCTAGAAAACAATTACTCCTCCGGCTAAAGCCCCGCCAGGCATTGAATTATACCTTGAAGCGATCCTCGACCCCCTTCTCGTGTTTCTGCACAATCAGATAAGGTTTCAAAAAATAAAACCCTCCATAGGTAGGATTCGACATCTGTCCCGGAGCGGAGATCGGCGTACCGTGTACGGCACTGATGAGAACTAATAAGTTCGAAACAGCTGTATGTCGTTCGGTTCCGCTCCGGGACAGATGTCGAATCCTACCTATGGAGGGTTTTATTTTTTGAAAGAAAATGACTGATGAATACATGATATTGAGTAATATTACTTCAAATAACAAATAATTATTTTAACAGAAGCTTAATTTCGTTTTTTATCGAAGCTTAAACAACAGTAATTTAATGGAAAATATGGGAGTATACGCAGTCAAAAAGACCATAGTCGTAAATTCCATCAGCCTATATGTATGAGGAATAAAATAGGTTAATAGAGAGACAACAGTTTCACTATCTTGCCCGTGCATCTTGCAACCTGCAGGCGTTATTATGACCTACGATGTATTTATGTACTTTCATACAAGTAACAAAAATGGAGTGTAATTAATGTAAGATCAAATAAAACAATGTCCGTATTAAGGCGACAAAATAATATCTAAAGCTTGTCAACAACAGATATATTATTTCTCTGTTTAACTCCCTTACACAAGAGTTTACTCTTTTGTTTCTTATTGAATCAATTATTATATCATGTGTGTTTGGGCCTCATTGGCTCATGGGGCTGATCGCATGGGTAGTCAGTACCTTGACGATCCCCTCTTATACGGGTCATTACCCAAAAATGCTATCCCATAAGAGGAGCAATTTAGGCACGTCCCCTGCCCTAAGCCTCGCCTCCTCTTGGATAACAGGGGTCTCTAATATAAGGTACCTCTTCTCCTCCAGTTCGGGGCAGGTGTAAAGAAGATGAATCGACCTCGTCGTTTCCTCGTCTTCTTTATAGTATCTGCAAGCCGGGCTATCAGTCAGCCTCAGCTTGTGCTTATATGCATTCAGGCTACTATGGTGGCCCGTAATGATTCCCACCAGAATTCTGACTTTGTGCCTGTTCACTTTAATGAATTCTTGGACCCATTTCTCAATCTCTTAGTATTCGATGAAGAGTTTGGTTATTCGACAATCCGTTACTCTTCTCCATCTTTTATTATGCTGGTCTCTTGCCCAGCCATTTATGTGGCCTCTGATCAGATTCCGACTTACTCCTACTGCAGGTTCTGGTCCATAGAGGTTTTCCCTGGTCCCTAGTCTGGCAAGGTCATCTGCAATTAGATTCCCCTTAATACCATGGTATCCATACGAGTCCCACCGGACCGTTCCCTGCCAAGTGGTTCAGTGCTCCATTGCAATTATAGACCAACTTCGACTTTGTTGTTGCTGAATTCAGGGCTACCAACGCCGCCCTATTGAATCAAACTATGCAACACTTAGATTTTCCTACTGTGTATGGGAATTTGGGGGAATTTACAAGAACGTAAAGGAATTTAACGAAATTGAATGACATTCAAAGCGATGTACTGAAATTTAAAGAAACTGATAGAATTTAAAACAAATTTAAGTGCATTTATAGGAAAATAACGGATTTTAAATAAGTTTAAGCGAACTAAGAGATTTAAAATAACCTAATTATAGAGGAGTATAGATTTTAAAACCAATCACAGGAATATAATTGAATTAAAAGAGATTTGAGGTGATTTATTGAAAATTAATGATTTTTAAATAATTTTCGGAGTTGTAACAACTTTTAATAATTGAAATGGATTTATAGGAAGTTAGAACAATTTTATGTAATTTCGAATAATTGATAAGAATTACATGATGTAAAGACAAATTGATTTTACAGAATTTGGAGGTATCGAGGGGAAATTAGGAAGGATATTGCATAATTGAAGGAATTTAAATAAATTTCAAAGATGCTAAATAATAATTAGAATATATCATTATCACAAAGATTAAATAATATTCTAAAGAACTTGTAATATAATTATCTTATATTTATTTATTTTTAGGAACAGGGACGCTCAGTTTCCAAATATCAAAAACTACTACCGAGATATCAATAATTATTTCAGTCGTAGGTGGTCTTAAAATAAGTAATATTCGTCTTCGCGTATATCATCGCTTTGAAATTCAAGTTACTTGCGATACGGACACCATCGATGAAGGCGAATGTGTTACTAATTCTAGACATAAAATAATAATGAACTGCTTGATAATTTAATAACGTTTTAACTAATAACGAAGCACTAGCAACATTTCTATGAAACATATGACGTCAGACCATCAATCACCCGACCGGTAGGCATCCAAACGACAGAACTAATGGAAAATCTAGAAATAACATTATCAAATATAGGTTTTAGTCGAACCGGGCACTATTGCTAATATCCTCATTCAGATGTCATTAACTACTGTGCAATTACGCTTTTTTGTAATTGCACGCGTTTTCTTAAAACTGAGGTTCTATAATATTTTGAACGAGTATTAAGAGTTACTAAAGATGTCTTCAGATGGGTCTACGAGGTGTGTTAAAAAAATAACGGGAATATTCGTTTTTTGGAAATAATTTTATTTATTCGTCTACATCAATGTTATCCCCTTCAAAATAGTCCCCATCAGTATATGCCAGCAGCCCCATACACATATGCCAGCGCTTCTTCCAATCCCTGAAACACTTCTGGAACTCGATATTTGGGATGATGTTTACCTCTCTTATCGATTAATCGTATCTATGTTTGCAAAACGACTGCCCTTTAGAGTTTTGTTTATTTTCGAGAACAAAGAAAAGTCACATGGAGCCATATCTGGCGAATATGGAGACTGGGGCATCATTACAGTGTTGTTTTTGATCAATGTGAACTTAACAGAACAACTTTGAAGAATGAAAAGTTGAATAGGCTTATTATTTGCCGTTAATTAGCCGTTAATTAATCGAGAAAGTAATAATTTAACCGTTATTGATTTTTATTAGGCTAACCTCCCATGCGTCAAAAATCTTAACCAGAATAGTACAGAAGAGGATGGAAAATAGAGCGGAGGAAATACTAGGAGAAGACCAATTCGGGTTTAGGCGAAATAGGGGAACTCGCGAAGCTATTCTAGCGCTAAGAGTAATGTTAGAGAAAACAATAGAAAAAGGAAAGAACGTTTATATAGGATTTGTAGATTTAGAAAAAGCTTTTGATATCGTAAGAGGAGAAAAAATGTTCAAGATACTAAAGAGCGCGGGAATGAAGTATAGAGATAGGAGAGTAGTACACAATCTATACAAAGAGCAAACTGCTGTTATAGAAGGAGGAGGAGAAAAAAGGGAAGTAGGTATTAGGAAAGGAGTAAGACAAGGATGTACGCTATCACCACTAATTTTTAATCTGAACATCGAAGAGGCCATTAATGTGGTAAAAGGTAGAGTGGATTTCGGGATTAAAGTACAGGGACAGAGACTAAAAATGCTGAGATTCGCGGATGATATAGCAGTATTAGCATCTAATAAGGAGGAATTAGAATCAGCATTGAACTAAATAGAGGCAGTGTTGACAGAGGAATACGGAATGAGGGTGAATAAAAACAAAACTAAAGTGTTAGTGTGCAGAGGGTGCGAGAGCAGAGCAAAAATGAAAGTACAAATTAATAATGAAAGATTGGAGGAAGTTAAAGACTTCACTTATTTAGGAAGTAAAATAAATTGAGATGGAAGAAGCGATAAAGACATAAAACAAAGAATAGCGCAGGGTCGAGTAGCTTTTAACAAAAAGAAAGCACTTTTATGCTTGGGGGTAATAAACTTAGAAACAAGGAAGAGATTTTTGATAACATATGTATGGAGCACGGCACTATACGGTTGCGAAACCCGGACGGTAGGGGAAGCAAGTAGAAAGAAATTAGAAGCTTTTGAGATGTGGTGTTACCGAAGAATGATGAAAGTACCATGGACTGATAGGGTTAGAAACGAAGAAGTATTGGAGAAAGTCGGCGAGAAAAGAAGTATGTGGAAAAACATAAAGAAGAGAAGAGATAGAATGGTAGGCCACTTCCTGGGACATGGGGGAATAGTCCGCGATATTTTGGAGGCAGAAATAGGAGTGAACAAAGGCAGAGGTAGGCCTAGATTAGACTATTGCTCGCAAATAGTAAGGGATGTAGGTTGTAGCACAATTAGCGAAATGCGTAGGTTAGCACAAGATAGGAGAAGCTGGAGGTTAGCGTCCATCCAGTCTTAGGACTGATGACCTCATGATGATGATGATTTTTAAAAAAATTTGAGGGTTCTGCTAACTTCACATGAAGTCAATAGAACATCTATTAAACAATTTTTTTTGTTAAAAGTAAATATATAGAAATGTGGCGCTTTTTAACCGCAAATAAGTGGTATAAACGAAATTTAAAAAAAATCAAAGCAGTAATATAGGTAACTCAAAACTGGAAGTAACGAAACAAAATACATAAACGAAAGAAAATTCATAATTCACGTCTCCACAAAAAAACAGAGTACGAATTAATTAAGATTAGTAACTGTTCTGCTAAGTTACGGGGAACAAAATCAAGAAATCTGAAAAACAATTGCAAAATGTGACACGGCGAATTCGAAGATGTCATGATTAATTAATAGAAAGCAAACGGTAAATTCCTGAACGGAAACTGACCACTATAAGACATTTTAAAACGAGATTAATGACTGTTCTACTAAGTTCCCGGGGAAAGAATCCAAAAATCGGAATAAAAAATAGCAAAATTTGCCGTCATTGCTTCACGCAAACGGCGTTGAACTCTTAGGTAGTACTCCCTATTGATCGTTTAACCTTGTGACAGGAACTCGTTGTGCACTATGCCGAAATTTATCATCCTGTAATTGTTGAACAAATTTAATGAAAATATTTCTGTACCGCTTTGTATTGACAATGAAATAAAGAAGGCCCAATTATTTTTGTACCAAACACTGCAATCCAAACACCATTTTATGAGTATGTAGTGGAGATCCACGACCACCTTTTGAACTAAAATAATTTTTGGTACTTTGACATGGGATAAGGAAATTACTGTACGTTTCAGAGAGTGCCCTTAAAGATATGTGCATATTTTCTGAACTGACTTCTCATTTTTAATCAAATGATGTAGGTACTCTTCCCACGCCTTCAGTTGGATTAACATTATTCAAGCATATGTCGATGCACATCTGTTATCGGTGCAGCATGTAACCGATGTGTTTTCTATAACAGCAGATGATGCGCGTTCAAAACTAATTTACTCCGATGCCGCGAAGGCACAGAAGAGGAAATGATCGAAAGAAGACATATAAAAGTAAATCTATTTTGCGAGTCCAAAACTTTTAGTGGGAAACTTTGTCAATATAAACTCGACTCTGCGCCTCGTTTATAGAGAGAGATTGTAAAAAAGTCTCGTGGGCGTATTTTATCTCGTGTTTAAATTAACGGAAAAATAAATGGCACTGAAAATAAATGTGAGTCAGGGCTATAGTCGCATTGTGTTTATGTGTTATCACCTTCTAGTTTATCTAATTAATTTGTTGGTAAGTAACGATATTGTTTTTGTTTGTAGAGTTTCCGTAGTCTAGTATCAGTGTTGTTCAAATTTAAGATTTTTTTCTGGTATACATTCTGATGAGTAGCCCGCCATGGCTTTCTTGTATAATTTTCTTTCCAGATGGAAAAATACAAAAATCCACATAAAATTTGTTTTTTTCCATAATTATCTAAATCAAAGTCGAAGAGATAATCTAAGGGAATTAAATCAAGTAAACATGTTGGAAATTTAGTTGATCTTCGTCGCTTTATCTATACCACAGAAAGTGTTGTCAAGAAGTAACTAGACACCTACATTAAAATAGATCAATTCCGTTTTATTGGATACTGTCATCGTTATTGTTTGGATAAAATACTGCTAACGCTGGAATTTGTCGAAACGTAGAAATTGTAAATATTTAACAGTAGTCAAATTATTTTCACAGAAATAATGTCTTTAAAGGCGACCTCCTATCATTCCAACTGGTACATTTATTTAATTTTGATGTTGGCAATGCAATTCTTGAATCCAATGGGTTTTTCTAAAAAAAAAAACAATATCTGCAATCATGATGATGTATTTTCGGCGTTTCGAAAGTAGTAGTAATTTTTCAGAGTAGAGTTTTTTCCAACATAGACTGTAAATATTTTAGACGTATTCGGGGATGACTCTTGAACGTACGAATATAAACTAGGTATAAAAATAAAGAGAAGTAAAACAAATTCTAATTTTTTAGGTGTATTTTCAAAATGGTGCAACTTGGGGAAAATCGTAGCGCCTGTAAAGAACTCGTTTGAGGCACTTCGCATTTGGAATAGTATTTATATTAGGGGCTCTAAGGAATATTTGTGGTGAATGTCCAGATTGTGTAATGCCTACTGGCGGTAAAATTTTTAAAAATTCACTGCAGTAAATTTTTAAAAATTTTATTTACTTGAAATTGTACTTTTTTCATAGAAAAATTCGTAGCACCTGTAAGTAAATTTTTCGATGCACCTAGCCTTCAAGCTGATATAGTAGAGGTTCTAAGGAATCTCTGCCGTAAGTATCGAAATTGTGTAAGACCTACAGACAGAGCAGTGAATTTTTGAAAACTTTCTTTACTAAAAATCTAATACTTTTTTCATTAAAAAATCTTGTAGCGCCTGTAAACAAATTGTTTGAGGCACTTTACATTTAGAGTGATATATTAGAGGCTCTAAGGAATATTTGTGGTGAATATCGAGATTGTGTAATGCATACTGGCGGAGGAGTGAATTTTTGAAAACATTCTTTACTAAAAATCTAGTACTTTTTCATAAGAGAAATCTGTAAACAAATTGATTGAGGTACTTTACATTTAGAGTGATATATTAGAGGCTCTAATGAATATTTCTGGTAGATATCAAGATTATGTAACGTCTACTGACAGAGCAGTGAATTTTTTAATCATCTGTTTACTAAAAATCTTATACTTTTTTCATAAAAAAATTCGTAGCGACTAAATAAAATTTTCGATACACCTGGCCTTAAAATTAATATAGTACAAGCTCTAAGAAATATCTGACCTACAGACAGATCACTGAATTTTTAAAAACTTTCTTTACTAAAGATATAGTACCGTTTGCATAGAAAAAATGTTAGCGTCTGTAAACTTGTTCGAGACACTTCGCATTTAGAATGGTATATTAGAGGCTCTAAGGAATATTTATGGTGAATATCGAGATTGTGTAACGCCTGCTGGCGAAGCAGTGAATTTGAAAACATTTTTCTACTAAAAATCTTTTTATTTACTTTTCATAAAAAAATTCGTAGCAGCTGTAAATAAATTTTTCGATGCACCTAGCCTTGAAACTAATATAACAGAGGCTCTAACGAATCTTTGTCATAAATGTCAAAGTTGTGTCAGACCTACAGACTGTGCAGTGAATTTTTGAAAACTTTCTTTACAAAAAATCTAGTACTTTTTTCATAAAAAAATTGTAACGCCTGTAAACAAATTGTTTGAGGTACTTTACATTTAGAGTGGTATATTAAAGGGTTTAATGAATATTTGTGGTGAATATCGAGATTGTGTAACATCTAATGGCGGAGAAATGAATTTTAAAAGATTTTGTTTCTTAAAATTTTTGTGAAAAATCAATATTTCACAATTGTGAATTGTTTAATTAATTTTTATGTATTGTATTAAATAAAGTACAGATTCTGAGAAAATTTATGCGTACTATTGTATTTTATATCTTGATAAATATGATATGAATTCTGGCAGAGAAATGTGTAATTTAAAAATGTAACTTGACTGATATTCTCTCTTCATTGATTATATTTTCTATCGTTTTCTTGCATTGCTTTGGCATTTTAAAGTATTTTCAAATCTTTTTTTGTTCTACCCGGAATATTCGAAAGAACAACCTTTTGTTTATAACTGGAAAACAAAAGACGAGAGTTAATTTAGCTTGTTACAGATTGTCGACAATACGGGGTCTATATCTCCCTCTATTATTGAAATTATTCCACCTCGTAAGGCACGAGGTGGAAGGCAAGTTTCTCCATTGTACATTATTCTTTCATTATACCTCATTTTCATAACTGAAACTCCCTCCTGATTTACGATAAAAATAATATCGTTCGACGCAATACCTCCCCTCGTTTCCCCTCGACAAAGAATCAGAGTATATACGTCATGGTGCCGCTTGAGGTAGGATCACGCAAAATGACATTTTTATTAAATTATGAATTGAATTGGCGTGAGTCACAAAAGACGGCAAATTAAATTAAGCCTTTGTATTACTTTTTAAATATAAAACGTTGTGAGTGTAAACGACGACGGCGAAGAAATAAACCGGGAGGGGTAAGCACTGAAGCTCTTGCTTAATATCGCCTTGGGGAGTTGCTTTGCAACAGGGATGTTGGAGAAGTTTTCCATGTCGAGTTTTATCGAATCGGCCGTTGTGGTTGTTGTTACGATAATCATAACGTAACGTATTTCTCTTTTAACGGACTGGCTGGATGTCTTGATAAATTTAAATTATTAGGTTTGATAGAGTTGTGTTTTCCTCCTGAAACTTAGAGTATGTTCAAACTAATTTGCCGCTCGTATTAAAAATAAAAAATACTTAATAAATACACTAGACATAACAATTAAGAGATGTAAAAAATCCTAAATTTTTACGCGATTTTCAAAGGGCTGTAACTTGAAGAAAAACAGTCGCAGAAGAATTAAAAAAAAAGCAAATTAAAGCTCCAAGTTTCTAGTTTTCAGATATTGAGTTCAAATTGTTTTACTATCAGCAGTGATTGTTGAGTAATCATAAGAAAACCATCGGAATTTTCCAAATTTTTGCTTGCTTTTCAAAAGGTTCACGGACTTCAATAAATGTTTTTCAGTGTTTTCATCATAAAGCTTTTTTACATAATTTTATCATGTTTAATTTGAGAGGTCTAAAATCCTTTTACGATGATTTTTCGTTCGATAGCTTGGATCGTCGTTCAAAGCAAAAAACTCAGTTTTGTTAATTAATTGCTCGGTAAATAAAGATCGTACAGAAAGTTCAAGTGGGGTTTTAAAAACTGTAAAGTATTGTTTACAAGACGTAGTTATTGGTTTTTGAAAAAAATAAATCTGTGCGAGAATGTTGATTGGAAACGAGGTAAAAAATTGCGTATTTAGGGATATTCGCTTAACTTGGCATAACTTTGCAAATAATAGATGGACCAAGGATGTTGACTGTTTTCGTTCAACCTTAAATTATTCCAAAAAAGCCCTGAAAATTTGAAAACGCTGTGATTTTTTTTTGTGTTCGGAATGATTGAATTTGTCGTTTTTTCTGAAAATCATTTTAATAATGAATTTTGCAGTTTTTATAAATTTTTTTGTGGTTAAAAATGGTTTTTTAGCAATCTATTTTTTTTTTTTAACAAAAAATGTTAATTATTGTGAGAAGAGAAAAATAAAAAAAATTTAATGCTAATTTTTTTTACTTTGAACGAAAAATCATCGTACGAAGCATTTAGACCGCTCAAATTAAAGAGGATAAAATGAGCTAAAAAAGCTTTATGACGAAATCACTGAAAAAAATTATTAAAGCAAGCCCGTAGACCTTTTGAAGGGCAAGCAAAGATTTGGATTTGTATCCCCCGTGGCGTGGGTTTCTTATGATTATTCAAAAACTGCTGATGGTAAAAAATTTTAAACTGAAGATTTGAAACTAGACACTAGGAGCTTCTGTTTGCTTTTTTTAATTGCTGTGCAACTATTTTTCTCCATGTTACAGCCCTTTGAAAATCACCTAAAATTTTTTTATTTTTTTACATCCCCTAATTGTGGTACTTAGTGTAGCTACTAAAATGGCAACATCTGCAAGCACCATTTCAACACCTGGCGACTCAGAATGTCGGTTACAAAGTTTCACACAATATTCATAATTTTTTTAAGAACTTTTTAAAGTTTGTTATATTTTCTGACGAAGTGACTTTCTCTTTGAACGGAAATGAGAGCACTTAGTCATAACTGCAGATGTTGGTCAAGAGTATGAATTCAAGAATTACCTAATCAGCGTCAAGCTAAAATAAATATAGGGGATAGGATGATAGGAGGTCGTCTTTTGCGACATTACTGCTTCCAGATGAAACTATTTTACTGCTGCTAGATATTCAAACCTGTAGATTTTTGACTTAGTTTCAGCTTTAGCAGTTCTGTATCCAAGCGAAGGGGATGCTGATTTTCCCCACTAAAGAATTTAGTTTCAACAAGACGGAGCTCCTCATTTTGGTGTCGATGTCTCAGTAATTTCTTGGCAATATGACAGCATGTCCATCTGAATCACCACCACGTTCACCTAATTGGATCCCCTTAGATTTCTTCTTTTGGTATTACTTAGAATCGCCTGTAAGAAACTTCCTAGTCAATTGACACTATATTCTTTAGGCAAAGGTTTCCATAGTTCACATCTATTTTTGAACGTTCGCGTTTATCTTATTATTCCTTCTGTCCTCGAGGCTTGTGCTTCATATATACACAAACACTGTCAATGGGATTAGCATCGGGTAACTATGATGGCTATTCCGAATCATCAATGTCATTTATTGTTTCTACGGTTTACACAAACCACTTTGATGCATCTTTAAATGAACCTGTTTAGTAAATTTTTATAATGCTTTCTATAGAGATTTTATATTTTTGAAATAAAATCTGCTTTTACAAACTCCAAATATGCACTTTTATTTCTTTTTATTCAACGTTTCAGATGTTGTTGAAGAACCATGTGATATAATATAAACCAGGTTCAAATTATGTTTATTATACCATTTATTTACGAACCCTTAAGCGTCTTTAATATATTTTCTGATATTTCGCAACATAAGAAACACTCAAAAAATTTTATTTACACAACATTCATTATTAAGTATGCCATTCTGTCACAAAGTTTAGAAAAAGACTGAGAATGTTACAGAATGCGACGTATCTCTGGAATACACCTACTTTGTTTCTCTCGATTTATTGTCCCATAATTTGTTCAGATAAATTGTTTGCCGATCGCGTTCTACAGATCGTCAAGAATAAGAACAATTCTCAAAACTGCGGATCGCCCACAAGGTGCTCAGTACGAGGGCCACTATTTACGAGTATATTTTGAGCCTTGTGTTTGAAGTGTTGTCAGACGCCGTCTAACGTTTCCAATGGACAGTTTGACATTTTCGACCATTACCTTTTTCAGAACATCTTATCATTTAAGCGCGATTTGTGTTGTTTACAGTGATTTGAAAAATGTATCTTAACAAAAAAATGGAATTAACTCGTGAAAATGTTCATGGGATGATTTATTACGACTTTCGAGGTGGATTATCAAAACAGGAGTGCATCGAACCAACTTACTTCTATTTTTGGCGATAAAGCCCCATCCTTTGCCACTGTGAAACGATGGTATAACTAGTTTATCGTGGCCGCCATTCACTCATCGACGAAAGTCGTGAAGGTCGTCCAAAATCAGTTGTGCCAGAAAACATTGATGCTGTGCAAAAACTGATAATGCAAATTCGTCATGTGACATACTGTGAGATTGAGGCAAACTTAGGCATTAGTTCAACTAGCATATATAAAATATTGCATGATCATTTAGCTGTAAAAAAGGTTGGTTCTCCTTGGATTCCACATAATTTGAAAGAATCTCAAAAAGATGCTCGTTTGCTGGAAACAAATGCTCAAGATATTCAATGGCGGTGGTTCAGAAGACGTATATAATATTGCAACAGGTGACGAATCATGGATCTATGCGTATAAGCCGGAAAGTAAACAGCAGTATGGGTGTTTCAAGACGAACCAAATCCAAGAAAAGCTTGTTCACGCTCGAAGCACTTCGAAACAAATGGTCGCCTGTTCTTTCGGAAAAACTGATCATGTAGCAACAGTGCCTTTAGAGAAACGTAAAATGGTCAATTCTGAATGGTACACAACCATTTGTTTGCCGGAAGTCTTCGGTGAAATATGGAAAACAAACAAGCGCCTTCAGGTCATTCTTCATCATGACAATGTGAGCTCTCACACATCTCGTCTAACAACCGAATGTTTGAACACTCAAAAAATCGAATTAATGGGTCATCCGCCGTACAGTCCCGATTTGGCACCCAATGACTTCTTTTTGTTCCCGAACGTCAGAAATAAATTGCGTGGGCAACGATTTTCGTCGGCAGAAGAAGCCGTTGATGCGCTCAAAAACCATATTTTGGAGATATCTCAAGCGAAATAAAAAAAATGCTTTGAAAAATGGTTGAAACGCATGCAAAAATGTATAGATCATGAAGGAGAATATTTTGAAACACGATTTTCAATGTTAAATTAATGTTTTTTTTTTATTATTGTTAGGCTCTAAATATAAATAATGCCCCTCGTAATTAGCCTGGTCTTTATTCAGTCAAATAAGAGCTTTGCAGATTTTTTTTGAATATCGATGAATATGTATTGAATGTGAATGTACACAGAGTTCGATCTGGCCGCGCGTAAAGTGCATCCTTTCCCCCCCGAGTGCTATCTCATTCTGTCTTCTACAGTACTTTGAGAAATCGTATAATAAAAATGGCGATAGAACTTAAGACCTGATATGATTCCACGATTCAGTTTTGTCAGAAATCAATAAAGGATCCAATTTAAACAACCTCCCTCTGTCCATGAATGCATATTTTCCGCGTCAACGGCATGCGACGTTCAACCCAACAAAGATAAATATTAATACCATAATGCCCATTGTATATCGTAATCGTATAAAATATTTCTGCCGCATCGGAAAATAATTAATCAAAATAATGCAATGTTCGCCAACTAGAGCAGAACCCCCTTTCCATATCAGATGACTATCCGCCTGCATATTATTATATTGGAAAGTTAACCCCCTGAATGCAGTACGTGCATTTGAATACGTTATGAGATGAGTCAGGCTTAATGCAGGAAGGTACACTAAAATATTTACTTTGCGGCTGCTTTAAAACGACAAAATCATAACGAGAGTATTAGTAAGAGGGTTTTGGGTTTTTTGTTCCTTTTACTTGGCACACCTCGGCGAATCGAGACCGAAAAGCTTTCTAGTTTATTATTAGTCATTGGCTTGGTGTCTCTGGAGCATATCAACTGTTATTCTTAAGTTAGAAGGTTGACTGTGTGATGCATTCCTAGATGGGGTGTCTTCTAACATTGTGGAGGTAAACGCTTATAGTACGACAAATATTTCAATGAATTTTGGAGAATCCATGGCTTGTTAAAACAGGAGCAAGTATGAGAGTATAACTACTTGTCAAAAAAAAAGAGTGTTTATTGAAAGACATGTATTTAAAGAACTATTATTTGAGAACAGACTATGTCTCCTTTCTTTTTCTTATTTATTAGGCCTAATCCTTCTCCAGTAAGACTGAAATTTCTGCCTTTATTGTCCACTGCATTGCCTATTGCATTGTCTACTAGTCTACTGTATTGTCTATTGCAAAAGTTCCTGTCCGGTTTATTTCTATTTAATGGTAATTGCGAGAACAAGCTGGACGATAGACAAGAGAACGACTTATTCCTATAGGTCTTGTGAGGTGATTGTACCCACATCAATTCAAATATCTCAAGTTGTCGTGACGGTAGAGTTACCCGAATGTAATACCATTGATGTAGCATTAACGATGAGCAGATTTAGAAGTGGTAAATAGAATGGTATCCAAGATTGCAATTATATCCATCGACTAAGTTTGAACATATTACTCTTTATTATGGTGAAATTAAAACAGTGAACTTAACATATGCTGTGAAGTGTTCCTTCTTTCCTTTCCTTCTTCAGTTTACTTTTTGGTGGTACTCACCACAACACTTTCTTCATGTCCTTTGATCTTTGGTTTTAATATTATTGTCAACCAATTTAGAGAACATTTGCCACTCTTCCAGATTTTCTGTAATTAGTTTTGGGATACAAGACACAAAAATCAATGCCCTTTGCAACCAACTTTGATTTTGCCAAGTCTTCATTCATGAGCTCTGAAGACTAGAAGTGTCAGGATAAATAACTCTGACACAAAACCCCAACAGAAAGACGAAAAAGTCTGAGCAAGATCTCTTGCAACCAACCTTAATTTAACGAAGTCTTCAGTTCATGAATCTCTGGGAAGTTAGAAGTGTCATCATGATTCTGATCTACCTCCGATGATGTTTGGATGCTACGAAACGATTAAACAATAGTTTGAACATACAGAAATCGATTCCCTTTCCTTGAAGCTTCATGCTGCGACGGGGAAGGTTACACTTAGACATGAGAACAAATAACCGTACCGATAAAAGAAGTATCAAATCCTTCTCGTTAGGATTCGAACCCAAGCATACAATCACGTCCCACTACCGGGTCTACTTCGCTACGTCGAGCCTCAATGTGAATCATATTGTTGCAGACACTTATAGGAAAATACGCCGAGTCACCCATCCATTTTGCATACGCGAGGGTAAGTGCTTGACTTTCATCAAATACGAAACAATGAATTTGATTGATGTATTTTACACCATATTCAAGTCAATAAAATGCGGTCTACCATTTAAAATAAAATGTGTGGATGTCGAGAAACTGTTGACAAAACCCCAAAAATAGCCAATTTGATCACCGATGGACCTGCTCCAGCATTTTTAAAGCCAGAAAATAAAATATTAATTTGATATAGTACTGTAGCGACTTTCTAAACTGGCAACATTAGCAAGGATAATGAGTGTCCCTTGATAGCTTAGTAGTCAGAGCAACCAACCGGCAATTGGAAGATCCGGGTTCGATTCCCGGTCAAAGCATGCACTTTTATCCTTGCTATCGCCAAAGTGGTGACCCCGACGTGATTCGTTCCAGTACATCGAACCTCCCTTACATCTCAAATTCGCGGATTCGATTCCCGTCCTATCCATCGCCCTATAGTCCGGGGGTTATCGAACAACGGTTCGTAAGAATGGTGAACGCGGCCACATTCCGTTAATTGTATCGAGACAAACCATGTCTCTAGGGGGGGGGGACTACTGTAGCGACGCTTTAAAAACTGGCAACATTAGCAAAGATAATGAGTGTCCCTTGATAGCTTAATGGTCAGAGCAACCAACCGGCAATTGGGAGATTCGGGTTCGATTCCCGGTCAAGGCATGCACCTTTATCCTTGCTATCGCCAAAGTGGTACTCCACTGCAGCGACGCGTTAAACTGGCGCATTAGCAAGGATAATGAGTGTCCCTCGATAGCTCAGCGGTCAGAGCAACCAACCGGAAATTGAGAGATCCGGGTTCGATTCCCGGTCAAGGTATGCACTTTTATCCTTGCTATCGCCAAAGTGGTGACCCCGAGGGGGGGAGTACTGTAGCGACGCGTTAAAGTGGCGCATTAGCAAGGATAATGAGTGTTCCTCGATAGCTCGGCGGTCAGAGTAACCAACCGGAAATTGGGAGATCCGGGTTCGATTCCCGGTCAAGACATGCACCTTTATCCTTGCTATCGCCAAAGTGGTGACCCCGACGTGATTCGTTCCAGTACATCGAACCTCCCTTACATCTCAAATTCGTGGATTCCCGTCCTATCCATCGCCCTATAGTCCGGGGATACCGAACAACGGTTCGTAAGAATGGTGAACGCGGCCGCCACATTCCGTTAAGTGTATCGAGACAAACCATGTCTCTAGGGGGGGAATACTGTAGCGACTCTTTAAACTGGCAACATTAGCAAGGATAATGAGTGTCCCTTGATAGCTTAGTGGTCAGAGCAACCAACCGGCAATTGGGAGATCCGGGTTCGATTCCCGGTCAAGGCATGCACTTTTATCCTTGCTATCGCCAAAGTACTTTGAGAAGACACTGTATATTAACATGTGCCTCTCCAGCATTTGAAAAGCTAGAAAACGACATATTAATTTCATGTAATGCTTTGAAAACACCCTGTATATTAACATATGCAATATGGTGTATAAACGCTATTTTAACCGTTTGGTTACTGTTACTCGAGCCAAGAAACAGCAATAGTTTCCCATATCACGAATGATTAATAACCATTATGTTGTAATTTATCGATATAACTTGGCCAGTAATTCAAGCCCATGTAAAACTATTTTTTGCGCCTCCAACGTTATTTATGGGACTGCCAATGATATGTTAATTCAAAGTACAGTTCGGGAAAAGCGCCATATTAATGAATGCTGCGACATATTTATTTATATGCCTCGAAGTCGTAAGTCTGGTTATGTAATTGGGGAACTAGTAACGTAAGTAATTACTGACTGGGCTGTAACGCACTCGGAGAGGGTCTTACTACATACATAAAAACTTCTAGAATCGTTGCGCGTCTGTAGATAAGTACGTCGTATCACTGTTTATGTAATTAATGTGTATACAGGACGTTGATAGCGGCCGAGGCGGTTTTAGATTAAGAATGAATATCATTGAGTGACTAAATCCAAAAGATGATACCTAAGTAAGTTGATTTATAAGAATTTTATTTTTATATATACAGTACGTCGGTAAAATATGGAAGTATGATATGATAAAGTTCTTGGGACTGTAATCGCTGCATGTTCCTTTACCTATTCGGTGATACCATACTTCTGAAAATAATATCATTAAAAACCTTTTACTTTTTCGCACTCCACTATACGCGGAGAAGTAATGTAATCGTGTAAAAAAATTTTGTGTGTGTGTGTGTGTGTCGTCATCGTCGTAGTCGTCGTCGTTGTAGTCGTCGTCGTTGTAGTGTCGTCGTTGTCGTCGTCGTCGGCATTTATTCTTGTTAGCACGATAACTCAACTAAATTGTGTCGGATCGATCGGGTTTTGACTGATCCTGATTGTGGTCGTCTCCCAGACGACACCTATTGATTTTGAGGTGGATAGAACACACTCTACCATGTTCATGGGTCACGAGAAAGCACAATGGTGGACTATTTGAAAAATTGTTTTTGTTAACACGACCACTTAATTAAATCGTATTGATTTTGAGATGGATAGGACACACCCCACCCTGTCCATGGGTCATGAGAAAGCACGATGGTGGACTATTGGAGAAAAAGTGAAAAAAGTAAAACTGTCGCATAAAACACATATTCTGCATTTATGTGTTGGTTTATCTTTTCTCGGCCACTCAATTTCGAGATAGAGATGTTCTACGTGCGGAAAAGTCCGTTTTAAGGTTTTAAAACTGTTTATTCATTACTTAACTCTAGATCCACTTAAAACGAAGAAAATAACAGAAGATACATAAGAAGAAGAAAAGAACAGATTTTGTATGCAAACACGATTCAGTTATACACTTAAGTTGACCCGAACTTTCTCAATTCATTGCTATTTTGACTGTTTTATCGTCTAATGAAATTTTCTCCATACCAAATAGTCTGAAGAACCCAACTCAAATGCGTGTAAGATGGCAATACACGATAAAATCTTTGCAACTGTCAAGGCGCTGAGTATCTCTTTGCCTCTTCAAAGATACTAAGCTTACAAAACTAATATCGTTAACATTTTCATTATTTAACTCTAGATCCACATAAGACCAAAAGAAGAAAAGAAGATAATTCAAAGATTTTCTATAAACATAAATCAATTTTATGCTTAAGTCATCCAAGACTTTCCTAATTTTTTCCTGTTTTGTTATTAATATTTTTTCTTAACCGCTATTTTCATTATTTCCTCTACTAAAATTTTCTCCATACCAAATAGTCTAAAAGGGTTCAATCATATTTTGCTAGCCATTCAGCAATTCTCCTTCCAGTCCAATAGTTTGGAATTGCTGTATCAAGTCAAGATAGTTCAATAAATTATGCTGTTAAAAGTAGTTTTGCTGAAACCAAAGTAGTATAGGATGTCTCAGTTGAAACTATAGGATTTGAATTACGCGCCATTTGTATTTGGTCAAAGATAGGGCGTCAATATTTAACGACTGTCATCTACAAACCATACGACGTCAACGTGCCGCAATTAACAGTTCAACAACGAAAAATTTGTGTACAACTGTTTTATGAAAGTGAGTGGTCATTTACAGTTGCATTAAGATAATTTCGCACAAAATTAGGATAAAATGAAGCTCCTACAGGATTGATAGAAATTTGAAGAGGTGGGTTCTGTTATTGATAAAGCAACAGCAATATGTCCTCGTCATGGTCGGTCAGATGAAAATATTGCTGCAGTGATAGAAAGTGTACGGGAGTACACCATAACTGTTGCATACTAGATTTCCTGGTCATGTTGTCTTGCGGAATACTGACATTAATTAATAATTAATAAAGATCATGTGGTTTAACATCACTGGACTTTTTTATTTCGGGTTATGTCAACTACAACTACTGTGGCCTGCTACAACACCAAATGTAAACCCACTGAATTATTTTTTATGGGATTATCTGAGTAATGCTTCAATACTCTTCCTGAATGGTCATATGGCAACACTGCACATCAACAAGTTCTCTGTCCTTCTTTCTAGACTAATGATTAATTCTCTATGTGATAAATTAAATATTACAATGTCTTGTATATAATACAGATCAGTATCTCTATTTATAAATGATAAACAAATTATAATCAATTGTTTGCTAAGCCAACGCGATTGTGTTGTTAGTTATGTAACACGTCCATAATATGAACCATCGTATTACAGACTATATTGTGGGTTTGTATTTCTGTATGCTTATGCAGGCAGAATTATAAGGTGTTTTCGGAATTGACTGTCGAATTTTTAAAAATATTTTTGGGCGTATTGCGATTTGTTTCACAGAATTACTCCAAGGGTTCAATTCAGTTAAAATCAATTGATCTTAGATCAGGTGGGAGGGCGAGCAGATGCAAGTACCTCCTTTTCAGTACAGTATTAATTGTGAGTTTAGTTTGAAAACTCTCTAACGTACATTGAAAACTATTGAAAGTGTATAATTTACAAAAAAAGTGGCTTCAAGTTTTTATAAAATCTACAATTTCTTGCGAGGTGAAGTTCTGTGAAAGACACACAGGAAGTTCATTTAAATTGTAACCTAAAATTGTGTTCAATAATCGTTCATCCTAAACTGATTATCATCGTCCCTCGAGTAAAGCCGTCTTCGTCAAAATTCAAATTGGAATGAAACTGGAGATTTTTGAAACATGTTGTACCTATATGTAAGTATTTCAAAATAGTAAATCCTTGGATTTATTTACTTTAACTAAATTAATTATAACAGAATTAATAATATATTTTTTTATTAGTTGACAATCAGAATTTACATAATATTCTATGAGTCAGTGTACTTGCTTAAAAACTATGAAGCCCTTTAATGGCCCTTGAATGGGCACTTCTCCAGTGACAAATCCCCTTTAGTTCTCTTGTAGATCGGCTGGTCAGTGTCCTCTAAGTTTCCTATTGAGCTGCGGTTCAACCAGTGGCTGCATTATGTCGTTGGGGTTATTTTCTAGTTTAGAACGGACGGATAGATGTTTCTTTGATGACATGTTTAATATACGGTATCTTCATGTCCATATGTAATGTTTGATTGCTTACGTACAATGGTGCATTAGTTATTATCCGGAGTATTTTTGATTGGGTTCGTTGGATTATCGATATGTTTGATTGGCTTGCATATCACCATAACTCTATTACATAATCCCATATTGGTTTAATTATTGTCTTGTAAACTAGGATGTTGTTTTCCAATGGCAGGCTGAATAATGAAATTGGCTTAATCCTACCAATAACCTAATATAGCTCTTTTGTCTTAAAGTCGATTTGTTTCCGTTTTTTGAGTATGTTCCTTTTCCAGGCGAGTCTACAATAATATAATTGACGAGTAAGCAAGTCGCAATAATATTGCGCCGCCCCCTCGTTCATATCGAAGGCACCTCTGGAACATGCCTCTAGAGGCTTCGGATCAAAAAACAAAAGTTACCACGTTGTTCGAAAGGGTCAATTTACTAAATTGATTTTGTCAAAATGCCGAAATTCGAACGGAAAGCATTTCATACATTGACTTAAAAATTTCGTGACACACACACACACACACGAAAACAGCCATTTAGTAAATATAGATATAGAAATTATTATAAGGTTTCAAATAATTGCAATTACTTGCATGAAAAAATAAAGCACAATGAAAGTATGGATAGCAGGACAGCTTTTATAATATAAGTATTTAAAAAAAAATGTATAATTTTTAAATAAAATAATAAAAACTCCCAGCAAACCAATCTTCATGAACGTTGATCAGTAATGACCCACCATAAAGCCTAAATCGAGAATAGGTCAAGTCAGTTATCTATCAATAACTGGTATACAAAATTTTAAATAACCAGTAGCGTACAGACTTTTTTTTTTCAAAATTATTTCAGTCCCAGATTTAAACGCGTTCCTGGTAAAGCTATCCACACTTTTTGCTAGATTATGTATAATTGTAAATACAGCGTGTCAAGAATAGGAACAAGTCTCAAAACTGCTATATATATATATATATATATATATATATATATATATATATATATATATATATATATATATATATATGACAGTCCAAGAGGTGCACAGTAAATAATAGCCTGGTCTTTACTCAGTCGCATTGAGACATTTACAGAGTGAATATATGTTGAATGTGAATATACACAAAATTCGAACTGGCCACGCGTAAAATGCATCATCTTTCCTTCGAATGCTGCCTCACTCTTTCCTTTATGCATACACAGAGAACTCACAATTTTTCCTATTTTGAACAAGCTGCACTTTTCACAACCCAAATTTTATTAAAATTGTTAAACTGATTTCAGAGATATTTAGAAAAAACCGAAAAAATATCGGTATTGAGAAACACCCACTTTCTTAATATTGGATTCACATTGACAGGAACTATTTATTTTATTATTTGATGAGGATCTATTTGTCTATTTGTCTCCCCGCTAACGGTGACACATATTTTTGAAACACCCTTTATAGCTCCCAGCTCATTTTTGGTATCCATTATCCTTACGGAAATTCCCACTGGTTTTTGCACCCTCAGCTTTTATAAACTACTAATTTTATTCTACTGAAAAAATACTGTATAAATTATTACGTCTTATCCATAGTGGATGTTCAAAAGTCCATGAATAAGGGGATTAAAAGGATAGAAAAATGAAAAGGACGACTCATAACTTTTCAAAAGATTGAATAGTATGAGTAGAAAATCCAAACACTCTGTCTGCCGCGACACAATATTTAAAGCTTTCTATTCATATTTCACAATATGACACAATATTTAAAGCTTTTTATTCATACTGACTTGAATAATATATGGTTAGATTACTTTATGAAGACGAAGTTCCAAGTTCTTTCTCGCCACTTTAATTAATGAACTAACTTTAGTGCGGGCTTTGTTTTATAACTTCGATTATTTATTCATAAGCGTTTCCTTTCTAAATACTTGAGAGACAATCTTTACTTAATTTAGTTAATATTCAATATAACATCAGACACGTATTGGTCTTCTATTCATGATGAGTTATATGACCACGTTCTATAGGATCTTTCATTAGGGACGCTCGAAATTTGTTAGGTTATAGCGGCCATGTTGTTAATGCAACATCCGTCAAATTTGTTGTGAATTATTCACTAGTGTATGGCAAATCACCATGGAGGGTTATAGCGTTGAACCACGTGTGCAAATCAGCGAATTTTATTTTCAAAATCAGTGCTCCGTTCGAGAAACGTTGCGCGCATTACGTGATTTTTATCCTCGCCACAACCGTCTCGCCGAGTCGTTTATTCGACGTTTGGAGGCCAAATTCGAGTCGACCGGTTTCACAAATAATCAGCTAACATTCGTACGTGCGGAAACGCAAAGTCTGCTGAAAGCATCGCTGCTGCGCGTGAGAGTGTACGGGAGAATCCGAGGCAGTCAATTTCTCGTCGTTCACAAGAACTTGGCCTTTCTGCGACTTCAACTTGGCGAATTTTGCGTCGGGACTTGGGTCTGCATCCGTAGAAAATCCATCTGACCCGGGAACTTAAGGCAAACGACCGTAGACAACGGTGTGTGTTCGCCAATTGAACGATATAAATCTACACGAGATACACCAGCACCACATGCATCTCGATAGAGTCACTATTTGGTGCGGACTTTGGTCTGGCGGAATCATCGGTCCGTACATCTTCCAAAACGAATCTGGCATTATCATAACAGTCAACGGCGAGCGCTACAGATCGATGATGAGCAACTTCTTGTGGCCTAAACTGGATGATCTGGATACCGACGACATGTGGTTCCAACAGGACGGCGCTACGTGCCACACAGCGCAAGCCACGATGGATATTCTGCACGAGCGATTTGAGGCATGGTTATCTCGCGCAGCGGTGATGGAAATTGGCCACCGAGATCGTGCGATTTAACGCTTCTAGACTTCTTTCCTTTGGGACTATCTTAAATCGCAGGTCTATGCAAATAACCCGCAAACAATTGATGCCCTCAAAGTCATCATCACGAACATATTTATGCGGCAAAGTCATAGAAGATTGGACCTCCCGAATACGTGCCACGAAGTAAAACCGCGGCGGAAATTTGAACGACGTTATGTTCCATACTTAATGCCATAAAATACTCTTTCAAATAAAATTGAGTGGATATCTCACACACAACTTGTTTTATTTATGTTTAAAAATCGAGCGTCCTTATTGAAAGACCCTATATTATCAAATATATAAACATGGCAGTTGTTTATAATAGTAACAGATAATATTGGATTAAAGCTTAAATAGGAGGGCCGATAATCTCTACACACAAAAAGTGATTGATGTGTATATTCCAGAAAATGATAGAAATAATAGGTAATACGAGATCAATTCAGCAAAATACATTGTTTTGGTTCCCTTCAATTTCTATAACCCTACAGCGTCATTGTATTATTTTTTAATTTCAACTCCCTCTTGTTTTTATAGAAATTAATTTCGTACTGTTTTACGAGTAGACCACCACTCCATATTAGCAGTTTCCTATTTATCGTTTCATTTATTTGTTACGTTCTGGAACCAACAACAAATCTGTTACTATAAAAATAAAATTATTTATTATTTTTTTATTATTATCTACCACTTATTTTTCTTTTCTGACATTAATCTAATCAAATCAACATTTTGAGGTCACTTAACTTTATACGTACCTTATAAATATCATTTTTTTGACACTTTATTAATAAAAAAACAATAACATAACGGCGATAGTACATATTTATTATAGCGAGTTTTGCTAGAAGTGTTTTAAAATGTAAATAAATTTGCATTCTTAATCGTGCCGAGTAGTTTATTACGCTATCGTATGATCAAGCGAAATTTTTACATAATATACAGGATGTAACAATATAATTTTGGGTTCGGATCGACAGTATTTACACGATGTTTTTTGTGGGAATTATAGAACAACCGTGTTCTGTGACCTCCAGACTTTAATCCGGTAGAATTATTGATGCTGTATTTTAAAATGAACTGTCAAATTTAATTATTTCGTTATCCTTTTTTCACCAAATTCTATCCGATATGTACCTAACTTAAATACGTAAATTAGATGCCATTTACTTTTTATATGTACGATAATGTATAGGGTGCCACAATATAATGTATCATTAACGATATGTAAGTGCTTTGTGAACTAAAAAGTAACAACATTGCCAAATTGTTAGAGAATTTGAAATTTAGAATTACTAAATAAGTTTAAAAAGAGGTCATTGAACTTCAAGCTGAATGTTCCTTATTTTGTTGAAGTTTTAGCTCCCGATTTTCTTCAGTGAATCCGAAATAGGCATTTTCATCTGAATTATTTCTGGAATACGGACGCAAAAGGTGTTGAAAATATTGCAGCTGTGCGTGATAGTGTATGTAAAACCCGAGGCAGTCAGTCAATTTCTCGTTGTTCACAAGCACTTGGCCTTTCTGCGACTTCAACTTGGCAAATTTTGCGTCGGGATTTTGGTCTACACCCGTATAAAATCCAACTGACCCGGTAACTTAAAGTAAACGACCATAGACAACGCCGTGCGTTCATTGATTGGGCTCTTGAGCAGTTGGAAGTTGATTCAAATTTCGCCAAAAAAATCATCTTTAGCGACGAGGTCCATTTTTGGATGAATGGATATGTAAACAAGCAAAATTGTCGGATTTGAGACGATACCAATCCACACGAGATACACTAACACCAAATGCATCCCGAGAAAGACACTGTTTGGTGCGGATTTTGCTCTGGCGGAATCATCGGTTCGTATTTCTTGCATACACGTGCCACGATGGAAATTCTACACGAGCGAGTTGAGGGCATGGTTATCTGTTGCAATGGCGACTTGAACAGGCCACGGAGATCGTGCGATTTAACGCCTTTAGACTTCTTTCCTTTGGGACTCCCTTATCTTAAATCGCAGGTCTATGCGAATAAACCGCAAACAATTGATGCCCTCAAAATCAACATAACGAACGCCATCCAGCAAATTCAGCGATATTTATGCAACAAAGTCATCGAAAATTGGGCCTCCCGAATACGTGCCACCAAGCAAAGCCGCGGCGAACATTTGAACGATGTTATATTCCATGGTTAATGCCATAAAATATTCTTTCAAATAAAAAAAACAAGTTTTATATTTCACACACAACTTATTTTATTTACGTTTAAAAATCGAGCGTCCTTATTGAAATACCCTTTACATAGTAACTGTAAACGTCATAGTTACGTTTTACGTTCATTCATTTTTTTATATCATATTTAATCATATAAATACACAAAACTAAGATAATAAACAGTTATAAAGTGTTAAAAAGCATCAATAAACCACATTTTTGGTATCGTTATCACCGATTGTCCATACATGAAATTTGTAACTTCTATTTAATGTGCAGAATTGTTTAGATCCGCCTTCTATTCTCATGTCTAGCCGGCCAACGATTACCTCACACGTCAAGTCGTCAGCTCGACGAGCCAGCAAACATAAAAACTAGTTATAAACAAGACAAAGTAAACCGAGAAGAGCCATCATACCCGATCTGTTTACCAAAATAAATGATCCATTATCATTCTGGCAGAGTATTTGCCGCAAATAAGTATTCATCAGTTTGATATCGAAGTTGTTGCCGCGGCGTTAACATAAATATTGAACAGGTCCCCTCGTTTTATGCAGGCAAAAGATTTGTGCCAAGTTTCTCAGTTCATTCACGGAATGCATGAAAGTAAATGCTTTGACTGGAATCAATACTGCCCGCCTCTACCTGTTCGCCCACTCTCTGCAAAAACGTACACGTAATATACAGGGTGTAACAAACTCATGGTATATCTCCATTTTTCTTTTTTGTAATCTTTGAGGTGTATTATCGAAATTATTGAATGTATTACTTGAATTTCTATTAGATCGTAAACTATGTATAGTTTATTTCATCGCTATTTGCCAAATAAAAAATCCCAAACGGCTCTTATCTCATACCGTGGCTTGTTTTTATGGCTAGGCCCAGGTAGACTGTTCCGTTTATGGGCAAGATAAGAGGGATTTTATTTGGCAAATAGCGATGAAATGAACAGTATGGTAATTCACCGAGACCGAGGGTCTTTTAATTTCTAACCCGCTTTAACGTAACAGTGTAATGATAACGCTGAAATGAGGTAAGTGATCGACGAAGCGTAGTGGAAGGCGATCAACCGTGCACTTTTCACTGCCGTAGGGCCGTAGTTGATCTTGATTAATCGATCGAGGTACGTACGGTGGCCACTGTGTTAATTGAAACGTATTAATTTAATCCCAGGAACGTTTATATGCTCACCAAGTTAAAGGAAGACACCGATTCTAACAGATTGTGATGATACTACTAATAATGATACAGATCCGTTAAATGAGTGCAAAGAGTATTTTACGTATGCCTTATTTCATCAGAAGATGCCGAATGATGATAATGATGATACTAATTCATCACGCTAGTTAAGAGGGTAAGTACATATAGTGTTATATTTACTAGTAACAGTTTAGTGGGTTTGTTATTAGTTATTTTGTGTTATTATTTTATTACCCTTATATCCCTTATTTTGATAATACCAATATTACATCAAGAGATGTCGAACGGTAAAATCATTTTTTCACCACAGCGAACATAGTTCGCTGAAACAACTACAGAGACATATTTAATGCTACTCCAGCTAATAACGCGATGCCTCTGCTACGCTGACGGAACGAGCGGCTTCATAGTAAAACTATAAAGCCCGAAGAGTGCAATGACCTGAAAATCCGATAGGCACTATTGTCATATTTAATTCCTAAATTTCATATATGTTCTACATAAATTCGGTAATATTAAATTTAATTGCAATTTATAATCAAAATTAAACAAGAGATGTTAGAATTTAATTGTATAATGCCTATCTGCGACATAGCACATGTAAATTCATGTCATGTTTGTCAAATATAAAAATATTACTTTTTTCATTCTTATACTTCGCCGATTTTCTGAAAAAAATGACAACGTCGGTTTTTCAAGTTATCCACGTGTTGTCGCCCTCTTTGTTTCTCTCATTTGAAGAATATTATTTATTTCACTCATTTCTACAGTTTTGGATGCGCACGCCGTAATTCAAATTCAACAGCTGACGGCAGTGGCGGCTCGCGGGTTAGAAAATAAATATGTAAACAGTTAGAAAAAAGTAAATTGATTTTTCTTAAGACTTACCTATAGCCGAGCTTATAGCTATCTAATTTTTGTACACCAAATCAATTCTTCAATCTTTTAGTTAGGCGTATCTATATATCTTCATAAAATGGTTGATTCTTCTTTAGTTCTAGCAACAATGTTTTCTCGATAGAAATAGTTGCTAAAGATGAAAGTCTTTCTTGGGAAATGGAATTTCTTGAATAAACCTTTATACGTTTAAGACACGAAAAGCTTCTTTCCATTGACGCACTTGTTGATGGAATAGTTAAAATTATACAAAACAGTTTGTAAGCTTCTGTAAAACTGTTTTTGTATTCATTCAGTTTTTTGAGCAGTGCATGCGGCGGTATATTTCTGTAACTTTCATCACTATATAACAGGCAAAGTTCTTATTTAAGTCGTTGATGTTTGGTAAATATATTTCCATAAGATTGTTCCAAATTTTCAAAAGAATTAGAAGGGAAACACGAGCTATATTGTTCAAATTTTGCAGTATCAGCGAGACAAACAAATTGCAACTTTTCACAGTCCTGAAACCTGACGTCTATTTGCATTAAAATATGGTCCAATATTTCATATAAAAATGCTTTATATCTTGCACTAATGGCTTCGTTAGAAAGACCAGCGTATTGTCGTTTTGTAATTTCTAATTATGTCATTCTACTTGCTTTATTAAAAATTGTCTTTAAAAAGTCGTCATTTCTCTTCTTTAATATTTCACGTGTCTGTTTTATTTGATGCACACAAAAATTAATATTTAATTATTTTTTTTTGTAGGATGTCATAAAATATCTGTAGCACTAAAAATATCATTAAATACTACTACCAAAAACTACTTGTTACTGACCCCGCCAAAAAGTAAAAACATCTACGCCTCTATTCCAGACAAAATTCCCTACTTCTCTAGGTCATTGCATTCTCCAGACTTTATGGTTTTACTATAGTTGTAAATAATAGCGAAATATCAAAACGGCAAACCAGTAAACGGTACAGATTTTTTTAAACCAAAAGTTCTTTGTTTTTTTTTATACATCTACCTTACTGGTCGTAAATTAGAATAAAATTGATATTTCTATTTTACGTCTGTAATACTGGAGTAGGTTCGAACTTTTGGTGTGAAGATAATTAAAAAGATGATTAAAACTAGTTAGTTTTAGTCATCTCCAGATGATGCCAACTTTGTTGGCGAAACGCGCGTCGAGTGTAGTGTTTTGGAGTTTTGTGGAAAACTCAGTAGTGTTTTCATCTGTAATTTCGTTTATATTCATTCATAATCGAATATAAGAGATATAACTTGTCCCAAATTGTTTTTATTATCTTTATTCTTGTAAATATACGGGTAAATACGATTCGGTATAGATTTAATATTGAATAGTTTTCTATGCGAAGAAACCAAGTACGGTTTTAAGTTCTTTAGTTGCTTTAACGTATCTTTTAAGGCTACAGAAATTATAAATCCCGTAACAACATTAAAATACAACAGATACCTTGTAAGATTTACATAAAAAAGAAATTACTAGTCGTATATTGTTACTGCGCGTAATTGTCGATTATGTCATAACCACTCAAAAAATAATTCCCATGTTTACATATCCAATAACTTCTTAGTAATGTGTGTGTATTGTACTTATAATAATATTTAATCAGTAATCGCAATCGCACAGTGACTAAGACTCCCTGTGTAATCCACGAACACCTTTTAAAAAAAGTGTAGCGTGGGTTAGTAATTAATTAAGCATAGAACTCGTGCACGTTGGTTTTATTAATTTCCTTTCTGCCTCATAGGAGGCGCGGTCGATTTCCATTTCATCACACGTAAATTCTTGATTATGTCACAGTAGTATTAATGCGTCGCGTCCAAATTTTATTAGCCTATAAAGAGGTAATTTATACGTTTTTACTAGACTTTGATGTGACATTTAGAATAAGAACTAGCGCAGGGGCGACTTTGAGATTTAATTGCTGATATTCTCGGTCGCTGCTTCTCAGTATATCCCTCTGTAAGATGTCGGGATCTCTGGCTAAGTAATAGAGGTATACCAGATGTCAAACAGATCAGCTCGAGATTTTTTTTTTAAATAAAGTACCACGAGGATGAGACTACAGTAAAATGCACTACTCGGCGTTGCGCTGATTGGTCGTTGCGTTGATTGATCAGATTGGCGCAACCAAAGTTAACTGACGCGTTTTTTGGAGTTTAAGGCTTAAGGTTATGTTTTCATTTTGACAAACTTCCTTAACGTTGTTTGTGTACATACATATTTTTGCCTTTTCAGAGAGATTATTTTACAAACCTGTTCGTTAGAACATATTGTTGAGATACTAAGGCCTTGTTTTAGCAAGAAATAATAGATCCATCATCACGTTCTGCATCTGCTTCAACAACCTCTGAAAAAATAATTCCATCAGAAGCGTGTCACCTTCGCAGTAAAGAAATTATAAATGTGAGATTAAGGAATCATCGTATCACAAGAGTCCATAAAATGGATGTGTTGAATCCCAAAATTAGTTACATTATTTGTCCATTATGTGAGGAAGAAACTGATTTTGAAAAGTCATGAGGGATTTACACAAATATCTAGAAGGAAAGTATTCAGGTGAGTATTGAGTTAATCACTTTCGAGTTTTCTAGCAGACAAGAGTATGACACATGGAAGGATGAGGAAAAAATTGAACAAATTATGCAATGCACAGATCGATTAGCAAAAAGGAACATAAGATATTGTACTATGATTGTAACGGAAGTAACCACAGAGGTAGGTGCAATACTTGATACCTACAATAATAAATATAGCCATTTCAATAGTTATTTTAAATAATATACCTAGGTGACAATAATTACACAACATAATACTCTTATCTATTTTTAGGATACAAGCTCAACTATAAAATGAGGACGGAGAAATCTGGTGAGACAATTAAAATTAAAGGAGTATGTCCCTCCAGGCTGATTTGAAAATTGCGCGATGAAGGACGAGTTTTAGTTAATTATTGGAAAACACATGCTGGACATGAACAAGAGTTAAGAAGCAAACATCTCTCGAAGGCAGAATAAAAAATGGTGGCAGAGAAGGATTCAAGAAAATTGGAAGCGCCGAAACTGGTAAGATTGGCCGTCTTAACAAGTCAAGACATCACAAATTTGTCGAGAAAATATAACATCCAGAAGAAACGAGATCAGAATTATATGATAGCAGCTGTATTGAAGGCTCAGGAATGAAATGCTAATGGCAAGAATTATGTTTTCCTATTCAAGAAGGAAGGCATGTAACAAAAACAATTTGTAGTGATGCAATGGTTATGATTAATTGACGATTATTGGCACTAACGACGAATGGGTACTAACTCTGTTTTACATAAAGTTGCAAAGTGTTTGGGAGAAAATTCAATTATCAAACCACAACACCAAGAGGAAATCGACTCATTTATCAGAGAGAAGGTAGGATAGACAAATCAGTAAACAGACCAGGCCCAGGCACAAAGCAAACGAAGTCTTCAATGGGAAAACACAACATTTCGTAGAAGAACATCAGTTTAACCGAGTATGAAACACATCCGAGGAACTGTGCGTAAATTTCAAGAAAAGGTAAATAAAACTACACAAACGAAAAATGGAGAAACAGGAATATTTTCCTTCCAACAAACATCCAAAAGTGAGTAAAATATGAATTATCCAACAAAGTTTTTAATTCCTACAATCCCATACCAAACATACTTATTTATTTTTTGTGTGTATTTTGCTTTTGTATCTATTGAATTTTCATTTAAGGTTTAGGATAACTTACAAGAAAGAAGAAATTAAATAGTGGACATTATACATCTCATTTAAGATTATTATAAGTTTAAGTTTGTTAATAATATGGTAGAATTTATTAAAAAATTATTATATATACATATAAATAGGACTGAATTGTTAGCCGGGTTTTACAAACGTTTCAGTCTTTCGGGGTACTGCCTATAACCACAATGTTTTTCGAAATTTTCAAAACGGAATGTACTGGGTCCTAGGCGAGGTTTAGGGGAGTTTCACCTCCGCCATCACACCAAATGGACACCCTCTCCTTTGATTTTCCCAATTTTAAATAAAGCACATTTTAAACGTAGCTATCTAGTGTTTTATTTGGGTTTACCACATTTATTCCCGTTACATGAGTGTCTTATTTTATTCAGACAATGAAACTATTAAGCTTATGTATTAAATACACATCTTAATAATTAAATTAATTAATAATCTGGATTTTTCTTTTCTATAAAAAATAAAAAAGATGTTACTAAGTATTTACATATTTTTATTCAGATACACTACATACATTTTAAACCTAAAATATTACCTACCTAATTTCAGTTCATTAGGTAGGTACAACATTAAATTTTTAAATGAAAAAATAGGTAAATCCCCAGGTAAATCTATTATTACTTTTTTTATATAGACATTCATTCGACACAAATCGTAAAATGCAAATAACATACCACTTTTACAAACATGAAACCCGCCGAAATTTAAATTAGGACACGCCCACCGATCAATCAGCGCAACGCCGTGTAGTGCATTTTACTGTAGTCTCACGAAGATGTAGACCAAGAAGACTAGAGAGTAAGGAGACATAGCTCCTCGAAAAATCAGTGGTAGGGGTAGGACGAAAAACGGCGCCAATATGGCAGCCTCGCGTAGAATCGCGCGGGATCTGCGCATGTGTGCATGCCGTTTATCCTCGTCTATCGCGGGTCTTCACTATTTAAATGTAGGGTTAGGGTTCTATTGTGCTCATTATGTAAACAGTAAACAATTTTCGCGTGCATTTCTTTACAATTGTTGTTTCCGAATCATTGTTTGGTGAAAACACGCTATGAAAATTGGGATACAGTATTTTCAGTCCTAAATACATAGTATGTACAAAAAATAATAGTTCTGAATGCTTTTCTTTTAGAGCAAGAAATGTTATTGCATTTTTTCATCTGTCAATTATAATTTTCTTTTATGTCTGCCACGAGTAGGATATCGATGATAATTTAGCTTTGTGGAAATGAAATAACATAATGAGCTTTTAGTCTAACGAGTTTTAATCATCCACAGGAAGATTACATATTTTAACCATGGCCACAAGTGGAATTGAAAATGTCAAACTGCGATCACTTTTGCATGGGGAAATGAAGAAGAGTTCGATCTCGGAAGGAAATATTTTGTTTGAAAGTTTACAAAACAACAGACACTCCATTGAATTGCCAAGCGAAAAATGGTATGCTGAGTCTGGTTTGGACACCCATTTAAACACATGCATTGATAAGAAGTTGAATGTGAATGTGTATTTACACAGTGAATATTTGGAATGGATGGAATGGGACGCGCCGAAGTCTGTACAAGATATTTCAAACATCGAAGAAGTAACCGATAGTTTTCCTGTGAAATTAGCTTGTGAGCTATTATTGTATGAAATGTGAAGTTGTTTTTAAACAATTACTAATCAATTGTATATATTCGGTTAATTTAAACTTTGCGATTTTGTGGTAATAACATTACATATTTACCAACCTTTTTGTATGTTGCTTCAGTAAAAACAAAGCATTCAATAAGAGTACAATTTATTCAAATCAGTGTACTAAAGGCAATACAGTGTGTGATGTAAAATCAATTAATTTTTCAGAATTAACGTTAGTAATTAGACATAAATTGAAGGGTACAGGAATAAAACAAGAAATGTCACAAAACTATTTATTCAAGAAAATTGAAATTATAAGTTGCATTCTAATGTAAGCGAAGAAATAACATTGCAATGAAAAGAACTAAACTAAACTTACCTAACTAACTTTAACTAACTAACTGTAGTTAAACTTTTTCAATTTAACTAAAAGGCCATAATAATAATATAAAATAAATAATATAGGATGTTACCTCTTACTAAAAAACTATGATAACCAAGAATCTTATTACGGAAACGTTCTGTGGGAAGTTCAAATTCATTATTGTTAAGTGAAGGAAAACTGGTATTTTGAGTTTTCTTTTTCTACTATTATAAAGTATTCTTTCCTTGAGCTGCATAATATTAAGGTAATACGGTGACAGCACCTCCAACCATTTTTCTCGTCTCTCAGTTCTTAAACGAAATTGAGTTGTAAATTACTATTTGACAATTTACTTCTACATTACACTGCACTTTTACTATTTACTACAAAGTAAGCGTTACTATCGGTGTATACAAACATTACAATACTTGTTTATCGAAAGACTTACCTCAGGAACTTTAAAAATTGTTCGTTTATTTATGACACAATCAGGGCTTTTGCTGGAACAATTCGTAACGCAACAATATCTCGACGCTTTTGATATATTTAACGGAAAAACTGGAAACGCTCGAAACTTTCAAAACACAGTAAACAAAAATAAACATAACCTCGCTCGGTTCTACGCAAGGACCGCCATGGTGCGGACATTTTTCGTCCTACCCCCACCATTCGAGTTATTTCTCCTGTTCTCTAGTCTTCTTGATGTAGACTAAACGAATCATTCTACACATCCCATTCCAATTGTCATCGCAGTCCAAACACCCCGTGGTAGCAGGTTTCTGACGGTACTTGTACCGATCCGCGATCGTGTAAAGAACAAAAACTTCACCGACAAAAATAACGCAAAAATCTGTTTTCAGCGTAAATTTGTGATCTATCAAAACTATGTGGTTATAAAAGTTTCTTCAAATATCACGCCAGAATATCATGAGATCCATGGTTTCTAATGTTATTTACTTATAGAAATTTTCCTTAAAGATAAGGAATTTGTTACAGTTATGAGTGATCAAGAAAAGGCATCATGGTTGAATTTTGAAAAAGTGTCAACTAAATTTGTAGGCAATAATAAAAATGCTTGATGATGATTACAGAAACATTGTGGCAAATATCGGTTCTTATCGTCTTTCTTAGACGTTCGATCAATAACAACACCCGATCGTTCGATCAGTAACACTTGTAGAGGTGTTGTTGTCAGTAACCCCTAATTCTGACTTTAGATTCGTGTTCAGCGGGTAAAAAAATATAAAAATAAATATGTATGGTTTATTCCTTGGTACACACTTTTATTTTTTTGTGGATCTGTGATTATCTTTCGGTCGAAATATCGACTTGTCCTTCTCTAGTCCATCCGATCGTGTGCGGATATTTCCTCAGTAAAATATCCACCGCGTTACATAAATATTGACATAACGCCTAAAAATATGAATGCATAAATTTATTTATTCTTGCGCACACCACTTTCTGCATGACTTATTTCCCTTCAAACCAGGTATGTTTCCATACTCGTCCGCGTACGCTTAACAATCTTAATGCGATTATGTAAAAACGTAGAGAAGACCCGCATGGGGACAGAAAATACCTATACCCTTTCAGGCGCATTATATACACATGAATTCATATCAGAACTAATGCCTGACGTTTGCTAAGCGTTTTGTCGCAACGTTATTCAAGGAAGATTATGTCGGCTACCGGACATAATGCCAATTTGTGCCTCTGAATATTCATACCATCGTAGCGGGCAAGACATGAATAACAATTTGTTGTAATACGATCGGCGTGGGGACGCCTTTCTTTCATGTCCATATCGTGTGCTATAATATTGAGAAAATCCGCATGCGAGACTATCGCGGACGATTTCCTCTTGCAATATTTCGTATGGGACTGTTCATTATATTTTAATTTTGGAAAATTCTAACTTTAAGTGACGCCCATGAATAGCGAAGATTACAAGCATGTTCTGCGTTCGCCATTTCATACAGCCATTTTGTTACCGTTACAAGTCAGGAAAACATATGCAGTTATATACACACCATATCGTGCAACCAGAGGCGGAACATGGAGAACCAGGCCAACATGGAAAAAAATTGCTGATGAAATAGTCGGCGGACATGAATCAAACAAAAAATAGACCGAACATGGATTCGATACTTATTTAAAAGGGATATGAGTTTACCTAGTGTGAAGAAGAAATCAAACTATGGTCAAACGGTGACAGATATTTTAAAGAGAGTTTTAAGACGATGAATAATACACTAGGTACAAAAATTAAGGAATGTAAAAAATCCTCAATATTTAGATGATTTTCAAAGGGCTGCAACTTGGAGAAAAATAGTCGCAGAGAAATTAAAAAAAGTAAATTAAAGCTCCAAGTTAGAAACTCAAATTAAAGAAGACAAAATTATCTAAAAAAGCTTTATGCTGGAATCACTGAAACAAGAATTATTGAAGTCCGTGGACCTTTTGAAAGGCAAGCAAACATTTTGAATTGTTGTTCTTATGATTACTCAAACCTGCCGAATAACAAATTTTGAACTCACGATCAGAAAACTAGAAACTTGGAGCTTCAATTTGCTTTTTTTAAAATTGCTTTGCGACTATTTTTCTTCGTGTGACAGCCGTTTGAAAATCACCTAAAAATTTAGGATTTTTTTACATTCCTTAATTTTTGTGCCCAGAGTATAAGGAACAATAATATAATGAAGAATAAAATTTATAAAATACCACCTTGTTTACTTAAGTTATTTTTGACATTTAAATAAAAATGCAAAACAAGAAAGAGATAGACAGATTATTTGGATTTGTTTCGGCATTTGTCCTGGATCGGCGTACCGTGTACGGCACTGATGAGAACAAATACATTCGAAACAGCTGTCTGTCGTTCGGATTCCATCCTGGACAGATGTCGAATCTAACCCGTGGCGGGGTCCTTTTTCAAAAAAAAAAGCTTCCATATTTTAAGTGACCTATGTGCTCCTTAAATCTAGTTACAATTGCTCGTTTCGTCTGCCTAATGTAGTTTTTACTAAACTTGCGAAAACTGATATCATACATACATCTCGGATTTTTTTCTTCGTTTTCATTATTTTTCCTAACGAATCTCAAAGATATCCAAAAATCTTTTACTTCTCAAAAGGTCGTGAAATTTTCTTAAATCTGCTAAGTTTTCTAATCAATTCATCTATTATCATATGTGAGTAGAATATGCGTTATTTTATAAGAAAACCCTAAAAATCATAAACTTTCGCCGCCGTCAATTCTGTACGAACCACAATTTACCAGAGGACTGAGAAGGGTTTAGATGTAAGAAGGATACTTTGTCATGCATTAATTTGGCGACAAATGGCAACAGTTCTTAGAAAATCCTAAAAGTAAAATTGAGAACAACAAATCAGGGACTTGAGGTTGTTCTAATCGTCATGATAATGTCAACTTGGTTGGCGAAACTCATGTGCAGCGACGTACAATTTTTCGTCTATTTTTGTTGCCTAGAACTTTCTAACCTCAGGATTCTAGTGTTGGTAGAACTAACTACCAGTTTTCATCGAAAACGGTACAACCCTGATTTTAACATAGACTTTCCTCTAGTGTAGCACGATAAATTATTTTTAGATTTCTGTGCATGTGCGTCACTCCAGCATGTCACGAACGCTTGGCACCGGTGCTTCTGAAAGATGGCAATTATACCCAGACACTTTATAATCGACGGTAAAAAAATATTTCGCTATTGGAATATTTAATGTACATATATGAATTTGAATGGGGTATACCTCTAACATCTTCAAGTCGAAATACAAGTATGTATATATACACTCCTGGATAAAATTAGCGCATCAGCAAAACTTTTCATTATTTCTGATGGTTTTCCTAAGTTTTAAATCCTTAAATATCTTATGTAAGTGGCCCCTAGATACCCTCTGCCACTACTGATAAACAGTTGCAATTGTTTGACAGATGTAAAGTAAGAATTTGTAAGTGTTTGTTAATAATACATTTAACTCTGTTTAAAATGATTTATAAAAAGCAAAACGTTCAGTTCCGCCAGTGATTTTTTTTAATTCATTTTGTCCAGTACGCTTAGAGTAGAAAAAATGAATCGTTCACGTAACTTAAGAGACTAGCGGTAATTCTGGTTAACGAAGGACGTAGCCAGCGATATGTGGCTAAATGTGTTAGGAGTTAGACAATCAACAATTAGTCGAACACTTAAACGTTTCAATGGACTTGGAAGTTATTGTAGAACCCCAGGGTAAGGTCCTAATAAGTCTACAGATGCAGGAGATAAGAAGAAACAGGCACTCTACCAGTTTAGAGCTAAGAAGAGACCTAAAATCGGCTTGAAATGTAGCAATTTCTGAACGAACGGTCAGAAGAAGGCTTAATGGTGGATGATTGGACAACGTAGAAGACCAGCTATTGTACCATTGCTCACTAGAGAACATAGAATTACTAGACTGCATTTTACAAGAGAACGCGTAAATTGGACCATGGACAACTGGAAGCGAGTTTTTTTCTTAGACGAAACAAGAGTAAGTATTAAGTCACCAGATGGACGTCAACGAGTCTGGCGGAGGTAAGGGGAGATATTTGCTGTCTGCAATATATCTCCGAGGATTCTATTTTTTGGTTTATCAAGAATGTTCTTAGCAAGAATTTGTTTCGATGGGGATTTGGTGTCCATACGGGGGAGATCCATGAATGCATTTTTCTACGTAGAAAACATCGTAGAACATGCGATGCTGTGTGCCCCATTTTTGGGGACATTTTCATTTTTAGCAGGGTAACACTTAACTTCACGTGCTAAAGAGGTACTGGGCTACCTTTGATTTGTGAATACTGCACCTATGCATTGGCCACCAAGAAGCCCAGATATGAACCCCATAGAACAAAACGGTCAGTTAGGCGCCATATAGTGCCCCTATGACTCTTAGATATTTTAAGTCGTTCTTGTCGAATGGGAGAATATTCCTCAGGAGACCATTCACCACTTGATCAATATCATCATGTCCAGCCGAATGGAAGCAGTGATAAGAGCTAGAGGAGAATCTACACGCTACCGAATTCAAATTATTGAGATTTAATTTCACTTCCAATTTGGTATGATAGTTTTCTTTAAAACTGTAAACAATTTTCAAAACACGTGTTAACACAGAACAGAATTTTCTAAAATTTGGAACTTAACAGCTCGTATTTTTAATGACAGATCCTCGGTGAAAACGTAAACCTCCAGTACATAATTCATCTAAAAGTTCAAAATTATTAATTGTGTGTGTAATATGAAATCAATAACATATATGAAGATTATTACGACAGTATGTAATTTTCTTATTGTCGTTTATTTTAAAGGCAAATTCTTGACACAGTGTTAGTCGAATTTGTCTTTATATAACCAGTTATTCAGGGTGAACCTTTTTAAAATAATCACCCTGTATAAATAGCTTTAAAATACTTTTTAACTGTTTAAAACAAATGAATTTTTTATCGTAATAAGAACTTAATTCGTTACTATTGAAAAAATCCAGGATGTAAACTGTTTTTCAAAAAAAAAAAAACCAAAAAAAAACAGCAAATTAGAACTTCTAAATCGTTTGAAGATAAATGAAATAAGTTTAATTTTCTTATTAAGAAAATAATATCCCGAAAATAACCGAATGGAATGTGAGACTAATAGTGACCATTAATAATTCAAATCACAAACTGTAGGTATTACAGAAACATGAGAATTGACACAAAGTAAAATAATTACTTTATCGAACTGGATTGATTCACATTCATTTAGATCTTAAAGATGTGACTAAAATTGATGAGGATTTAAAAATCCAAAGGTTTGAGTAATGACCAACAATATATCGTATGGAATTTTTATTCTATTCCAAAACAAATAAAAATATTCGCATTTTTACATGTGAAATGCGATCTCCACCTTTGGGTGACGCGTACTGCATCACACGTGGTATATAAATCGGCAGTAAACACTTACATTAATGATGCTACCTCGACTGTAATTAACATTTAAATTGCATTACTACGAGGGTGGATCAAATATAAACGAGCCTTTGTTCATTAAACATTTATTTTGAAAAGTTTCACAAAAACACAAATTTCTCTATTTTTCTACATATCCCCCTTGTTTGTCTATACATTTTTCCCAACGGATTGGTAGTTTTTTTATCCCGTTTTCATAAAAAGAAGCAGGGCCGGTGTCTAAGCAGGTGCGCACAAACGCTTCCACCTGTTCATCGGTCTGAAATCGCTCGCCTCCTAGTGACTCTTTGAGAGGCTCCAAACATGTGGAAATCACAAGGGGGACAAATCTGGGTTATATGGAGGGTGTTCCAGCTGAGTTCAGTGCATTTTACCGATTTTAGCTTGCGTTAAAGCTGCGGTATGAGGTCTAGCGTTATTGTGCAAGAGTAACACGTCACGAATGGGGTGCGTCCTCCTTTTTCGGCGATAAGCAAGTTTTACCTGATTGAGGAGGTTACAGTAGTAGGCTGCGTTAATGGTTCTTCGCTCATGCAAAAAGTCGACCAACAGCACCCCTCTCCAGTCCCAGAAAACCGTGGCTAAAACTTTGCCTGCAGACAGACGTGTTTTTGGTTTCACTGGGTTTGATTCATCTTTGCGTCGCCACTCCATGCTTGCTCGTTTTGATGTTGGGATGTAATGGTGTACCCACGTCTCATCGCAGGTTACAATTTTGCGCAAAAAATCTTCACCTTCCGCTCTAAATCGAGTGGGAAGCGCCTGAGAGATGCGAACTCGAGCAGCTTTTTGATCTTCACTCAGCAACTTTGGGACCCAACGAGTTGAAATTTTTCGGAATCCCAAGTCTTTCGTTATGATTGTGTGGATGCTCCCATAGCTGATGCCGAGTTCAACAGATATCTGATGCACCGTGGCGTGGCGGTTCCCTTCAATACAGTTTCTAACGCGTGCAATGTTAACCGGCGAAGTGCTGGTGCGCGGACGACGAGGATGATTTACATTTTCGACACGGTTACGCCCTCCGTTAAATTCTTTGCACCAAACTTTTATACGTGACCACGAAAGCGTTTCATTTCCGAAGTGCTCTTGCAATCTGCGCAGAATTCAGCTGGTTTCACGTTTTCGCGTGTAAGAAACATAATAATTCGTTGCGTAACGCTGCTATGTACCTTCTTCTCACTCATTGTGATTGCTACTAATTAAACAAACACAGCAATACGACGCGTCGTCTCCGTGCCACTTATACTTATGATTAGGAGTGCTTCTACAAAAATAGATGCGTAAGGTAAATAGATTCCTTTTTATTCTATTCTGGAATTTTTAGCTAATCAATTGTAGCAATATTCAATAAATTGTTATTTCAGGAAGAGAAGAAAACCGTTAAAAACACTACATGAGTTAGATAACTTCCCTAAATCCAAAGCCGAAGCTGTCTTAAGTGGTCATACGTATTGAAAAATGCGGACAATTTCCACAGACATTACCAGTGTTGGCGCTTGGAATTGAACCAAGATCGCGACAGTCAGTAGCTAGTCGCTCTAACCAACTCGGTTACCGTGAAGAGCACCTTCAGTAGTTGGCCTTTAGAACCAGTCACTGTTACATTAGAAGTTAAAGCTTGCATACAGTCAGACAGACTGTATAGGATTAAGAAGACAACGTCGAATGCTCAATAAATATCCGAGTCCAACCAAAGCATCCAAATTATTAAGTAATAATAAGCGACTATATGGTTATCATATATGCTAGACCCTCGCTAGAATCGCAAGATGTATCGAGGGAGAAATTAATTTCACCGTCTATTAATCTATATGTTAAAACCTACTTTAAAGAATTTCCTTCAAATGCTCCTTGACTAATAAAACCACCATGTCGCTTGCAATGTAGAATCTTCAAAGAACAGATGAACGCATGCCTACTAAGAAAAACATACCTAGAAATCATTTGCAAAGTATATATGCAGATGGACCAAAAACACAACAGTGTTGGAAGTGTTTTCGTGACCAACATTGAGATACTTGTTGGGACTCTACAAAAATTGGCAAGAATCATCACTACAGAAATTTCCGCTATATGGTAAACCTTACGTTACTACGATTTGTCAAATAAACAAAAAAATTGTATATACACAGACTCACTCACTTAGCTGCATGAAATCACTTCAAAATGTCTTCAGTACTGATCTATTAATTTTAAACATTATTGATACACTTCATTGACTCGAGAGTGCAGACAAAAAAATAACATTTTACACCAAGCCACATTGGCACCCAAGGCAATGAAAAAGTGGAACACATCTACCAGCCAAACAATTGTCAGAATTTGTGTTACATAGACGATGTAAAAATTGAACGAAAACGAGCATATAAGAAGAGATGGCAGGACCAATGGAAGAATTCCGATCCGTTACGTCATATAGAAGAATTTACCCCTCTGTAAAACCATTTAGATGTCTACTAAAATGAAATAGAAGGGAACAAAATATTATCATGAGGATTAAAATTTCACATACACATCTAATGCCACTTCATTTGTTACTAAGGGCAATTACCACCACCATGCAACAATTGTAGAAAAAGTTGACTTATAGAACACCTATTGATATACTCTCCATCATATGAACAAATTCGTTGATCAGTTAACTTAGATAATAATCTAGCAAATAAACTGGTAAACAAAACAGAATATATAAAAAAACTATTAACATATCCTACAAATACTGTTATTTTCTGTCACAGTTCTGGTATAGTATTCGTCCTGTCCACCTAGAAGCTATAGATTTTAATTTCAATATGTATAAAGAGAAAGAATTCAAGGAGTCAGATCGGGAGATCTCATTGGTCACAAATTGGTTCCCCTTTCACTTAGTAAACAATTCGAGAAATCGCTCAGGTGTTTTTACATTCAAATACCATTATAAAAGGTGGACCAACCACAATGCACGATATTAATTGTGAGTCACACCTTAACGTCAAGTTTTTTGCCCAACTTAATTTGACATTTCTTTGTTTCAGTGTTTGACAAATTCAACCATGGAGAGGTACACAATTGAGCAGCGCGTTAAGATTGTTGAAGCCTTTTACGAAAATGGGCGTTCAAATCAAAATGCATTTCGTGCACTTCGTGACTTTTTTGGTCAGCATAATCGACCAAATGTGTCCACAATCGGGAGAATTGTGCGCAAATTTCAGCAAACCGGGTCTGTAGGAAATGTGAAAACACCTGTGCATGCTCGCCCAGTTCGTTCTGCGGAAAACATTGCTGTTGTTCGCGATAGTGTAGCAGAAGAGCCGTCAACCTCGACTCGTCGTCGTGCCCAACAATTGTGGCCAGAAATTGAGGATATGGACCTGGACGATATGTGGTTCCAACAGGATGGTGCCACTTGCCACACAGCCAACGAAACAATGGCACTTTTGCGCGAGAAATTCAATGGCCGTGTTATCTCACGTCGTGGCGATGTTAATTGGCCGCCAGGATCATATGATTTGACACCGTTGGACTTCTTTCTTTGGGGATATTTAAAAGAAAAAGTGTACGTCAATAAGCCAAGAACAATTCAAGAGCTAAAGGATGAGATAATTCGGCACATTAACGACATTGAACCTCAATAATGTCTCAGAGTCATTGAAAATATGGACCATCGGATAGAGGTATGCCACCGAAGCCGTGGCGAGCATATGGCCGATATTTTGTTTCACACATAATTGTCATAGATCCTTCTATCATAATAAAAAATATTAAGATAATTCTCTGAAAACTTTTTGTTTTATTTACAATTAACATCGTGAGTTTTGGTTGGACCACCTTTTAGATAGGATACACACCTTGAACTACACCTGATTAAATATTGGGCTTGTGACCTGCTTAATTTCCAAAACAATTTTCTGCTGTGAAAAATCCAAGTACTCAGGACCGGTCATTGTGCCCTCAATAAAAGATAGTCCGATTATATCATCATCCCAACATGTCAACCCCTACACTTACTTGCTGGGGATATTGAGTTCTACACTAAAGAATCTATGAAGATTTTCCCGAGACCAATACCGAATGAAGATTAACTTATCTGTAAGAACTAATATTCCTGATGGAATTTTCATCACTATCCTCGTGTCCATTATGTCGTAAAATCCATTCATCTATCATATTATCCTCTCAGGAGTATATCAGGAAGTATCTCGAGATTTTCATACTTTGAATGATCGATAACCATTTTTCTAAAAACATCCCTCTTACCGCCCTGTTACCTGAATCTACCGCGCCCTCAATTGATCAAGAGGATTTCGGATTTCCATTAACAGTAGCCAGAATATGTCCCTCATTTTAGCCTTATAATACGACGGCTGTAAGTTTTGAATATAATACAACAGATTGTTGTTAGGGAATTAGGTCTATCTGGAAATACTTCGTTACAAATTTAATTTTACATTTAACCACATTTAATTAAAGCCACTGTTGGGCCACAATAAAATGCCACTTAATATTTGCACCTTTTTGGCAACTTCGTAAACATTCCTTATCTTTTATTATTATTATAGATGTGTTACATTTAAGATACACTTACAAAATTAAAATTAGTCGCACTGTATTACGATTACGATGATTGTTTACAAACCCCACTTCGATTTGTATGTATCTGAGGAGTTTACTCGTATTCCCCTTAACTCAATAAACCGCCTAGTAACCTGCCGCTCTCTGTATAATGGTTATACAGTAGACATTTTCACGAGCGTGACCGCCATATTAAAAATACGGTATGAAAGTTTCAGGCACTTTTTATAAATATGTCTTGACAACAAGAATCATTACCTTTATTACTGGTGCAATGAAATGAAAAATTAATTAATTAAAATTAATTTTTCATTTCATTGTGGCGTGGTTTTTCATTTTATTCATAATTTTTCATTTTATTAATTCTTCATTTCTATTGTGGGATGCACTAATTAGTGCATCCCACAGTAGAAGCACATAACTGTATTCAGTCGGTTAAAGTGAAAAGGTAAAAATAATACAAAAATACAAATTTTTTTTAGTTTATTAGAAAATTTTAATTTTCATTTCTTTTAACACTTTTATACTCTACCATAGGACCATTTTTTTTTAACAATCAACTTACGGCATAACTTTGTTCATATTTTTCAGCCAAACAGATCTTTGCTACGTTTACAAGAACTATGTTCTACAAAGAGCATTCATCATTTGAGGTTATATCATGAGCTATTATATTAACAATAAAATAAATGAAACCCAATTACATGATTTTCTTTGCACAACTGATGGGGTCAGGATGTCCTCTGGTTGGATCACTTTCTCCTTCGAAACGAAGTGAACAAATATATGCGTCTTTATTAACATGATCAATCAGTTAGAATCCACCATCACCTCCACATCTTTTAACCCACAAATCAATCACATCGGCACATTTTGGGCAAATTTTTGAATGTTTTTGTTTCGTTTATTTAATAAGTTTTCGACGATATTCGAAACAAGGCTTTGGAAAACTAATAAAATAACATAAATACTCCGCAAATGATTTACTGCGCGTGTCGCTGCGACATATCCCATAACAACAACGTTTTTTTGCTTCTTTCTTTACTGATAACATTATGCATTTCAATTAAAATGCTTGTATTTATTATTTTACTTTAAGTGTATAACAATCAAAACTGCACTACTGATAGTAAATTGATAATTAAATATGTAGTTTTTTCTTTTAATTGCATTGAAAGTTTGGCGTTAGCAAGGATAAAAGTGCATTTTGCCTCGACCGGGAATCGAACCCGGCTCTCCCAATTTCCGGTTAGTTGCTCTGACCGCTGAGCTATCGAGGCACACTCATTATCCCTGCTAATGCGCCAGTTTAATGCATCACTACAGTACTCCCTCCCTAGAGACATGGTTTGTCTCGGTACAATTTAACGGAATGTGACCGCGTTCGCCATTCTTACGAACCGTTGTTTGGTAACCCCCGGGACTATAGGGCGATGGATAGGACGGGAATCGAATCCGCGAATTTGAGATGTAAGGGAGGTTGCATATACTGGAGTGAATCACATAACGTCGGGGTCACCACTTTGGCGATAGCAAGGATAAAGAGTGCATTTTGCCTCGACCGGGAATCGAACCCGGCTCTCCCAATTTCCGGTTAGTTGCTCTGACCGCTGAGCTATCGAGGTACACTCATTATCCTTGCTAATGCGCCAGTTTAATGCGTCACTACAAAAGCATTATATACACACCTTATACACAGTATAAGGTGCCCAAAAAACATGGCATGTGCAAGTTGAGTGATGCGCAAGTTGAGGCATGCACAACAAAATTTTCAACTATGAAAAGGTCTGTTTGATATGAACCACCGAATAGAAACCTTAGTAATGTCAAAAACCGACTCAAGTCTTGTAACATTTCCTGAGGATCTCTCCTAACCAAACTATCAGCACGCAGTAACACACACATATATATTACTGAAATATTAGGCTAAATTTCATTCTGCGTGGATCGGTCAAGTACTCAGTAAGTTCCTCAACGTTTCATTTTAAATAGAACATCCCGTATAACATTGCTCTGAGGAAAACGTGCATACCTTTAAATAATTTACGTGAGAAACCTAACCTAATTTTCATTAAATGACATTGAATTCGCGTGACAGGCCTGCAATTATGTGACCGCTTTTCGTAGTTCAGCGGAATTTAAGATCGTCCTTCCGTTCTAGTACGCTCAGGACTTGCGGACGATGGAAAGTGTCCATTCGCCGATCCAAGGCCGATCATGTCATTGTCGACACTGCTCGCGGAACAATTAATTCATTAATTTAATTATGACCAGCATTTTTATAGCAATAAATAATCGCCGTGTACGTTATTTATGAATGGAACGCGAACGCGCAGTCGCGACCCGTGTGGGCGCTAGATTAGCGAGTGGGCTGGTGTGTTTGTACGCGTAAATTGGGCGAGAGTAAATATTTTGTTTAATAGTCTCAGCTTTTTTACTTACTAAATAAATGTTCGGTATATTATTTTAAGGAAAATATTTAAATGGATTTTTGCGCGATTTACTCGAGAAATTGTGTTGCTTTAGTTTGAGTTAAATAAACTGAAGCGGTAGTTATCATTAACGCTATCCAGGATGCGCTGCCTGACAAGGTAATATTAATGATAACAGGTGTCGCTCTTTCTTTACACGGATCTAAGGTACCTACTTGTGACCATTCCGAATACGCCAACTAAATATACGGAAAAAGAATCACCTCAAACCACAATTATTTAAAATATATTTGTTGGTTAAACGATAATTTATGTTCAGTACATTTATTTAATGGTAACGGTCATTAACTGTAATTAAAATAGAAGTTAAATGTTGGTACATTTACATACATTTAGTGAAAAATAATTGTACCAAAGGTCATATTGCTGGTCTGGAAAATACACAGTTGGATATCTTGCTAGCTATGCGGAAAAAGCCTCATCAACTAACTCACGAAATCACATACAAACCTGTAATGTGTCAATCATCAATCAAACAAGGTTGTTTTCTCTGACGAAGCTACTTTTTTCCAAATGGCCCACTGAAGAGGCAGAATTTCAGATATTGGGCCCATGAGAACACTCATTGAATGATAGAGGCATACGTAATTTCCTGAGAAAGTCAACGTGTGGACAGGAGTTGTTATCACGACAATTTTAGGATTGTAGCGACGCATTAAACTGGCGCATTAGCAAGGATAATGAGTGTGCCTCGATAGCTCAGTGGTCAGAGCAACCAACCGGAAATTAGGAGAGCCGGGTTCGATTCCCGGTCAAGGAAAAATGCACTTTGCAATGCAATCCTTGCTACCGCCAAAGTGGTGACCCCGATGTGATGTGATTCGTTCCAGTACATCGAACCTCCCTTACATCTCAAATTCGCGGTTTCGATTCCCGTCCTATCCATCGCCCTATAGTCCGGGGTTACCGAACAACGGTTCGTAAGAATGGCAAACGCGGTCAATTCCGTTAAATTGTATCGAGACAAACCATGTCTCTAGGGAGGGAGTACTGTAGCGACGCGTTAAACTGGCGCATTAGGAGGGATAATTAGTGTGCCTCGATAGCTCAGCGGTCAGAGCAACCAACCGGAAATTGGGAGAGCCGGGTTCGATTCCCGATCAAGGCATAATCACTCTTTGTCCTTGCTATCGCCAAAAAGACCATTTTTACTAACTGCTGAATTACAATAGGATTAGATTTCAGCGAATCCCAAGGCAATCACACGTTGATCATTATCTATACACGCTAAATTTTGCATATGAATATACTTTTGATGAGTGTATTCGATTTTCTCATTTATTTTAATCTGCGTACTTACTTTTTTTTTATTTCAAGCATATTTCGAGTAACAACTGACGTCCAGAATCTTTCCCCTCACAATTTTTTAACTTTGGAGTTATATTTACTTATATCCTTTTTTGTTGTATATATATATATATATATATATATATATATATATATATATATATAGTTTTGGTGGGAGGTTCGCGACGAGACGAAAAACAACACGTTGGTCACAACACTTTTATTACGTCGCGTTACAATGGTAACTGTAAGTGATTTACCCAAGAACTGACATATGATTCACCGTTCAGCTTTTATAATAATGTACATTTAGCTGTTTCAGCTATTTTCTTAATGAATCATATACAGTTCGTTCTATAATATTTTAGTTTATGTTACATAGTTTCATGATAGATAAAAATAAAAAGTCATTAAATATAGGGTGGTTCCTTAACTCCTCCCCCATTAGAACGGCGACGTGGAGTCGTCGGGAGTAGGATTCGAACCTACGTTGCCTTCGGATCGCTTGGTCTTCGGTTTCCAAGTGAATGTTGTCCATGGTTTGACTCGGTGTCGACAGTTGTAAATAATGAATAAGACTGATACTAACACATAGTATCAGTCCAAGTATTACATAGAATAGAAGCGAATATGGAACCACTTCAGGTAGGTCTTCTAAGGTGATTGGCTGCGAATGCTGAAGAATATTATGCAGTTGCTGGATATCACCAAGTCTGATGTCCTTCAGGATAAGGAGACGTTTTACTGGTTGATGTGACATTTGTGGAAGTTCGGGTAGTAACAGCGTGGATCCATTCAAAAGAGTAGGATCTGGGCCGAAGGTTGTGTCTAATAGTGTAATGCTGCATCCATCTGGAATGGTAATTGCGACTGGATGACTGATTTTCTGTATTTTGTTATTCGTGCAGGAACTTTTAACATCGACAGTCTTGGTAGTAAGTAACAAAACGTGATATTTGTCGATTTGTTCGGCGATGGGCCTTTGAAGAATGACGGGGGTCATTTGACAGGAGTCCTCATAGAGTCCATTGGCTAATGCGGGCATGCATTGCTGATCATTGGGTCGTAACGTGCCTTGGCATATGGAGATTTCTTCCATCAGTGGACAGGGATTATCCAAAAGTAGATGTTGTGTACCAAGTACCAGGATAGGTTTAGGTGGAATAAATGTATAATTTTTGATAGGAATAGGGTACACATGGTAAGAGGAAAATTTTTCATTTTGCATGATTGGAACTTTTATTGAGAAAATAATTTTATCTTTTCTTAATTTGACTGAAACACCAAAATATTGATAGTAACTTTGTAAATATTCAAAATTTACTAATTGATCTTTTGAATAAATTTGTTCAAGGGTTTTTAAAATAAATTGAAGGTCAGGAACTGAAAGAAGCGATTGATGCACTGTATTTAAATACGCGAAAGTAGTTGCCGCTTCGACAGTGTCAAGGAATTCTAAAATGAGTTCAAGGTTGTTAACAATCTGTTGTGCTAATATAATTGCATGATAACGCACGATTATTAAATTTATTTCCTTATCTAAATGCTGAATATAAGATTCCATTGCCTTTTGATTATTATGAAGAATAGCCAGGGTCGTATTTACTTTTTCAGCGAGGGTTACCATCATAGATGTTTTAAGGTTTATTTGATCAGCTAATGAATGTTGGTTTTTTATTAAGGTGTGAAACTTTAAATTAATAATTTCTAAGTCATCATTATCCAATGTGCCAAATAGCCATTTTTGAGTGGTGCCAACAATATTTATAAGTCCTCTTTTGTTTCTAATAGGTTTTGCTTGTAGTGAGTCATACCGTTCTTGTATTTTATCTAATAAAAATAGAGCTTGGGTCGTAAAATTAATTGCTATTATTTTATTTGTTTTTGATTCTAATTTATCGATTTGAACTTTAAGACTTCTTATATTATTTTGAATAGGTTCTAAATTTATAACATGGAGAAAAGTATGGTATTGATTAATAATTTTTGTTTCTTTACTTATTTTTAGGAGGTAAACTGGATTTTGTAGATGATCTAGTGTTATATAGTCTAGTCGCACTTGATGTACTAGGGATATTATTGTCATTGTCAGGAGGAGTAGGGATAGTGGATTTGTCATTTTTCAGTTTTTTGTCAGTCTCTTCGTCTTGTTGTTTGTCCTGAAACAACGTTTCTTTATTAGTTTTAGGAATTTTGCGTTTCTTTTTAACATGACTTTTATGAAATTGTCCATGTTTTGTTTTAAGGGTAGGCCCTTTATCAAGAATTGCTTGTGATCTTTTGAATCGAGCACGCGTTTTATGACCTGTGGTAATTTCTTTTATTAATATTGGTTGTTCTGGTTCAACAGGTTCGGGTTCGTCTCGGGATTCATTTCGTTTTGAAATAATTTTGTCTTTGTTCTGAGAGATATTCGAATTTATTTGTTGATACAATTGTTGTGTCAAGTCTTTATGTTTTTGAATATAATCAGAAGTGATAATATTTTCATTGAGTTCAAAAGGAGTAATTTTGTTAGTGTGACCTAATATTACTTCGAATGGTGTTAGTTTCGTTACGCTGTGTATCGAGTTATTGTAGCCGATAACTGCTAGTTTCATGAGGTATGGTAATGGTTTATTTGGATGTTCTTGTTTTAGACAACGTATTGAATCTAAAACTGTGGAATGGAATCTTTCCACTGGTGAATTAGAATTTGAATTTCGAATTGTAGTTATATGTAACTCAATTTTATGTAATGCGCAAAATTCTTTAATAATAATATTATTAAACTCAGTTCCACTGTCAGCAATAATTTTTCCTGGAATACCAAAATGTGAAACGAAAGTTAGTAATGCATTTTGAACTTCAATAGCAGTTTTATTTTCTAAATGGTAAGATTGGCCAAATTTTGAAAAGGGATCTAGGATAGTTAAAAATTGTTGTCTGTCAGCTTGGAACACATCAATATGTATCGCTTCAAATGGTTTAGTATAAGTGGGTGTTATTTGAAATTTGATTTTTTGTGGATGCCTTTCATATTTTGATAATTGGCAGGTATTACAAGTGTTGACGTATTTAATAACGTCTGCATGAATTTTAGGCCAATAATAGCGTCTTAAGATAGCTGTGCGGGTTTCATTAATGCCGCGGTGACATGTTTTTGTTTCGTGGTAATATTTAATGTACCTCTGCTGTTCTAGTTCATCTTGAACATCATTCAAAAACTTTTTTGTTATAAAGAATCTAATACAAGAGCTAAAATTTTGTTGCAGTATGCGTATCATTTTCTTTTCGATTTCTGGAGTTGTAAAATAAAGACAAGTGATATCTGAGGGATTAACAAACTGTTTAATGAATTTCACTACGTCAGCGTCTGAAAGGTTTTGACGTAAAGTTATAGAATGACGTATTTTATATCCAAATAATTTTTCTGCCGAACAGGTTTCGAATAGTGCGTTTGAACTTTCATGGATTACTAATTGATTTTTAAACAGATTTAGGGGGTTATCTGTAATAGGCATTTGTAAAATTGGATTTTCTGCAGCTGTATGAATTGTGTCATTATCGTTATTGTCTTTGTCGAGTAAGGGCATGGAAGGTAGCTGTTCATTTGGATTTTGGTTTTCGGACTCGGAAAAATTGTCTAATAAAGTTTGAAATACTTCAGGATCAGGTTCCGGGATGTTGTCAAGGATGTCATTTACATCATCGTTTATTGTGCCTGGATTTGCAATTACTGAAACATTATCTTCATTTTCAATAGCATTAAGTTCGTCATTAAGTTTTATTCGAGAGAGAACATCGGCCTGATTTGTAGAGCCTTTTTGAGAAGTACGTAATAAATTTGGAATTAAAGACGATCGGGAAGGTGTTATAGGGTCATTGATATGATAATCATATGACTCATAATTACAAAGAGGTTCAACACAAAGGGGGTCTGTAAATTCAATTGTTGTCGGTTTATCAGAAATATTGTGTATCTCAACGAGTGCTTGACCATTATTACAGTAAGTAACTGTTTCAGGTATCATGCATGAATCATTAGATAACGCCGGGACTAAGATATCACAATTAAGCGAGTCGACTGGAACTTTTCTAAGAATAACTTCGTTAGCATTAATGGAATAGCGAACTGTTTTGTCTGATGGTTGACGGTAGAACAATGGAAGTGCAAATTGTGGATTATACAGGATGTTTTCTGAAAAAATTATTGAAAGGTTGAATTTCAGCAAGTCTTCAAATCCTATTAACCCATCAAAATAATTGTGAAAATCGTAAAGAAGGACTGTCATTGTTTCATTAGAAAGGAATTCGGAGAATGCTGGGATATCGGCTTTAAATCGTATTTGAGTTTCTCCAGTACACGTTTTTATTTTTGTTTCGTTCTGGTAAATGCAATCAGGAAAATAGTTTTGAATAATATCAGGGCGAATTATCGATTTAGAACAACCTGTACCTATTAATAATTTCATTGGAGGGTTTTCTATACAAATATACGGAAGGGAAGATGGAGTAACTACCGAATTAAATTCTTCTACTACCTCTGTGACTTCGCAGGGCCAGGTTTCATAAAATTTCCAGAATTGTCACGAGAACTATCTTGAAAATCAAAGTCATATTCAAGTTGACTGTCTACTTCGCTTTCGGCAAAGTAATTAGAAGACTCGTCAGGGTAAGAATTTTCAAAAGTACTGTCAGAAGTTGGGTTTAAGTCGTACTCTAAATTATCTTCGGTTTCTGTGTTAAATAATTCAGTATCGTGAAATGGGTGACGTCGGGATTGTATAGTATTAACACCAGACAAGGTGGTCGGTCTTGAAATATTTTGGTTTTGAATTGGCTGTCTTTTAGGTAAGACTGAGACACCGGACATTGGAGTCGGACGAGATGTACTAGAAAGATTTCTATTTGGCTGGGGTTTCCAGACATTTTGTTTTCCGAAAACTTGGGCATTGGTCGGGAAACGTTGTGGAATTTGACGTGTTTGTATGTTAATTGGGGCTGAAGGAAATGAGTGTTGTTGTGGATTTACGTTAAATTGTTGTTGATAATTTTGGAAAGACTGTGGTTTGTACATGGGCCTAACATTTCTAGAATTCTGATCAAATTGATTAAGTGGTTTAGGTTTATTATTAGCTGTTGCATAAAGACTGTTTTTATATTGGGAAAACTGTTCTTCCTTGGTGACAAAAGCTATTGCACCTTCAATTGTTGTAAATTCTTTTGTCCTAACCATTTGTTGTAATTGAGATGGAAGATTACGAACATAAGTGTCTAGTGCCAGCTGTTGGTAAACTTCAGCTAAAGCTGTTTTAACACCAACTGGTTTACTAGTTTGTTGCAATTTCGACATTAGTAGAGATTGGAATTCTTTAACTTGATTTCCAAATTGTAACAACGTTTGTTTAGACCTATTAAATTGTAAATGCAAGAGATCTTGCTGTAAACATGGTAAATCTCGTGGATCACCAAAATTTTGAGAAAGCATTTCCCTAATTTGGGGCCATGTTGCAATTTCTAAATGACTAGAAATTAATTGTTGGGCTTGACCTACAAGTTTAGATCTGATAGCTCTTAATAAAAATACGTTCTGGCTTTCATTGGTCTGTGATGCAAAAGAAGTTATCAATTCGTCACAACTAGTTAAAAAGTCATTTAGTAAAAAGGTGTTTCCGTCAAATGGTGGTATGACGTCAACATACATTTTTAACAATTGGTAATTAACGGCCATTGTAGATGGTAACACTAGCTTTGGAGGTTGTAAAGTAATAGATAGAGTTTGTTGTTGAGAATCGATTAATTGAGTGTTGTCAGAATCGCTGTTTTCACTGTCTCGATTTTCGTTAGATTCTGAATCTGAATTGCTCATAAAAGATATTAATTTGAACAAAAATATTCAAAAGTGAAAAAATACAAAAGTGAAAAACAAGTTTGAAAAGAAAAAAAAATTCTTTTTCTTTTTTTTGTTTGAAAAACTTGAAAAAAGTCTTTGAGACTTTAATTTAAATACTTTAAACTTAAACTGAAAACTTAACTTAAATACCTCTAAAGGTCGGAGTGAACCAAGTTCTAATCACACAAAGTCAATGAAAGAACAAGGAATGAGTACTTGGTACTTACTTTGTAATAAAGTGTTGTCTGGACGTCTGGTAGCTGTGGAAAGGTGCCGCACAGGAATACCGGTCCGTGGAGTGGAAAGGTGCCGCACTCCGGGTGTTTTCTTCGCTCGCCAACCCTCGAACAACTTCTCAGTGAGCCTGCTGTTTTTTTTCGGAATCACCAGTGAGGATTGAGATCCTACAGTTTCTTCAGTGAGCCTACTGCCTGATGAATCCTACCGACTGCGCCAGTTTTGGTGGGAGGTTCGCGACGAGACGAAAAACAACACGTTGGTCACAACACTTTTATTACGTCGCGTTACAATGGTAACTGTAAGTGATTTACCCAAGAACTGACATATGATTCACCGTTCAGCTTTTATAATAATGTACATTTAGCTGTTTCAGCTATTTTCTTAATGAATCATATACAGTTCGTTCTATAATATTTTAGTTTATGTTACATAGTTTCATGATAGATAAAAATAAAAAGTCATTAAATATAGGGTGGTTCCTTAACTATATATATATATATATATATATATATATATATATATATATATATATATATATATATATATATATATATATATATATATATATATATATATATATTAGAACGAGTCGTTTCAACTCGTTCATTCAACTTCATTTAATTCAAATTATTATTTCAAATCACATGTTTTCAATCCGTCCAATTTCGCTGAAATAGGGGAGGGTTGAATTGATTGAAGTCAAAGTTTCAGTTTCAATTACTTCACCCCTTTTCAATTATTTCGTATCAGCTGTTGCGTCCGTAATTTTTGTCTGTCTCTGTTGTCCTACCTAATTTATTACAGATGTACGTCCCGCCTACTCTACCGCAATATGTTACATATTAATGTAAATACTCTAAATATAACGACATGAACCTGGTCCTAAAATACTCGGCGATCTTATTTTTAGTGTTGACATTGAAACAATGAAAATCTTATAGTCTCATATAATACGACGATTAGGCGAAGTGTTCTACGCACATTTTTAATTTGTGTGTAGGCCAATTTTATGCTCTAAACTGTCGGTCGTAAAATTGTTGGTTCTTGTATATTTCCGATGTTTTTCGTTGCAAATAATACTTGGCAGGGTACTTTTTCTTTAACATGGGATTGAGGTTATGTTCTATACGAGAAACAGCGATTTTTTATAGCATTTTGACGCCATTAAAAGTGGTAAAGATTTGCCACGGCATTTTCAACACTGTAGGTTAAAAAAAAAGGTAATTCAGGTGTACTCCTTTCCATGTTCCAAGGACTGGGCTAGATCGATCATTATGAACTGATCAATAAATCGTACGTCTTCAGTAATAGGCCAGGCGACAGGTCGAGAAAAAGCCTCAATAAGGAAATATTTCGTGGAACGCTGGAAATTGATTTAATCGCTTTATTTGGAGCCAGAGATTGCTCTCCCAAGTTTTCCCCCTCGAGCGAAGTCGGTGTTGGCCCTTCTGTCCCTAAGAAGGTACCATTTTTCGGTTTTTTGCAAATATCTCCCAAACCATCAACTTTATCAACAAAATACCTATTATAAAAAATAATCTAGAGTAAATTTGCTACCGTTTGTCTCTAAGGTGAACCGTTACGATGCTACGACCATTCAAAGTGGAGCCCTTTTTGATTCTTGCGGAAAAGTTATCGAAATCATATGCCATATCAAAGTTTCTACATGTTATAAATATTTGTCAGCATTCCAGCATTTGATGTATTTATTTTGTTTTAAAAATGCCTAGAAGATGTAAAAACACACCAAATATATCTTGTTATAAACTTAACACCTTGTTCAAAAAACGTTATTTATGCAAATTTGGTTGATCCGCAAATAACTCTTTTGCCGCCACTTCATATTAAATTGAGATTAATGAAGTAATACATAAAAGCTATAGATAAAAATGGGAATTGTTTTAAGTACTTATGTGGCAAATTTCCAGCTCTTTCTGAACCAAATTTAAAGGAAGGCATTTTCGTAGGACCACAAATAAGAAAATTAATGCAGGACCAACAGTTTGTAGAAACAATAACATAAACTGAAAAATAATCTTGGATATGCTTTAAAAATGTAACAGAGACATTTCACATCGAGACATAAAGGAGATTGAAAGGAGGTATATGGAGGAGGAGGATCGATAGGATGTGGAGATGATGGCAGATTACTGCTGGATGCTGAAATGAGGACATCCAACGAATGATTACACAAAAAAAATTACAAAACGAAGATTTTGGTTAAAAAGGAAGAGATTTAAAAAAAAAAGTAAATTAGAGAGCTATTTGTGTTGTTGCTTTTTACTATGTTTTTTAATGTTTATTAAATATAATATTTATTAAAATGTAATTTTTCCTTTAGTTTTTAATTTATTCTGATTATTCAATTGATCAAAAACCTTATGTGAGGGGCAAAAACGGAAAGTAGATATGAAATCAGCGTAAATAACTCACTTATAATCACTTGTCAAACCCAAATGAATTTTCAAAATGTCAAAATTTGTAGGCCTGTCATATGGTTCATTACATGTCAATTATAGGCCAGGCGACAGGTAGTTCATTCGTTGGATGTCCTCATTTCAGCATCCAGCAGTAATCTGCCATCATCTCCACATCCTATCGATCCTCCTCCTCCATATACCTCCTTTCAATCTCCTTTATGTCTCGATGTGAAATGTCTCTGTTACATTTTTAAAGCATATCCAAGATTATTTTTCAGTTTATGTTATTGTTTCTACAAACTGTTGGTCCTGCATTAATTTTCTTATTTGTGGTCCTACGAAAATGCCTTCCTTTAAATTTGGTTCAGAAAGAGCTGGAAATTTGCCACATAAGTACTTAAAACAATTCCCATTTTTATCTATAGCTTTTATATATTGCTTTATTAATCCTAATTTAATATGAAGTGGCGGCAAATTTTTTGTGGATCAACCACATTTGCATAAATAACGTTTTTTGAACCAGGTGTTAAGTTTATAACAAGATATATTTGGTGTGTTTTTACATCTTCTAGGCATTTTTAAAACAAAATAAATACAGACGACGCGATGTTACGAATAAACATACACACATTAAGAACGTACTACAGCGACTATGTAATACCCGAATAATATAAAAGCGGAATACCCCCACTGGCCAACTCTGTTTCGGTAAATCCCCCACACTTGTGTGTACGTTTCAAACCGATTAAATACAGGGGCGCCGCAAAGATGGAAGTAAAATTAAATTTTATAGAACTTCGGTTTTAATAACTACAAATTATTGTACAATATACATTTACAAATACTGATGCGTGATGGAAACAAAACAAAAACAGCGTTTCTGTAGTTCATGGTATGTAACTAAGCCAAAAGTCAGATCACAAAAAATTGTCGGCCTGTGTAATTATTAACGTTTTTTTATATAGAGCATGCCATGGGTACCGGATACAATATTATTTGAAAAACATTTATTTCAAAATTAATTCCGTCGTAAAGGACTAATGGCTCCTATACTATAGGACGCATAAATTGGGTAAAAAGCGAGACCCGTTTATTTGCGAGACCTCTAAAATAATCGACGTTTTATAATTTCCTGGTAGTTGAATTATAGCGCTTAGAAAAAAAATCCGCCCCGCACAGAATTACCATAAACTCTCGCCTACTCCTCTTAGAGCCACCATTAAGCGAACCTTACTTTACTGCATATAAATAACGCTATAATCGTTTTATTGAATTTCCAATCAGGTTTGATTTATAACAGCGTTATTTTTAAAATCTGCTCAGCTAATAAAACCATTATAACTTAGTTTTTTATTGCTTAGTAAATTACTGGTACGTCCGAAGCACGAAGGGTTATGACTACTGATGTCTAAGATAAGATTTTTTATTACGTTTAGTGTTGCGTAATTCTCGCAGTTGTTCTTTGTTCATTAGCGAATTTACAAGATGCAAAAATTGTGAATAAAATTCGAACGTCATCATATCATCATATCGGTTTATAACGTCCTTCGCCGTCTTCCGATTCCTAATCTCCATTATCAATGCCCTCTCTCCAGCTTTTTCGTGGTCTTCCTCTCCTTCTTCTTCCTTGTGGTTTCCAGTTTACAATTTTTTTGGGTATTCTGTCATTTGGCATTTGCTGAACATGCCCGTACCATACGAGTTGTTTGGTTCTTATATCATCTACAATGTCATGTGTTATTCCCATCATATTTCTTATTCTCTCATTTGTTACCCTTCCTCTCTTTGATTTTCCAACTGACCTCCTCCAGAAGTCCATTTCTGTGGTTCTTATCATTCTTTCTGTTCTTTCTTTTATTGGCCATACTTCACAACTATAGGTTACTATACTTTTAATTCTTGAATTATATATTCTTGTTTTATTTTCTTTTGTTATTTGTTTATCCCATAGAATGCTGTTCAACATTGTAATTGCTCTCCTTCCTTGAGTATTTCTTTCCGAAATCGCTTCATCAAGTGTCCCGTCGTTTGATATTTTCATGCCTAGATACTTATATTCATTGCAGTGTTTGATGTTTTGCCCGGTTGACAGAAGTAGATCTTGTTGTTGTTCTCCAATACACATGTATTCCGTTTTCTTCACATTAACTTCTAAACCTCATTTTTCATACTCCTCGATAAGTTTGCGTATCATATATTCCATATCATCGATATCTTGCGCAATAACAACTTGGTCATCCGCAAAGGATAATGTGTATAGTGTTGATGTATCATCTATTGGTATGCCCATATTGTGGCATTTTCTTTTCCAAGTCATCAATGGGCGTTCTAGATATATCTTAAATAGTGTAGGAGGTAGGCAGCATCCTTGTTTAAGTCCCTTAGTTACTATAAATCCCGTTGTTATATTGTGCCCTATTTTTATTCTAGATCTGGTATTATCATACAGAGACTTTACAGCCTTTATTAATCATATGCTTTTTTTAAATCCACATATAGTAGATGTACTTCTTGATTAAATGCTATATTCTTCTCCAAGATTTGTGTGACTGTATATAAGTGATAGATTGTGGATCTTTTTGCTCTGAAACCGGCCTGTTCTTCTGCCTCCATTTCACAATATTCGTTCTCCATACGGTTTTTTAATATATTCCCATATATTCTGCTGATGGAATTTGTAACAGATATTCCTCGGTAATTGTCACACGCACTTTTATCCCCTTTCTTATGAATTGTGGATACATATGGTACCTTCCACTCTTCTGGTACTTTTGATCTACTCATAAGTACATCTTTGGAAAAGGTCTCTCAGTGAATGGTATAGTTTGTCTGTTCCATATTTTATAAGTTCTCCAGGAATATTTCCTGGTCCTGGTGCTCTGCCATTCTTTAGTGATCTACATACTTCCTTAACTTCTGATATACTTATTCTTATCGGAGATCCTTGAGTAACTATATTGGGATTAACGTTTTCTATGTTTTTAAATATTTTTCTATCTTCTGATAACATTTTTTCAAAATATTGATTCCATGTTTACGCTGGTATTGGTGAGATGATATCTTTCTTCTGCTCCTGTCTCATTTTCCTGAGTAGTCTCCAGCTTTCCGTACTTTTCCTACCTCCTATATATGTGTTAAGCCTAGAACATGTCGCCTCCCATTTTTCATTCTTTTTTGTACATATAATTTTACGCACTCTTGCTTAGGCTTCTTTATATGTCAGTTTGTCATTCATATTTTTTGAGCTTAAGTATGCATGATATTTTTTTCGTTTTTCCTCTATTTCAACCTCCATTTCGTCATCCCACCAATATGGTTTCCGCTGTTTTCCTCATTTTTCATAGCGCCCTAATGCCTCTGATGCTGTCGACTGTATACACGTTTTTATATACTCATACTCTTCTATATTGTCAAATTCTGTTCGTTGTAATTTGTTGTCTAATCGGGTTTTGTATAGTCTTCTCGTACTTTCTTGTTCCAGGCTACTTAAATTATATCTTATCTGTGTTTCTTTCTCTTCCTTCTCATCTCCATGCATATTTTCCTTTTGATTTCTTGTTCTTATGGGAGCAACTATCTTTGCTTTAAGGAAGTAGTGGTCACTACCACAAGAAGTTCCTCTATTTACTCTCACATCCATGAATTTTAAGCGGGATTTTTGTTTTGTTATTACATAATCGATAATAGTTTTTAAGTTTCTTGTTGTCTGTATCTACGTGTATTTATGGATCTCTCGATGTTGGAAAATTGTGAATAAAATTCGAACGTTCGAAACTTAAAATTAGGTATACAGACCTGGTAACGAGAAATCTTGATATGAGACGACCATGCAATTACGACGCAAAGTTTATTGTGTTTTTATAACTCTGTGAAGATACCCATCATGGATCTAAAAGCAACATACGAGTACGTTATAAATAATATTTTCTAATGTAGAAAAGCATCATTAGATCGATGCATGTTTGAATATGTATGTTTCACTTATTTGGGGAACACGCCCACCGTAATCTCTCTTATGAAACAGCCGTGTTATCAGTAACTCATAAAATTATTATTAAGAATATCTCCTTATTGCTCTATACAATAGATAGCCTTAAATGATCAAATAATTGTTTTATAATGCTTGTTGAGCATTCCTGGCGTCGCACTTTCTAAGGCAACTACAATTTTAACATATAATTAATTAAGGTTACGAGCTCTTTAATATTCGTGCTTGTAAATTTTCGTTTTCATATATCCCCAAAAACTTGTCATTTGGAAACTACTGAAATAAGGAGATTATTATACTCCACCCCATCTGCAAATGCCTCATATTTTATTACTATTATATTATATAGGTTTGGGCCTCATCAGCCACTCACCGCATAGGTAGTCCCTTGGCGATCCCCTCTTATCCGGGTCATTATCCAAAAATGCTATCCCATAAAAGGAGAAATTTAGGCACGTCCCCCGCCTTAAACCTCGCCTCCTCTAGGATAACAGGGGTCCCTAATATAAGGTACCTCTTCTCCTCCAGTCCGGGGCAGGTGTAAAGAAGATGAATCGAGGTTTCCTCGTCTTCGACAGAATTCGACATGTTCAACGCTATTAAAATGATGTTGTTCTACGAAACTTGTATTGTTGTGAGTTAAAAACCTCTATCAGATGTCAAAACAAGAAAATGGTGCTAATGACGTGGTATGACGGTAACTACATTAGCAGCTAGGCCATCTATGGGCAAATTCCGGTTTCATATTTATATACATGGTATCATTAAATTTTTTCGTATCTCTTCTAGTAATCGAAAGCCTCTATAGATTATTCAGATGTGATCATTTTTTAAATAATTTTCTCTTGACACAATCCTGTAGTGAACAGCCACTGACGATAAATCTTAAAGTATCTTCTAGATTTGATTCCTAAAGAAGTTTTATTTAACTTCTACTCCAGGGATTGCTCTATCGCCTCCCGTGCTTTCCTAGGTCTACAAACTACCTGTTTCACGAGCATATCTCTTGCCTTTAGTGGAGCTATGCCGTAAATTATCTCCGCCACAGCTGCGGGCTCCTAGCATATACTTACAGATTTTATATCTTATCTAGGAATGGGTATAAATTGACTATTCCCCTAAGAGGATTCATTTCTGCCAAATTGAATCGCGCACTTGAATACCGCTGGCTTCTAGTCGTATATCATGCAATAAAATTCCTTTTATCCACCAGCGGCTTTATGATATTTTTTCGAATACGCGAATAAAGTAAGATTACCAATAAAACCACAAATTATTTGACAGCAAGACCTTCCGTATACGAACGTCGGACGAGCGTATGACTTTCGTCATATGCTCCATACGTTCGACAAAAAAGTCCTCAGTATCTCACTTTATAATGAATGTTTCAATATAAAAATAAACCATTATCAACAACATCCACTGATCAACAGACGTAGTAAACTATCGACTAAAAACAAACTGTTACTATATAAAACAATACTATATAAAACAACACTAGTAAAAAGCAATCGAGTATATATAAGAATTATTGGAATAACATATGTTAAGAGGAAAACAAAATACCCTATAATACCAGGGAATAGGGACAATAACACATAACAATAAAAAGCTTATAACAGGCCAGGTCAGAACACGGACTGGACGGTTCTTTCTCCTTATCTCTATTGTAGGGAACGGAATTGTCTAAAAATGACCTGTGAAAGCCTAAAAATTGTAAATCTAGTCAATAGAAATAAAGATATTTTAATGTAAATGTAATTATCAATGAACTCCCTGTTTGGAACCAGAAAATGGTGACAATATACCAGCAAGGGTGTTAAAATCTGCAGATAAATGGTTTGGTGGGAGAAATCGATTGGATACTTTAGGAAGTGGGCTTCGATTCTAAACATCAAAATGGCATGTGTACAATAAATATATTTTGCACACTAAGAAAAAATATTTCTTTGAATATGGAGTAACAAATAACACAGGCCTACAAATTTTGATATTTTGAAAGTTGAATTCTGTTTCTAAAGCATATCCAAGATTCGTTTTCAATTTCAGTCATTGTTTCTTCAAACTGTTGGCCCTGCATTCATTTTCTTATTTGTCGTCCTACGAAGATGCCTTCCTTTAATTTTAAGACCTCCTTAATATTGTTTTTTCAGACGCTACTAGTTCTTAATGAAAGAGGAACAATATTTTTAGTGAAAATAAAGATAAAGAAAATGCCACACCTTCAATATGCCGTCTGAAAGCTCGATATTCACCACAGACAACCCTTATAGTCTCTTCTAAGTCGCCCTAAACGTAAGACCTTTCTAATATTGTTTTTTACGGATGCAACGATTTATACCCTGCGAAACCTGAATATTCACCCCAGATAACTATTACAGTCGTATAAGTCACCCTAAACATAAGACTGCCTCAATGTTGTTTTTACAGACGTTATGATGTTTTAATGAAAGAAGAACAAGATTTTTAGGTAGAGTAAATTAAAAAAGTTGTCACACCCCCAATATACCCTCTGAAACTTTGATGTTTACGCCAGATAACCTTTATAGCCTCTACTAAGTCACCTTAAACTTAAGACCACCCTAATATTTGTTTTGCTGACGTTACGATTTCGGTACGAGAATACGTTTTAAAATCCCCACTAAGTAACCCTAAGTATAACATTAGGGCACCATAAGATACAGGATTATTAAAGAGAAGAAAAAATTCACCACACCCCCAGTACACGCTCTGAAGCCGCTATATTAACTGAAATTCTAATGTAAAATGTACAATGTCGAGAAACCACCACCAACCATAGTAAACTTTCTGAAATCTCGATATTCATCACAGACAAGCCTTATACTCTGTACTAAGTCACAGTGAAAGCCTAAGACCAGCCTAATATTGTTTTTACACATGCTACGATTTTTTAATGAAAGAAATACATTAAAAAAATCCTAGCATCTTTCTAAAAGAAACTCTTTTAGGGAGAATAGATGAATGAAATCGCCACACCCCCAGTATACTCTGAAACCTCGATATTCACCACACGGACAGACAGCCCATATAGTCCCTACTAAGTCACCCTAAACATAAGACCGCTCTAATAATTATTTTACAAACGCTAGGATTTTTTTTAATGTAAAAAGTATAATTTGTTTTGGATAGAGACTCTTAGATATCACTACTAACTTTACTCCAAGAATAGTCCTAATATTTTTTTACAGATCCTAAGATTTTTTTCATTAAAATAAAGGGTTTTTAAGGAGCAGAAATAAAAAATTCACCTACATGGTTGATATGCCGAGAGAACGATAATTTTATCATAAAAATAACACCAAGATCCTCAATATTGTCAGAACGTCTTAAAGTTATACCACTAATAAAATATTTGTGGTTGATTCTTAAACGTATATGATCAAACTTTACATTTGTCTATGTTTATTGATAGTTCATTCTCCAAACACCAGGCAGAACAAGGTCGATGAATGCTTGCAATCAATTACATTTAAAATTAATTTTAAGTCATTAAGTATTTCAATATGTACTCAAAATTGAATATAATGGCACAGATGAACTTTACCATGGCCGAAATTGTATTCCACAATATGTAATGCTAGTGGCTGAAATTAATTAAATGATTTATTTTAACCTAATACAGACAATAGGATTAACCGCTACCATTTTACACCTTTCTATTATGATCTATTTATTTCTGTCGATAATTATCTAAATTACAGAATGCTAACTGCCAATAAACATTTTTTGGGTTGGCCTACAATGTTTTTTTTTTTAATTTTTAGTTGACACTAGTAAACTTTCATTGTGAGGGGGCTATCAAATTATGAATAATATATGATTGTCGAACGTTATCAGCTCCACTAAAAGTTTTTTTTACTATATACAGCATTTATCTGATTATCTGACCTATCCTTCACATTTTTACTCGCGCTTATGTTGCCCAATGCTGATAAAAAGGTTTAAAATAATACAGCATAATTACGTGTTAATTTCGTTAATAAACATAAATAAACATAATAAATGTTATCTTTTTGTTGTACAGATATAGGTTATATCGGTACCAAGTAACGCTTGTGGGAATTTTAGTGATACGTCATCGACAATAAGTAGATATATTGTACAGTATGAAAAATAATATCATCGAGCCCAGAAAGTATCAGTCAGTTAAATAGATATTGGTACTATTAAATTGTATAAAATAAATGGGATACTGTTAATATATATAATAATAAATGAACAGTAAACTTTAATTATTGTATTCGCATCCTAAATAATAATTTATTATTATTATCTCATCATCATGAGGTCATCAGTCCTAAGACTGGTTGGACGCTAACCTCCAGCTTCTCCTATCCTGTGCTAACATACGCATTTCGCTAATTGTGTTACAACCCACATCTCTTACTATTTGCGAGCAGTAGTCTAATCTAGGCCTACCTCTGCCTTTCTTCACTCCTATTTCTGCCTCCAAAATATCGCGGACTATTCCCCCATGTCTCAGCAAGTGGCCTACCATTCTATCTCTTCTCTTCTTTATGTTTTTCCACATACATCTTTTCTCGCCGACTTTCTCTAATACTTCTTCGTTTCTAACCCTATCAGTCCACGGTATTTTCATCATTCTTCGGTAACACCACATCTCAAAAGCTTCTAATTTCTTCCTACTTGCTTCCCCTACCGTCCAGGTTTCGCACCCGTATAGTGCCGTGCTCCATACATACGTTTTCAAAAATCTCTTCCTTGTTTCTAAGTTTATTACCCCCGAGCATAAAAGTGCTTTCTTTTTGTTAAAAGCTACTCGACCCTGCGCTATTCTTTGTTTTATGTCTTTATCGCTTCTTCCATCCCAATTTATTTTACTTCCTAAATAAGTGAAGTCTTTAACTTCATCCAATCTTTCATTATTAATTTGTACTTTCGTTTTTGCTCTGCTCTCGCGCCCTCTGTACATTATTATCTATCCATTATTAATTAATATGTAAGCAGATAATATAATAGTTGAATAGTGTTGTTTGAATTTAATTAATTAAATTATTTTGTTTCAGGTGAGCATCTATTTAAAAACTTGTATGTACGTCTGCCTGCCATTTTAAGGACAAAAGCCTTCAACCAATGGCTATATAGGTAAATATGTTTTTTTAACTTTATCATAAAAGTGACACACAAAAATACACAGAGACACATTTACCGCGGACAGCTACAAAGAGTAAAACAGTTTCGTTGCTAATGAAGGAAGTACTACGGAGTGAATCAAAAATTACCTTGGTCGAAGATGATCATGAAATGGAAGACATTAGAGATAACGTGGAAATCCGTTATTACTTCCAGCGATAAACCAATTAAAGTGCAAATTTAAATAATTGAATGTCTAAAATGATTGATCGTTTTTATTAACAAAAATACTTATCCTGGGAAGAAGCTGGAACCTTCGATGCAGCAACAAGAACAGGAGAGTAATTTTAAAGAGCACTTAGCCCACTTAAAATATGGAAAATTAGAAAAATCTGTTGCTCAACAGACTTTCGAAAACAATCATAGAATGGACTCTAGTGACTTAAAGTTTGTAAAAGGTCTCATTACGGTTCACTATCTATTAATGGAAATAAAGGGTTTTTCAATAAGGACGCTCGATTTTTGAATGTAAATAAAACAAATTGTGTGTGAGATCCACTCAATTTTTTTTTTATTTAAAAGAATATTCTATGGCGTTAAGTATATAATATAACGTCGTTCAAATGTCCGCCGCGGCTTTGCTTGGTGGCACGTATTAGGGAGGTCCAATTTTCTGGCTGAATGTGCGGGATGGCGTTCGTTATGTTGACTTTGAGGGCATCAATTGTTCGCGGTTTATTCGCATAGACTTGCGATTTAAGATAACCCCAAAGGAAGACAATAAGTCTAAGGGCGTTAAATGGCACGATCTCGGTGGCCAGTTCACGTCGCCGCTGGGCGAGATAATCATGCCCTCAAATTGCTCATGCAGAATGTCCATCGTGGCACATAGCGCCGTCCTGTTGGAGCCACATATCGTCGGTATCCATATCATCCAGTTTAGGCCACAAGAAGTTGCTTATCATAGATCTGTAGCGCTCGCTATTTATAGTTATAGCAATGCCAGATTCGTTTTGGAGTAAGTACGGACTGATGATTCTGTCACCAAAATCCGCACCAAACAGTGACTTTCACGGGATGCATTTGGTGTTGGTGTATCTCGTGTGGATTGGTATCGTCCCAAATCCGACAATTTTGCTTGTTCACATATTCATTCATCCAAAACTGGGCCTGGTCGCTAAAGAAGATTTTTTTGGCGAAATTTAGGTCAGCAAACACACGGCATTGTCTGTGGTCGTTTACTTTAAGTTCCTGGGTCAGTTGGGTTTTATACGGGTGCAAACCCAAGTCCCGACGCAAACTCCGCCAAATTGAAGTCGCAGAGAGGCCAACTTCTTGTGAACGACGAGAAATTAACTGCTTTGGGTTTTCTCGTACACTCTCACGTACAGCAGCGATATTTTCAGCAGACCTTGCGTTTCGGTAACGTACGAGTGTTGACTGATTATTTATCAAACCGGTTGATTCGAATTTGGCCACCAAACGTCGAATAGTCGACGGGACGGTTGTGGCGAGGATAAAAATTACGTAATGAGCGGAACATTTCTCGAACGGAGCACTGATTTTGAAAATAAAATTTGATGACTTGCACACGTTGTTGACAGCTATAACCTTCCATGGTGATTTGCCATACACTACTGAACAATTCACAACAAATTTGACAGATGTTGCTTTAACAACATGGCCGCTATAGCCTAACAAATTTTATAAAATTTTCGCAATTTGCTTCTAGAATATATGATAATATACTTTGCATTTGTACCCTAAGTGTGGACAATGAAAATAAAAAAGTTCACATGTTTCAGGAATTTTTATTAGCAGCCTTAATATTTGCGTTATATAATTTATTACAGTTAATATTTCCACCCTATATACTTTATTATTATATTATGAGTATGGAAAACAAATGTTGCTTTTACTTTTATCCATCTGTTTCGAAAACTCACAGCTTGCACTACACGCAAACATCAAAAAAATAAACAAAAATAAACAAATCAAAGCGTTAATTGTATACTTGTTACAAAATAACAAACTTACGAATTTTGCTAAAAAGATTGCACGTTTTTTTTTTATTTATTTCTCGTTATACATTGCGAAATTTGAACCTCTAATATCAAAGTTATTTAAAAATATATATTCTTGGCATGTCGATCTATTAATAGAGACGTTGAGTTGACTTTTATGCGCTGTAAAAAATGTATTGTTATAATAACGGTTTCCCCGAATTCGTTACATCCTGGTTTATGTATAAACAAATCATTAATTTTCATTGTACAATATTAAGTTTCGAATACTCGAAATTTTGGCAAGACAATTTTTCAACACATATAAACGCTTTCTTACATATACCGGGTTTAAAAAAAACAATTCCATTGTTGCTCATTAACTTTCAAACACTTTTAAAAGCTGGCTATTATAGTCAAATAACATTTCTTGGGGACTAATTATATAAAAGAAAGTATGTGAATACAGTCCCACCTCACTTCGCCTACGATGTTCTAAGGCAACAACTTTACAGTTATTATGAATATCACCCTGTATCCCAATGTTATAATTGTTATAAACATAACGGTTTAGGAGGGCGCTATCATGAGAAATGAGGGTAGATGGCGCTACATTCGATTTCTGTTATTGTAATTTCTGTTGCAATATTCATCATAGTATACAATATTCATCATAGGCGAGGACCTAATAGCGGTAGTGATTTTTAAATAAAAATGTTTTATTATGTAAAACCGCTTTTTTCGCTTAGTTTCCAATGGTTAAAGGCCCAAGTCTTTTATAACGTTGCCTGAAATGTTTTGTGCAAACTGAGAACGTTTGGTATAAATTAATTTAACAACAGAGACAATGAAAAAACGACCACAATATTATGAGGCGATGACAACGGCCGAGCAGTAGCCCCGTTACCTCCCCCTTTATGTTACAGGTGAACAGGAGCTACCAGCAATAACATATGTGTAATACATATTGTAACAAATATGATGTACATATGAATATAACACAATGTACATACAATATTAGTCGTAGAATAAAATTGTACAAAAGAGGAAATAAAAATTTTAAATTGAATTGGTATAAATTAATTTAAAATTTCAGGAAAAATCTATCTTGGAAAAAAGTTGTCAGCAATTTTGAACTTGAGCCAAATCATTTTATTAGAGTATATGGGATAGACGTTTTGATGATGACCAGTTATAAGAATATATTTAGAAATCAAGTGAAGGTTGCTAACCGTTTTAATTAACAGTATCCTAATTTGTTCAGTATCCCACAGAAGACAGTATCTAAAATTCATGCATAATTCAGAAGGCTTGAACATATAAAAGAGTGGCATTTCGTAGAAAACGAGTCAAATTGACATTAACTAACAAAAGACGAATAACACACTAAGTTGTATAAGTTTTTAGATTAATATTGTTTTACAGATACCTGCTGGAGGTGTTCTGTCAACAAAATCTGTCAAAGTTTTTGTGATTGACAGATTTTTAGAAAGACAAACTAAGTTTTAGAAGATGAACAGGTTGAAAGATGTCATTTTTTACAAAATATCAGCAAGAAAAGTTTAAATCAACTTAAATATTGATTATGTACGTTTTTAAGTTTTGCCACCGAACAGAAACGAAGATAAGAAGGTTCACTCTCCGTCGGGACTTTGATCGTACGCTTACAAAGGCATGCCGCCACGCAGCTGTTGAACGGCGGCCTTCTTGCGTATACGAGGGATACTGCGTGTTACGATTACTTATTTCGTCGTGGGCGTTTGTTACGATGGCTAATACAGGATTCGGCAGGGAGGTATGGAAGATTTGAAAAAACTGTAACTCACTCATTTTTTACCTAAACTCAAATTTTATTTTTTGAATGTGTACTTTAGATGTTGCCATTACAAAACCAGTTAAGAGTAAGAAAAAAAAATTGATTAGGTACGAAAAATAACGTCAGCTAAGTGCCGTCCATTTTTGTCGAAACACTCCTGAAGACGTTGTGAGAAGTTCTGCGTACTCCTCTAAAGTATTTCACATGGAACTGCTCGAATATCTTGGGTTATTGTCTCACTTAGGGCTTCGAGTGTATGTGGTTTGTTTATGTACACTCGTGCTTTGAGATAGCCCCATAAAAAGTAATCACATGGTGACAGGTCCGGTGATCGAGGGGGCCACTCCACATCTCCTCGCAATGAAATCAGACGTCCAGGGAATGTGTTCCTTAAAAAACACATTGTTGCTCTTGATGTATGGCAAGTCGCCCCATTTTGTTGAAACCATACAGTATTCAGGTTGATACGTCGTCTTCTCAGTTCTGGCAGAAAATAATCACACAACATCTGTAGGTAACGATCTGTGTTGACAGTGACGGTCCGACCGTTTTCACGAAAAAAGTACGGACCAATAATGAAGTTTCGACTAATGCCACACCAAACAGTTACCCTTTCGCTGTGGAAGGTCGTTCATGGAGCTCTTGCGGGTTTTCAGAGGCCCAATAACGGAAGTTTTGTTTAGTAACCACCCCTGACGAATGAACGTGGGCTTCGTCACTCATTATCAAAACAATGTCATCTGTCAAGATTTGCAACATCGCTTCTGCAAACCTCATCCGTCTGCCGTAGCCGTTTTGCTGCCGTTCTTGAACAACCATCATCTTATACGGATGAAAATGCAAGTCGAGGTGTCAAGGAGGATAATACAAAATATGTTTACCTTCAAACACTTTCTCTTCCATGTTTGTCATCACAGAAACATCCTTGTAGCTTTTCTTCTCGCTCTCAATACAAGTATTACAAGAAACATTATCTAAATTTTTTTACTGAATTTTCCTTTCTGGACAAATTGGGTTTTATAAAATTGTTATACCAATATATACATATATATATATATATATATATATATATATATATATATATATATATATATATATATATATATATATATATATATATATATATATTTATATACAAATATAAATAAAACAAATTTAATGAAGGAGCTGCACCATAATGCAAACGAGTCTTCGAATCATTTTTAATAAAATAATCTTCAGGAAAATGTAAACTGCAAATTTTTATTTTACTGTTACATTGATCCGGTGTAAGATTAGCATATCTATGGGTGCCAACAAATCCTAATGATTTTTTCCAACTGTGACATCTAAAAAGTACTTTATAAATGTCTATACGACATTAATTTAATATACCTCAAAACGAGCTGTAACCCTATTAAATGCGTAATCAATTATCTTACATAGCTTCATATTTTAACTCACAAGGTTAAAGTTTGGTCATCGACAAAGGACTATTCATTTCATCGCTATTTGCCAAATAAAGAACTCTTATTTTGCCGATAAACGGAAGAGTCCACCTGTGCCTAGCCATAAAAACAAGCAAAGGTTATGTTTTGAGATTTTTTATTTGGCAAATAGCGATGAAATAAACTATAATTCAACCTTTTTTTAAATTGACTTTATCGTTTCTTCCCCGTGGATCTTCATGGTGCGCCCTATGTTTTATCTGGGACACGGTGTATACTAAATGTATCCTGAAGCCTTGTAGCTGTGGAATGATAAAGTACTCGTACAATATAATACACAGTTGACTTACTAGCATAAGAGCCTCTACTTCATCCTCGCCGTCGTTCCCAATTCTCTGGAAGTCTGTAGCGGAGAAAAACACTTTCAATTTCCTCGTTTCAGCAACGCACATCCATATTATGTTCCACTTAAGCACCGACAGCCATAAAAGGTGTTTTCAGAGAAATCCAATATGTTTGCCCTGCCGCATCAAGTGTGCAACACAAATCGATACACGAGGGCGCCAATAACAGGAAAATGTGGTCCTCTGGATTCTTCGGAATTTATTCGAATTGTACCACCCGGTTACAAGCATGCTTTCGCGCGCGCCAATACTCTGACAGGCGTAATGGTCTTTGAACGAGTAAGATTACTGCTCTTTACTCAATTAATTTAACGCAAACCGCTATATGCCAGTCTCTATTCAAATTTGATGAGACGATTTTCTTAACACAATCCATATCTTTGAATACTAGAAAGGAAATGTAATACATTATGACTGTGAAGGAAATTGAATTGTTTGCATAAGCCGAGGCAGTGTTGCTAGACTAAATATTTATTATTTTGGGCCTTATTTTTATTTTTATCGTATAACAGAAACGTCTAAAACGCTTTTAGCGTAAGTCCTTTTTGTCAAGGTCATAAATATAACGTTTTATTATTATTAAAGACATATTACACTTACAAAGATATAACATACTTTTCATTTCGAAACGGATGAATTTTTTGTGTTCATCCCATTATCCTATACGCCTATCATCCCACCTGGTGTCGCTCGCTGTGTGATGGTGATTAGTTACACGTCCCATTTTGATCTATGCTTATCTGACAGTAACTTATAAGTCGGAAATCGAGAAAGGAACCACCAAGCCGCCAAGCGGTTATCAAAGTAGTTCCCGAATAGCAAAGCTATTACATAATCGCTCTAGGAAACAACTACTCCTCGGGCTAAAGCCCCGCCAGGCATTGAATTATACCCAGAAGCGATCCTCGACCCCTTTCTCGTGTTTCTGCACGATCAGATAAGGTTTCAAAAAATAAAACCCGCCACAGGTAGGATTCGACATTTGTCCCGGATCGGAACCGAACGACATACAGCTGTTTCGAACTTGTTAGTTCTCATCAGTGCCGCATACGGTACGCCGATTCAGGACAAATGCCGAATGAACTTTATGGCCTATACATCTTTATCGATACGATATAGATAAAGATGTATAGGCCATAAAGTTTGTGAAAGCACAGGCTATTTGAGAATTTTTTTTTGTTAGCACGATCACTCAATTAAATCGTGTCGAATCGATCGGGTTTCGACTGATTCTGATTAGGGACGGCTACCAGATAACATCTACTGATTTTGAGGTGGATAGGACACACCCCACCCTGTCCATGGGTCATGAGAAAGCACGATGTAAATGTTTGTTCATTCTAAGATTTTAAACATAAACATTTAACGCGTTGCTGATTTTGCATTGAAGGAAAAAAACATATATTCGGCCTGTATCATATACGAATGAATGAGAAAAAGAAATAATTTCGTTCGGTCACAAACGGATTGATACGGAACTGAAGCAGTCGCCAGTGCAAAAAGTAAAACTGTCGCATAAAACACATATTCTGCATTTATGTGTTGGTTTATTTTTTCTCGGCCACTCAAGTTCGAGATAGAGATGTGCGGAAAAGTCCGTTTTAAGATTTTAAAACTGTTTATTTTTTGGGCGCAAAAAGGACCAGTACTAATTCGATTGTCATCAATCTAAAGTAGCTTGGAAATACTTTCAACATCGATTAATCATCCTCTAAATATTTATCCGAATCGACCTTTGAATCCGTACGAAAAAATTCCACTTTTAACGAACGGACAATGAAGCGGTAAAACAAACGACAGATACACATTAGCTTCGCACTCAGCTAAAATGAGTCAACCCGCCATTTCAGTTACGTCAGTTAATGTCGGAACTGTACAGTGGAATAAAAAAAAATATTTTCGCGGAGTTAAAATGTCTAATAAATCCGACACAACGTTGAAAGCCGTTGGAACTAATAATAGAATACCGTCACGTCTTTTATAATGTGCGAGGCTGATGGATTTTATTTGCAGCGAAACTAAGAAAGAGAAACGGTCGTAAATTTAAAAATAATAGTTACGGCAACAGCCTCAATCAGTACTATATAAACTGTTATGTGTTTGTAGTGAAGATAAAAGGCAGATATTGAAGCGTTGGAGAGCTATCAATTATTTGTTTGAAGTTGCCCACAGAGTCTCTATTGAATCAGGAATTTATAGATTCCGAGGGCAAAATCACGTGCCGTGGAAATTCACAGAATTCGAAGGAGTACCCAAAAAAAAAAAAAAAAAGAAACGAGAATCGTTTATAATTATTTTATTTTTTTTATAATTTAAGATAACATCTTGAAAAATCATTCTCCTTCAAAATACTGCCCATTGGATGTATGGCGGTCTTCGGGGTGCGTGTAGTGAAATAATGCTAGTAGTTATGCTCTTGCTATAGGTACGTTTATTGAAAGATCAATAAACAGCGAGCAAGCTAGTACCGAAAGAGGAGAATGTTTCGGGGCGAGTTGCGGGAATTGACTGATTGAAAAACTGTTATCCTTATAAAAGGGAAATTTATCGCCTGAGATAATCGTATTTTTACCCCTAAGAAATAGATGTGTCCTGGTTCCGAGTACTAGCATAATATACAAGGGTGTTTACTTTCTAATATATACAAATACCATCACGGCTGTCAATAGGTGTACGAGGTCTTATCAAAAAATACGGTGAACAAATTTTTATAGCAGAAACGCTGACGCTACATTTGTGTGAAAATTGCGCCCGATAGTCTGATCTTTTGAGATAGTCAAAGTTTCAAAAACAACGCATTAATATTAGGTTTTGTTTTAAGTTGCAAAAAAGTGTCAAAGAACATCAGGAAATGTTAACATCAGTGTATGGTGATAATGGGGTGACTCTGAAGACTGTTTACAAGTAGTATGAGCGATTTAAAAGCGGAAATGAGTCGGTTGAAGACGAGCATCGGTCGGGACGTTCTTCGACCTCAAAAACATTGCAAATATGAAGAAAATAATTCGTTCAACTAGACGATTGAGTATTCGAGAGATCGAGAAAACGATGTAGGGAGAAGGAGACCAGAGAAATGGACCAATGGCTTTCTCCTTCATCACGACAACGCGCCGTGCCACACCTCGCTTCTGTTCCGCGAGTTTTTGTCTGAAAAAGATATTCCTGCCTGTTCACATCCGCCATACTCTCCGGATTTAGTACCACGTGACTTCTGGCTCTTGACAAAAATAAAAGTGCTAAAAGGAAAACGTTTTGACAGCATTTCCAACTTTGAGAGGGACATGACGGAGCAGCTGCAGGACCCTCCAAAAGAAGCCTTTTACAAATGCTTCCAATCATGGAAACAACGTTGGAATAATTGAATCGCTAGCCAAGGACTGTACTTTGAAAGGGATTAGATAAAATTTGAAGTAAGCTTATTACTTTGTTCATAATAAAATTATTCACTGTATTTTTTGATCAGACTTCGTATGTGGAGCCACGTGTGCCCACAGATCATATGCACTTGTTACAACGGTTTCTCCACTTTTCGAAATACTTTTTATATTCTTCTGTACTAATGCCGTAAGTACCTTAAGCGGTTTTTTCTCAACTTCTTCTACGGCCTGAGAACGATTTCTCTTTAGGTTTTTCTGCATTCTTGGGAATAAGAAATGCCTCAGGAGGCTAGGTCGCGCGAGTAAGGGGGTGCGAAATCATTGTCATTGTGCATAATTAACATAAATTGACATAAATTATGTGATTAACATAAATACATGGTACTGCCATTATTTTAAATCCAGAACCACCTTTAACCAAGATTATTTTAGTACAGCTCGTCAATAATAGGAAAAAGTATGAGATTTCTATGTATGTGTAGAAGAAAAAGTGAGGCAGCCTTAGGAGGGAAAAGGATACACTTTACACGCGACCATATCGAACTCTGTGTACATTTACATTGGATATACATAACTCCGCAAAGGTCTCAATACGACTGAGTAAAGACCAGACTATTTCCTGCGCACCTCGTGGGCGGTCCCATATCGCAGTTTTGAGACTTGTTCCTATTCTTGATGAGCTATATTTCGATATATGGTGGTACCTGGTAAAAAAATATCACATAAAGATCGTAGAATATCATTTGGAAGTGTCTACTGGAGAAACTTGATATCTAAGATGTTAAAATGTTCTATTTATTTGACGCCAAATCCAAACTTCGTTGGATTTGGTATTATTCAGTATTACTCCATATAGTCAAAGAGAATCCTTTCAGAAGCAGTGAAAATAGACTAACTCGAGAATAAATAAATACTGAACGTTGTGCTTATCAGTCACCTTCCACAAATTTTCCTTGAACGAACTATTATCGGCGTGTGCGATAGACAAATCCCAGTCGTCTTCTCTCCAAGCGAATCATCTCGTTATTTTCAGACCGACTGAATTGAAACTAACCAAAACACAGACTGTACTTGAACCAATTACATCGCCATTAATTTAACGACGATGAGGGCCCGTCGGTAATTAACTCGATATTTTTCTTATCCTTGGCTAAAATTATATAATTATTTATTTTACCCAGCAACATAGGTATACGTCCAGTTATTAAGGTCGCGTTACGATTTCTCTGTTGGCGTACTCGTCTTGTCACGAAAATATTATTATTCAAAGCGGTGACCAAAGTCAAAGGTCAGTAATATTATTAGTACAATACGATTGTCTCTGTTCCGCAATGGAATAGCGTCAGTTACCGATGTGCTTTTGAAGGAATATTAATCACTGATTAATATTCAGTTAATTTATTGGGCGTTACGCAACATAGAAAATAGAAATGCAATTTGGACATGCGTGAAGACTTTTCAGGTATAAATATTTGGTAAACAGTATTTGATTTGACTTGTTATTTTGATTTGAGTTTTGCACATAAGTTTCCCTTTTTATATGAGTGGTGAAATTCTTGTCAAAATATTTATCTGAAGTTCTAACTCAACGTGCATAAATTTTCTTTTGTATTATCGATTTTATTAAACTTAAAAGGATTCGTGTTTCTACGTCTAGTAAGAGATTTCATAGACAATAACCTGATTTATAGTAAACGAAGACAGTACAGAGCGTGTCAGATATTTTAAACCGGCAGGTAGTCCATTTTGTTAAGTAAGAATGTAGAAGATTACTCTAAAATGAGGAATACAGATATCCCAAAGGATTTCCATTGAGTTGAGGGTGATATGAGGTGTACCACAAGTAACTGTTTTGGGGCCTGGATTATTTATCAATCTTCATTTTCCCGTAACACCTCTGCATTAATTAAAGATAGTTTAAGTTATTTAGAGAGCTGTTAAAATAGTTTAATAGGTGTAGTAGGGTTTTAAACAGGGTAAAATTAAGTATTGCGTATAATTTATAAATTATTATATTCCTTTTTAATACACTTAAACGAGTATAACTTTTATACATTTCTACTACATTAACATGTACATATAGTTTGTGTTGCATCCCAAGGAATACAATTGCCACCCTTAATAACATGTATATAGTTTTTTTAGTCACCAAGGTATATCTTTCTATAAGAAACCTTGAATTCAACTCGAAGCGAAATCAATATTTGCAAATGCATCGACTTCTACTATAAATATATGATAAGTTTGAAGATAAATATTTATACAACTTTTATGTAAGTCTGTACCGCAGACTTCAATATTGCTCACGATATAAACAGGTGAAATGCAGCCAGTGGCAGGCACAGGTGTTTTGATATATTACTATACAGAGTGATTAATTATTAATACACTACACAAAAATTAAGGGATGTAAATAAATCATAAATTTTTAGATGATCCTCAATGGGGATTTTCAAGTAATTTGGAGAAAAATAATCGCAGAGCAATTTTAAAAAAAGCAAATTGAAGCTCCAAGTTTCCACTTTTCAGATCTTGAGGTTAAAGGTCTTGAGTTTTTTACCGTCAGTAGTTTTTGAGTAATCATAAGAAAACCATCGGAAAAAAGTTTTGCGTGCCTTTCAAAAGATCCACGGGCTTAAATAAATTTCTTTCAATGATTTCATCGTTAAGACTTTTTAGATGATTTTATCCTCTTTTATTTGAGCGGTCTAAAAGTTTTGTAAAAAAATCGGTGCGAGGATTTTCATTGAAAAAGATGTAAAAATTGTATATTTAGGGATATTCGCTTAACTTGGTATAACTTTGGAAATAATGAATAAACTAAGGATGCGCAGTTTCATTTCAACCTCAAAGTATCCCAAAGAAACCCTGAAATTTTGAAAGCGCTGCGATTATTATTCTATTGTGTTCAAAATGATTGAATTTGCTAAAAATCAATTTAAGGATGAATTTCTCATTTTTTATTAATTTTTTGACGTTGAAAATGTTTTTTTAGCAATAATCCATATTTTTTTTTATCAAAGAATGATAATTGTAAAAAAATTGAAAAATAAATTAAAATCTGACTTTTTTACTTTAAACGGAGATAATTCAGAGAAAAATTATCGTAGAAGGCTTTTAGACCGCTCAAATTAAAGAGGATAAAATTATCTGAAAAGTTTTATGATGAAATCACTGGAAAACATTTATTTAAAGTTCGTGGACCCTTTAAAGGGCAAGCAAAAATTTGGAGAATTTGTTTTCCGATGGTTTTCTGATGGTCACTCAAAAACTGCTGATGGTAAAAAAGTTACTCAATATCTGAAAACCAGAAACTTGGATCTTCGATTTTATATTTTTAAAATGCTCTGCGACTATTTTTCTCTATGTTACAGCCCTTTGAATATCACCTAAAAATGTAGGATTTTTTACATCCCTTAATTTTTGTGCCTAGTATATTAAAATGTTTAAACAAACAGCATATTTAGACGGAATAAGTTTTGTTTTTGTCGGTATAAACTTATTTCTACACATTTTCTGAAGTAACACATATTTACAGACATACATAAACTTAACTTTGAGAATTGAGAGCATCAATGCAGGAGCTGGCGAGAGTTAATAAAAGTCAAGTGCCTGCTCTGCGCTCACAGCATAGATGAGCGACCTGTTCGCTTCGGTTCATAATGTTCTTGATAAAGAAGATACAAACGTTTTAAATACAACCTGATGAATATAAAAAACCTTTTCAAATGAGGTTTGACTCAACCCACATGCCCTTTAAATATTATAAAGGAGTTACTGTCACCCTTAAGGGATCTTAATTAGAAATTAAAATGAACAATTACCATATTTCAGAATTTTAATTAAATATTATGAATTAAACAAGAAATTAATTTGTCCGTTACTTATCAACCACAGTATATATATTGTTAATTATAATGTGTTTAAGAAAACCATGCAACCTTACTTTTACGTAATATAACATCAATATACTGAGACAGAATGAATGGTAACATTTTAACGAAGTCTTTAGCAGAAATAAAAGCACCAAGCCACCAGCTGTTATTAGTCATTATTATTGCTTTTGTCCTTAAAGCCTCGTTTATTTCCACATCGCGTTTAAAAATAACGAGTTCTTTATCAGCAACCTCGAGGTGAATTTGTATGCGTGTATTCTTCCAAGAATGCATTGTGCAACTGTCAAATATAAGTAGAACTCGTTTGTAAATGTCGAAATCAATAAATAATCATCTCATCGCAATATAAAAAAAACTACTATATAACCAGTGGATAAACATATTTACGCGCGACATTTTATCTGTTGTTTTTACGTGGCAATTAAAACGTTGTTTTCGTATGCGGAAAGGTCTCTAATTGCGCTGTTTGTCGTCAAAAATTTATTAGGGTTATACGCTTCGTTCTGGGGCTTTATTACGGCGATATTGTAAAAGTACAAATAATAATGGTGGCGCGTCAACGAAGATGAAATAATGGCGAAAGTTAATTTAATTTACAACGAAAAATCAGGTGGAAGTGGAGGCAACAACCGTGGAGTTATGGTATCAACAAAACAGGGAAGGTTTTAAATATGAATATACAAAACAAACGACGCTCCCTAGGTATATTTTTATACAGGATGGCCCACGAGTTTTGACCAGTCGATATCTCGAAACCAATAATTTTGAAAATTGGCGATGTTAAACAGTCGAAAGCGTTGCCCATTTTTGGCATAAAAGGACTTTTTGTCACCTGCACATTTCCGGTCACGTGACATCAACTTCAAAATTTGAATGAGACACCCTGTATGTTATTACAATTTTGTGATGGTCTATCTAATACCAATCCAACGATACCATTTTTATTAGCAATTTAGTGATAATCTGAGCTGTTAAATGGATGAACTGGTTTTTTAAAAATTCCATTAAAGAAGATAAATAATTACACATCAAAATACAATAATTATAAAAATCATTACAGTTGATGCTCAAATTGATGTCCACCTTCATTAACGTAAAACTCAAATATTTTTAAAACATCTGTGTAGCATGCTGCTCTAATCATTTCTGCTGTAACAGTACGCTGCTCTGATTTAATGTTTTAAATCGTCTGAATTTCTAGGCTGTGTATTGTAAACCAAACCTTTTACGCATTCTCATAGAAAGAAATCTAAAGGTGTTATATCTAGGGAGCGAGCCGACTAAGATATTGTACCATTGCGCCCAATCCATCTTTCTGGGAAAGTAGCATCAAGAACTTGCTGAGCAAAGTGACGAAGTGTACCATTCAAGTAAATGGGGAAGCATATTCTGGAGAAAATCTAAATATCTCTCGCTGTTCAACGTTTCTTGATAGAAATATGGCCCAACTATGTCGTCTGGAAATTGGTTTCTCGCATTAATTTTGGATTTTCAGTCGACCAGTGGTGACAATTGTGTCTATTAACGGTATCGTTGTCGTGAAAACGACTTTCATTACTCCACAATATTTTATTTAAAAGGAACGGGTCATCTGCGACTTTGACTGACATATCAGCAATAAAATTAAGTTTTCTTTCAGGATCTTCAGGGGTTAAACCTTGCGTTAAATGTATTTTGAAAGGATGATATTTATGATCTTTTATTACTCTCTGGGTTGTAGTTCTACTTACTCCTAATTCTTGTTAAAGACGCCACGTTGAGATATGGGAATTTACTTGAAGATACGCCAGAATATTTATGGTATCCTCTGTTTGAATAGTTTTTCCCTCGAGGAGTTTTTCGTTTTCCACTAGGAAAAGAACCACGTCTTAATGTTTGTTCCATGTAAGCAAAAGTATTTTTACTTGGAGCTGTTTAGTCGGGAAAACGATAACTATACAAATCTCTAGCATGTCTGCTATTCTTTTACATTCTCCATAGATCAGCAGCATATCAACGTACTCGTCGTAAGTAAAATGTAAAGGCATAATAATGTTATTACTATTTTTACAAATATAAAATCTACTAATACTGCTTGACAGCTCTTGACAAGTAGTGATGTTTTCCTATTGCTAGGACACCTTTTTTGTTTCTAAGCTACCTACGTTTTTTTTTTAAATAAGAGTAAAGAAACGTCCATAAACAGTTGTTTATCATTACTGTAGTGTCGCAAAAACTTGGCAAATATGGTATCATTGGATTGGTATTAGACAGACCATCACAAAATTATAATAACATACAGGGCGTCTTGTTCAAAATTGTGAAGTTGATGTCACGTGACCGGAAATTTGCAGGTGAAATAAAGTCCTTTTATGCCAAAAATGGACAACGCCTTCGGCTGTTTAACATCGCCAATTTTCAAAATTATTGTTCAAATAGATTTCGAGATATCGACTCGCCAAAACTTTGCCCTGTATATATTAAACGACGTATTTTTTGTCTTATTAGGCAGCAATTCAAATTTGTACTTGTTTGCTAACGTTTCGTCAACCACAACAGGTAAGGCATTCTTCAGGGCTGCTTTGTGAAACATTGCCGGGACAAAATTGTTCTCACCAGTGTCGGCTGTTTCTGTTTTACTATTAAGTTTTATTTTATTAGTACTGAAGTTAAGTCTCAACATGGTTAAATAATAATTTCAGAAGTGTTGAAGTTAAATCCAGAATAGGTATAGAATGAATCAAAATATTATAAGAGCTATATCGTCAGGAAAAGAACAGTATTTGTTCGGGAATACGAAATATTGAACTATATTGATGAGTATTGCGATTTGTATTAGTCCTAGGTCTAAGCCTTGAGGCATCCCACGAGCTATTCTTCAAACTCACTGTATTATCTGAAAATATTAGACCGTACAGACGTTATGATTCCGCGGCCCGTATGGGTGACCCATTAAGACTACCGCTTCATTCATTGAAGTTTTGATTATTTTAAATTTTTAAGTTAATTAATTATCAATTGAGTTATTATGAACTATTCCTTGTGGAAGAGTGCATATGTACACTAAGCACAAAAATCAAGGAATGAAAAGAAATTCTAAATTTTTAGCTGATGTAAGGGCTGTAACTTGGAGAAAAATAGTCGCAGAACAATTTAAAAAAAAGCAAATTGAATCTCCAAGTTTCTAGTTTTCAGATTGAGTTGAAAATGTTTCACCATCAGCAGTTTTTGAGTAATAATAAGAAAACCATCAGAAAAAAAATTGTAAATATTTATTTGCTTTCCAAAAGGTCCACGGACTTCAATAATTTTTTTTTTCGGTGCTTCATCATAAAGCTTTTTTAGATAGTTTTAGCCTCTTTAATTTGAGCAGTCAAAAACTAAAAGCCTTGTACAATTTTTCGCTGGGCTATCATCGTTCAAAGCAAAAAGTCATTTTTCACTATTTTTTTGAAAAAGAAAATGTTTTTAATTTTTTTTCTTACGAAAATTAACATTTTTTGAAAATAAAAAATAGATTATTGCTAAAAACCACATCAAAAAATTAATAAAAATGAATTCCTTCTTGAATTGATTTTTAGCATAAACGACAAATTCATTCCCAACACAATGAAAAACAAAATAATAATAATAGCGCTTTGAAATTCTCAGGGTTTTTTTTTTTGGAATATTTTGAGGTTGATAAGAAAGGTTAACATTCTTAGTCTATCCATTGTTTGCAAAGTTGTTCCAAGTTAAGAGAATATCTCAAAATCCGAAATTGTTTACCTCTTTTTCAATCAACATTCTCGCACCGAAATTTTTTATTATCAATAACTACGACTTGTAAAGAATACTTTTCAGTTTTTAAAACCCTTTGAATTTTCTGTACGATCATTATTTACCGAGTAAATAATTACCAAAATCAAAACTGACTTTCTTGCTTTAAACAACGATAACTCAGCGAAAAATCATAGTGCAAGGCTTTTAGGCCGCTCAAATTAAAGAGGATACAATTATCTAAAAAAGTTTTATGATGAAATCACTGAAAAATAATTATTGAAGTCCGTGGATCTTTTGAAAGGTAAACAAAAATTTGGGAATTTTTTTCCGATTGTATTATGATTACTCAAAAATTGGTAATGGTAAAAAATTTTGGACTCAAGATCTGAAAACTAGAAACTTGGAGCTTCAGTTTGCCTTTTTTTAATTGTCCTGCGAATGCTTTTCTCCAACTTACAGCTCTTTGAAGATCACCCAAAAATTTATATTTTTTTACATTCTTTAATTTTTGTGTCTAGTATTTTTTCTCGCTCGTCAAATCTTTTACTGCCAGCTGAAAATCCACTTATTTCCAAGCCGTCACGAACCTTATCCATTGGTCCCCCTGTAGCCACCGCAAACTACGTAGGTAAACATACATACATTAGCATAGTTCCAAGTTTTTTTTAATTGTTTCGTTAATAATAGCACATGACGTTAAAAGCGCCATAATTTATCCAAATTATTCTAAACGTGATGGATGAGCACATAAATATAAATATTGAGCAATTAGTTGTATTCCAAGCGAGTTCATCTATTCTAATTTACATTGCCACTCCATCCGTGTAATGTGTCGTAGTTTCATGCATTTTAAGTAGTGTCGATGATGGGACAATGCCATATTGAATTATATAGTGTGCGATCGGTCCAGGCCCGAAATTAAACGCATTTATTATAGGGCTTTCGAATCAGGTCCTTTAAACTGTTTAATGGCATTTTATTTTTCACCGACTTCAAAAAAAGGCGGAGGTTCCAATTCGCCTGTATATATATATATATATATATATATATATATATATATATATATATATATATATATATATATATATATATATATATATTTTTTTTTTTTTTTTTTTTTATGTATGTTCGGGTATAACTTTTATGTCTATGAACCGATTTTAATTATTCTTTTTGCGTTGGGTTCAGTATAGCTCCAAGGTGGTCCCATCTTAATTTCATTGGTTTTGGACCTTGGACATCGAAGATACACAACGGAACTCCTTATTCAAGTAGCCGTCGTTCTCTCATTTGCAAAGCATCCTTAGTATCTACCCATTACTTAAAATTGTAAAATAATAAAACGGCTTGAAAAAAGTTAGTTAACTAAAATGCAAGAAATAAATGTTTTCTACAGCAATTTAATACTTATTAATATGTTTCGTTTAATGTAATTAATAAATTATTGTTTAATATGTAATTACTATTAATTGTTTTATATAATTTTGAAGTCGGTGCCATACAATATTAGTAACGAGTAAGCAAATCGCAATAATATTGCGCCGCCCCGCCCCCTCGCTCATATCGGAGGCACCTCCGGACCATGCCTCTAGAGCAGTGTTTTTCAACCTGTGCGTCGCGATGCCTTTATAGGGGGGTCGCGAGAGGTCGAGAGAACTAGGTACTTCAGTAAAAAAATCAATAAATTTTAAAAAGAAAGATATATTAAGAAATAGTTAACAAAAGGATACTCGTAATGTTATTCATACAAACAAATTAACAAAAAATAAAATCTTCGACTACTCGTTCATTTTAATGTGAAGGTTGCGCTTGTTTTTGTTCAATGAATTTCTCCCATCGTGGATCCGTTTTTGCAACATTTAGTATTAAATCGTTTTCCAAATTTAAGCGATTTCTTTGTTTACTTTTTATTTGGGCCATTGATGAAAATGTCAACTCGCACAAGTACGAGGTAGCAAATGGAATCAAACACTTCAAAGCCTCAGTTGTTAATTCCGGGTATTCTGTTTTTCTTTTTAACCAAAAGGTATCCAAATTTTCAGACTTGAATTCCAAGTGCAACATCCCATCGGCAGATAATTCCAGCAGATTCTCTTTGAGCTTAGTTGCTAAATTTGCTTCATTTATAGCTGCATTTAAAAACGGATTTAAGATCCATCTTTGCCCAGTGTTACCCGATGATATCTCTTGCACTGAGAAGTAATGACAATTCTTTCTTCAAATTATCTAACACCATTTTCATACCAGATATATATGAATTGATGTTTATCTCACTTCCGACTTTATCAGTGAAAGACTGTGTCGAATAAAATGAATCAAAGTTGTTTTGATTTATAGACGATGACCACAATTCATTTTTTTTTGTAAAGCCATGGAGTTTGTCTTTTGCTGTGATGATATTTTCATCCCGCCCTTGAAGATTTTTATTGAAGTTATTTAAATGCTGAAATAAGTCAGAAAGAAAAGCTAATTTCAACAGAAATTCCGTGTCAGAAATGAATTCCAGTAATCTGATTTGGCTTGCTGTAAATATACTAAAAGTTCCGCGCGAAGTTCCATAACTCTGGTCAGTACTTTGCCTATTAATAACCACCTTACGTCTGTATGGTAAAGCAAATTTCGATGGAGTGCCCCCATATCTTCACAAATGATTCGAAACAAGCGAGTCTGCAACGCTTTTCCTTTAATCGAATTTAAAATTTTAATAATAATATTTAGAACTTGACTGTATTCTTGTGGCAAGGTTTTGGCTGCAAGAGCTTGGCGATGGAGAAAGCAATGCATCCAACAAGCGTATGGTATCTGTTCTTTCAGTCTACCAATAAATCCACTCTTCGCACCAGTCATGGCTTTTGCTCCGTCATTACAAATAGCAATGCATTTTTGTGCCCAATCGATATTCATAACTTGCGTAGCTTCAAGGAACATGTCATGCAAGCACTGACCTGTAGTATTTGTGGGAAGTGCCTTGCAAAATAGTATTTCTTCCATTAATTTTTCATCGAATTCAAAACGCACAAAAGCTACAAACTGCGCACAACCGCAATATCCGTTGATTCATCCAATTGCAAGGACACAAAAGAACTTTTCTTTATTTTTTCTATGACTTGATCACGACCGCCAGTCGCCATGTCGCTTATCCTGCGTTGAATGGTATTGTCAGAGAGAGGTATACTTTTGAGCTTTTCGACCTCTTGTTTGCTAAACATAATCTCGGTATATCTAAAGTTGCTGGTAAAATCAAATTTTCGGCAATAGTGTGAGGTTTCCTGCTTTAGCCACACGAGAAGCTACTCGATAACTAGCGAGGCCTCTAGAGTCTAGAGGCCTCGGATAAAAAAAAATACCACGTTGTTGGCAAGGGTCGATTTACTATATTGATTTTTTCAAAATGCCGAAATTCGAACGAAAAGCATTTCGTATATCGATCTCAAAATTTCGTGACACACACACGAAAACAGCCGTTTAGTAAATATAGATACGAATGCCGGCCCTCGGCAATTTAAAATTTTTTAATTCGTTTTTCTTTTTTTATTAAGTTATATAGCGCGAATAGCACACCCACCCAGTACGAATCATATCGTTTATTTCTGCCCTATGTAATATAAAAAAATTTAAAATTTAATAAATACATGTTGGTAAAATGTATATATCACAATAGGTAAATACAATAAAGATTTGTGGAAAGTATGCGTGCCTTAAAGGCAATTGTTGATTATGGTTGTGATCATGAGTAAAACTCAAAACTAAAAATGATTTTATGGATTTATTGGAGTCGTTTACTACGTGAAATCAGTTTTTTATATTACTGGTTTTTTGCATCTCATGTATTGGTGAATAACAGATATTTGTGAAAAAACGAGTCTGTAGATTGTGAAAAATTCTAACTCATTCGTGTTACCCTTATTTTTATTACATTCAATAAGCGAATGTTCACTATTATTTATTAAATTGTTTAGAGTTGCCTCTGGAATTTAGTCCCAGGCAGCTACAACTCGACGCTTCAGTTCATCAACACTTTCAATTGAAGGCTTTGTCGGATTGAATATAGCTTTTGCCATAATCCCCATAATTTTCTATCGAGTTAAGATCAGGACTTAACGTTGGCATGGCATAAGGTCGGTTTCATACTGTTAAAATCAGTTTTTGTGGACCTTACAGAATGAATAGGTGCATTATCCTGTTGAAATGTTGCACCGTCATCTTCAGTCATCATCATGAGGTCATCAGTCCTAAGACTGGTTGGACGCTAACCTCCAGCTTTTCCTATCTTGTGCTAACCTACGCATTTCGCTAATTGTGCTACAACCTACATCCCGTACTATTTGCGAGCAGTAGTCTAATCTAGGCCTACCTCTGCCTTTCTTCACTCCTATTTCTGCCTCCAAAATATCGCAGACTATTCCCCCATGTCTCAGCAAGTGGCCTACCATTCTATCTCTTCTCTTCTTTATGTTTTTCCACATACTTCTTTTCTCGCCGACTTTCTCTAATATTTCTTCGTTTCTAACCCTATCAGTCCACGGTATTTTCATCATTCTTCGGTAACACCACATCTCAAAACCTTCTAATTTCTTCCCACTTGCTTCCCCTACCGTCCAGGTTTCGCAACCGTATAGTGCCGTGCTCCATACATACGTTTTCAATAATTTCTTCGTTGTTTCTAAGTTTATTACCCCCGAGCATAAAAGTGCTTTCTTTTTGTTAAAAGCTACTCGACCCTGCGCTATTCCTTGTTTTATATCTTTATCGCTTCTTCCATCCCAATTTATTTTACTTCCTAAATAAGTGAAGCCTTTAAATTCCTCCAATCTTTCATTATTAATTGTAGTTTCGTTTTTTCTCTGCTCTCGCGCCCTCTGCGTACTAACATTTTAGTTTTGTTTTTATTCACCCTCATTCCGTATTCCTCTGTCAATACTGCCTCCATTTCGTTCAACGCTAATTCCAATTCCTCCTTACTAGATGCTAATACTGCTATATCATCCGCGAATCTCAGCATTTTTAGTTTCTGTCCCTGTACTTTAATCCCGAAATCCACTATCTTTTACCACATTAATCGCCTCTTCGATGTACAGATTAAAAATTAGTGGTGATAGCGTACATCCTTGTCTTACTCCTTTCCTAATACCTACATCCCTTCTTTCCCCTTCTACTTTTATAAGAGCAGTTTGTCTCTTTGTATAGATTGTGTACTACTCTCCTATCACTATATTTCATTCCCACGCTCTTTAGGATCTCGAACATTTTTTCCCATCTTACATTATCAGTAATGGTTAAAAATGGTAACAGATGATCTTCTTTACAGGTTTTGATAAGCAGTCGCATTCATTTGTAAATGCCAGTTGGCGCTTCATAGCCTTTTTTAAAATCGCCCATATCATAAGAGAACCAACTGTTTGAGGCCTTCCTGATATAATTTTTCACTCCTTTCATAAATCATGCCAATAACAGCTACACCCATCCGGTCTATCCAATTTATTTTTTTTTATTGGTAAAGATTACATAGTCCCAAAAATTTCGTATGTTTGAGCATACTCCTCTACAAATGTTAATGTGGTCTCTATGTGATGCTACTTAAATGCAGGTTATCTGGGATCACAGTCTCAAATAAAGCGACGGACAATCTGAGAAGACAACGCTCCCCCAGTTGATAATTGCCTCAGAATACCACGCTTTGTCGTTAGTGAAAATTTAGACGGTCGCCCCAGCGTTTCCTTTTACCATAACTTTCGACTCCCAAGTTTAAGACATATTTTTACAACCCTTTGGGAACGATTATAAATGGGACGATTTGTCGCTGTGTTTTTCCACAATTCTGTAAATCGATTATTCATCGTTTTTCTAAATCATTCTATTCTTTACCACGCGCCATAAAAAAGAGATAAAACAAACGTTCCAAGTCACTAACATTTTAAAAATCACTTGCAAATAACTCTCAACCTTTGAATAAATGGTTACTCAAAATATGTATTGGTGCGCATTCTCGCTCACTGTTTAAATCAAACTGAGTTTATATTTATTCACACATACGCGGCAGGATCTCTTGCCAAATGCGCAATAGCAACCCGTTAAACAACCTCCAAAAGGAGCCTACACACCAACACACTTGGGAGAAGAAGGAAAAAGCTCAGGAGGAGATCGGTAGCTGTCAATAAATGCCAGCAGCGAATTAAAAAAATATTTGTTGCACCCGTGGTTATCTTGTAAATAAACAGGACATCAACTGAACTAACTGTACGATAAACTGTAAAAATTGCACAGATTATCGTTGTAAGAGAGGGTGCATATGCACAGATTTTTCATCTGCGTAAATACCGGTCTAAATCGCGCAGTTCACACAGATTATCGCTCAGGCATGATGTTAAAGGCCCCACACACGCTCAGATTTTAATACAGGCCTGCCTGCGCAAATCAAGTTTGCGCAAATTCGCCTGTGTTGCTTTTTGAACCCACACGTACAGTTCAACTGTCCAGTTATTTGCTCAGTTCACAATGGCTTCTCAATGTGATGTTGCCTGCCTCCTTCTCCTCGCTTGCGTTATTAAAAAGAAGCAACAGAAGAAACGTTCTGCAAACAGGACTAAATGGACCAAAAGTTGGCTGTTAAAAAGAAACCTGTTGTCTAACATCAGTTTAGTAGAAGACTTGAAATTGGAAAAACAGGACTGGTTTAACTATTTGAGAATGGATGGAGACACTTATCTACACTTGATGAAATTGGTTTCTCCGTTGATACAACGGCAAGATACGTGCATGAGACAGTCATGAGCGCTTGTCATGAGCGATTAACTGCAACCTTAAGATTTCTTGCAACTGGCCGAGCCAAACTCCTCAATTTGTTTATTTTTTTTTACAACCGCCTCTCTGTTCGCTTCACGCTCCGTCTCTTGAAGTTTTTTGACTAGCACCTCATAAGCAGCCGATTTTTTGTTTCGATCAAAATATTCCTCGCTTTTAACTATCCATAAGCACGGCAAAGATTTGTATGATTCGATAAATTCGTCGGTGGATTTCTCTATCCATGGCTTATAACTTGGGACTGAAGTGAATACGTGGCCTACTGAACTGACCCACACACATGCAACCTCAGTGGTCTGCGCAGGTTAAAATCAAACACAACTTGAAATTGATCAGGGCAGGCCGGCGGCCTGAACTATCCACAGACGGTCTGTTATACCGGTTATGCACAAACCTGGTTTGCGCAGGCTGGCCTGTGTTAAAAACTGAGCATGTGTGGAGCCCTTTACACGTGATAAACTGCGCAGATAATCAAAAAATGTGTAGGCCCCATAAGAACGTTATAGTTCGGGAGCAATAGCGCTATTTATCTATTAGTAGCCTGTTCTATTAGATAGTGCATGTCAAGGAATATTTCTTGTAGGAGGTATAATAAAAACCATTAAATATAAGCTTGTACTTTTTCACGGCCCTGTATAAATTTTATCTCTATGGAAATACGAAAAACTTTTACTAAACGTCTTACGTAAAAAAAATCTATATAAGAATATTTATTTCGCCTGTATGCAATGTAATTACTACTTAATTTCGTCTGGCTCTTTGAACCCGTCAAAGTGAACTTCATATATTTTTTTCATCCTCTGCACATAATAATTCGGCTATTTTACCTTTAAAGTATTATTTTTTAAGGCATTAAATTTGCGTCTCCACTTTACTAAGAACCCTCGCCAAAGAAACTGGTAAATATTCCGGTACATCGTGGCTCGTCGCCCTCATTTATAATTCATATGCCACTTTCCCATCCAGTTTCAGCCATAAATGCATTTAATTATGTCTACAAATACCGGGGACTACTATTACGTCCTTTGTAAAACTCGAAACATGATTACGGGGTAAGGCGGCTTTGTGTAATGCCTAATTAATTAACTAAAAGGTCGCCGCACAGAAACAAATATGTGCCTTTGTAGTTCGATAACTCTATTTAGATCAAACGCGTAGCTTAGAGATTTACTGCACTAGTATATCTCTTTCATTTGTGACCTACGCCCGGAGCCCAAAGTGATTCTGACTTGCTATTAAACTTATTGGTTAATTAATAATTAAATATGTTGTGTGTAAGGTAAGCTGGCACCCTTTGGCGAATCAGTATGAACTTAGCAGAACGACTTTGAAGAATAGAAAAATGCCTAGGCTTATAATTTGCTATTAATTAATCGTAAAAGTGATAATTTAACCCTTTTTTGATTTTTAAAAGATTTTTAATGTTCTGCTAATTTCACACGAAGTTAGCAGAACATCTATCAATTTTTTTTTTGTTAATAGTAAGTATATAGGTTTTTTTGTCGCTTTTTAACCATAAAAAATGGTATAAACAAGATTTGAAAAAAGAAATTAAGGCAAAAGAAAATATTTTTCAATGTCAGTAAAAAACTCCAAACTGGAAGTAATGAAAGAAAATACATAGAAAATTGCTAATTTACATCTCCACAAAAGACCAGAGGACGAATTAATTAAGATTACGATTTATTGATTTTTTCTGTGGACTTAGAACAGCCATGAATCTCGTTTGAAAAAGACTTACGGGGGTCAATTTTCATTCAGGAATTTACCGTTCGCGTCCTTTTAATTAATCGTGACGTATTCGAATTCGTTGTGATAATTTTACAATTTTTCATTACGATTTGTGAATTTTTTCCCCGGGAATTTAGCAAAGCAGCCATGAATCTCGTTTAAAAATGGCTTTTACAGCTCAGTTTTCCTACAGAAATTTACCGTTCTTGTTCTCGTAATTAATCGTAACGTTTTCGAATTTGCCGTGATGATTTATCGATTTTTATTCCGATTTTTGGATTTTTCCTTGGGAACATAACAGAACTGCCATTAATCTCGTTTTAAAATGTCGTATGGGGGTCAGTTTCCGTTTAAGAATTACCGTTTTTCATATTATATTAAATATAGCTTTATAATATAAATATATCAAGCCTTTTTTCATATTATATTAAAATAGATAAGAATATCAGCAAACGATAATATTTAACTAAAACAAAAGCGAGTAAGTACACGTTACCTCAATATGCACCTGAATGGGTATAATAACAAGATACAACATGACAGAAGTCATACAACATAATGGTATAATTTAGGCGCTGAATTTAAAATAATTGTGGAGGTTATGGACTATTGTATCTGTACCTACCAATGTCCGGACTGTCACCTCTGAAAGTACAATTAAAAACCGTCATTCGTAACGTAACTTAATGATTTTATAAATATTCGCCGCAATGGAAATTATTATTGTATTATATAAGAGGCATACAGATCAATAAAAGCAAATTATTTGCAAAAAATATGCTCATCACAGTAAAAATAGAGGTCGAATAAATGCATTTTCTTATCACAAATAAATTATTCTCTCACAGTGTATTACTAACTGATTATACTTACCTCATTTTGTCTTGTGCTACAAAACTCTTTGCATATTTTTTAGGTTGTTTATAATTGTGATTTATTTAATTGTATCACTGTAGATGTTTTAACTAAATTCTAACTTAACTTATATCAACAATGAACTGTTAAAAATAATAGTAATTGATGAATTGTAGACGAAAACATTCTATATTGTTATGCAAATTATAATAAAAATCGACCTTACTTTTCGTTCTTCCCAAATACAGCTAAGGTCTGATGGCATTGGACTAATGACTTCTACGCCAATTAAACCATCCTGTTTGTTTTAATAACCGTAATAAATTTGCCATACATAATATATTACATTTCCACATAGATATAATGCGTGGAAAACTTGATTTATACATTGACTATAAGACAAACAACGGATGTAAGCAATGTCATTTACTGCTATAGTTATATTAACATTGGTAATTAGTTGTGGGTAAATATATTTCAAAATAACGTACGTATGTATATACCAGAAGTCACTGCTCAGGTAATTTAGTAACGATAAATCTTCGTAATTAACCAGAGCCATATTGTGGCAGGAAAAATATGTGATTTAAATATCTATTTAAATATTGGGAATGTTTACTGAAACGTTTGTTGAAACATACAGGATTTATTTTGTTTAAACGACACCTTGTTTTCTGTTCATTGTAACTGAATTTTAGTTTGTACACAAGATCATTGTGTCAAACCTTCTACATCAAAACTGTCAAAGGCCTGGCTGAATCTAAAAATACTGACGCAGAGCTATTTTTACCTTGAAATTCGCTGTTTATTGTGTTGGATACTCGATATACCTGTAATATTATTGGCTAGAGCCACTGGTGTTCCGGTATTAATTTTCTTTCTACGGCAAAATTAATTAAAACCACCGCTAGCAGTTTCTCCAGAATTTTTGACATGACAGATAATATACTAATAGTCTCATAGGTCGACAAGAACTGGTATCAGTTGGTGGTTTTCAGGATTTGTAAATGAAGATAACTTCACCATACTTCCATTGGGCCGAGAAGTGTACTAATTTAAGTACTTACTTAACAGACAGCTTATTGCCAATAAAGGCAAGACTACCATCAGAGGCCGGGTCGACTCGGGCTGTCCTCAAGGAAGAGTATTGTCTCCCCTTCTACGATGCCTGGTAGTGGATGAGCTGCTTGAAGGGTTAAAAGATTACCAAGTAATTGGCTATGCTGATGACTTAGTAATAATAACGAAGGGTCCTTTCCTGGAGCCGATTCTTGATATGATGCAGGGAGCATTAAACAAGGTTGGGAATTGGTGCAGGGATTCTCGGTCAATCCCTCTAAGACTGAGGTGATGGTGTTCACCAAGAAATATAAGTGGAACAGAACATGTCCGGCGAATCTTGGTGGTCAAGAACTAAGCTATAATAGCGAAGTGAAGTACTTAGGAGTAATCCTGGACGGGAAACTGGCATGGGAAAAACATCTAAGTCACATATGTTCCAAGATCACAGCAACACTGGCAACTGGGAAGGGCCATTGGTAATAGCTGGGGCTTGAAACCGGAGACCATGAAATGGATGTATGAGGCAATTCTCAAACCCAGACTGACGTATGCAGCACTGGTCTGGTGGGAAAGAGCCTGTTTAAAGTCGGAAGCTAACCGACTTAACAAGCTAAGAGGATTGATTCTAAGAAGTATAACCGGAGCCCCAAGATCGAAACCGATCGAGGCGATGGGGATACTGACGGGAATATCACCTCTTGATGTCACCCTGAAAGCGGAAGCTGCAAAGGCAACGCACAGTGTGGGAAACATGAACAGGAAGGTAGGGGACCTGAATAGACTCTCAAGAAAGCTAGCTGAGGAGGGGCTTCTATGGGTGCCCTCTGACAGTACGGACGGGTGTCCACTTCCTGTTTGAACAAGAAATATAAGATAACCCTCACCAGTAAAACCGACTGGATAGAGGGTCTAGCTGGATTACCGCTCAATGGAGACATCTGGTACACGGATAGAGCCATGAGCGAGAACAGGGCGGACGCGGGGGTGTATAGGCGACGCGATGGGATGGGTAAAACCTTCCCCCTGGGTAAATACACTACCGCACTCCGAGCTAGTTGCAATTACATACAGTGTTCTGGGAGGCTGACCAAAATCGGGCCCAGGAGAAGGTATGTATCTGCTCGGATAGCAGTGAGGCGTTGGCAGCCCTGAATTCAGCAACGACAAGTCGAAGCTGGGTCTATAATTGCTATGAGGCATTGAACCACTTGACAGGGAAGGGACCGGTGGAACTCTTATAGATACCTGGGCATAATGGCATTAAGGGAAATCTAATTGCAGATGACCTTGCCAGACTAGGGACCAGGTAAAACCTCTATGGATCAGAACCTGCTGTGGGAATAAGTCGGAATATGATCAGAGACCGAATCAATGACTGAGCAAGAGATCAGCACAGAAATAGACGGAGAGGAGTAACGGGTTGTCGAATAACCAAACTCTTCATCGAATACTCAGATATTAAGAAATGGATCCAAGAATTCATTAAATTGAACAGACATAAAGCCAGAACCCTGGTGGGAATCATAACGGTCCACCATAGTAGCCTGAATGCATATAAGCACAAGCTGAGGCTGACTGACAGCCCGGCATGGAGATACTGTAGAGAAGACGAGGAAACTTCGATTCATCTTCTTTACACCTGCTCCGCACTGGAGGAGAGGGGGTGCCTTATATTAGGGACCCCTGTTATCCTAGAGGAGGCGAGGCTTAAGGCGAGGGGCGTGCCCAAATATGCTCCTTTTATGGGATAGCATTTTTGGATAATGACCCGGATAAGAGGGGATCGCCAAGGGACTACCCATGCGATCAGTGGCTGATGAGGCGCAAACCCATAAAATATAATAATAATAATAATAAATAAGTACTTACTGCGCTGAACAGTTGAGTTAGCATAACTACTCCGTTTCGTGGAAGTTCTTTCCTAATTTGGTGATTAAATCATAATCTCGCTTTTTTATGTTTAAGTTATTTATTATCATCTTAACTTTGTTCACAATGAAGTGTTGAAATAATTAAACTTGGATGTTGATCTTTAGGTAGAGAATATATTCCATCGTCATTTGTCCCAGCTGCTGATGGTAAAGGTTGAAATACATGCTCCAGATGTCCAGCAAAGCTTTGGCCTTTTCACGATTTGTTCTAGCCCATGATCTATCCGATATTCTGATTGGTGGAATCTGTTCCCATTGTTGCTTCAAGTTTCATGTAACTTTCTAGGGGGCATAGTTTCAGTTGAAGGTGTCAAGTTTTCTAAATATTCATTAAATTAATTTTTTACTTTTTTCGATAGTTCTTTCAAATGCCTTGCTGCTTGGTTATACCTGAGTTTATCGTGGGAGTATCTTATTATTTGCCACGTGTTTCTGAGTCTTCTTTTTTCATTTATTTTTTCTCTGATGTTTAATGGACCGTTTCTTTGCCTCTATGGTTGCCTTCGATTAACTCTTAATTCAGAGAATAGTTTTGCAGAGAAATATATAAGTACGTTTAGAATTTTAATCTGTGCCAACGAATATTGTTTTCACCATTTTTTTTATTTAAAACCTGTTATCGTTTATGTGTAGACAAGGTCTGCACATGTTTTATTGTGTACTTTACTACGTAACTTAGATAATACATTATTTAATGTATTTACCTCTTTCCTGCTATCACGTTTACACTCCTGTACACTAAGTGAAATGAGTAACAAAATTATTTAGTATTAGAGTGAGGGTATTTGTTAAAAACAATATGGGACTGCTTGCAAAGCCTTGTAATATTATTCAGAATTAATAGGGTTACACTAGAACAATTAGAACTAGGACTATAAATATACTACATATATCATTTATTTAATCAGGATTAGTATTGAAATGTTTTTTTTTAGTTTTAACTATCCTTGATGATGACAACGTGGATGGCGAAACGTTGGTCGCTGCAATTACAACTCACTCCTAGAAAGCTTTGGTTGGTCATTAATTAATATAAAATTTCCAATGGTTGATACTAAGACGCTCCATTTTCTTCGTTTTAAAATATTTTTGGATTATCTAAATTTTGGTTAATTATTTAATGCGTCGAATTTGATAGTTTTTCTAACTAATACAAGCAGTAGATGATCTATGAATTATTAATATCAATAGAATATGTCTGGCTTTTATTAACATGATTATTACCAAATCTATTTCTAACAGTGCTTTGCTCGCTCCAATGCTTTTTATGGAGGATAGTTATAATTAAAACTTGGCATAGTTAACACAATGTGAGACAATCTATTACGCAGCATCATAATGTTCATTATTGCTATCAAATTCTTCCCACTTTCCAATTTTTATTCAGATGAAATTCTATTTTTGTTTTACATTCATTTCTTGTACATCTCATAGAACATTATGTTGTCACTACTTCCACAAAACTCTTTCTCATTCCAATTCAGATTGAATTATCTTATAAACCTCATAAAGCAACTTTTATCAACAGTATGTCCCATTCCTATTCTTTTTTCAGAAAGAGTATTCCTTTTTTCTTCTAATAATTATTCCTTCTCCATTAGTATAATCAACATATATCTTTCTGTTTCGCTCTCCTGTTCTTAAGCTGTAATTTCCTTATTCCTCAATTAATTCCATTACGTCCTCTTGTGTTTTTGAAAAACACTATTTGAAAACCCAATAGACTATGCAAAAAACCATAACAAAAAACACTGAAGAAATTCCTTGCATAGTCGCAATAGTTCAAATGTATAACAGAGAAAATAGAAGAAAAAATAATGAATACAAGTTTAGGAGCAGCAGAACAGAAACAGAAAGGGAAATGTTGATTGAACCATGTGAATGCATGGTCGTTGATGACGATGGTATTCCAAAAAATAAATGAATGGTACGATTGTTGTTTTTTGAAGTATCATCGCGACTAAATAAGATAACCAGTAAAAGCCTATAAAACATCAATCAACACTCACCGCATACTGATAATGAGCAGTGATCCTGCTCGGCCCTGACCCAGTCATCTTGAAGTCACCTGCAAGTACTGAAAATATGGACGGTGAAGTTGATAAATTTAAGATGTTATTTTAAATCACTTTTAAAGTGATTTGTAAAGGCATCATCGACGAGTGTTGTCACGAAGAGCCATAAGTGCCGTTTGCGCTGATTGTATCGCCAACATTTTTTACTTGCGCTCATAGGAAGTGCTGGTTTACGTCAACACAGCTAAATAAATACAAGAAACCGTACACTTCTTATGTAAGTGCCCATCACACAAGCGGGATGTCATAATATTTTAAACTCGGCATATGTGCTTGAAGAATAATAATTTGCACAAGAATAGAAATAGAAAGTAAGGGGAGAAGGTTATTTGCAGCATTGTAACATTTAGGTCTTAGTTCAGTATTTTCTACAGACAATTATAAGAAAAATATCACTTAAATTTTTTAACCGTGGATTTCTAAAATTATCTTCATATTTTTTATTTAAAATTTGATTTAAAAATAATATCGTAGGATATTCCTTTTTAATGTCGGATCATGGTATACATTTATAGAATGATTTCTTTCCTATTTGTTCTTTTAATTCCAAGATAATTTTATTATTGATATTTTATTATTGCCTCACTAACACCTTTATGTAGTCAGTGATCTAATAAATGTTTCTAGTATATAAAGTAGAAATACATTAGCGTTTCACTAAATGTGTACTGAACCGCTTAGAATCAAAAATGGGGTTCCGCACGATACATCGTCGGGGCCTGTTCTATTCATTTATTTCACAAATGATTTATTATCATCTAGCGTGTCTGGTACGATGATAACCATTTCATACAATGCGGCTATTTTATTTCACACAGATAAAGTAATCACTAAAGCTACCCATTTGCATGCCTCATCAGTGGAGGCGCTGTATATAAGATCCTTGTTCCCCAGTCTATATGAAATTTAGATTTCTGAATTTTTTTGGCGAAAGATATTTTCGCGGTTATTGTTTTAGTATAAAAAAGTATTTCATGAATGTTGGTGTATTTGTAAAAGGAAACTTTAAGTTATAGGATATTTTATAAATATCCTCCACTTTCACTCATCATATTTTTGCCTTTAATTCAATTAGAGTACATTGTACTCTAATTGAATTAAAGGCAAAAATATGATGAGTGAAAGTGGAGGATATTAGAATAACTAGAGTTTGTAACTTATCCTTCTTGGAAAATAATACACGATTATAATAAAAATGTTTTTCAATATCGTTGTTATTAACCGAATTATTACATTTGGTTAACTAGATCAAATGTGCATGATTAAAATTACAGTACACGTGTAGCGCACACTATTGCCAAAGCTTAATCGCGTTTTAATATTCTGGCTAAAAAAAAAATAGGTGGTCAAAAGTGAATTTTATGTCAAATAATCTACAGGGTCCGTCAGGGAGGTATGGTGTGTTTGAAAATAATGACAAGACTATTTTTGAACGAATTTTAAAATTTATTTTTATATTTTACATTAGTCGTGTATTACCATTGAAGAATACGTAACATAAGTCAGCTGTGAAAAATCACATTAGTTAAGTAGCGGTGGCGTTAGATGCTTGTAGACGGGTGTCAAAATCATCCATACTCCTTTCGAGCATGGCACGAGGAATCCTTGCAATTTCGCGTGTTATGGTTTCGGAAAGAGCTTCAAGAGTTGGCGGTTTGTCTATGTAAGCTTTAGCTTTTAAGTAGGCCTATAAAAAGTGGTCACAAGGTGATAGGTCTGATGACCGAGGAGGTCATTCCACATTCCGATGCAACGAAATAAGGCGCTCAGGAACGCATTCCATTAAAAAGCCCATTGTTCTCCTTAACATATGGCAAGTCGCCCCATCTTGTTGGAACCAAACTTTGTTGAGTTTAATACGTTGTCTTCTTAGTTCTGACAGGAAATAATCACGCAACATGGCGAGATAGCGATCTGTGTTAACAGATCATGTTCATCCATTTTCGCGAAAAAATTACGACCCAATAATGCAAGTTCGACATACGCCACACCAAACAGTTACTTTCTCGGAATGCAGAGGTTGTTCATGCAGTTCTTGCGGGTTTTCGGACGCCCAGTATCGAAAATTCTGTTTGTTTAACATCCTCCAATTTCATTTACCATAAATGAAAGTGGGCCTCGTCGCTAATGGACAAAGCGATATTGTCGGCCAACAATTCCAACATCCTTTCTGCGAACCTGTGTCGTCTCACAAAATCATTTTGCTGCAATTTTTGGGCAACCATAATTTTACATAGATAAGAACGAAGGTTCAGGTGTAAGATTCTGCGAACTGAGCTGTCTGATATTGCAAGAGCGCGAGCGTGGCGTATCACTGAATGACGAGGGCTGTTTTGCCCCCTTTCAATGTTTTCCGAGGTTCGTACAGTTCGATCTCCTCCCCGTGCAGTCCCAGGTCTCAAGGATCCTGTTTTTTGTAATTTATTCACCCACTTCATAATGGTATCCCATTTTGGAACGCGACCATGTCGATCAACATTAAACTTGTTTCGAAATCGTCGCTGTGTGAACTGTGAGTACCATGGAACGACCAGTTTCAATGCAAGTGTTATAAATAAACATACGATGTGTCACAGACCACGGCTCCATGGCTACTGGAATGCCATCCCGCAACGAGTAGATATGAACTATCCTGAAAATATTCGCTCCACGCAGGCGCACATAAAAGTCGTCTCAAAAACACAATACCTTCCTGGCGGGCCCTGTAGAAGTGACAGTACAGCCCGTAAGATGAAGATGCTTGTTTAGTGCCGGTGCACACTTGCTGCAAAAGTTATCGGGACGCTGTGTTATTTTCAATCGGATAAGAAGAAATGCAGAGCAAGTTATGTTGGGATTCCCACGTGAAGCCGATATCTGTCTGACGCCGGCGCCACTCTTGATAGTTATCGAGGTTGCCGCAGGTACCTGTGAGACGCCCATCACATTCCTGTCCCCCGATAGCTGGTAGTACTCATTTGTCTATGGGAGAGTACACATTTGCCGCAGCGTCATATCTTCTATGGAGCTTGTGGAAGTCTCTCTTCACGATGTCTGATGATAATATGAATGTCGAACGTTTCATCGACAAAGTAAAAACGTTCCCTGTAATTTAGGATGTTCCCTGAGATCCATCAAGCATACATTAAAGGCTCCCTTCAAGTACTTCTCGCTGTTGTATGGATGAATCCAGTACTTCCTTTTTCTAATTTCACTTTCACGATTTACGTAATTATACACTTAAGTATGAAAAAACAACTTTCTTCTTAAATATTTGGGCGCGTGTATAATCCATTTCGGTTGGTGGTAAATAAGAGACTGTCGCTGAGGCCTATCATCGTGAAAGTGTGCACGGGAACGCCGATAAGACGCAGATTGAAAATGATGCAGCGTCACGATAACTTATAAAAGCAAGTGTGTACCGGGCCTTAACTTGCAATGTTCCGCCATCAATCCTATTGTGATTCGTAGATTTATACGAAACAGATTGAAGCAATAGTTTGCTAGTTTTCTGCAAGGTGTAATTAAAAGTATTTTTGCTTGTCTGCAACTAGTTTTGCTAGTTTCGAGCCACCTGTCTCTTGGTGCTTCGACGTGTAGTCTTTTATGATATAATTTCGAGTGGCTTCGTTGAGCACTATTGTTGGTTCCAGTCCCAATAAATAGTCCTAGGACCTCGACGTGCAAAGGTTCCGGCTCCTTGTTTCCACCATTCATGCCCCTTCATTCGACATAACCATCATTTGTTTTCCCTAGCACATTCAATGATTTTTTAAGTTACAGAATCAGCCGAGAGTTAATCCTGCAATTGTTTAAGGTCATTTCAACAAAAATAATCCACCGTTGCTATCGACCGCGAAATATCTCACAAATGATGTATTACTTGGCCTATATTCATGCTTGAATATTTTAAAAGGGCAGTTGTTTGTGGTCGAGAGTGTCAGTGATTGTAACTGATTGTATATCAAAAGATGTCCCATTGAAAACAGGAAATGATGTGTCACAGTTATATCACGCGTTACAGGAACATTTATTCCTATTCCTAGTATTTTGTTTTAAATGAGACTCTTTACATACGTTCCCCTGATCATATAAGCAATAATAACATTATTTTCAGTGTTGATCATGCTCTTGTCGCACAAGAATCATACTCTCTACTGACCAAGAGCATGATTACCTCAAAAAGTCATTCATTATTGTCTATATATCAAGTAAATGTACCGAAATCGTCTCATTTTTTTCTTGGTGGTTACAATAAATTCATAGGCTCATTTTTTATAAGTTGGTTACTGAATAGTATTTTTGTATCCTACTAGTAGTCTATATCTTTGAAACAGTTACATTAAAGTATTACATCCGTTTACGTGTACATATTTCCAATTGACGGAATTTTGTGATAATTCTACTCATTCCTCACTTTCCCTACTTCTTTCGCGCGCTCGCCTTCACTAAAGCATTGTGTTCAACAAAATGCCAACCAGTGGGAAGACAAACAACTTCGTATGGATCTCCTGTTGGTTACTCTACCTGTCACTTACCTCGACCAATTCTATAGGACGTTGTTGCCGACCGCTGGACTGTTATTTATTATTATTGACACTGGGACTAACGCGAGCGAGATGAAAACTGTTGTGAAGTATTTATTTCCCTCGCCGATGTGGATGTGCTATATATCAGGCACATATTCATTACCGGCATGTTGTTATTGTTTACCGAGGTTTTTATTAGACCGTTAACGAGGTTGTCGAATAACGGCTAATAGGTTGGGATTTTGATTATGGCAAATAGATGAATATTTATAGAAGGGTGTCGGTGGGTCGATAGTCGGGCAGATCTGTTTTTTTTCTCTTTTATCTAGTACAGTTCGACAAATAACAAAGAATTACCACCATCGGGCAATAATGGGTGGTGCACGTAGCATTTCACGTGTTATGAAAGTATTCATGGTGGACAAAATTAGAATCTTCAATTTTCTGAAAAGAAATGAAAAGTGTAGTATTTCTAAATTATTCTTTTAACACTGCTTGCAATTAGTCAAGCACGGTATAAATAATACTCGTACTTAGAGAATTAATACAGAAAACGTATACAATATATCCCGAAAGTTTGGACCAGGATAAAATTCATCGAACTACGTGGGTGGTTTTTGGATAAATTCCAAAATATTTAAAAAAGCATGTACGAGTTGTTTCAACTTCTCACCATCAACTATTCAAGCTCTAAGAATCCCAATATTAAAATGTTAAATATGAAGATACCCCGTGTGATACTTCGTCTTTTTCAGCATTTATTGTGCTGAGTTAAAAAAAACTAAATTTTGTTAATAGATAACGGAAATATTCAAAAGAAAATGTTTCGAACGAGTATATAGGCAGATTCGGTAATAAGGATTTAAACCCAATTGCTAATTGTTTTTGTTTGACAAGTAAATCACAGTTGTCAGTAAGTGCGGTTCGTTTTGTACTTGTACCCGAGAAAATTCATCAAATTGCAGCTATTTTCAACAGCTTTGAATAACTTATAAAAAACCGTTTTATTCAGTTTCGTTGTTTGTAATAATGAAATTAAAGATATGAATCAATTTATTTTGTTGAATATTTCCGTTATTTATTAACCAATTTTCGATTTCTTTAACTCAACATCATAAGCGCTGAAAAAGACGTAGAAGAACGCTAATGCTTAACGTGTTTGTCTTACAACAACCACAACTGAATTTTTTATAACAGTGCATCAAGGACAAAAGTTCCCTCTATCAACTCATGAAAAATTTAGAGTTGCCTTTTACCGGTTGTGAGTAAGACCTGCCACGCTTGTACTTGACCGACTGTATATCATTCAAAAACATCATAAATACCACAAACTATTTTATATACTTTTTAAATAATTATTTAAAGGCATTCCAATATAAATAATATTTTTCTGATTCGTATTGAAGTTGGACTAACATACTTTTTAATCTACTTCGTTGGTACACAGAATCATTAATAAAGACATCACATTTGGGCGATTATTATTTTACCTATATGAAGGCGCTCAAAATCCAGCTGTGCTATATCAAACCAAATGGCGGCCTTCCTTGTAAAATTGACATGCAACTGTGTTATTCTTAACCCTGGCAAGCCTTTACATTTTGCCTGTGTACTTTTCTATGCACGAGACAATTTACACAAATTATGTGGCACGATAACCTAGCTTACATTAAATAAATGATATTTATATCCATCGCAACGAAGTGTAGATGCATGTTGCTTGTTAGCGACAAGGTGCAATGTCTATATTTTTCTGAAAGTGTATAGAAACCGCGACTTTGAGGTAGGTCGCAAATAAGACGTCCCTAAATAGATTTGTGACTTTCCTATTAAAAAAATACTAGACTAATATTTCAAGCTGCATATTAGTAGAGTGCTTATGAGTACTAACATTCTGTGTATCCCCCACCACTTGATTTTATATACCGATACAATGCATCCCCCACCACTAATTTTTGTGAATGCTGTCATATTTATATGGCATTTGGTTATACCACAATATGGTTCTGGTCCAAGAAATGTAGAGGTTGCACCTTCTTTTGCGAGGCGATCGGCAATCTCATTCCCTTCAATTCCTTCATGTCTTGGAACCCATTTCAAGGTTACCCTGTTTTTGTTTCCAAGGTGTTTCAACAGTTTCAGATAGTCTCATACAAGTTTGGATTTGACAACGCAGCTGCTCAGGGCTTTCAGCGCCGCCTGACTGTCTGTGGTGTGGATAGATTCTAGCTCCTCGTATGTCTCTGTTCAGACATTCTCGAATGCATAATTCTATGGCATATATTTCTGCCTGGAAAATAGTAGGAGTCCGGCCTAAGGCTTTTGATAACCTACAACCTGGGCCATAAATGCCTGTTCGATGCCTGTACCAGATGAGCGGACTTCATCTGGTATGTTCTCATATGGCGGTCATTAATGACCGCTTCGAATGAGTGTTCAAATTCGAACTTAGGTTGCATTATGTGTACCGGTCTAGTCGTTACTGCTGAGCCGTACTCCTTGAGGATGCTCAAATGTCCGATCAAGTCTCCTTCTTTCAGTACTGTAGTCTGAAGCAGTCTCATCGCCCTTAAAATCGCCTGTTTCCTTACTTAAAGATGTAAGGGGAGTAGATCAAGCAGTACTTCGAGAGCTGCAGTTGGACAGCTTCTCATTGCTCCTGTTGTTCCAAGACATCCTGAAGGTTGCACGATTGACAACTTGTCCTGCGCTGCCTTTTCTTTTGTTTTTGGCCACCACACTAAGGAAGCATACGTGACCATGAGTCTGGTCACCGTTAAATATGATCACCGTTAAATATGATCACCGTCTTCGGGAGGTCCAGTACGCCACTGTTCGTTCGATTACTTTTGCCAACTGTGGGTTCCAAGTGAGTTTCTGATCTAGGATTAGTCCAAGATATTTCGTCTCACTTGAGAAGTTAATTTATGTTCCATTCATAACGGGGGCCGTTAATGCAAGCTTCCTTCTTCTAGTAAATGGAATGATTACTGTTTTATCGGGATTGACACTTAGGTCTTCCTTCCAACACCGATTGTTGTAGACATTGAGGGCATTCTGCATCAGGTCAGATATGACTTTGTCATATTTCCCTCTAATCATAATTACTATATCATCAGCATATCCCTGAACATAAAGCTATCCAAGGTTATCCAGATGTCTGAGAAGATTATCTACGACGATCGACAGTAGAAGGGGCGATAATACTCCTCCTTGAGGACAGCCTTTAACTGCAGTCACTGTTATAGAGTCACTTCCCAATTGATTTTCCTACACGAGAGCATTGATTGGATCCATTCAAGTGTAGAAATTTCAAATCCTTCGTTTTACGCAGCAGTGCGTATAGATTCATAAGAGGTGTTATGAAAAAAATTAAAAAGCCTTTAAACCTTTATGTAATTTTGATCGGATTTTTTATATATATACTCCTATGTGCGACGCCCATTGATGAGGCATTCAAGTGCACAGTTCTAATAATCATCGCTATTATATTTACTGACGTATAAACATAAACAGAACAACTATAATTATATAAATAGTTGTTGATAATGTACGTGATTATCAATGTTATCGATGTCGCAAAAGGCCATCATTGTCGTCGGGGCCGATTAGATGGGGGTCGACCCCGAGCGTGTCAAGAATCAATATTTATTTTGACTTACGGCCGCCTCAACGTAGATCACAATAAGCGACTTATCTCGTATTTTTAAACTAAGCCAATTAAAGGAACAATACGCCACGATATCCAATTTCTTTTATTAGTTGTTATAGACGTGGAACTAACCGATATTTCACGCTGTTGACTTCAATGTCGTTAAGAAATAATGTACAAGTGACTAATTTAATTGCTCGTTGCGATTTAAAATAGTGCATGACTATACAGTCGTTAGTTACACAACAGATTGAAGAAAACATTTTTAGAGACGTTACCGCTCGTAGTTTACAGTATTCAGTATTGCTGTTAAAAATAACTGCATCGCGAATAAATTGGGACTAGTTTTTATTGACCATGGAGCCGTTCTGTTGGATAGTCGAAATGACTGCAATATTATTAGGATGCAGTAAAAAAAAACTATAAAGAACATTGCAGGATAAGTTTGTGTGTGTGTGCGTCGCTATACGAATCCTGTCGATGTTTTTGGAGTTCGGAGGACAACGATATACAGGGTTCCTCATTATACAGGGATTCAGGATAGTTTCTGGCATAGATTTAGCAGGATAGTAACATCACTAACAGAGACTCAAAACTTAAGTTATAAGGCAGTCTAAAAAAAAAAAAAAAAAAAAGACCTATGTCCTATACAATAGAACACGACTGGATTAGGTCAATAAATTTTTAGATTCGGGGTAAATACAGTTAACGGAGTTGAGCTCGACTATGTCTTTAGTCATTTTCGAACCAGATTCATGACTGTTCTACTAAGTTCACAAAAAAAAAAAAATCCATAAATCATTATAAAATATTACAAAATTATCACGGCGAATTCGAAGACATCACGATTAATTAAAAGAACGCGAACAGTAAATTCCTGAACGAAAACTGACCCTCCATAAGTCTTTTTCAAACGAGATTCATGGCTGTTCGCAGTTAAGTTCGCAGAAAAAAATGAATAAACCATAATAAAAAATTGCAAAATTATCAGAATTTACCGTTCGCCTAATAAAACCTAATAGGTATTTTTAGGAATTTTTAAGGGAGCTGACTGCACAAGTGCACCTACAATAAAACCGCCACTGTTGTTAATTTAACCCTCGGGCCTCATTGTTTGCTTACTCACAAATTATATATCTGAAATAGCGAATAAGGTCCTCGTTCCATCATGTTGAAACTTCACCTTCCTTTATCGGCGAAATGAATAACTATCGCATTTATAACGCGAACTTTTCGAGACGGAAGTTGTTCATCACGAAAGTGTACGCAGTCTCATTAAACTTTGAAGACATTCGTGAACTACAACGCCGCAAATGATGGATGTCCCGATCCGGTGACGAGGGTCCGACGAAGCCAACGACAAATTTGGAAGAGCGATATGCGGGAAAATTAATATCGGGTAACCGAAACCTTGCTCTCGGGACCGATAAGCGTTGGTGGGTATCGAAAATCAAATGCTCGAAATGGATAAGCTCTACAATCTCATGCAATTCAATAACTATGTTATACTACGTATTACAAATTGTATTAATTGCTTTTACGACGTTGTAAAAACTACAATAAGAACGCAAAATATGAATTATAAATAAAACATTGTTTTCTGTAGCAAAGTATTGAAATATTTATTGATTTATAATGTATAGTGTCACGAACGCCTCGAGCGATCCCGAACGCCGGGAATAATCGAAACCATCAAGAGCGTGTGGAGTTGACTTCCAGTGCGTTCTATACTAGAAGGTTCGCCAAAGTTCTTTATCTAGAAACGTATGGAGAGACGTCCTACTGCTTATATAAGAATTGTGTCGTCCAGCCAGCAGTTAGTTGAATCTGGACCGCGATAGTGAGCGATACGGTGCGGATAAAGTGACATTGTATAATACAGTGCGAACGTTAGTTTATAAAGTTAAAGTAGAAAGAAAGTTAGTTAGTTAGTTGGACTTGTAAATAGTTGATTTGTAAATTAGTGTTCGAAATAAAGAACTTTCTAGTAAATTCGTTACAATATATTTAAGAATTATGTATGGAACAACACATCCGGCAAATGACCGTCACGGCTTTGATGGCACGCGAGTACTCTGGCAAATTTTCAATAACGATTTTGCGTAAATGTAGCGGATTTCGTTGATACAGCATTCCATTTCGGCCTTCAATGCGTTGGGTGGTCGCAGGCTTGTTGACGTAAATCTGAGACGTCAGAAAATCTCGGAGAAATAAGTCCATAGGTGTTTAAAGTTTGTTTGGACACACAGAAATTAGAACATCCTTCCCCAGAAAGCCTACTAGCAGATCCCAAGATTGTTAAATCGCAATATCGTGGCGGCCAATTCTGGTCAGCAAAGCGGGAGATAACACGATCAGGAAAAGACTCGTACAAGACCTTGAATGTTTCATATGTGGTATGGTAAGTGGCACAGTCTTGCTGAAACCACTTGTCTTCAAGAGCAATATCTTCCAATTGACACACAAAAAACTGGGTTATCATGGATCCTTGGACTGGTTATCATGGGAATGGATCCTTAAGACCACAATGCACACCAAACAGGAACACATTGGGGACACATCTGCTTCCCATGAATCGTTCGTGGATTTTATGAACCCCAAATGCAGCAATTTTGTCTATTAACGAAGCCCATCAAGGTGAAAATAGGCCTCGTCGCTGAAGATGAATTTATCCGCAAAATCGGCATTCACTTGTGTTGTTCAAAGATCCAATTGTTGAACTCCCTTCGCTGTACATGGTCTCTTGACGGAACATGTTGAGTCAATGGGACTCTGTAAGTATGAAGATACAAATCTTTAGTGAGAATACGGTGACTGTTGAAATGTCCAATTCTTTTGCATGAAGACGAGTCGAGGTCCCTGAACTGCCGGCCCTGATGCTTTGTTCTGAACGATCACTACAAGCTCGTGCCATGTGCTTAACATCAATAACTGAACTAATGCGTTTGAATTTTTCGATTACTCTTTTCACAATTGAAAACTTTAGAACATTATTTCTGCTGAAAATTGGACACACTTTACAAATCATATAGATATGAGAAGCCAACTGACATTTGTAAATGGCAGAATGAATGCGACTGCTTATCAAAACCTGTTAAGAGATTACCTGCTACCATTTTTAACCCTCACTGAAGATGATGGTGCAATATTTGAACAGTATGGAATCGACCTTACGCGATGACCTGCATTAAGTCATGATCTTATCCCAACAGAAAATCTATGGGAGATTATGGCAAGAGATATTATACGATCCAACAAATTATTCAATTCAAAGTGTTATGAACTGAAACGTCGAATTGTAGCTGCCTGGAACGAAATCCAGAGGCAACTTTAAACAATTTAATAAATAGTGAACATTCGCTTATTAAATGTAGTAAAAATAATGGTAAATGGGCCAGTATTAGCCCAAGTAAAATATAAAATCCGTTTGTTCATAAATGCATGTTATCCACCAATACATGGGTTCCTAAGAACTCGTAATATAGAACACTGATTTCACGTGATATACCGCTCCAATATATCCGTAAAATTATTTTCAATTTTGAGTTTTACTCATGATATAGTCCAAATTAAGGGCGAGTCTATATTTTTTCACAGCACTATATTTTGGTAATAAGCGTCATTGTCAAAGCCCAGGATAACGTTACTGAAAACATACATAACTAGAGCTAGCCACTTGGAAGTAGCCTCGTCAGTAGACATCATCGATCTTCAAACGATTTCATCTAAAATTAAATCAACGAATATAATTCCCCTAACCTCAGAGAATTCTACTGTAAATTGTCACGCTCCGTGGGTGCTAAAAATACAATACAAAACTGTAAACGCATTCCAGAAAGGTATTCAGATTTCGATAAATCACTCTAGCTAGTTCCCCCGCAACAAATCTTGTAGTTTACGATCCCCTTTCCAAATAAATTTACCTATCAGATGGTAATCCTTTAATTCTTGTTTACGCTATCTGCGAGTGTAAAAATATAATCTCCCCGATATATCTTTCTACATCTATAGGCCTGGATGTAACCAATGAATTCGTTTTCGTTTCGTTGGGCTTTCACCCTCGATACTTCTTTCTTACCCCGCAAATCCCTTTTGAAGTGTTTCAATTGGACGTTACGCACGTCTTAACGAGACGTCGTGTTTGTATTTTGGTATCAACGTTACATCTTAGGAAATCAATGTGTCGATTAAATTTTAGGTCTTAATATTTATCTACGTAGTTAAAAATAGATTGGACAAACCTGATACACTGTGGAAGAATTAATACCGGGTGGCGTTAGTTCTGTTAGTTGTACGTAGGTCACGATGTATAGGGTCTTTATATAAGGACGCTCGATTTTTAAACGTAAACGAAACAAGTTGTGAGTGAGGTATCCACTCAATTTTTTTTATTTGAAAGAATATGTTATGGCATTAAGTATGGAATATAATGTCGTTCAAATGTCCAGCGCTGCTTTGCTTGGTGGCACGTATTTGGGAGGTCCAATTTTCGATGACATTGTCGTATAAATCTGGCTAAATTTGCTAGATGGCGTTCGTCATGTTGACTTTAAGGGCATCAATTATTTGCGGTTTATTCGCGTAGACCTACGATTTAAGATAGCCCTAAAGGAATGAGTCTAAAGGTGTTAAGTCGCACGATCTCGGTTGCCAGTTCATGTCGCCGGTGCGCGAAATAACTATGCCCTCAAATCATGCCTTGCACGCATTGTGGCATGCGGTATGTGGTACCTAGCGCCGTCCTGTTAGAACCACATATCGTCGGCATCCATATAATACAGTTAAGCCCACAAGAAATTGCTTATCATCAATCTGTAGCGCTCGCCGTTGATGGTTATGGCAATGCCAGTTTCATTTTGGGAGAGCTACGGACCGATCATTCCGCCAGACTAAAATCCGCACCAAACAGTGACTTCTCAGAATGCATTTGGTGCTGGTGTATCTCATGTGGATTGGTATCGTCCCAAATCCGACAACATTGCTTGTTCACATATCCAAAAATGGGCCTCGTCGCTAAAGTTGATTGAGTGTTTTGGCGAAATTTGGGTCAACTTCCAATTGCTGCAGAGCCCAATCAGCGAACACACGACATGGTCCATGGTCGTTTACCTTAAGTTCCTGAGTCAGTTGGATTTCATACGGGTGCAGACCCAAGCCCCAACGCAAAATTTGCCAAGTTGAAGTCACAGAAAGGCGAAGTTCTTGTGAACGACGAGAAATTGACTGCCTCGGGTTTTCCCGTACACTCTTACGCACAGCAGCGATGTTTTCATCAGACCTTGCGTTTGGGGTAACGTATGGGTGTTGGCTGATTATTTATCAAATCGGTTGACTCGAATTTGACCACCAAACGTCGAATAGTCGATTTGTCGGGATGGTTGTGACGAGGGTAAAAATCGTGTAATGCTGCTATAACCTTCCATGGTGATTTGCCACACTACTGAACAATTCACAATAAGTTTAACAGATGTTGCTTTAACAACATGGCCGCTATAACCTAACAAATTTCGAGCGTCTCTAATGAAAAGCCGTATATGTGCAAACTGGAACTGTTGTATTATAGGTTTACTGATTTCATATCTACCACTATATTATAGAAATTATAGAGCAAATGACAGGCTGTCCGAGATCGATATTGTAAATGGATTGTTGGTGTTGTCAAATTAAGAGAAAAGTATTGTTGTTTCGAATTTATGGCTGTGGCATGTAGGGTTATTAGGCAAAATAAAATCTTCATTGACTTTTCCATGTGTAAACGTTGCTACAGTTACTTATAAAATATTGCTTTTGGCAACGGTTATAAAGACTCACAGCGTAGACGCTGACGTTTGACTAGGTCGAGGCAATCGATTGCTTTGCATTGCAATTTATCTGTCTTTACGTATTCAAGAGTATTCGCAATATTAAATATTTAAGTAGTTGTATAAAATTGCTACTGGTATGAATGAATTTACCATAAGAATGGTGATAAGAATATATTTTAACATCACAGCCAAACAGTGACCCTTATTTCGGCTTTATTAGATATTTACCGAGCTATTCTTGTATAGCCTTCGAAATAAATGCATTCGTGTTTTGAATAATACGGTGAATTGTTGTTAGCGAAGGAGAAAGCCTCTCTGGACTTACTCTTATTGAAAATGCCTTTAATTGTGCCAATCGATCGGCCACCAAAATACTACTTATTTATTTGCACCTTTTCGGCAATCTCGTATATATCTATTAATTTTTTTATTACGTTTAAGATACACGTACAAATTTATAACTTCAGGATCCAAAACAAAATAAATTACTTCCCAAATTTAAATATATCCTATCCTCCTACATTCCCACCATATTACCTCGTACCTCTCGCTGTATTGTGGTGATTAGTTACACCAAGAGAATGTAGCAGGCGTTTTAGGATTTTTCTCATGATGTTATAAAATGCGCCGGTTCTCACTTCCAGCATCGTTTGGAGGCTATGATAGATGTTGAAAGTGCAAAAAATCCTATATACAGGTTGCCCAATATATGTATATGGAATAATGTACGGAAACTTTTTACAAACACTCTCTCTGTATGCAAAAATGGTTCATACAAAAGTTTTTTATGAACCAGTTTTTTTGCTCCTTTTGGTAACCTTGATATTATTTCGAAGCCAGTAATTTCGTCCCCATGAAAACCAATTTTGTTATTTAAATGACACCACACTATTTTTTGCTCTTATTTGGAATCGTCTCTTTTTGCATATTGGCTTATACAATATTGACGTTACATGCAGAAGGGTGAAAATTTTCACTAGCCACCGCGATCTCTTCACCAACGCTCTTGAATTCGGATTATTGCATTTTTACTGAAATGCTAGGTTCTTTCAATGCAACCAATTTTCAATTTTGTAATGCAACCTCAAACACATTTTACACGTCCGTACGCAAAAAATGAGTTGATTCCAATAAGAAGAAATAGTGTGGTGCCATTTAAAAAAAAATAAAATTAGTTGCCATGGCAACGAAATTACTGACTGCAAAAGAAGCTCAAGTTTACCAAAATAATCAAAACACTTTTATCTGAATAATTTTTTCATACAGGGTGTTTTTAAAAAGTTAAATAAACATCATTCCATAAAAATTGGACATCTTGAATAAAACATTAGTTTTCCCTTGTATTCATAATTTTTAATAAATGTTCAAAATTACAGATGTTTGTTATAGCTCTTACAGGTACTTTTCCTTTATGTATTTTCCTCGCCAATTCTACTCCCACACCCTGTACAATCGATATTAATCCCTCACAACTGGCGCATCCGCCAATACTTCAATACCCAATAGAATAATCGCGTCGCATACCTGTGGTTATAGCATAACATATTTCATCCCATCTCTTAAACAAATGCGATGTTTTATGGCACGGTGTTCAATTAAGTCCTCAAAATCTCACCTACGGAGGAAGTAAACACCGAGCGTTAGTATTACAGTTAATTAAACATACGAAATAATTGGCACCGTCCGAATAAATATTTGTTTAAAAGTTCGCAATAACAGACACCTCGCCAAATTATCGTGAATAATTTATATGTATATTCTCGCATTCGTTTACGGTCTTTAATTTTATACATTGTGGCTTAATAAAACGCCGCATTTATTTCCAGTTCGTGATAATAAACTTCCACGTTTGTAACTTTATATTCCCAGTCTAAGATTTATATTATTTATATTACACGTATCGATGTTGTTTATAAATAACTGTCTACCAGTATTTTTATAGTGCTAACATATAACTGTATCATTTATTTATATCTCATGGATTAAATAAATAGTTCACTAATTAATGGCATAGGCGTGGATCGTTAGCAATTGACGATCATTTTTTACTTTGATCAGGCGGTCTATGGAATTTAAAAAATTCTGCGTGTTTTGATTCGATAGGAAAAGTGCTTTGTGGTGTTCAACAGTTGAAATAATATTAATTACGATAATGACTACAATTATGTATGTATGTAATTGTATTTATGAGAAAAACATTGTTTTTTTCAAAAAAGATACATGGTTTTGTTAACATGCCTAATTAGAAAAGAAAACTAATATACATTTATTTTTCATTATCCAGTTTTTTATCGATTTCTTCATGTGGTTTGTATAATGATTCTTTGTGTGTGCGTTAGAGGTAAGAATCGTATGAATCAATCAACTGACATTTTTGAACAGTGTCGTGCCGAAAACATATTTTAGAATAAGTTAGTACAATACAAATCCGTCAACCTATGACAGAGTAATGAAAAGGTTTTCCACAAAAACATTCAATGGAAGTGATATTTCCATCAAAATAAATGAATTAAATTCAACAACAATCAAAATAAATGAAACAAGAATGAAATAAATTTTACAGAAATATTGAGACGCCAATGAATCGAATTATACAATAAAGCTAAGACGTGACTTCATAATGCATTTTGTTCGGAAAATTATTAACTATCTATGCTGTAAGTAGTTGATTGAAACATATGTCGCTAGACATACGTGCTGATAATTGTGGCATATTAGTAACAATTGCGAGTGGTGTAGCATGTGATCCGTACGTCGTCACTAAATTGATACACGCGCAAAGATCCATTATACAAATTGTATAGCTTATTCTACTAAGGATCTCATCGATTACTTTAATTATAGTTTCTTAGACTCTTCGTCCCTTAATATTATTATCAGTTTCATTTTCCATATGATACGTAATACTTTCTATAATCCTAACTTCACTATTAAAAATGTCAACATGTTTTTATAACATTCTTAGATTTGATTGCATCTACAGGGCAGAAACTGTCCTGTCGGCTATTGCTTTACACTAATCTCTTTTTCACTAATCACTACGGCTTTACTATTACTGCTGTTATTATTTTGGCAAGATAGTAATACACAAAAATTGTTTTTCTTGTTTTTTTTTTATGTAACCTATACTCACGATAATGTAATTATTACCGTAGCTTACGTAAAATAATGTGCCTTTTCACGTTCCGGAATAAAGAAATGGAGTTAAACAAAATGGAGTTAAACCATTAAACGGAAGTCGATTACGTCACACTTCGTACACATCGCATATGTATTAATTGTATTTTAAAAAATGACGCAATTAAAAATAAAATTTGATGGGTCCCAGTGTTTTCCCCAAAAGTTATTCCTTCAATTTTTTACGAATAAATTCATTACTTTACGAAAAGCACTGAATATGTGTTTAAATATGGAAACTTCGCACCACTACCCACAGTAACGTCGATAGTAAACTGATGCATTCTTAAATTACAGATCACCTTTATACATAATCATGTTAGATTGCGATGATACACTCTACGAGGGTGGTCTGAAGAGTTTCCCACCTAACAAAGATACAAGACATTTGTTCTTCAAATTTATTTTTATTTTTCTGCATAGTCTCCTTGTAAGTCTACACACTTCTCCCAGCGATGCTCCCATCTCTTTAACCCGTCCAAATAGTACTCGGCGTCTTTCTAAAATAATTGTTTACGAAAGTGATGACCTCCTCATTTGACGAAAATCTCTGTCCTTCGACCGCAACTTTTACCTTAGGGAAGAAAAAAAAGTCACTTGGGGCTAGATCTGGTGAGTAAGGAGGATAGTCAAGCAGTTCAAACCGTAATTCGTGGATTTTCGTCATGGCTACCGCTGAGGTGTCAGACGTCAAATTGTCTTGGTGAAATACTTTTTTCCTGTAAATGTGGCCGTTTTCCCGCAATTTCTGCCTTCAGCGTAGTATGCTCCTGTAATGGTTTTTCCGTTTTGAAGACAATCGATTAAGATAACTCCATGACTTAGCTCAAAAAACAGTCGCTATCACTTTCTTAACCGAAAAAACCGTTTCATCTTTTTTGTGGAGCTGATTCCCCCTTGGCAATCTATTGTTTTGACAGTATTTTTGTTTCTGGGGTATAATTTTGTATCCAAGTGTCATCTACAGTAATTAATCGGCACCAAAACTCTAATTTATTGCACCTAAATTGCGCCAACGAAACGTTGGAAATGTTCATTCGAACACGTTTTTGGTCTAACGTGAGCAAACGCGGCACCCAACGCGCGGACAGCTTTCTCATACATAAATCTTGATTCAATATGTGTCAAATATATTGTTTAGACATATTCATAGCCTCTGCTATATATTTCACTTTAATTCGACGGTTGTCTAGCGCCATTTGGCGAAATTGAGCGGTTATCGTCAGTGATTGCAGTTTTTGGACGTCCCCAAGGTTCATCGTCTCCCAAGCTGGTACGGCCACGTTTAAATTCATCTGCCCAAAATTTCACGGTGATAAGTGATGGTGCAGAGTCCCTGTACACAGCGTCCAACTCCTTTCTGATTTGAGTAGGCGTATTGCTTTTCAAAAACATATATTTAATTAAAACGTCAGTAACATATAAGTGGGACCGACTTATATGTTGCTGACATAGATCGAATCAATAAAGATGTATACCCCACAAATTTCATTCGACATTTTTCCTGGATCGGCGTACCGCGTACGGCACTGATGAGAACTAATAAGTTCGAAACAGCTGTATGTCGTTCGGTTCCAATCCGGGACAAATGTCGAATCCCTATGGCAGGTTTTATTTTTTGAAACCTTATCTTATCGTGCAGAAACACGAGAAAGGAGTTGAGAATCGCTTTTAGGTATAATTCAATGCCTGGCGGGGCTTTAGTCCGAGGAGTAGTTGTGTCCTATAGCGATTATGTAATAGCCTTGCTATTCGGAAACTACTTTGATAACCGCTTGGCGGTTTCTTAGTTCCTTTCTCGATTTCCGACTGATATATTTAATGACAGCTCGATACTCGATTTTTTCCATTTTCATAAAAAACACTAACATCGACTCACTCAAATAATTGTCAAACAACAACTGCGTGTCCAAAATTGCTGAAATCTTGGTGAGTACCTTTCAAAAGATGCGCAAACACATTCCCTAGCTTTTGTTGAGTGCTACCATCTTCATGTTGAGGTCGGAAACTGTTCAGACCACCCTCGTATTAGTATAACTTAAAAAATAGAGGACATACAGGATGTTCGATATACTTGTACTAATCGGCAAGATACATACTGGGCGAATCTTTGTTTTTGTGACGATATCTGCGTAGATAAAGTGACGACAAACAATTTTCATATTCGCCAGGATGCGAAAAGCGAAAACTTTCCGAGGTAATAATAGACAAAGCGACAAACAAACTGCCTACCAAATTAGTATTTATAGTACCCGATGGGCCGACGACCTTGGCGACGCCGACAGCTTATCGCTGCGCTAGCGAGCCGGCCGAAAGGGCACAAAACCAGATTACACGAAATACAAAGCTTGTATGTGGGGCGATCGCGACGCAATATATTTAGAGTTGGGCCTTTGAGAACGGTTCATTGGGTCGCCAGGTGCGATCGTTCGGTACGTGGCGTGCCGTTTGACCGTCGGTCTGGAAAATTATTAACTTAACACAGGTAAGGTCCGGTGCGCCGCTCAAGTCCTTTGTATGTTATCGATCACGTCCCATATACCTACGTCCATACGGGACGTCGCGTATGCGGAAACCACAGTTATCATTGATGTGACCTGTAAACCATTGAGATAGGTCGTTACATGCCCGCTGGAACGCGAGTGGCGACTGAGACTTTTTTATAGAAAGCGCAAATAATGTCGATATTGTCTTTTATGTACTTACAAATATTTCTCTTACACAAAGCAGATACGAAGATATTTGGAATTCGAAATCTATGCTTCTTCTCCTTAGTTGGTTTTGATACGCTTGGATTTGCTTCATCAGATCATCAGGTTTTATATTTATAACCTCCAAAAATAAGGTCTCGACAAAATAGCAGCGACGATGCTGTTTACATATTCCCTGTATTATTGTCAATTAGTAAAACTATATGACTACTGTTTACAAAACACACATACAACAACAAAAAAAAACATTCAGAACATAAACTAAAAGAAAAATGTTACAATATTAAGACATAAGTCAAAATAAGGAAACAAGAAGACATGGTCAAAACTGTTGTTCGAAATAATGGCAGTGTCATAAATAAAGACACTATAAAACAGTTATCAAACAAAAATATATACAATTAGTTTATTGTACTTAGTTAGTATTTTGTATTAGAACCTTTATTGACTAATACTGCTTTACACCTGCGGGATATTGATTCAACCAGGTGCTGATATTTTTCTAACGGTTGGATGCCCAAGATTGAACTGTTTTTCAGAGTTGATTAAGATTTGAAGGTTTTGCAGAAAGAACAACCTGTTTTGCATCATTTCACAGGTTTTCGATAGGATTTAAATCGAGTGACTGTGCAGGCCACACCATCATAGTCACCTTATTCTCTAGGAACCCTTGCTCGACCCTCTTAGCAGAGTGCTTTGGATCATTATCCTGCTAAGTCACACACGGCGCGATGTCACGAGTAAACGTACACACATTGAAAACGTACTACAGCGACTATGTAAATACCCGAATAGTATAAAACCGGAATATCCCCACCGACGAACTCTGTTTCGGTAAATCCCCTACACTTGTGTGTATGTTTCAAACTGATTACACACAGGGGCGCCGCAAAGATTGAGGCAAAATTTAATTTTATAGAACCTCGGTTTTCAAAACTACAAATTATTGTACAATGTACATTTGAAAATACTGGTACGTGATGGAAACAAAAAAAAAACAGTTTTTCTGTAGTTCATGCCAACTAAGCCAAAGAGTCAAAAGAAGTCCGATTACAAAATCTTTGTTGGCCTGTGTAATCAGCAATAGACAATATTTTTTGATCAATTCATATATTCGACTTTATTTTAGTATTGTATGTAATAAGTGACCTATTCTCATTTGAGTATTTTGTTCTGGAAACAATATAAGCATAATAATTTTTTTAAAACCCATAAAACTTTTGGGATTTATGTGCTAAGGATACTTCACCCCTGACGTCCTTGAAGAGTGATAAAAAATTGTTAACGAAATGCCAATTAATCGAAAATCGTGCCAGCCTTTGTTGTGTATTACCTCAAATAATTCCCAGAATACAATATAAAACAAACATAATCTATAAAGAAAATATTCTCTTAAATAGGAATGATATTTTAAGGTTCATATTACACAATTTTCATATACAGTTTATTTTTACGTGCCCACATATTCTTTAACACTCGGTACATAAATTTACTTTACATTTAAATCAATGTTAGTTAGATCAGGGAATACAAAAACAGAAACAAATTTCAAATTTCCGAACAGATTACTGAATTATCAGTACAGTATATGGATGGCCGACACTATTTTTTTTTGTGTCGCCGAATATAAATTTATATATAACCGGCGATTCGTATCAGGAAATTATATTAAAGCAGAATATCTTCTTTCCTTTCCTACATTTTGTATTTCGTACTACCATTACTGAATATTAATATCCTACTTGGGAGTGATATATATTATCTTCTGGATAAGATCACATCCAACGTTCATTTTCCAAAGAAAATATGACATTGTTTACAGTAGCAACACAGCTCTCAACGCGAATTGTTTTTATACTTCGACCAAATGAAATACGATCGATTCTTTATTCTATTTAGGCGAAATAACAGAGAACGCGTAAATGTGATTCAGTCACAATATTTTTGGAGTAGAGGTTTAAGATTAGAGGTATGCGAAAGGAACAATCTGTTGCGGAAATTGTTCAGTTAAGTTCCGGTAATATTTCAGAAATAAAATACCAGGAGTACATGGTGATTTTTTTTAAAGAACACCCATGAATAAGTCACTTACTGGCTTTTAAATGATGGATTCATAAAACAGGTCAATTTTTGTTTCGTGAGGGACACATAAATTCAGGCGCACAACTTCACCCCCTGATCGAAGTGGATACGTTTCTCTTCTGCTTTCCCAAGCACTTTTTAACGATTTAAGGCAATACTATGTGAATGAAACGGCTCATTTAACTGAACGGGAGAGTTAAGAAGAAATGATTTTGTCTGTGGTGACAAATTGAGATTAGGAGGGCTGTTAGTTATTTAATCAGGAATATCTTGATAGACCACATATTTTAAGATCGACAGTTAATAAATCAGTTAAAGAAATATCGAAAACATTATACACCTTGTATGGCTTGAAGTTCAATATCCTCACACTTCTACTAGACAAATAGGTTTAATCATGTGATCGAGCATTCTAAGTTTGGAAAATTACTTAAAAAAAAAAAGAGAAAGTCTTACCCTTATAAGTTGAATGAGGATGATATTTTATCCCGTTTTATTTTATTATCACGTTATGATAAAAATTCGAACTTTTTAAGGAACTTTATCCTTGAATGGAGCAGTCTGTAGATATTAATCTTAAGAGAATCTTTATTAATTTCATGAATCGCATAGCCACGGTTAAGGTAAAGTAATGTAGACTGGAATGATAGAAAGTCGCCTTTTATAGTGCTGCTAGATATTTAGAATTTCTACGTGTCGACTTAGTATCAATCTAGCAGTTTTTTATCTAACAATGACAATGGTTGTTTCTCACGAAAGAATCTGACTTTAACAAGGCGGAACTCCTCATTTTGGTGTTGATATCCGGTAATTTATTGACGGTATTTTCCTTGACAGACTGATAAAGCGACGAGGACCAAGGCAATGACCACCATGTTTTCCCCATTTAAACCCCTTGGATTTTTTCAGTGGAGTTACTTAATATCGTGAGTCTAATTTAATAAACCAAACAATTTAGAAGACCTGAAGCAACTAATTTGAATCGAAATAAAAATATCAGCTCGGATAATATCAAACTTGCAATGCAGTGTTTATATGCGTACGAATCAATAAAAAATTGTTAATGGAGGATATTTTTAACAACTATAAATAGTTTTGTCAAAAATAAAGTCGTACTTGCTTTATTTGTATCTTAAAAAAACAGGCTCTATCTTATAAACCGTAAATAAGGCTTACGGTTGTACGATTTTAAGGAAATCGTTTTTTTTTTTAAGATAGTGTTATAATTTCAAAAATAGTAAAGGGTGGTCCAACCAAAACGCACGATGTTAATTGTAAATAAAACAAAAAGTTTTCAGAGAATTATCTTAATATTTTTTATTATGATCTATGACAATTATGTGTGAAACAAAATATCGGCCATATGCTCGCCACGACTTCGGTGGCATACCTCTATCCGATGGTCCATATTTTCAATGACTCTGAGACATAATTGAGGTTCAATGTCGTTAATGTGCCGAATTATCTCATCCTTTAGCTCTTGAATTGTTCTTGGCTTATTGACGTACACTTTTTCTTTTAAATATCCCCAAAGAAAGAAGTCCAACGGTGTCAAATAACATGATCGTGGCGGCCAATTAACATCGCCACGACGTGAGATAACACGACCATTGAATTTCTCGCGCAAAAGTGCCATTGTTTCGTTGGCTGTGTGGCAAGTAGCACCATCCTGTTGGAACCACATATCGTCCAGGTCCATATCCTCAATTTTTGGCCACAATTGTTGGGCACGACGACGAGTCGAGGTTGACGGGGCTCTTCTGCTACGCTATCGCGAACAACAGCAATGTTTTCCGCAGGACGAACTGGGCGAGCATGCACAGGTGTTTTCACATTTCCTACAGACCCGGTTTGCTGAAATTTGCGCACAATTCTCCCGATTGTGGACACATTTGGTCGATTATGCTGATCAAAAAAGTCACGAAGTGCATTTTGATTTGAACGCCCATTTTCGTAAAAGGCTTCAACAATCTTAACGCGCTGCACAATTGTGTACCTCTCCATGGTTGAATTTTTCAAACACTGAAATAAAGAAATGTCAAATTAAGTTGGACAAAAAACTTGACGTTAGGGTGTGACTCACAATTAACATCGTGCATTATGGTTGGACCACCCTTTATAATGACATTATAGCTCAATACAATAACTCAGGTATGACAACAAAATCTGAAATAAAAACAAGATATACGCTAATCGATGTTTTTTTTTTTTTAAATAAAGTCGCCTTTCAGACTTTCGAAAAATCACTACTTGCAACAATTGTTTCTCTTAATGAAGGAATATCTAGGTCACGATAGATATCCTTATTTGTATGAAGTATGAAGCATCAACTATTGAGCCTAAAACTTTTGCTTCAAATTTGTCAAGGATGGAACTATGTATGTTGGATTTAGCAGCCATTCCCGAACGCTGTATTCCGTAAGTTGAAACGGGTTTTAAGGTGACATTATAAACTAGGAGCTTGTTTCGAAGTGAAAGGTGTGATTTTCTTCCCATCAGGCAATAGTGCTTACAAAATTTGGTGTAATTTGAATATATATTCCTTCCATGAGAGTTTATTATCTAGGCGTGAACCTAAATTTTAATGCAGTTTGTAGTAGTGTAATTTTATTGTTAATTTTTACTTATGACGACTCTCTGTGACATTTGGTAAATACTATATGTTGTTACTTTTCCTCATTAATTTTAATACGCTATATTCTAGCCGTTATTAAATTATCTTGTAGATTCATTGCTGCTATTTTTGGGTCTGGGTTTTCAGCTAGAATCGCTGTCATCTGCAAAATTTGAAGTGATGAGTGATGACATATTGACTAGTTAGTAGGTTTGCAATGAAAATCAAGTATAACATAGGCCCCAAAATACTTCCTTGGGGGCCACTAGATCTTATTAGATGAAGCTGTGTTATTTCTGATTCGTCTTACTCTAAAGAATTTGTCTTCTAAGTTGACTTAAGGAGAATAAACAAATTGTTAGGTATGTTTTGTTTTAGCTTATAGAGCAGGGGTTCCCAAATTGTGCGCCGCGGCGCCCTGGTGCGCCGTAGAGAGTATAGAGGGGGCGCCGTGAGATGCTCTTGTTTACCATTGCCTGGAAATGAAATTTAGGTATTCGCGGCTATAACATAAACAATTCAAATCGCGCGCGCTGCAATCGTCGCTCACTCGCCGATAGGTACTTACGCTCGGTAATAGTCGATACCTCCTCCTTCCGCGCTTTGACCCACCCGCCATGCAACTAGCTAAAGACGTTGAATTACGTTGATTGGTTTGTTTTGGTTATGTCGCTTTGTTTGTGTTTTCGTCAAAATGGACAGATCTTTATTAAATAAGCAAGTTGGTAGTTCAAGTAATAGTGATCAAGCTTCTACAAGTGGCGGAGAAGCAAAAAAGCGGAAATATCGCAAATATGATGATAGCTATTTGGACTTTGGCTTTACTTCAATAGAAGTAAACAATGAAGAAAGACCACTGTGTGTGCTCTATTTGAAGATTCTGCCGTCAGAAAGTATGCTCCCAAGTAAACTGAAGTGACATCTTGAGACCTGCTGTGGTTGAAAAATCACATGATTTTGTTAGGAAGTTGCAAAATTTACAAAAAAGAAAAAAAACGTGTTCACTCAACAAGCCTCAGTACATAGCAACGCACTGTTAACATCATTCAAGGTGGCATACAGGGTGGCGAAATGCAAAAAACCTCACACTATCGCAGAAGAGCTTATTCTACCGGCTGCTCTCGACATGGTGAATATTATGGTGGGAGAATCGGCGGGAAAAATAATTTCTAAGGTACCTTTATCTAACAACACTATTAGTCGAAGGATCCATGACATAGCTGACGATCTCAATCAACAATTAATAGAAAATATGAAAGGCAGAGAATTCGGCCTGCAACTTGATGAGGCTACTGACAGTAACAAAGACGCACATATTACTTGTTACGTACGCTTTGTGGATGACAGTATTATCATTGATGACCTTTGTTTCTGTAAAAGCATTACGGAAAGCGCAAAGGTTCAAGATTTGTTTGAAATTCTTGACAAGTTCATAACAGAAAATTGTTTAGATTGGGAAAAGTGTATCGGTGTACTGATGATGCTCGATCGATGTCTGGCAGGTATGGAGGAATACAAGCGCTTATTCGTAAAAAAGCACCGCATGCTATGTGGGCCCATTGCATCATCCATAGGGAAGCATTTGCGTCGAAGTCAATGAGTTCTGAATTGAAACAAGTATTATAGCGTATCATTGACGTAGTAAACTACATAAAAACTAGACCGCTAAAAGCTAGATTTTTCAAAAAACTATGCCTATATATGGGAGCTGAACACACAGCCCTGCTATATTACTGTAGTTCACGATAGCTTTCACGTGGAAATGTCTTATTACGTGCATTCGAATTACGTCAAGAAATTCTTGTAAGAATTCTTTCTTACAAGAAGGTCATGCAAACTCCAAATACTTTACCGATTTAAACTTTTTGCTAAAACTAGCGTATTTGTGCGATATATTTGACAAACTGAATAATTTGAACCTGTCTCTGCAAGGCAATAACATGCACATTTTGAAGTTATTAGAGAAGATTGCGGCGTTTAGAAGAAAACTACAGTTGTGGATAAAAAAAATTAATGAAGATGGCGGACAAGATTGTTTTCCACAATTGCATAAATACGCGGCTTCTAATGAGCTTGTTGTCTCACAAAACTTAATGTATCTGTTCACGGAACACCTTTCGAAGCTCACAGAATAGTTTTCGAAATACTTTGCCGAAGTCGATGTCGAAAAATATGCGTGGATCCAAGATCCTTTCCATACACAAGCTCCACCAGAATTCCCTCCGCAAGAAGAAGAGAGTCTTATTGAATTCTCTTGCGACAGCAGCCTAAAAACAAGATTCACGTGTTCCAATTTGGTGGAGTTTTGGATATCGGCCCAAAATGAATACCCAACTTTAATTTCAAAATCATTAAGAATTCTCATTCCCTTTGCAACATCTTATTTATGTGAGGCCGGATTTTCAGCTGTAGCTGTAATAAAAAGCAAATATCGGTCAAAGATAAATGTGGAGCAAGAAATGAGAGTAGCGGTATCAAACCTTATCCCGCGCTTTGAAAAAAAAGTGTGGAGATCACCAAGATCACACGTCACATTGATTAAGTTGTCATTGTATTATATTTTTCTTAAATTATAAATGGTTCTTGCGTGTCAATGAAAATATAAAAACTCAGCTTCATATTGCGGATGTTTTAATTTTTGTGCCTATCTACCTAGTATACTTGTACCTTCTTTCGAGTACTAACGACTACGGGACACCGAAACAAAATATTAAACTTGTAAGGGCGCCGCGAACTGAAAAAGTTTGGGAACCCCTGTTATAGAGTAATCCCTGGTGCCACACCTTACGAAAAGTTTGGCTAATGTCAAGGAAGATTGGTGCACGATATATTTTCTTTTCGAAAGTTACATTTATGTGATTACAATCCTATGATTTTGTTCGATGGTGGAATGCCGACTTCTGAACCCGAATTGGTGGTCTGGGATCAATTTTTTGTTAAGACTATTTCGATTAATCTCTTGGCCAACAATTTCTCTAGAACCTTCGATAATATTGACAAAAGACTAATAGATCGGTGAGATTCCGGTTCATTTGTGTGTTTGCCTGGCTCTTGGATAAGAATTATTTCAGTCACTTTCCATTGTGCTGAGAAATATTTGAGACGAAATTTTATATGTTCAATGGGATCAGCATCGGATGTCTATGATGGCCAGCCCAGTCGGTCAATTCATTAAATATGTCGTTTTCTCGCAGTTTATAAAACAAACCAGTACTAAGGGTATTCCATAATACAACGAACAGCCGGAATGACAGGACAGCAAAGGCCAGAGGTGTGGCCAAGGTATGACGTATCGGGTCAGTAAATGTGTTGAATTTCACACCAATGGACATTATAAAATAACTTTAACAACTTAGCTGGTCTTTGTACATCGTCAACGGGCTGTAGTCATGGAATACACTTGCCTAGTTTTACTAACTTTGAGTTCAATGGTCTTCAGATAAATTTTACGCTGGTCACATTCATTTGACAGACTGTGATTGGCTCCTCAGTCTGCATGGACTTCTTTGATTGCATATGCAGGTCATGCATTCCATGATCACCGACTTATTCTTTGATTCCGGCGTGAGGGTCGAGAGGATTTTAACTCGATTTAAATAATACGAGTCGTGCGTCAACGTCAACATCTGTTTATTCTCATAATAATACTTCCATTGCGCTACGGCAGCGCATTACAATGCCTACCAGTCCGAGATTGTAGCCTGCGATAAGACCGGCTATTATGAATTAGCACCACTTACGTATATAATTGCGAATTTATGCTAGCTTATCGTCGGTAATATATGGCCAGGTGTGGAAAATAATGAATAATTTACGGCGAATTGAATTGGAAGAAAAGTCGTGGTCGCGATATTTATCATTTTTAGGACGTGAGACATGCCTCACGGGGGCTATGTAACGTGGACACATGCTGTCGAGAGTAATGACTTATAGCAATAAGTTCGAACAATGCTATTTCTAATGAATTATAAAAATTATCTTGATCAAAGGTGGTGGTGTATTTTTGTTAACCACTTTCCCATTGTCAACATTTTCTTACTATTATAATCATAATTATGCCTTTCGCTGAAATTGGCACGAGACACTATAGCTTTTCTCCACGGCTATCTAGCTTTTCTCCAAGAGGCAAATGTTAACTTGGCTCTTGTCTTGTCTTCTTGGCTGATAACTTGCATACATAAGATGAATCTATACCGAAGTCTCATTGCTTAATCAATATGGATCAATACAATATATTCCCTTACTTAAAAAAATACAGTCCTTGACAAAATTAATGTATCGACAGAACTTTTCATTATTTGTTTTTTCAAGTTTTAGATCCTTAAACATTTTATGTAGATGGTCTATGACAGTGATGGGCAAACTTTTTAAGGGGAGGGCTGGATAAAATAAAAAGTTATCTAGGCGGGCCGAAAAAAAAATTGAACAAAACAGATTTTTATAAGTGATAAACTTCATTTTTGATTTTTACATCACACACAACTTATATTATATAGATTATACTTATATTATTAGAAAAAAAGTTACAAAAATTGATTATTCTTTAGAAGAGTATGGCTTATGTGACAGATGAAACTGTGACTGAGCCTCTAAAAATTGTTCATAATCTGGTAGAAACTGGGATGAGCTGATTCGCAGTAGTGAAGCTAAATGGTGGTCAGTCAATCGGTTTCTAACGCTGTTTGCAAAGCTTCATAGTAGAAAACACCTGTTCACAGATGTAGGAAGGTGCAAACATCGCAATTATCTTCTGAGCGTGAGATTTAAAGTTTGGGAAACTTGATTTTGACAGGGCCTTGTAGAACTCAGTTTTAGAAACGTTGAGAAATAGTTGCTTCAATTCAGTGTTACATTGCAACTCAATCAGTTCGAGCTGCAATTCTGGTTTTACTGGATATATTAATATCATATATTAATTGATTTCTTCCCTGGAGTTTAAGGTTTAATTTATTGATGTGACTGAGAAAATCTGTAAAAAATGGAAAGTCCGAAAGCCATACAATATATTTTAAATGTTTACACTCGTCCATTCCTTTTTCTTCCATGAAAGATATTATTTCGTCTTTTAGATACCAAACTCGTTCGAAAACCCGTCCTGCACTGAGCCACCTTACTTTATTATAGTAAAGTACATCAGAATATTCAGACTGCAATGAGTCAAGAAACTCTCGAAATTGTCTATGATTGAGTGCTCGTGAACGAATGTCATTAACAAGCTTAATAACAACATCAAGCACATGTTTCATGTATAGAGCAGATTTACACAGAACTTCTTGATGTATGACACAATGAAGAAATACAACTTTGTTCCCAGGAAATGATTCCTTAAATATGCCTGCAAAACCAGATTTCGTCCCTGTCATATTCGGTGCTCCATCTGTAGTAATGTTACAAATATTGGTCAAAGGTACTTTCAAGGACGTGATAGTTTCTTGAAATTCTTGAAAAATGTCTGACCGTTCTGTCGTTCCCTTCAATGAACGCATGCAAGCGAATTCTTCCGTAACACAAAAGTTGTCATCAATACCTCTTATAAATATCAGTAACTGATCTGTGGCAGTTATGTCCGTACTTTCATCAAACGCAAAAGAACAGAATTTAAACTCGCTTATCATTGACTCTAGTTGTGATACAAACTGCTTCAATTCAATTACTTCAATTCTAGAAGTAATTGTTTTTCGAAACAAACTTACTGTCTCAAAATCCTTTGTTTTATCAGGACACAAAATGTCGCATACTTGGAGCATACAACTTTTTACAAATTCGCCATCAGAAAATGTTTTGTTACTTTTTGCAATATTGTATGCCACAACGTAACTGGCATGTGTAGCTAGCTTTTGAGAACAGCTTTGTTTAAAAAAAAATTGCTGACCTGACAGTTTTTTACGTAAAGCTTCTGCTTTTTGCTTCCGTTCTTCTTCGGTCATAGTTTCATAAGTGGCGTTGTTATGTTTTGTCATGAAATGTCGTGAGAGGTTGAATTCCTTGAATACGGCTACAACTTCATTGCAAATGAGGCACACAGGTTTATTCGTAATAGGCGTGAAAAAGTATTTCCAAGTCCACTCATCTTTAAAAGCACGACATTCTGAATCAACTTTACGTTTTTTACTTGCCATTGTAACGACAAAAAATGTCAAAAAACACTACCAACAAAGCAAAACTATAGAAACACAAGCCAGGCACACAGCCGCAGAGGTGACTTGACACTGACTACGTGACTGTCCGAACTACACTAACCTTGAGAACAGACGAAACGAAAATGGTAGCGCCCGATTCGTTCCGAACATAGCCGAGCAACACACGTATTGCACTACGCCTACGCGAGGTTGCGTGCAAACTCAGATAATACCGTACTTAAAACGCGATGAGAAGGAAACCATTATTCTATTCTAGCTACGCAGAAAATACATTTTCTCTTTTTTACTTTGTACTATCCTAGGTGTAATTGTAGGGGTTATTCGAAACCATGTCGCGGGCCGGATTGACTACCCCGAAGGGCCGCACTTGGCCCGCGGGCCACACTTTGCCCATGACTGGTCTATGATATCCTGTCACTATTGATAAAGAGTTGCAATTGTTTGACAGATTTAAAGTAATATTTTGTAATTGTCTGTTAATGATACATTTAATAACATTTCAAGTTATTTGTAAATTTGAATAAATTCAGTTACGCTAGCGATTTTTTTAAATTTAATGTTATCAGGCAAAGAATTTATGTTATCTGTGAAGAAACACTTTGTCCAGTACACTTCGGGTAGAAGAAATGAATTGCCCACACAACTTAAGAGAAGATGAGGCAGTAAAAGCGGCAACTCTGGTTAATGAAGGACATACCCGGCGATATGTGGCTAATTTGTTAGGAATTAGATAATCAACAATTAGTCGAGCAGTTAAATGTTTCAATGAACTTGAATGTTACTGTAGAACCCCAGGATAAGGTCGTAGAGAGTCTACAAATGCAAGAGATGAGCGATATATTATGCAAGTCGCTTTAAGAAACAGATATTCTACCAGTTTGGAGGTAAGCAGATGCCTAGCAGTGGCTCGAAATGTAACAATTTCTGGATGAACGGACTTAATAAAAGAAGATTGGACAGTAAAATATCAGCTATGTAAATTGGACCATTGACGACTGGAAGCAAGTTTTGTTTTCAAACGAAACAAGAATAAGTCTAATTCAGAAGATGAAGTCTGGCGGAGACCAGGAAGAGGTTTGCTGCCTGCAGTATCTTACACTATCCCATTTTCTGGTGAAAAAATAATGTTCTGGGGAGAAATTTGTTTCGATGGTCGCACACATTTGGTTCTTATACGGGGGAGAGCCACGAATGAATATTTCTACGTAGGAAACATCGTAGAAGAACATGTGATGCCATTTGTCCCGTTTGTCGAGAGCAATTTCATTTTTATGCGGGATGACGCTCGGTCCCACGTTGCTAAAAAGGTACTAGACTACTTTCGTTTTGTGACTATTCTAACTATAGACTGGCCAACAAGAAACCCAGATATGAACCTCACAGATCATCTATGGCATGCACTAAAATAATCAGTTAGGCGCCACGTACCTACTCCTATGACTCTTAGGAAACTCGAACAAATCGTTCTTGTCGAATAGGAGAACATTCCTCAGGAAACCATTTATCACTCGATCAATAGCATGTTTGTCCAGATGAATGGAAGCAGCGATAAGAGCTACAGAAGGATTTATACGCTACTGAATTAAAATTCTTACGATTTATTTTCACCGTCAATTTTTTTCTAAATTTTTTCATCGACGCCATTTTTATACATTTGCCATTATTGTTCCTTTCTGATCTTTCTAAAACCGTTCCTATTGTTCTTTCTAAAACCATGTATCACAATGCAGTTCAACACAAAATGTATTTTTACTGATAAATTTTGAACCTCATGTCATTACTACAATTTTTTTTTATATTATAATGATTTCAGAATATGAAGAATTGTATGCGAAGTACATAGCAAAAAAGGTTAAAAATTAATCTACTAGTAAGGATTCGTCATAAAATATTGTACAACAGTTATTGTTCTACAATATTCCAGATATTTTGTAAAGGTCGTATTTAGGGAAATACAACGATCACAGGCAACTTTTGATCAATCTGTAACATAACTATTTATTAGTAACAATGAAAGTGGGATATCCGATTAAAAATATATACTTGTATTAATGACTTCAATATAGCGACTTTTTGGATTTCTTGGTTGACCCGCTTTTTCACATTTTTCTGGAAATTGACGACGAAAAGAATTGCGAATTTCATGCGTTATTTTTGGAACGCACTGTATATATAAATATACATTCTTATTCGGTAATATCTTCCACTCCCTTGAATTATTCAATCGATAAGTGTAAAAATAATGATCGCTAAATAACAGCCTCGGAAACTGCCGTTGAAGTGACATTTCAATAGACCTTTTCATTGCGAATTTATCAAAAAGGTCTTGGAAATAACTGTAGCCTGCAAGCGATCAACTTGTTAGAACTAATTATACGCTACACTTCTCAAGGTCCGTAAACGTATGAAACGATTTAACGATCAATCTTGTATTACTCGTTACATTCACATCATCGAAACTTGTCTGGGAGTGATGATAATTATCTTCTTATAGGGTTATGCTTGAATTAGGTTCTAATCAATTGTAGAAATATAGGGTCGGGTAACGTGTAAAACATCGATATTCAATTGATAGTAACGAGAATAATTGTCTAGTTAACATGAATGCTTTATAGGAACACTACTCCCTTCCGACCTGACACGACACCAGGGCCATGCTGTTGCTAGTCCGTTTCCTGTATTTAAACTTAGAACAACCCTTTTGGAAAATCGTGGAAGAGGTGCACCACAGTCAGAAATATAAGGTGTCCTGAAATATTTTCCTCATTTGTTTGTTGAACATCTCGGAAAGTGGTAATAGTAAATGTGCACGCGTATGTGTGTGATAGACGCGCCTTGAAAATTCAGTTGCAATGAATCGTTTCGTCGGTGAGTAACGTGTCATGTGTGTTAGAAGCTTTTACAAGTTCAATCATAATAGTTCATTGCCTGTATCGAGCGCATTACCTCCTCCACAGCATTAATCAACCTCCTTCCGCAACATTAATCGAAACGTGGGTCACTAAATTTGAAAAGAAAGACACTACCATTAATAAAAACCAAAGGGTTAATCCAGGAGAGTAAGAGTGTCGAAAACATCGAGTGTGTTAGTGCAGCCTAGCAGTGACACGTACACCTCGACGTTCTGTATGAGAACATGCAGCCGCCTTAAATCTTTAGAAAACCACCGCCCACGACTTCTTGATAAAGGATTTGAACTTTCATCCTTAACAAGATTCAACTGGTGCAAGCTTTGAAGGTAGGAGATTATCCAATTCGATTTGCTTGATTGCCTCAGATTTTCCCGTCACTCTCACGCACAGCAGCGATGTTTTCAGCAGACCTTGTGTTTCGGTGACATACGGGTATTGGCTGATTAGTTATCAAACCGGTTGACTCGAAATTGGCCACCAAACGTCGAATAGTCGACTCGGCGAGACTGTTGTGTCGAGGGTAAAAATCACGTAATGCGCGAAATGCGGCAGATCACGAATTGAAGCGAATCAAGTGTACGTACATACTATGACGTTGGTCACAATGTTTTTTGACATCTATTATCTCGTCCAAGGGTAACCACAGTTTATTATAGCGCCCTTGACATTTTTTATATTTTTTTATAATCTCCCGCGCACAGGTGGTAAATGTCTTTGCCACACACTTCGATCGGGCAATTTCCAGGTTGTATTTTTTTCAAAACTGACAAAATGGTTCTTTTTTGGAAGATAAATTCGGTCTAAGATCTATGACCACTTCTTTTTTGTCTTATGCTTTATACATACATAAAGGTTTTTTAAAGGTCAATAAACTTCAATTACAAACCGAAGATATTACTTTAGATCCACCATGTTTTAAATCAAGATATCCCCATATAAACCTTCTCACATTGTGCACAAACGGTTACGTGTTACTACAATCTTTCGACATATTTACGCCGTGAAAAACCTTGACGTATCTGGAGAAACATCCTTGTATAAAAAATAAATATTTATACTTCCCCGATGAACACAACGAAATTCCGTGTACCTACATCTATTCAAAGATCTTCAAGTCCACGCGTCGGAACCTTGGCTACGTCGTTCAGTTACCCACAATGGACACTTTTATTTACCATACACTCTTGCATGATTGTAAATAATAGTAAAAATAAATCGAGTATATTTCTATTCTTATTATTAAAATAATTATAGTTCATTTCATCGCTATTTGCCAAATAAAAAATCCCAAACGGCTCTTATCGCATACAGTGGCTTATTTTGCTGGCGCATTATTTGGCAAATAGCGATGAAATGAATAGTAGGTCATTAATTATGTTTTATGATTAAGAGAAAGTAAAAATCATGATATTCTCGATTAATAAAAGCACTCCATTTTTTTGGTGGTGTATTTCGATAAGAGGGGCCTTCAGTTCTTACGCGAATATCAGAGCCCTTTTCTATCCTACATGTCAGTGACTTGGCAAGAAGAAACGCGACGCATAACTTTAAAAGAAACCGCCGACTTCCGTTTCTCATATTCGGGGCACAGTTAACGGAGAAAACCCGTCCATAAAATGCGACTTACGGCGGAAACTTGGGCATAAATACGCCCACGCCTGCTAGATATTAGATAGGTAATATAATAAGCAGACAGATACTGCTGGTTATGGATACTTTATTTCAGAATCCGTAATGCTGCTCTGGCTGCACAAACAGTAATTTACCGTCAGCAAACCCGTAATGCATTCAACATTCACCGAGCTCTGCTCTATTGGTAGGAACTGGAAATTAAGTGGAAAGCCCTAGGCGTGCATCGAGAGACTAAGTGGTAACCTGTGGTATTCGAATCCTGCTTATAAACTAGACCCAAAAATTAAAGAATGAAAAAGAAATTCTACATTTTCAAGTGATCTGCAAATGGCTGTAACTTGGAGAAAGATAGACGCAGAACAATTTAAAAAAAAGCAAATTGAAATTCTAAGTTTCTAGTTTTCAGATTCTTGAGTTGAGAATTTTTCACTACCGGCAGTTTTTGAGTAATTATAAGAAAACCATCGGAAAAAAATTCCAAATTTTTGCTTGCTTTTCAAAATGCCCACGGGCTTTAATTAATTTTTTCAGTGATTTTATCATAAAGCTTTTTTTCTATAATTTCATCCTCTTTAATTTGAGCGATCTAAAATCCTTGTACGATGATTTTTCGCTGAGTTATCGTCCTTTAAGGCAAAAAAGTCAGTTTTAACTTTGACTCGGAATTTTTTTTATTTTTTTTTCATACAATAATTAATATACCATATTGTTAGGTTAAGAATTATGGTTGTATTGAAAATTAGAAAACAAAAGTTTTTAAATTAATGAAATGGCATCCTTCAGATCGATCCTCTGTTTCTTTTGAGTATTTTTAGTATAAATAGGAAAGATTTTCCAAAGTTAGGGAGTTTACAGTATATCCTATGCGAAGAACACAATTGGTCGTAGCCATTTAAGCAGTTATTGCTGCTATAATATCTCATTTCAATTCACAAAGTTTTGTAACAATAGCAGTTTTCAGCTGAAAAATGGATCTGGATGAATTTTTATAGGTACTATATTTCAAAAGATTCTAGTCGAACCAAAGTCAACTATCGAATTAAGGTCGGGGGAATAAAGTGGTCAATATACATTCTCACCGACAAGCTTACGATAGTCAGACGCTATTAAAGGATGAAAACGGATGAAATTATGTGATCACCAAGATCGCTTTATAATAGTCTGACATAAACTAGAGCTCTTCCTTAAGAGCAAGTGCCTTGCAGCGGTCTACTACAATTGTAATGGTTTTTGGGACATCAGTATTTAGAAGCAATAGCATGGGGGGGTCTTCTTTTCCACAATTTCTGTAATTTGGACAGTCAACGTATCCTTCAAACCAAGAGTGAGCTTCATCACAGAAGATAATTTAGTAGGGATCAATTTCAGTGTACTCAAGTTTACTAGAGCGGTGAAACTTATTCTCTTCGACATAGTGTCGTCGAATAGACGTTAATTGAAGAGTGTAATTAAATAACGGTCTAAGTGCCAAAATTTATGTTCGATTTTATCATTACAAAATGGTCTATGTGGCTTTGCCAATAACATAATCAAAATATTTTTACGTTAACCCGTAGTAAAGTTCAAACACTGACAGAAGAAAAATTATGGGGACCTGGCGTATGAGGAGAATAGAGGCAATAAAAAGAAGCACAGAAAATATTCAGAAGATGAACAGAAGGTTGTTGATCATGTAAATCTGGTTCCACGTGAAATAAGCCATTACACACGGAACCGTAGTTCAAAGGAATACCTCAGCCCCGTCTAAAACGTGCATCGTTTGTATCGAGCTTATAAAGAAATGTTCCCTGGCAATAACTTGACTTATCGATCCAACTACCATGTTTTTTACAGAGTATTTGCCAATCTGAGTTTCAAATCACCTAAGAAAGATACGTAATTGTGATGATAATTTTGTGATGATTGACTAATTACTTGATCCTGACCATAAGCGTTCTTTGAAGAACTTATTAATGCACTTAGATCCTAATTTGTGTTATTACTTGTTGACTTAGGACGTTCTTAAAGATGTTACCTTTACATTTAAGTTGCATTGACATAAAGTTTCGTTTTTTTGTAAAAACCATTACTGTATACTTATCATCATCATCATCATTAGGTCATCAGTCCGAAGACTGGTTGGACGCTACCCTCCAGCTTCTCCTATCTTGTGCTAACCTACGCATTTCGCTAATTGTGCTACAACCTACATCCCTTACTATTTGCGAACAGTAGTCTAATCTAGGCCTACCTCTGCCTTTCTTCACTCCTATTTCTGCCTCCAAAATATCGCGGACTATTCCTCCATGTCTCAGCAAGTGGCCTACCATTCTATCTCTTCTCTTCTTTAAGTTTTTCCACATACTCCTTTTCTCGCCGACTTTCTCCAATACTTCTTCGTTTCTAACCCTATCAGTCCATGGTATTTTCATCATTCTTCGGTAACACCACATCTCAAAAGCTTCTAATTTCTTCCTACTTGCTTCCCCTACCGTCCAGGTTTCGCAGCCGTAAAGTGCCGTGCTCCATACATATGTTTTCAAAAATCTCTTCCTTGTTTCTAAGTTTATTACCCCCGAGCATAAAAGTGCTTTCTTTTTGTTAAAAGCTACTCGACCCTGCGCTATTCTTTGTTTTATGTCTTTATCGCTTCTTCCATCCCAATTTATTTTACTTCCTAAATAAGTGAAGTCTTTAACTTCCTCCAATCTTTCATTGTTAATTTGTACTTTCGTTTTTGCTCTGCTCTCGCGCCCTCTGCACACTAACACTTTAGTTTTGTTTTTATTCACCCTCATTCCGTATTCCTCTGTCAACACTGCCTCCATTTCGTTCAATGCTGATTCTAGTTCCTCCTTACTAGATGCTAATACTGCTATATCATCCGCGAATCTCAGCATTTTTAGTTTCTGTCCCTGTACTTTAATCCCGAAATCCACTCTATCTTTTACCACATTAATCGCCTCTTCGATGTACAGATTAAAAATTAGTGGTGATAGCGTACATCCTTGTCTTACTCCTTTCCTAATACCTACTTCCCTTTCCTCCCCTTCTACTTCTATAACAGCAGTTTGCTCTATGTATAGATTGTGTACTACTCTCCTATCTCTATACTTCATTCCCGCGCTCTTTAGTATCTCGAACATTTTTTCCCATCTTACGTTATCAAACGCTTTTTCTAAATCTACAAATCCTATATAAGCGTTCTTTCCTTTTTCTATTGTTTTCTCTAACATTACTCTTAGCGCCATAATAGCTTCGCGAGTTCCCCTATTTCGCCTAAACCCGAATTGGTCTTCTCCTAGTATTTCCTCCGCTCTATTTTCCATCCTCTTCTGTACTATTCTAGTTAGGATTTTTGACGCATGGGAAGTTAGGCTAATCGTTCTAAAGTTCTCGCATTTGTCGGCTCCTCTCTTTTTCGGTATAGTAACGATAATGTTCCTCTTATAATCCTCCGGCATCTCGCCCGTTTCGTATAACTGTATACTTAAATGGTATTAAAATAACTGCATTTGTTCCGTACCGAACGGCTTTCCTTGTCCCGCCAGCAATCCAAATCCCTGTCCTGTCCTATGCTCCTATGCCCTTGTGTGACAGAAACAGATCGTACACGTGACGCAAAGGTGCCGGTACCGAAGTGAACGCATCGTTATCCTTATACCAAGTAAGTCCATTTTATCTTATATTCCTGTTACGCAGGTGGTCCTTCGCCTGTTCGGTACAATATAACAATTCGTCCATTACCACACAGAATTAATTCAATTTTATTTTATTTATGCAAAGAAAAAGTTAATGGAACAATACTGTGAATTTTCTGGGATAGGTGGTTTTGGCACTTAGACCCTTATTTAATTACACTCTTCAATTAACTGTGATCTTGTATGGATGGAAATCATAGATGTAACGTGTAATATATCTTGTGCCTCTGGTGCTATCAGATCAGCTAACTTAAGCTGATCCGTTTCATTTTCTTTAAGTGCTTCTCACAGGACTACGAAATTGTTTTCATCTGAATCTTATTTAATTTTCTTCCCAAATGGCATTGACCTCATTCATCAGAGCGTTCACACCTTAATTACTTTGCAATTATCACACTTTTATGATACCGTTTGTCGAGGTAAATATCGAATCTGTCGGCGTCGTCGCAAATTGAATCCCGTCCCCCAAATACGCTCTTACGAAAGATTAATAGCACGAGGTAGCATGAGCCGTTGTAGTCTAAAGTTCAAGCATCTGTAAATATTTACTTTGCTTTGGGCGTAATCATTCGAGCCTGGCTGTTTGCTCGGAAGATGTGACTTGTGTTTTGGTGACGTCACTTGTGATTGTCTTAGAACTTAGTGACCTATATATACGATATTGTAGTTGTTTATGATAATTGAAGTTTATAGGACACATGACAGAAAAAGAAATATCTTAACATTACTCTTTGGAATTATATTATACAGAGTGGAGACCTTAAATGGAATAAGCGCTGTAACTCCGATACGGAGGATTTCAATAAAAATTCCTCCCGTTGTCTACCACATGAGGTGTGTCTGAGACAAAGTCGTGATGATCAGCACTTTGACGAGAAGAGACTAGTCCAATATAATCCTTTAATTTTCGTCACCCTTGTATTTTCCTCATTGCATCATTTTAGTTGCTAGGAAAGGTGATGTACGTCGCAGACTTACTGTAATAACATTACTAGCGTTATTTTCAAAAAAGTGTGGTTCAGTTACTCCACTACTCCAAAATACGCACCAAACCGTGCATCTCTGTGGATGCATTTCTTTTTCGTGAACATCATGTGGATTTTCAGCACCCCAAATTTGACATTTTTGTTTGTTGACACGTACCTGCATCCGTCAAGATGAAGATGTGCTTCATCGCTGAACAATATTCTGCTGCAAAAATCAGCGTCACCTTCTTGTAGACGAAGACAATAGACGACATTGTGAATGGTCTTGTTGTATCAACTGTATTTTGTTTGCTGTTAGATGTAGATATTTCTTTAGAATCCGATGCGTGGTGGCTCTTGACAGGTTCAGTTCTTGTGCACGAAGTCGAATTGATGTGTTTAGATACTTCCGCATACTTTCTCTCACTGCAGCAATATTCTCATCTGATCGACCACGACGAGGACATATTGGTGTGGCCTTATCAATAACAGAACCCGTCTCTTCAAATTTCTTGATTAAGTTGCGAACTGTTATCTCTGTAGGGGCTTCACTTTGTCCTCATTTTGTCCGAATTTTTCTTAAGTAACTGTAAATGATCGCTCACTTTCATAAAACAGTTGCACACAAACTATTCGTTGTTGACCTGTTAATTGCGACATGTTGACGTTGAATGAGAACGGTTCAGTGGTATGCGTTTAAATATCGTTCGTCGTTAAATATCGTCTTATACGTTTTTGACTTATATAGATAGCGCTTTAGTATATCCAGCGCCAATATTAAGGTACACACAGTTGCGAATTCAAACGAGAAAATACGAGGGGCCGGCCTTTGTCCTTATATTGGTTTAACCGAACGTGGGGATTTTAATATATGTCTATTTATATCCGTGGGTAAAGGAACAACGAAATTTGTAATATCTAGAGGCCGCTTTGCATTTGTTTCTAATCACGGCTCTAAATTACCTGTATTTTTACTTTACACAACTTATAATTCAGTGTACTGGGTTACTCACCTAAAATTGACCCCCCCCCCCCCCTTTATTTCTCTTAATTACAATCGAATCGAAAAATTCAAACAAGGATTTTACATGATTTTTTATAAATTTTTTGAATATTTAAACAAATTTTCAAAAACTGCAAATTGAAAGGGGGCGAACATTTTTTTTTTTTTTTTTATGGAACACCCTGTATTTTTTTACTTAAAAAAATTAGCCACAGTTTTCTGATCACAAAAATATATAATTGTTGTACCTTGGTAAGTATAGTTCTTGAGATATTAATACAAATATATAGTCACATCACAGGAATAAGTTTAACATAAGACCATAAATCAGGAGAGCTATGAACCGAAATGATTTAGAGAAACAATAATGCTTCGTTTGAGTTATGTTATGTTTGACTTATGTTTGATTGTTATATTATTAATACGTTTTAAGTTAAGTTTTAATACACTTGTTAATATATCTAATATATTGATATGGGATATTCATTAGTCGAATAATAATAATAATAATATTTTTACTGATTTTTACTGAATTAATCGTAGGTCACGTAGGAAATTGTAACTATAACGTATACTACACGTATAAATTTTCTGTTCATAATCCTCTGTATGATGGTAAATTACAGGATAAATTATATATGAAGCCCTTAGGTAACTCATACTCGGATTTTGATAAATTGTTAATAAACAATAATACCGTAGCATGTTAATAGACGGAGAGTATAGTATACAGGACGTCCCAAAGTGTATTTTACAATTAATATCTCCGTTATTTAAAAAGATAGTAGGATGAACAAAAAATTATTTTAAATTGTATATAAAAAAGCTTTGTCAATTACATGCTTATACTTTTTCGCTTCTTTTAGCCGTTATAAATCACTTCCTGCGTATTTCAAATTACACCTCTATTTTGTTTGTACTGATGATGAATACCTTAATTGTATCGCAAAATAAATGTCATAATACAATTCTATTATCAACCATAAAATTATTGTAACTAGAATAAACGAACTGAAAAATTATACATTAATGCAAGAAAACAGGCCCGATAAATTATTGTTTTTTTTTTTATTATATTACTTTAGCTGCAGATCCAGTTCCAGATTATTGAAAATTTAACTAGTTACATTTTACACAATTTTCAATATTTACAGTGCATTTTTATTTATTTATTTTTTTAATAATCATCTAAAACTTTATTTGGTGATGCTAATATAAATGTAATGCTATTTTGTATAGAGAATTGTACTTAAAATAGTATGTGATACTTCTCTCTAAAGTAGGGATTCATTTTCAATCCAAAAAAAGGTAAAGGCAATTTAAGAAACAGTTGGGGGTTGTTTCCGATGTATTTTTTAAAAAGCTTAGATTCACACGCTTAGCGAAAAAGATTAGATTCACACGAAATATTCTGTTAATTAATTTTAAGTAGATAGATAACCCTTAAGGAAATATGCTTCGTCAAAGTTATATTTTACCACGAGTCGCCACTGGTGTTGACGCTGCTGGCATCACTACTCCAACACGAATGTGTACGAAATAACGAAATAAATCCATAATCTTGCCCTACACTACATATATTTTTCAAATATTCTGAGAAAATACGAGGGCGAATCAAATATAAACGGGATTTTTGTTCCTGAGCGTCTACAGCCATTACTTACTCTCAACCAATTCGTCAGTAGCGCTCCCGATGTCGAAGCGACAGGTGCATCCCGCTGTTGCACAACGCAATGTTATAAAAAATGTTGTCTAAAGGAGTTCAAGGAAGGGCGAGAACGAGCGGAAAATCAGGAACCCGATCGCCGTCCTCGAACCAGCACTACGGACACAACACATTCGCGCGGTTCGAGACATTCTTAAAGAAGATCGCCGGCTGACCGTAGCAGAAAAGGTCGAAATAAGTTATGGAAGCGGGGAGCTGTCAAGCGATCATCAAAAGCGACCTGAAGTTTCGTAAAGTGTGTGCCAGGTGGGTCCCTCGCCTTTTGACCGCAGATCAGAAGTTGAGACGTTTGGAGGTCTGTCAAAGGCTTACAGCAAGGTTTGCGGAAGAAGGTGATTCATTTTTGAGTCGGACTGTCACATGCGACGAAACGTGGGTCCACCACTACACGCCCGAATCCAATAAACCAGTATGAAGTGGCGGAGGCAGCCCCAGTAAAAGCCAAGGCTCGACTGTCAGCTGGCAAGGTCCTCTCAACCGTTTTTTTTTTCGACCGGCGAAGACTATGTAGAAAAATGAAATATACTTCCTTTCCTATATGCCTTTTGTTTTTCAATCAATAGTAAATAAAGTCCCGTTTATATTTGATCTGCCCTCATATATCACCGACTATTGAAATTTGTGATAGTAACGAATTCTAATTTATATTTGATACAGACGAGATACTACCCCTTTAGGAGAATAAAACGCCTTCGCCCCTTTAAGATAACCTCACTTTTAGGACCACTGATAATCTAGTCACGTTTTATTGTCTTAATGAATTTCTATGAGGTCGAAGCGCAGTAGCTTTTCAACAAAACGAAACTGCTACTGCTCTAAAAGTGAAAAAGATAAAGTTTTCATTGTCGACGGCCTCGGTGATATAACTAAATTTGTTAGGGTGTTGTTTTAAGGGCTTCCATTTTAGGTTTTTATTGTTTTAGATGTACATAAATAATTTTTTAACAAGACAGTGAAAACTCTGTTAAAAACTTTTGTAACTGTGACTATATGATGACGAATAAACACATAACTACCAGCTAAGATTAAAAAATAAAGTCTAAAAAATAAATCGACTATCCATACTTTTTTGCCGTGTATAAAAAGTTAATTATGATACACCTGGGTAAAATTTTGGTTTTTGGTATGAATGCGGGCTTTTTAATGAGCTAGACGAGTTTAAAAGACTACACAAACACCCAAAAAAAAAAAACGGTATTCATATTAATTGATATTTGATCAATTTTATAGTGTTTTAATTTCATCATTAAAAATGAACTTGCTTCATCATTGAAACAAATATTTTTTATCGAATTAGAGTTTGAATTATCGCAGTCATTATTCCTAGTACAATCTATTCGTAGTCATCTTCACCCAGTTGCTGAAGAATCCTAATTTTGTAAGGAAAGAACTTGGTTAGTTTTTAAGCTTTGTGTATGGAACCAATTGAAATATTTACTAACTAACAAGGTCAAGAACATACCCCATAATTTTGTCATGAAATATCTTTCATTAAAAACCTGCTGTCGCAGGAGCTCACCTATTTTCAACACCATAGATAAAAATAAGTTCAGTTATTTCTTTTCAAGTATATGACATTATGAATCCTATCGCTGCAACTGACACCACTTGATAAATAATTTAAAGTGACTAATATTTATAATAAATGTTTTAAAATTTAATTAGCTGTAACCAGGAAGAAATAGTACGCTAAAATACAAATGAACAACGAGTTAGAATAAACAGTCATCCACTTTGAATATCAACAAAATAAAAATGGTGTACGTTGAAAAATTAAAAGATAAAATTTATCGGTGTTGAGTCTGTGGCAAATATTCCACAAAAAACAATGCCTTTGGTAAGGAGTGCATTTAATATTTTTAAATGCGGGGGGTTAATGTACTTATCGTTGGACTATTTTAAGCTTGTAGAATAGAAGAACTAATATGAGAACTAATGATATTGAGGATTTGAGAAGCCTTATAAATATTAATATACCCAGTACAAACACAAAACAATCTAGACAATTTACGATTACTGAAAATAAATAGGTGATATAAATTTAATGGCTGTATTTCGAAAGCATGCGAGTCTACAACCAAACCACCCTACTTTCTTTAGCTATATATCTAGCGATATTCAAACGCCCGGTTTGTAATTTCCTAATTTCGTAGTTATCCTCCCAACATCATTACGATGTTGGCTACAATATTCAGGAAACGAATACCCACTGTCTGGCTATGTCAATTCTTGAAAACAAAGGATACTCCTTAGTTATTTACTGAAAAGGATTATCGATCGCGGTTGTCCGACACGATCCTCCCGCTTTCATTTGTTTACAGACAAAGTCGTTTTCCGCCAGTGGTTACGTGAATAAAAAAAAGTAGTCTCCTAGACGGTAGGTATAGGGAACTGTACAAAACTCGCATTACTCCGTTTTGTTCCATTTTACATTTTCATTTTAGCTTTTCCTATAGAGCGTCCGTAGGTTTTAAGTAATAGATACGTTATAACTTTGATTAATCGGAGTAACTTTGACGTAGTATTATAAGGCGAGAAGCGGGTATAAACTTCATATTTAGCACTTCGCCGATAATTTAATTTGCATGATAAGTTTCGTAGGAGTTTCCAACGCATCCTTTTACCATAATTGAATAGCTGAGTCGTGTTTTATTGTTTCAGCTGTGTAGAAGTGTATTGACAGTAGAAGTTTATTTAGTACCTAATATGAAAATTGGGTCCCTTGTTAAAACACCCTCAGCGCATCTAATAATGTCTCTTATTTACAACTGATCCTTGTTTATATTACATATTGATCCATTAACAGCGCCAATTACTGTCTGTTTAAATGCGAGTTATAACTAGAGCTGCTCGATTTTGTCTCGATTCACACATGGCGATGGTGAGTCGGTGAATCAGCGTCTCCTCTCGATCGATCGACTTTCATATGGTTGTTAAACATTTTTTTAATAGCGGACTGTGCATTTTGATTCCAACGTTTTTGCATTGTAAAGTTCTAATTTATTATGTCGAATATATAGAGCTAAAAAGGACCACTTGTTTGTTGAGCAAGTAAATAAGTTTATATGGTAGCGTACAGACTGCAGGTGTTATAATACGTACACTGAAATCTCTTAAACTGAAGATATCCAAGCATAAGTGAATTAATATCATCTACAAAAGCAGTATTTCTCAAATTTCCTAAACGTATTCAAGAATTTCACAGACAGTGCCCTGGCATCCTCGAACCACCACAGCGGACTCTTACTCACTGGGGGACATGGTTACAGGCAGCATTTTATAATTTTAAGTATTTCCACAACAAGTTTGGCACTGTTTTAAAAAGTGATTAAGATTTTGCCATATTAAAACAAATGTCTAGCGTCTACCTATTCGTTACGTAATTACAACGATTATTATAGGGTGTTTCACTAGGGACGCTCGAAATTTGTTAAGTTATAGCGGCCATATTGATAAAGCAACATCTGTCAAATTTGTTGTGAATTGTTTAGTAGTGTATGGCAAATCGCCATGGAAGGTTATAGCGTTCAACGACGTATGCAAATCATCAAATTTTATTTTCAATATCAGTGCTCCGTTCGAGAAACCCGAAATCCTCGCCACAACCGTCCCGCCGAGTCGGCTATTCCACGTTTGGTGTTTCAAGTCAACTGGTTTAATAAATAATCAGCCAACAACAATAACGGTGACGTACGGACGTCACCGAAACGTATGTCCTGCTGAAAACATCGGTGCTGCACGTGATAGTGTACGGGAATACCCGAGGCAGTAGTTTCTCGTCGTTCACAAGAACGTAGCCTTTCTGCGTCAGTAAATTTTTGAATGTAAACGACCATAAACAACACCGTGAGTTCGCTGATTGAGCTCTGAAGCAGTTGGAAGCTGACTTAAATTTCGTCAAAAACATTATATTTAGCGACGAGACCCATTTTTGGATGAATAAATATGTGAGCAAGCAAAATTGTCGGATTTGGGACGATGCCAATCCACACGAGATACGCCAGCACCAAATGCACCCCGAGAATGTCATTGTTTAGGGCGAATTTTGGGCTTGCGGAATCATCGGTCCATACTTCTGCCAAAACGAAATTGGCATTGTCGTAACCGTCAACGACGAGCGCTACAGATCGATGATAAACAACTTCTTGTGGCCTAAACTGGATGTTATGGATACCAATGATATGAGGGCCTGGTTATCTCACGCAGCGGCGACGTGAACTAGCCACCGAAATCATGCGATTTAACGCCTTTAGAATTAGGCTATCTTAAATCGTAGGTATATGTGAATAAACCGCAAACAAGTAATGCTCTCCAAGTCAACATAACGAATGCCATCCAGCAAATTCAGCCAGATTTATGCGGCAAAATCATCGAGAATTGGACCTCCTGAATACGTGCCACCAAGCAAAGCCTCGGCGGACATTTGAACGACCTTATATTCCATACTTAATGCCATAAAATCAAATGAAGAAAAATTGAGTGGATATCTCACACACAACTTGTTTTATTTACGTTCAAAAATTGAACATCCTTATTGAAAGGCCCTTTATATACATGACTATCATTTAATTATTTAGATGTTGATAGGTTCTTTTTTGCAATATCCTATGAGCGGGGAGATATGATATATCAAAATTATCGTAATCCTATCTATACGTGTTGGGAATATGGGTTAAAACAACACAAAATTATTTTCACGCAGTCTTTATTGTCCTGTGAACTTTATAAAGGTTTGGCTTATACTCCTACTAACTATATGTGAACGATTACAAAGAAACAGAGATCGTGTGTTTACAACTCTTTGGTCAGCGGTTCTCGCCGGCAACTTGGCCCTGGTGTGAATTATATAAACATCATAAATATGTCATAGGAAAGAGGACGTATTTGATTACATACATGAGTTGCTTTTATTTTTGTAATCTCCAACAATACGAGTCTTTTCTGTGTAGGAAAGAAACGTTTACATTTGTTATTGACGCCAGAAAGTTTCGAGGGTTTCCTAGGCGTTTTATTCCATCATAATGTTTTCCGCTAGAAGTCGCGTAAACTTGTACATTGAACAAGATGGAGATTTCATTTTTATATGTTTATATCTTATAAATATACACAGACCACCATTATGGCATACCAGAAATCTCTTGTAAAATTGTGTCCATTAGAGGTGGAAAGTTAGAATCTACATGCTCTAAACCGAAAGCAAAAACATTTTACTTGGTTGGTATATGCTCATTTTAACAGTTTTTTTTTGTTTCAGTGATGGCAGGGCGTCGACGACACCATCAATCCAAAGTATCCTGAGGCGCACCCTCGCCCGACATGGATCACAGCGTGAAGGCGATGACATCCCCTCGCATCGTTGCGAGGCTCCTCAACCCTCACCGGTTCGAGAACGACGAGTTGGAGCAGCTCTACCAGCGCTACATCTGCAAGTTGCAACACTCGAGCGTGGCGGCCGTGGTGGCGCTCTTCGTCCTGCTCACCTTCCTGCTGGCCAACCTCGGCCTCGTCTACTCGCAGACGCCGACGGCCCAGAACGTCTACCACGCGGCGCACTGCATCCTGTTCGCGTTGCTGCTGGGGTTCCTGCACACCAGGTTCATGCAGGACGCGTACCTGCTATGGGTCTGTTACGTGGTGCTCTTCTTCCTTGCAACGTTTTGCGCGCTCGCGCTGCCGCTCTATCCGTACTCCTCGACGGCGAAGGTGGCGGCGGAGGGCACCTGGCAGGTGGTGTTCGTGGTGTTCCTGGCGTACGCGATGATGCCGTTAAAGTCGTATATCGCGGCGGTCTTCGGGTTCGTGCTCTGCAGCGCTCACCTAGCCGTCTCTTCTGTATTCGCCACGAATTTTGCGCACGTGATGTGGCAACAGGTAAGACTTCAGAATAGGTATTTAACTAGTCTTAAGAGGTTACATATCTTTATTAATCAAAAAAATGGTTAACCAGAAATTGGATTGCATTTCGTTAATATTATTCTCCGAGGATATCCCCTTTAAGCTTTATTATAAAATAAAATTCGTTGAAAGACGAGAGTTAGAACCCTGACTGTTTAGACGAACGACTCTTGGTTTCCGTTCTACGCGTAGATGAAAAGTCATTCCACGTAATTATTTTTTACCCCAAAATCTTTTAGTTACAGTTACAGAATGGTAAATCCGTACTTAGTTATCGATCGTATCAGCACAGTACTTCTTGAAACTTGAGACTCATATAAGGGGTATTTCAATAAGGACGCTCGATTTTTAAACGTAAATAAAACAAGTTGTATGTGAGATATACACTATTTTTTTTCTATTTGAAAGAATATTTTATGGCATTAAGTATGGAATATACTTATACCATCGTTTAAATGTATGTTGCAGCTTTACTTGGTGCCACGTATTCGAGAGGTCCAATTTTCGATGACTTTGTCGCATAAATCTGACTGAATTTGCTGCATGGCGGTCGGTTCGTTGACTTTGAGGGTATCAATTGTTTGCGGCTTATTCGCATATACTTTCAATTTAAGATAGCCCCAAAGGAAGAAGTCTAAAGGCGTTAAATCGCACGATCTCGGTGGCCAGTTCAGGTCGCCGCTGCGCGAGATTAGCATGCCTTCAAATCGCTCGTGCAGAATGTCCATCGTGATACGCGCTGTGTAGCACGTAGCGCCGTTCTGTGGGAACCACATGTCGTCGCTCATCGTATCATCTAGTTTAGGCCACAAGAAGTTGCTTATCATCGATCTGTAGCGCTCGTAGTTGACGGTTACGAAAGTGCCAGTTTCGTTTTGGGAAGAAGTCAGGCCCGATGATTCGGTCAGACCAAAATCCGCACGAAACAGTGACTTTCTCGGGATGCATTTGGTGCTAGTGTATCTCATGTGGATTGGTATCGTCCCAAATTCGACAATTTTGTTTGTTCACATTCATCCAAAAATGGGCCTCGTCGCTAAAGATTGACTGCCTCGGGCTTTCCCGTACACTCTTACGCGAGGCAGCGATGTTTTCAGCAGACCTTGCGTTTCGGAGACGTGCGAGTGTTGGCTGATTATTTATCAAACCATTTGACTCGAATTTTACCGCCAAACATCGAATAGTCGACTCGGCGGGGCGGCTGTGGCGAGGATAAGAATCACGTAATGCGCGGAACATTTCTCGAACGGAGCACTGATTCTAAAAATAAAGTTTGATGATTTGCACACTTTGTTGAACGCTATAACCTTCCAGTTTTGGAAGGTTATAGCGTTAAAGTAATAAGGAATAAATTTGATAGGTGTTGCTTTAAGAACATGGCCGCTATAACCTAACAAATTTCGAGCATCCCTATTGAAAGACCCCATATCTTGAGATAAAATTTCAGGGACCTTAAGATGATGTAATAGACACTTAAACTTAAAATCATGAATGGTTGCCATTTTTGAGCTTGCAGCATGTGGTGCTGCGCTGTGCTGCAAAAGGATGCTAGTTTTAAAACTATTTGCAACCTTTTGATTCTGATGGCACAGTTAAGACGGTTCTTATTCAAGGTACGTTCAATTTCTAAGGTCACCGATTTTTGTTTCATGACTGGGAGCAGATAGACATATGCGACTTGGTTTACAATACGTGTGAAGTTTTTGTGAATGCGTGCCACAGATGGCTGCTCTGTACTGTATACAGATCCTCTAGCGGTGACGGCGAAAGTGAGGAGTGTTGGTGACGCTTCAGATGGTGACGTTTTCGTTACAAGAACAATGAGTAATCATTCGTTTTCTCCACTTGCGTGGTGCGACACCCATTGAAATTCATCGCCAGTTGACTGAGACATGTGGTGATGGTGTCATGAATGTGAAAATTGTGGGTTCGTGGGTCAGACAGTTCAAAGAAGGCCGAACGTCATGTGATAACGAACCAAAACAGGCTCGACCACGCACCAGCCGCTCTGCACTCCGACCAGGCTGCTCGTCTGCTTTTTCATCAGGACAATGCACCAACCCATCGGGCATACGCGACACAGCAGTTTCTTCTTGAAAACAACTTTGAAGTGGTTTCTCATGCTCCCTACTCACCAGACCTGGCTCCTAGTGATTTTTGGTTTTTCCGAACGACGAAAGACACTCTTCGTGGTCGCACATTCACTAGTCGTACCGCAATTGCATCAGTGATTTTCCAGTGGTCAGAACAGACTCCTAAAGAAGCGTTCGCAGCAGCCATGGAATCATGGCGTCGACGCGACGTTGTGAAAAATTTGTACGGCTACAGGGAGATTACGTTGAAGAGTGACAGAATTTCTTGTGTGATTAATTTGTGATAAAATATGAGATCTTAGAACTTGAACGCACCTCGTATATGACAATAATAAGAACAACGTCATTGAGCATATAGTGATTACACTATATGCCCAATAAGGTTGGTGCCCTCTCTGAGTCGTTAAGAGAGAGTAACCCGTACATCCCAAAAAAAAAAAGCCAAGATTACCATCCCCTCGTGCCAAAATATTTGTAAACAAATTTATTAAGTTTTTATTAAGAAATGTGAAGCCATTATCTTTGCTTGCTCTTTTAGCTTTGGACGATGGTAATTCACTTAGAACTTATCCTCAGCCACAGTCATTGCAATAAATACATATTCTGCTTCAACGTCACCAATCTTAAACGTCAGTGTCTTGTGTTAACTCCGGAATTTATGGCTTTAAAACCCTGCTGGCATTTTATGTAACATGATAATGCAATGTATAATGTGATATATTATACGACTCATGTTCAAAACTTCTTTCCTTTTATTAAGGAAAAATCAACAACGAATGTCTTTCACCAAGACCTTAACTTCCTCGATCTATTTAGGCGTCACATGACTTACTTGACCAGAAAGAGAAGAATCAAACAGCTACGGTAATCTCAGTTTTTTTGAACTTGCGATTTTGAAACTTCTGTCGCTGGGTCATCAATTTTTCAAATTGTTAGCATATGTCACTAACAAGGCCTTCTATATCGCAAAAATATATCTGCCAATTTACAATAAAAGTTTCTTTTGACGCATTTTGTGGTACTTTTAAGATATTCATTTGACTTTGCTTCATATGCGTACTACTACTATATATCACTAACCGTGATAATTAAAGACTCGGTTAATGTTGGGCTTTACAACTAGCGTCAATCGATTGATGTGCGAGTGAAGTATAAATACGATACTTGTGATAACCGTCAAGCCAACTTATCATCTTCCGTTCATTCCCTGCCGGTGCGAGACTACTTTCCATGCAGACTATGTAATTGCTCATTTTTCTCCATTTTTTGCCTTTGACCATTACAAAATTACACGATATTATACTTGCAACCTTTTTCAGTTTAATAATGTTTCAAACCAAAGACTGAATACCTCAACAAAACCCAATATTTATTTTATATTTACTTATTAAAAACCCGAACGGATATCCTTCTCAAAATGTTATTAGTGCGATTAATATAGCGCGAACAACATACATGATGTTCTTCTATCAGACGATATCAACTGATATAATCCCAAGAAAAAACGTCACAGTTATAGTGGACTTATAGAACGGAGTCAACAAAATTTGACCTAATAATTAACAGCGTATTACGGTACCAGAATTCCAATTGAATAATTCAGTCGGATCTAATAAAGCAAATCATCGATAATTATGCAGAATACCGGTCCGTTTCGTTCACTGAGCTGGCTGTGGGAATTTGATGTATGGTGATGCGCAATACGAATGTACGGTGTGTTCGCAAGAATATGGAACACATTATTTTGCCTTGGGACTTCTTGAAAATAAAATATTCTGAGGTAACGTCTTCTGGCGTATCCTCTTGTACTTGACAGAATAACGTATTCTATGAAAACAATTTCTTTGTTAAACAAATTGACGGTAACTAAGATAATTACTGTATCTGCCATTAGTAAAGAAGATACAGTAATTAACAGCCTTAACAAAATTGTTGAAGAACATTGACCTACTCCTGAGCTTATTACTGGAATTACGCTAGGATGCTAGATTGGTCATAACCTGTATCCCTGTGGTCAAGAAAATTATTGTTAGTTTCTACTCTGCCCAGGTCTCAGATGTGTTTAATTTCCATTGCGAGATTTTCGTATTCCCTAATCTCGGCTTCCGTTTTTCTGATGTGTGGGTTAATAGGTAACTCGTATCTATAGCGTGCCCCAGTTAGAACTACAGGATTTGAATTGCGCGCCATTTGTGTTCTGCCAAATATAGGGCGTCAATACTTAATGAATGTCATTTACAAACGTCATCTAATATCAAATTCCTCTCTCTATTGAGAGAGGAACTTGAAATAGCACTAAGGGGGCTAAAGAACAATAAAGCGCCGGGTGTAGATAAAATACAAGCGGAAATTTTGAAATGTGCGGGACAGAAAGTAGTAAATAGGATGTTTGAACTGGTAAAATACATATATGAAACGGGCGAGATGCCGGAGGATTATAAGAGGTTATAATTATTATAAGATTATATAACATTATCGTTACTATACCGAAAAAGAGAGGAGCCGACAAATGCGAGAACTTTAGAACGATTAGCCTAACTTCCCACGCGTCAAGAATCTTAACCAGAATAGTGCAGAAGAGGATGGAAAATAGAGCGGAGGAAATACTAGGAGAAGACCAATTCGGGTTTAGGCGAAATAGGGGAACTCGCGAAGCTATTCTGGCGCTAAGAGTAATGTTAGAGAAAACAATAGAAAAAGGAAAGAACGCTTATATAGGATTTGTAGATTTAGAAAAAGCTTTTGATAACGTAAGATGGGAAAAAATGTTCGAGATACTAAAGAGCGCAGGAATGAATTATAGAGATAGGAGAGTAGTACACAATCTATACAAAGAGCAAACTGCTGTTATAGAAGTAGAAGGGGAAAAAAGGGAAGTAGGTATTAGGAAAGGAGTAAGACAAGGATGTACGCTATCACCACTAATTTTTAATCTGTACATTGAAGAGGCGATTAATGTGGTAAAAGATAGAGTGGATTTCGGGATTAAAGTACAGGGACAGAAACTAAAAATGCTGAGATTCGTGGATGATATAGCAGTATTAGCATCTAGTAAAGAGGAATGGAATCAGCGTTGAACGAAATGGAGGCAGTATTGACAGAGGAATACGGAATGAGGGTGAATAAAAACAAAACTAAAGTGTTAGTGTGCAGAGGGCGCGAGAGCAGAGCAAAAACGAAAGTACAAATTAATAATGAAAGATTGGAGGAAGCTAAAGAGTTCACTTATTTAGGAAGTAAAATAAATTGGGATGGAAGAAGCGATAAAGATATAAATCAAAGAATAGCGCAGGGTCGAGTAGTTTTTAACAAAAAGAAAGCACTTTTATGCTCGGGGGTAATAAACTTAGAAACGAGGAAGAGATTTTTGAAAACGTATGTATTGAGTACGGCAGTATACGGTTGCGAAACCTGGACGGTAGGGGAAGCAAGTAGGAAGAAATTAGAAGCTTTTGAGATGTGGTGTTACCGAAGAATGATGAAAATACCGTGGACTGATGGGTTAGAAACGAAGAAGTATTAGAGAAAGTCAGCGAGAAAAGAAGTATGTGGAAAACATAAAGAAGAGAAGAGATAGAATGGTAGGCCACTTCCTGAGGCATGGGGGAATAGTCCGCGATATTTTGGAGGCAGGAATAGGAGTGAAGAAAGGCAGAGGTAGGCCTAAATTAGACTACTGCTCGCAAATAGTAAGGGATGTAGGTTGTAGCACAAGTAGCGAAATGCGTAGGTTAGCACAAGATAGGAGAAGCTGGAGGTTAGCGTCCAACCAGTCTTAGGACTGATGACCTCATGATGATGATGATCTACAAACCATACGACGTCAACATATAGCGATTAACAGTCCAACAGCGAATAGTTTGTTTACAACTGTTTTATGAAAGTGAGCGATCATTTACAGTTGCATTAAGAGAAATTCGTACAAAATTAGGACAAAATGAAACGCCTACAGAGTTAACGGTTCGTAACTCAATCAATAAATTTGAATAGACTGGTTCTGTTATTGATAGGCAACACCAATACGTCTTCGTCGTGGTCGGTTAGATGGAAATATTGCTACAGTGAGAGAACGTGTACTGGAGCATTCAAACACGTCAATTCTACGTCATACACAACAATTGAATGTGTCAAGAGCCATCACGTATCGGATTTTGAAGAAATGTCTGCATCTGTCAGCATACAAAATTCAGTTTTAACAGATAAAACTTACAGACCATTTACAACGTCGTACATTTGTTAATTGGATGCTAGAAAATTATGCTGATTTTTGCAACAAAATTTTGTTCAGCGATGAAGCACATTTTCATCTTGACAGATACGTCAGCATGTGAAATGGTAGAATTTGGGGTACCTACTGAAAATCCATACGGTGGTCACGAAAAATATATGCACAACAGTGATGCACGATTTGGTGCGAATTTCGGAAAGGTGGAATCATTGGACCATACATTCTTTGAAAATGAAGCTGATAATGCTTATCACAGTAAATGAGGCACGCTGTTGTATGATTTGTAGATGACGGTCGTTAAATATTGACGTCCTATCTTTGACATAACACCAATGGCGTGCAATTAAAATCCTATAGTTTCAACTGAGGCACCTGATATATGTGTTTTTTGACGATGATGTCTGACCTTTTGTAATCCACTAGTCTATCAGTGATTACTGGCCTATTCCAATATAACAGGTGTCTGTCTTTCTCGAGGACTGACTGCGACTGATATTTAGGACAGTGGAGGATTAGATAATAGGTTGCATTTTTGCATTATTTTCACGTGTACTGTCTTCACTAACTTATTATGTCTTTCTAGATATGTTTCCTAGTTTGTTGCATTTGCGGCACTTGCCTCCACCCCATTCTTTAATATTTATTTCTCGTAATCGCGAGAGGATATGACGCCGGCATGGATAGCTAGTCTCCTGCCTCTAACCACATTAGCGAGCTTGGCTTGTCGATACCCTCTCCATCTAATAGGGTGGGATATCGATCGTGGATTACATTCTCGTGTCATGTGGTATCTTATTATTATTATCGGATTGTCTTCTGTGCAATGTCACTTTTCTTGTGAGTGAGATTGATTAGATAGTTATATTTATGATCGACATTTGGGACACTGTGTAATTAAATATATTTTTTTAAATACATAATATTTAATATTTTTTTTTTTTTGAACTACGTAGCAAACTTAATTTACAGCAATTTAAATAAAAGTAAACCTCTCATAACTGCCTTCTTGGATCTGTCTAAAGCTTTTGATAGGGTGAACCACAAAATTTTGCTAAAAAAATTAGAAAAATATGGTGTGAGAGGAACTGCTCTAGAATTATTAACTAGCTATCTCGTCGGAAGAAAACAAAAAGTTAAAATTATGAATAATATGAGTGATGACAAGAACGTGATAACTGGAGTTCCTTAAGGAACGATACTAGGACCGTTACTATTTATAATATACGTGAATGACCTACTGAGAAATATGCCAAATGATACAATCCTATCCTATGCTTATGACACCATCGTCATATCGAGTGACGATACGTGGGCGAAGGCTGAGGAAAGGATGAATGAATATTTCAAAACTATTGCGAATTGGCTAGCTGTAAATAAACTATCTCTAAACGTAGATAAGACAGTTGTTATGACTTATGGAAATTACTGTGATAGTGTGCCAAAAACAATTGATATAAGGTTAGATAATAAATTGTTAAATAGAGTTGAATCTCATAAGTATCTAGGATTAATTTTTGATTATAATATGAAATGGGATCAACACATTGAATATATAACCAAAAAACCAAATATTTGATTTTTATATTTGCTAAAATTAAGAATATCATGGACACTAAAACACTACTTACTGTTTACTATGCATTTTTAAATAGCATAATTAATTATGGAATAATTACATGGGGTGGAGTTTATGGTACCTGCATTAAACTAATACAAGGAGTACAAAATAAAATAATGAAAATCATTAGCCAAAACAATTTCATAAATGAAAAATACCCACTCAATGTAAGGCAATTATTCCATTTTCAATCTATATTATATCACCATAAAAATTTAAGAGAAAAATATATTAATTCGACAAGCACAACAAGAAATAAAAACATACAAATACCGAAAATATCGAAAACGATAGCTACAAAAAATAGTTATTATGTAGCGTTAAAGATTTTTAACAATCTACCCAAAGATTTAGAAGAGTTATGTGGTAGTAAGCAGAAAATAAAAACAAAACTCAAAGATTATATCAAAGAGAACGCATTAGCCTAATAAGAAAAAGAAAAAATTATATAATTGTTGAATAAAAAAAATTATTTGTCATTTTATTATGTAATATTTGTAAATATAGCCATTTAAGAGTGCAAACAAGCACTGATTTGTTTTTAGTTTTAAGTTAGTTTTAAGTTTCTATGTATATTTTCTTTTTTCATGTACCATTTCCTATGTACAGGTAATTTTATTTACCTCTATAGGATGCCTGCTCAAAGGCATTGTAAAATGGTTATAATAAATAAATAAGTAAATAAATGTTTGCTCAACATTGAACAATCTTCAATACCTTCACCGACATTTGCAAAGGTAATCTTCAGGGGCCATAAATGCACATATTAAAGAACGAGTATTTCTACCGGCATTCTTGCAAAACAGTTATTTATGACTAACAGATCCAAAGTAAACCAATCGACATTTCACCGCTAATCGGTGGCACAGCGGTACACAACTTCGTTTATATAAATAAACGTTTTAATTAAAATCCAATACCGATTGCAGCTGAAAGACTTCCTGTTTCGCTTAATTAAATTCGTGGACTAATCCAATTTTTATTCTCGATGTCTGTCGATGGCTGTAGTGCCGACGGTTGGTTGTTACATAACTGTTTGATATTTCACCTTTGTTGATATTGAACCTGTAGTGACGCATTAAATTGGCGCATTAGCAAGGATAATGAGTGTGTCTCGATAGCTCAGCGGCCAGAGCAACCAACCGGAAATTGGGAGAGCCGGGTTCGATTCCCGGTCAAGGCAAAATGCACTTTTATCCTTGCTATCGCCAAAGTGGTGACCCTGACGTGATGTGATTCTTTCCAGTGCATCGAACCTCCCTTACATCTCAAATTCGCGGATTCGATTCCCGTCCTATCCATCGCCCTATAGTCTGCGTGTTACCGAATAACGGTTCGTAAGAATGGCGAACGCGATCACATTCCGTTAATTGTATCGAGACAAACCATGTCTCTAGGGGGGGAGTACTGTAGCGACGCGTTGAGCTGGCGCATTAGCAAGGATAATGAGTGTGCCTCGATAGCTCAGCGGTCAGAGCAACCAACCGGAAATTGGGAGAGCCGGGTTCGATTCCCGGTCAAGGCATAAGCACTCTTTATCCTTGCTATCGCCAAAAACCTAAAGTTTGGAATTCATAAAATTCATTAAATTAAAATGAACTTTTTTTGGAGGATCTCCTCGAATATCTCGATTTTTATTTTCAAACTAAGACCTATAGGGGTTGTGTTCAATTCCACCATCAATCCAACTTCAAATCTGAGTCAACAACCATCAAGTCCAATTTCAAATGTGAGAAATTTGAAACTTTAATGTTGGGGTTGTTTGTGCTAGGGTGTTGATGAGGAGTTGAAAATGAAAATTCACGCGCCTGAGGAGTTTCTCCACAAACGTTCATGTTACTTTGATGAATTTTATTACGTCCATATTAATTTGATGAGAATATGATTGGTAGACAACTAATGACTTTGGAAGATAAATAAATATATACCGCAAACTGTGAAACTTGGTGCTGATCTCAGAAATCAAAAAATGTAAAAATAACTTATTCGCGTCAGCTGTCCCTGTACAGGAGTAAAAGATAAAAGATTTCCAGAACAATCACTAATATTTTGGGGCTATCCTACTCTTCTATTTTTATTTTTCGTAATTCTTCTTAAGTATTTGGCTTGGAGGCAAGCACTTTGTTTTTTGAATTTTCGCATAGAAAAAATCTCAGGGATAACGATCAGATGGTCTTTGAGGCCACTCAATTGCATCTTGCTAATCCAATGCCCGATTAAACTTAATAATTCTTTCACGTGTTCCAAACTAAACAGCATAAGTAAAGGTAAGATAATAATATTTAAGGAAGTTATTAGGCATATATTTACATATAATACGAAAAATTATTATCAAAAAATAGTCAAAAATGGCGACACTGGAGCCATTCTCGCGAGACATGTCGAATTTAAGGTACTCTGCGGCACGCAGTGTAACGCGAAAATTTGAATCTGGAAAAAAATCACTTAAACTACATGTTTATAGCTAGTGGATATTCGTAGGGGTTTTTGAAAATATTCATTTTTGTGCTATTAGCGAGTATCTAAATAAAAAACGTTAATTTTTTGACAAAAAAGGGCAATCATTTGTTAATAAGTAATGTTTAAATTAACATGTCGAAAATTCCGTATGTATTTCACTTCAAAATGTTATTTATTTTTAATTTATATGTTTAAGATATTGTTAAAAATTCGCCTGAAACTAATGAAAGCTGTTGGGAGTTATGCTGAAGTTATTTTTGAAAAATCATGTTTCAAGAAAAACGTATTTAAAGTTTTGAAATGTGTTAACATGAAAAAAATTAAAAATCTGGTGTTTAAAAATTTCTACCATTATCTGCTGCCCCAGAACCATAAAGCTGCCTGCCGTGTTAGCGAACAGCTGCCCGCTGGACCAAACTACAACAGGTTCGAAATAGCAACAAATTAATACCAAAACACCTTTTTGAACGAAACGAGCATTTTAATTTTCACAACACAACTTATAATAATTAACAACTTACTTGAATGGCAGCAAGTACACTGCTACCAACTACTAGAACTAAAATAATAGAAAACTACAAAATGTTTCCGACACTGCCCTTCTATATTTAAATGTTCTTCCTCGTTCACTTTCCTCGAACATTTTATGCTAGAGCGTGCGTCTTTCGCTGCATCTGTCAGAGACATCTTGGCGTGCTTGGTCCGCTTACCATAAGCTTCTAGACGAAAATTGTATGATTGAACGCCAATATCCATCTCCAAACCTTTCACAATTCGAAGAGTATTAGTCAGACCATCATTAAAAGTGCACACAGCAATATCAGTCGCTATATTCAAGACTTTTTTGCCACTTGAATAAGATTTTGAAGCCAATGTCCAAACAGTAGAACTGAAACTTTTATTGCTATTTTGCGCGTAGCCTCCCAAGCAACGGTTAAGCAATTCGTCTCGGCTCAGGTCGTCATATAATCGGTTTGATGACTTTTTTAAAAATTTCCTTAAGAAGTGTTGGCTTATGATGGAAGGTGTCCAAGGAATCCGCTACTTGCGCCTTCTTCTAGTCACAACAAGACTCTGAGCACTTCTCGTGCTGCGGATTTTCGTCGGTTGATAACTTATGAAATAATGTCGCCCAGATTTCATATTTCACATTTTCCGAGGAGTTCGATTCCGACGTATTGCCAATCCATAATAAATTGTTAATTGATCAATTAATTTGGCAGTTAATTTAACTTTTATTTCGAGGCCATGTAAGTTTTTTTTTAAGATTTCTCAATCGAGAGCCCCATTTTTTTTTGTACGTGATCAATACACTGTTTCTTTTGTACTCTAAAATTTTCGTACCGATTTTTTTCGCCGAAGTAGTCCGACGCGCTTAGCTTAAGAAAGAGCGCGAAATTTCAAGAAAAAAAAGTCATGTCTTGTATTTTAAAAAGTTATCGAATTTTTTAAACTAATACAGAAAATCGATTTTTTTTTAATTTACAGTAGTATTACCTCTTAAGTCAGTCCATAAGCAAAGGATATTTCACAACTGATTGAATTTATTTTCAGGGATAAGCGACGAATATTTGTGATTATTAATACAACGGTCAAGTAATTTATAAGTAGCATGAAAAGTAGTGGTCGGTAGTGGGTGGTAGTGATAAAAATTAAGGTAGTAATGAAGAGAATGCATATTGATATTACTGGAAATTTATAAATTGTTGAAATGTTCTTTCAAGCGAGGGTTATTTATGTCTAGGGTTCAAGTAATCTTTTTACTTTTCCGCACTCAACTATATCAGAACGGAAAAGTAATGTAATCGTGTAAAGAAGAGTGGAAACAAATTTTTTCTAGCGTTTCTTTTTCGTTTTTTCGGCCTACAAACAAAAAATAAATGGTTTTTAAAAAATTTTGTCTGTGTGTGTGTCGTCGCATTAAAACTTCTTGTTAGCACGATAACTCAACTAAATCGTGTCGGATCGATCGGGTTTCGACTGATTCTGATTAGGGGCGTCTACTAGACGACATCTATTAATTTTGAGGTGGATAGGACACACCCGACCCTGTCCATGGGTCATGAGAGAGCACGATGGTGGACTATTTGAAAAAAGTGAAACTGTCGCATAAAACACATATTCTGCATTTATGTGTTGGTTTATTTTTTCTCGGCCACTCAATTTCGAGATAGAGATGTTCTACGTGCGAAAAAGTCCGTTTTAATGTTTTAAAACTGTTTATTTTTTCCTCTAAATTAAAGAATTTATTCCATTCTGTCATTCTAAAAATTGAATATTTCGGTCTGGATCACGATGTGAAATTGAAGGTGAAAAGTAGTTGTCTTTTATTTAGTATCGGGCTATAAGGATCCCCTACCTAACGAGGCCCTGGATTATCTCTGAATAAACCTACCCTCGCCACGAGGGCTTATTCTGCTGCTATATTCCAAAATAATCCGCACGTTGTTTTCTTTAAATTTATGGTTTACACAGTGTACTCAACACTATTCAATATTCAATAAATCAAACTCCTTCGTCTTACTGCGCAATTTTGACAAGGAATACTATACTGAGTGGAATTATACACTACTGGAAAAAATTAAGGGAACAAAAAAATTTCCTAAATTCTTTAGTGCTTTTTGAAACGCTGTATCTCAGTTTGGTCCACTGAATTTTTCTTAGTTAAACCAATGCATTAGTTAGTTAGCTTGTTTATTCAGCTTTAATTTAATTTTTTTATTCTTTCTACGTCGATTTTTCGCTGAGATATCTGACTATAAATGAAAAAGGATCCTATTGTCTTTGGACATCGCTCAAAGAATTTAGAAACAATTAACGTGTTCCTTTGATCATTTGGAACAGAAAAACGGTTCGATGGATCAATTTGTAAATTTCCAGTTGTTGTCAGTACATTGAGCTGTAAAAATTACGTTCAACATTAGTCGTTTTATCAAAATTTGTAAATAAGCCGTGGACGTCTAAAAACCGTAAAACGTCATTTTTTCAGTTTTTTCAAAGGACGAAAAATATTTTTACTCTAAAAATCATGGTAAGTTGTTTTACGGTGTTAATCTAAGTTTTTGAAACCACCTTTTGATTTACTGTACGATTATTAGATGCTGAGATATCGATGATCAAGGACAAAAGGGTCCTTTTTCATTTAAAGTCAAATATCTCAGCGAAAAATCGACGCAGAGAGAATAAAACAAAAATCAAATTAATGCTGAATAAGCAAGCTAACTATCAAATGCATTTAACTAAGAAAAAATTTACCGTCAGTGGACCAAAAATAAAAAAAAAAATTGGAAAATTTTTGTCTCGCGCTATTTATTATGTTTGTGCGATATCTGTAGCATACATTTTTATCTCAGATCTTAAAACTAGAAACTTAAAGCTTCACATTTTTTTTTTTTATCTCCATACGACCATTTTTCACTGAGATACAGAGTTTCAAAAATCACTAAAGAAAATTAGGAAACTTTTTTGTTCCCTTAATTTTTTCCAGTAGCATACTTATGTAAAATTCTCTATCTACAAACTTTCGTTTATTACTCCTGAATCAGCCTATGTGGTATGGTATCTGATCATCAATCATCATTGTAATTACTGTATATAACTCCAAATTATTGCCTATTCTGCCAATTACATTAGGTACATTTGATAGTATTGATCCTCGGCCAGAGAAATAATATTCGTGATTTATGAATCTGTCTACTCGTTGTTTTATTGCCGTACTTAGTATCCTTATGATTATACTCGTAGACAACGATTACGATTCATTACGTAAATTGTTCCTAAAGCCTACTTCTAATTTATATTTCTCAGAAAAAAAAAACGAAAATAGTCGGGAAAAGAATAAGGATTAGAGATTCACCAAGTCAAGTAACTTGATGTTTTTATAAATTACTTGACTTGAAAACTAAGATCAAAAATCCCCTACTTGACTTGACTTGATTTTTCGTCGTTACTGCTTGACTTGATATCAAATCATTTCAAGCTACTTGATATTACTTGATAACCAAATAACCACTCAATTATGTACGAGAACGCGCGAATTACGACTGCAAGATCTTGCTTGCTGTAGCAATAAAAGCTGTAAAAAAATGTACAGTCTAGCAAAAAAATTGAAAAATTCTGAACATTTACGTAAAGATTTTGAAAAATTTTGTAATATTGTGAACTTGAAAAATAACTATGCCAAAGCTTGATGTCATAACAAGATGGAATTCAACTTTCGAAATGGACCTTAACTATGAGAAGGGGTTTGAATATACTTCGTGATAATATAGACAACTTAAAGACCCTGAAGCCTACAGATACGGAATGGTCGGTAATGGAGAAAGTTTGTAAATACTTTGTGAATATTTTTAAGACTATTTCCATATCATTAGAAGGTGAAGCCTACTGTACACTGTACTGTGGTGATAATTGGTATAAATATGTTTCTGGATAAACTTGAAAAATGGGCTATAGAACGAAATACTACACAATACTCAGTATTATGTAGTATTTCGACATCCGACAATAACCCAGGTAGAGATGAATGTGATGAGAAAATAATATATAGCATTCAAGCGGCAAGGGACAAAATCATTAAACATTATGAGAGAAGTAACTGGATATACTGTGTTGTTTTAATCTTAGACCCCCGATATAAGGTGAAAACATTCTCCAATACAAATTGGGGAAAGGAGTTGCAGATGGATGCAGTCAAGCATTTTGAAGAAATTTTCAAAACAAAGTATTTTAGGTCCAATTCACTGCTCATATCATCTTCATCTTCAAAACCAGATGAAAATAGTGATTGCCGTGAATTTGACAGCGATCTACCAAGTTTATTTAAGAAATCTCCTGTCAACCCAAAACATGAAATGGCTTGGCACTATGAAATAGACAAATATATGTCTGATTTACGAGCTGACAGTTGTGAAGATATTTTAGAATGGTGAAAAAGACACGAAAACGTTTTTCCAAACTTGGCCATAATGGCCAAAGATTTTTTATCAACACCTGCATCTTCAGCTCCTGTTGAAAGGCAGTTTTCCGGGTCTGCTCTAACTATTACAAAAACTCGTAACCGATTAGGCAATAACTCTATTAGAAGCCTCATGTGCCTTAGATTGTGGATGGCAAACGATGATATTAAAGACTTCTTTTAAATTTTGCTATTACTACTATGTTACTGAAGGAAAAGAGGGCATACATTGGAAAATCATTTTTATCGTTATCAGTTTTATTATTTTGTTAAATATTTTAGAATAATACATTATGTTATTAATATGCCCAATAAATAGTTTATTATTAGTATTTTTACATTTATATTTATATATTTATTATATAGAGTATAATTGAAGATTTAGTTTTGGAAATAAAAGGCTTTATTGCAGGGTTTCCTTTATTCTTATTTCTTGATAATATTAAATGATTAATGAAATATCAAGTAGTCTTGAAAAAATCAAGTAGTCCCCAAGAACTACTTGATTTTTCAAGTACTTGAAGTATAACTACTTGACTTGAACTTGACTTGATGTCAAGTCAAGTAGCTTGAAAGTCAATTCAAGCCGTGCATTCCTAACAAGGATACCTATAACACGACGATTAGGCTATTCCTGAGAGGAATAATGTCCATGGAAGCATGCTGTTTCAACGCCCTTTTATAGTAACAACGACTATATCGTTTCACTATTTTGACTACTTTATAGTGAACTCGCCACTTTAAGGTGAAATATAGTAGCTTTGTTTTTACTTACTTAACTGAGAACTATTCGGAGTTTAGAGTAGTAATTGGCTAAACGCATCTGATTACTAAACGACAAAGTATCATCTACAGGAAGCCATACTGCTTCACATTTCTAACGCAAATTACTTGATCCAACGTACGCTTTCACGGGAAAGTATGCTTTCGACGAAGTAACTTGCATTAGAAATGTGAAGCAATATGGCTTCCCATCGGTGACAGTTTGTAGTTTAGCAGGCAGATGGCTTTTTGTTAATTTATAAACAGCTTGGTACAAGACACATCTAATATTCTCAGAGTGCCAGCCATAGTCTTCTATACTTACACTTATGATTTCTAATGAGAATGAAATCGTGATATGTAGTTCCGGGATCACATACTTTATAACTTTCGCTTCGTCAAAATAAATCATCAAATTCACTAATAAATTTTTTCACTAAGTGAACATATACTCGTAAACATTATCTGGGCTTTCGCACGTGCGACATATTATTAAATCAAAACGTTTCAACTAACATGGAGATCGTACGTACACCTCGTACGTACACATTAAAACTGTTTAGAAGTTAAAAGGCAGTTCTCAATGAACTGCCATACATCGTTTACAATCTAATAGAAATTTTATAACGAAATTTTATACTCGTAATGAAATTTTATAAATATTATTTCAGAATGGCTAATATTTGTGGATTTGATAAACGAAACGTTCGTTGCAGTAAAAATATTCATGGCCCCACATGAAACGCCAGTGGTATGCAGCCCTGGCTCACAGCCTTATTTATAGCAAAACAACGTATACACATTTTATAACTTTACTTATTTTGTTGCAATTATTCCAACTTTAAAATATCCACTGCATATGACTTTAAATCCCCCTGCGACGCGTAGATTACGCCCATTCGTGTAAACTGAGAAACCACGATGATCTTCGCCTTTCTATATAATTAAATGACTTGCAGTATTTTCTGAACGCCCCTCGTTGTTTCAGGTGACTGCTAATGTGGTGAGTTTCGTATGCGTTAACATTGTCGGAATATTTATGCACAACTTGATGGAGCACGCGCAGCGGAAGGCCTTCCTAGACACCAGAAACTGTATCGCCGCCAGGCTGGAGATGGAGGACGAGAACGAGAAACTGGTAAGATCAATCAGTATATTTTTTAAAAAAATTCTGGTAGTAGTTTGGCATTAATATTGGACATATTTGAAGATAACACGACTAGATAAAATGCTTATCATATTTAAGATCTATTGTGTCCAGCAATTGTTCCCAGTAGAATATTAGCTATAGTGAGCTTAAAAGCTAGTTGAGAATAAAGCATAATTCATACAAATGTTGACTAGAAACAATCAGATTCAAACAGTTCAATCAAAATCATTGAAGACAGTGCCGGACAGCTCCAGATAGTACACTAGGGTGACAAAAGTAAATAGACATGTTTATTTTGAAACGATATTATAGCAATTATTGACAGTGCTTCACAAGTGTTATGACCTTTTTTATTAATATTTGTTGAACTCCCTTAGAATACAAAGTTCGCACCCTATCTCTCATGGTATCAGTTAGAGCGTTAATTTGTTTTTGGGGCAGATTGTTTCCTTCTTCAACCACATTAGCTGTTAACTCTTCTTTATACACCTCCACCTGTTTGGTAGGTCGCTTATGTACTCATTTTCATTTGAAGAATGTGCCAGACGTTCTCGAGGGATTCATGTCTCTGGTGATTGACCTGGCCAGGGCAGAAGTGCAAGCTGTTTTTCAATTTTCCATTTTGTCGTTTTTGCAGCTGAGTAATATGGTACCCCTTTATTTTACATTTCATATTATAGGAAATATTATGATAGATGAAGGCCTACATATCCATATCCATCCACTATCACTAAACTGGCAGCATCTGGATTCATCTGAAAAAATAACATGGCGCCAAAAACACTAGTGACGATTTCTTATGCCCCTCCATTATCCAGTCATATCGTCTTTTTTATTTTTGTTAGTAATGGTTATTTTATCTACTCTTATATAATCCGTAGCTATGTAAGTACCGCTGGATGGTTCTCTTTAGAGATGCATCAAGTCAAGTAACTTGATGTTTTTATAAATTACTTGACTTGACTTGAAAACCAAGTTTTTCAAAAATTCACTACTTGACTTGACTTGATTTTTCATCGTTACTACTTGACTTGATATCAAGTAATTTCAAGCTACTTGATATTACTTGATAACCAAATAACCATTCAATTATGTTCGAGAATTCGCGCGATTTCCACATCATTAGAAAGTGGAGCCTACTGTACACTTCCGATGGTGATAATTGGTATAAGTATGCTTCTGGATAAACTTGAAAAATTTGTTATAGAACTCGACAATAACCCAGATAGAGATGAAACTCATGAGAAAATAATATGTAGTGTTCAAGTGGCAAGAGACAAAATCATTAAACATTACGAGAGAAGTAACTGGATATACTCGTACTGTGTTGTTTTAATCTTAGCCCCCGACATAAGATAGAACATTATCCAATACAAATTTGGGAAACGACTTGCAGGTGGATGCAGTCAAGCATTTTGAAGAAATTTTCAAAACAAAGTATTTTAGGTCCAACTCATTGCTTATATCATCTTCATCTTCAAAACCAGATGAAAATAGTGATTGCGGTGAATTTGACATCCCTCTACTAAATATATAGAAATCTCCTGTCAACCCAAAAGATTAAATGGCTTGGCGCTATGAAATAGACAAATATATGTCTGATTCACTAGCTGACAGTTGTGAAGATATTTTAGAATAGTGGAAAAGACACGAAAACGTTTTCCCAGACTTGGCCATAATGGCCAAAGATTTTTTATCAACACCTGCATGTTCAGCTCCTGTTGAAAGGCGGTTTTCCAGGGCTGCTCTAACTATTACAAAAACCCGTAACCGATTAGGCGATAACTCTATTAGAAGCCTCATGTACCTTAGATCATGGATGGTAAACGATGATATTAAAGACTTTTAAATTTTGCTATTACTACTATGTTACTGAAGAAAAAGAGGGCATATATTGGAAAATCATTTTATCGTTATCAGTTTTATTATTTTGTTTAATATTTTAGAATAATTTGTTATGTTATAAATATGCCCAATAAATAGTTTATTATTAATATTTTTTACATTTATATTTATATATTTATTATATAGATTATAGTTTAAGATTTAGTTTTGGAAATAAAAGGCTTTATTGCAAGGTTTCCTTTATTATTATTTCTTGATAATATTAAATGATTAATGAAAAATGAAGTAGTCTTGAAAAAATCAAGTAATCCTCAAGAACTACTTGATTTTTCAAGTACTTGAAATATAACTACTTGTCTTGAACTTGACTTGATTTCAAGTCAAGTCAAGTAGCTTGAAAGTCAAGTCAAGCCGTGCATCCCTAGTTCTCTTCGACAGATTCTCCGATAACGCAAATTCATTTAGAGCTGTAGGATTATTAATGTCCTCTGTAATCCTTCTATTTATCTTCTATTGGGTGGGCCTGGTCTCAATATCCTTGCTGTTATTGTTTTTTTTTTCAGTTTTTATGTGGTGTTATATTTAGTGTAGATGAAGGCATATTTAAAAAATAACCAATTTCACGTTGTGAAGTTCCACAAACAATTGTGGGCCTCTTAGAGTGCCCCACAATTCGTCCTCGCGTCCTGCGAAACTTGGCATAGTGATTGACATGGATTGAGTGGATTGAGTACTATTTCCGGTATCTACAAACATCGTAGTAAACATACCACAATACCACTCACCCTTTCAGGTGCAATTGACCACAACCGTATTTAGACAGAGGTGTCTATTTATTTTTGTCACCCTAGTGTATAATTGAATTACGGCTCCTATATATTATAGAATGGCCAAAATTTCGTATAGTCGCAATATTGCTAATGAAATGTCAAATTAAAACGGAATTTGAAAGTTATCTAACCAATATTGAGCAGAAATTGAAAACTGATCCTAAGTATTTCTGAAACAACGTTCAGTTAAGAAAGGTTGTACTAAGAAACCAGGCAACTTCATTAATAATAACTTAATACGTGATACACTATAATTAAGAATAGATGGTTTTTTATGATATGACCCTTATTATTTTTAGTATCAATGGATACTGCCAACATTTTTAATTGTTGCTAAATGTATAATCACTAGTATACATATGCGAGGGTGGGGTGAAAAGTTTCCGGCCTGAGCCAGAGATAGCGCCATCGGGTCTAATTTTTATTTCGTATTCTACAGTACTATCCCTGACTAGCTTGTATAACTTTCAGGTCGATTGCTCTATTAGTATATGTTTGACATCCCACTGAATAACACGTCTCGCTTGCTTACGTGAAAATGGAAACATTGGAGAAACATGCAGTCATCAGATATATCTATTTGGAAGTCTTAACTTCACTTCAAACCAAACAAGAAATGAATTCAACACTCAAGGACTCTTCTCCATCATATTGAACAGCCCAACAGTGGATTTCTGAATTTAGGACAGGTCACACGAGCACTGATAGTGAACTACGTTCAAGACGCCTCGTTGAGGTTACAACTGCCGAAATGATCGAGAACATTCATAAAATCGTGGTAGAGGACCGCATATTGAAAGTGAGTGAGATGGTTGAGACTACTGGGACGTGAACTGAACGTGTACGAAATATTTTACATCAACATTTGTGGATGGAGAGGCTCTGTGCTAGGCGGGTGCCGCGTTTGTTAACTATAGATCAAAGATTGCACTAAAGGACTTCGGCCGAGAATTTGGCACTGTACAAGCTAAATCCCAGCGAATTTTTGCGTCGATTTATAACTGTTAATGAAACTTGGGTCCACCATTACACTCCTGAAAGTAAACAACACTCAAAACAATGAACTGGAACAGGTAGGCCAACCCCAAAGAACCATCAATAGTGAATACTACGCAGAGTTATTAAAACGTTTGATTGACGAAATGGAGGAGAGATGACCTCATTTGGCGAAGAAAGGCATCTTGTTCCACCATGACAATACACCTGCTCATTCGTGAGTCATTGCAATGGCTAAAATCAACGAACTGAAGTTTGAATTGTTCCCCCATCCAGCGTATTAACCAGATCTAACCCCCAGCGACTACTATTTGTTTCCTAACCTCAACACATGGTTCGGAGGTAAAAGATTTGTGAGCAACGCAGAAGTCATCAATGTTGTAAATGCTTTTGTTGAAGGGCTCGACAAGTCCTTCTAAAACAATGGTATCACTGCATTATAGCATCGCTATAATAATAAAAAAAACCTGCTTCTTCATCAAGCCGGAAACTTTTCACCCCACCCTCTCGTATATACCATCAACATCCCAAAATGCTATTAGTCGTCAGTTTGCCCGCTGAAGATTCAGTCTACTCTTTTTGGTGATGGAAATCTCTTGTATATTAACTCTTCCTTTGTTGATGGGTGCAAGGAGTCCGTATCTTAATACCAGTTATATGTATATTCGAAAACCATGTCTTAATACCAGTTGTATATAACATAAGTTTACAAAAAGTATTTGTCCTGAGTTAAGAGGAATTAAATTAACAAATTAATCGCCCACAATCTGTCTCGTCCTGCGCAAGCAACCTTGAAGATTTACACTGAGGACGACGATTCATTCTAAAGCCTTGGGACAACATTTCCAAAGTGATGATATTCGATATCTCTACGTTATTTGCAACAACAGAAATCCTCAAACTTCGGGTGTGTAAAACATTATATTCCACCATTTTTAAGTTTGTTTCTTTCGTACTTGCTTCCACAGGCCTTTCGCGTTTTGAATGTATCCCTGTCTATTCGAAACTGGGGCAAGCTGTTATTCCAAGTTATCGTTTTCAGAGCTAACAATAAGTATATTCAGGCCTTCGTAATATTTGAAAAAAAAATCTTCCATCTTTGAAGGATTTTGACCTTAATGAATCCTTTCCATATATTCCTCTGCAGGAAAATTATCTTTTATTTTGAAGTCCCGAATTCAGCATCCGAATTTATTTCACTGACTCATCTCCGCGACATTCTCATTAAATTTTAACTCGTCTCGGTAGAATTCATACGCCCCGCTTTGCTAACTAACCTTTTTTTATTTAAATGTATCGCGAGGGGAATTTATTAGAGCGAGCTGGAAGTGCCGAATATGCTAATTCGGTTTATATGAAAATAAGAGAGTTACATAATAAGTGTGTTTTCATGTCTCGTTTATTCAATATTCAGAAGTAAGTTTTACTTTCCATAGATAGGTAAATGACTCGGATAGCGATATTATCGTAATCACATAGATATCCATCGTAGTGGGCGTATCTTTTATCACAATAGATTAGTCGGATATTGGAGTTCAAGGTCTTCCAAATAAAACCTTGAAATAAAAAAAATACCGGGGCTGTCTCGTGCAGTACGTGATAAAAATCTGTGGACGTATTCTATGTCTATACTTCCAAATGAACAGCCAGGCATGTTGACGTCGTATGGTTTGTAGATGACAGTCGTTAAATATTGACGCCCTCTCTTTGACAGAACACAAATGGCGCGCAATTCAAATCTGCAATATAGTTCCCACTGAGGCACCCTATAAAATTATTTCTTATTCATAAAATTTTTTATCATATCAATGAATAGGTATTTAATTTTTAACTTATTGTGACGATTCCTGTATATTTGACATTTTAAAGTAAGATAGCCATTTTGTATTAAATATGTTCCTTCATCGATTGAGCATAAAAACAGTACTATTTACTCAAACCTTAACGGAGTGTGTCAGGTTCCTACATAGTAATGAGAGGAAGAACCGTACATGTCCCTGACTTGTACTATTTTTCATCTCAATGCACAAACAATATCAACAGTTGTTTGTTTACAAGTACATCATTCGTTTCGTGTGTGAGTTTACTCTTTATTTTCGTCATTTTTGAACTATTTAAAATAAAGAAATATGTAATCGAGTGATAGTAGAGAAGCAGATAATAACGAGGGTGGTAGCAGGAAAAGAAAAAAGAATGTGGATGGTTGGAAAAACAACAAAATAAAAAGAGCACGTTTGCAAGCATATGTTTCTAGCAAGGGAAAACATGTTGAAGCAAAGACTGTAGGACCTCCATGCAGGTAAGTTTTTTTTTGCCTAAATGATAGAGTAACTTTAATATTTTTTAGCTGTAAACGAAAATGTATGCAGCACTTTACTGAGGAAGAAAAGAAAAGCATAATATCTAACTTATACGACGGTAGGCCGAAAAACGAACAAGACACATATTTGCAGGGACTTAAAATTGGAATTAAAACCCATTCAGAGACATCGAATAAGGGGTACTGCATGTAAAGAAGAAAGAAAATCGAATTTTTCATATTTTGCCTTGAAACAATCAAATCGAATTTCCGTTTGCAAGCAGGCTTTTATAAGTCTTCATGCCATATCACATTGGCAAGTTCAGCGATTAAACACCCTACTTCTAACAGCAAAATCACCAAAGAATCTAAGAGGACGGCATAACAATAGACCCCGTGCAATATGCGATGAGTGGATTGTGAAAATTAAAGAGCATTTGAGTCGTTTCAAGTTAAAGTTTCCCATTACTCCTCTAAAGACATTCGATATTTAGATGCTGCTTTAAACGTAAAAAATGCATGATCTTTTTCTAGTGAAATATCCAGAGTTAAAAAATTTAGTGAAATACGATATTCCTCTTCCACATATTCCCATCCAGGAAATTTTCCATTTTTTATTTCAAATACATAATCTTAAAGAAAATGCTAGTCATTTTTTTACCTACCATGAAGGCCAAGCTCTAAAAGGTCCTAATGAGGTATGTACATTCCTTTATGACTACATAGTCAATCACGTACCACCTGAAATAACTGAGCTGCACTTGTTTTCCGATGGATGTGCGGGACAGAACCGTAACCAAACCATGGTCCGGTTTTTACTAGCATTGCAAGCGACCAAGCGATTTACCAAAATATATCACTACTTCCCAATAAGAGGACATTCGTTTTTGCCCTGCGACAGGGATTTTGGTTGTGTAAAAAGAGTTGTTAAAAAACACGATCGAATTTACATTCCAGAAGAATATGTAGAGATGATAATATCTTCAAAACAATCATTTACCGTGAAGCAAACCCGATATAACGACATTATTGATTTTAAAGACTGGTGGCCTGCTCACTACAAAAAAACATGTTCCCACTTGATTCGTGGTGCCACTTCCAGAAAAGAAACTTTTGCTGTGTCATACTGCAGGCAGTTCCTCTATGAAAGTTTTACTCCTGGATATGTGCTAACGTGGGACTATATAGGTGGTTTTCATTCCAACACTTTTAAATTACTAAAAGAACATAAGGAAGGCCCCCCCTATACCCAATAGTGTTGCATATAGAGAACCAGTTCCCATCAATGAAAAGAATATCGCCGATATTAAAAAGGTTATGACATATATCACTTGCGAAAAGTTGGAATTTTACTACCATTTAACATCCTGGAAAACTTTTAATGTCGAAGATGACGATTAAATTTTGTTAATTAAACTAACAGATTATTATTTTCTATTTTTGTATAATGTTTAAATAAATTATTGTTCAATTTTCGCTCTTTTTTTTTACTGAGTTGAGTTCAAATACCTTACCAGCCAGTCCATTAGCGCTTCTTTTAGCTTAAACTTGTACGCCATTTTGTTTTTCGGAAAAATTATTGCAATAAATAAACCCAAAATTACCAGATCTAAAACATTGCTGTGTATGCTAATGCTCTGATATAATTAGTTTAAAAGCTAATAGCTGAGTAAAGACGAGGCTATTTACTGCGCATCTTGTGGGCGGTCCAATATTGCAGTTTTTAGGCTTGTTCCTATTCTTGACAACCTGTATGCCTCTGTAATTCAAGTAAAGAGTCACTCTGTAGTCATGGCAATAAAATGAGAAATGTATTAATAAAAAACAATGTTTTTTAAGGGACGACGAAATCGTCATGTTCGACTGTTTCTTTGAGAAACATTTCAACAGTTTTTTAACATATTGTTCTGATAAATTCATCATATTATTTTTTAAATACGCGAGATTTAGTATTTGGGTTGGGACGTCACCATAGTATTTTTTTAAATTTCATCCCCCTATTTTTTTTTAATAAAAATGAATTTTTGAGAGTTTGTCGAGGTAACTCATATTAAGGATTATTATTACCATGTACATAAGATAGAGGGCATTTTTTTAAATACAAATACGATTAGATTACACAAATAATAAAGTTGTATATCCATATATGTTTCAACGATAAGGTTGACGCGTTTCAGAGTTTTTCAAAAAATCCTTTAGTAACAACATTGTGAATACCGTTCGAAACTTTATCACCATGCTGTCTGCATATTAAACGAAATAATGGGCGCTGAAGATGTAGACATCATAATAAATTATTCCAGTTATACTTTTTAAGTTCCATGAGTCTCGTATTGATCACAAAACTAAATTTCTATTCACAGGAAAGGCTCCTGCTCTCCGTCCTGCCCCAACACGTCGCCATGGAAATGAAAAATGATATAATATCTCCGGTCGAAGGTCAATTCCATAAAATCTACATTCAGAAACACGAAAACGTGAGGTAAGTTTCGCATTTCAATTTTTTTTTATTATATACACATCTTACGAACGTGAGAAAAAGTATATATCGTTGGCATACCTCTCGTAAATCAATCATGTTCCGAAGAGCATGTGCTTGTACAAGGAGTACAAGAAAAGCGGTTTCGTTATAATATTTTTGTGTTGTAAGTAAACTATTGCAGTGGTTTTCAGGCCTTCACAACGGTGTTATTCAATTATAGTTTAGTTTATTATGAAATTCAATTATTATTAAGCCATCTCAAGAAGAGATCTTGAAGATGTCAAGGATGAAACCTTTGGAGAAATTTCGTCTCTTTGATCTTTCGAGAGCCAAGAGCTGTCAAAAAGCTCTTTGGAGAGCTTTGACAGCTTGCAAGTGAATACTAAACTGTTGCACTACATATATCCCACTTCTGAGATGCTCTTACAGGTATGGGCTAGTCACATACGATGTTACACTGGGTAGAAATACTGGGCAGAAATATTAAGGGATCTAAGAAAATCCTAAATTTTTAGGTAATTTTCAAAGGACTGTAGCTTGGAGAAAAATAGTCGCAGAGCATTTTTAAAAAAGCAAATTGAAGCTCCAAGTTTCTAGTTTTCAGATGTTGAGTTCAAAAATGTTTACCATCAGCAGTTTTTGGGTAATCATAAGAAAACTATCGGAAAGTGGACCTTTTGAAAGGTCCACTTTCAAAAGCAAAAATTTGGGAAATTCTTCTCTCATGGTTTTCTTATGATTACTCAAAAACTGTTGATGGTATAATTTTGAACTTAAGATATGAAAACTAGAAACTTGGAGCTTTAATTTGTTTTTTTTTTTTAATTGTTCTGCAACGATTATTCTCCAAGTTACAGCCCGTTGAAAATCACCTAAAAATTTACGATTTTTCTTGCATTCCTAAATTTTTGTGTCTAGTGTATTATTGTCCAAGAAATGAAAAGCATTCTTTTTACCGAAGTTAAACCAACTAACTTTATCTTTAACTTCAATATCAAATGATCAATTGAAATACTTTTTGCAGTTAATTACCTGCATCAATTTATGCCATGAACTGGTTCTTATTAACAAACCACTACGCAGAAATATCGTACCTAAAAGAATCCATATCACTATATTCTGTATAAGAAAAGTACCCTACTTTACCCCTATACGAGATCCTACATGTCACATTTACTAGATGCGTGGCCTCTCATGGCATGAACATGCCTCAAATTAGGTTCTCATTTGTTGGGTTGTATATTTCTGGTACTTCCTAAACCTACAGAAAAGTTAAAGATACACAAACAGTATGTAGTTTTGTTGACAATTTCCTTATTTTTGACATAAATCATTGCGTTGTAACGAGGTAGGATGTTGAATTATTAAAGTAGGTATTTTCAAAGCCTCCCGTTGGGCGCCATGTTTTTCAGCTTCACAGAAAACCCTCAAAGGTGCAAGGATTTATAAATAATTTTATTTTACTGTTTTTGCGACGAAAATTACAACAATTGGTCAACAAGTCAAGTCTGTGAAGTATATGCACAAATTCATATGCTGGTATTGTAACATTACATTATTAGTTTATATGATTTTTTTTTAATATTTATTTATTTTTTCTGTGGGCAATGATATGTTAATTTTCCAGTTATTTTTCTCAGACATGCCGACTCAACTGTTTAACTTCAGCAACTTTTGCTTTAAAGAACACTACAATTATTTAGAAACCTCACGTTGGGCGCCATAATTAGTTTCCATTAAAAGCTAATCTAACTTTTAATGGACAATAATAGATAACTTAAATAGTAAATGATCAACGTTTTCTGTTGAATTAGTTTTGATCGTCTGACGTGAAATTTGTGTTGTCCAATGAAAAGATAATAAAAATCAAATAGTGATGAATTAGTTAAAGATATACAAAGAGTATTTGTATTGTTTAACCATTCGCTTACTTGTGACATTCATTAATTTATGATAAACGATTTTATAGCTTAGTAAAGTAAGATTTTTGGAAGCCCCTCGTTGGGTGCCATATTTTCAACTTTATGGAAACTTTAAAAGCTGTAAGGACGTGTTTGTGACTAAAATTAGACAATTGAGAGTCTGTGAAGTATATACGAGTACACAACAAACTCATACACTGTTGCAACATTAGGTACGTTATTATTTTATGATTTAAAAAAAAGTATTTATTTTTTTTCTGTGTGTGTTCATTTTCCAATTATTTTTCTCTGCTATATGCCGCCTCAACTGGTTAACTTGAGGAACTTTTGTTTTAGAAATCATTACAATAATTTAGAAGCCCCATGGTGTACGCCATAATTATTTCATTAAAAGCTAGATTGTAAATAAAGTCAGCGTTTCCCATTGAATTAGTGTTGATCTGTTTTTATGATTAAAATGTGAAATTTTAATTGTCCAATTTATTGATGATAGAAGTTAAATCATAAGGAATTGATTAAAAATATAAAGAGACTAGACTCAGCTAGAATGTTGAGTTATTAAAATATATCTTTTCAAAGCTCCACGTTCAGCGCCAAGTTTTCAACATTACCTAGAACATTCAAAGGTGTAGGGATTTGTAAATAATTTTACTTTTATTATTTATACGAACTAAGAAAATTAAACAGTTGGAAGTCTGTGAAATGTAACATTACAAATTAACTGATATGTGGAGAATTGTGATTTGATATGCGTTTATATGAACATTTTTACATATTTATTATTTTTTATTGCGTCACAGTAATGCCGTTCATTTCGCAGTTTTTCTTTTATACAATTTACCGCCTCGTTTCTTTCTCTCTGTTTTTAATATCTTTAATGTGGAACACGTAAAATAAGCAAAGTGGAATTTAATGAAATGAACACATTTCGGTGATAAAGCACTAGTGTATTTCACTGTAATATTTTTTCGTCAACGTTCGCTGTAAATCGAGTAAAGTAATAACAATAACGTTAATGTGAAAAAGTAATCTAAATATATATGTATGATCTGCCGTAAATTAGATATCGACTGTTCGTGAAGTGACCAGCGTCGCCCGGCAGATTGTGTTCTATTACTTGTGCTTATTTGTTTTGTTTAATAGAAATTATGGAAAGTAAGAGTGAAAAAGAACTGTTCGGTGAGCATTACAAAGAATACTACATAGCAAAGCCGAACAAACGACCGAGTACCATTAGTCAATTAAAGGAGGTGCGTATCTTTCTACATAGAGTGATAGGTAGAAGCCCGTTTAAAGCAGTTTTTGGGATTGACTCGAAGCAACGTCTGGAAACAACAAATCTCCCTAAAAGTATTATTTCAACTATAACTACCGCAGAGGAGGTAGACAAATTGCAGAATGAAATAGATGTAACTCAACAATATGAAAATGATTAGCACAACAGCAGCAAGATGAAATGAATGAAAATGAATTAGGTGTTCAAGGACACACACTAGTCCACGAAGTGACAGAAGAATCACCAGAAGTCGATACTACTTAACGGTACGAAACAGAGCAGGAGGGGTTGCCAGAGGAGAATATGGTAATCCAACTGTCAAATGAAAATGACTTGATTGATTATAATAACAATCTTGTCGATACAGATGATGTACAAATTGAAATTGAGGCTATTGAGTGAGGCAATTGTGCAGAAAATAATACAAATAACTGTATTGTTTGTGAAAACAATATAATAGATGACGTGAGTAGGTGCGATATTTGTAAAATGCCGGTACATTTAAATTGTACTAACGGGAAAAACATGTGCGATTTTTGTAGCTCTGAAGAAACTATAAAAACTCAGCAGAAAGAAAGCTTTGCGGGACAAAAACGCCAAGCAGAACAGATGATTGCGACTAAAAAAAAAAATGTTACCAAACATAAACATCGGAGACTGTGTCTTAGTTAATGTTGATAAAGTTGATCGCAGTCCAGGAGATCCACCAAATCTTATTTCAGTAGTTACGGATATTAAAAACGGCGTATACCAGGTTGCTACTGTTGGCGGAATTATCAAATCGTGGTTCAATAGACCTGACCTTAAAAAAGCAACATCAAACTTTGTTAACCTTAATCAGGTAAATAAACCTAAATTTATGTTAATTAGAGAAGCCGTTTCCTTCGAATCTTTGTTTAACGGGCAGGGGTATGTAAAATGTTCATGCCGACCCTCTAAGGTGCAATGTAAGACCAACAGATGCAAATGTCTCAAAGCAAAACTGCAATTCAATTCCAGATGTCACAAAAGTGGCCCGTGCACCAATAAGTGAAAAAAAAATTCTGTATATATAGGTAGCTAGTTTATTTTTTATTGTTCTGTTTTGTGGTTTATTGAAAGTTTGAAGATTATTTTAATTTTTTTAAAGAGAATTTAATTTTCTAGTTGTAAAATATATGTATTTTACCTGTATTATTATTTTTTATTGTTCTGTTTTGTTGTTTATTGCAAGTTTGAAGATTATTTTTATTTTTTTAAAGAGAATTTAATTTTCTAGTTGTAAAATATATGTATTTTACCTGTATTATTATTTTTTATTGTTCTGTTTTGTTGTTTATTGCAAGTTTGAAGATTATTTTTATTTTTTTAAAGAGAATTTTATTTTTTAGTTGTAAAATATATGGATTTTACCTGTATTATTATTTCATTTCATCCATATAGATAGACGATAAACACAATCTGACGGCCATCGTGGTCACTTCACGAACAGTTGCTATCTAATTTACGGCAGATCGTGTAGTACGACTTGAAACATCATGTGCCGAGACGAGCACGGCGTTTCATGAAATGCCCAGGCAGATTATGTAATATAAAGAATTTACATAATATACCGGCAGTTCATGTACTTCCTAAGCTTTTCATGAATTGACGTATTTCACCATGAGTCTACGACATATACAAGGGTAGTCACAGAAATGCCCAACCTAACAATGAAAGCATAATAAATTTGGGAAAATATCTTATTTCTCTACATAGTCTCCTTTTAGCTCCATATGTTTCCCGGCGATGTTCAGTAGCTTCAATACCCTGTTTATACTGAAAATCGTCAAGCTTTTCAAAATAACCATCAACTGCAGACTCCACCTATTCATTGTTGGCAAATATTTTACCATCCAGCCATTTTTTCAAGTTTGGAAACAGAGAATAATCCAAGGGCGCTAAATCTGGCAAATAGGCTGTGTGAGGAAGCAATTCGAACTTTCACTCATGATTTTGGCCATCGCGATAATGGATGTGCGAACTGGTGCATTGTCTTCATGAAACAAAACTTTCTTTTTCGTCGAACGCAACCGTTTTTTCTTGATTTCATCATTCAAGTACTGCTATGAGTTCTTTTCTGAAGATAATCAATTGAAGTCATCTCACGCGCATCCCAAAAAACGCCATGAACTTGCCTGCAGATGGAACTGTCTTCGACTTCTTTAGAGCCTATTCTCCCCTTTCAGTGCATTGTTTTGACTGTTTCTTCACTCGTGTAAAGTTATGGGCCCATGTTTCATCCATGGTTATCCATCGACGTAAAAACTATGCTTTAGTCCTGTGAAACTTCGCCCAACACTCGATTAAAACATCCTCACGGCGCTGTTCTTGTTCCATTGTGAGTAATCGCGGTACCCATCTTGCGCACATCTTTTTCATGTTCAAATTTTCAGTCAGTACAGCACTTTTTGAAATGCGTACCATCTCTGCTAGCCCGCGCACTTTCACTTTCAACTAACGGTCATCCAATATAATTTTATGGATTTTCTTCACCATGTCCTGGCGTGGTCACCTCATTTGGTCATCTTGAGCACTGCGATGTTCATCTTGGCAGCTCGTACGGCCTCGTTTAAACTCTGCCACCCAATATTTTACTGTTGTAAACGGAGGAGCAGACTCCCCCAGAGTAGAATCTAGCTCCGTTTTGATATCATTTGGACTGAGGCCTTTCAAGTGAAAGTATTGTATCACATAACGATGACCATGAATTTTTTCCATATTTACAAATTTACTGAGCGCGTTCACTATTGATGGCTGCCAGTCAAATATTAAACAACTTAGCGTCTTCAAACTTCAAACTTTATAAGGTTGGTGGTACTTTCTACCATAGTCATTTTTTTCAAACAACAACCGCCATCTATATGTCAGGTCGAATACTTCTAGGACTACTTATGGGCTTTTCATTATGTTGTCCTTCCCAAGAGTACGAATGATTCTTTGTATTCAGAATGCTACTAATCTCTAGTTTATTAGTCTCTAAGATTAGACTACGAAACATAAAAACTGCCTCAACAAAGCTAGGAGAAATATTAGGGAATTATTGGCCAAAAATGACAACGATTTATTCGAATACCACTGAGTATTCTTCTTCAATGCATGTGGAGTCTTGGATCGGTCAATAGCGACAAAAAAAAAAGGATGCTTGCCTTACAAAAGGCCAAGGAATATTAAAATTTGGCAACATTGTGCACCTTGGTGTCCTGAATAAGAGGCTGAGTTTTTGAAATCGAGAGACTGCCAGTCGCACCACCATATCGCAATATTTGGTAATATCTCCTGTGTATGTCCGTACTCATATGTAAAAAATAGGTATTATGAAAGTTATAGAGAATTAATTGACCAACAAACAATTGAATTTTCAAGTCGACAAAACTTTAACCTTCTTTCTCCTTATGCAGAACAAAATTGGAAAAATCACGGACGTTATATAAATTAGTAAATTCACCAAGGTCCCATTTCTTCTTAGTTGTATCAGATTCTAAATGGGAGAGGTTCGGAGGAATGGAATAGTTACATTTGATAGTGGAACAGATATTATAACTACTCAAATTTAATACGGACAGAGATAATTTAATACATTTCAGGCAGAGATTTGGAAACGTTCCCTCTGGAAATCTCCTATTCATTGACTGAACCACTATCTGTCCATCCTCCTTCTTTGTAGAATATAGAAGTACCTTTTCTGTGAGGAAGAATTGTTTACACATAAAGAAACGTATTGAATGTTAGGTTTAAAGTGTGATTTGCCGAATAAACACCATTTCGTTTAAAAAAATATATAACTAGTTCTACATATGTAAATTTATGAATACCACCTCGTTGGTTTTTTTCGTGGTTTTTAGTTTGAAGTATGTTAGATTTCTGAGTATTGTTTCATTAATCTTCTGAAATAAATTAAACCGTCTATAAATTGAATCGAGTTAACAATAACATAACATAACCTGCAGAGTGAATATACGAGGGTGGTCTGAAAAGTTTCCGACCTCAACATGAAGATGGCAGCACTCGTCAACAAAAGCTAGGGAATGTATTTGCAGATCTTCTGAAAGGTACTCACCGAAATTGCAGCCATTTTGGACGCGCAGTTGTTTGACAATCGTTTGAGTGAGTCGATTTGAGTGTTTTTGTGAAAAAATCGAGTATCAAACTGTCATTAATACGATTTACTTTGAAATACCGGACGTTGAAATAAGTTGGACGTTATGTACAGGGGTTCTGCACCATCATTTACCACCATGAAATTTTGGGCAGCTGAATTTAAACGTGGCCTTACCAGCTTGCGAAACGATAAATGTTCGGGACATCCAACCGCACCACTGCAACCACTGACGATAACATCGTTCAAGTTCAATAAATGGGGACAACCGTCGAATTAAAGTGAGACAGATAGCTTAGGCTATAAATATGTCTAATGAACCTGTTTGTCACACATTGAATCAAGATTTAGGCATGAGAAATCTGTACGCGTGTTGGGTGCCGCGTTTGCTCATGTTAGACCGAAAACGTGTTCGAATTAACATTTCTAACGCTCTAGTTACAGCTTAGGCACAGTAAATCTAATTACTAAAGACTAATTACTGTAGATGAAACGTGAACACACCATTATACCCCAGAAACAAAAATACAGTCAAAACAATGGACTGCTAATGGGGAATCGACTCCAAAAAAAGCAAAACTGTTGTTTCAGCTGGAAAAGTAATAGTGATTGTTTTTTGGAACAGTCATGTAATTAACTTAATCGATTATCTTCAAAGAGGAAAAACGATTACAGGATCATACTACGCATCATTAGTTGACAAATTGAAGGCAGAAATTGCTAAAAATGGCCACATTTTCCGCAAAAATTGTTTCAGAGAACAAAATTGTTTCACCAAGACAATGCGCCGTCTCACACCTCAGCGGTAGCCATAGCGGAAATCCACGAATTTCAGTTTGAGCTGCTTGACCACCCTCCTTACTCACCAGATCGAGCTTCGAGCGACTTTTTTTCTTCCCTAAGCTAAAAGTTATTTTCGGAGGACAGAGATTTTGGTCAAATGAGGAGATTTTCGCCATCACTTTCGTAAACGATTATTTTGCGGAGAAAGGCCCCGAGTACGATTTGGACGGGTTACAGAGATGGGAGCATCGCTGGGAGAAGTGTGTAGACTTACTATTCACTTCATCGCTATTTGCCAAATAAAAAACTCTCTTTCTTGCCGATAAACGGAAGTCTATATAAGCCTAGCCATAAGGACAAGCCACGGTATGAGATAAGAGCCGTTTGGGATTTTTTATTTGGCAAATGGCGATGAAATAAACTTTACAAGGAGACTATGTAGAAAAATAAAAATAAATTTGAAGAGAAATTGTATCTTTTTTTAGGTCGGAAACTTTTTAGACCACTCTCATATATGCTACTATTTCAAACCACCAGTAAACGTCTTGTTATATTTATAGTAAGCATTCCAACACACAAAGGGGCTAATACTAAGAGCGCTATATGCCATCTGAGAGTCTGAAACCGTCGTCGGCAATCATATAGATAGAGCCTCCATCGCCGCCATAGGCGGAATCGAGACCCAGCGCCGGTACACTTTGTCATGTCGAATGAAACTTGTCACTGATAATCCTGCTGATTGATCCTTTTTTGTTTCAGCATCCTGTTCGCCGATATTGTCGGATTCACAGTGCTCGCCTCCCAATGCACCGCACAGGAATTGGTCCGTTTATTGAACGAATTGTTCGGCCGCTTCGATCAACTGGCAAACGTAAGTGAATTCCAGAGATTTAGGATTTGGGACCGGCAACTAAATAGGTCAGCATTCGCGGCCGACTAGATGGGATTGCTTGCGATCTGATGCGCGTGCTATCGCTGACATTCTGCTGGTTCTGACTGCTGACACTCTGATGGACTGCGGTCCATCAGTCTCTTTTAAGGCGAAAATCGTGGGGCGGCGACATCTACATTGCTACTTAAGAACTAGTGAAATAGTTAATAACAAACCAGAGCGCTTTTGTGCGTTGCGTAGATTATGGACAATATAGCCTTTTGCATGTAAATCAGTAAATCCCGGATTTGCTGCGGACATTTCAGAGTCGGACTTCTCTACGTGTTCTGAAATATCTATTAGAAATACAAACACCGTAAAGAAATATCACGATCTTATAATAAATTATACAATACAACATTGCATGCCAGTAGCTTGTCCACACTATGGCTCACTCTTTTGTAATGAAAATTAACTGCTTGTACAAATTAGTAGGACATCCACCAACAATTTTATATTAAATAAAATTTATTTATTGACCGCCTGCTACCTGCTGCTCTATTTGTTTCACTAGAAATATTGAAAGTATTATCGGAGGTGCATTGCGCTACGTGCTTATAGTAGAAGTATGCAAGAGTGAAAACAAAAACATGGCTCTACTTTTTCTTATGTATGCTGCGCCATACATGAAAGCGGCTTGTCGACTTTTGAACGGAACATATAATTACATGTTACATATAACATGCCTAGCGCATGGTCTTCATCGCGTAACAGAGACAATCCGTGGCTGTTATCCGAATGTCGATCGCCTGATAGCGAATGTCAAACAAATGTTTTTAGAAGCCCCGCAAGGAGTGGCATTATTCACAGAAATACTTCCCCATACACAATTACCTCCAGCGCCTGTAATAATCCAGTGGGGAACGCGGATCGAGGCAGCTATATTATTACTGCAATTTTGAGAATATCACCAGGGTATTTAAACAGTTGGATCCAAATGCTGGTATTGCTATTTCGAAAGCGCAACAGACTTTAGAGAATCCAGCTATTCAACAAGATTTGGCGTACTCGTATATATGTTACTGTGAAACACCGAAATCCGGTGAATGTCGAGATACACCAGTGAATGTCAACATTCTCTAAGTTGCTTGGCGTATGTCCGAAATATCGGTCAAATATCATTATTTCTAACTTATACCGGTGAATGTCGACATTCAGCATGTACTCATGGTGTATGTTGAAAAGAAACATTTTTTTAATAAAGGAATACAAAACTAAAAGTATAGGTATTTATTAAAACGACATGGGAAAAGTTTTCCAATAAACTTAAGGAAATTGTTGAACTTAAAACAAGCAGTAGAGCATTGCAAATCACGAAACACAACTAAAATAATGTCAATATAATAAACATACACATACATTTTAATTTTTAAACTGAAATATAAAAAACCAAGAAAATGTATGACATTCTTATTTATTGCAACAACTTAAACTACCATGACACTTCGAATTGCACAAAAGGCCTTTGCTTTTACAGCTGCATTTAGCCGTCGAACACTTCCCTTTGCAATTGCAACGTGTATAGCCTTGCCTTCCACTTTTTGAATTAGCACAAGCTGCTTCTCTTAGCGACATTTCTTGAATCGAAACCTCATCCATGGAAAATAACTTTTCCTTACAAATTACGAACTGATTACGGGTGAAAAGCTGTTTCAAGGTACCATTTTTGTTTGCTAATTTATAAAAGCCTGAATCCTCTATTCCAACAACAACCGCTAATACATTTCGAGGGTCTGTACGACCACGGTCGACATACTTGAATTCTTACGGTATCACCAATTTGGGCCGGAGGAAACTTTTTTTTTGACGTTCGTAACATTTTTGTTGCTTGAAGTAGAAGATTCTCTTTTGCGGCTATTCTCTTTGAAGAAATTAGCTCTTGTTCAGCCGGTACTTGAGATGAAGACGTGCTAGGTTCCAGATTAACTCCAATGGTATTTTGGTTATCCACGTCGCTTCCATCTGAAATATGGTCATCAATATGGTCACTACCCAAATTTTCTTCAAAAGTGTTAACATAGGCTTCTAACTGTTCTTCGGTTTCAATGTTCGCAATTTGCACGCGAGGGAGAGATGACGATGCTATGTCCCTTTTTGGTTTAACGCCAAACAGGGTTTCATATGGACTCTGGCGTATTCCTTCGTGATATGTTGTGTTTTTGGCGAATTGGACAAACGGCAAACCTTCTGACCATTTATTTGGGTCATTATCTTGCATCCATGCAGTTAGCATAATCTGTATGTCCTGATTGGCTCTTTCGACTGAACCTTGTGTTTGACTGTGACGAGGCTTTCCGTGTACTATTTTAACATCTTTCCACATAGCGCATAGTTCAGATATGACTCGATTACTGAATTCTCTACCATTATCCGAATGCAATATAGCGGGAGCACCAAATGTTAAAAAAATATGAAGAAGGTGATATGCTACTTCTTCCGCTCTCTTGCTTTTTAAAGGTCGCAACTGGAGAAACTTGGTTAGATGATCTTGATATAAATCATCATTATAAACTTGTAATCGCCATCCCTGTATGATTGCAAGTCTATCAAGTCGACTTGACATCTAGAGTTCAATTCGGAACTGACCATTGGTTTCACAACAATACCTTTTTAGGCGCACTGTGTTTCATTTGACATTGTTTACACAAATTTAAATACAACATTACAACTTCATAAGTAATATTTTTGTATCTAACTTACAATTCTTTAAGCATTCGTGTTCTTCCTCCATGGCCTATTCTTATGTGAGTTTCGGAAAGTATATTAAACAGCTCATCATTTGTAACATAATACTGGATATTCGTTTCTCCTGGTTTTAGTGGCACAATTAACTTTTCTTCATCGCTAACTTTTAAAATGTCAAAATGTTTTAAACGTCTGTGGTCCAAAGGTGTACTACACTTACTTTTAGCAGAAATCACTTCAGAAACGATTTTAGAGTACCTTTCTTGAGAAAAATAAAAACAATTGTCTTCTCGTTTACTTTTTCAATTATTTACCAATTAAGGCATGTAACTTTTCAAAACTGATCACGATTCACTGCAGTAGCCATTGAACACAAATTATAATATCTAATAAAACAAATTAAATTAGCAAGCTTGCACACACGATATCAGATCTTGCGTAAGACTGACGAAGCCAAAGCCAACAAACAGGATGCAGGAACTGCCCAAAAGCAAGTTACGACCTGTCGTTTCCGACATTCACCGGAGCCCATTTGTGTTTGTCGACATACACCGGTGAAAGTTCGAATGTATAATAAAATTAATAAACGTTCGGTCTTTCACCAAGGCATTTGGTATTTGTCGACATTCACCGGTGAATGTTGACATTCACTAATTTCGGACTTTCACAGTAACATATACATGATTTTTTTTAAAGTTGGAAAATACCACAGATAGATGAATGTTCAATAGTGGATGCTAAACGTTGTTTGGAACCTTCAGCAGTATATTTTTCAGTTATAGAGGTATACTGCGAAGGCTATAAAGAAAAAAAATTACTGCAGTTTTAGATAACAACCCAGTTCTTTCTTTTCGTATTTTTGTATCCTATTTTTATCTACACCGTATTTAAAATCCCCTTTCCTAAAATTACATCATTCATACTACTACACAATATGTTAAATCGGCATGTGATTGTAATAAACAAAAATATTTGTATGTAAATAATTATTACAGTGGTTTTATTAAGCATTAAGACCCTGCACAAAAGACAAGTAAAATAAAGATAATCTAAATGGTTACACGTGTTATGACCGTTCATGTAATAATTTGTTGTTCATTGTTTTACTGGTTGTTTATGCATTTAATGTCGCCACCTACCGGTTCGCGATTTTTCCCAGTAATAACTCGAGGCCATTCTTTAATGTTATATTATTTTATTCGATTGAATATTACTCGTATATATGGTAAATATAGATTTTCAATATAAGGTCTATTCCACAAAAAATCTCCGATTATATGGTGTAACAATGCAGTTTCATCTACATATCTTATTCAATTTTTGAACAAAGAAGAAAGATAAAACAGTAGATGTATACAAAGTGTTTACGTACCCGCGTAGTCTGTACTCTCCAATGTCGCCTTCCCTACTAAGCCGAGTTTGTGTTAGCAGTTCAGTCCTCTGTCCCGCCCCCGTCAGTCATGATTGTCTTTATTCGCGTTCATTTCCGTCAAAATAATTGCGTTCTCCCAATTATATTCAAATAAAATAATTTAGGTTTAAGAGGGACACTTCCAAGGTCCTCTTTTGAACTTTTCAATAGTATTTTTACAGTAATCAAATAAAATAACAATTAGTAGGTATATAATGAAATATAGCGAGAAACAATTTACAATTTTATAAATTGTGTTAACGCAAGGTGTGTTCCGATGTTCGAAAATCCCCATAAACAAATTCACACTGTTTTGTGCAGAATTATTCCGGCATTTTTTTTTATTTATTTATTCTCCGCCAATATTAAATAAATTCCAGAATCCAAAGTCTAAACATTAGTATTAAATATGCCTGAAAATTTTGAGAAGAAAAAGGCGAATGGTAGTCCATTTCTGTCAGTATCTGTTGTATAACAGCGTATCCATGAAATTTGTTATTTGACAACATGAATATTCAAAACAAATTCATTAAAATTGTCGTGGCAAAATGATTTTTTTTTTAATCAATAAGAAGAAAAACAGCTATGCAAGGTAAACGATTCATGGTAGTTCATGCTGGGTCATCTAATGATTTTGTGGAAGAAGGAAATACACTAGGCACAAAAATTAAGGAATGTAAAAGAATCCAAAATATTTAGGTGATTTAGGTGATAGGTAAAAAATTGCGTATTTAGGGATATTCACTTAACTTGGCATAACTTTGCAAATAATGGATAGACTAAGGATATTAACTATTTCTGTTTAACCTCAAAGTATCCCAAAGAAACCTATACAATTTTAAGATCAATTCAGGAATAAATTTTTAATTTTTTATTCATTTTTTGAGGTTGAAAATGTTTTTAGCAATAATCCATATTTTTTTTATGGATGATATGGATGTAAAAAATGTTAATTATTGCAAAAAAAAAATGGAAAAAAAAGAAGAAAAGTCAAAACCGACTTTTTTGTATTGAACGACGATAACCTTCTAGGATAAAAAAATTATCGTAGAAGGTTTTTAGACCGCTCCATTAAAGAACATTAAATTATCTGTAAAAGCTTTACGACAATATCGCTGAAAAAAATTATTGAAGTCCTTGGACCTTTTAAAGGGAAAGCAAAAGTTTGTAAACATTTTCTTCCGATGGTTTTCTTGTGATTTCTTAAAAACTGCTGATGGTAAAAAATTGTAAACTTAAGATCCAAAAAGCGAAAAATTTAGAGCTTCAATTTGCGTTGTAGAAACTAATTATAATCATTTCCCGATGATGCGAACTTGGTTGACGAAATGCGCGCAGTGAAATGTGTAATATTTCAGTGTTTATGGAAAACTGATCTCCTATTTTGTTGCTGTATCGAAAGTCTCAGCCCCTTCCCAGGAGCGATGAGTTCGTTGGTATTTTCATTAAATGTACGAATTACCTGAATTTCTGTGAATGTGTGCGAACCAAAAGCGAAAATTATTTAACCAACTTTCTCAATCTCGCAGTACGTATCTGCAGATTTTACTACGCAATATCGAGTAAACATCGGGGCGTTTCCTTTTCACTGCCTCGAAACAGTAATTAAATAAGTTCCACAAGTTCGATTCTCTACAGACTTTACAGAATAACACTGAAACACGTTATTCATTTGTTATACTTGTTACAATCCAATTAGGCGTTTGGAATGGCTTTAGACGAATGCCAGCTGTGAAAGGATGCCACGTGCCATTGTTTTATCAATTAATTCAAATGTTCTTGAAACTTTTGTTCAAATTTATCGTTGAAAATACGCGACGGTGTCAAAAATACAGTCTTAGAGAAATAAGTTTTTCTCTACGAGTTTTTTTTTTTATGAGCGGCTGAATTTATGACACAAGTTTGGTTTCCTCTTGTTTCGCCATTACAAGCTACTTCTATTCTCTGTATTATCTTACTTAAAAATAGGATTTTCAGAACTCCTGTAGTTCCTACGTTGTACGAACTGGAAAGGTGCGGTGCAATCATAATTTTGATAGCATGAGGAGATGCTTAAATTTATTTTTTTTTATTAAGAATAGTGTTATTCCTGGAAAGGGGTTTGTGGAACCTTCGATGTAGTAACAGAAACAGGAGACCAATTTTCCCCAAACACTGAAATATTACAAGCTTTTCGACGCGCATTTCGCGAACCAAATTGGCATTATCGGAATATGATTAAAATTAATTTTAAACTATCTCTAGTTTCCAATACAGTACCAATATTTGTTCTGGTTCAGTCATCCTTTACGAAAATTGTCCGATACTGTTCACTAGTAAACTCACTCAACATTACTGTTTTTGTTTATGATCAGTCAACAATAGAAGAATAATTTATTACGGTTTATTGGACCACTTAATACCTAATCTATTACAACTATTTCCATTCTTCATTGGTGAACCGTAATTACGTAAACATTCGGTTAACTGTATCAACGAAAGCAACGGACTGTTAGGTATAGGACCTTTATCTTTGTTCATGCTGTTATCATATTTAGCTGTCTTAATATTTTCCTTTGAATATAATAGTGTGTTTTTGGTTATACTTTTTATTTACTTTAAGTTACTACAGTCTATTCACTCGTATTTTTCGAAAGCATGTTGAGCGACACGACGGGGTGAATCGTAGCAGACCCTACGATTCTTTTAATGAAAAAAGTACATGATTTTTAAAGAGAAAAACTTTAAAAAATCACCACAACATTATTAGGTCTTATAACCTTGATATTGACGACACATAATTGTCAGAGACTTTACTAAGGCATATTGAAAACAGGACTGCCATAATATCTTTTCTACAAACGCTACGATTTTTTTAATGAAAAGTGTACAGGATTTTGAAAGAGAAATATTTAAGAAAATCACCACAACATTATTAGGCTTTATAAAACCTTGAAATTCAAGAAACATAACAATCACAGACTTTACTAAGTCATCTTGCCGACAGGACTGCCATAATATCTTTTTGCAAACGCTACGATTTTTTTAATGAAAAGAGTACTAGATTTTTAAAAAGAAAAATTTAAAAAAACCACCACGACATTATTAGGATTTATAAAATCTTGATATTCACGACACATAACCGTCAGAGATTCTATTAAGTCATGTTGAAGACAGGACTGCCCTGATATATTTTTCGCGAACCCTGTGTTTTTTTTTAATGAAACAAATACCAGATTTTCAGAGAAGAAATATAAAAAAGTCGTCACACTATTATTAGGCTTTATAAAACCTTGATATTCACGACACATAACCATCAGAGACTTTACTAAGTCATGCTGAAGACAGGACTACCATAATATATTTTTCGCAAATGCTCCGATTTTTTTAATGAAAAAAGTACAAGATTTTTAAAGAGAAAAACTTAAAATAATCACCACAACATTATTAGGCTATATAGAACATTGATATTCACGACACATAACCGTCAGAGATTTTACTAAGTCATGTTGAAGACAGGATTGCCATAATATCTTTTTCGCAAACGCTACGATTTTTTTATGAAAAAAGTACAAGATTTTTAAAGAGAAAAACTTAAAATAATCACCACAACATTATTAGGCTATATAGAACATTGATATTCATGACACATAACCGTCAGAGATTCTATTAAGTCATGTTGAAGACAGGACTGCCCTGATATATTTTTCGCGAACCCTGTGTTTTTTTTTTTAATGAAACAAATACCAGATTTTCAGAGAAGAAATATAAAAAAGTCGTCACACTATTATTAGGCTTTATAAAACCTTGATATTCACGACACATAACCATCAGAGACTTTACTAAGTCATGCTGAAGACAGGACTACCATAATATATTTTTCGCAAACGCTTCGATTTTTTTAATGAAAAAAGTACAAGATTTTTAAAGAGAGAAACTTAAAATAATCACCACAACATTATTAGGCTATATAGAACATTGATATTCACGGCACATAACCCTCAGAGATTTTACTAAGTCATGTTGAAGACAGGATTGCCATAATATCTTTTTCGCAAACGCTACGATTTTTTTATGAAAAAAGTACTAGATTTTTAAAGAGAAAAACTTAAATTAATCACCACAACATTATTAGGCTATATAGAACATTGATATTCACGACACATAACCGTCAGAGATTTTACTAAGTCATGCTGAAGACAGGATTGCCATAATATCTTTTTCGCAAACGCTACGATTTTTTTATGAAAAAAGTACAAGATTTTTAAAGAGAAAAACTTAAAATAATCACCACAACATTATTAGGCTATATAGAACATTGATATTCACGACACATAACCGTCAGAGATTCTATTAAGTCATGTTGAAGACAGGACTGCCCTGATATATTTTTCGCGAACCCTATGTTTTTTTTTTAATGAAACAAATACCAGATTTTCAGAGAAGAAATATAAAAAAGTCGTCACACTATTATTAGGCTTTATAAAACCTTGATATTCACGACACATAACCATCAGAAACTTTACTAAGTCATGCTGAAGACAGGACTACCATAATATATTTTTCGCAAACGCTCCGATTTTTTTAATGAAAAAAGTACAAGATTTTTAAAGAGAGAAACTTAAAATAATCACCACAACATTATTAGGCTATATAGAACATTGATATTCACGACACATAACCGTCAGAGATTTTACTAAGTCATGCTGAAGACAGAATTGCCATAATATCTTTTTCGCAAACGCTACGATTTTTTTATGAAAAAAGTACAAGATTTTTAAAGAGAAAAACTTAAAATAATCACCACAACATTATTAGGCTATATAGAACATTGATATTCACGACACATAACCGTCAGAGATTTTACTAAGTCATGCTGAAGACAGAATTGCCATAATATCTTTTTCGCAAACGCTACGATTTTTTTATGAAAAAAGTACAAGATTTTTAAAGAGAAAAACTTAAAATAATCACCACAACATTATTAGGCTATATAGAACATTGATATTAACGACACATAACCGTCAGAGATTTTACTAAGTCATGCTGAAGACAGGATTGCCATAATATCTTTTTCGCAAATGCTACGATTTTTTTATGAAAAAAGTACAAGATTTTTAAAGAGAAAAACTTAAAATAATCACCACAACATTATTAGGCTATATAGAACATTGATATTCACGACACATAACCGTCAGAGACTTTACTAAGTCATGCTGAAGACAGGATTGCCATAATAACTTTTTCGCAGACGCTACGATTTTTTTAATGAAAAGAGTACAACATTTTTAAAGAGAAAAGCTTAAAAAAGTCACCACAACATTATTAGGCTATATAGAACATTGATATTCACGACACATAACCGGCAGATACTTTACTAAGTCATGTTGAAGACAGGACTGCCATAATATCTTTTTAGAAAACGCTACGATTTTTTTAATGAAAAAAGTACAAGAGGTTTAAAGAGATAAACTTAAAAAAATCACCACAACATTATTAGTCTTTATAAAAATTGCTCTTTTGGTCTGTCCAATATACTCTTGCCTACAATCTTGGCAAGTTATCTTATCGTTTACCATCGGAAGTTTTTGAGTGATCATAAGAAAACCGTCAGGAGAAAATGTTTCCAAATTTCTTCAGTTAGCCATGTCTTTAGTTTCAACTAATAAACATGTAGTTGCGTGTATCAAAACGTGTCTGAGTATAAAGTACAGTTTCTGAACAAAAATAATGAACACTATACTACTCACATTCCAAAAATTTTACGTTTACCCGCGCATTTATTTTTGGACCGGACTGTACCGGAGAAACTACCTTAATATTAATCTAGTACGGCGGAATTATGTCAAACACAGAACGGGATCGAATTATTGTACCAATATGACTTATCAGAAACTACATTTTCTTCTCCACTATAGGAATTAACCCGTATATCAAAAGCACCGACCGAACTATCACGTTGTGGCGCATCTGAAACTTCTATTCACCGGTTGTACGTGTGCACTTCTCGGAGATAAACCGCCTTCAGAGTAAATAGAGTACAACGTGACTTCGATTCGAGACCTGTCATTTCCAATGTATGTATTTAGTTCGACCAGAATCGATAAGAGCGGAACCTACCGGAGTGAGTATTTTCGAGAGTACGGGACGAGTTTTCCTAGGTAGAGATATCATATCATTCATGTCATAAACGTCGGTGAGAAGTTCAGTATAACCGAGGTTGTTTTTTTGTTGCATCGAAAGTTACAGGACTTATTTCTTGTGGGGCTATTCATTTCGTGGCGGGCACTTTGTCACGCTCATCACGTTTGGCGTGTATGACACGTGGTTCTCCATTTAGTGCGGAAGATTTTATCTGGAAGGGTTTAGAAATTTCATTGGGCAAGTGAAAAAATTGACGACCAAAAAAAAAAGTATCACACAAAAGACATTAGTAACCAACGCACTATACTGTTACAACTAAATATAACACTGTATGTACCTCTTAACTAGTGTGGTGAACTAGCATCATCACCACGAACTGGAGACTATTCGTGAATACTCTGCAGCATCATGTTTCCATATTTGAATCAGTGGCGGCTGATCAGGGGTGGCAGGGTGGGCAGTGCCCACCCAGCTGTTTCCTAGAAGAAGAAGAACACACAGTTCCAAATGTCGTTATTTATTGTTTATATAAATTAGTGAAGATATAATTATGTAATATGTAATTAATTAAATACATATGTTACATAACAACAATAATACAATGAAAAGTTTTGATTATATATACTAATACTAACAGCGCAACCGTGGTGGAAAATTGCAGTGCAAGTAAGTGCAGCAATTCACTCTTCTAACCGTGGAATAGTTACCGTGTTTATGCCTAGCCTAGCGTGGTGGGTGCCGGGCCGGGTGCGCAGTCATGCCTTTTGCCTTTCTGGCTTTGTAGGTACATACGAGACAGCGCAAGCGCCTCGTAGAAATAAAAAATTATATTTATTGCTTTAATAAATAAATGCAAGTAAATAAGTGTCTACCAAGATTAGTTTTAAAATTACTATTGATATTATTGACATAGGTATGCTTTCAACATACCTTGAAAGTTTAAATTATTTCACAATAATATAGAAACATGAGAATCTGGAATATAAAATTAAATAAACAGTAAACACATGAATAGAATTAATTAATTAATAGAATTGCGAATGATTTGAAGACAGAAAAACAAAATTAGGTATACACGTGTAAACTACATGAAACTGTTTGAAACACGGGCACAGCTTACTCGAGTCGAGTAAGCTGTGTTTAAATCTTAACATATACTTGTGCAGTGATTAACATAGAGTGATGAGTCAAAGTTTTTTTACTATATTTTACTTCATTATTTTGCACTATATATCCTACTAATAGTTAGTTGTTGCTCACCCATTACAAATCACCACGAGCCGCCACTGATTTGAATTATGTTCGCTGTGGTGAAAATATGCTCTTATATTTAGAGAACGACCATTCAACATCTACTGATGCGTAGATGCATCTACAGGCATACGTAAAATACTCTTTGCGCTCACTTAACGGATCTGTAGATGCACCATCACTATTAGCAGTATCATCACAAACTTGTCTTAATATGTTAAAATCGGTGTAATTTTTTAACATACTTTCGAACTTTTGTTTGACGCGCTCAGTTTTTACATCATCTTAGCGAGTATAAGTTAATCTGCTTGATTCGGTATTTGCAAGGTCTCTGCTAACGCCAACGGACTATTTTGTAATTTCTCTATTGCGTCATGCGCTCCTTTATAGTTGGTATGAGTAGTTTTTAAATCAGCTTCAATGGAACTATCTAGAAAATCTATACCAAATTGAACTGTAATTGTATGTGGAATAGCTGCCTTCAACCATACTCCAGGGAATTCCAGGACATTTTCTGTGAAACTCGCGAAGGCGTTTAAGAGATTTTAGAAACACTTTTTCTGAATTCACTATTAATACATCTGCATACCTTGGGAAAACATTGTCCAACAGTTTCTGCCACAAGATACAAAGCAGGTACTTTACACGTAACATGGAACAATCTACAACCGTGTTGTGAAAGAGAATGGCCTTTTGAACGCATTATCAACAATTAATTAATTTTCAACAATTTGGGGATCCTAAGGATGACGTACAAGAGAAGACTGGTACAAGGAAAGAGAGACTCGAAAATGCAAAGCATTTATTTAATTCAGATCCATTCCATTTTGTTTACAAAATAGCGCGCCATCATCAACGGCGTTTTGTTTTCTTATTTGAAATGGCCGAAGTAGCTGCGCCACTTGCTACTATCACAGTAAGTAGAGTTTCTGGTTGAGAAAACATCTAGAGAAACAACACTAAAGAGCGGAACCAGTATGCCCAAATCCTATCAGGACAGGGTGTTGGTTTTTATTCTTGGAATAATAACACACACTTTGAATCGAAGGACCTTGTTTATTGCTTAATATCAACAATTATCGAGGCAACGTCTTGTATTGTCCGAGGGTTGTAAACGTTCTCGCCCTTGGCAACAGACTGCCGTTTTAAGCGGGCTTAGACGTTGCGCATGCATTATAGGTTCATTATGCAATATACAAAATATTTTCAACACAGGGTATAAATATATCTGCACAAAATGAACATGTTAGATCCTGCTATACCTGCGTGATAGATACCTGGTCACGCAGTGCTTAAGGGAGGCTTACTACAGTTATTTTTTCCAGACTGGCTCATAAACCGACCAGCTTGCAAGTGTGTATGCGGCTTTAGACCCACATCAGACCACGACACGCTATTAGACTATATTATAAGGACCAATTTTTAGTGCTTGACTCTTTAAACCTGTGGCAGCTCCGTGTATCTTCCATGGTTTTTTATATTGGACATGAAACTATTTTTGCATACATACTTCCATACGTCCGCGGCAAAGCCGACTGAAGTGGTGTTTTTGTAACACGTAAGATATTAAGATCCATATCATCGGATATGCCAAATTGCACCGGCTCACGCAATACAATGCTTAAAACGAGCCAATTTAATTGTGTTTGACCTTCAAACTACAATGGCGGAGAAGCCTTCCGAATGCGCCAACCGGATCGATTCAGCTAGATGAAATTGTTTTCTAAAATTAGATGGTAATCCCTAGACTATGAATTCGTACAAATTGCTTACACCGCATTTATTCGATTAATTGTTGCGAACTACAGCAAACAGTTTCTAATTTACCATATTTAGCGCCGCCGTTACTACTGCTGTCAAAGCTGAACCATGTGGATAAAGGATAGCCAGGAATAAAAGTCCGGTGAATAAAATAGTGTGCAGTAGGAAGATAGCTATACCAAATATTATTCCTAGACTTAGTGCACATATAATCAATATTAAATATCGAGTAACGATCGTCGTCACCATCACCTGGATGGGCGACATCTATTTACTAAGATTCTTTTAATGCGATTTTTGAGGAAAATGGATGTCTACGTTCCACTGTGTAATGCCAGCACTCAATTTTTAAATTTCAGCGAATTATTGGGCTCAAATGTTTGCAACAAACAACTTGATTTACAAAAATTCAGCTGGTTCACGATCGGAGATGGATAAAACTGAAACTGCATGCCCCAATGTAGACACGTGAGAACTTTATTTATTTATTTTTTTAAAGAAGATACCATCTTGAAAACATCAATCTCCTTCAAAATATTGTCCATTAGATGATACGCACATGGTTTTTCCAAATGTTCCAATGGTTTTTCCATAATTCGAAACATTTGTTATATTCTTCTGAAGCGATGTTTTCTTTACCTCTTCTATGTCCTGAAAACGATTTGCTTTTAAGTTTTCTTCATTTTTGGAAGTAAGAAATAATCGCAAGAGGCTAGTTAGCGCGAGTAAGGAGGTGCGAAGCCGTTATCATGTCGTTCTTTGTCAAAAACTGGTCGATTTTCGACGCTGTATAGGCAGGTGCGTTGTCACGATGAATACAATAGTCCCCCGACCTCCACAATTCAGGTCGTTTTCTTCTTGATGCCTCTCGCGCAACAAATCCAACATGAAAAACTCGTTTGATGTCGGAAAAATAAACCATCATGGACTTCACTATTTTATTTCACTTGCCGTGCTTTTTTGGTCTGGGTGATGAAGGTGTCTTCTATTGACTGGATTTCTGTTTTGTTTCGAGGTCATAGACGTAACATGAGAATTCGTCTCCTGTGATGTCTTGACTATAAATCAGGATCAGTATGTGCCTGTTCTTTCAATTCCTGGCATAGTCTCAGACGGTTCTCTCTCTGATCATCGGAAAGCAGTCGTGAAACAAACTTTGTCGCGACGCGTCTCATGTTTAAACCTAGATTAGGACTTCATGGTCGTTCTCATGAATTCCAGGAAGTTCGATGATGGCATCGCGCACTTATTGAACATTTTCGTTGAACATATTCTGAATGTTGAGGGGTGACCCGAACGGAGTTTATCTTGAGATGACATTTATCGACTTCTGAACCGGGCAAACCACTCGTAAAGTCTTGCCTGGCTTAGATCTTCTTTTCTATAATCTTCCCGAAGCATTGAAACTGTATCTGCGGTTGTTTTCTTTGACAGGAAACATAATTTGATGTTGGTGCGTTCGTTACTGCTTAAAGTTTGCCATCGCAAAATAGCTGAAAACGTTGGGATGGGCTTAAGACAAAAATCATTCTGCTGCGATGGGTTCACATAAACGATATTTGACCTACTGAGCGGAGAAAGTGTCTAGTAAACGTACCTAGCGGGAGAGGGCAGCACTACCAGTCCACGTGTCTACAGAAAGTAATTCTCATATTCTTTAGTACCCCCTCGTATAGTGAGCAAGTAAAATTATTCATATAAAGTCTTAAAATTTAAACTAAATAAATTAATTAAAAAGAAACTAATTAAACTAACTTTCATTTCTATGATTTTAAAAAATTTTCAAATTTAAAATACAGTTAAGGTATGACAGGTCCAGCTATAATATCTTTTGACATGTCGAGCATGCTCCAAATACGCATATAGGAATTTTATATGTATCGATGTAACCTCAATTACGTCCAGACAGTAGGCTGTGATCAACGATACTATAACAAAATTGTTATTGTTTGATATTTTGTCGCGTCTATGGCGCGCAGCATATTTCCCACAGCCTCACTCATCAGTTTTTCCTTGCAATGTACAATTACACAGAACTTGCAATATATGATAAACAGTTTTATAACCTTAAAACGGACTTTTCCGCACGTAGAACATTTATTGAGTGGCCGAGAAAAATAAACCAACACATAAATGCATAAATAAATATGTATTTTATGCGACAGTTTTACTTTTTTCATTGGCGACTGCTTCAGTGCCGTATCAATATATTTGTGATCAAACGAAATAATTTTTTTTCTCATTAATTCGTATATGATACAGGTCGAATATATATGTTTTTTTCGTTCAATGCAAAATCGGCAAATTTTTCTCAAATCGTCCACCATCGTTCTTTCTCATGACCCATGGACAGGGTGGGGTATGTCTTATCCACCTCAAAATCAAAGGGTGTCATCTGGGAGACGTCCCCGATCAGAGTCAGTCAAAACCCGATCGATCTGACACGATTTCGTTGAGGTATCGTGCTAACAGAAACAATTCTCAAATAGTCCACCATCATGTTTTCTCATGACCCATGGACAGGGTGGGGTGTGTCCTATCCACCTGAAAATCAATAGGTGTCATCTAGGAGATATCCCCGATCAGAATCAGTCAAAAATCCGATCGATCCGACACGATTTCGTTGAGTTATCGTGCAAACAAAAAAAGAAAAATTCTCAAATAGTCCACCATCGTGCTTTCTCATGACCCGTGGACAGGGTGGGGTGTGTCCTATCAATAGGTATCATCTGGGTGACGTCCCCATCGGAATCAGTCAAAGCCCGATCAATCCGACACGATTTAGTTGAGGTATCGTGCTAACAAAGATAAAAATTTTAAAATCATTTTTTTTTGTTTTTAGGTCGGAAAACGAAAAAAATTTTTTACATTCTTCTTTACACGATTACATTACTTTTCCGCTAGTATAGTGGAGTGCGGAAAAGTAATATAGCTAATTACCAAGTGACCTAAAGGGTTACTGTTCATATTTCAAAAAGGGTACGTAAAGGAAATTCATCCATCAAAAATCCACCGTCTTTAAGTAGCAAGATTTTCCGGCTTCCTATTCGAGGCAAACACATTTTTAATATGCATTCACTGCGGCGTCCAACAATCAAATTTCCTTTCTATACAAGTCCGGACAAATGAAATCCAATTTCAAAAGAAAAGCGGTGTTCTCATTCTCACACCGAGAGTCGATATTACACAGAAAAAGAAGCCTTTTTGTCATGTTTACGTACACTCTTCCTATTCTTCGTATGTCTATATATAACGGAGTCCGTTCAACAGCGTTCTCTCCAGCTTGCAATAAGACTGGTTAAAACTCTGGATATAACATGTTTTTGCCTCTGCGCTTTATATACGTTATGTACTTTTCTATTAAAGTCTTATTTGGAAGCAGCATTGTAGCAACATATTCTATAAATTACTTTAAAATTAAACTTTTAGATAGGTGCAGGTTTATTTCTATATAGAAAGCAGTTACTGGATAAGAAATTTAGTGAGCAAGAAAAACGTTTTCCAGAAAGTTTAGCTCGTAAGCGTATTATCTAAAGTTCAGTGTAACAGTAAATAAGACAGTAAATAATCGGTAAGTTTGCTTCGTTCTTTGAATAATCAGTGTCGTATCGTAATGCGCATCACCAGCTGGCCGAGAGATGTAACATAAACACAAGAAGTCTAACAGAGAGGTTAACATAATTGCTTTATGGAATACAGTAAGGAACAATGGGTGATTTTTATTCAAAATAACTTGTTAATAAAATCTGTTAAATAAAATAAACCTGTTGATGATAATTACCAGGTATGTAAATATGAAATCGGAATTTGCCCACAAATGGCCTAGCTGCTAATGTAGTTACCGTCATACCACGTCATTGGCCCCATTTTCTTGTTTTGACATCTCATAAAGGTATTTATCTCACAACAGTACAAGTTTCATACAACAAAATCATTTTTAAAGCGTTGAACATGTCGAATTATGTACCCGGAAACTACGATTTGCGGACAGCATTGATTTTCTGTTACCATTTGAAGAAAATTGCTGCAGAATCGCATCGAAAGCTTGTCGAAGCCTACGGCGAGCATGCTCTTGGTAAATCACAGTGCTTTGAGTGGTTTAAAAAATTAAAAAGTGGCAATTTTAACGTGAAAAACGAAGAACGCGGAAGACCACCCAAGAAGTTTGAAGATACCGAATTGCAAGCATTGTTGGATGCGAATGACGCTCAAACGCAACAAGAACTCACGAATCAATTAAATATGACACGAGAAGCCGTCTCCATCTCCATACCGTTTGAAAGCCATCGGAAGGATCCAGAAAATGGAAAAACGGGTTCCACATAAACTGAATGAAAGACCAGGAAAACCGAAAAACCATTTACGAAATGCTGCTCGCCAGGTATAAGAGAAAGTTATTTCTCCATCGAATTATGACTGGCGATGAAAAGTGGATATATTTCGAGAGCGTAAAAGATCATGGGTAACTTCAAACGAACCATCGACATCGACTGCAAGGCCAAATCGCTATGGACGGAAGACAATGCTCTGTGTTTGGTGGGATCAAAAGGGTGTGATATATTGTGAGCTGCTAAAACCTAACTAGACCCTTAATATTGAACGCTACCGATAACAAATGATCGATTCGAATCAAGCTTTGCGTAAAAACGACCAGAATATCAAAAGAGACAAAACAAAGGGATTTTGCTTCATGATAATGCACCATCACACAGCAAAACCGGTCAAGGAATCGATTGAGGCGTTCGTTGGGAAATACTTTCACATGCGGCTTACTCACCAGACTTGGCTTTGTCCGATCACTACTTATTTGCATCGATGGGACACACTTAGGACTTGCTGAGCAGAGCTTCACTTCTTACGAAAATGTACGAAAATTGTTCAATGACTGGTTTGCCTCAAAAAAGCAAGATTGTTTTTTTTTTGCATGGAATCCACAAATTGTCAGAGAAATGGGGAAAATGTATAACTAGCAATTTTTTATGAATTTCATACAATAAAAGTGTATTTTTTATACAAGAAATTCCTGTTTCATATTTAACACCTATTATGTATTTCATCACAAACATATATTTCATCACAAACATTTTATTTCTCTAAAAATATTTCAGAAAGATTAAAGATTTTAATTATATTTTATGCATACATGAATATTTATAAATGATTTTGCAATTATGTGCTATATTATAGATATAGCACATCATTATAGATATAGCCTTATGTATAGTTAACTTGGGAGCCTCTGTATACTAAACGATGAAGTTTTAAGGATTTTAATAAAGGGCATTTGATAGCAAAAAAATCTGAATGAAAATTGCTAGTAAATTAAGAAAATGAACAGCAATGAATGATTAAATGAAGTTTTAGCTAAAAATCTTAAGTAGCTATATTTCGCTACTAGCTATATATATATATATATATATATATATATATATATATATATATATATATATATATATATATATATATATATATATAAATTCCACGGTCTATATAAGGAGACTTGCCTCTCGGACCTCCTCGTTAGAATTCGCATCCGTTCGATTTTGTGCTTTTCCGCATTCCGTAATACAAAATACTGTGTAATTTTTTTTATGAAATAACCAACACCTACATGATTTAGATTTCTAATATAAATCAAAGGATATGTAATGATAACAAGCGGGGTACACTAAATTCGACGTGACTTATTGCCCTCTTCCCCTATCTTCGTGGGCTCCTAAATTGTTTTTAGTCGCAACAAAAGAGAAATCAAGAGTAAACGGGAACCTAAAACGCATTAACTCTGATATATTAAACCCATTTTAAGAGTCGACGTCGCCTAACAAACATGTGGATAATTTAGGGTTCCAATTTGTTTCAGGCACCTTAAGTTGACAGATCTGGGGCTGCACTTGGGAGGGCCGCCGTTATAAGCCCTTTATCACCGAAATGTGGCCGCTGTGAGTCAATTACAATTATAAAAGGAGTTAATTATGATTATATGAGGAGTTAATTGGGGGTACAAGAGGTTCAAGTGAAGTGGTGCATCATAAGTGGGTGTAAACCGGAGAAATCGAATCAAAGGGTAGCGCTAACGCAACGTAATTAAAAGAGAAACAACCTATTAATTATATTTTTTATCGCCTATCTGATATTCATTCAGTACGTTACTCTTCATGAGTTTATTTTAAATTGTGCATTAGTGATATGATAATATTCAAATCTTTGTTTGAGGGTATCTATGTAAGATACCCTCAAACACCATCGTAATAAGCCATGGTTAGCTAAAGCTTGCCAGCATATTATATTCTTACAAAATTGCGTTCATCATTAAGTAACATCAGTTAAATTAAATGCCATATCCAAATTTTACTATAGACTCCAGACAAACATACAGACAAACTCTATTTTGTGGAAATGCTCAAAATAATAAAATGCTGCCTGTAACCATGTTCCCCAGCTAGTGAGAATCGGCAGTGGTGGTTCAAGTCGGATATATTTAGGAAATTTGAGAAAGATTTCTTTTGTATAAAGGGTCTCTCAATAAGGACGCTCGCTTTTTAAATGAAACAGGATGTGTGTGGGATATTCACTCATTTTTTTTATTTGAAAGAATATTAAGTATGGAATATAACGTCGTTCAAATGTCCGCCGCGGCTTTGCATGGTATTACGTATTCGGGAGGTCCAATTTTCGTTGACTTTGTCGCATGAATCTGGCTGAATTTGCTGGATGGCGTTCGTTATATTGACACTGAGGGCATCAATTGTTTGCGGCTGATTCGCTTTAGCACTGCGATTTAAGATAGCCAAAGAAAAAAGTACCGAGGCGTTATCCAGGCGGTATCCATATCATCCAGTTTAGGCCACAAGAAGTTGCTTATTATCGATCTGTAGCGCTCACCGTTGACGGCTATGGGAATGCCAGTTTCGTTTTGAAAGAAGTATGACTGATGATTCTGTCAGACTAAAATCCGCACCAAACAGTGATTTGCTCGGGATGCATATGGTGCTGATGTATCTCGTGTGGATTGGTAACGTCCCAAATCCGACAATTTTGCTTATTCATATATCCATTCATCCAAAAATGGACCTCGTCACTAAATATGCTTTTTTTGGCGAAATTTGGGTCAACTTGCAACTGCTCCAGAGCCCAATCAGCGAACGGTGTTGTCTATGGTCGTTTACCTTAAGTTTCTGGGTCAGTTGTACCCAGTTTATACGGGTGCAGATCCAACTCCCTACGCAAAATACGCTAATTTGAAGTTGTAGAAATGCCAAGTTCTTGTAACGACAATAAATCGGCTGCCTCGGGTTTTCCCGTACACTCTAATTCACAGCAGCGATGTTTTCAGCAGACCTTGCGTTTCGGGTGACGTACGGGTGTTGTCTGATTATTTATCAAAGCGGTTGACTCGAATTTGGCCACCAAACGTCGAATAGTCAACTCGGCGGGACGGTTGTGGCAAGGATAAATATCACGTAATGCAGAACGTTTCTCGAAGGGACTACTCAACCACATTTTGAAAATACAATATGAAGATTTGCACACGTTGTTGAACTGTACAACCTTCCATGGTGATTTGCCATACTACACTGAACAATTTGCAACAAATTTTACAGACGTTTCTTTAACAACATGACCGCTATAATCTAAAAAATTTCGAGCGTCCTTATTGAAAGACCCTATATTATTAATCATACACTATACACACTACAATTTTGTAACATAGGAGGCAAGTACTCGGATCGTCGCCCATTTTTTCTGTAAATATACCCCTCTGTAAAACCAATTACCATGTTTTATATAAACAAGCCATGAGGAAATTTAATAAACTATATTTTTAGTCCCTTTTTAATGCCACCGAACACCCTACATTATTTTGATGTTGTTAAATAACGTATATTTAACAAAATGCATTTTTTCAATAATTCTATATTATTAAACAGAGAACATAAATTTGTTATATATTTAATACGCTTTACCATTACAGGCTTCATGTTTTAAATAATTAAAGTTTTCATTTTTAAAATAACAGTTTTAATTGGTTCTATGAAACATTATCCTGTGCGTAAAAGCCCGACAATAATTCGATAAAACCTGAACGCTAAAACAATTTTTCCATCAAGGTAACGGTGATATTGATAATAAATGCCGTTGGAAAATTGATGAAAAAAAATCATGACCGAGAAATAAAGCAGGCAAAAACTCCACAATTTCAGCATCCGTGCCTCATAAAAGTAATCTCCAGAGTAAGCTTTATAGGATTTGAGAAAGTTGCCGGAACTCGTAGCTTCCAAAACTTAATCGAGACGGTCTAAAAGTCGGCTGAAAGGGCGTTTAATAATGTATTACAGGTCAAAGCGAATATGGCTTTTACCTACCGAATTGGTTCTATGAATAAGATAAACAGTGCGCTTTCCAACGGGCCACTAAAAGCGTAGAAGTTTCCTTTCAGTTTGTTTACAGTTTAACTAGTATAATTATGACAATTCAAAATGTGGCAAATATCTAGACAATTCTTTATACTTAAAATCAATTTTTGAAATTGTATTGGGAAAACTTCTTTAAAGTGAATGAGGTCTCTCGTGGCATGAACATATAGTAAAAACCTTTACATATAAATCGCAAGTATGGAACTGAACCTGAAAATGCAATGTGATTTTGCTGAATGAGTCTCACTTGATTGCAAATATCAAAATGTTCTAAAAACGTGTGTGGAATCGGAAATAGTTTTATATATTTGCCTCCAAATGCGTGGGTATTTCTATGAGCTATAAGGCACCACTAAATTTGTCTATTTTTCTTACTTGTATACCATTTTTTTCAAGAATATATTTTTCGAATCTGCTAATCATCATCATCATGAGATCATCAGTCTTAAGACTGGTTGGACGCTAACCTCCAGCTTCTCCTATCTTGTGCTAACCTACGCATTTCACTAATTGTGCTACAACCTACATCCCTTACTATTTGCGAGCAGTAGTCTAATCTAGGCCTACCTCTGCCTTTCTTCACTCCTATTTCTGCCTCCAAAATATCGCGGACTATTCCCCCATGTCTCAGCAAGTGGCCTACCATTCTATCTCTTCTCTTCTTTATGTTTTTCCACATACTTCTTTTCTCGCCGACTTTCTCTAATACTTCTTCGTTTCTAACCCTATCAGTCCACGGTATTTTCATCTTTCTTCGGTAACACCATATCTCAAAATCTTCTAATTTCTTCCTACTTGCTTCCCCTACCGTCCAGGTTTCGCAACCGTATAGTGCCGTGCTCCATACATACGTTTTCAAAAATCTCTTCCTTGTTTCTAAGTTTATTACCCCCGAGCATAAAAGTGCTTTCTTTTTGTTAAAAGCTACTCGACCTTGCGCTAATTCTTTGTTTTATATCTTTATCGTTTCTTCCATCCCAATTTATTTTACTTCCTAAATAAGTGAAGTCTAACTTCCTCCAATCTTTCATTATTAATTTGTACTTTCGTTTTTGCTCTGCTCTCGCGTCCTCTGCACACTAACACTTTAGTTTTGTTTTTATTCACCCTCATTCCGTATTCCTCTGTCAACACTGCCTCCATTTCGTTCAACGCTAATTCTAATTCCTCTTTACTAGATGCTAACACTGCTATATCATCCGCGAATCTCAGCATTTCTAGTTTCCTGTCCCTGTACTTTAATCCCGAAATCCACTCTATCTTTTACCACATTAATCTCCTCTTCGATGTACAGATTAAAAATTAGTGGTGATAGCGTACATCGTTGTCTTACTTCTTTCCTAATACCTACTTCCCTTCTTTCCTCTTCTACTTCTATTACAGCAGTTTACTCTTTGTATAGATATATATACAATCTGCTAATACGTCACATGTAATAAATTGATGGATTTAGATATCTTGTTTGATGCAAATCATTCATATATTCTACATATATGTAATTGGTAATGATTGGATGAAAATGCAGTGAACATTTAGGGCAGTTGCCTGACACCGTGCTAATAAAAGTCCAGCACTTTGCTCCGCGTCCATAACATGGGTGGGTGACTTGTAGTATTCTGCTACAGAGGTGACTATGATAATGTTATTCGTACTGTGGTCTGGGGTGGTGGATTTGACTCAGTATTTATTGGAGGTATTATGTATGACATCTGAAGAACGAATATAATTTTTCCAGTATAAGGCGGAAATGTATATACAGGGTGTTTACTAAACATACGGCAAGAATTGAAGAGGTAATTCCTTGAGTTATTTTAAAAATATTTTGTCCTTTGATGATTTTCGGGAAATCACTTTGTTTCGAAGATACAGGGAGGTAAAGGTTTCTCAACAATAACAATATTTTATTACATAAATATGACATTGAAAGCTTTTTAATTTACAAGAACTGTTCAAAATGACTACCACCAGCTAGGATGCATGCATCCAATCTTCTCCTCATTGATTCCCGAACTCTTTCAGAAACACGAAAGTTGTTTTTTATTAAATTACATCTCTCAATGATTCGATTTCTCAAATCTTCTTTATTTTCTGCTGGAGTAGTATAAACTAATGACTTCAGATGGCCCCATAGAAAGAAATCAAAGGGATTTAAATCCGGGGATCGAGCAGGCCATAAGTGGGGTCCACCTCGTCCAATCGAGCGATCTCTATATGTTGCTGTTAAAAACTCACGAGCAACCAAACTGAAATGCGCTGGTGCACCATCATGCATAAACCACATAACATTTCTCGTTGCCAATGGAATATCCTCTAGAAATCCAGGTAGTGAGTGTTCCAAAAAATTTCGATACACCTCGCCGGTAAGTCTTCTTCGTAAAAATATCGGTCCAATTAGGAAGTCACCCACAATTCCAATCCAAACGTTTAATGAAAACTGTTGTTGAAAACGATCTCGAATTACCTCACGTAGGTTTTCTTCAGCCCACACATGTCTGTTGTGAAAATTCATTATTGAATTTCTCGAGAAATTCGCTTCATCAGTAAAAAGAATCAGCGACAGTTGTTGTGAGATTTAAACCAATGTTTGGAGAAACAATTGACAAAATGCAATACGCGGAGGAAAATCAGCAGAAATAAGAGCTTGAACTCGTTGCATGTGGTATGGGTACAAAAACTGCTGCCTCAAAATTTTCCACACAGTTCCATTACTTACATTCAAAGCATTTGCAATTTTTCTAGTAGAGGTACCTGGATCTTCCTCTATCATGTTCAACACACATCTTCCACTTCTACCGTTCTTACTGTCATTGACCTTCCTGGTCCCCCATTTTTTCGAACTGTGCCTGTTTCATGAAGGCGTTGATGAATACTTTGAAAGGTTTTTCTATCAGGAACATGACGGTTCGGAAATCGTTCACTGTACAACCGCCTAGCCTGTAATGAGTTCCCATTGGCAAATCCAGACATGAAATGCATGTCAGTCATCTCGGCATTCGTGTAGCGATCCATGATAGAGGACTTCGCTGAGAAACGTTTAGCTCGCAAAACATGTCAAATGTCGCGTGACCGCGCTCGTGTGATACTAATTTTAAAATATCAATATTGTTATTTATTGTCAAAAAATCTTTATCGCCCTGTATTTTCGAAACAAAGTGATTTCCCGAAAATCATCAAAGGACAAAATATTTCTAAAATAATTCAAGGAATCACTCCTTGAATTTTTGCCGTATGTTTAGTAAACACCCTCTATATTTAATTGGTATTGTATTTGCTGAAAGATCGAAATCTCGGAGACAATTTCGTGTTATTGAATTACGTCATACAATTTTATGTATGGAGGATCAAGAACCGGGAAACAATTTTTGTGTCAATACAGTAAATACGCAACATTTACCAAAATATTATTTTATAATCAACTTCAATAACCAAGATTATCTTCCGGTAAAAGTAAATCCTCAAGTTTGTACACACTTTGTATAAAACTTTTTTTCTTTGTATTGAGTTGTCCAAAAAGTCCGTACTGTTTTCCGGATTAATTACTTAGGTCACGCAGCTGTGCGCATGACGTACAGTTGCAGCCTTGAAGCCTTCCTCCCTATTTAGCCCTGATACTTAATTGTTTACTGCCGTTATACTAGTGAACTTGTTTTATTATTGCTGTGTGTGAGCTTAATTAAAAATGAGTGATGCTTTTTTATTTAAAAAAAGGCAAAATAACCGCTGAAACTTGCCGCAAATTGTGTTCTGTGTACGGCAAGAATGTCATTCAAGATAGAACGTGTCAAATATGGTTCAAGAGATTTTGATCTGGCGATTTTTCCCCCATGGCCCCAAAGTCAAGTCGACCTAAAGAAGTCATTCCCGATCATTTACGAGCCTTAGTTGACGCAAATCCTCACCAAACCATAAGTGAGCGTGTATCACTTCACTGAGCTTGTGAAAATCTAATGCACAGTACTGTACAGTAATGTACATTGAATCCAATTTAATGGATCGCATCAACATCTGCGATTATGTTAAAGATTCGTCAACGTAGCGATCCCTTTTTGAGAAATACTGGAGATGAAAATTGGATCATTTACGACGACGTCAATCGAAAAAGATCCTGGGGAATGTCCGGTGAACCTTCTTAACCCACACCAAAGGCAGAGTTTCACCCCAGGAAAGTTTTGTTGTCTGTCTGATGGGATTTCAAAGGAATCATTTATTTTGAGCTATTCCTGAGGCACGAAAAAATAATTTCGGACGTTTACTGCGAACAACTACAAAAATTGAGCCAAGACATGCAGGAAAAGCACCCAGGACTTGTATATTAAGGAAATACACCCAGGATGGAATACTTGTAAGATACATCACGACAACGCTCGGCCTCACACTTCTCTGCAGACCCGGAGGAAATTGTTAGAGTTAGACTGGGATATTTTAACCCCATCCACCATATTCTCCAGACCTTGTGCCCTCGGATTTTCACCTATTCTGTTCCATAGATAACAGTTTACGAAACTTAACATTTGTCAATGACGAGGAAGTCATAAATCATGTAAAAACGTTTTTTGCGGGCAAACCGCAAAGTTTTTATGAAAATGGTATTATGAAGCTTACTGAGATGGGAGAAAGTTATTGAAAATGGAGGAACGTACATTATTGATTAAAGTAAGTTGTAATAACTATAATGTTAATAATAAATACTTAATGAAAAAACGGAACGAACTTTTTGGACAACCCGATATATTGTTTAATTACCACTTTACAAACATTTCTTGTGAATGAATGTCAGTTTGTTAGAAACAACCTAATTTCTATCTATATATCAATGTTTATTTTCTGTTTCAGGATAACCACTGCCTGCGAATAAAAATCCTCGGCGACTGCTACTACTGCGTGTCCGGACTGCCGGAACCGCGTTCAGACCACGCTCATTGCACGGTAGAAATGGGCTTGGACATGATCGACGCCATCGCCAGCGTGGTGGAAGCCACCGACGTGCAACTGAACATGCGGGTGGGAATACATTCGGGGAGGGTACTCTGTGGGGTACTAGGTCTCCGCAAGTGGCAGTACGATGTGTGGTCGAACGACGTCACGCTGGCGAATAACATGGAGGCGGGTGGCGAACCAGGGTAAGTAAATACACCACAAATTACATCTCACAAGCCGAATGAGTTGTGACTAGCGATTTTTACTTTTCCGCTCTCCACTATACTAGCGGAAAAGTAATGTAATCGTGTAAAGAAAAATTGAAAAAAAAATTTTTTTTGGGGTTTATTTTTCGTTTTTCGACCTAAAAACCAAAAAAAAGAAAAACTGGTTTTAAAAATTTTTTGCTGTGTGTGTCGTTGTCATCGGCATTAATTCTTGTTAGCACGATAACTCAACTAAATCCTGTCGGATCGATTATGTTTTGACTGATTCTGATTAGGGACATCTCCCAGACGACACATATTGAGTTTGAGGTGGATAGAACACACTCTACCATCTACATGGGTCATGAGAATATACAATGGTGGACATTTGGAGAATTTTTTTTTTTTTTGTTAGCACAATCACTCAATTAAATCGTGTCGGATCGATCGGGTTTCGACTGATTCTGATTAGGGACGTCTACCAGATGACATCTATTGATTTTGAGGTGGATAAGACACACCCCACCCTGTCCATGGGCCATGAGAAAGCACGATGGTGAACTATTTGAAAAACATAAAGCTGTCGCATAAAACACATATTCTGCTGCATTTATGTGTTGGTTTATTTTTTCTCGGCCACTCAAATTCGAGATAGAAATGTTCTACGTGCGGAGAAGTCCGTTTTAAGGTTTTAAAACTGTTTTTTTATCATCCTCATACAGTGAATTTGCTTTTAGGTTTAGAAATGTATTCCTGAATCTCGAGACGTCATGACTTTTAAAATTTAAAATACGAATTTTTTTCATAGTCCACATTCATCGATGGTTTTTTCGGTGTTTCCCCAACTTCATATCCGTGGTCATGAAAATTATATCATGTGTTTATATATTAACAATTGAGCAGATTAAAAACACATGTAATAAAATGCTTTATAGAATGAATATGGTAGAAAATTTCGTTTTAAGAAAAACCATAGGGACAGGGTTTAAGTGATATGTGTAATTAAGGGATGCAAATCTAAAAGTGCATTTCAGGAAAAGCTCTTAAGTTTTTTGTGTTGTGAACAATAACATTGACTAATTTACATAGCGCTTCCAGATATATCGAGAAAGAGGAAAAACATTATTTTTTGACATGTTTCACCGATCTTGACTTCTGGAAATAAGAGGATGTATAAATTTATGATATTATTTTCGCACTTCTTAAAGGTTATTTACTAATCGGCCTGTATTTGTGCTGTTTCTCTGTTTAAATAATACATGAAAATTAATTTGAAAAACATGAGAAGAAAAAAGAAAAGTTGTGTTTTCCAAGTCTTAAAACTACCTTCGACACACGCCTATGTATAGTTTATTTCATCGCTATTTGCGAAATAAAAAATCTCAAAAATACCGTGGCTTGTTTTTATGGCTAGGCTCAGGTAGACTGTTCCGTTTATCGGCAAGATAAGAGAGTTTTTATTTGGCAAATAGCGATGAAATGAATAGTAACAATTGCCTAATGTGCCCAAACCGAAAAGAGAACGAATTAGGAGATTACCCTTTAAGAATAAAAAAAAATAGGAAATCAATTTTGCAGAAACAGCAAAATATTCAACGTCACTGACCACGTGTTTCGCAATTTAACATCATCAGGTGATGATTCGTCGCCTGATAGATCATCAGGAGTAAATCTTCACGGAATCTAGACTATATCATTTCTAAACCCTCTATTATTAATATCGTCCTTAGATATCTATAAAGACTATTCATCTTCAAGTGAATATTTTCCCTTAAACCAATACAAACTGGTTGTTCTATTTTGATACAAAACTTTCGAAAACTGTACCAAACCGTACATTTTTGCGGATACATTTCTTTTTCGTGAACAGCATGTGAATTTTCAGCACCCCAAATTGGACAAGTTTGTTTGCTGACGTATCCGTCAAGAGGAAAATGTTCTTCATCGCTGTACAAAATGCAACATCACAATTATTTCTTTTCTAACCCCCAATTAACAAATGTACTACGTTGTAAATACTCTGTAACTTTTAATTGTGTCAACTGAATTTTGTATGCTGACAGATACAGATTTTTCTTTAAAATCCGATGTGTGGATTTTGACAGAGTCAGACGTCGAATTCATGTGTTTTGGGTACTCCCATACCTTTCTGTCACTGCAGTAATATTCTCATCTGACCGGCCATGACAAAGACGTAATGGTGTTGCCTTATCAATAACAGAACCCGTCTCATCAAATTTCTTGATTAAGTTACGAACTATTAACTCTGTAGGAGCTTCATTTTCTCCTAATTTTATGCGAATTTTTCTTACTGCAACTGTAAATGATCGCCCACTGTCATAAAACAGTTGTACACAAACTATTCGTTGTTGAACTGTCAATCGCGGCATGTTTGTGAATGTCGTTAAATATCAACGCCCTATCAATTTAAATCCTAGTTTCAACTGAGACACCCTATATTTGTCGATGATTTCTTGAATGAAGCCATTTAATTCAAGTTCTCTGAGATAGCTCAAAGTTGACAGAAATGTTACCCTTTGCAATTTCGTTGATTGTATTACTGAAATCTATGGAATCTACTACTGACAAACTGTGTGTTTGGCAGGGCTTCACCTCAGGAAAGTTTTCTTGTCCGTCTAACGGGATTTTAAAGGAATCATTTATTTTGAGGTACTCCCGAGAAACGAAACGATAAATTCGGACGTTTACTGCAAATATCTACAATAATTGAGCCAATACATGCAGGAAAAGCGCCCAGGACTTGTAAATCGTAAGAAGGTCATCTTCCATCACGACAACGCTCGACCTCACACGTCTCTGCAGATTCAGAGCAAATTTTTGGAGTTAGAGTGGGGTTTTACCCCACCCACCGTATTCTCCAGACCTCGCGCCCTCAAATTTTCACTTATTCCTCTCCATCAATAACAGTTTACGAAACTTAACATTTGCCAATGATGAGGAAGTCAGAAATCATTTACAAACGTATTTTGCGAGCAAACCGCAAAGCTATTGTGAAACTGGTATTATGAAGCTTACTGAGAGATGGGAGAAAGTTATTGAAAATGGAGAAACGTATATTATTGATTAAAATAATTTGTAATAACTATAATGTTAACAATAAATACTTACGAAAAACCTTTTTGGATAGCCTGATATTTCGACAAATTATAACTTGGTGAACCAGTTGCCAAGACTTTATTAATATCAGTTTTGATGGCTTATACTTATACTCGTATATATTCGCTAGACAATCTAATCTAAATATTATGGGGTTTAGTATTTGTAATATGTTTTTGATGAAATCATTTCTTTGCAACCACCATCTAAATTTAGAAATTAGACAAAGGATGGTCAAGTGCTATGTTTGGCCTGTACTGTTGTATGGAGTGGAGGCGTGGACGCTTAAAATATCAACAACTAATCGCATAGAGGCGCTGGAAATGTGGATACATAGGCGAATGTTAAAAATACCGTGGATAGCACATATCACAAACGAGGAAGTGCTGAGGAAAGTCAACAAAGACAGGGAACTATTCAGGACTATCAAACGTAGAAAAATTACTTATTTAGGTCATACATTGAGAGGTGATCGATATCGTATTTTACAACTCATCCTCAAGGGAAAAATAGAAGGTCGACGGGGTGTAGGCCGAAAACAGATGTCTTGGCTGAGAAACATCCGAGCCTGGACAGACATACAAAATGCAGGTCAACTTTTCCACATGGCAGAAGATCGAGAAGCCTTTGCTATGATGAATGCCAACGTCGGATAACTCTGATATGGCTCATAAAGAAGAAGAAGAATATGTTTTTAACAGTGCAGTAATAAGGTTGTTGCATATTTTGAATACTATCTTTACTTCTGAAATCCGTTTTAAGCATATTACAACGTTATTACTTGTAAATAAATTCTAATTATCAATGAGGCCTACTTCAAACTGTGCGGTTTTAAACAAAATCAACCTTTTTCTAAATTAAAAAATGTATATTCATATTCTTAGCGAATTAGTCCAGTATTTTTGTCACATCTCCGGCCTTATAATAAATGGCAATATCGTTCATACCCATCCCGATCCAGGTTTAAAAGAGTCTCAAAAGGCATAAATCATTTCGTCATCCACAATTAAATGATCACGTTCCACATTATTTGCCAGGCACTCCTAATGGATTTTTCGTTCACTTAAAAAGCGCCGTGTGTTTCTCTTCCCCGCCCGAATTGAGCCATTAAACTGCGAAAATTCCTGCTGCCACGGACCGGATTCCGTTACGCTTATTAATCGACCAACGAAATGGGGCACATCGCTGCACGGATTTATGCATATTTCATTGCACTTGCAATAAACCACGTCCGATATTTATAAAACGTAGTGCATCGAGCGCCGAATTTACGACGGCTCGCTAAATTATTAGCGGGAAAGTGGCCTGTCAAAATAAATCAAGAGTTCGACGGCGAGGTCGATGAGATATTCCTGCAAATATGATACGGGAAGAATTTGTGAGGGGTTTATTTGTGTCGAGTGTAGGGGCGCGGATTGAATTTGAGACCCAAATTTTTACGTTACAGTACATATTAGATTATTTATCCGTACAGTAAAAATTCTCCAGAAAGCAACATTAAAATCAGCAGAAGAAGACAGCTTCTTCGATGTCTATAAATACATATTAAATACTAGGTATGTAAATACGAAACAGAAATTTGCCCATAGATGGCCTAGCTGCTAATGTAGTTACCGTTATACCGCGTCAATGACGTCATTGACGCCATTTTCTTGTTTTGACATCTGATAAAGGTTTTCATCTCACAACAATGTAAGTTTCATACAACAACATCGTTTTTAATAGCTTTGAACATGTCGAATTTTGGGCCGGGAAACTACGATTTGCGGACAGCATTGATTTTCTGTTACTATTTGAAGAAAACTGCTGCAGAATCGCATCGATTGCTTGTCGAATCCTACGATGAGCATGCTCTTGGTAAATCACTGTGCTTTGAGCGGTTTAAGAAATTCAAAAGTGGCAATTTTAACGTGAGAAATGAAGAACGTGGAAGACCACCGAGAAAGTTTGAAGATAGCGAATTGCAAGCATTGTTGGATCAGAATGACGCTCAGGCGCAACAAGAACTCTCGGATCAATTAAATGTAACACAAAAAGCCGTCTCCACACGTTTGAAAACCGTGGGAAAGATCCAGAAGATGGGAAAATCGGTTCCACATGCACTGAATGAAAGACAGCAGGAAAACAGAAAACCCATTTGCGAAACGCTGCTCCCAGGTACTAAAGAACGTCATTTCTCCATCGAACTGTGACTGGCGATGAAAATCGGATATACTTCGAGAATCCTAAGCGTAAAAGATTATGGGTCACTCCAGGCAAACCATCGACATCGACTGCAAGACCAAATCGCTATGGACGAAAGACAAGGCTCTGTGTTTGGTAGGACCAGAAGGGTGTGATCTATTATGAGCTGCTAAAACCTGGCCAAACCGTTAATACTGAACGCTACCGTTAACAAATTATCGATTTGAATCAAGCTTTGCGTAAAAGAAAAACGACCACAATATCAAAAAAGGCAACACAGTGTGATTTTTCCTCATGATAATGCGCCATCACACACAGCAAAACCGGCGAAGGAAATGATTGAAGCGTTTATTTAAGAAATATTTTCGCATGCAGCTTACGCACCAGACTTGGTTCCGTCCTATTACTACTTACTTGCATCAATGGGACACGCACTTGCCGAACATGGCGTCACTGCTTACGAAAGATGCTTATGTACAAAAGAGCAATAATTCTTTGGCTAGAATCCACAAATTGTCATAGAGATGGGGGAAATCGTATAGCTAGCAATGAGCAATACTTCGGATAAAATATGTTTTATCATTTTCATACAATAAACGTGTATTTTCTATACAAAAAAAAAACGTTTCATATTTACATACCTGGTAGACCCCAATCAGCATCCTCTAGTCTTCTAGGATCTGTTAGCCTTCCCACCTAATCGTTTTAAATTTTGATCCAACTATTAAAGATAGATCCACAAGAATGGTATGATTATAATCAAAATAAAAGAGACTATCCGAAACATTGTATTTAAACCCGACTTAAACAATAATTCTATCACGATGAAACAACGTAATTTACCAGCGTACGTCAACCCATAAAGAAAACATCGATGTGAGAAAATGTAATTATCGTTATAATAAATAATTACTGCATAGTAACCTAAGGGACAACTATTGTTGGATGCACTTTCTCGCTGTATGGGAATTGCGCAGTTTGTAATAAACTTGCATATTCTAACGCGTGTGAGAATCTCCATGGAATCCGTGTTAATGCCCTGGTTCATCGTACTAGTGACGCGGAATTTCATTAAAGAGCCAGAAGGCACACAACGTCCCTATCCGTGAAAAAATCGAGTCAGATTCTCGTCGCAGATTATTCTAAAATTTAATTAACTGCTGGTGCATTTATATGGGATGGACGTTAATAGATGCACAGCTGGAGAATGTTTATTTAATAATATGGCGAATGCGCCAATGTTATACGATTTAAATACGTTCATTTATTTTTTAAATCCCTCATTGATATATCAATTTTATTTTAATAGAAAGGTATGTTAAACCCCCCTTATACGTAACCCCTTTATAACTTGTGTCAGTGAGTAAGTGAGGTTATCTCCCTTAAAAATTTTTCTACGAAACTTGCGCAGGTAACTATATGGAAATAGTGGCCTTTGGAATGATGCATGATTACTATTGATGCCTACTTGAATGCCTCAACAGTGTCAGAACCATATATAACCAACTACATATACTTACATATAATAATTTATATAATAAAATATAATATTGTAATATTGTAATATTTACACAGTTAAAAATCCGAATTGGCTCGGTTAAACAATGCAGTATTGCGAATGCCTCTAAAGTCGTTTCAATGAACGTTGTCAGGTGCAGTAAAAATATTCTTACATAAAGAAAACCACCATCCGGCATCTAAAGATGTATCATTGTTCTCTAAAGATGTATCAATCTAGTGAATTCTTCACCTAAGGATAATCAAGCATTTTATAAATTGTGTATTGCATCCGCTAGTTCTGCATTATTACTATAGATAGTTTTTAAATCCTCTTCCACTTAAATATCTTGATGTTTTAATGTAACATTAAGGTCTCCAATGCATATAATGTTGGATAATTTTAACTAAACATTCAATAGTTGTGATTTATGCAGTTGCAACTTGAATGAATTATTATTTTTTAATTAAATAACATTTTAATTCACATTAAATGATGCTGTAATTATTACATTTATATTTTTTATTACTTACTTATTGTTATCGTATATCTGGATTCATACGTATAATATTATGTTAGTATATTGTTTAATTTTTGTTTATTTTGTCCTATAACTGGAATTAATTATGTTGGGCATTAAATGCTTTATTATTATTAATATTTTTAAATTTCACGTCTGTTAAATGGCTTTGCAACGTTCTTCGATTGGTTAATGGTAGGTTACTGGTCAAAACTGACGAAATTTTTCTTTATTCGATATAAATAATGGCACATTACATTAACATAAAGGGTCTTCCAACAAGGACGCTCGATTTTTAAACGTAAATAAAACAAATGTGTGATATCGATTCAATTTTTTTTATTTGAAAGAATATTTTATGGCATTAAGTATAGAATATGTCGTTCAAATGTCCGCCGTGGCTTTGCTTGGTGGCGCGTATTCAGGAGGTCCAATTTTTGATAGCTGTCACAAACATCTGGCTGAATTTGCTGGATGGCGTTCGTTATATTGACTTTTGAGGGCATCAATTGTTTACGGTTTATTCGTATAGACCTGCGATTTAAGATAGCCCCAAAGGAAGAAGTCTAAAGGCGTTAAATCGAACAATCTCGGTCGCCACTTCAGGTCGCCGCTGCGCGAGATAACCATGCCCTCAAGTCGCTCGTGCAGTGTCTATCATGGCATGCGCTGTGTGGCATGTAACGCCGTCCTATTGGAACCACAGTTTAGCTAACAAGAAGTTGCTTATCATCCATCTATAGCGCTCGCAGTTGACGGTTGATGGCAATGCTAAGTTTCTGGGTCAGTTAGATTTTAGACGAGTGCAGAGCCAAGTCCCGACGCAAAATTTGCCAATTTGAAGTCGCAGAAAGGCCAAGTTCTTGTGAATGACAATAAATTGACTCTCTCGGATTTTTCCATACACTCTCACGCACAGCAGCAACATTTTTAGCAGAGCTTGCGTTTCGGTGACGTACGAATGTTGGTTGATTATTTATCAAACCGGTTGACTCGAATTTGGCCACCAAACGTCGAATAGTCGACTCAGCGGGACGGTTGTGGCGAGGATAAAAAACACGTACTGCTGGAAACGTTTCTCGAACGGAGCACTGATTTTTAAAATAAAATTTGATGATTTGCACACGTTGTTGAACGCTGTAACCGTTCATGGTGATTTGTCATACACTACTTAACAATTCACAACAAATTTGACAGATGTTTCTTTAACAACATGGCCGCTATCATCTAACAAATTTCGAGTGTCCTTATTGAAATACCCTGTAGTATAAAATAAATTCGGTATAAGGTCCCTAGGCATTTTTTATTTTTGTGCGGCACTGTTTAAACGTTTTATTCATAAAAATTACTTAAGAGCCAACAAGCCTCGACTATAAATCAAACGCATTATTTGACACCTTCAAATTGTACATATTCGAAATATGTATTTACACTATACGAGAGCCAGTGTCACGAGGAACAAATTAAATGGTCAAACACGACATTAGAGCTAAATTGAATTATTTGTATCTACATCGATTTAAAATATCTCAAGTCTATGCTACTGCATCTCAGCTGCCGCAGAATTATCCGAGTGACACTACTAATGCAGAACTTATGATTGTTCAGCTTTAATTGATAATGACAGCTTTTTTTTATTAAATAACTGCGTACGTCAACGCGTTAAGTAAACAAACATTTTATTTTTATATTCTGAAGGTGTTAAAATGCGCTCCTAGAGGCGCCCTGACACTGTTTGCGTGGTCTACCATGACTTATATGCATTATGCAAATTTTTATCGAACGTGATAATCGCATATCATCAAGTCGCCACGCCTCATGGCCAACTAAGTTGGATCATACAATAAAATTAATATACTTTCATTTATAGGAACTATTGAAAAGATCCTACTATCTTGAAAATTGTAACCCATGCATTAAATAAAGTTACAGTGTTCAAATTAATGGTATGGCGGGGCAATAATGTTTTATTATCTATTAAATTATTATATATTTTAATAAAAAAAAAGCATACAGGGAGTAAATATTTTGAATGTGTAATAATTATAAATATACTGACAGAATGTAACACTTATTAAATATCATTTAATGCGGTCGACATTTTATGTAATAGCAGGAAATATGAGCACAGTTTAAGTTTTAAATAAACACTAAACAGAATTGCCGATTAAAATCCGAACGAGTTGTGTCTAATCTGTAGACTATACATTCGTTAACTAATCGATGCTGATATCGAATTGCAAAAGTCTATAAAGTTCTTGCAGAGTGGGATTTACATACATTTAACAGTTTTTCCCCATATCTTATACATGTCCAGTGGAGATAGCTCGGAAGATCGTGGTGACTATCAAAGAAATATTGATTTGGTAAGTTTTCAAGAGGCCTGCCGTTATTCTTTACCACATTTTGTTCATCTTACTAAAGGATTTAGTTGGGTAACGTTCTGAGAAATTACGGATGGTCTTGTTGTAGAACATCCTGTATATAGCGCTGGACGTTGTTCGAATAAAGACAAATCGCTACCTACTACCATAAGCAATAGCTCCACCACCCCCCTTCATAACCAATACAGTATGGTTTTCATGTCGCTCTACAGATATCAAAACCTTTAATGTTACTTTAAAGTCTTTGGCACCTCTAAAGTAATTCTTATCGATAACATACTTCCGATCAACTAGCTAAATTTAGAAAAATAATCCGTCTATATGAAAACAAGGCCGCCTTCATAAAAAAATATAAGTTGATTTCTCGGAAACAAAGCGTCAGGCAAAATAATGATGAAATTTTAAGCTCAAAAAGTGACAATAGTGAAAAATATTTTTTTGACAATTGTTACAGTAACGTTCGGACATAAATAAATACAAATATGGGAGAATTTGTTTTAAATACTTTAGTTTTTCTAAATAAACTAGGCACAAAGATTAAGGGAATTTAAAAAACCCTAAATTTTAAGGTGATTTTCAATCTTGGAGAAAAATAATCGCACAGCAATTTTAAAAAAAGCAAATTGAAGCTTCCAGTTTCTAGTTTTCAGATCATGAGTTCAAAATTGTTTACCATCAGCTATCTTTGAGTAATCATAAGAAAACTATCGGGAAAAAAATTCCAAATTTTTGCTTGCCTTCCAAAGGTCCACGGGCCACAAAAAATGTTTTCAGTGATTTCATTATAAAGGTTTTTTTATATAATTTTATCCTTTTTAACTTGAGCGGTCTAGGAGCCTTGTGATGATTTTTTGCTGAGTTCAAAATCGCCGTGATCGTCGTTCAAAATAAGAGAGTGAGTTTTAATTTTTTTTTTACAAAATGTTTAATTTTTTTTCTTAAATACACTAACAATAATTAACATTTTTTAAAAATATGGATTATTAGGTACTAAAGAAACATTTTCAATGTCAAAAAATTTACAAAAAATTATCCTTAATTTTATTTTTAGCAAAAACCACAAATTCGATGACTCCGAACACAATAAAAAAATCGCAGCGTCTTGAAATGTTCAAGGTTTCTTTGGGATACTTTGAGGTTGAAAAGAAACATTACCTATTATTTGCAAAAGTTAAGCCAAGTTAAGCAAACATCCCTGAATACGCAGTTATTTACCTCTTTTTGAATCCACATTCTCGCACTCTTTATTTATTTTTTTTTTATCAAAAACCAATAACTACGAGTTGTAAACAACACTTTGCACTTTTGAAAACCCTACTTGAATTTTCTATACGATCATTATTTCCCGAATAATTAATTACCAAAGTCAAAACCGACTTTTTTTGCTTGAATCGACGATAATTCAGCGAAAAATCACCGTACACGGTTTTTAGACCACTCAAATTAAAGAGGATAAAATCATCTAAAAGAGCTTTATGATGATGTCACTAAAACAAATGTATTGAAGTGCGTGGACCTTTTGAAAGGCAAGCAAAAATTTGGATTTTTTCCTAAACCTTCTTAACGTCCTCTGGAGTACCTCAATGCTCAAATCTGGGACCATTATTCTTTATATTGTTTACTAATGATGTGGTGCTAATGCTCATAAACTATCGTTCTCTGGGCAATTCAACTATTTGGCTCTTAATGCATACAAAGCCTTTGGTTTCTTGATCAGAAACACGGACATCGTTTAATAACACTGCTTCTATATTTACTAAACGGCTGTTTTCGTGTGTGTGTGTGCGACGAAATTTTTAGGTCGATGTACGAAATACTTTTCGTTCGAATTTCGGCATTTTGACAAAATCGATATAGTAAATCGACCCTTTCGAACAACGTGGTAACATTTGTTTTTTGATCTGAAGCCTCTAGAGGCATGCTCCGGAGCTGCCTTCGATATGAGCGAGGGGGCGGTGCAATATTATTGCGATTTGCTTAGTCGTCGTAAATTAAAGCATTATTATTATCTCGTACATCATTGAACAAAATTGTCATCAAACATTTTCAATACATTTCCTCTGAAGTAGTCATTAATGATGGATGATTAATTAGTTTTAGAGTTGTATATATACTAGGGGCAAGTGTATATTTTTTGCGATAGTACATATATTTGCTACACTCTTTTTTTTAATATAAAACACACTGACATTCTTTCAATACAATTCTGTATTTTAAACGACCGTTTTGTTCTAGGAGAGTCCACATCACACAGGCCACCCTGGACTATCTCGGTGGGGAGTACGAGGTGGAACCAGGAAACGGCGCCACCCGGAACCAGTACCTCAGAGACCATTGCGTCACCACGTATTTCATTATACCGCCGGCTAGGCGGAGAAAGGTATTTTTTAAAGAAATATCGAAATTGCGTAGCAAGACACAACAGAATGACACCACACAACTTTATGCCATCTTCTTTTAGCAAATCGAACAGAAACTGCACTGTTCCTAATTGGTATTTAGTGGTCACTATCGAATATCAACCCGCGTATAACGAAAAAAAGTATATACGTTTATAATTATTTCTAGTGGCATGCTGCTTTAAAGAAACGTGGAATAGAATGTTAAGAAGCACTTAACTCAACACTAAATTTAAAATTTTGCGCCTGTATCTTCCTCTGAAATGTGAAATGATTTATATAGCCATTTCTGCATACCAATGCTGATATTAGCGAACTCTGGCACTTGAATCTATTACAGTGACTAAAAAATGTAAAAATTTTCCATTAAAAATGCCCACAGTTTTTCTGATGTCTGCCGCTTACAACATACACGGTGACTATTTGAAAATTACTCTTGATAAGGGGTAGTAACATTTAAAAGGGTACTTTTAAAAGCAACAACCGAATTATTCAAGATGGACCCTTTTCCTACCGTGTTGCTCGCTATAATCTACGTAAAATTATCTTGTCAATTTCAACTAAAACACATAAGAATAAATTAATTATGTTGTACGTATGTAAAATTACGTAGCCCTAAATAAAAGTTTAGAGTGAACCTTAAGGTGAAACCTGAATTGGTGTTAAGGTGAACAAACGTACACGTTAAAAAAACGTTGTTAATTTTTGCGCTTTTTTTGAGAATATCTGATACGTCTTCTATTCTGTATAACGAAACAGTGACACTGAATAATTAAGAAATCAAAGTAATTAAACTACAGAAATAAGGAGTTTATATACTCCAACCCCATCTGCAAATGCCTTATATAATAAGGACTAAACAAATTAAGTCAAAACAGCTATTCTCCTGGCTATATGCCAAAGTGCCGAGCACTGAATTACATGACAAAATTTGTCGTATTTTTGTCTAACAGAGTTAGCACTAAAAATACAGTGATTCTTCCAAAACTACCAAGAAATATGCAAAGCGTCACCTATCTCAGGATATCGTTAACTACAGACCGGTTTCGACCTTTCTATCTTGGGTCTCGTCAGTGCAGTGTAAACGAATATACCTTCGACAGATAAAGCTCACATCTAGTAGACGTTGCTACGTTCCACCGCAGTAGAACGTACCAAGCGCCATCTCTTGGTAGTTTCGAACAATCTAAATCGAAGTAAAAACTTGAGATCATCAATATAATGCAAAGTTTTACTACCAGAGGGTAACATTCAAACTACCGAAATAAGGAGTTTATATACTCCAACCCATCTGGGTTGGAGTATATAAACAGAAATAAGGAGTATATAAACTCCCTATTTCTGTAGTTTAAATGTTACCCTCTGATAGTAAAACTTTGCATTATATTCAAAGTATAGTCTTATCTTAGATTCTCTAATTTATTAATACTTCCAAACAAAAAACTTTTGGGGTAAAGGCTATCATATTTTTTTACAATAACCTTCTTGGTGTTTTTTTAACTGTATTGTTGATACTTGTACCAAGTATTTCCATGTTTCTTCTTCTCTAAGAAACTAACAAACTAAAAACGGAACCACTCAAAAACACTGTAGAATATTTTAAAATTTGTACCATATCCAAAGACAATAAATAGAGACGTTTTGAGGGAAAAACAATTACGATATCTCTTAGCAAAACATAAAATATATTCATCCATTTATTAAGACTATGGTTATAGTAAGAAGATATACTCGTACATATGTGAGAATATATCCTTAAAATACAAAATTTAGTCCCAATTATTTTAAAATACACTAGGCACAAAAATTAAGCGATGTAAAAGAATTTTAATTTTTAGGTTATTTTCAAAGGGCTGTAACATGGAGAAAGATAGTCCCAGAGCAATTTAAGAAAAAAAGCAAATGGAAGTTCCAATTTTCTAGGTTTTAGATCTTGAGTTCAAAATTCTTTGCCATCAGCAGTTTTTCAGTAATCACAAGAAAACCATCTCAAATTTTTTTCCCAATTTTCGCTTGCCTTTCATAAGGTCCACGGACTTCAATGATTTTTTTTTCAGTGAATTCAGCATAAAGGCTTCTTAGGAAATTTTATCCTCTTTAATTTGAATGGTCTAGAAGCCTTGTACGATGATTTTTCCCTGAGTTAGCGTCATTCAAAGCAGAAAAGTCAATTTTGATTTTGGTAATTAAGTACTCGGGAAATATTTTTTCCCGAGTACTTAACCGAGTATTTTTTATAACAATTAATATTTTTTTATTACAAAAATATGGATTACTACTAAAAGTATATAAAAAAATTAATAAAAAATGAAAAATTCATCCTTAAATTGATTTTTAGCAGAAACGACAAATTCAATCATTGCGAACACAGTGAAAAAAAATCGCACCGCTTTGAAATTTTCAGGGTTTCTTTGGAATACTTTGAGGTTAAAGGGAAACAGTCAACACCCTTAGTCTATTCATTATTTGCAAAGTTATACCAAGTTAAGCGAATATCCCTAAATACACAATTTTTTTACCTCTATTTCAATCAACATTCTTGCAACAAAATGGTTTTGATCAAAAACCAATAACTACGACTTGTAAATAATACTTTACAGTTTTTAAAACCTTACTTAAATTTTCTGTACCATCATTATTTCCCGAATAATTAATTACCTAAGTTAAAACTGATTTCTTTTCTTTATACGACGATAACTCAGCGAAAATCATGATACAAGGCTTTTAGACCGCTAAAATTAAAGAGGATAAAATTTTCTATAAACATTTTATGATGAAATCACTAAAAAAATGTTTATTGAAGTCCGTGGATTTTTGAAAGGCAAACAATAATTTGGAAATCTTTTTTCTGATGGTTTTCTTATGATTACTCAAAAACTGCTTATGCTAAAAAAATGTTGAGACAGAGGTCTGAAAACTAAAAACTTGAAGCTTCATTTTCGTTTTTAAAAATGTTTCTGCTAATATTGTTCTCTAAGTTATAGCCCTTTAAAAATCTACTAAGAATTTAGGATTTTTTTACATTCCTTGATGTTTGTGTCTAGTGTACATTTAATATTATTATAGGTAAAACATGTGAAATCAAAATAAAAACATGCTCTTTCTAGAATTAAATTTCAATGAAATAAATTCAAAAATGCCAAAGGTCAAGTAATTCCGAACTTCGGTTAAAATCAGGTAGAGTTATTCAATAAATTAACAAATTTTGTAGTACCTACTTAAATAAGACTATTCAGTGATTGAAAAATTATTAGGTTATAATTTAAGATAAGAACATCGTAACCAAACTTAAAAGCATTAATCAGCTTTGCAGTTCATACCAAACTTTGACAAGAATAAAACTAAGAGAGTTAGCATTACATTTGAAATAAATATGTGCTGAATATAACCAGAATTATTAACTTAAGTTCCATAAAGTCAAGTAACCACATGGCGGTTTTTATACACACTATTTTTAATTGCGAGATACTTTTAAGTCCAAACAACCTATGTAATTATTTTTAAATCGTTTGGTTGAAAATCGCGTACGCCTCAAGAGCCGTAAATGACTACGATCATTAATATTTGAAGTGCCATTAAAAATACCAATTCGGAACATTTTAATGACTGCATAATTACAAGAGTCTGCGAAATAACGTGCGGTCTGCATATCTTTCATCGGCAGTTTCTGTAATTTCTCTTTTAGCGCACGTCAGTTACTAGGTTTTATCGTATTATCGTAACTATATTTTGATGAACTTCCATTAAAAAAAATGTTTAATGAAAGTTGCTACATTAGTTCTATTGTCTAATATTACAGTTACCTACAGTGCGTTCGTTTCACAGATTACCGCATCCTAAAGAAATATAATTTAGATGAAAAACACGTCGATCAAAAAACCACGTTGCCTTTTTCAAATAATACAGTTACAAACCAGCAATAAAACCTATCACTAATTTCTCGTACATCCCGAGTCTGTCTATGTTGTTCGATCACCGATATCAACTAAGTTTCGCAATAAAACCTGAATTGTTTTGAATTTTTAAAAAACCCTGCAGAAGGAAATCTTGACATCCTATTATCCGTACTCGAAAACCTCTCTAATCAATATCCTCAGAGGTGTTTCATTGGGCCACCGTCCTCGTTCGCTGTTTGCTTTTTTAACAGGTAAATAGTGAATGGATTTGTTTCATGTCTCAAGGCATCCACTCATTAAAGATCTTCCATGCGAAGAAAAGTTTCTTTGATGCAAACATTATCAATTATCTCGTCCTTTGGACTACCCACTTACAGGTTAATGTTCTCAGGAAACTGTATAGAGTCCTTCCAAAGAGAATCTAATAGTATGCACAATTGCTTCTGTTAACCAATTAATTTAAGAGAAACGTCGAATTCTCGCTAATGTTTTTCATCGGATCTAGACTGCTTTGTCATTTTGCAACTCATTAATGTTATCATTCTCATGATTATTACTTCTATTCTTACTATTAATTCTTATTCGTCGTAGTCTTTTCATTGTTTCCGTTTCTCCTATCTGTCTCATGCTGTTTCATCTTTCTGAGTATATGCTTATTCGTCGTAGTCTTCTTGCCATTGTTTCCATTTCCCTCATTTTTTTTTCATGATGATCATATTTCTCTCTCCTTCCATTTTTTTTCATCGTTCTAATCCTTCTAAGTTTCTTCAATCTTCACATTCTCTTCGTTTTCATTTCAGCCGTTCCATTCCTGTGACTTTGTTCCACCTCTCATTTTTTTGACTTCACTTTCTTCGCATCCCTCTTATTCTTCCCTATTCATGCTGACCATCCTCATTTTCCTCATCTTGTTCATAGTTCTAATCCTTTTTGTGCTCCTCAACCATTTTATGTATATTTTCGATTATATAGTCTTATCATTTATCTCATTCTTCTCTTGTTGATCTTCCTCATCCATATCATCTATTTCATCATTCCCGACCTCTTATACTTTTCATCGTTCTAATCCTTTTTATGTCCCTAATCCTTAGTCTTATGTCCCTATAGCTTCGTAGCTTTCTCGTTTGCAGTATTTCCATTTTTCACATATGTCCTGTCTTTCTCACGCTGATTATCCTTCTTGTCCGCTCTATTGTACTAAACCTTTTGCAGTTTTGTCATTCTCCTCATGTTTTTCATTATTTTTATTTTGATTAGTCTTCTCATTCTTCTGATTGTTCCTGCTCTTCGCGTTCTTCTCGTCCATTTCATCAATCGCCACATTCTTGTCCTCATCGTTCTAATTCTCGCTAATGTTTCTAATCCTCATTACACTTCTTTCCTCTTCTCATTCTTCTGAATCGTCCCTTTTGACTATTCGACATAATATTTTCCACATTCTCCTCATTCTTCTCGTGCTTTTTATTCTTCTAAGAATTGTTCTCGCATATTATTACTTTTCCGCACTCCACTATAAGCGGAAAAGTAATGTAATCGTGTAAAGAAAAAGTGAGAATATAAAAAAAAATTTTTTGGGTTTATTTTTCGTTTTTCGGCCTAAAAACCAAAAAAAAAAATAGTTTTAAATTTTTTTTGCCTGTGTGTGTGTCGTTGTCGTCGGCATTTCTTGTTAGCACGATAACTCAACTAAATCGTGTCGGATCAATCGGGTTTTGACTGATTTTGATCAGGGACGTCTCCCAGACGACACCTATTGATTTTGAGGTGAATAGCACACACCACCCCCTCCCTTGGGTCTATTTGAGATATTTTTTTGTTAGCACGATAACTCAACTAAATCGTGTCGGATCGATCGGGTTTTGACTGATTCGGATCAGGGATATCTCCCAGACGACACCTATTGATTTTGAGGTGGATAAAACACACTCTATCCTGTTCATGGGTCATAAGAAAGCACAATGGTGGACTATTTGAGAAATATGTTTGTTAGCACAATCACTCAATTAAATCGTGTCTGATCGATCGGGTTTCAACTGATTCTAATTAGGGACGTCTACCAGACGACATCTATTGATTTTGAGGTGGATGGGACACACCCCACCCTGTCCATGGGTCATGAGAATGCACGAGGGTGAACTATTTGAAAAAAGTAAAACTGTCGCATAAAACACATATTCTGCATTTATGTGTTGGTTTATTTTTTCTCTGCCACTAAATTTCGAGATAGAGATGTTCTACGTGCGGAAAAGTCCGTTTTAGGGTTTTAAAACTGTTTATTTTTTATATGAACTGCTATTTGCCTTTGTGATTGAATTTAAATTTATTAAGAAGGCATTGATTTTAAATTCTAAATTTGGATCGATTGAAGCAAGATATTCAACCAGTAGTGGTTTTAGAGTTTGCTTGAAAACTAAATCGACGTGTTTTCGTTGAAAATTATACCCTCTTCAAATGGCTATTGTAATGAAAGTCCTATTCAATAAACAGTATATATCTGTAGTTGAAAGTCTAGTAACTGAATGCACTGTAATGTTCTACTATATTTCTTTTCACTTAAAATATTTTTTAGTTAAGAGGTAACTTTTCAGCTTTTTCCATTTTAATTGTTAAACGTCTGTGTCTTGTGCAATTTTATTTGTTCTTTCTTTCGAGCATTTCATTTATATATCAAATCTAGTGCGCCATTCCTTTCATTAAACCTTGCAAAATGTTTAATGCAAAGTAAATAATTATAAAACGTCGAATTATTTCTTCTTCTACTTTTCAATATATTAATTGAAAAGTATTTTACTGTGCAAACTTTTCTTCGCTTAATTTCGGAGTTTACGGGGGTTCTGTTAATTAAAACTTTTACACCTAAAAATTACTGAAAAACCTCGGCGAACTTTTCTAGGTCAAAGATATTTGTACGTTATCTGCTAAAAGTTTGCAATAAACCGTAATTTGAAAGTTTCATTATTCGATGAACTTATTTGATATAAGTGAGATGCTCGACTGGATTTCAATTTTCCACATTTTACTTGTTTAATTTTTTTGCCATTCACTACATCTGACTTGCAAATCCACTTTCAACGGGAAATGTGTTCATTAATGATTAATGATTAATTATCATTAATGATTAATTATCATGCATCTAGGCTCTTAATATGTAATTTTAAAAAGCATTTAGAATATATTAACTATAATTTTATCTTTCTTAAGTACGGGACCACAATAAAAATAAACCGTTATCCAAAGTTCCGTCGTCGTTGTATCATATACACTAGGTACAAAAACTAAGGGATGTAGAGAAACCCTTAATTTTTATGTTATTTTCAAAGGGCTGCAACTTAGAGAAAAATAGTCGTAGAGTAATTTTAAAAAAAGCAAATTGAAGCTCCAAGTTTCCAGTTTTCAGATCTTTAGATTAGTTATTTTTTACCGTCAGCAGTTTTTGAATAATCATAAGAAAACCATTGGAAATAAAAATTTACAAATTTTTGCTTGCCTTTCAAGAGATCCGCGGATTTCAATCTGTTTTTTTATTAATTTCATCATTAAGCATTTTCACTGTGGAGTTCGATCTGAAAACTACAAACTTAGAGCTTCAATTTGATTTTTTTTATGTTGCTCTGCGACAATTTTTCTCCAAGTTACAGCACTTTAGGAATCATCTAAAAATTTAGGATTATTTTTTTACATCCCTTAATTTTTGTGCCTAGTGTATCAGTAGGTTCAAAGACATTCAGTGGTATATATTTGGATAAAGTATTTGATTATTATTATGTATTAAATACTGCAAAAAAACAGTATCTGTACGTGGTAATAACAGTGCTATTCCTAAATGATATAGGAGAACAATAAATTATATATTGCAGATTAGTTAAAACTTCAGTTTGACAAAAGGAAAAGAAAATTTGATATAGATTAATTCCTATTCTACTTATTTTACAGTTTTATTTGATCGTCATCGAAGTAACTAATTAAGAGAGCCGTTTTGAGTGTGCGAAAAGGGCCCTGTTTTTGAAAACAATTTTTAAAAGTACAATATGAATTTGCTAGATAAAGAAGTTTCAAATCGTACGTTAGATTTGAAAAAAAAGTACAGAAGGTTTTATTATGAACTGAAATGAAACCATTATCAAAAACAGATCTGAGTTTTCGCATATTTGCTCTTAACAGTGAAAAAAATTATTTTCTATATACCATCAGATTGAAACTAATATAGAATAAAAGGGGGAGGTGTTTTAAATTTTATTTTCAAGTCACTAGATTAAATAAATTTTTTAACCTCCTTTTTCTCAACAAATTAAAATGTTTCAAGCAATGAACAGAAACAATATACGTTACTATTTTTACGTCCCCTACTGATTGCACTATATTTTTACATTTCTACCATATAAAAAAATTCTCACTATCCGCGACAGTAAACAACACAATAGACGAGTACAAAAGTGCTCCGCATTTCCTGCGAAAGTGCATTTCCAGCGTCAGATGTAGTGGATAATTTTTGTTTCCATTTACCCCAAATCCCATTGTGTTTACCTTGTATGTGTCCGCCCCACGACCCCCTATTGAATGTTTTGATTTTTTGCTCGAGTGCTGCACTCTGCCGTACCCTTTTGAGTAAGCCCTTTCAACAACTTTCAGCTGTTTTGTCTCTCACTGTTTACCCCCCAGCATGCCTAGATAGGGCGACATAGCGCTGAAAAAAGTTTAGTAGGCGGTCTGAAGCTGAAAATGTCGCGCTGATTTGCATTGCATTAATTAACTGTCTCCGAATGGAAGTCGAAATTAGCGCCATTGGATGTCAGGAGTTGCGAGCTGTAATTTTTAACCTAATTTGCAGTGGGGGGCTTTTAGCTGTTAATTTGAACGCATATATTTCCAAGCAAGACGGAATTGACTACTGAATTCAATTTCTTGAATAAAGATTATTCAAAAAGAGAATAGCATATAGATATTATATTTCTTCTTAAACAAAGTACAATGTTAATATTGCACAGGAATTATTCAACAATCTCAAATAAAGATAATCATAACAGGATAAATGGACCTGAAAATGTTGAACATCACACTGAAATTCAGGTGATGCATTCATTTAGTTTGCGAGTGTATCATAATTCAAAATTTCATCGACTTATTTGAAATTGTAGACGTCACTGGGTCGCTACTTAAAAACGTTTCTAAAAAAATATAAATTCTTTTTAAGATTTGGCATTGTCGAAAATATGAAAAATCTAACTCGAAAGCAAAGCACGATAGCAATTTTCCCACCAACTGCCTAAAAAAAAATACGTTATGCGTTTTTGGTATCTTCCAATTATGGAGAACTCCTATAAAATATCCAGACTTGTCCATCGTGCCTTAGATATGCAATGATTTTAAGATTCTTCTATAAATTTTCAGTAAGAAACTTATTCTTTGTCAAAATTGATATATGCACTAAATTATGACAAACCGTTTTTTACTGGCAAAGGTATTTACAGGAAAAGAATTCTGAATAAAATTTAGGTATGTTTTTTAGAAAAAAGCCGTCGGGTCCGTCAATATTATTAAAACCACAGTTTTATTTGAATTTAAAAATGGAATAAAAAATAGAGTAATGTATTAAAACCTATTTAAAAAATCTATTTGATGTGATCTCTTTTTAAGTTACCCTGTATAAAATTACTTTTAGAAAATGGCTAAATAAAATAACAAATTTATTGGCCCAAGTGATTTGGTTAAATTAATAACTCCCAGTGGCGTTCCTTTACGCATCGTTATGGGGTAACGTTAACATTTCATGACCCAATTAGAAGATAAGCCATTGGGTTCTGTAAAATGTAATCGATTAAATAATTCATTATTTTTAACATAAAAAATATAATTTTATTTTCGACGGGGTAAGAAAATTGGAAAGTTAATTTTTTATATTTATGACATCTTTAACATAAAGAAAAATTGTGGACTTTTAGTCATATGTAAATATGCGAATGTTAAAAATAGTTTTACTACCTATATTAGTTAGTAATAAAAACAGATTTATAGCTACATTTGACAAAACTCAGTGGCGTATACATTTCATGCTAGTATGAGGTCTCGAGAATCATGTAAATAGCCTCTAACGGAATCACCCTGTATATAGGGTTGCTTACAGTTTTTTGCAAAGTATTTTGCCAAAAATAAATCATCAATGCTGCGAACATTAAATTAATTGTCTGATATATGCGAAACATGTTCATTCATGTAGTTAATCATGCAATTTAAAGTAATATAAATACTTTAGGAGAAAGTTCGGGAGAAAATAGATACATCCTGAAAATTATTAGTTAGTATTTATTTTTTAGGAAATATGCGTTCGATAAGCAGGGTAGATGTAGGAATGCTATTTATTTTCATTACATATAAAGTTTGTGCATATTTTCAGTAACAATATGTAACAACACATTTGACGCTGTTTCAAGTCGCCCTATCAATTCTCGCCTTAGTGTGTATGACCGCCTCTAGCATGCACATTCAGTCCTTCGTCCTGTACACGCCACAAGTCACACAAGAGCATACAGCTTCCGTCCCTTGTCTATTTGCTAACACGTATTTAATAAACCAGTCGTTTACTTAGCTCTAGGTTTTGACGAAAACCCGGGCAGAAATAAGGTTTCTCCGACGATAGCGGCCGAGAGTCCTAAAACGTATTTTATCTTCACGTCGACGTTTAATGTTTACAAATGGTTCGCTATTATAATTTGTGTGGGTTCTATACAAACTGCGAGCCGAATTCTCCGAGAATAATACCGTCGGAATGTTATGTCGGTGATATCAAATGTTTCAATAAGAAATAAAAAGTACTTCGCTAAGTTAAATAACGTTTATTTACAATAGACTAATTTCGAATTAACGTTTTCTCGAATGGGAATAAATGTTGGAAAGTACTGGTATGTTACGTAAATGTCGTATTTGTTACATCTAAATTATAACAGTGCCTCTTCGGATCACATCTATTTAAATTGTGTCAAACTCATAATTTTGCCAACGTCAATATTTATAATTTTATTATTTTTAACTCTGAAACGTCAATCTTTTTTTATGCAGAGTGGGGCAGAGCAACTTGCTTATTTAGCAATTCAATTAAAAAAAAAGTAATGCAGTTATATATTTAATTCTTTGAACAGAATTAAGTACAACATTTTAATTTTATGTTTACACAGTTCTAAAGATGATATCAGGCAGGTGGCGTCCATTATTCTCAATACACTGTTCTCAATACAATCTCAATACTCAATACAATCGAACTCGGAAGTTTCGTTCAACTCTTTCCAGCATATCGACGGGTATGTTGGCGATAGCTTGACGCATGTTGTTCTTCAGCTGAGCCAGGGTCCTAGGACGAATGTTGTAAACAAATGATTTTATATAGCCCCATAAAAAGTAATCGCAGGGGGTTAAATGCAGGGGTACGTGCAGGTTATGGGTACGGAATGCATGTTGGGTAGCGATGATTGAGCGACCGTTACAAAAGTGTGCCTTGACAGTGAACGCGCGCTCCACTTTCGTCTACTCCATGATGCTAGCTACACCAAGCGGAGCTACAACTTTACGCCCCGCCCTCTCGAATGTGTCTACCACCACCCTCCTAGAAGCAACCATCGCTTCAGGGCGACAAATTCAAATAAGAAAACTGCTCTGCCCCGCCTTGTATGTGCATGTGTTATTTTATATTTCTTTCAGATTTTGTATTTGACCTGTGACGTCATTATAGTATTTTTTTAAATTTAAACCTCCTGTTGTAATTAAAAAAAAGGTGGATCTCCTAAACTTAGGAGTTTCCTATTTGCCGTTTGTAATACAGGTGTTAAAAATGTTTTGCAGAAAACATGCTACATATCTATCTCTATTTTCATATTTGAATAAAACGTACAGCTTGTCAAGAATAGGAATAAGTCTCAAAACTGCGATATCGGACCGCCCTCGAGGTGCGCAGTAAATAGCCTGGTCTTTACTCAGACTCATTGAGACCTTTGCAGAGTGAATATCGATGAATATGTATTGAATGTGGATGTACACAGAATTTGATCTGGCCACACGTAAAGTGCATACTTTTCCCTCAGAATTCTGCCTCGTTCTTTCTTCTACGCGACATAGATCATCTCACACTTTTTCCTATTCTTACCAATCAGTAAGTAAAATCGGTTTGTTACTGAAAAAGAATGCCCAAAAACCCGTTTTCCGCGCATACAAAAAAGTACCAAAAACTGTTCTAAATCAATACTGGTCGAAAATATTAGGTCATTAAACTGATTAATTATTTTGTTAATATTGTTGTCAAGTTAACTTTATCGGGCGGGCGTTTTTTAAGATTGTATTCAATAAGCAATAAAGTGTGAACTAAAATCCCATTCCACGTTTGATAAATCGTTAATAAAAGAAAAGTTCCACCTTTATAAAGTATATTTAGTACAAAATTTCAATGAGGACGATCCAGATCGTTGCATCTAATTTTGCAAAAATATGCTACATTGTGACGAAATTCACAACTTGGAACAGTTTACTGTTTTTCCTTGATCAGAATGATACAAAACAGTGGAACTTTATTTCTTTGAAGAAAATTTGACTGCTACAAAATATGTAGAATTTCTATGTTTCGGCTTATTGTTCTCTATGTAAACAATGAAGATGTACCCCACTAAAGAATGTGATTGGTAATTTCCTGAATATATATTCCTTTGCAAATGAACGGAACGAAGAGGACAAATTGAATGGCCACCACGTTTCCCCGATTTAATCCCCTTGTATTTCGTGTGGGGTTACCTAGAAATTGACCCCTTTGTATGTCTTGTGTGGTTACTTAAAATAGCAAATCGTTTTTAATCTTTTCTTTTGTTTTACGTTTATTATGCAATGTGTCTATAAAACTACAAAGAGTAAACAATAAGCACGATGTAAATGTCACGATAGAGAATTATTCCAATGAATAAAGCTCTGCAGTTTTTATCATAAAATTCATACCTTACAATTAAAGTAACTGATAATATTTCTTTCAGTTTTTAAATGGTAAGCCCAGTGGCGTCCTGCGTTTGAGTCTTCTCGTTGGTCCACAATTGTCCAAAAAATTTAATGCGAGGGCGTTTGAGTAACATTTTAAACGTTTTATATATTCGTCACTACTTAGTGTAGGCATCTCTAGGTCACGATAGATATCCGTATTTGAGACGAAGTATGGAGAATCAACTATTGAGCATAAAACTTTTGCTTCGAATCTCTCAAGGATAGCAATGTTGGATTTAGCAGCCGTTCCTCACAGCTGTATTACGTCCAATTCCAATTGGGTTTTAAGATGACGTTATAAACTAGGAGCTTGTTTTGAAGTGAATGTTGTGATTTTCCTCCCATCAAGTAATAGTGCTTACGAAATTTGGTGTTTTCTCTTCATCCACATATGTGAGTTTATTATCTAGACGTAAGCCTAAATATTTAATGCAGTTTGTAGTAATGAAGGCTTTATTGTTAATTTTTACTTGTGGCCACTCTCTGTGGCATTTAGTAAATACTACGGGTATATGTTGTGACTCATCTTCATTAATTTTAATACGCCGCCATGTCTCAGCCCAATCATCTATTTGTTCTAAATTATCTTGTAGATTCATTGCTGCTATTCTTGGGTCTAGGTTTTCAGCTAGAATCGCTGTATCATGTGCAAAATTTGAAGTGATGACATTTTGACTAGTTGGTAGGTCTGCAGTGAAAATTAAATATAAGATAGGCCCCAAAACACTTCTTTGAGGGACACCAGATGTTATTTGACGAATCTATTATTTCTGATTCGTATCTTATTCTAAAGAATCTCTCTTCTAAGTATGACTTAAGAAGAATAAACAAATTGCCAGGTATGTTCTATTTCAATTTAAAGAGTAATCCTCGGTCAACCTTATCAAGAGCCTGGCTAATGTCAAAGAAGGTTGCTGCATAGTAGCTTTTCTTTTCGAAAGTTTCATTTATGTGGTTTACAGTCCTATAAGTTTGTTCGATGGTGGAATGCTAACTTCTGAACCGAAATTGGTGGTTTGGGATCAAATTTTTTTCTGAAACTATATCGATTAATCTCTTGGCCAACAATCTCTCTAGAACGTTTGGTAATATTGACAAAAATTTAATAAGCGGGTATGATTCTGATTTGGGGGTTACCTGGCTTTTGGATAAGATTTATTTTAGCAACTTTCCATTGTGCTGGGATATATTTGAGACCAATAACTGCATTAATCAAGTAGGTGAGCATGACTATTCCCTTCTGTGAAAGTTTCTTCAGTATCTGGCCTGTAACCAAATCATAACTCGGTGCCTTTTTTGGGTTCAGGTCATCTATTATTTTGCATACTTCCTTTTTTTGTAAGTAAGATTGGTTCATTTGTATTAATATCTAGAAATTGGGATATTTCATCGTCAGTATTTTCTTCTTCTGGCGGTAGTGGTGTAAATACTCGTTCAATATTTTAATCTTGCAAATAATTTAGAGAGTCTGACGTTACGAATTCGCATCGAAACGGAAACTATCAGTTCGGAAATTATTGAACGTTACATATGAATTATTGAACGAACATCATACAAAAAAAAAACATTATCAATCACACAGTCTGAAGAGAAAGTAGTCTCGCGCTAGTATATAACGATCCGCAAGTGTACAGTCGCAGGAGTGGTACAATAAAAAATGTTTGTTATATTATATATATACTAAGCAGTAATGTAAAACCACTTTTTTATTTTCAGTAATATGTGGATAGCATTACACGCATCCCTAATTTGAAGTAAATTATTATATTTTTCTCGTTAGATTGTCAGCGATATACGACTCTGTTATCCAACAAATGTTTTATTAAATCAGGAAGTTTTCCGCTTTTATAAATAAATCAACTCGCATGTCGTATACTGTCTTTCAGTTCATTTATTCGATTAAGATGGCAAAATTGTTTCGTATTAGATTCAGGATTCACCATGCATCAATGTATACCGCATACTAATTAAATATACTGGGAACTAATCTATTGCATTAATTTTCATCATATAGACGTAAAGAACCTACACTATTTACTATTAATTAGTGTAAATGACTTCGCATTACCTTTAGCACGCTCTCAGAAGTGGGATAACTCATGCTAGTACTTTTTAACAAACTATTCTGGATTAACTGAACATGTCGACGAATAACCCTATCAATATGTAAAATCAGCACTCGGCTCTATTATTCTCGAAACTTTATGGACGCCCTCACTTTGGCGGTCGGATGTCCAATGCAGGTTCGTAATTTCGGCACAATAATATTCCGATCGTTCGGACCGGGGATCGAAATTAATCTTCGCGTGAAATGGTCTGGATCCCGAAGTTATTGGGGATTAGTAATCTATCATAAAGGGGACCGTTTCGTTAGTTGTTTGGAAACTAATATTAGGGCATGTTGAGATTATTTCCTCTAAAACAATCAAAACTAAATCCATCGGGAGAAAGGAAAATATAGGATAGTACAGTCTGTTCCACAAGAGGAAGTCTTTGATTACTTTGATAACTACTCCATTTTAACAACTCTAAACATAATGTTTGTTATAAGATAAATTTATTCTTTAAATTAGTACTTAAAGAGTAGATTCATCTTATATACATGGTCCAACATCTTCAGGACGCTTACCAAACAATATCCATAAATTGACTGATTTTAAGAGACAATTGATTAAGTTATAAATGGAATTCTTTGCGTCTTGGTCTTCTGGAAACTGGTCTTCACAAAAGGACCAATTAATTAAGTGTTTTGACCTTATTTGGACTCCATTATGTACATAAATTTCCCATTTTCACACAAAAATAATAAGAATGGTACTTACAAATACTCGTACTTACAGAACATTAAAATCAATCGAATAATCCATCGTGGTTTCACGTCCTTTCTTATGCAGTCAGGAATGTTTAGATTAAAACATTAAGCGAAATATTACTGACACTTTATTGTGGAACAGATATACCGAAAAATACACTAGACACAAAAATTAAGGGAGGTAAGAAAAATCCTACATTTTTAGGTGATTTTCAAAGGGCTGTAACTGGCCTAAAGGAACAAAAATAGTCGCAGAGTAATTCTAAAAAAAAAAGCAAATTGAAGCTCCAATTTCATAGTTTTCAGATCTTGACTTCAATATTTCTTACCATCAGAAATTTTTGATTAATCATGAGAAAACCATCGGAAAAAAATTACAAATTTTTGCACGCCTTTGAAAGGGTCCATAGACATCAATAAATTTTTTCAGTGATGTCATTATATTGCTTTTTTAGATAATTTTATCCTCCTCAATTTGAGCGGTCTAAAAGCCTTGTATGGTGCTTTTTTGCTGAGGTATCGTCATTGAAAGCAAAATGTCACTTTTTTTTTTTTAATTAATTACTGGGGAAATAATGAAAATTTAAGTAGGGTTTTAAAAACTGTAAAGTATTTTTTTACAATTACGTAGTTATTGGTTTTTGATAAAAAAAAGAATAAATCGGTACGAGATTGTTGATTGAAAAATAGGTAAAAAATTGCGTATTTAGGGATATTTGCTTAACTTGGCATAACTTTGCAAATAATGGATAGACTAACGATGTTAGCTGTTTCATTTCAACCTTAAAGTATCCTAAAGAAACCCTGAGAGTTTCAAAGCGCTGCGATTTTTCTTTTCATTGTGTTTTGAATTTGTCGTTTTTGCTAATTTAAGGATGAATTTTCCATTTTTTATAAATTTTTTGTGATTGATAATGTTTTTTTTAGCAATATTTTTATCAAAAAATGTTATTGTAAAAAAAATTAATTTCTTTTTTCAAAAAGAAAAAAAATTACTGTTGCTTTGAGCGACGATAACTCAGCGAAAAATCATCGTACAAGGCTTTTAGACCACTCACATTAAAGAGGATAAAATTATCTAAAAAAGATTTATGATGAAATCACTGAAAAATAATTATTGAAGTCCGTGGACCTTTTGAAAGGCAAGCAGAAATTTGTATTTTTCCGATAATTTTCTTATGATTACTCAAGAACTGCTGATTTCGAAAAATTTCGAACTCAATATCTGCAAACTAGGAACTTGGAGCTTCAATTCTCTTTTTATAAAATTGCTCTAAGACTATTTTCGTCCAAGTTACAGCCCTTTTAAAATCACCTAAAAATTTAGAATTCCCTTAATTTCTATGCCTAGTGTATCAATGTAAGCTTGAAACTGAAGATATCTTGTTCACGAGCATTGTTCTTGCTCGGGACCGTTGAAATTTCACAAATCAAATACCATGCTGCCAAATGTGTTTGAAACTGCCCCTTTCAATGAAAAGTTACGTTCTGGTTCGGATCAATTCGGCGTCCCAATTTAATGTAGTAAAACACACGATATAAAAGAGATATTAACAAGTTTGACCTCCCCCAGAAGTTGTAATTGTAACCCGTATAATTTAATTTGGGTCACGATTTGTCACCCTAATTCTAAAAACTTTCGGGACTAATGCGAGTATTAATTAATGCCAGAAGGTCTGCGGAGATTCGGATATGTAAAAGGAAATGGCTGGATATATGTATGCAAATAATGGGATCACTTTGTAATCATATTTTAAAATAATTAAAGTAGGGAAATGAAAGGCTATTCCATACATATATCTCCATTTATTTCGACAAAAGCGAATTAGAGTTTGGTAGATCATAAACGATTCGTTTTGTTATATGAGATATAGTCGATCTATCAGTTTATATTTCTCCCATGCCACTCTTACCTTCAAACGCCGATTGCCCTTTTTCCTTTCAGTTTACATCATTCGTTTTGTCGCCCTCCGTACATCGGGCTCTCCCTCTCCCATCATGTATAGTTCATATGATATATGTTCTCTCCATTTCTTGATCTTGCGTTATAACCTACCGTATTGCATTCTTGTCCGTTTTTTACATCACTGTAATTCCAAGTTCTCCAGTTCTTCATCTGTGTCACTCTACTTTTTTTTTTCATCTCCTTCTAACGACATATAGTCTGCAATTATTTGAGATCCAAATCTATGGATGATTATTCCTAGCCTTTCCTTTCTTATTATTTTCCTTTCCGGAGATCAGTCTCCTCTATATCTCCTATTTTCTCTTAAAATTTTCTACTTCTATTGATATTCGTTTCAAGAATCAAGAACGTTTTAAAATAGTAAACAAGTTACCATCTACCTTTTTCTCACCCTATTTCTATTTATCCCCTTCTAGCGACATACATATATTCTCTTCTTCAATTATTTAAGATCCAGTTCCGGTTATATCTATCCTTTCCGTTCCCTTTATCTTCTTTTTCCGCAGTCAGTCTCCTCCATACCCTCTGATTTTCTCTTCAGAATTTCAATTCATATTTACAGTCCTTTCCACAAGAAAATGTTTATGCTCGATGTTTTGACATAATAAGCGAGAGAATAAGAAACGTTCTGCTTCAATATTTCTCTTATAGAATTCTTATCCTTTGTTTATCTCATTGGGATTTCAGCCTCTCCATTTTATCTCTATCTCACCGCATTTTTTCTTACCCTGTTTCTTTTCATCCCCTTCTAAGGACTAACGACATATATCCTCTTCCACAATTATTTCAGATCCAGTTATGGTTATGTATATCCTTTCCGTGATCCTAATCTTCCTTTTCCACCAACAGCCTCCTCCCTTTACTTCTTAAAATTTCCATTCCTAATTCTAATCTTCTCAACAAGATTTTGATTCAATATGTAAAGTTTTAATACAGTAAACGAGGAGATAGAGTAACTTATTTCTACAAACGTTCCGCATCTCCACAAGGACTTCTGGTACTCAAATCGTCCAGACCTCAAATGGACATCCGACCAAAAAAAAAAAAAAGCAAATAGCTAGAATCGCCTTAAACCACCCCCGTAGTTAGACCGGCACCTGGTGCTAACCCCGTGTGACTAACCTCTCGCCCTCCCCGGCCCTTCCGGCGGATCTCTTCCAGCCACTGTTGTTCAACACGCTGCAGGTCCGATCGGCTCTCGGCGCGGCCCAGAGGCGGAAGCTCTCCTTCAAGAACGTCTCCAACGTGGTGGTCCAGCTGCTCCATTCCATCAAATACTCCATGGAGGTGCCTTTCTCCAACATGGCGCTGCAGCCCGACCTCAAGGCCACCAACGCCAGAAAGGTGAGTGTCATACATTTTGAGTTAATTTAAATGATCGGTTTTAGGATTATCAGGTGTCGATGAATGTATGGTACACCCCAAGGTTTCTATCTTGGGCCGGTAATTATTTTATGGTAAAATTAATAGTTTAACGTATTACACAGTTATAAAGTGTAATACAAGAATGTATTTATATGTATGATTGAATATTTTTATGAAAGTATTTTCATCGAGGCCATCAGAATTATATTTTTTGAGCAATAGTGCATTTTACTGTGCATTAAAGCGATGAGTTTAACACACACTATTTTTTAATGCACCAACGTATTTTCCACGTGCACCACCAACAAAATCTGACACAGTGCACCACACATGATATTTTATATTTTGTGAATTGTTTCTTTGATATATCATCCATTATCACGCACATATTTACTAACACTACGAATTCGAGATTTTTGTCAGAATAAAAATAAAGGGTGATATGTTAGGAAATTGAAAAACAAATACAAGGTTTTGCGAAATTTAGTAGAAAATCGAATGCTAATCGAAAAAGAATTAACCAATGATTTGTCAACTGCATGTCTCAAATATGGTATTAAAGCCTTGTATTTTATTCCAACGCATTTTTGACATCCCAGCACAAGATTTTACCGCAGGTTGATATGGAGTTATGGTCGGTGTATTCTGGGCTTTATAAGATAAGTTTTTGTTTCATACCCATATATTATGTTTTCGTACATAATCGTCGTCTTTGACAAGGCGAGAGAGCTCATTCTCATACGAGGAAGAATTAATAAGACTATAACGACTTCGCATCGGGATTTATTTTATAAAACCACAATCTTTAATTTTAAATTAAAACAAGATTTTTTTTATATAAGCAATTTAAAAAACCAAAATCCTAACCGCAACCAAGAAACGCTTATACATAAATTGATTATGGTGATCATGCATCTATTGAGGATAAGGAGCATAGTGTTCTGCATTTCTTTAAGTACTATATGAACAGGCTTTGAAAATTCTTGCTTATCCCAAACCAAAATCCTGACCGCAACCAATAAACGCTTGTACATAAATTGATTATGGTAATCATGATCATCTATTGATAATCTAAAGATATAGTATTCTGCATTTCTTTAAGTACTGTTTGAAATAGCTTGAAGGTATTCAAACTTTTTGGTTATCACCATTTGACCATGTCCATTCGGTATGACAAATTATTTCAACTCATAAAGTGAAAAACTTCCACACTGAATCTTCATCAATTTGGTCCTTCATGGATCAGTCTCATGAAAATAATGTAAAACCCTCAGGATAGAGGAAGTAACCCACAACTTTGGCTATATCCAATTCTATCGACGTTAAAAGAACTTTAGAAGAATTAGAATATGAATAACTGGATTAGTTCTGTTAAATGAAAGTGTCAGTGACATAGCAGAAGTATTCAATGAAAGTTTCGTTACATGTTCTGTCAGTTGACACCTAAGGTAGCGTCCCAAGATTAACAATGCTATGCACAAACATCTGTAAATTGACAAACTACAAACATAAATAAACTATGTTTGTCCACCGTGATTAAAAACTTTTATCCAAATTTCAATTTGGGTGTCACTTTTGTTTGCTGGCATAACTAACGACATCGTATAATTTAAAATATAGTATCCACGAACAATCTACTGTTTCTATTGTTCTTCTAATGATCTAATTTTTAGAGATTTACTGTAACAATAACTAAAATTGTCTAGGGACTTAAAGGAGATCTACTTTGAAAGGTGATAGAGAGACTGTGGTTCACAATGCTGAATCCAGCTGATACAGCTGAAGTTAAGAGAGAAACTAAAGCTTTTGAGCACCATAATGCTTTGTACTTTGGGTATCTTTAATAATACCAACCTGGAACGCTCAGACCAATATGTAATATTTATATTTCAATCACCACTGAGGATCATACCAAATATGGACAGCAATCCTTTAGAAGAATAGTAGATAACAATGATCCAATTTGAAAATATATTGAGTGATAGTTACTCCTTAAAAAAGTAGACAATTTTTTACTGGAATGAAAATACGTCTGATACCTCATTTGAAACGTTTACGATAACACAGACCGACAAAGAGTTTGTGATGGGACTTTTTTTGACTTTTTTTGTTTCCATCACGCACCATTATTTGTAAATGTACATTGTATAATAATTTGTAGTTTCTAAAACCGAGGTTCTATAAAATTAAATTTTGCATCAATCTTTGCGGCTCCCCTGTATTTAATCGGTTTGAAACATACACACAAATGTATGGAATTTACCGAAACAGAGTTGGCCGATGGGGGTATTCCGATTTTATACTATTCGGGTGTTTACATAGTCGCTGTAGTACGTTTTTATTGTGTGTACGTTTACTCGTGACATCACGAATCGTGACGAAAAATGCCTAGCGGTTGTAAAAATACACCAAATATATTTTGTTACAAACTTAATTCCTAGTTCAAAAAACGTTATTTATGCAAATTTGGTTGATCCGCAAATAACTCTTTTGCCGCCACTTCATATTAAATTGAGATTAATGAAGTAATACATAAAAGCTATAGATAAAAATGGGAATTGTTTTAAGTACTTACGTGGCAAATTTTGATGACAAATTAAAGAAAGGCATTTTGGTAGGACCACAAATAAGAAAATTAATGTAAGACCAATAGTTTGAAGAAACAATGACAGAAATTGAAGAAGAATTTTGGATATGCTTTAAGAATGTAACAGAAAATTGTTTAGGAAATTATATGCATCCGCAGTGTGAGGAGTTTGTCATCAAAATGCTGGATAAGTTTAAGCAACTTAGTCGTAATATGAACATAAAAAATAATTTTCTGCATGTTTATCTAAACTATATTCCAGAAAATCTTGGTGGTGTTAGTGAGGAGCAAAGTGAAAGGTTCCATCAAGACATAAAGGAGGTGGAAAGGAGGTACCAGGATCGATGGGAAGTGGCGATGGTGGCAGATTACTGCTGCATGCTGAAAAGAGGACATCCAACGAATTATTACGGAAGAAAAACTACAAAATGAATTTTGTTGTTAGAAAGGGAGAGATTTTCATAGAGAAAAGTAATTAGAGTCTCAAAACTATTATCATTATCAAACCTAAATCGACTTTCAAAATGTCAAAATTTGTATGCCTATGTAATTTTACAAAATGAATCAAGATATCTTTTTATAATGTTAAAAATAAGTTAAAACACTTTTTCATAAGTAATTTCAAATTATAATTTTTACAATGTTAAGATGTAATTTCATTCCTGTTAAAATGTAATTTCATACCTGTAAAAATAGGTATATATACTCTTAGATAGGACAAAAAAAAATAACTTAAATGAACGTCATAAAAACAATTTATAAAGACTTTGGTGTGAAATATGAAAAAAAGCCTTATAAGCCTACAACATTAATATTAAAACTCACAGGGGGCGAAGTAAAAGTTATTTTGTGAGTAACGCGTGTTCCGTGGAAAATTCGAAAATTAATTTTCTCCAAGACCGTGGCAAACCGTCACAGATTAAAGGCCGATTCGTGTTCATCAATATCGGTAATTGGAAGGTAATCAGAAATTTGTTTGGATTTTACGCTGTCAAAGTTTTACGCTAAAAGTTGCCCTCAATACCAAATGGAGGTTTTAAGAGTATGTTTAAATTTAACTACATAAATAGTCGGAGTTTTTATATACATTTTTTTTAAGTATCTACAACGTAGACGAAAAATCTTCTGTGTTGTTATTTATGCAATAATTTAGAATTTAAATACTCTAATTGTTTTTAATATTTAAAATGTAAAAGTAGCGAGATGTTTTATGCGTAACATAAAAAATTCATATGGACGAAAACAAGAATTCAGATTCGTTTTCAGATTCGCTCTGAATCCGGCAATTCCCTGTGCAGGCACAAAATTAGAACGAGTTTAGGAATCCTGCAACTTGGAACAATCTTCTGTATTTCACGACAAAACCAGCAGTTTTCCGTTAAAACGACAATTAGCACAGTGGTCGGGAGGTCGACTTTCGTGGATTGTTAATAAGAAGAAACATACACTACTCAAAAAAATTAAGGGAACAAAAAAATTACGAATAATTTTCAGTGATTTTTTAAGGGTGTAAATTTCTGAAGAATGGTCGTATTGAAATTTAAAAAATAATTTTATAGTTTAAAGTTTTTAGTTTTGAAATCATTTGGAAAACATTTTCTGAACTACGGCTACTGCGCAAGCCAAAGAAATACAGCGAGACAAGACAAAAATTTTCCAATTTTTTGTACTAGCGTTCCCAGGCTCAGGAAAAATGTTAATGCGAAGGCCGGCTAGCCTGTTTGAAAAATTTGAAAAATTAAATAAGACCTCTGTAATTGACGACAGTGTCGTTTTTAAGAGCAATTTTTCCTTATGCCATGTGAAAAAAATACAAAAAATGATTTTCTGACTATTTAAAAAATCTACCGCCACTTTGCAAATATTGGGGAAAAGACTAATGTTGAGAAAGACTAATAGGTACATTAGGCGGCTAAACCTGGCAACATTAGTCTTTTCCTCAATATTTGCAAAGTGACAGTAGATTTTTTTAAAAGTCAGAAAAAGTCATTTTAAATAGCGAGAGAAAAAAAAATGTTTGAGCTCAAAAACGACATTCGTCATTTATAGAGGTTTCATTAACGTTTTCAAAACCATCCTTAGATTCGTTTCACGATCACTAGTTCCTGAGATATCGATAATCAAAGACATAAGCGTAATTTTTTATTGAACCACCCATGTCTCAGCAACAAATGGTCGTACAGACTCCGTTAAAAACCCAAATTAAAGCTAAATAAACAGACTAATCGGCTTTGTATTATTTTTGTAAAAAACAATTTTCTTGGGCTTGAGGACGCTCGTAAAAAGAATTGGAAATTTTTGTCTCGCGATATTTCTTTTGATTGCGCAGTAATCAGCTCAGAAAAGATTTTTTTCCCAGAAGATTTCAAAACTAGAAACTTTCAAACTTTCAAGTTTCAAAATAGTTGTTTCTCATCTCGATATAACCATTTTGCATAAAGTTACAGCCGTTCAATATCGCTGAAAATTTTTCGGAATTTTTTTGTCCTCTTCATTTTTTTGAGTAGTGTATGTGTCAAAGTCTGGTTTAATCGTAAAGGCAAGCGCAATAAACTAACAAAAAATAAGAGGATTAAATAACAAAGAGAATGCTGTACAGTTTTTCCAAATCAGTACATAATTATTTGTGATGTGACACAAGTGGCAAAAGTCGTGTTATAAGAAATACACGTTTAATTTTTTTTTATATCATCATATACGTGTTTTGAGGGAACAAAAACAACTGAAACAGAGCTCAATTACTGACCGACAAGAGACGTTTCCATGATTTATTTGCATAAATTAACTAAATCGAGATGCCCTCTCGGCTACGCTTGGCCTTCAACGTAGCTCTCGAAATTTAGTTGTCTTTTATATATGTAACATTTATATGGTTGTGAATTATGTCCAGAATATTATATATAATAATATATGATATTATATATAATATAAACTTTGAACAGAAAATCGATTTTTTGAGTGCCTTTAATTTAATAAAACTACAATCCGGTTATCTAGCTGATTTGAAATTAATACGGTTTTGAATATTACGTAACGCTCAGAATTTACCGACCATACTTCGTACAACACCCTGTGCGTTATACACGCCAGTCACCGGTACATGCCACGTCTGCAACGCACGGTAAATCCCTGGAACGGATAACTCCGGCTCAGCCAGCTGCTTATAACCAGCTCACGAGCTAGATCTTCTTGCATAGGAAAGTAATCCAATAGCGCCGCGTCCATTCCTACCTCATTTAAATGGATGATTGCGATTTTATGTGCTCAACTAATCGCCGGATTATAAAACCCGATACCGACGCGATAAACATCGCTTTTTTATGAAGTTACTTCGATATGATCGGTACAAATAAGCAGTTTGTAATGGTGCCCAAATGTAGTCTGTTCGTCAGGTCGTTTTGGATAATGGATACGTTATAGACGCGTATGGCAACTATAAAGTTGTATGGAGGAACATTGAAAGTCTAAGGCGATTTTAACGGATTGCCAGGAATCTGTGCTATGTGAAGATAACATCGTAAGTTGCATAACAAGCACTTTATTAGAAACTCGGTTGTGATCGAAGTTCTAATTACTTGTTATTTGTTTTAAAGGAAATTGCCACGAGGGCAATCAAAATAAAGAAAGACGTATATACATAAAACATTTAATAGTTATATACACTTAAATGTATATAAGTGTATATATCACTTCTTCTTCTTCTTCTGCTGCGCTTCGCGTATTAGGCATTGTTGCCTGTTACGGTACCTTCCATCGCTTCCTCGGGCGGCCTACGCTTCTTCTTGTGCACCTGTAGTGTAGGGCTTTATTTGGTAGTCTTTCTGTGTGCATTCTAGTCAAATGTTCGTGCGGTTTTCTTTTATTCTATCGTTTAAGTTAAATATCTGCAATTCTTCTCTAATATCTACATTTCTTATTCTGTCATTTCTTGTACAACCCTTCACTCTTCTCAGAAACTTCTTTTTTTGTGCTTGTATTCTGTTTTCGTCTTTCTTTGTCGTTGTCCATGATTCACTTCCGTAAGTGAGTGTTGGCACCGCTAGTGTCTTATAAAACTTCATCTTAGTTTCCTTCCTAATTTTATTTTTAAGTTTTTTGTAATTGTTCCGCATATGTTGGTGAACTTATTGATTTTTTGTTTGATGTCTTTACTATATTCATAGTTGATGTCACATCCTACATATTTAAAATGTTTAATTTGTTCAATTGTTTTATTATTTATGACTATTTTACTTCTTACTGTTTCTGTTCCACAGAAAGTCATAACTTTTGTATTTTCTGCTGATATTTTCATGTCGAATTCTTTACAGATTTGTTCGAGCTTGTATATACCTATTTGGAGGTCGTCTTCCTTTTGTCCTATCAGAGTTAGGTCGTCTGCATATAATATTGAATTGAACAGGGTGTTCTCGTCAAGTCTAATACCTAGATTGTGTTTCTTTTTCCATTGTTGGATTATCTCGTCGATATATATATATATATATATATATATATATATATATATATATATATATATATATATATATATATATATATATTGAAAAGGGTTGGGGAGATACAGCAGCCCTGTCGTACACCTTTATTTATTTTAAAACTATTTGTTGTTTCATTACCTATGTTTAAGATGATTTCTGTACATTCGTATAAACTTCTAATTGCATTTACTAGATGTTCAGGGTACCCTTTGTTTAACATGATAAACCACAGTTTTTCTCTGTTTACATTATCGAATGCCTTCTCTAGGTCTATAAAGGCTAGGTGTGTTTCGCTGTTAAACTCTCGTCGTTTCTCGATAACTTGCTGTAAGGTAAATGTTCCGTCTATAGTTGAGCGTCCCTTTCTGAATCCTATCTGTTCTTCACCTATTAATTCTTCCATTATTGATCGAAGTCTGTTATTCAGAATTTTGGCGTAAATTTTATAAGCCGAATCTAGCAGACTTACTCCTCTATAATTGTTGCAATTGTTTTTGTCTCCTTTTTTAAACAGTGAAAGTACTTTTGATCTTCTCCAATCTTCTGGTATTTTCTTTCTTTTCCAGCACTCATTAAACAGGTGAAGAAGTCGTAGGTGTAGCAGTAGACCTCCGTATTTCCATAGCTCAGTGTTAATGTTGTCTAATCCCGTCGCTTTTCGATTTTTTGCAGTCTTTAACGCTTCCGTCAGTTCTTTCATTTCTATATCGTCTAGTCCTCTTGTGTCATTTACAGCTATTGGGGATTCCTCTGCATTCTCATCATACCATAGTTCTTTGTAGTGTTTTATCCATTCTTGTTCTTCTATATTGTTAATTTGTGTATGGTCTCTTTCATGTTTGTTAAGTGTTTTCATCGCTTTATATGCTATATTCTGCCTTCCATGTATATCATTCTCTATTCTACTTATGTAACGGTCCCAATATTCTTGATGTGCACGTCTAGCCATTTGTTTTGCTACATTTCTTTTGTGTTTATATTCTTCGTAATTTTGGCCTGTGGGATTATTTATATATTTTTTGTATGCTTCCTGTTTTTCCTTAATTGATTCTTCTATTTCATCTGTCCAAATTCGCAAGCCTTTACGTTTTCTATACTTTCTTTTTTTTCCTAATACTTCGTCTGCTATAATTTTTACTGTTTCTTTCAGATTTAACCATTCTTCGTCTATGTTTTCTTTTATTTCTAGGTTTACTAATGCTTGGTTCAGTCTTCTTTGGTATAGATCTTTAATACTTTCTTGTTCTAGTAGATAGACTTTGTATACTTGTTCTTCTTTCTGTTTGTTAGTTGGTGTTTTGTGTCTTTTCCATTTTGTGTATGTGTCTATTATAGATATTAGCAGAAAGTGGTCCGAACCGATGTCTAGACCTCTGTAAACTCTTGTGTCTCTTATTTGTCCAGCTATTTTTTTGTTGACAATTATATAATCTATAATCGATCGATATCCTCGTGCTGTCCATGTATATTTGTGGATATCTTTTTTCCTGAAGAACGTATTGGTTATTTTTAATCCATTGTATATAGCAAAATCTCTTAGTAATTTTCCATTACCGTTACATAAGTGTTCTCCGAAAGTGCCAATTGTTTTATCTATTGGAATATTTCCGATTGTGGCATTCAGGTCTCCCATGAGCATTAGCTGATCTGTTGCGTTATATTTATTAAGTACTGTCTGTAGTTGTTCATAGAATATTCTAGACTCGTCTGTTTTTCCTTCTTCCGGCGCATAGACTGCGACTATTGTTGCATTACCTCTATCAAGTTTTAATCTGACCAAGACAATTCTTTCATTTAGGTATTCGTAATTTTTTATTCTGTATATATCACTTAAATGTGTATATAAATGTATATATACACTTCTTTCATTTTGTAGTTTGTAGACAGAGTAATATGTCACCCATTTCTTTTCCACTCCTTCACCTCCAGCCACACGAAATTTGATCATTGAATTGAATGTCAAGTGTCTAATGCTCAATCATTCTAAAAGCATCAAAAAATGTTATCTGTACCCCAAAAGGAAGTTAGAAAGTAGTCCCAGAAATACCCGACATATCAAAGAAAACGCAATCAATTTGGGAAAAAATATCTTTATTTCTCTACATAGTCTTCTTTTAGCTCAATACACTTTTCCCAGCGATGTTCAATAGCTTCCATACCCTGTTTATAGCGAGAATCGTCGAGCTTCTCAAAATAACCATCAACCACAAACTCCACCTCTTAGTTGTTGGCAAATCTTTTACCACCGAGACATTTTTTTTCGACTTTGGAAACAGAAATTAATCCGAGGGGGCTAAATCGGACGAGTAGGGTGCGTGAGGGAGCAATTCGAATTTTAATTCATTGATTTTGGCCATCAGGTTTACACGGATGTGTTAACTGCATTGTCTTGATGAAACAAAACTCTTTTTCGCCAAATGTAACCGTTTTTCCTTGATATCATCACTCACTTCATTTTCAAAGTTCGCATAATACTCACCGTTGATTGTTTTTCTTTTCTGAAGATAGTCAATGAAAATTATCCCACGCGCGTCCCAAAAAACTGACGCCTGCAGATGGAATTGTCTTCGCCTTCTTTGCAACCTATTCATTCCCCCTTTCAGTCCATTGTTCTGACTGTTGCTTCGCCTCAGGTGTGAAATAATGGACCCATTTTCATCGATGGATAAATCGACGCAAAAACTTGGCTTCATTCCTATGAAACTTTGCCGAACACTCGATTAAAACATTCTCACGACACTGTTTTGTTCCATTGTGAGTAATCACGGCACCCTCTTGCGCACAGCTTTTTCATGTCCAAATTTTCAGCCAATATGCGATATACAGCACTTTTTGAAATGCCTACCATGTCTTTCAGTCTACACTTTCAGTCGACGGTCATCCAATACCATTTTGTGGATTTTCTTCACCATTTCTGACGTGGTCACCTCATTTGGTCGACCACTGCGATGTTCGTCTTGGCAGCTCGTACGGCCTCGTTTAAACTCTGCCACCCAATATTTTACTGTTGTAAACGAAGGAGCAGACTTCCCCAGATGAGAATCTAGTCCCGCTTTGATATCCTTGGTTGGATATCAATTGGACTGAGGCCTTTCAAATGAAAGTATTGTATCACATAACGATGACCAATTTTTTCCGTGTTTACAAATTCACTGAGAGCGTTCACTATTGATGGCTGCCAAACAAATGCTAAGCAACGTAGCGTCGTCAAACTTAAAAGTTAAGCTTTATAAGGTTGGTACTTCCTGCCATAGTCATTCTTAAATAACAACCGCCGTTTATACGCCAGGTCAGGTACTTCTGGGACTACCCTCGTAAATTGTTCGTTTTATGTTGGGTTATTTCTGGAAATCGCATTCATATCGGGTTGTCCAACCTCAAGAAAGTCTACAATAACACACACTGTTCGCAATTCGGAATTGTTATTGAAGATGTTTCAAGTTTAAGTTTTACATGGTCAGTAGAATATCTCAACTATTGGAAAATAAGCTTGCGCAGATCGAAAATAATGTTTAGTGCATTGATTATGATCCAGGTGAAATCATTGTGGCCTCTAAGTTATAACGATAAAGAAATTCGTAAAAAATTATTGTCTGCTAATATTGTGAAACATTTCCGAATTTGTGACGAATATACTCGTATACGAGGGGGTACCTAATAGAAACTGAACTGGTGTTGTGGTGGGCGAAGTTTTGTAGTAAAATTGTTCTGCCGCTAGAAGCGTATGGAGCTACCATTCCCGAGGCAGTGAGCCAAGCATCGCCGCTAAAGAAGGTTCCGTACGGCTTGTGTGAATTTTTTAGTCCGAGTTCTTTTATGTTATCGTAGTGAAAAAACCAGTCGCCCGACTGCCAGAAATCAGGCCTCTTCCGCCGCAAACTGTTGTGATTTTTTTTCCAAACTTCCAGATAGAAAGCCTGGTTAACTGTCTGACTCTGTGGAACAAACTCTGAATGGACTCATCTCATCGACTCGAATGGACTCATCTCATCAACTCATCGAAGAAGACAAAAAAACGACGACCACACAAAACAACTCTCATTAAAAAATTCACACACACCAAACAGAACCTTCTTTAGCGACGACACTTGGCTTACTGACTCGGGAATGGTAGCTCTATACGCTCCTAGTAGCAAAATACGATACTACACGATACTACTCTGGATGCATTTCTTTTTCGTGAACAGCATGTGAATTTTCACAACCCCAAATTCGACAATTTTGTTTGCTAACGTATTCGTCAATATGAAATTCGCCGAACAAAATTTTGTTCCAAAAATCAGCATCGCCTTCTTTATTTTCTAACACCCAATGTACGACGTTGTAAATGGTCTGTAACTTTTAATTGTCGTGTCAACTGAATTTCGTATGCTGACAGATGCAGATCCTTCTTTAAAATCCGATGCGTGGTGGCTCGTGACAGATTCAATTGTTGTGCACGCCGTTGAATTAATGTGCTTGGATACTCCCGTACACTTTCTCTTATTGTAACAAAGTGTTCATCTGACCGACCACGACGAGAAAGTATTGGTGTTGCCTTATCAATAACAGAACCCGTCTTTTAAAATTTCTTGATTAAGTTACGAACTTTTCACTTTGTAGACGCATAATTTCGTCTTAATTTTGTGCGATTTCTTCTTACTGCAACTGTAAATGATCGCTCGCTTTCATAAACAAATTGTACACAAACTATTCGTTATTGAACTGTTAATCGCAGCATGCAGTGGCGGCGCTAGCATTATTTTGCGTTTGGGCGAAAATGGGCAGAAAATATCTAGGGTGGGCGAGGGCGTTAAATATATTATTTTATGTGCGAATGTGATATAGTGGTGTTATAAGAGGTTGGGCGACTGGTTGGGCGAAAAGAATTTTGCCTGGGCGCTCGCCCACGCGTGCCCACCCCTGTCGCCACCACTGGCGGCATGTTGACTTCGTATAGTTTGTAGATAACAAATCTACATTAACGTCCTATCTTCGACAGAATACAAGTGGCGCGCAATTCAAATTCTATAGTTCCAACTGAGACACCATATATAAGTAGGATCCCAATACATATAGATCAAATTCTGAATACGCTGTATATATTATATTCGAGCTGTTATTCGGTCTTTATCTCTTTTTACTGCTTTTTATTCGCAACGTCTCTTTTCACATAACAGTAATATGGTAGAATTTGTTTTTAATTTCACTCATTTTTCCATATCCTTCTCAGTAACCAGTCTTTCGTTATTTTGCAGAAAATCAATTTCCTCATTTTCTATCGACATCTTAAATTTGCCTTTTTCTTTAATTATCGCACCATTACATTCTTTGCCTTGGAAATCCAATTATCTTTAATTGCTCCACATTGCGCTGCGTTCTCATTTTGAATAGTGTATATCGTTCCTTAAAACAGCAGACAAAAGAATATATAAATGTTTTTTTTTGCGTTTTAGAAGACCCCATTCAATTAAATTTCAGTTATTCTTTCCTTGCGGCTTGAAAGCATTTCAGTATTCCTGTTAATTTTAACACAGAAATGTTTTTGCGTCGCTTCGAATTATTCCCGTAACAATAACACGGTTTTCTCCACAGAAAATCGCAAATCCTTGACTCTCAAGTTCCTCCATATTTATTCACTTGCGTTCCTTTAATCGTTATAATCGAATAAAATATTAGCAACTGACGACCATTACCAACTGAACAGATTACATTTGGATTAAAATTCGCATAAATATCCCCGACGCGATTGAGTATTGTAACTACTACGTTTTATACCACTATATTTACACAAAATCGTGACTGCAGTTTCGACACTTTTTATGTCATTTTCAAAACGATGATTCAACTAAGAATAAAATACAAAAATTCGGTTCCTATAATATATACCTATACTTTCCAATTACACAGAATAAGGGTTATGACAATAAACATGTATTAAGGTTTACAGGAAAACGTGTTTTACAAATGGTGCAATCCGGACCATCAAATTGTGGGAATTTCCAGGAATATTATTAAGAACTATTATACAGGGGGTTAATTTTGGTAACAGTAAAAAGAGGAGAATATAGTATATCTACTTGATCATTTAACAAGTTAAGATTATCACTGTGGTTGTATTTATAGATTTCTATTGCTTCTAACCAATTAAGTTTTAAACCTTTGCTGGCATAGTGTAGGATTTTCATGTTATTTATATCTGGGAAATTATGTCCACATTCTTATTAGACATGATTAGCAAAAGTAGATTCTGTTATCTGTAACCTGAAGAATCTATTGTGATCAAGGTACCTAGTTCTAAATTTACGGCCAGTTTGTCCTATATACAGGGTGATTCAGCTAACCCGTTCATTAAAAGTTTATGAACTTCCCATTGGAATTCATTTTTTAAAGTTTGAAATCAGGGATTAGCGAGGACGATCTATTCAACTAAAGTATTTTTGCTTTTCTGACACTTCCGGTTATACCGGAAGTAGCTGTCAACTTCCTTATTTTAAATAGAACACCCAGTATATTATTACATTTTTGAATTGCCCCGCTGATTTTAAGTGAACTTTCTTAACAATTCCCTATACCTATCTTCAGCAGTTTTTGAGATATTTTAATTTTTTTGAAAAACTTACGTTTTGTAGTATCCTATTAGAATGCTCGTCACTTATTCAAAACAAAAGTTATAGTAGCAAATTTTGGACTGTAATTAGGCGGACTATTAAGCTTTCAGGTGATATGTAGTTTGATATTTTATTATTTATAGGGTGTCCAAAAAATTTAGTTCATTCTGACAAACTTCAACTGCTCAAAAGTCAATTTTCTTAAATGAAACACCCTGTATTTTATTGCTTTCTGTGATGGAGAATTAAGTTATATTTCAATCTGTATTAAGATTCCCTATACCTATCTGCTACCGTTTTCTTGCTATCGAGGTATTTTTTATTCGATACCATAGTTTTCCATTTTATTAATTTACTTCTGACCAGCGGGCCATGAAAATATACGCATTGTCTTAATTGTCAATGTAAACATCAGAGTAGATGTCAAAGTGAGAAATCTTACATAGTATTATAAATTATAACGTGTATGAAGGTAGGGTTAGCTGAATCACCCTGTATATGCTATTGCGTTCCGAGCAATTTAACCTATAAACTCCAGATTTTTCATATTTATTAGTTTTATCGTTGACATTATAAACTTAATTTGATAACCTTTGTTGGGGTTAGCATTAAAACCCCAAAGTAGAATTAAAAGCCCAAAGTAGCATTAAAACCCCAACAAAGGTTATCAAATTTAGTTTATAACGTCAAAGATAAAACTAATAAATATGAAAACTCTGGAGTTTATAGGTTAAATTGCTCGGAGTGCAATAGCACATATATAGGACAAACAGGACGTAAATTTAGAACTAGGTACCTTGATCACAATAGATCCTTCAGGTTACAGAAAACAGATTCTACTTTTGCTAATCATATCTTAGACTGTGGACATAATTTCCCAGATATAAATAATATGAAAGTCCTACACTATGCCAGCAAAGATTTAAAACTTAATTGGCTATAAACAATAGAAATCTATAAATACAATCATAGTGATAATTTCAACTTGTTAAATGATCAAGTAGATATACTATATTCTCCTCTTTTTACTGTTACCTAAATTAATTAATCCCCTGTATAATAGTTCTTAATAATAGTCCTGGAAATTCCCACAATTTGATGGTCCGGATTGCACCATTTGTAAAACACGTTTTCCTGTAAACCTTAACTACCTGTTTATTGTCATAACCCTTATTCTGTGTAATTGGATAGTATATATATAGTATATATTATAGGAACCGAATTTTTGTATTTTATCTCTTAGTTGAATCGTCGTTTTGAAAATGACATAAAAAGTGTCGAAACTGTAGTCACGATTTTGTGTAAATATAGTGGTATAAAATGTAGTAGTTGTTTCACTCAATTGCGTGGGAATTATGGACTACCACAGAGTAACCGCTTCCTCGATCAATTTTTCGCATAAATATGTTTTAATAAAGCCTAGTTAGGCATATATTGTACATAAAATCGCCACTCTAACTTCTAGTTCCTCCGAGACTGTTTATAATAATTCTAAGGTTTCAGTAGTCCTTAGCCATTACCATTAATACGCACAGACTTTAATCCCATTGATCGATAAGTGCACCGGCTGTTACCTTAATGCTTGTCTAATTCTGCATTGATTTAGAATACCTATGGTTTGCTAGATGTTGTAAAACTGCATGATGGTGTTGTTTGCATTTTAGGACGCGGTAAGTGTTGTTATCTCTCTCTATCTCTCTCTTCACAAACACTTAACTGTAAGTAGTCAAGATTCACACTATGATTGCGGTAAGTGCCACCTACTTACTGCTTATTCTTTACTCTCTCACACTTTTGGTGCTTTAGCGGAACCAAATAACTCATTATGTAGTTGATAGACGTTTCTACAGCCGAAATGATTTCATCAGTTCCAGAATTGATTTGTTACCGCAAATGCTGGTATGCACTATGAACAATTAAACAACTTATTCCGAATGTATTTAAAATGCAAATTATGAAGGAGAGTAGGAAATTACTTTTTGATTAAGTTTACTTGGTAATGTTTAATTATTCATAGACCTAAAAAAAAAAAATGTAATAAGAAGTAACTACGTACGCTAAGGCATTAAAGCTACTATTAAGTTTATTTTTTTACTGTGTATTTTTATATTTAACTGTATTGAGTAGTTGATTGGGCAAGCATTGAAAATGATAACGCAGTAACGAATTTTCAGTTCGTGCAAAGCTGAAAATGTATCCACATATAATGGTTTGCAGATTGTGACCACTGATTGTTTATTCACGATCGACATATGTATTTTTTTTATTTAACAGCAAAATTTGTTCTTATTGTTATTTATTATATTTCTCATGCAAATAGTAGTATATAATTTTATGTAGCACAAAAATCGGTTTAATCTAGATGTAAGAATTGTTTGTATTACATCGCCCGGCCAGCTTGCTACGCGCATTACGAATCAGATGCTGATTGTTGCCCAACGGACAGAGCCACTCAGTGGTCACGAAACTTGTAAGATTATAGTCCAATCAAGCAATCTAAAGGGCAGAAAGAGCCCTTGCTATGCCTACTGTTTTTTGGTCGACATGTAAATAAAAGTGAGCAAGTTACTCATTATTTGTATGTTCCATAAAATTGTCATTTAATAATAAAATTTTGACTATAAAATAACGTGGGACCAAAACAGGCTCTTTGAAAAATACAATCTTCCACAAAATACCATATAATGTTATTTAGACGAGTTGCTTTAAACGAGATATCTTTATTTTCCTACCCAAGCCTCTTTACCCGAACAATTTATGGAATAAGTCATTCTATAATTTAAATAAATATTGTTGCGATTCTTCATTTGTGTTAGTGTTTTACTTTTTAGATAATTCTACAATGATTGAAAAAGATTCACCACGTAAATATATCTTTCAACATTGCCCACAGACGAACGTTGTTAAATTTTCCACCTCGTCTCCCAATTATGTAGAACTACGTTAATTCGCTAACATCTATAACAATATCGAGATGATTTATTTGTAATTTAATTTCTTATCAGAATTAAACTGTATAAACACCTTGTATATTTTTGAGAAGTTATTGCTTTAAAATCAAACAAAGAATTATTTCTTACAGTTTCTTTCCGTATTTAATTAACACCCCGTATAAATTATAGGAAACTGTAAATTATGCATTACATTTATAACATTCAAAGCACCGAGATAGAACCTGAACAAAGCCAAAGGTCAAAATGGTATTAAGTATTAAATTCATGGAAATAGTTATACACTTCAAAACTCTCCAATAGAGGGATCGAAAGGAGAGCTATTGAGTGACCGACTAAGTTACCTGATCTAACCACTTTAGATTTTTTCGTATGGAGTTATTGGAGATCTAAAATCCAGTTGATTAAACTAAAAATCCTTCAAGACTTCAAGACAACAATCAGAAAATCTTGATTCAACTTCCAAAATGCACTGAAGTAATCGGGCAACACACCAAACAGGGCTCATAACTCATAGACGATTTTTGACAGTTAGTGTAGTAAGTTAGTATCTCATCTTTTTTTTTTTTTGTAAATTATTACAAAAACTGTTCACAACAGAAATATTCTAGAGTATAAACTTATATTGCCTTTTATCATCGAATCAAAACAATAAACGAATACAGGATATTACAATTAGAATTAAACGGAATTGGTAACACTTCCGGGAAAGTGTAATTAATTGATCTGCTGTATAATTGAAAATGTGCTAACAAAATTGCAAATTGGCATTCCCGAGTTTTTCTTACAAAAACAAATTGTCAGAATTACAACTCATATAACCCTACAACATATTTATTATATGTAACGACAACCGATATTTAATGCACTAAATATGCATATTTCGATATCAATGCTATCTTCGTCAGCAGGATATATTGGTCCTTGTTCGGATGCAAACTTTATCCTGATAGTCTACTAACTATTTTAGCGAGGACAGAAAGGACACCCCTGTGTACTTATAAACTGGGTAAAAATGTACTGGGGATGTCATAAAAAACGCCAGATTAGGGTAAGAAAACGATAAGTTCTGCGTAAGGAATACTTCGGATATGGTTAAAATAGAAATGGGACTGTTAGTATTTTATATTAGTATATTAATATAAAATCCTAAATTTTTGGGTGATTTTCAGAGGGAAATAGCTTTTTTTCCATAGGGATATAACTCGAAGAGCAATTTTTAAAAAAAGCAAATTGAAGCTCCAAGTTTCTAGTTTGCCAATAGTCAGATCTTGTATTCAAAACTTTACCAGTTTCAAAGTTCAAGTTTTACATCAGTAGTTTTTGAGTAATCCAGTAAAACCATCGGAGAAAAAAATTCCAAATTTTTGCCTCTCAAAAAACCACGAACTTCTATAATAATTTTTTCCAGTGATTTCATCAAAGATTTTTTAGATAATTGTATCCTCTTTAATTTGAGCGGTCTAAAGGACTTGTACAATGATTTATCGCCGAGTTATCGTATTTTGCTTTTTTCAAAATTGCTCTGCTAATGATCACTTAATTTTTGTGTCTAGTGTAGTTGAAAATAGACTGCCACTTTCATATTCGCATTCGAACAAGAAACAACATATCTTGCTGATAAAGATAGCATTGCTATCGAAATGTTCATTAAAATATCGGTTGTGGTTAGGGATAGGCTCCTTAATCAAAGTAGGAGTGTTTTTTAGTGCTTTTCAGCGTCAAAATTACATATATCGAATTTGGCATTTCCATCGTAAATTTGCTGTATTTTTAAACCTCGAATAATTAATATGAATGTTAATTTAATTTTAAAGAATTTTAAAGTATCTTTCACACTGTATATCAATAGATTGAAATCGCTATACCAGTGTAACAATCTGCAAACCACCGAACTCTACTCCATGTACACGCACCGGGAAACTGCACGCCCAGTAACCGACGTGTGTCCAGTTCCGCGGTGTGTAATTGTCGCTTTATAGGTGCTAGACCTGCAGCGGGTGCTCCACGCGGACCCTTCGACGTGTGACTCGTCACACCACGCCGCTCAGACTAGCAGCAAAGTGAGTTCCATCGGCTTGCTTTGCACCAGACCATTCTAGTCGCTAGCACAGTCATATTAGCTCAGCTTGTGTCCGGCCACGATCATGTTCTGTCGGTGTTCTGTTCGTTTTGTTCTGTTTGGTTACCGTTTTGTTTTGGTTCGGCATGCCCCCAGGGTACTTATAGGTAGACCTGTATAGGGTTTGTGGCGCTTGGGAATGAGACAACTTCTATAAATGAGAGGTACGCCGAGAGAAATGTATACTGATGCAGCTGTGTGTGATCATGAGTATTCCCATACACATAGTCGATTTTATTTTAAATTACTAAAAGTGTATCATATACAGGGTGTATGTTTTCCAGTAGCCACATTTACTTGATTATTCTAAAAAGAGTATATAGTATAAAAGTAAGCGACGTATAATTCACGATAAAAAATTTAAACATTGTAATTCACGATCAAAAATCTTGCGTTTTTTAAATTTCTAATAAAAAATTAAACATTGTGTTCTGGCAACATATAACGACTGTCAAAAAGTTATTTGAGATTCTCTGTACTGATAATTTGTGCATGTCGAAAACCAACTATATTGTCACGAACGCCTCGAGCGATCCCGAACGCCGGGAATATTCGAAACCATCAAGAGCGTGTGGAGTTGACTTCCAGTGCGTTCTATACTAGAAGGTTCGCTAAAGTTCTTTATCTAGAAACGTCTGGAGAGACGCCCTACTGCCTATATAAGAATTGTGTCGTCCAGTCAGGAGTTAGTTAAATCTGGACCGCGATAGTGAACGATACGGTACGAAGAAAGTGACATTGTGTAATACAGTGCGAAAGTTAGTTTATAAAGTTAAAGTAGAAAGAAAGTTAGTTAGTTGGACTTGTAAATAGTTGATTTGTAAATAAGTGTTCGAAATAAAGAACTTTCTCGTAAATTCGTTACAATATATTGAATATATTAAATGATTTCTAATCTAGGAGAAAAGTTCACTCTCAAAATCGTCTATGATAATCCAACCATTGACTACTTTTCACTAACATGGATGGAAATTAGCACAATTTCTTTGCAGGAAAATTATTTAGAACTAAGGAAAAATCAAAAATTATTATGAACGAAATCAATACAATATATCTTTGTCAATTCATCTATGTTTCCGATTGAGAGGCACAAAATAAGTACACATTATCCCAACGTACACTTACATATAAAAGCAACATACAATTTTAGATGCATAATTTAATTGAATGAATAGCTCCCGCACTGTCGTGTCTATATCGATATCCGGCTGAGTTCATATCATCGCAATATTAAGCTCCTCCATTTGTAAAATATTTCAATTATCTGATAGGTACTCAGCGCAATAGAATCAGAATAAAATCGAATTTTCAGAAATACTGTTCTCTCAATATATTATCTACCGACTGAAATTCTAAATTTGACTATGAAGACGAAAGAATATAGGGAAACATTTGGGTACCTATTTTATTGGCGATTTTTAAATACATATTTGTCCTAAATTAAATCATCGCTCTGTATAATGGCTCTGTATAATGGTATAATGGGCAAGACCCTAAAAATCTCAAATGGATTTTTATCCTTTACTGTAAACTATTTAATGATTTTGTCTTCAAATGACCGCTATTATTGATCTTTTTTATACATAAGTGTCTCTTAGAACTTATACTCTCGATGTTTTAAGTACAACAAACCTGTAGCATTTTATCTACAAAAATAAATAATTTAGTACATATCTAGATTTACTATGTTCGTATTAGATTATGATTAGAGAGAAAATGGCATAAATTTATGTCATATTACTTTTTAGTCTATAATACAGCCATTCTGCAGTTATTGTATCAACACACTTTTTATTATTAAAATTAATTAAGTCATATTTCAAATTATTACTTACTGTAATGAATATTATTTCTTAGTAATTTTTTATATCTACTATATCTGTGAGCAAAACAATGCCGACTTTACTTAATGTCAATTGTTTCACTGACTCTCAAACAATATAGAGTATTAAAAGCAATTATTTTATATTTCAATGTCTGTTATCAAGATGCCCCGCATATCACACCCTGTATATGCTGCAATAAATAATCTACAAAGGGAATACTTATTGATACAAATAAGACATTAATTTAACATATGCATCTAGTATCTAGTACAAAGTATACGCATAAAATGATCATTTTCAGAAGATGCTCACTCCCAAAAAGAAAATCCTCTTGTCCTTTTGAATAGTTGCAATTTTATTTGTGAAAGGTATCGCGAAAATGTCGGTGGAAAAGAAATGGGAAGAAGAGACAACTCTTCTTAGACACAGATCACGAAACAAACAAATTACAATGTAGAATATGTCAAAGTGATTCATTCATTCAGAAATTAGATTGAAAAAAAATGAGGAAATCAATATAAAATAGTAATGAAATGGTCACACCTAATCAGTTTGAATACACAGTATATTATAGAAGACAATAGTAAACTCGTAAATGTGTCGTAACTAAGAGGAATATTATATCCAAAACGGTCTCTGAAGTTATCTATTTTATAAGCTAACTAAGAGTATACTCGTATATCAAACCGTGTGTTGTATGGATTTAATCCATCATACAGAACTTCAGATAAATCTAAATTAAAATATGAATTCCTTGGATCTATTTTTTTTTTGTGATTTTCTTCAACTTTACATAACAACTTTGCCAGCTGTGCTATGCTCTATCAGCTATGCCAGGAGTCCCTCAGGGATCAGTTTTGAGACCACTTTATTCTTGTTGCGCGTTATAAATTCTATTCTCATATCCAGCAACAAATTACTTGTTTTTTTATCCAATGTCACATTTAGTCTGAATAATCATATCGCCACAAGTAACTATCTTAGCCTTAAACACCATGGTCATAAGTGATTTTCAAAAATAATATATAAAGTTATAAATATACTTACATCTCTACATATATGGCAATACCAAATTGAAAATATTATTGAAACTGTCGTTACTATCAAATTGTATATGTGTACGCTTAGGTATAGACTAAAGTTCGCGACTGATCATTTCCTTACTTATTGTCAGTGAACAAACCATTTATATATTCTACAACTCAACGCCATCCGACACCTCTCAGATCCATAAGATTTTATTGGACACGCAATACCTTTCACGTTCACATGTTGTAACAATCCCTACTGCCCAAATGTTCCTTTTATAGTTGCTATACGTCATTCTGTGGTATCCTAACCGACACTAGCACTAAATTTATTAGCCGTAAAGCCTTCAGCGAAGATACTTAGATCATTATTGTTATTGTGCATTTGCGGTGTTCGGTTATTGCGTAATTTCAGAAGTGGGATCGTTCGCGATAAGATCAGATGTTGCTGCTTAATTACTGTTCGTATGAACCAGCCCGTTTTCGTTGAAATGCGATTAATTAAGTTTGAGTTACGCCTATAATTCCCTAGAGAATTAGAGGTAGACATAGAAAGTGAAATATGGTTCACACCCTTTCTATATATGTAACTGTTATAGGTAAGCCGTCGATATATATGATTGCTATAAAACATACGAAAATGGGTATCAAATGATAGTAAAAATGCAGCAATAGTGCCAGTTTAATACTTAAGAAATCTGCTTCAGGTTACTTCATTTGAGATCATTTCAAATCGTACTTGTTAATGTGAAGCACTCGGTATATTTTACAATTAAGATGCTATAGAATGATCTAATGATGTTAAATTATGATCAAATTCATTCAAAGTATTACAGCTAATATTAACTAAGTTTATCAAGTTTACGATACAATTATTCAATCAAGTCTTTGTTGTCAACAAGTTGTATTAATTGGTAATGTCAATTATAGTTCTGATTGTTTGAGAACAAAATCAACAAAACAATTTCGAGCCCTCGAAAAAAGTTTAATAAGTGATTTGGGAATTTTAGTTTCAATTAGCCTTTGTGTAGTGATTTCCTCTCAAAGAATTGAAACTTTCGTTTAAATTTCTGGTTATGATTTCAAAAATGGAAACACAAAACCACAAAATTCTCATCATTGGCGATAGTTTTGTACTTATAGTTTCTTTCGATTCCATTGTATTATACATGCACGTCGAAAGCAACGGTGTATTCTTTCCAAATAGTAGAAGAATGAAACATAAACTTATCAATTGGTAAGAAAAATCTAGTGTCATATATCTGTTACCAATTGTAGCTACGTAAAATCAAGATTGTCGCTGTAATTATAGCAAAAATGACAGGATAAACATGATGTCTGATGATGAGAATAACTGGATGGGTCATTAAAATAACCATGCAATTTCTCTACAAACGATGACAGTTAAAAAAATATAGTTTTTTTACATTTAACAATACTACGAGACAAAATAAGTTTTCATTCAGTTCACACAATCTTTCCATATTTTTTTTAATTAATTCTTCTATTTTTTTGTTACATAAAGTAAAACCGAATTAATTTTATTCATCAAGGCGTAATAGTTTTGGTATAAACCATCCCCTTTTTATATATAGAGTTCGGAAAAAGGTAATGTCTTCTAAGTTCTAAATCATCCTAGTTTTATCTATCGTTTATGGGCATTCATTCAGACGTTATTTTAAAATGATGACATGATTTTAGCAAATGACGTTCGAGTTAAAAAAATACAGTATTTCGTAAATACGTGTTACAGTTTTAGTTTGTTACAGGCAATAAACATTTAATAGCAATCGAACTTTTTTAAGCATTTTACAGCATTTTGATATATGACTTCTATAAATATCTTATACACATACAATGCATAGCATACTTGTGATATACTCTCCTTTTTTCGTATTTTTTGAGGTACACTTCAAATCTAACACATCGAATATATATCAAACGTTTTTTGTCTGTTTCATGGAATTTTAATTAATTACAATTAATTATATAATATTTAATGTTACGTTTCGCTTTTACGAAAACTCAATCCATCTTCAGAGGACTGTAACAAAATATACACTATTTTTGAACACTGGCAGAACTATTTGACACCACTTTGTCTGGTTTGGTGTGCGTTTGTTTACGTTATTGATGACAAAGATAGTCTATTTGCTATTGATATTTTCTTTAGCAGTGAGTGTGCAATATTAAGTTTTATATATTTCTGTTTGCTAAAACGTGGATGTAAATTATGCATTACCTCTCTAAAATTAATTTAATAGATTAAAGTATGTTTGATAAAAATTCTGTCAGTGCGCTGTTAATTACGTTTTATATTTTAATTTGTAGCATTTGTAGCATTATACTAAATTAGTTGTATAGGGGTAATACATAATTCTACCATCTATCTATGATGCATTGGCAAATAATAAAATTTAAAAACATTAGTTGAAGGAAATCAATGTGAAATAAACACAACAATTGTCCTTATCATCACTAACAAACAACCTTACACCAAACCAGATTTAAGTGTGTCTCATTGTAGTTTTAAGTATTTACAAAAAAATCTACGTAGTTTGAAAATAAGTTTCGTGAAGTTGGTTATTAAAACCAAAACTAAAAATCTTTTTTATTAATTTAAATTAATCGATAACCCAAGAAACAAATTGATTTAATTGTATTCACAAATATTTTTCATTAAAAAATATCTCGAAACGAAGTAACTTGAAACGGCTTCCCGAAAAATATCCCGCAAGTGTTTTGAGGGTGTACCGGTAGGTATGATAAATCCACAGTCGGTTGCAAAGTAGTTCGAACATCCCCACATACCCTAAATGCCCCGAATGCAACTGTCCCAAAGTGTAGTTTAACAAACTGTATGTCCGTCTGTCAATGTCCCTAACGTTAGTTTAGTGTTTAGTTGGTCTAATGTGGCTTATAGGTGTTAGAACTACAAAGGGTGCTCCACGCAGAAATCTCACCCTCACAAGAAACATGCCAACCCCGAGATACTGCCAGCAATGTGAGTCAAACTCACTCGCTTTGCGTTTCCAACATTCTCTCCTTACAGTTTCACTTTCGACGGGGTGTCTCCCTCTCGCGACGTTGCCTTTGTAGATACGTTTACCAAACACAAAGCTGAATTTTTACTACTTCGCTTGTGTCAAGATAGAAGTTCGAAACTATTTTTGTCTTGTTAGTCTCTTAAAAAAATGTAATAAAAAAAATGATAGAAAAGTTACATTGAAAGTATTTTAGTTGGTACCAAAATATCAAAAATTGTTTTGGTCAAGGGTGGTCATGGAGCGAAAGATATCTGATTTAGCGTATATCGTCCTTTATTAACAATGAAATCCAATTTAAAGGAATTGTTGGAAATGTACTCGTCTTATAGAGGGTGTTGTTTTAAGCTTGATAGAACTTTAAACTTGAATTAATACCACAAAAATTAACTTTTGATAAAGAATCTGTTTTTATTTGAATATTTAAAAATGATTTGAGGCTGTTCCTGACGAAGCGCATTCTGTCAGTCCAATTTTGGGTCACTTTTTCGAGCAGTGGTGGTCGTATGTCATGAATCACACGAACAATGTTGGCTTCCAAGGCGTCCAGTGTTGCTGGACTTCACGTAGCCACGTAGGAAATAATCAAGAGGTGTCAAGTCACAGGCCTGGGTGGCCAGTTGACAGGTCCATTTCTTGAAATCAACTCATCACCAAATCTTATTTGCAATAAGTCGATAGTTTCGTTCGCCGTATGGTACGTAGCCCCATCCTGTTACATCCGCATCTCATGCGGATCAATGTCATCCATATTTTGAAAAAGATATTCATTGATCATGGTCCGGTAACGTTAGCTCCAGCCTCATTTTTAAAGAAATAAGGTCCGATGATGCCACCAGCGTATAAACCGCACCAAACAGTGCATTTTTCTGAATGTAATGGGGTCTGTAAGATCTCTTCTGGATTGGTATCACTCCATATCCGACAATTCTGCTTATTAACAAACCCGTTAAGCCAAAAATGAGCCTCATCGCCGAACACAACTTTGCGATAAAACAATGGGTTGGCTTGCAATTGCTCTAAAGCCTAATCAGCGAAGAAACGACGCAAGCGATGGTCTTGTGGCTTTAATTCCTGCACCACCTTGATCTTATATGGGTGTAGGTCAAGATCTTTGTGCAAAATTTTCCACGTAGTTGACCGACAAGGCCCCATCTGCTGCGACCAACGACGAATCGATAATTTTGGATTTTCTTTCACACTTTCGTTTACAGCGACAATATTTTCTTCAGTACGCACATTCCTTCGACGTGTTGATGTTCTTGCATCCTTTAGAGAGTATGTGGTACAAAATCTATTCACAGTGCGACGGATGGCTTGCTCAGGTGGACGATTATGTGCGCCGTAAAATTCACGATGACGTCTATACGTTTCCCGAATCGACAACTGACTCTCAAAGTAGATTTGAACAATTCGATAGCGTTGTTCAAGCGTGAGTCTATCCATGATGATTTTCCACACTATATTTAATACAAATGTTACTAATTGGGCGCAAACTGAACGTTAGCAAGTTAGCTACAGAAGTTCAGAATCCTGTTTGTTAAGAGAAGACAGAATAGTCCGTAATAGTGAAACGAAGAAACTTAATATCGATATACAAACTGTTTAGTTAGTCATAAAAGAACTCCCGCAGAAGAAGTATAGTGTTCGTGTCGTATGTCTATTCCACAGTCTTGCTTAAAGTAGCCATGCTGAATTCCAACATTGTGTAGATTCTGAACAATTGTTATGCTAGAAACAGCCACCCAGTCACCAATTTTGTGAAGATGTAAGATGTAGGGCATATCAGTGCTCCACATTGGGATAATTAAGAAATTGACGTACCGCGAAAGATGAAGCCACGCTTCGTCTGAAACATTCGATCGATTATGGAAGATCGTCGTTCTTGAAATAATCCAACTAATTGACATATCAGATGGTCTGGCGAGAGAGCTTGCTCTGGTTGTATCTTAACCAGATGAACGCCCAAGTTATTCTCGGCACGTTCCATAAAATAGTCCAATTTCTTGAGATAGATATTTCAAAGGTTTGATAGACATTAACAACTTTTTCTGTAGGAACGATTGGTCTACCAGCTTTTCATGTTAGTCACAGTTAGTTATGAGTCACAGAACCGCTTTCCCGAAACACACCAACACAATGTTTAAAGCATGGATAAACATCTTTTGATCTATACCACCAAGTCTAAAATTGCCTCGAAAATGGTTTAAACAAATCACTGACTACTCCCAAATTCAGTTAACTAGTATACTAGTCAAAAATAGGCTTCAGTCATATAAATTTTGTTCTCTATGGTGAAAACCATTATTCAAAAATTACTGAAAAATTACAACATACAAGAAAATATCATAAGAATTAAATGATAAATTTTGACAACCAAATAATCATTGCCATAAGTGCCTAGCTCCGACAATTAGTTTTAAATCCACGACCATGTTTGACCGAGATAATTTTTGGTATCAGTATATGTAAAGTAACAATTAAAATATTAAGACAAGAACCAGGTAGAACAACAATTTTTTAAACGCCCATTCCATATGATTTATTAACGTTATTTTATTCATCAAATCGACAGATGAATTTAATTCGTAATAGTATATTTCGTATATTTAAAACATTTTTCATGTGATCATAATTGAAGTATTGCAAATATGTCACAAAGCGAGACACCCTGTACAAGTTTTGGTATCGAATTGTTTCTTTACCCCCCGCTTTCTGATCCACACAAATGGCTCTCTGATTGATATGTCAATTGCAGATTTTATTTCCTCGGGGGATTAACGAGTATATAGAAAAAAAATAAAAACTTTTCGGGGCGTAAACTTGGTGTTGAAATTTTTATTTAGAACTGTAACATCAACAAACTTTTTCATGCGGTAAATTGTAAAGTATAACAGCGTGCCTTGAAAATTTAATGAAGGTGCCAGGGTACCAAAGATATTACCAGGTAACACAAATGATATACAATGTGTTATAAATATAAGCGTAAAGGATACATTTTCTTCTTATTTATTTAAAAAAGAAAGAAAGCAAAAGTACGATAATTATTATCATTATTTTTCCAACTCCTTGGCACGCTTGCCCTTAGCTTTTACCAAGTTTGACTAAACTATGATAGCCTGCGATGACACAATAAATTATATAAAATATAGCTAGGGTGCACCTATTTTTTTATAAAGTACTGAGTTATTATATATTATAACCATGAACTAAATCAATTATTAATAGCCAATTAGACGTAGTTTTTAAAACAAATGCAACTCACTGTATTTTTCTTTGTTGAAAAAGATGTTTCACTTTTGTGAATAGTCGACTTGATGTCAAAAACAAAAATAAAAAAACAAATACATGAATAATGAAACAAATAATATATAATGATAAAAATACAGAGATAGAAAAAATATTAGCTATAGCATTTTCAGTTTTTAATATAGGTAATAGGTAGTTTTAATAAAAATGCATGATTAGCATTAAATTAGTAGTTAACTAAACAGTAATTATAAATAAGTATTTGACAGTAGTATATAATCGTGATGAAGAATTGATTTTTTTTAAACGTGAATACCAGAGTTTTTTCTGAGAAAAACAATAAACAGGACATTTTTTAGTTAACAACAATGAATGATGAAAATTTAATTTCAATATTATAAATATAACCGAAATTAATTTGAGCCAATATTTTTCTACTCTACTTTAGAAGGATTCATGAAATTATCATAAATCGTATTTAATTTATTGTTAGTCAAAATTTGGTATTGTGTAAAGTGAATACAAAGCAATTTCTGTCTGAGTATTTATTTCTCTAATTTTTTAGTTCAAGCCCTGGTAATACCTATTGTCACTGAATTTATTATTTGCCATATATTAATCTATCTGCAAATCACAATATAATTCTGTTTCTTTTTCTGTTGGCTTTTTTACAAAAGCAATACAGCTTTTAAACTTCATTTTAAAAATTTGGATTTCATTTTAAAAAAAGAATTATTATCGCATAAATTTATGGCTCCCAATAAACTGCAATTTCCTTACTGTTTTAAGCCCCCGAATAGTTACATATGTTATTGAACACATTAAAGGTACTAGGTTGTCAGTTCAAATAACGTAAAAGTTCTTATGTTACAATACTTACAATGCTTAATGATACTATTAAGCATTGTATTCAGAAATTAATAGAAAAAAACATTAACTTATAAGGCAGAAATCGAGAAAGGAACCACCAAGCCGCCAAGCGGCTATCAAAGTAGTTCCCGAATAGCAAAGCTATTACATAATCGCTCTAGAAAACAATTACTCCTCCGGCTAAAGCCCCGCCAGGCGTTGAATTATACCCAGAAGCGATCCTCGACCCCTTTCTCGTGTTTCTGCACGATGAGATAAGGTTTCAAAAAATAAAACCGGCCACAGGTAGGATTCGACATTTGTCCCGGATCGGAACCGAACGACATACAGCTGTTTCGAACTTGTTAGTTCTCATCAGTGCCGCATACGGTACGCCGATTCAGGACAAATGGCGAATGAACTTTATGGCCTATACATCTTTATCGATACGATCTCTGTCAGTAACTTATAAGTCGGAAATCGAGAAAGGAACCACCAAGCCGCCAAGCGGCTATCAAAGTAGTTCCCGAATAGCAAAGCTATTACATAATCGCTCTAGGAAACAACTACTCCTCGGGCTAAAGCCCCGGCAGGCGTTGAATTATACCCAGAAGCGATCCTCGACCCCTTTCTCGTGTTTCTGGACGATCAGATAAGGTTTCAAAAAATAAAACCGGCCACAGGTAGGATTCGACATTTGTCCCGGATCGGAACCGAACGACATACGTATGCGGCACTGATGAGAACTAACAAGTTCGAAACAGCTGTATGTCGTTCAGTTCCGATCCGGGACAAATGTCGAATCCTACCTGTGGCCGGTTTTATTTTTTGAAAGGAAAAAACATATTTAAGAAAAGACAAATAAACTGTTTACTGTTATTGTGATATCTATACCAGCCATCGAGTTTGTATATACCAAAAATTTCATGCTATTAACCTTACAGGGTGTTTTCAAATGACGCAACATTTATCTAAATTTGGCATTGAAGTTATTGAACTAAATATATGTTATGTGAAAATCCATCCCTGAGAGTTATATGTATTTATCCAAAAATAGAAGTGTTAATAGAATTTTCTTTAGAAAAAAGTTTCAAAGTGTAAGTACATACAAGGTTATTATACGATGGTGTTCCATGCTAGTATTTTTTAATTTTAACTTTAACAGATAATTCAAAAATGTACTATACGGAGTGTTCTTGACCACCATGACATCCAGGGTGTTATTCAATATATTATTCTTAAATATATACCACAAATATGTATGCGAACTACAACATGGAATAATTCGCTGATATTTTTCGTGTGCCTAATTTGAAAGCACCCTGTATAATATTTTCGTCTACTCAGTTCAAGTAAGTATCAGAATTGACCATTTGTGTGGACACGGCCCTTTTGATTGTACCTTAGTTTTAGTACCACCCGTTTTTTGATTTGTGTATAGTGAGTTTGTAATAGTTGAACGACCGTAGAGGTTTATTTATTAATAATATGCTGTCTTTAACTAGACTGAAGTGTGGAGATTTTACGCATAAATAAAATTCACAGCGTTTTATTAAACTGTGTAAGTCTCATTGTTTTTACCGTCCGTACACTATATACTTCACCAGCACCGACGTGTACCACTAAACCCACTAATTATTTTATCACTAATCAGTACTAACGACGCGCGTACAATAACGCTTCATCTTGTCCGCTTATTAAATAGGGGAAATTCTCTCATCGGACAAAGCTTCTCCGTGCCAGACGATTCATTTGTCCACTAACAGCCGCGCATCAACACGAGCTTCACGCTTAAAGCATTACAATTCCGAAAAGCCCCGTAATTATTCCTACTAATTGTCCGTTCGTGGTTCTAGAACAAGGTTACGGAGAAATTCAAAAGGCCCTTTAAAAAGAGGCACTCCAGCGTTTACCACCAGCCCTCGAACAGGGTTAATAAGTACCTGGCGCAGGCGATCGAGGCCAGGAGCGTGGACAGGGAGAAGTCGACGCACGTCAACTTGTTCACGCTCTGCTTTAAGGACCGCCACAAGGAGAACCAGGTCAGTATATTGTTTATTTTTGTATTGCGGGTTAAGTATGATAAGTGACGAGGTGAAGTCGGTTTTCATGTAAGCGCGACACAGGGTATTATTTTCATCGGTCTTTCGGTCGGTAGTTACGACAACCGTTTATTTTATTAGGCATGTTCCAGCGCAAAATTCGAAACGGTCTGATTAGCACCTTTTTACTAACCACATGCTGCCGATAATTAATAAGAAACGATTGTTGAATTTAAACTGCTGGAAAAACAAAGGCCACAGGACGAATTAGCCCTATAGATATCTTGGTACCAGGAATGGGCATATTCGTAATCGTAATACGAAGACAAATGTATCCACAAAAATCGTTTTCTATGAATATGAATACAAATACATTCATGTTTTAAATACGAATATATTCGTAGTCACACCTGTGAATATGAACTCGTGTGAATATGAATATATTCAATTCGTATTCAAATGTATTGATACGAATATATTCGTATTCATCGCTGTGAACTCAAATATAGTTGTATTAATTCATCCCTACGAATATTCGTGTCCACGATGTGAATACTGTGTGACTGGCCTATGATATCATCTCAACTATTATTTTGTGATACATGGCACCTCCGCCATATTTTAGGTAGGAGAATAGCTGTTTTGACCTAATTTGTTTAGCCCTCATTATATAAGGCATTGGCAGATGAGGTGGAGTATAATAATCTCCTTACTGCAGTAGTTTGAGAATTTGAAAACTTTGCATTATATTGATGATATTGAAGTTTTTACTTCGATTTAGATTGTTCTCGAAACTACCAGGAGATGGCGTTTGGTACATTCTACTGCGATAGAGCGTAACAGCGTGTACAAGATGTGAGCCTTATCTGTCAAAGGTATACTCGCTTACACTGCACTGACAAAACCCAAGATAAGGTCGAAACCGGTCTGCAGTTAGCGATATCCTAAGATAGGTAACACTTTGCATCTTCCTCGTGGTTTTAGAACAATCCGAATCACTGGATTTTGGTGCTAACTCTGTTTGGCAAAAGTGCGGCAAATTTCGTCATATAATTCAGCGCTCGGCGTTGGAAAATAGCCAGGACAATAGCTGTTTTAACTTAATTTGTTTAGTCCTTATTATATAAGGCATTTGCAGGTGGTGTGGAGTATAATAATCTCCTTACTTCAGTAGTTTAATGTTAAGTACATTATTTGTCAAAAGTTTGAACAAAACCGTTAAAGCCTTTTTTGAATACCAAAAGAAGTCAATTTTGAATTAAATTTTGACATGGAGGTAACATACGAATGTATGAATACAACTGTATTCGACTTCATAGATATAAATATGAGTATATCCGTATTCATAGACGTGAATACAAATATATTCATACTCACAGCCATAACTACGAATATATTCGCATTAACATCTTTGAATACAAGTATATTTGTATTCACACATTAAAATAGGAATATATTCATGTTCACAAGAGTTCATATTCACAGGTGTGACTACGAATATTTTCGTATTCAAAAGTGTGTACATGAATATATTCGTATTCATAGTCATAGAAAACAATTTTTGTGAATATATTCGTATTTACGATTACGAATATACCCATCCCTGCTTGGTACCAATGAGATACGTTGATCCTGCAAGTCTCTATCTATTTTGGTTTTGAATAAATCGAAAAAAAAAACAGAAATCAGAAAATATTCTTTTCTCAAAAACGGCTTAACCGATTCGAATGGAATTTGAACACATTATAAAGGTATATAAAGGCTATATTAGGAAAAAAAGCAGCTCATAATTTTCATAATAGTAATTAGAAACAGGCGATTTTTTCCGAAATATTTTTTTTTCTTTATGATAACGTTCTAGAACAATTTTGAAACTATCTTTTTCGATGTATAATAACCTCTCAAATCTAACCTAACCTCCCTTCTACTTTGAAAAATATTGAGCGCATGTATTATTTCTGTCAATAAATGTTTTGTAATTGACTCAGTCCGACTACTTTAAGGACAGACCCTGTAGTCTTAAAAGATAATCCTGATCGTCCTATGGCCTTTGTACATTCAATGAATTCACTTGTTTAATGTCTGAGCTCTGGTTTTTTTGTTTACGTAACTTTCAACCACACAATTGTAGTACCCGAAAAATTTCTCAAAATTTATAAAAACATTCACTTTTGATGAATTTTACTTCAAAGTTATAGCTATACCGACGTTAACGTAGATTTAAATATGTATTTTAAAAAAGTAACCTCAAAATGCTCCTACTTCGATAATATCAAGATGTTAATACGGATATAAAGAAACAAATTATAAACTATTGGTAGAAAGTGTTGCAGTCTTTTCTATAGAAAAATAAAGCTAGTTACAATGTGAATATACTTTTCAGTATCATGATGATTTGGACGTGGGCTATAGCTCCGCATTGGCCTGCGCGCTGGTCCTCTTGGTTCTTCTGGGTACTTTGCAGGCCATAGTACTTCCAAGAACCATAATTCTACTCCTGTTGTTCCTAGTCGCATTTATATGGATCTCCGTCGTACTGATGCTGTTACTAGCTGTTCGACTGAGGTGGATCCTCTGGGATATATCCCACAGTTTTGTTCTGAGACTGGCCATTACTGTATTCACTATCGTTTTAATTTATGCCGTGGCGCAAGTTAATGTGGTAAGTATAGAAATTTTCGGTCACTTTACTAAGATGGGCACATTAGTAATACTTGAAATAGGTCTCAACTTATTAAGGTTAACAATTACTCGTGCATATTTATTGAAATTATATTTGGTGTTCCCCAGGGTTCATACTTAGGACCACTTTTATTCTCGTTATATTTATATGATATTGATGGTAACGTTATTCACGTTTATAGTATATTTCAGTTGTATTTTTTCTTGTACTATACGTAGTGTTATTGAAGTTTATAAGAATATGTAAAAGTAAATAAAACAAATGTATAATTGTATAGCCCATTTAAATTGTTTAAACAAATAGCAATTTTTTAATTAATGTCCGACAAAAATTCTCAAGGAATCATTTCAACAAAACGTAATAAATGGTACATAAATTTGATTTTTTCCAGTTTACTTGCCGATCAGATGTACCGTGTGTGGCGCAATTGACGGCCAACGTCACCTTAGACAATGGCGGCTCGATGGAGAGCGACCACAGGGCGTGCCCTTTACCTCAATACATTGTCATGTCCTGTGCTTTGGGATACCTTGCTGTGGCGATATTTTTGCGGCTTCCAATTTTACTTAAGGCTATATTACTGTTCGTCATGTCGACTGTTTACGTACTTCTCATAGAGCTGTCCCACATAGACCTCTTTTCGTGTTATGATATTAGAGTTAGGTAAGCATAATTATTTTTGTAGCGTAAAAAAGAAAGTGACGAAAAAAATATCATGTGCAGCACAGTACACGTGATAGAAGTGAATACTTCTTTAGAATAGAGAATGAGAGAGATTAAGAATGAGAGATTGAAAGAGAGAGAGAGAGGGAGAGGGATAATTTCAAAAGAAATGTAACAATATAAAATTTGTGTAAAAAATATTCAGTTTATTCATTATCTACACTATCATCGGCTGGTGGTTCAATTGGTAATACTGATATGATTGGTTTGTGATAACTAAAATATGAAATATATGTTCGTGATTCGATATTTTCTAGATAACGTGTAAAAATTGCATCTATTGTTGTTCCGGATTTTTTTTTGTTGATTCTTTGGGATTGTTATTTATAAGCAGACCAAATGTTTCTCGAAAAAAGTCAATCAACGTCAAAGAATCATTGGATCCGAAATTTACATTGAAATCTCCCCCGAGAATCAAAGGGATTTTGTCTTCGCCTCTTCCAAGTGCATTTGCACCTGTGTGGCTGTAAACCAGTAGGGAGCGGTGAATGAAATATATTATATCTTCTAGATTTTAACAACTTAAACAGTTCAAGGATATTATCAAATAATCACAGAACACAGATGTAAATAACGTAAATAATTACAAAACACAACGATAAATATTCGGTACACACGCGTGCTCCTTCAGCTGTTAATATATAGCGTCTGGACGCGTACATCTATAACGCGCACATGAGTGACAATAGGGAGACGCGGAGCCCTCTTTCTCTCTATGTTATATATCTGTGTGCTCTGTCTTGTAACGAAGCCTGTGTTTTAGGTATACCAAATGTACAGCTCTCTTTCTCCTTCTCTCTACGTTATATCTTTTTTCTCTCTCGTGTAACGAAATCTGGAAACGTTACATTTTTTCCAATTCACTCTCCATTCTCGTTAAATATCTGAACGCCGCCAAAGAAGCATTCAATTCAAAAATCTTAATTGAAGTGGCTTTAGCATCGTCGTATTTTAAGTTTGTAAATTTCCATATAAACTTATTTACTTGATCGACAAATGGTCTTTTTTAGCCATACGTATATTCGACATAATGAATTAGCACTTTACAACACAAAAACATTCGTATCAAAATGCACAGTGCACCTTTAAACAGATCGATCGAACTAGTTTATCAACTAGTTCGATCGATCGAGCGAAGATGCTGATTCACCGATTCGCGGTCCGCACGTATGTGCACATACGGCAGCAAAGCCCCACTGACAAAATCGAGCGGCTCTTATCAGTCCACATGTTAAATGTTACAAGTTAACAACTTTAAATGCGAAGGAAACATAGAGAGAAGTGTTTTTACTTAATTTAAAGTCAAAATAACTTAAAACGTCGAACTTGCATAATTTTTTGACGTAAATGTCATAGCAGTTAATTTTTCGTTTGTTGTCATAGCCACTTTAAATAATCATTTCTACAATTACCATGATAATTTACTAAAAAAACTTGAAGTCGCTGTAAATTCGTCATTTTTTATTGTAGGGATGTTTTTAAACATTATATTCACAATTAATACATCAACTTGGATAGCTAAAAATATACAGGATGTTCTATTTGAAAATGAAATATTGATGTTTTGGTGACTTTAAATTAATTCTGGAAAAGTTAACGAACTCATTTCCTGCGACTTATGTAAGTGATTGCAAAAGTATTATTAAGTATCTCATAGATATCACAAATTTTGCAAATATATAGGAAAGGTATTATAATCTGGTGCGGTTTCATAAAAACATACGGTGTAATGAAAAAGTGTTCAATGCCTGTTCATCGAGTGGTTTTAATGCCTTTGGCGTCAGCATGCCAGGTTCAAGCGGCAAGAATTAGTCAGGTTTTTATTTTTCGTAAAGACCATTCGATCCTCGTTTTGAATTCGGATTGATATAGATGTTAGAGGCTTGGCCAGACTTCTGACGGTAAATTATCCCACAATTATCTCGCAGAAGGACACTAAATTCTCTGGACTGATCCGAGGTAATGAGACCAATCGCTTGGAGCTGGCCTAGATTAACGACTCGGAGAAATCCGCGGATGGGTTCGATTCCCACATCAGTCGACTCGATGTGCATCCGTGTGACTCCGGGGGCTAGGTGGACAGTAGCTATGAGCTAAACCTCGCCCCCATAAAGACAATTAAATAAAAAATGTTTGTCAATCTAATAGGGCGTTATAATTTAACTTATTTTTTCAGTTCGGTTATACCTTTACACGTACTTAGCGTGGTCGAGGTGCTTATGTTCGTACTAGCCGTACTCCTTCACGGTAGACAGGTGGAGTGGACCGCGCGTCTCGACTTCCTCTGGCAGATCCAGGCCAACGAGGAGAAGCGCGAGATGGACGCCCTGCAACACTCGAACAAACGGATACTCTTCAACCTGCTGCCGGCCCACGTGGCCACCCACTTCCTCGACAACCAATTCCGCAACAACATGGTGAGAACCCGTTCAATGTCCGTCGTATTTATTTCTATGTGTAGGCAACATTTATATTTTTGTTTTTGGAAATTTCGTTGTTGTTAATGTGATTTGATTTAATGTTTCGTTTAGTTTATATTTTTTTCGAAGTCTTAGATGTCCCGATGTTGGCTGCACACCTGGGTGAAATACAAAAATGTAAACATTTATTTACAGAATACTCTATCACAGGAACTGTATCATCAAAGTTACTCAAGGGTCGGCGTGGTCTTCGCCTCCATCACCAATTACCACGAGTTCTACACCGAGCTCGATGGGAACAACCAGGGCGTGGAGTGCCTGAGGCTGCTGAACGAGATCATCGCCGATTTCGATGACTTACTGTCCGAGGAGAGGTTCAAGGCCATCGATAAGATCAAGACGGTAGGGTCCACGTATATGGCTGCCGTGGGATTGATGCCCGACTCCAGGATCTTAGACGACGATGAAAACACCGCCGGAACTTACCTAAGCACTCTGGTGGAATTCGTCTTTGCCATGAGAGATAGACTGCTAAATATTAACGAAAACTCATATAATAATTTTATGCTTAGAGTCGGTAAGTCTAGTTTAAAGTTACTACAATTTCAGTGCAAGCAGATTTCAATAAATCGCCAAATTAATTACAGAACTGAATCCGTGTGAAAATAGTGTATCAATCCGGTTCCTATTACTAAACAAATTATATTACAGATAATACCCAGTAATATAAAAATAATCTTGTCTTGTCCGTCAATTTTTTTTTAATTTACCGCAAATTATATATTAAGAAAACTTATCTTTCTCGCAAATCTTTAATATTTTTCGTCTGCAAAAATACATTTTTCTTGCGAGTCTGTTATTTTTGCATGTTTTTTTTTACAATTTCAATATACAAGTGTAGCTGCAATTATAGAAGAACTTATAATATAGTTAGAAGAGTGTACCATCAAGAAGGAATGTAATGACACCTGCGATTCATTTTTCGAGAGTATAGGGAATACTGAGGCGATACTGAATTCATTTCAAATTGAATTACGAGGGTAAATCAAATATAAACGAGACTTTTTTTATTTGAACTTGAAAAAAAAAGAGAATAACAGCTCATTTTTCTACATAATCTCCTGATCTGGAAACACATTTTTCCTAGTGTGTAAGTAATTTTGTAATGCCCGGCTCGTAGAATAAAGTTGGTTGTGTCTCCAGCCAATTGAGCATGTAGGCCTCAACATTCTCATTGTTGTTGAATCTTTATCCTCCCATCGCTTCCTTGAGAGGACCAAAGAGGTGAAAGTCGCAGGGCGATAGGTCGGGGCTATAAGGAGGGTATTCAAATGTCTCCCAGCCTAATCCCTTCAATTTTTCTCTGGTCAGGGCTGCTGTATGGGGACGAGCATTGTCATGAAGTTTCACTTCTCTCATCAGTAGGTCACGTCGTTTGCGGCAATATGCAAGTCTAACCCCGCTTAAAATGTCGCAGTAGTACGCCACATTAATGGTCCTGTGATCGTGCAAAAAATCAAGCCACGCTGGTCAAAAAAAAAAAAACTGTAGCCAAATCCTTGCCTGTTGGTAGCCTTGACTTGGCTTTCACTGGGCCAGCCTCCCCTTGACGTCTCCACTTCTTGCTCGCTTGTTTCGACTCAGGGGTATACTGATGCACCCACGTTTCATCGCAGGTGATAACGTGAGTAAGAAAGGAGTCTCCCTCGTCCCGAAATTTCGCTAGGAAACGCTCACACGCCTGAAAACGATGCAATTTCTGCTCAGTTATTAGAAGGCGAGGGATCCACCTTGCACACACCTTACAAAACCCTAGCTCCTCTGCGATGATCGATAAAGTGCTTCCATAACTTATTCCAACCTTAGATGCAATCTCAGTGGTGGCCAGACGCCTGTCACCCTCAAGAAGTTGTTGAACGCGGAACGGTTCTCGACCCTCCACAAATTGTTTATGCCATGCAAACACTCTAGCTCGGGACAGTGTCCCTTCCTTGAACTGCGCAGTCAATCTCGTCAGGATTTCAGCTGGTTTTACACCTTCCGTGGCAAGAAACTTAATGATAACATGCTGCGCAATTGACGAAGGCACGTCCTGCTTAGACATCGTCATGACGGGTACTGAAGGGAACGAGTGAGGTCGCCCACTTGCTCTCCTCCCCCCCCCCCCTCCCCCCCTCCTAACATCCCTATCCAACACCCCAGGAACTGAGAACCCTCACACGTTACTATTGCATGCTCAGGACCAAAAGTCTCGTCTATATTTGATTCACCTCGGATATTCTTGGTCAATACATGATAATTTGAAGACCAAATGTATACCTAATTAATTATATTATACATTTTTTTTTTAAATCGTTTTTCCCTAATATAAAATATACAAGAGTTATAGTTCTGGTTTTTACATTTTTTATATATCAGGCATTAAATATTTCCTAACAAACAAGTAATGATTAATATCTGAAACCTTGCCTGATGATGACACTCTTAAGGAGTTTCAAAACCGGTTATAGCACTAAAAACATTACAAAAAGAAATATTGTAGTTTCACGCAACTTATAAAAATCCCAATAGCGACACTTTCTTTCAGGTATAAATATAGGTCCAGTAGTAGCAGGTGTAATAGGAGCGAGAAAGCCCCAGTACGACATCTGGGGTAACACTGTAAATGTTGCCAGCCGTATGGATTCCACAGGCTTGCCAAATCATACACAAGTTACCGAAGAAGTTTACCAAGTACTCAAAACCTATCCCTACGAGTTCCAGTGTAGGGGGAAGGTTAAGGTGAAAGGGAAGGGTGATATGACCACTTATTTCTTGATTGACAGGAAACAACCGGGAACTTTAAGGGTGGAAGAGTTGAATAGTATAAGGTCTAATGCTAACAATTCTAATAGTAAGTTTATTATGTTTCATCATAGTTTTAAGTCATTTCATTATTGCCTCTTTGCGACACAATTTAAGCAAATATAATTAATTTTCTCATGAATTGGACTTTATAATGACATTGCTATTAAAGTTCTATTTAAAAATTTACTAATGCTAAAATGTAAAGGGTATGTAAAGATATTTCAAGAATATTTGATGGGGAACGTTTATTAATAATAAATAAGTCATGTTGATGAATAAGATTATAAATAAAAGAGATAATTATTTTGTAAATTTCATCTTCAATAATGATGTGAACAAGACATATTCTTTTAAACCTGATTCCAAAATAATGACCTTTAAATGATCCCAAGGTAAATGGTATTTTAATTTTCCGTATATTCAGCTACTCTGTTTCTTCCAGATATAAATAACATGTACGGAGGGGTGGCCACCCCGTTGGCCTTACTGCATCAGAGCGACGCAAACGGCAGGCCAAAACACAACGCCATGCAGAACAGAGCCAGCTCGAGAGAAGACTCTTACAGAGTTTCAGGGAACGCGGTTAGACTGCCTCCCCTTAGAGAGTCCGTACAGAGAGAGATAGTAAACGGCTGCGAGAACGAACCGTTGCTACCGATCGTTCCGTGTAAGGTTCCTAAGAACGGGAAAAAGTTACCGACCGAGGAAAATCTTCCTCCGCCCCCACTACCCCCGCATAAGAATAATTTCCAGCAGGTGCAGAGGCAACCGACGCCGGACATGAAATACCACCCTCCCTGGCCAAGGCCGCAGAATACCTACGCCGCAATTACTACTCCGCCTGTGGATAGTATTAAACCATACCTAAAACCGTTACCGAAACCACCGGGGAAGGAGTCCCCGAATAGACATCACAGAAAGCATCACAGCATGATTCCAGTGCCACCCCCGCATCACAACAAAGCAGCTATTGTCGTTGCTCACCAGGCGCTAGCGCCGTTACCACACCAACGGACTCCAGACCGTACCCCCGAATTACTACGTAATAAGATACAGACGAGGCATAACCCATTGTCCCAGAACCGCCACAGCCCCTTGCACGCTAGGCATAGCCCACACCATAACCGCCACAGCCCTTTGCAGAGGCACTATTCGGACGAGAGTCTCGGTGGCTTATATAACACTGGTGCTCCACAAAGAATACACTCGTCCGCTGATGAAATTAGCTCGTTGAACCACTCGCCTAGCATAAGTAGTTCAGACGAGAGTTACAGCAGAACTACTGACGCTGACGCGTCTCCCTGTGTATCTCCACCATTACCAACCGATACTCAACAGTTCCTGTTCCCTTCTGATATACAGGTTAATCCTTTGTCGTCTCCCGAAGTGTCTCCGAGGACTTCCCTGGATTACATCCCGCCAAATTGTTCCCTGAGGAATAATTCAACAGATAGGACCAACTTGAAACGTAATAACCTCCCACCTAACGCTGTGTTAGCGCTAGCCGCGACCTGTAACACGGTAGATTCTTCCATTGTGACCAGCCCACCGATTTTAGATGGCGAGGAGAGTTGCAGGGGGGAGAGTTGTGCCAGTTTCGAGTTCGTCACTCGTCCCAAAGCCAAACCTACGTCGCTGTTACGAACTACGAGTGCTAATGGCGTACCGACACCTATCATTACCGCTAAACAGATATTGAAGCAAAGAAGTCTCGACAAGCAACGTACTCGAAACGATAGTGATTCGATCTTAGAGTGCAATAAAGTAACGTCGAATTGCAAACGGTCGCCTAGTTTCAAGGAGGCGGAAGAAATCAGGCAGTTACTGAAAAACGACGACAACAAAACGACGGCGAGCAGCGAGAAGAGCACCAAAAGGGACGGCTGCTGCCAGACAGACAAGAAAGACCTCCGCAAACTCAGGATGTCCCCGTCGGGACTCCGGGACAAAATATCGCCGAACGCCAAAATGAACAACGTGGACAACTGCGAGAATCCTATAGGCCCCTTCGAGCGGGAGATCCAGAAGCTGCTAGACGAGCAGAACCTCCTGCAGAACATCCCGCCCAAGCTGGAGCTCAACCAGCAGAACAAAGACCTGGCGCTGGAGCCGCTAGTCAGGTACGCCCCGAACAATAACAACCACCAAGTGGGGCTAGCGGCGATCCAGGCCCTCGCCCTAGGCTTGAGGGTGCACCCCCCGGGCAATGTTACCCTCCAGTGCATGTCCCCTCCTCCCAGAGCAAGCAGCAGAGAGGGATCTCTAAAGAGGGGCGCCTCTCCAGGACCGAGCGAGTCAAATAAACTGCCAAAAATGTCGCCTCTTGACAGGTATTCAGATTGCATCGTGAGGTACACTAACTAACACTGGGTCTCATGCCGTTGGTTGCATATAAAGTTTTAGCGATATAGATTTTTTTTCACAGCCGCAGGTGGTCGTCAAAGTCGTCTTGGCCTTCAGAAGAAATACAAAAACTGACGGTACTGTCTTCTGCTCCTTGGTACGTGTCTTAGTTCTGTTCAGTTTCCATCGTTATTGGTCGTGTTTGATCGACCATGACTCTACCCCACTAGTGCTTGATAGAACTAATCTTCAAGTATTGCTAGAACCATATCCATTCTCTATAATTTCCAGTAACTCTAATAATGTGTGGGTAATAATGAGTTCATCAAATAGTTGGTTTGTTGAGTTTGACATTATCAATTATTCTGTGGTTCTGGTTTTGTCGTCATCTTGCCCCCACCTGTTGCCTCCTTGGGTGGTTCCCTTGATCGCCTTTGCCCCTTTCTCGTCTGAGAAGGATGGTACCTGTCATGGTGAGCGTCTAGATTGGAACGCGAGGGGTCGAGGCCCGATTCTTTCATCAAGACGCGGATTGGGAAGCTCCCTCTCGTCCGGTCGTTGCCTGTTATACGAGTTGTACCTGGCCGATTGTACGACTGGAGTAGAGGTCCAGGTGGCACATAAAAAGGCGACGACCTCCAGGATCTTGCTCGTTGCATTCTTAAATTTTCGAGGCGCGAACCAAATTTTTATGGTGTCTGTTGCAGTGAACAGGCGGTCTTCCTATCCCTACGAGTCTCCGTAGTTCCTTAGATCTTCTTTTCCCTCATTTACCGTCTCCCTCTAGTCGGGTCGTCCCTTCCCACGATGATCGCTCCTAGTTATAAGAACTGGTGATTCCGCCGGTGATTGATTATGTCTATGTGTATAGTCGAATTCTCAGTAGGATCATTTTATGTGGAGTTTGGCCACATAAAATATCTAAAGACCGGTGTCACTTCTTAACTCCCGCGGTGCACTATTGGACCGTCAATGATGACTACTGAATACAGACTTTCCCAAACCCGTCGTATATATACCTTTTTTGAAAAATTACCGTATTAAGTTCCGGAACTGGTTACAAGACGAGTCTGTTTGCGCCACTGCATCGCCCATAAATAATGAAGTTTCATGACAGGTCTTATATCCATCTTCTGCTACTACTCACTTATCTGTGTGTCCTAACCTCACATGCTTTCTATGTTCCATAATTCTGTACTGAATCCTTCTGCCAGTTTGACCAATATATTCCTTTTCCTAGGGGTGTTTCAGCTCATATATCATTAATAGTTCTTGAATAATAGCCTTGTTACAAGAAAGTGTGTTGTATCTTCTTAACTACTCAGAAATGTACACCTATCTATCCTTGTGGTTATGGTCAATCAAGCGGGACTGATAACCATGAAAGCGAAATAGAACCACGGGGGATAACGAGGAGCAAAAAACAGCAAAATCAATTTTTGAATAAGCCGATAGTCAATCAAACAGTCAATTTGAGTTTGACGACGATCACGGCTGAGCCTAGGGGAATTTTCGTCACTCACCTAATGCTGTCTTAGCTTGCATGCCATAATTAACTTAGTGACCATTCAATTAACAAAGAATATAGAGAATATAGATAGAATTCGCCTATTAAAAAATGGGTTAACTTTAAAGAAAATTTAATTAAATCTACACGATTTAGTTAGCTCTTGTGCAGTTTTATTGGGTACCACCAGTAAGTGGACATGTAGGAAGGTCCTGTTTCTCTATACAGCGTCATTAATGCTTGAAGGCTTAATAATCATAGGTAAAGCGTGGACGTGTCCATTCGGTTCCGGTCTGTCGTATACAATTTTCTTTAACCAGTCGATAATTTATAAAGTAAATACACGAACAGTATATTTCATTCTGTTTTTACTAAAAGTTCTTGTTTCTGTTGAACTAACTGAACAATTGCTGTGGAACCTGTGGGGAAAGTGTCTTACTAGTGACTTAGTTATTAGTGACACTTAGTAAAGGTTAGAGTGATGAAAGGGGGTAAAAACAGTTTAAACAAAATGGAAACAAGACATTAAAACACGCATTCCTTTCTATTCCGGTAACACCGACTGTAACTTCTATGCCTGTAGGAAAAATTCATAAAAACGAAAGAAAAGCGTGCTCTGAAGCTTGAAAATCTGTATCAGGATAAATCTTTTTAGAACAGATGAAAAGTTAGTGCTTTAATTATGACAATGTGATATGCACACATTTAAATATATATACTGCATAAGTACTTGTCAGGTAGTCATAGTTAATGTGTAACATTTATAGCTAATTATAGAAAAATAGATAATATTTTAGATAACTATGTTTTATATCGAAATAATATACTAGATGAACTTTAGCGAACTTTCTATGCAACTCCCGCAACCATCACTTCAGAACGCTTCATTAACACACTGATCCATGCTGCTTGCTCAGCACATTTCACGCTTACAGTTTCACGCCTATTAGCGATTTTCACATTGCGACAAGCCATGTCATCACCAAACATCTTATTACGTGGGTGGTGGTTTTCATGAACCCCAATTTTTTGACAATTTTATTTGATTGCTTTTCTCGCTTCAAGGGGTCCAAGAAGCACCGAAGAACCTGATGTAGACTGTGATATGCCTGAAGTTCAGAGACACGACGATACCGACCTGGAGAGCTTCGAGAGGGACGAGAAAAGAATGGAGGAAGAAGCAGCCCAGGTAATAGTCGGATTTAAAATTAAATCGCAGGTTAAAAGAAATTATCAAATTAAGATATTATTAAATAGGATTATTTAATACCTATTTGTGATAAAAAGCAGTTCAGATGGAACTACTGTCAAACAAAATATCTCACAATCTCACGTTGTTCTTTTTTTTTTTTTTATTCGCACAGGCTGTGGATAGAGAATTGGTAAATAATCACGATTACCATTAAAGGTGATGATATTATAAGTTGGTCTAATGTTCTTTGCAGGAGGCCGAGGTCAAGAGGCTGTTAGAAGAGAAAATCCAAGAGAAATTGAAAAATCTGGAAAACATCAACTTGGAAAGCCAAGGGGGCGCCAGCGGCGGCACCGCAGCTGAAGGTAGTGCCTCCGAATGGTCGGAAGATGAAGACGGTGGGGCGTCGGAACCGTTACTGAATGATAGGGAATCGACAGGGTACACAACTGACGACCCTGCCCTGGAGAATATTTCGATGCTCAATGAGACTGGCTTAACGGATGCAGAAGGTATTTGGGAACTAAAAGTTACAAAACCTAGATGTATATTTAATATCTTTCAAATATTCTGGGCTACTTAAATAGTATATTACATAACAGAATTTTTATTCCAAATAGAAATATTTAATGAATATGTTTTAAGAACATTTATTTGTTGCCTTAGAATAACATTTCAGTGAGTAAAAAACATTTTAAAAAATTATTTGAGTATTTGTGTTTATAGCATATAGTATAAACAAGATTACCACTGATGGCAATGAATGTCAATTAAAGGAAAATAAATTTTATAGAAGAACCGTTATTGTTTAAGCAGATCAGGATATGTTTAATTTCAGTTAATATTCTTCTTGTTTAAATTCATTTTAAATAATGCACCATAGATTTGTTTTTCAAAAAAACTTTCCCCAATAGAATTTTATTTAGGCGAGTTGAGACATAAAGGCACCTCTGTTTCAACTCTCTTTGTTTCAGCTCTCCTCACTTTTTACAATTTTTGTTGTTAAAATATTACAAAATTAAAATAAAATGGTACCTTGTCCTCTCATACCTAACAGCTCGTTACGTAAAACAAATCTATTGTTATTATGTAAGAAAATTATATACAGTATGTCTTACAATTTCCTAAGGCACATTGTATGTAATTTTTCTTTTAGAAGCCTTGGCATATTTTATACAAAAACAAGTTAAAATAATATAGATACAGATTCATGGATAGTCATGTACTGTGCTTTGTACAGGGCGTTTACATATAGGATGTATCGAAATGTAATAAAATCAGTAAATTTTAGAAAATTATGTATCATAGTGAAGACAAAAGCTGCTAGCAGTAATCATAGTAAATATTCAAAATTATCAAAAGCAGCAATTGTTGCTTAGAAGGTATATTTTTCTTGTGTAATATATAATGATAGATACATAAGATAGATAGGTAATATAAAATTAATAACACATTAATTTTTGTACTGTTTTTGACTTGTCATCAGATTGTACTGTTGTATGCTATTCCGAACATACCTTGTATTTAATGCCATTGTAAGAAAGTATAGGGCACCACATCTGAATATGCTATTTTTTTATACATATTTCATAAAACAGTTGGGTATATACTAGAATAGCATATAATAGAGGTAAAGAGAATAAATACTTACCTTTCTATCCTCAGGTGCCCTAAGCGACGTCAACTCCGCCTACAATGACCACAACCACGAGGGGGACATGGACGACAACACCAGCATGTCCTCTAGGGCTTCGTCCCGGATATTCGACTCAGACGCCATGATGTCCCTCGATTCCCTCAGCGCCCTCTACGATTCCGAGTATGACAACTGCTACAGGACAGACGACGACCTCAACGCCGTACCCGACTTGGACAGACTAAATTATTTCTCAGTGCCTGCCAATGACGTGCATCTCGCCAATATTCGCTCTATGAGTGAGAGCATCACCAGAAACTTTGGGCAACCTAGAAGTGAGACGGACCCCGATAGTGATGTTTGAAATTCAAACCGTGAACTAGTTGATTTTTATAATGTAAGGGTGTGGTACGATGCTCGTAGGGACTATTTTAATAATTCTGTGTAATACGTTGTGGTTGGGTCTCGTGGTTTGATGACAGAACCCGGAAAAGTAGAGAAATGTATGAGGAGTCATTCCGTTAACCATTCTTCTGTTACGTAAAAAATGTATTATCCCTTTTTGTCATCTGTCAGTAGGAAAACTATCACAGGTTATGTAAACATTTTTTATTGTATTGACATATTTTGTGGTTGTGAGGTTATGTGTTTTTTAAATATCAATACCTAACCTCACTTTGTTCCAATCAAGGCAGGCATGACTCAAATTTCCTCATGTGTTATTTCTATTGGTACATGCAGAAACAATGGAGGGTAAGGATTAAAATGTGCCTGGGTGGAATCTTATTATTTGATGTTTTTGAGTAAAAATTTGTTTAAAGATATTCTTAAGGATTTTTAGATATTAATGCATTGGTGCTTCTAGCATAAAATGGACTGAAACATGTGATTTTTATGTAACGATTAGACGCTCTCTAAAGAAAAAAAAAAACTCCCATCACCCACTGTAGTTGGTTGGAACCAAAGACGCAGTCATTATGTTAAGCGATATTATTTATTAGTATTTAAATTTGTTCATTTTATTTGTTGTAATGCTGTTTAATATTATGACCATTTTGTGCAAATTCAACAAAAAGAAATGCTATATGTTGGTCATAGCTGTTTTTAATAGTTTATTTTTCGGATGGATGATAATCATGGAAAAGCTGAATTGTGTAAGAGATTCAAATGTAAACTTTATGTGACAGAACCAGAACCGCACGAACACGCGCGTTAATTATTAGTTGATAACAAAAATCAAACCTAAAATTCAAACATAAATTCTATTCAAAATTGTTGATAATGTCACTGGAACTTGGACTAAACGAACACTCATGTTTATTTACTGTATAACAGAAAATAGAAAATAATATTAAAGTAAAAATTCTATCCAAATTTAGAAGTTTCAATTTTTAGATAAGGTGAGAGGAATTGCAATTAAAAATGTTCCCCGTCATTATCGGCGGAACTAAGACGAAAACACTGACATGTATTTGTTGTTACATTGCTGCAGATAGAATTTTCATACTTGAAATAAACAATGCGGAATAAACGTTTTGTTTGAATTGGAAATTGAAGTTTGTGTTATTTTTCATCAATTGCATGTTGTTTGGAGAGATAAATAATGGCAAAACCAGAACCGAGCGGACACGCGAGTTTATTACCATAATAGATCACAGAATGAGATTTGTCTGTTTTACATAATATTTAAAGAGAAATCAAAATGCATTAATGAAGCAGATATTAGCAAAAGTGAACCGAGAACACTCATGTGCATTTATCATTGCATTGTTGCACATAAAACTGTTCAGAAACAGAAGTTATAATTAAATATTTGAAGATAAATTTTAGTTAATTCCAACTAGATATCAATAGTAATGAAGCGGGAACACATACATATAACTATAAGGCTGTTAATAAAACTGTTCAGAAACATAAATTCTATCTACCTGCTCAAAAGAAGAAATCCAGAAACGGAAGTTCTATTTATAATGCAATCAATCAGTGCAGTTTGTGTAACTTATCGTTAATTCCGAGTTATTTGAAGAATGAAACAGCAAAGCCGAAACCGCGTAGACACACGCTTCTCTTTCTTAACGCATGATAGAAGACAGGTAGAAATTCGGTAGAATTTCTAAAGTTTAGGTTTTATATAATATTTGAAGACAAATCTCAGGTAAATTTGAAGGGGATATCACCAGAACTGAGGCCAGAACATAGACGTGTATTTGTCATCGTATTGCTACAGATAGAACTGTTCTTAAACAGAAGTACTCTTTCTTTATTCAATGAGGAAATTTGAGGTTCATCTTGAAAATTATGTTATTTTGGTAAAATTCGAAAAAGTTTCGGCAAAACAGGACCTGAACGTACATGTATCTCATTTTAAGATCAATATCGATACTGTTACTCGTATTGAAGTAAATTATCTTCCCATATATATTTTGTAACAACAATTCTCATATTCCTATTCTAATTAAATAATCCAAGTAAGAGTCTAATCATGAATTAATAATCTAATCGGATAGATAATTCTAATTAGATAACTTAATCATGAATTAATAACAATATCAGTGGAACCAGAACTAAGTATAGCAACACTGGAAACTTGAAAGCGTTTATTTATAATAACTGAGTGTGTTAAAATTTGCGTTTAACCGCATATCTACATTAAACGCCGATAATCAGTTTTATGGCAACATATAGATGTTGAATTTGCACCAAAGTGCTCATCCTACTCATTATCGATGTATAATAATTGTCTCAGTTTTGTTTACATTAAGACTTGAATTCTTATTACATTTTTCTAGTGTAAAACTTGTGAGTGTGGTAAAAATCTAATTCCGATATTTTCCGCAATAATCCTTATTAACAGTATTTTCACTAAAAGGGGAATCGTTATGTTGTTACCATGGATGCAATACTTTCTTGTACATTATGATAGTTTTTTTCGCAATTTTCAATTGCAATATATTTTTATACTTAATCGTTTCCATTACCCCCGAGTAATTTGTTTTTACATATATTTTGTTCTGTTCACCTATATGATGAAGAATAATTGTTGAAATTGGCGTACAACTGGGAGAGAAAAGTTTTTTTTTACCTTTAAATTTCAGTTGCAGGCCAATGGTTGTATTGGAAAAATATACATGGTATATATATTTGTTTTCTGTGATCACCATTTATACATATATGTAAGCACTTAATATTGGTGGCATGTAAATAAAAAAAATTACAGTTCTATTTTCTTTGAAACATTTTAATGTTCAATATGACCCGATCTTGATGTTAAAATTTAATTATAGTTGTTCTTTTTTCTCGTAACTTTTATTTGTTGTAACTATTTTCTACTTTTATCTGTAAAAAAATATTCTAGTGTATGTTAAAATGTTTTAATAATTTATTGATGCTTATAAAGTAACTAAATACATAATCAAAACAACTTATTCATAACTGATGAGTTTTATTTTACGAAACGTTAGAAAAACTTAGCGTAAGTAATCTGATACTTATAGTACCGGAAAATATAATAGTCCCTTAGAATGCCACCATGAAAGAATAAAATTAATTGGAAGGTAAGTATCTACATTTTTTTCTAATTTTATATTAAATTTTTGTTAAATTCAAGGTTAAATAAACCAGACTACATCATTTCGTCCTAATTATAATACAAAGTCCCTAAAATGTATTTGTATAGACTTGCACTATTATTACACGATTGTGTACAAAAAAATAAAGCTCATAATGTACATAAAAATAGATACCTTTTTGTGTAAAAATGTATCAAAAATAAAAAATGCAGTAATTATAGTTATTTATATATGTATGTATGCAACTAGTGTTACACTAAACCCATCATGGGTATGGTTCTACAGTTTGACACGATAAAATATAGAAATGAGTCGGAAGTCCACCACCAAGAAAGAAAATTTGAATAATGTTATGATAAATTTTTGTTACATTTCCCCAAGATATAATCAAAACTGAATTATTTATGCTTTTGGTCAACAGAGGGTGTACCCATTCTGAGTTCAGAGCATAATTAACTCCTGAAATGTATTCATTGCTACCTATATTTCAGGGAAACGTATCAAGAGTGTCTCATTACCACTGCTCATTACTCATTACATTCATCCTTGGCAATACATATCGACCATGGATTATTTATGTGAAGCATATTCCGATAGTTTATAATTTGGTTATGTTCACTCATCTTTCTATATTATGTACAATCTAGAAAGTATATAATAGTCCAATGCGATCATATGTACCTTTTTTAAGTGCAGGTATAATAAATTGATTTTAGATTCAGTAATTCCTTGATCAATAAAAGGCACAACCATTTTGGGGTGAAGAGCATAATTAATCAACAACTAATTAACTATTGACCAAAATTTCTGGGTCGTTGCAAGTGTCTTATTCCATTCTTTCTCGGTGGTGTGTATTTGCAAAAATAAAGACAATTATTTATTTATCCATCAGCTGTATAAAAATATATACATGTGGATGAAATCGTTTTTGTCAACATGAATAGAATATGTGAAACACATTTTTATTCAACAATCATGAGACTATTATTGTCATGAAGAAATATTAAAAAACATTTTTTATAATTGATCTAACAGTATATAACAGACTGTTTGTACTCTAACCAATCATCCATCGGTGCATGCTTGGTGAAGCATACGTAATTTTGATAACCTTCACAGGAATATCCAAACATTTTAATTATAATAATTAAATATACATCTAAAAAAGATATTCTTAGAGTTTTTTGTTGGCCTTCGTATTAATTGGTATAGTCGTTCATTGATTTTAAACCTTAAATTCTTGTTAGAGGTTTTAAAAATATTACGCAGCGTACAGATCAGCCCTATATTCGATTCCATGACAATAGAATTATACGGACTAATACATTATTATAAAAAATCAGTATCATAAATATACATACTTGCATGACGATGGTACTAGTTGATGATTTCGTACTATTTTGTGTAATTTTACAATAAAATGGACGCCAATAATCAAACCTGCCTACTACAATAATTTCAAAGAATTTAAATATTTGAAATAATTCCTTACCTGCCCCACAGAGTACGACATGATTGCCGCATTGCCAGGTCTACAAAAAATACTTCTATCAAGAATATTGTAGATTTGTATTAAAATAACAATTACCATTTGGTCAATAAGTAATAATTATTATTATCATTAGTTATATCGTATTATTATTATTGTATAGAGCAACAAACCTATTTTGTTTCCAATATATTAAGCAAATACTATTCGGAATACTATTTAAAACCAATAATATTTACGCCAAGGGTTTATTTATTTGAATTTACACCTGTAAAATAGTGTACATTATAATTATTTTAATTCATATGTGTATCGTATAGATAAATTATTCAAAATATGAAGTCAATTTTGAATATGAAAAACTGTTTTATTAAGATAGATTATCTAGTGTTACGTGTTGTGTTTCTCATAGTTTTCTAAACCGTTTCAAGTAGATATTAAACTGGGGAGTGAAATTTTACGGTTTTGAAGTTACTCTTGGGTATATAAAGACTTGGTTACCTAATTCGATGGCAACGTTGCAGCTGCAGCATTCCAGCGGTAGTTGTGATAGGGGCCACATGTCTCAGTCGCCCATATCCATTGGCCACTACGCGCAGGTAAGCAAGAGGGGGAAAAAACTCGTTTAAAATTTTTAGTTTGTAAAATGCCAAGTTAGTGAAAGCATACGCGAACATATCACTGTTTTGTTTTGTTTTACAATGTGCACTGGCGCACAATATAATCAATTAAATAACTAACAGTGTTAAATACCAGTTAATGTGATGTGGCGGGTACACTTAAGAATCCGCACACCAGATAATATGTAATAATATTTAATAAATACATACCCGAATAGTGCGGCATGGCGTCATCGAGTTACCTGAAGTAGGTGCATTGGTTTTTTAAAAAAATGAAGGTGACCGTGTGTTTTGGAAATGTCAGAGTGGTTGTGCCGTGCGGTGATGGTGATATTCTTGTTAGGGACCTTATTCGGGAAGCCACCCTACGGTATAAGAAGGCTACGGGAAAGGTAAGTTTTGTTTGTATCGCGATTTTGTGGTTATGTTTTGATTGCCAGCCGAATGTTTACGGATTGAATGGGAAGTGGTTGCTAAATATTTTGCGTTTTTGTTTATTTTTCATGCGAGTTAATTGTGCAAACGACGTTTTGTAAAGATACCGTGTTTGTAAACGTAAAAAATGTGTACCCACTTACGAGTTGTGTGCCTATTTTTTCGAGCCAATTCTAACCTAACAGGTAGGAATATAAACACTAAATATAGCACTCTAGAATTGTAAGTTTTATTTTGATAAGTTAATTGTAAGTTCCAGTACAGTTTGCTATGAAATATAACAAACCGTAAACGTTTTTCTAATATTCTCGTAATACCTCCTAATATGCCTACATTAAAATTATAATGTAGTCATAGATGTAGATTTACATTCAGATACGTGACCAAATTAATCATAAATTCTTTTCCTCCGCAAAGTGAATCATAAAATAACTTTAACGCCACTTTCTGAGAAATAGTGTACTTGTTTAAAATAATAAACCATTGCAGTAAATAGACCTGTCGTTTGTTACACCTGTACCTTCCTCCTCGGCCTTTTTGGAGGTTAGCAGGTAAAATTTGGACACAGAAGTAAATAAACTTAAAAAAGTATTTATTTTGCATAGGTATATTAGGTTTAAATGGATATATAACTGGTTCCAGACTCACAATGCCAACTTTGTATCTCTGTTATATTATACGATATTCGTATATCTATGTGAAACCTTTAGGTGGTGATCAAAATAACATTTAAATATCAACAGAAATCAATGAAAAAAGTCGGAATCACAATATACTTAACTTTATAAGCTAGGTATAACAAGACTGAATCGACTTTTTTAAAAGATTGATTTTTAGGAAATCAATGATAGGAAAAGATACTATGAATTAAATAATTGTGATTTATATACTGCAGAAGGCTCCAGTCTTCTCCCGAGTCTTCTATTTGAAAAAAAATTATAATAATGTGCAACAAATTTAATGTTGTTTTATTCTAGGATTCTAGCCTGTGTTGTTAAAAATCACTTGTCGTTTAAAAATACGATGGAAGTCTCTATTCTCGAACTCGAATTTCACTATTTCCGGTAGCAAAATTCTTTTAATTAAATTATAGGCAAATGTTTTGAAATTGAATTTCGAAATAGACAAAATATTTAGCAGCTAAAACCGAATTAGATGTTAAAAGGTATTTTAAACACATCTAAGTTACTTAAAAGGTACTTTAAAGAATTAACTAAGATGTTTATCTTCTAAGAATGTTGTATATAAACATATTTTGTTGTATATAAACAAATATGAAAAATATAGAATTTCGATACATCCGAAAGATTTTTCGAAAACAATAATAGTTCGATTTTTCTGAATGGATGCATTTCAATTGGCAGTGTATACGTTCTTTTTTGTTAGTTTTGTTTGACTTTGTTTCTCTTTTTCTCTTATCTCCAATATTGCCGGATATTGAACAGGATTAAATGATGATTTGTCAAGCTTCAGCCCATATTCCGCAATGAAGTACTCTAAATTATATGGACCGTTGATAGATACTTTTAATTTCAATTATCCTGATAAACAATTATCAAAAGGGAATAATGTTTGCCTCGTCTGCCAATCCGTCCATTTTATAACCCTTAGATATTGAAATACATTGGGTTTCGTGTTAACTTAATTAGGCTATTGCATAACCACTACGTTGGTCATTAATGATCGAAATATACTACCACATCAGGTGCACCTCAGAGATCTAACGTAGGCCCATTACTACTTCCAATATTTGCCTTATTGTTAGTATTAACTTACATAGCGTTCTGGTGGATTCTTAAAAATATGTGTTTATATTTTTCTCTAAAATTCATTATGTTTATTAATACAGCTCTAGTGAAAACTACAGAAACACTGTCTAGCGCAAATGCTTTTTAGTTCTTTCTAGTAACTTCTATATATTTTTTTATTCGTATTACATTCATATCAGTAAACATCCTTCGAAAAACATTCAGCGACTACCGTATTCAATTTAAGGCTATCAAATTCTAATTAAAATGCACACCTCATCCCTCCGAACCGCTGATATGATATGCAGAAGGTGACTAAGGTAGGTATGCCTAGGTATCACAACAGCCGCGCATGATATGAACAGAAACGACACGAAATGACAAAGGCTTGTTTGATGGTAATGCAAGAACAAAAAGGCATTGTTTAAGCTTGTTTAGCCGCAAGGTTCTTTTCTTTGTTATTTTATTGTAACGTCCACGTGTTTGCTCGGGTTAACTAGGTAATAGGTTCGATGATAATAATAGGAAAATATTTAGTGGTATCTCTAAGTACAACTGAGTTGTATGTTTTTTTTAACTGGTCCCGTTTGTTAGGCAAACAATAACGAAAGATTTTTATGACAATAAAACAGCAAAACGTTTAAACGTGTCTATCTTTCAATACGGAAGCCAGCTCGTATCTTAAGGTAAACAAATTGACAGAGTGTGTAGCATAAATAGTTTCACTTAAACTTGTACGAAATGACCAAAATATTCTTGTATACTTGGCGAATATCCATACTAAATCTAATGAAGAAATGTTCGTGAATTTCAAGTACTCTTCATATAGTTTTCATATTCTTGACTATTACTTATACACTGAGTCCTTTACAGGAATTTAGACTCTAAAATCCTAGATCCTTTTGAAAAAGATCTAGGGATACAATTAGATACAAACTTTGACCCTAAAACTACCCCTTGGCATCCAACTATTTTTCAAAGTATTCAAACCATCCAAACAAGTTGGATGTTCCGTATCACAGATTTTGACCATTGACTATTTTTATACTACGAGTATAGTAAGTCGAAACCTTTAGTGAGAGGATAACGCTGACTTAATTTTCCACAGGACACGAAAACTTTTTTATTGTTTATAATATTTGTGGAGATTTGATTCCTGCAAACTTCTCTCACTGATCGTTCAGAAGGATCAGGAATATGTTGAATCGAAACTTCAATACTTGCAACAATCTCATCTCGTTTCTGAGACAGGTAATGCAAAATTTAATCCCTTGTTGAGGAGATCAATTTCTTCTTTGTCCAACGATTGGGAGGAATGATTTTCTACAATGGAAATATCTTTCTGAGGAACTCTTTCTTTTACTGAAGCTGTTGCTTGTTGATCACTAGTGAATTTTTATAATTTCTTATTGTGTGACGACATTGTCAATTTTGTGTTAATTGATAGAAACATGTTCCTCTAAAAGTCACACCACTGTTCATGTTATAAATTATTCAACTTATGTGTAAGCTTTTTGTAAAGTCCATATGCTAGTAATTCCAGGATACTTCGCTTACTAAACTTGATTTCTGGTTTTAGCCATATTCGCAAATTTTCTATCTTATTTGAGGTGGGTGAAGATGAAATTTTAATGTGAATAAAGTTTGAAAAGATTAATCGACGTTGGCAGGTTTTTAATGAAACGGGCGAGATGCCGGAGGATTATAAGAGGAACATTATCGTTACTATACCGAAAAAGAGAGGTGCCGACAAATGCGAGAACTTTAGAACGATTAGCCTAACTTTCCACGCATCAAAAATCTTAACCAGAATAGTGCAGAAGAGGATGGAAAATAGAGTGCAGGAAATACTAGGAAAAGACCAATTCGGGTTTAGGCGAAATAGGGGAACTCGCGAAGCTATTCTGGCGCTAAGAGTAATGTTAGAGAAAACAATAGAAACAGGAAAGAACGCTTATATAGGATTTGTAGATTTAGAAAAAGCTTTTAATAATGTAAGATGGGAAAAAATGTTCGAGATACTAAAGAGCGTGGGAATGAAGTATAGAGATAGGAGAGTACACAATCTATACAAAGAACAAACTGCTGTTATAGAAGTAGAAGGGGAAAGAGGGGAAGTAGGTATTAGGAAAGGAGTAAGACAAGGATGTACGCTATCACCACTAATTTTTAATCTGTACATCGAAGAGGCGATTAATGTGGTAAAAGATAGAGTGGATTTCGAGATTAAAGTACAGGGACAGAAACTAAAAATGCTGAGATTCGCGGATGATATAGCAGTATTAGCATCTAGTTAAGAGGAATTGGAATCAGCGTTGAACGAAATGGAAGCAGTGACAGAGGAATACGGAATGAGGGTGAATTAAAACAAAACTAAAGTGTTAGTGTGCAGAGGGCGCGAGAGCAGAGCAAAAACGAAAGTACAAATTAATAATGAAAGATTGGAGGAAGTTAAAGACTTCACTTATTTAGGAAGTAAAATAAATTGGGATAGAAGAAGCGATAAAAATATAAAACAAAAAATAGCGCAGAGTCGAGTAGCTTTTAACAAAAAGAAAGCATTTTTATGCTTGGCGGTAATAAACTTAGAAACAAGGAAGAGATTTTTGAAAACATATCTATGGAGCACGGCACTATACGGTTGCGAAACCTGGACGGTAGGGGAAGTAAGTAGGAAGAAATTAGAAGCTTTTGAAATGTGGCGTTACCGAAAAATGATGAAAATACCGTGAACTGATAGGGTTAGATACGAAGAAGTATTAGAGAAAGTCGGCGAGAAAAGAAGTATGTGGAAAACATAAAGGAGAGAAGAAATAGAATGGTAGGTCACTTGCTGAGACATGGGGGAATAGTCCGCGATATTTTGGAGGAAGAAATAGGAGCGAAGAAAGGCAGAGGTAGGCCTAGATTAGACTACTGCTCGCAAATAATAAGGGATGTGAGTTGTAGCACAATTAGCGAAATGCGTAGGTTAGCACAAGATAGGAGAAGCTGGAGGCTAGCGTCCAACCAGTCTTAGGACTGATGACCTCATGATGATGACATATTGAAATCAGGTTAAATTTTATAATACGATCTAAAACATCTCTTCAAATGATTCTTCGAACCTAGATAAATTTGTTTGCACAGAACTGTGACTTGTTAAAAAGGACACAAGAGACTTTTCATACAATGTTGAACTTTTTATTATTTCACAACCACCATTATTATGATGAAACCGCCGTTATTATCAAACCACTGGTGATCTGCCGGCGAAGGGACCTGATTCCAGTTCTTCACGACCATTCGGTTTGTTCCATATGATATTCCAATTCCAATTGTATCATTTTGTTCCATTCGTTGACGAGCATTACGTCATTAACAACTTCTTCTGTACGAACGGTTCTACTAGCACATTTTTTATGAATCCCAGAGCCAGTTTCGCAAATCACGCCAACACAGTACTTAAGGCATGCATAAAAATCATTTGATATTTATTACTACTGTTATGTGTTATGTCTAGGAAGTGATGTTGATCGAAGCGGACCAAACATAAACACTGATTATTTTCACAAATCCCATTAACTAGCACCCCATTTTTAAATTAGGCTTAAATCATGTCCTCTGTGGTAAAAACGGCTTAAAAAAGATTAATCAATAAAAAAACCTGCGCCAGAACTGGTTGACAAATATTGGTATTATTATATTTCTGAATACGATTCATTTCATGGAGGTTACTCCATATCGTATTTATTTGTAACAAGGATATTCTGCTAACTAAGCAGAACCGTACTTATTTTTTTTAATTGCAAATAAAATCGATTAGATTAATATAAATTTAGAATAATACTTGTTTATTTAAATGTTATTTTTTTATCTAGTAGTTACGCAATTTAGGTGATAATAATTT